>CM066031.1:1370841123-1372091123 GCA_033557465.1 Ichthyophis bannanicus
TTGAAAGCCTAGGCAAGATGGGTGTTTATGATCGCCCAAATGAAGATGCATGAGATATATAAGCATTAGAGATGTCTTGCCAAGCTGAGTGGTGTGTGGCCCTCCAGGACTGCCTGTCAACACTCCTGCCCAACACCTCTGTCATCAACCATTGTAAGTGGCCAAGGTGCTGATGTCGAAGACATCAAAAAGGTCAGATAGAATGTGTAGCATGCATCTTTGTCCCTCACCACCACCAACATATTTTTCAGTATACAACTGCATGGTGGTGGTGAGAATTAAGAAAGTATGTGACACAGTCTATCTATGCCTTTCATGTCTATGTCATCTGCGCTTTGCACACTCACACACCTAAATTACAGAGGTGTAAGGCAGGGGTCTCCAAACCCAGACCTATAGGGCCACAAAACTGTCAGGTTGGCAGGATAGCTCTGATGCATATAGATCTCATGCATAGTCATTAGGGCTATCCTGATCACCAGACTGGCCGAGGGGTTCAAGGAGGACTGGTTCACAACCACTGAGCTATGGAGATGTTGGCCACCTGTGACCTCACAGTGTCTAGAGCCATAAGTCATGCGTCTGATCCTACAGTGGAGTAATCTGATATGGGTTTCTGAGGCTTGTTTCCTTTGTAACGTCATTTGGTGCTGCCAACAACACCCTTAGTGCTGTAGCCTGAAGCTTCCTCAAACGCACCCTATAAGGTGGCTGAAAATGAACATTCGAAGGTGCTGTGGCGGACACTGCACCTCATATTGCACTCTCTGGAGTGCCTCATAGGGTACCTGATGTGCCATCCTAGATTATTGCAATGTCCCAGTGTGTTTGCTGTCAGAAGAAAAACAATAACCAAAGGCCCCACAAACCACTGCTGATATTAGAGAGTAATGTCCCAGCAAGTCATATTGATTAGGCTGACTGTGTCAAGGAAAACAGTAGTTCTGTACCATAAGGAGGTTTGGCAAATAATGTGGCACACCTCAGCCACTATGTCTGTATGTCAGAACACCTACTTAAGATCAACGTGCTTGTCTGTCTCATGCCAACCTCCATCAGCTCATTATGTGTGTTACGCAACCTAATGTGGATGTAGACTGTCCAGATGCAAACGCCCCCCCCCCCCCTTATGCCATCCGGCACATCATTGCTGGGCTCACATTGAGATGAACTACTGAAGATGATCTATTGGGACACATATCCCCATATCACCAGGGTGACTGGTAGGGCACTCTGATGTGCTCTGCTGACTCCTGTGCATAGGGAGGTTTCGTTGTCTACCTTAAGCAAACACAACCATATCACCACGGTGACTGATAGCCCACTGTGATGGGCTCTTATGACCCCTGGGGATAGGGAGGTTGTATTAAACGGTTTAAACACACACAAACATATCATCAGGGTGACTGATAGGCCACTTTGATGGGCTTCCATGCCGCCTTGTTGTGTTTGCAGTTGTAGTGCCACTCAGTGCAATGTGAAAGCCATAGCACATCACATCATACCAAAGCCTAAGAACCATTGTGAAAGTGTTGATAAGTTCAAGTCCCAAATGTGTAGACACGATATGATCACAAACTATTTTATGTGTTTCAAATACGTGACACACAGCAGTGTATATGCAAATTGTGGTGCGAATGTGCATATTTCGTTGTGCAAAAATGTGTATTTGCGGTGCGCAGTTGGACGTAATACGTCGTGGAACTGCGCCAGTTGCGTGGCGCACGTAACTGTAAAATATCAGAAAAAATGGCCCAGCTGCGGAGCGCTGTTGCACGTATTGCGTCGCTAAACTGTGGCAGTTTCGGTGCGCAGATGGACGTCATAGGTTGCTAAACGGTGCATTTCGGGGCGCAGATGGATGTCATACGTCGCTAAACCGTGCCATTTGTGGGGCGCAGTTGCACGTAAAACGCTGCTAATCTGCGCCAGTTGCGGGGCGCATGCGCGTGATTGACGCTGCATGCAATCAGGTGACAATATCTCAAAATGGCGCCCAGGCAAAGGAAGCCCTCCTTTATCCCACAGGAGCTCCGCTACCTGGCCCGGCTGATCGCCAACAGGCAAGATAAGCTGTTTCCCGGGGCCACCAGGTACAGGGACAGCTCAAAGGTCCACAGGGCATGGGAGCGTCTACAAAGACGTTTTAATCGCATCGCTGAATACCCAAGGGAGGTAAGTGTATGGGGCCAGCTCATTAGAATCATATATATAGCCTGTGGAGGAGTGGAGTGGAGTGGAGTGGAGGGGAGGAGTAGCCTAGTGGTTAGAACACTGGCTTGGTAACCAAGCAACCAGGGTTCAATTCCCACTAGCACTCCTTGTGGCCTTGGGCAAGTCACTTAACCCTCCACTGCCTCAGAAGAAAGGCCTGGCAATCTACTTCTGGTGACACTGCCAAGAAAACCCAGGTGCTTCTGGGTCACCAGGAGTCAGGACTGACTCAAAGGCACACATTGCATTTGCATATAGCCTGTGTTCATTGCAGATGTCCATGCTGTTGATTTAAGGTTGTGTGAGTCAGTAATGTGCAGCAGATGACCAGACATTTCATAATGTCTTTGTATCATATGTGACTGCTTTGCCCTGTACCCTGGTGTTGCTGGACATGGTCACAGAGGTCCTGATGCTATCGGTGTGACATGGTATCTGCTGCTGTGTCCCTGTCACAACATACTTTATGAAAGTAAGCCCATAGATCAGCTTAAATCCATCAAAACCACATCATATGGATATGGTGGGATCTGGATCTGGATCCAAACACCTTGGGTCCAGCACAAGGGTATGTGAAATGTAGCATTAATGGTATGTCAGTCAACCAGGTGATATGGTTTTTTTTTACCAAAGTTGTTGAATATGCCCCCCCTATCCCCAGGGGTCCTGAGAGCTCATCACAGTGGGCTATCCATCACCCTGGAGATATGGTTGTGTGTGGCTAGAAAATTTAATACATCCACCCTATCTCCAGAAGACTACAGAGCCCATCACAGTGAGTCACCTGTCATCCTGGTGATATTGATTTGTGTGGTGTCAAAGTTTAAAACACTCTCCCTATCTCCAGGGGTCCTGAAAGCTCATCACAGTGGCCTATCATTCACACTGGAGATATGGTTGTGTGTGCCCACACAATGTAAGACATCCACCCTATCCCCAGGAGACGACAGAGGCCATCACAGTGGGTCACCTGTCATCATGGCCATATGGTGTTGTGTACTTAAACCGTTTGCAATAGCCTCCCTATCCCCTGGAGTCCAGAGAGGCCATCACAGTGGGTAATCTGTCACCCAGGGGATATGGTGGTGTGTGCTTTAACACTTTGCTTTAGCCTCCCTATCCCCTGGAGTGCAGGGAGCCCATCACAGTGGGTTAACTGTCATCCAGGAGATATGGTGGTGTGTGCCTAAACAGTTTGAATCAGCCTCCCCATCCCCAGGAGACGACAGAGCCCATCACAGTGGGTAATCTGTCACCCTGGGGATATGGTGGTGTGTGCCTTAACACTTTGCTTTAGCCTCCCTATCCCCTGGAGTGCAGGGAGCCCATCACAGTGGGTAATCTGTCACCCAGGGGATATGGTGGTGTGTGCTTTAACACTTTGCTTTAGCCTCCCTATCCCCTGGAGTGCAGGGAGCCCATCACAGTGGGTTACCTGTCACCCAGGGGATATGGTGGTGTGTGCCTAAACAGTTTGAATCAGCCTCCCCATCCCCAGGAGACGACAGAGCCCATCACAGTGGGTAATCTGTCACCCTGGGGATATGGTGGTGTGTGCTTTAACACTTTGCTTTAGCCTCCCTATCCCCTGGCGTGCAGGGAGCCCATCACAGTGGGTAATCTGTCACCCAGGGGATATGGTGGTGTGTGCTTTAACACTTTGCTTTAGCCTCCCTATCCCCTGGAGTGCAGGGAGCCCATCACAGTGGGTTAACTGTCACCCAGGGGATATGGTGGTGTGTGCTTTAACACTTTGCTTTAGCCTCCCTATCCCCTGGAGTGCAGGGAGCCCATCACAGTGGGTAATCTGTCACCCAGGGGATATGGTGGTGTGTGCTTTAACACTTTGCTTTAGCCTCCCTATCCCCTGGAGTGCAGGGAGCCCATCACAGTGGGTTAACTGTCACCCAGGGGATATGGTGGTGTGTGCTTTAACACTTTGCTTTAGCCTCCCTATCCCCTGGAGTGCAGGGAGCCCATCACAGTGGGTAATCTGTCACCCAGGGGATATGGTGGTGTGTGCTTTAACACTTTGCTTTAGCCTCCCTATCCCCTGGAGTGCAGGGAGCCCATCACAGTGGGTTAACTGTCACCCAGGGGATATGGTGGTGTGTGCCTAAACAGTTTGAATCAGCCTCCCCATCCCCAGGAGACGACAGAGCCCATCACAGTGGGTTAACTGTCACCCTGGGGATATGGTGGTGTGTGCCTAACAAGTTATATGCATTCTCCCTATCCCTAGGAGTCCTGTGACCTGCGTAATGTGTCCTGTTAGTCATCCTTTTGCTAAGGTGTATGCAGCTGATGATGTGTGGTAGGACACCCAACCCCCAGGGGGGCCAGATCCCCGATTGCAATGGTGGGTATGTCATTAAGATAATATGTTTGTCCATGACAGGTAGGTTGCACCTAACCCATTGTCTGTGAGGTCAACATCTCATCACACATGTCTGTGATGTCTCCAGATGATATGCTAGGTGCAGATGTATATGTGTGTAACAGCAACCCATCCCCATGAGCCATGAGATGTTATCACAAAGACCTGTAGCAGATCCATTTCCCCATACCGTCATGCACATGTCGGTTCAACATCTTACCG
Source organism: Ichthyophis bannanicus (assembly GCA_033557465.1). Classification (NCBI taxonomy): domain Eukaryota; kingdom Metazoa; phylum Chordata; class Amphibia; order Gymnophiona; family Ichthyophiidae; genus Ichthyophis; species Ichthyophis bannanicus. Next base: position 1,370,845,937 of record CM066031.1, read on the forward strand.
CTTAATACAAATCCATGACCATGAGACACATGGACATCACTGATGGTGTTGCAAGGATACATTAAACTGTTGTGGGTGTACAACACATACATAAACCCACACATGAGCACAGGTTCCAACATCTGGTATGGTGGGTTGGCCCCTGTCCATGGTGTTGCCAGACACACCTGTTGTCATCATAGCAGAGGCAGGGCATACAAACCTAACAACATAACATAGCCCATACAGGGTCAATCCCTACCCCCACACAGACATCATGCTCTCTGCAACTGTGTCCAAACTAGTTTGGACATAGCCAGCAGGTTCCCCATAAGAGACACATTACACAATGCATCTAGTGGTTCAAGCATTTATATTCTGGGCCCTGTGGAAGGTGAAATGTCATGCTAGTGGCCCCTGGCAAGGTGAATTGGGCCACCCACACAATGTCTCAGGTTCGTATACTGCGCCAATGATTGTTGGGATATCAGGTTGCCATTGGGTTTGTGTCCCTGGATGTTCAAGGTTCAGGACAACACAAATGTGTGAAACAGACCACATGCTGGTTAAGTGTGCTTAGCATGGACAACATCATTGTCAAACAAAATGTGCCATGGTCCTGCAATGTCAGGCAAGGGGGTGACAGGGTAGTTAAATGATGTGCTGAGGGTGCCAAGCACATTGGGCAGAGGTGTCACTGCACACATGTGCACAGACAAAGCTAGGAATGCAGGCGGCACTGGGAATCCAACATGGGCTGAAACAAACAGGAAGTAGGCCTTACATGTCTTTCTCATTATTGCCAACAGAGGATGCATGCAAGCAGTCTCCAGTGTCCAATTAGAAAGCTATTATAAGCAACCTAAAGTGTCTGTGTGTGGTGATGTTGCCTGTGGCAAATGGCTCATTCAAGGTCATGACTTCCCACACATCCAGCAGGTCATTGTGCCTGGTATTGCAGAAAACCAGCTATTGTAGTGACACACCTGTGGCACTGTCTGGCTTTGTCTCTGTATTTTAACCTACATCCCACAAATCACAATAATTACAGGTTCACATTCAACCACACACTAGAACCATGACAACAACAGGTGAAGATCACATTTTAAGACACCCCTGGTTTGCCATTAGGCCCTAATCCCATATCAATCATGGAGAAGCCCTCCAGGTCTGAAGAGCATATGTTGATAATGTGCAGCTATGTTCTCAGACTCAGATAACCATGTCTGGTTTTGCAATTGATAATGGTTATATGCTCAAATGTCTGAATGTATGGCCTGGGGGAAGGTGGGCATGAGTGGCTGGCATGACAGAGCAGCCAACCTCGGTACTCTCCTCTCTAACAATGTGGCTTGGGCCACACACATATTGACAGGGGCGTCCTGTTCCTCATGTGGAGTTAAGGTAGCCAATCAAACATCCGTCCTTCCCTGAAAGGGTATGACACCCTTGAATAGTGGACCTCCACTGGCAGTGCCCTTGAGGAGCACGCTCTGGCCAAACAAACCCTAGTGGGAGTGGTGAGCCCCCAAAGCCACAATGTGGCCCCATGATGTTCTGTTGGCCTCATCCTAGTCAAGGAACCTTGTGCCATGCTGTGGGGTCTTGGCTTTGGCCAGAACACATACACAGACATGGTCACTGGTGGTTGACCAGAGAATTGTGTACCAAGAACTAAATCTGGCAACTCACTAGGTGCTATCCAGGACCCTTGTCCCACCACAGATCCTTCAAAGTGCAACAATGGCTTGTGCAGCAATTGCTTATCTGCCATTGGCAAATGCAACAAAGGTGCTGATGTGTACCGGTATGCACACAGCAGTATCCTGCCACTACGTGACTATGGCCAATTGATCACACAACCTCACTCTAAGTTAGCCCCCACACAGAGGATACATCCAATCCCCTGAGGGGTCTGCAGACTGTGACCACTCAGTGGGGAACGATGTACCTCTGCAAGACAGGCTTGCCTTTGCCTAGGGAAGAATGTTCCCTACGCAAGATATGTCCTTCCAGGATCTGCACACACATGTGTTTGGGCGCCTCTCTATATCATCAGTCACACAATCAGAGCAAAGGCCAACGGAGACAGAGAGTCATCTAAATCACCAAACACCATATGGGGCTGACATCCTGCCATTACAGCAGACCTTACATGATGTCAGTTGGATAATGTGGATGATCCCTCCTAACACCTCCCCACATTTCCACATGTGCCTCCGTCACCTGGTGTGCAGTAAGGACACCTCCATGATCACTCCATCATGCTTGTGTGTGCTAGGAGGAGGATTAAAGGTTACAAACCACATGCCACCAGACCTCCTGGTAGGGAGTGGAAGTCATTATGTGGCCTTGGTGCCTGCATCTTCAATACCTTTAAACTGTCAGACAGGACAGGTCCCTATACCATTTACATGGGAACGTTCCTGAAGGAAGCCAAACAACATCTATAACCTCTAAGTCAACATCTCTCACATCACAGAGGTCACTACTAGCAAGCACCTGACAAGCAAGGCCAGAACATTTGACATGTTGTGTTTAGGGCAAGTACTAACTATTTCTCATGTGAAGGCAGAGTCTCCCCTATTGCTATTGTTGCAAGGACACATGGCTGGCTGCAAGCCTCTCACCTGCAACACTGGGTACAGGCTAACTGGTCAACATCCCCAGTAGTGTTCAACACTCCATTTCAGAGATCTGCAGGACAGTGTGACCTCATAAAGTCCATCACATAATGCAGATTCTGCAAACATGAGCACTGTAGAAAAGCATTTCCCCAAAAACACCGATTTGGAAGTCAGTCCTATGCTTAGTACGTAACACCTGCAGTACAAGCTGCTGCAACGTGTGAACATGCTACCATGTTGAGGACACTGACTGCTAGTCGGCCTCAGCAGACCCAGCTGTCTGACCTCCCCCCCCCCCCCCCGGCCTTTTACCTCTGTGATGTTGTACATGGCCTTGCAGGCCCTCCATGGACAGCAAATGTACAGAATTTCAGGAAATTGAGGTCACCTTATGCCCAGATGAGGGGAGCTAACATCTGAACCATGGACTGTGTTTGTCCTAGAAGATGGTAGAGGCGTCAAGCACATATATGCTCAACCCCATCAATAGTGGGGGCATACACTCAGCAAACCTCACCCAAACGGAATAAACAAGTAACACCTTGAGCACCTCACTGATCAATGGAGAAGTAAACTCATCCCCACAAGGGTGTTGGTCTCTCACACCCCAATGTCCGCAAACCTACAGGCAATGGAGCTCACAGCCTCATCTGACATGTCACAAAAGTGAACACATCTTTGTTCCTGATGACATTCTAAATTAACCTCTCAAGATACATAATCCCTGACCAACACAAGCAGATCTGCCTGTGTTGTTAACATCACATGGCTGTGCACTCACATTGTCTCTGGCCAGAATCACACCGGACATTCCTTTGGTCCCCACCATCAAGGAAACCACTATTGGAAATCTCCCTTTATCCAGCTGCGGCTCAGCACCTACAGGTTTCAGAAAGGGCATGTTTGTGTTTTGCAGTTAGGTACATAACAAGGAAATGGACTGGTGGCCCGAATTGGATGACTGCCACATGCACCCACAGTCGACAAAATATGTCTAGGGAGCTCTGGCATATCCAATGCATAGACCCCCAACATGCGCATCTCTCACCTCATTAGATGCATCAGCTGCTAGGTCAGATAGCATGTATGGTGCATGTGATTCCCAATGTGTGTCTACACATGAGACCAGCACAGTGGCCACAGTCTCTTCCCAATGGACACAAGCAACAGGCTATCTCTCAGATGTGCCAGTGAACACAAACCCCCATACCCTGTGCCTGCACAGGTGTCAGACAGCAGACAAACTAATGCAGGGTTCACCTGTCTAGCAAACCCCTCCTCATAACCCATTAACAACAGATGCGTCTAATGTGGGCTGTGATGCACATGTTCTGGACACCTCAACCCAAGCTGACTTGAATTGTCAGGAGAGTCAGTTATGAAACAATCTGTTTGTGCTGTAACAAACCTGGCAGGATATTAATGTCCAACATTCACCTCAACAGGTCAATGGGATAATAATCCCTGCAGTCAATCACGTAGTTATGATATAGATGAACAAACAAGGGGGAGAAGCCTCTGTGTCTCATTGTGACAACGCACAAGAACTCTGTGCGTTTGCTGCACACCAGCATATCCATCTCCTGCCAGTCCATCTCCCTGGCAATCACATCTCTTTGCCATACCAAATGAACTGTGTTGTGCAATTGAAAGTATTTTGTTACACAATTAATACCTTTGGTGAGTATTGCAACTCTGGCCACCGTAACAGACATACATGTTTTTCACCTCCATCATATGCAACACCTACACGGTTCTATACACCAATACAAGCTCATAGCTATCAAGCGAGGGATGTTGCCCAGCTAAACTCGGGACAGACATGTCTTCATGCCTTATCTAACATAACATGGATTGCATATAGCCTATTCCAACACCTGAGGGACCGAGGCTACATTATCCACATAGTCTGATGCTTGCAACAACAGTTGTGATACCTTAGGATTCCACATATGACCCTGGTTTCTCCCCTGTATGTGGGCCAGCTCAATTATGTTTTCTGGTGGAGGACGGGGATGTATGGCATATGGAACCCACCTCTCTACACCCAAGAGACTGGCTACTGATGGCTGCACCTCCGTTAACACACCCCTCGTTCAGGATGCGCATGATGCCCATTGTCCTTCCAAGACCTTTCCACAGGGCAATCCTGTGCCATCAGTTGTACATGTCATCTGATGTCTTGTTAAAAAAACCCCTGTAATCCCTGTTTTCCTCCGTGGATGAACATGTTTATGCCTTATGCCATTATTCTGCAAACAATGGTTCCCGAAATGAGTATGATCGAGTCCATTGATGTGGCATTGCAGCTCCATCTGAGTCTATCTCTGGTCAGGCCATGTCATCCCATTTACGCCTATTGGGTGTCATGAGAGACCTGCATCATACAGGACCTGCCTGTACAACACCTCCAGGGCCATGGGATCCCACTGTGTTGGCAGGGTAGCGATCTCCAGCAGTCTCTGATGCCACTAACACTACATCGCCAAAGGGTTGTGACCTGTTAAATGAAATACCATCTTGTAGTCACATTAGCAAGACGTATCAGTGAATCGCTAGCTCTATAGCCTCATCCACACCACACAATGTTTGAACATGGCCACGTCCTCCCATGGCCGCATAAACACAGCATGTCTAAGGTGGTTTCCTTCCTTCCTTTTGAAAAAAGGTTGTAGTTACCTGTAGCCTCTACACAATCGAATGATGGAAATTCCGTGCAGACGCCACCTACCTTGCACTGCGAATACAGTGTTGCATTGCATGTGCAGAGGACCCAGCTACAGCAAACATCCCCTCAACTATGCAGAGTCTCATAATGATAGCTTGTGGGTACAGTAGTGTCACAGCGATCGTTACCCACCTGCATTGCTCAGTGTATTTTCCGTTCTCTAACATAGATACCACCATTCTCTGGTGGCGCGTGTGCACAATCACAATGTGACAGTCATGGCAAACCCCAGCGCTTACGTTCATTCTTTAGTTTTGAACAACATATATTGAAGCTAATACCAGGTCTGCCCTCACGCTTGACATAAGCTTGAAGGAGGGCCCTTCCAGGCATGCCGTGGTAATTCAGGCAGCTTTGCGAAACCTCTGCTAGATGTCAACCACTCCTATCTGCCACTCCCACAGGATCCTATAAGCACATGTGTGGAAGGGGAGCCACCCACAGACCCTCAGCACACTGGTGTGACCTTTCTAGCTTCCTCATATATCGTTTTGCCACATACTTGCCCATGTGTGGCGTGTAGCTGGCGATAGCATAGTTCATCCCCTGTAAGAGGTGCTCAGCAGGAACAGCAGCATTAGGTAATCACAAACCGCCCATCTCCCTTGTGGGTTGTGTCTCCCTCTCTCTGTCCCTGTCACACTCCTACTATTTTTTTCTCTTGTCCGCCCTGTGTAAGCTGTATACTCTACTGGAGAGAGACATGTTGGACAGGGGGAAAGGCAGCACATGCACACTGTGGGATGCTGACACAGACTTATTCAAAGGAGGTGGGTTAGCATTGACAAACACACTCCCATGCCACCAACATTTACCACATATGATGACTTATGCCTGTTGCCCATGGAGTTCCACGGTGACAGGTGATGAACTATGCAATACATGACACTGACACACAGCAGTGGGACAGGAGCAGCAAGACGCTGGCCCCACTGATGTGTGTTTGTGTCGACTAACCAGCAGAAGGTGACCAGTCACTAATGCCCCCACCTTGTCCTTGCACATCCACAGGTCAAGGATCTACGGAAGAAGGCCAGGGAGCTGCGCCTCCACCATGGCGACTACCTCCAGCGCCTCCAGGGTGAGACCTCCCAACAGGGTGGTGTTGAATATTTACAAAGTGGCTGATCAGTAATACATGTTCCATTGTCCCAGACGCCTGTGTGGTGGCTGCATATGTGGAAGTGCTAAATGTCACCAATAACAACGTGCTGATGACTGTCATCTTCCACAGATGGTGATGTCCCTGAGGATGAGCCCTCCACCTCTGCAGAACTGCTGAGGCGGCCAAAAACACCACATGATGAGGAGGTGGTGGTGGTGTTGGACACTACAGAGGAAGAGGAGGAGGAGGTGGAGGAGGAGGAGGAGGAGGAAGTGGTGGTGGAGGCATCAACACCAGTTGATGACACAGAAGAGGGGGCAGATGTGGATCGGGAAGGGTTGTGGGGGGGAGGCAGGGGGGAGAGAGGGTGTAGGTGATGTGGGGGATGGTGGGGAGGGGTCGGGGGGGAGGAGGGCACAGCAGGGGTGTGGGAAAGTAATGGGGAAGACAGGGCATCACAGGGCACTGTGGGCTCCCCCCAGCCACACCAGTTGCCTCCACCATCCAGGGCCCCACACAGGGGCTACGCAGATGCCACCACACAGACACCAGCGACAATGTGTGTGTGTGGTGGCAGATGCGTAGACAACCTGTCAGTGGCCCTGGATGCGATGGAGCAACGTCTCCACCAACTGTGCCACTCACAGCAGTGGCTGGCGGGAGTGATTGAGAGGGTGGTTGCCGAGGTGGTACGTCTACCATGTCGGCAACCACCCCCTGAATGGCGTCACTGGCGTCAGTGATGGCGCCAGTGACGTCCACACATGTGCCCTGTGCTGCCCTGTCTTCCATCACTGGGCATGCTGAGGAAGGGTGGGGCTCATGTGTGGGTGGGGGGTAGTTTTTTGTCATTTCTTCAGGGCGGGTGTGTGTGTGAGGGGCGGGGAGGGTGTGGTTGGGGGGGGGGTGATGGTATTATCCCCCTCCCTACACATGTATATAGTTCCCTCTTTGTTTTGTGATATATAAACATATTTTGTTACATACCTTGGACTGCTCACGTGTCTCTCTTTGCATAGGACTATGGATGCCAGCATGTGATATGTGAGCGGACAGATAAGGTCTGCACTGGTAAACATGCGTGTGATACCTCAATTGGCTGCACATGCAGTTTGTCTGGAGGACCATGTGTGTAGGTGTCTAATACCAGGGTGTTTCATTATATGTTGCTACGTAGCGCCTGTCACAGAGATGTACATGTCACAGGGATGGGTATAGCTGAACGACATTTTACTACATATATGAGCAGACAACATATGCATGCCACCCATTTCTGCCTCTGTCACATGCATCCCTATGGTGGGGTGAAAGGCATGTCCTCACTGCTATAGGCAAGGGCAAGGGTCACACATCTGCCACCAATGTGTGGTCTATGAGGGGTTACACACGGTGATGAGTATGGGAACCAAACAGGCAATTTCAAACAGTCAACCTGTTTCCACATCAGGGGCTGGGAACTATGGTCCTGGAGAGTCGCCGGACAGTCTGTTTTTTGGGATATCCCTCATGAAAATGCATGAGATTGATATGCATTAGAGATATCGTGGCAACCTGACGGGTTTGTGGGCCTCCAGGGCTGTATTTGGACACCCCTGCCTTACACCTCTGTCATTTCAGTTTGTGAGTGGGCAAGGTGCAGATATCCACGACATCAAAAGGGTTAGATTGAATGTGTCACATTCCACCTCACATCTCACCACAACCAAGATATGGTCTATGAGACAACTTTTTGGTGGTGGTGAGAATCGATGGGGACTGGTAAACATTCTATATACCCTTTCCATGTGCACCACATCACAAATACAGACTGCAATTGTATGAGTAATTAGCAGATCTGCATGTGCATTTCCTCATGCTTACTTTTTGGTGTTTGCTTGTCCTTACAGTCAGCAGGCGGTTTGTTTAACATCAGGAAAGACCATGTCACACCTATAATGAAACAACTCCACTGGCTCCCGATTCAAGGTAGAATTACATTCAAGACCTTGCTGCTCACCTTCAAAGCCACCAAAGGTCTCTCGTCAACTTCACTAACTGAGCTAATCCAGATGACACCCCACAACAGAGACAGAAGGTCAGTAGCTCAAAACACCTTGATAGTCCCAAGATCTATAACTCAATGCTCCAAGTCAACATCCAGCAGGACTTTCAATCTTTATGCCCCAGTGATCTGGAATAACCTCCCTCACAACATCAGATCAATCCCATATTCCAATTCAGGAAGGCCGTGAAACACTACCTCTTCCTCATACATTACCCTGAACCTAATAGAAACTCAGCACCATTTGCCGAAACCACCCAAATCACCACTGTCTAAAACCATACAAACACATGATCAGCCTACAAATTGTATATATTGTATATTTTGTGGTTGTACATAGTTACCCTGTTAGCCAAGTTGAATATCCTGTTCATATGTAAACACAAAGTACTATTGGAAATGTGTATGTTCACTGTTTATTGTAAACCGCGCTGATGCTGAATAGCGCGGTATAGAAGAGACTTTAAATAAATAAATAAATAAATAAATAAACTGAGTTGTTACCCATCCTTCCGTACAATTTTCTGTAATGGCAACTGTGTGCCATCCTACCCTGATGTGCATGCTGATAACCCACATCCTGGCCTCCTACACATTCCAGCATTGCAGCTGTCCCTGATTGCCTCTCCTGTGTGTGCTCTGCATAGCACTTTTACTCCACAGTCATCCTGATATGTCACCTATTCTGCCATTTGAGCCTCCTCTGCTGGCCACATCTTACCATCCTCTTTCACACACAGTCATTATAGCACGGTACATTAACATCACTCTGTGCATGGCTGTAGCTAGCCAGTATATGTTTGTCCAGTTTAATGGGTGCCACATGGGATGGAGATGATTTCTGCAGTACAGCAACTGATCTTCATCCCTCTTTTACTTTTGTATTGTTTTTGTGTTTTAGCTCTGTGCAGTGCTTGTGTTACGTGTGGGTTTGCCACATACCTCCTTTGCCATTCAAACTGAGGGATGTTAGTGCTAGTGGGTAACATTTCTGAGTTCATCTCTACATCCTTGGGGCATCTTTTGCCATGCCTTTGATTGACACAGCTTATGGGTTACGTACAATAGTGCCTTGGGAGTTGACAGCCTTTCAACATGGCCTCTGTGGAGAATGAGGTTTTCATTTCCTAGCAACGTATGTTTATATTGTGCCTTCTGAAACACCATAAAAGGTGCATTAATATCTGGCACAAGGGGGTAGTTCTTTTGAGACAGCATCACAGATTGCTGTACAGTTGCACACAGACAAATGACATACCTCTGCCAACCTTATTCACTAGAACATTCAAACCATGAACACCCCTCCATCATTCACTATCTCCACCAGTTGTCAGCATTCACAACAGAGGAGTATTGGCTTCTTCCCCAGAGTTTGAGTTTCATGGAGCTGTACTACTCTTATGATTTCAGTCTCCAATGGGAATAGGGCAGTTTACAAGATAAGATAAACTCTAATCCCCTGTTGATATCAGTCAACAGGGACTGTGTGCAGTCGCTCCTTGCTACATCAAGAATGGCTGACCCAGGTCTGCCATACCTGATTTAGCTGGGAGTGGCTACAGACAGGCCCTGCGACTGATTACCATATGAGAATAACTCTGAACCCCTGTTGATATCAGTCACCTGCCCCTGCCTGCAGCCCCTCCCTGCCAAATCAAGTATGGCAGACCTTGGTCAGCACACCGACTTACAATTCCCATACGTTACAATGCACACTGCTGCCATCTGAGACAGTGCTCTCACCTTACCCTGCCTCATATAGCACACTTGGCTACACTTTCAGCAACATTGTAGGGTGCCATGGCGGACATTGCATTTTCACATGTGCCCTCTGCATTAACCGATGGGCGACGTTCTGTTACACTGCTTTGAGAGTGTATTTGCTATCAGTTATAATTCTACAAATATACAATAAGGTACTCCTAAAACAATATTACCCCTAACAGCTACTGCCTCAGCCAGCTGTCTTCATTTTGCACTGTTGGGTATTGAACCCCTGCTCCCTGCAGCATTGGTTGGTGTTGTAACCATTGTGCTGCAGCTTTGCTCTCTGATTTGCACATCAGCACGCCACTTATGCCTTTCAGTATTAACATGACTCAGAAAACAGTGGCATGATGCTTTCTGCCCAGCAAACCACTGCCTTATGCCACCCATTATTTATCAGCCTCCAAACATAATGCAGCAAACAGCAGTCTGCATTGGTCACTGTGAGGATCGAACCCCTGATCCCTGCAGCATTGGTGGGAGTTATAACCATTGTGCTGTGGCTCTGCTCTTCTAATTTAACATCCATGTGCCACTTATGCAAGCCAGTATTACATTGCGTCAAAAACAATTGCGTGCCGCGTTATGATGTCCATTATTTATATACCTCCTAAAAAAACACCTCAGCCAGCTGTCTACATTGTGCACTGTGGGGGATCGAACCCTGATTCCTGCACCATTGGTAAGTGCCTTAACCATTGTGCTGTGGCTATGTGTTTCTGTTTGCACATCATCGCCCCACTTATACCTTCCAGTATGCGATTGCCGCCGAAACCGGCGCGCCGCCTTATGCCGCCCAGTAGCAATATGCCGCCAGAAAACATCAGCGCGCCGCTTTATGCCGCCCAGTATTAATATGCCGCATAAACACATCAGCGCGCCGCCTTATGCCGTCCAGTATTGATGTGCCGCCAAAAAAAATCAGCGTGCTGTGGCCCAGTATTTCTCTGCCTCATAAACTAACACCTCAGCAAGCCATTGAGCATTGTGGGGTTTTGAACCCCTGATCCCCGCACCATTGGTCAGTGCTTTAACCATTGTGCTGTGGCTCTGTTCTTCTATTCACAGATCAGCGCGACACATATGCCTCCCGTTCAGCTCTCAGTTGCGGTAAGGTGCAGGGCGCACATGGGCGCCGCGCACCTTAGCGCATCTGTCAATCACGGCTTTTCTTCTTCAGGACGGAACGCCCACTCCTTATACAGCACACGCACTCTACCGCGGCCCGCACTTTACCGGCCTTTTAGTAAACATACCCCTTAGTCTTTTTGGGACCGATATTGAACTGGGATGGCTATGCACCACTACGGCGCATAGCTGTCACTGCCGACCCTTAACACTGGATATTCAATGCCAGAGTCATATGTGGCACCAGCATTGAATATCCAGGGTCACCGCACGCTAACCCGACAGCGGCGATATTGCACATTTCCCAGTTAGCTCCTACAGGTAAAAGATAGGCCAGCTTTTGCTGTGCCTTTTACCTACAGGCTGCTAATCAGGCAGCATGCAATATCACCACTGCTCGGTTAGTGACTGTCGCCACCCCCGAAATGCCCACAACATGCCCCAATGCTAAGCGGTTAGCATCGGAGCATGTAGCAGCATTAATTGGGGATATTCAGCAGCACTAACGATGTTAGTGCTGTTGAATATCCCGCTAAGTGGCATTTACATGGTTTACAGGTCTGTAAAGCATGTAAATGCCTTTGAATATCAGGCCCTTTCTTTATATGTATATTGTTTTATTTTTACTTTTTTTTGCTGTTTTAATGTATTTTATTATAGCAAGTATTGTAAACCACCTTGATGCTTGCGAAGAGCAGTATAGAAAGTTTTAAAATAAACATAAAAATAAAAGTTTTACATGTGAGAAATAAAAAAAAGACAACCTGAAACCTCTCACAAACCCATACATTTCACATACTTATATTACAGAATCAGAACTGAGAAAAATCTAGTCAGGATGCACTTTCTTTATCTTTTCTTTTTTACAATTGTTTCATGGTTCACTACAGGTATCCTGAGAATGAGGCATTCACTGACAAAGACTGGCAGATGAGTAGATAGATTTATTAAAGATGGGGAGTAAGGGGGTCATTTGAGAAGCTCTAATTGTGATTTGGATGTCTGAAAAAGGGTACACAGATGTCCAAATCACAGAGACATCTTGGGAGCCATTTTACAAAAGGTCTCCAAAGACATCCCCACATTGGGGATGTTTATCCAGCAGAGGGATGCGGTGGAGGAAGGCATGTCTGAAGCATTCTGGAGATCTTAGACGAGCACACTCAATTTCAGGACAGCTGGCATGTTTCCTCCTCCGTCGAAGTCTATACCTGCTCCAGGGCACGAAAAGACATCTGAAAAGTGCTTGTTTTCTCAGAAAAGCAGTTGGAAGGTGTAGAGAAGATGGAACTCTACTATTCTCAGTTCAATTCACAAAGTAAAAAGAATTGATAGGTTTTGGGGATACCTGATATGTTGTTGTCGAGCTGCAAAATGTCTCCACTACTTGAATAGAGAGAACAAAGGAGCAGATACCAGGACTGGCAGGTTTTGCAAACCCCTTTTATTAGCCCCTATGCGTTTCAGCCTCTCGGCCTTCTTCAGGGGGATACTGAGTGAGGGAGCAAACCTCGAAAGAACATAATTATAATTAAAAACAAAAAACATAATTATAGTTAAAAACAAAATCATAATTAAAAATTAAAAAACAAACCATCAAAAGATAAAATATTAAATAACCAATAGTTAAAAAGATATAATAAAATTAAAAACATACAAATTATTATAATAATGAGACGTAAACAAAAGTCAAAATCACATAATATAAACAAAGAAAGTCACCAAATATTTGTGAGATGAGGAGGACAAATATAAAACGAATAGGTCGTGTGTTATTAAATACCTATGAAAGCATGTGAACGGAAATGGAGTGAATGCTGATAAAATGCATAAAAACATAAATATGTTGACCGATACCTTATTGAAACAAACTTTCTTTCAAATGAAACAATTGCCACCCGAAATAAATCCAAACATGTTGTTAGTCTATTAATATATAAAAAGTAATAAATAAATAAATTGGATGGATTAATACATATATAATAAAGGACATTTACCACATAAATACATTTTATTATTAAACGCCAATGTTAATACATCCATATATAAATAAATAAATAAAGATAAAATGATAAGATTCCTTCCACGTGGATGAGTATATTGTGTTGGTGAATGTGAGTTAATCAGACCAAAGGAGGAGCACTAGCATAGAAGTCATAAAATTTTGTATCAGGGGATTATTATATTGTAATATCAAAATAGGAAGGTGAACTATGACATAACACAATGCTGGTTTCTATATATTGAATAACAGCCTTAATAATCATGGGATGCCTTTAGAGAAAACCGGGGTAACTATAATTATGTGAAAGGATGAAAAAGAAACATACTTTGTTTCATATTGCACTATTTTTTGTTTTTAATGTATTCAATTTTTTTAATGTATATAACTTATCAGAACTCTTTGAACCATGAGGCAAAAACCAAAGTGGAACTATTAATTACATTGTGATGGCATGTCATGCAAAAAACATCGGAACTGCAGGCACACCGCGCTTCCCCGTTCCATACTCAGAACCAACTTTTGCAGAGATAACAAACTGCAGTTCTTCCACAGAATCAAAAATGGGGAGATGTGTAATATGTAATGTGTATTGTAATGTATTCGGAAAAAAAATTTTTTTGGATGTATACAACTTATCAGAACCCTTTGAATATTTTATGTATGGCACAACGTTTTCTAAACAGTTCATTATGTTTTCCTAGGGTTAATTTTTTTAAAGAAAGCGGCTTTAGTAGGAATGGTGCACAAATACACAGAACAACCATATACATTTTGGTTGCAATCCTCTGGTTTTTACAACGTGACTGTAGAATTAAAATGACAGTTGATCACTTGACCCGCTTCCTTTTGGCTATTTTTAAAAAAAATTTGGATTTGCCAAAGTCATATCGGTATTAAGACATGTACATTACACATTACACATCTCCTTATTTTTGATTCTGTTGAAGAACCGCAGTTTGTGATTTCTGCATAAGTTGGTTCTGAGTATGGAACGCGAAAGCGTGGTGTGCCTGCAGTCCCGATGTTTTTGCATGACACGCCATCACAATGTAATTAATAGTTTCACTGTGTTTTTTGACTTATGGTTCAAAGGGTTCTGATAAGTTGTATACATCAAAAAAAGAATTTCCTAGTACACTGCAATACGCAATACATATTACACATCTCCCCATTTTTGATTCTGTGGAAGAACTGCAGTTTATTTCTGCAAAAGTTGGTTCCGAGTATGGAACACGGAAGCGCGGTGTGCCTGCAGTTCCGATGTTTTTTGCATGACATGCCATCACAATGTAATTAATAATTCCACTTTGTTTTTTGCCTCATGGTTCAAAGAGTTCTGATAAGTTATATACTTTAAAAAAAATTTGAATACATTAAAAACAAAAAATAGTGCAATATGAAACAAAGTATGTTTCTTTTTCATCCTTTCACACAATTAATTATTTATAGTTACCCCGGTTTTCTCTAAAGGCATCCCATGATTATTAAGGCTGTTATTTAATATACAGAAACCAGCATTGTGTTATGTCATAGTTCACCTTCCTATTTTGATATTACAGTATAATAATTCCCTGATACAAAATTTTATGACTTCTATGCTAGTGCTCCTCCTTTGGTCTGATCAACTCACATTCACCAACACAATATACTCATCCAAGTGGAAGGAAGCTTATCATTTTATCTTTATTTATTTATATATGGATGTATTAACATTGGCTTTTAATGATAAAATGTATTTATGTGGTAAATGCCCTTCATTATATATGTATTAATCCATCCAACTATTTATTTATTACTTTTTATATATTAATAGACTAACAACATATTTGGATTTATTTCGGTGACAATTGTTTCATTTGAAAGAAAGTTTGTTTCAATAAGGTATCGGTCAACATATTTATGTTTTTATGCATTTTTATCAGTGTTCACTCCATTTCCGTTCATATGCTTTCATAGGTATTTAATAACACACGACCTATTTGTTTTATATTTGTCCTCCTCATCTCACAAACATTAGGTTTTGATAACACACATATATGTATTTTGATTCTATTGGTGACTTTCTTTGTTTATATTATGTGATTTTGACTTTTGTTTACTTCTCATTATTATAATAATTTGTATGTTTTTAGTTTTATTATATCTTTTTAACTATTGGTTATTTAATATTTTATCTTTTGACGGTTTGTTTTTTAAAATTTTAATTATGATTTTGAATTATGATTTTGTTTTTAACTATAATTATGTTTTTTGTTTTTAATTATAATTATGTTCTTTCGAGGTTTGCTCCCTGACTCCATATCCCCCTGAAGAAGACCGAGAGGCCGAAACGTGTAGGGGCTAATAAAAGGGGTTTGCAAAACCTGAAAAACCTGCCAGTCCTGGTATCTGTTCCTTTGTTCTCACGTATTTTACAGATACTTTGTTGCTTCTTTTTGGTCTCGTCTCCACTACTTGAATGGCAGGCTGGGAAATGTCTCTGGCCTCTGATACAGTTGCGGGACAACACCCGTATCAGGGACATCTACGTTTCTCGATCACCTCTGAACTCAAACATGCCTTCTGTTTGTGGGGACGTTTTGACCTGTATGTCCCAAAGAATATCTAGACGTCCTTTCTAAAATACCCCTTCACGTATTCAAGACCACAAGACGCTGGACAGAAAAAAACAGAAGCTTCAGGATCTGTTCAGAAGAAGAGATAAAAGTTCCTCGTCACTTTCAAGCTTCAGACACAAATACAAAACAGTATATGATTTCTAGCTACAAATGTTTTTATTTTTTTATTTTAGTTTGCACCTGTTAATCGACTGCACCAACATCAGAAACAGTAGATAATAATATACACAACACAATTCATATCGCAAACACCAGAAAGATTAGTTATTTATTTCTTAACGTTGTCACGCGGTAAGCGGTTTACAGAAAAACGTATATAAAATATACAAATTAGCATATAGCAGGAAGACATTTCAATACATAAAGAAGCTGAAAAGCGCACACTTGAAGTGTGACACAATGGTGTGTTTTCCCTATTTGCAGAATCAGACATTCGGGGAGGGGGGTATTATCTGTGTGTGTCATAGAAAGTGTTGTGGATACACACATGAGGAAATCAGTGGGAGTGTGCGTGTCAGTGTATATGTCTGGAGACTGTTGGAGGCTACATACATGTGCATGTGTGTGTCTAATGGGTATTGTTGGGACTACATGCAGTTGTGTCAGCCTGGTGCAGTGTGGAGTACCTGTGTGTGTGTGGTGCAGGGGTAGGGTGCTTGTGTGTGTGCAATGCCAGTGTGGAGTGCCTGTCTATGTTTAATATGGGACTGGGGTTTTCTGTGGCTGTGTATGTGTAGCAGTGTGATCTGTGTGTGTGTGTGTGGTGCCTGAGTGGCTGGTGTGCGGGGATGGGGATATGTGTGCAGTGTGAAGGTGGGATGCCCGTGTTTGTGGTGTGATGTGATCGTGTGGCAGGAGGGTGCCTATGTCTGGCATGGGGGTGGCTGTGCCTTTTTGCACAGATACATTGTGGCCTTTTCTCCCCATGCATTCATCTCTTCAACCCCCTGTACTCTTCCCTCCACTCTCCTACTGCCCCCCCACCCACTCTATTCCTCTTCCTAGCCTCTGTCACTTTTTCATTCCCCCTTGCACTCATCTTCCTTTCCCTAAACCACTGCCCCTTTACATTTTCCTAAATTTTCTGCCTCTCTCATCCAAACTCTAAACTATCCTTGCAATCTTACCTTCCTTGCCTGCGATACTGCTCTTCTGCCCACAATGCATCTCACTCAGCTATGACTGCAGTTTTGCACCACTCTTCTTCTCACCGCCCATTACAGATGTGGACTTGTCATCTTGCTGTGAGGGGAGGCTGGCTAGTATATGCATGTTTTTTAAATAAGCAACTTTTGCCTGAACCTGAGCACTAAAATCGTCACGAAACTTAGTTTTTAAAAACTGAGCTCTTAAATCTTCAACACACCCTACAAGGAACGTTTGATTGTACATGCTGAGCTATTATTTTTAAGGTAAGGATAATTCTTTAGCTGTTCCAGTGCTGGTTTTATAATACTTTGAAATTTTATTTAGCGATTATACATGACAGATGGGCATGATAAGGTTGTTTGAAGGCTTCAGTTTCACTTTCCATTATCCGATATATGTATTTGGTAATAGTTATAAGAGTTTAAGGTAAGCACACTTTTGAAGCCAGCTTAATGTGGCAAATAGTCTTGAGGTAACAATGGGTAACATGGATAGTAGCAACTATCAGGGCTGGCCCATCTACTAGGCGGAAACCTAGAGCGGCAGACTCTGTGGGTGGCACAGTCTCTGCGGCAAGCCATGTGCTTCGGCACCATTGGCCTGCCGTCCTTGTCACCCCGCCTCCCGCCTCCACCACTCCCCTGTGCTGAGTTGCACTGCCACTGATTCCGGTGGCAGGGTCGGATCAGCTCAGCGGCAGTGGCCCATGACAGGCCATATGCTTCGGCACACATAACCTGCCACTTTTGACCTCTCCCCCCCAAGTGTATTGGAGGGGAGTCAGAAATACTATGGCCTCATGCTGAACTGAGCTGCCGCCGACCCTGCCACTGCAATCAGTGGCAGGGGGGAGCGGTGGCACGGTTAGGGCTTCTGCTTGGAGTGGCAGAAACACTTGGGTTGGCATGGTAACTATATACACTGACAGATAGCCAAGATGCTGATCTTTTCTGCCTGGTCTGTGGTCAGGAGAGAGTTTATAATGAGTTGCATTGACAATATTGTATACGTACGCTTATAGACAGCCAAGACTTAGATTCTTTATGCCCAGTCTATGGCAGGAATAAATTAATTGATGTTTCCTGTGATTAAAAAATATAGTTGGAAACAGTATGGGGTAGATTCTGCACAGCGAATAGTGGGGATGTACATCTGCTTCGGACGTACATCACCTGCTATCTGCCGTGTGCTGATTCTGCCCATGCAGCTCCCTGCAGGGAGCTCTGGACGGGGGCAGAAGGGGGACGGCTGGAGGAGGAGTCTGGGCAGAGTGAGGGCGAGCCGCACAACCCGGATGTACAGGGCTGATTCAGGTCACGGCCCAGTACATCCGGGGAGGGGGGGGGGGGTCAGGGATGCATGTCTGCCTTATTCCACCTCGGAGGTGGAATAAGTCAGACCTATGCTGGTGATTGGGCCAAGGCCCCCCCAACCCATGGCGCAGTGTCTGGGAGGCGCCTGCTGCCCAAGACCAGTCCTGGCATCTCCCGCCGAGGCTCCATGCTGGAGCATTGGGAGGACTAGATGGGGTGATCGCTGCACATCAAGGCCCGCTGAATCGCTACGTGAATGGCTAGCTCCCAAGGGTGCAGAATCAGAGATTTTGGCCATCCAAATTTTGGATGTCCGGATGGCCCTGGTTCAGAATTGGCCTCCACATTGATGTACAATGTTTTAAATTAATTTCCATTTCTATACATATTGTTTTATGATTTTAGAACCCCTAAAGATGTTTCACTTGGTGAGAACTTCATATACAGCCATATGTGGACTTCTTTTTTAAGATAACCCCAGTCCAGTAAGTTAAATACATTTACTTCTAAATTTATTTATATGTGCACAAAAGCTTATGTTAAGTCTTTTTATATGTATAGGTCATACATATATCTTATCTTTTCATTATTATAATAATATTATACTATTTATTATTATTACTGTACATATATATTATTTATTGTGTTCTGTTTTTATCTAGTGGGAGGTACCATCAATGTTTTTATATATATTTTTATGATTTTTGTATGTTTTTAAATATATGATTTCTTACTATATCAGTGGTATTTTAATACTTTGGCATGATTTTCAATATTTTTCCTACATAATTACTGTATTTTTTTGTTTTTTATTATCTATACATGTTGTTTTAGTATATATTAAGATAATATTCATTTCTTATGAATTCCAATTACTAAACATGTATTTATGTAGTATTTATGTTCTTTATATTTTAAGCTACACCCCTGCCGAAGGCCACAGCTGAAACACGGCGTGTAGGGTGAATTGAAAACAATACACTCATCCAGATAAGTATTCGGTCAACCATGAATTGTCATCATTTCCACCTTGCATCGTTTGGTTGGACTAAATCCAGCTCCATAAACTGAAACCTCAAGAAGCCAGACTCTGCATGCAGTGCAACACCAAAGTAATAGAAATTGGTGCAATTCCTCCAGTACTTTGTAAAATATAGAAATAGATATAAATTCACAAAACTGATGTATTCCATTCACTAAATTGAAAATACAATTATTTTTTCTACCTTTGCTGTCAGCTGATTTAATTTTTCTAATCATGTTGGTCTCAATCCCTGATTCTGCTTTGCTCTGCCTGTCCTCAACCTGGTTTCTAGGGTTTCCTGTCCATTTGCCATTTATTTTATCTCCATCTGTCTTTTTCAATTATAAGAACATAAGATATGCCATACTGGGTCAAACCAAGGTCCATCAAGCCCAGTATAGGTCAAACGTACCTAGCAGTTTCCCCAGAAGACACAGGTTCCACAATGCTTATATGGGTCAAGCATTGGATTTCCCGGGTCCCCTTTAATCATTTTTTATGGACCTTTCCTCCAGGAACTTGTCCAAACCTTTTTTAAACCCAGTTACACTAACAGCTTTTTCTACATCCTCTGGTAATGAATTCCAGAGTTTATGTGTTGAGTGGAAAAATACTTTCTCTTATTAGTCTTATGAGTTACACTGCAGCTTCATTGCATGTACCCTAGTCTTTCTACATTTTGATGGTGTAAACAATCAATTTACACTTACCTGTTCCACGCCATTCATTAATTTATAGACCTATGTCATATCTCCCCTCAGCCGTCTCTTTTCCAGGTTGAAGAGCCCTAACCTTTTTAGCCTCTCCTCATAGGGGATATCCTTCCATTCCCTTTACCATTTTGGTGGCTCTTCTCTGCACCTTTTCTAATTCTACTATATCCTTTTTAAGATATGGCGACCAGAATTGCACACAATATTTGAGGTGCGGTCGCACCAAGGAACAATACAGAGGCATTATAATATCTTTTGTTTTATTCTCCATTCCTTTCCTTATGATTCCTAGTATTCTACTTGTGTTCTTGTCCGCCACTGCACACTAGGCAGAGGGTTTCAACGTGTTATCCACAATGACAACTAAATCTTTTTCTTGGGTGGTGGTTCCTAATGTGGAACCTTGCATTGTGTAACTATAGTTTGTATTGTTCTTTCCTAGGTGCATAACTTTGCACTTGTCCATATTAAATTTCATCTGCCATTTGAACATCTAGTTTTCCAATTTCTTAAGGTCCTCTTGCAATTTTTCATAATCCTCTTGTTTTAATAACTTTAATAATTTTGTGTCATCTGCAAATTTGATTATCTCACTCGTTATTCCCATTTCCACATTGTTTATGAATATGTTAAAATGCAGCAGACCCAGCACTGATCCCCGGGGTATTCTACTGTTCACCTTTCTCCATTGGGAAAATTGGCCATTTAGCCCTACCCTCTGTTTTCTATCTTTTTAACCAGTTCCTGATCCACAATAGTACACTGCTTCCTATCCCATGACTTTTTAATTTTGTCAATAGTCTCTCATTAAGGACCTTGTCAAAGACTTTCTGAAAATCCAGATACACTATGCTGACTGACCCACCTTTGTCTAACTGTTTATTTGCACCTTCAAAAAAACCATAACAGATATTAGTAAGACAAGACCTTCCCTGGCTAAAGCCATGTTGGCTGTCTCCCATTAAACTATGACTAGAATCTACATGTTCAGAAATGTTGTTAATAATGGTTTCCACCATTTTCCCCTGTACTGACGTCAGGCTCACCGGTCTGTAGTTTCCTGGATCATCCCTGGAACCCTTTTTAAAGACTGGCGTTACATTGGCCATCCTCCAATCTTCAGGTATTACTGATGATTTTTAATGATAGTTCACAATTTAGTAATAGTAGTTCTACAATCTCATATTTCAGTTCTTTCACCACCCTTGGATGTATACCATCCGGTCCAGGTGATTTGCTACTCTTCAGTTTATCCTCCCTACATCCATCCCTGGCAGTGATCTTTCACTTTCATCTTTTTTCCATTTATTTTTCTGCCTCATATTTAACCCCTCCTTCTCACTATCCAGTCTTTAAGCTTCCTCTTGTTGCTGCATATATTTATAGCTTTTCAACTCCCCCCCTCCCCTTGGGTCCCTCATCTCTTCTCTCTCTTTCTTTTTCCTCCATTGATGTTTAACTTTTCCCTCTCTATGCCCTTCCCCTCCATCCATGTACTACATCTCCCTCTCTCTTCATTTCCCCTCCACCCATGTCCAACATCACCCCTCTTTTCCTTTACTCCTTCAGTGTGAGGCATCTCCCCCTTACTTCCCACCCATCCAGCTTCTCACATTCTCTTCCTTTCCTCCTTGCCCAGTAACTCCCCTCTCATCCCTGTCTGCCCCCTTCCCATCATCTTCCCCTGGCCCTCTCCATCCAGTCTACCCTCCATGTCCAGCATCCCTCCCTTTTCCATGTCCAGCATCTGTCTCTCTCCCTTACCCCCTCCATGCCTGGTATCTGCACCTGTTATCTCCCTCTATGTAGAGCACGCTTTCTCTTCTCTTTACTCTCAATGTCCAGTTTCTCACCTGATCTTCCCTTCCACCTCCTAACCATGTCCAGCAATCCTCCATTGCCTCAGAAAAATCCAAGTTATCAATGCCCCTGTTTAATACACATTACCAAGTTTAAGTTACAATGTAAACTGCTTTGACTGAAATGATAAAGCGGTATATAAAAACCTGTTAAATAAATAAAATAAATAAATCCCTGCCTCTTCCATGTCCATGTCTCTTCCCTTCCCTCGTGTTCATATCATCCCACTTCCCCTTATCCAGCATCTTCCATTAAACTTTCCCATCTACAATCTCCCCTTCTATTCCTCCCCTCAGTCGAGAATCTCAATGTGCATTCTTTTCTGTGTCACCATTGTCCTCTTGGTCCTGTGGAAGAAGTAAAAGAAAATGGTAGAACCTCAAAGCTCACATGTGCATTTTTGGCTTGCCCCCTAAATTGCAGACTTCCCTTGTTAGAGGGAACAGGATTGGCAGACACTGGGCATGCGCACGGGCTCCGAGGCCCTTTGCTGCCATTTTCTGCAGGAGATTTTTTTTCACCTTCTTCCTCCTTCCAATAGCCTCCTCTCCCCTAGAAGCAAAGTGAAGCAGTTGAACCCTGGCAATAATGTTTTTGATGGTGGTGCATGGCACACCTCTTTTTTTAAACTGGTGGTGTACATACATCACTGTGTATGATTATGCTACGCCCATGGGCCTGGGTGAGTTATAGACAAGTCAACTAACACTATTAAATGAAACCCACTATACTGTGTAATTTTTAAACTAGGAGTTTGTATTCAAGGGTCTTGAAAGTAATTTGCAAAAAGAGTTTCCCCTTAAACATAAGAACTATGGCCCACCCATTGGGCAAAACTAGTTGGTCACCAAGGGTAGCAGCTTCTAAAGGGCCGCAGAGTATCTGTAGTCAAAGCAAAACAATAGATCCTGACAGCTACACAAACTCAAAGAGCCAGTGGCACATTTCTTTAGTTGCAAGGACAGCAGGGCACGCACACACCTATAAAGCAAAATTTAATTTTTAAAAGTACGATGTCCAGTTATGTTATTTGACATGGCTATTGTGAGATAGTTGGTGTTGGGAAGATAATCATTGTTGAGTTTAATTATCAAATCTTGGAGGAAGAAGCTGAAAGCGACTAGGACGCGCAATATTTTTGCATCAGTCCTGGGCTCACAACAGGTTCTTGCCTACATTTAATTTCACCCCTCCTGAACACAAGTTTGCAAAAAATTTCGTAAATTTAAATTTCCACCGTTCTCTTTTTACTCTGCTCTTTTAGCCCCTCCTCCTGGACAAACACCAAGCGCATGTGCGCCAAGAGAGTTCCATCCCAGTCACCCTGACACGACTCTTTCAGGCCAACCTGGCTTTAGACAAGTGACATCTTTCTTTTGGCCGGATGCGCGCGTCAAGCGTCGTTTCGCCTTTTGGGACGCATCACGCAACTCACGTACGCCTCCAGCTGATTGGACGGGGGTGATGGCGTAACAGGGTAATGTGGTTAGAGAGAATGAGGTCGCGGGACTGGAGGATTGTATGTTGAGTAGTGTCAGTACTGGTGGAGTGCATTGTGAGCGCTGCTGTGCTCGTTTCTTTCCGTTACTGGCCTGGTCGCGCGGGCTACCATGGCGCTGCGCCACCTGCTCCTACCTATAGGCTGTCGAGACCTGCGCGGGACCTTCCTGCGGCTGCTCTCGCGTCGGGGCCCCGGGTTTAGCGGCCCTTACCTGAGACTGGTGAGTGAGACGCTAGCTATGCGAGTCGCGCGCAGGCACCTCCATAGGGTTGCCAACTGGCTCCAGATGCGCCCGACAGGCTCGATCCAGTCCTGGGTTTACCCCATTGCATGCAGGGACATGTAGTCTTGCTTTTCTTATGGAATGCAATGGAAAAATTAGAACTACATGTCCCTGCATGCAGTGGGGTAGACCTAGGACTGGATCAAGTGTGTCGGGAGCATCTGGAGCCAGTTGGCAACCCTACACCTCCACGTGTTAAGTGATGCTGTGTTAGGTGTTTTTTGGGGTGACACCGAGTGGACGATTTTAAAATGTTTTATCCCATCCTAAGGGGCATTGTTTTGGGATTGGAGGAGGAATATTGCAGATAGGGATGGAGAACGCACTGGACAGCCTATCCTGGTGTGATCCGTGTCTCCAGTGTTGTCATAACATTTGATTTCTTTGCAGTAAATGTAATATTATCGCTGTAGATCACGCCTTTCAGCAGATAGCCCATATTTGGCATGTGTTGCTAGATACGGAAATGGTATAGCACAGTTACTTACCTGTAACAGGTGATCTCTGGGAACAGCAGGAATAAGTCTTCACATATGGGTACGTCGGTACCGATGGAGTCTGCGCGGGAACGCTTCCCAGCGTCCAATCAAGAGCTTTTGGAAGCATCCCAGCACGCCTGCGTGCTGCCTTTCCCGCCTTTCCCAACTGCCTCTCCTCAGTTAAGTTTTAAAGCTGAGACAAAGAGAGAGGAAAGAAAAGATAGAGATACAACTCCTGGGGAGGTGGGAGGGTTGTGAAGACTTATTCCTGCTGTTCCCAGAGATCACCTGTTACAGGTAAGTAACTGTGCTATCTCCAGGAACAAGCAGGAATGAGTCTTCACATATGGGGACTCCCAAGCTGAGATGCCTGGACTCCCAGCATGTCATAGGCTGGAACATGCTATCTCCCAGAACACCAGGCATCCTGAGGATGGAGGGTAGGAGTTGAAAAAAGAAGGATGCTGTGGAACAGCTAACCTAGCATAGGACTGCAGAGATGGAGTCCATGTGTGGATGATGATGATGGTCATCAATAATATTGCAAAGGATGTTGCAATATGGACCTCCCCTGACAGGATTTCACAGAAGTATGGAGGTTCATGGATCTACTGGGAAAACTAGTAGAAGAACCTTGAAGAGGACCTCACTGTAAGTGGAAGTAATAATCCTGTAGGAAAACTAGTGGAGGTCAGAATCTTGAAAGGTAACAGGTGACCCCAGTAGGGGAACTGGGGTAGTCCAAAAATGGTGGGCCTTCAGCGGAAGGCTTTATGAGAAAAACCCTAGCTCTTTTGGAGGCAGAGTGAGTCACTCTTAGGAACAAAAAGAGAAGGCTAACCGATTTGGACAAACAGGCACAGTCCTTGTGGGAAGAAAGGGTGTGGGAGAACTCCTTGTATCCCAAAAAAAAAAAAGAGGACAAATGCCTGAGGCGTTAAGCCTGTGAGTAACTGAAGATCCACAATGTCTCTCCTAACTGGGGTAAGCTAGGAGAGATATTGAGCATGGAGAGCTTCAGAGGTACCTAAACGGTTAGGTTATGGTATAAAAGTTGTTGACTACCACAGGAGTGTGAGTGTGTGTAGAACCCCAAACCTGCTAGATAGCACAGGTATGGGTAAAGTCCCTCTGTCAGAATCATATAGGTATATGAGAATAGACAGTGAGATAGATAAGTATGTGGATACATATCTATCTATAAGAAAATATCTCAACACACACACACACACACACACACACACACACACACACACACACACACAGATAGATATAGATAGATATATTCTTATATGTCTGTGTGTATATATATCTATCTATAGTGAGATATGGCAGGGCATAAAATACACACAAAAAATAATATGGATATGTAGGCCTACATATGGGTGTCTACAATTAAACAGACAGAGATATGCCTACAGCACAGTGATCACATAGGATATGTGGAGAGGAAAGATTCAATCAATAACAAGGAGGTGGAACCTACTTGAGAAGACATTTTGAGAATCTATTTCTCCTGGTCATGATCTGCAAGACTGCTAGTTAGTGCAAAATAACAGGACTGTTACGTGAAAAACAAAGGACAATGCACAGCCAGCATGATAAGTAGACAGAAGATGCCTAGAGATGAGATACCATGTTGACCTGCTTAAGGGCAAAGGTATCATGCGTTCTTACCATGAGGAGGAGCATATCCCCGATTGGGAATACTATGGACCAAAGCAGGGAACTGGCAACTCCTTGAGCTTTCACGTAAGAGAAGGCCTATGTCCTTTATATAAAAAAAAAAAAAAGGAGATAGTAAAAGAAGGGGGAACCTTCTAGTCATGGGAGACATGACTGAAAAAGCCTTTTCTAACCAGCTAGGATAGCTGTTGGAGAAAAAAAACCCCATGCTCTCTAGCAAGGGCCCATAGTGGAAAGCTTCTCTGTAGATTGCAGAGAGCATGATGCAGGGGAATGAGGGGATAGAACTGTCTGTTAGAGAGCCAGTATCTCTGTCAACTATGTTGCCAAACTCAGGAGATGAAGATGGCAGAATAGAAGACAATCTAGAAAGCTTGTAGTGAGATGATCTCCAAGAGAGATGAAGTACTGACTTGGAGCCACTACTAAGACTAGACAGAATGTTAGTGGAGGACAATCTGGTTGTTTGTGGATAAGAACCAGTGGTCCAAATATTAAAACTCCTGCATAGGCAGCTGTTAGCAAGACAGCAGAAAGAATCTTACTGTTCAAAAACAGAAAGAACAGACAGAACAGGAGTAGGAACTCTGGACATGTCTGATAAGCTGCCCCAAAGCAAGATTGAAACAGAGGAGGTAACTCAGAGAGGAAAACTCCGCACTGGAAAGTGAGAAACTAGAGAGGCTGAAGAGAGCCTCCCAGTAAGTAATTCCGCTCTTACAGAGGAAAAACTTGGTAAGAGGGTGAAGAGAATTGAGCTGAAGAAGACTTACGAAGTAGTAAGTCTATGGAAAGGAAAAATACATGCTGGCACAGGAACTATCATGTGATAGTGGTTAGACCTCTTTCCCTAGCAGGAAAAAGAGGAGAAACTTGTGACTTATAGGCATGAACATCCTGACAGCTCATAGAAATATAGAAAAAATGGATATCTTTTGGAAAGAGATCCCTGTGTAGGGGTTAGAATAAGACGGTGGATTGCCTCTATTGAGAAGAAGCAACTGTAGATTCTAACACCAAGAGTCACAAGCATCTGATGATGAAAGATCAGAAACCCTGCAGGTGCTGGGTTTGCTGAGCCTGGTGAGAGGTTGGATTCTTCAGACCAGGACGATGCTTTCCCTGTTGGGGAACATCTGTATGATGGGCAAGTGATGAATAAAACCTTCTTCTCCTGTGGGAAGAAAGTTTGGTAGGACATTTCCTACGTACTGGGACATAGGAAGGGGTAGAACAACTCTTAGGAACAGGTAAATCAGTGGACAACTGAGTAACCTGACGTAAAGACTCCTTGTTGAAAAGATTTTCTCCAGTGCAAGGAGTATGTCCCAGCCTTTGTTGTGCCCATTTGTCCAAGTCTGAAGATTGGAGCCAGGCTCTACGTTGTGCCCCTATAGCTATAGCAGAAGTCCTGCTAACAGACTCAAGAGTCTAGGGAAGCACGAGAAAGAAACCAAGAGATATTCTGGATATGCTTAAGCAGTGAGGAATAGTCTGTACTCCTGGAATCTGAAAGGAAAGGAGACAAAAGATGCAATTGCTTTGTGACCTCCTCAAGAGAAAGACTCATATAAAAAATATATGAGAGAATTCTTGCAGAAAGCATAGATGTCTGGAAGGTTTGACGTCCAAAGTCATCTAGTGTTTTAGACTCACGACCTGGCGGATAGGAAGAGTGCTTTTTCTTACTCTTTACCCGCCTCATTGCTGATTCCACTACTATGGAATGATGAGGAACGTCAGTCTGGAGTGTATCCACCGGTCCTGAAGGCACCGAGGACGCCAGATGACGATCCCTGGTGAGGAGTATTTCATCCAACACTAGTGCTGATGCCGGGGTACCGGTACCGCTCGAAGCGGATGCCACCACCGGACACGGCTGAGGTATGTTCTGTGAGGGGTGAACCTCAGGAACAACCTGAAACCCCTTATGTGCTTTGGAGACTGAAGACTCCCGCCGGGGTTTTGAAGCCAATGGGCCCTCGAGGGCAAGGCCGGAACCGTCTTCATGCTGTGCATGAGACCTACCACTCGAGGACTGGCTAGTCTTAACAGACTGTGGGTTACCTGATCCTGTGTGGAAGAAGAAGGGGACGGTGCCCCGACGTTGGAGGGCATTCGTGTATCGAAGGAACCTCGATGTTGAAGACCTCTTTTCACCAAACTGTTGTCAGGACCCAAGCAGGTTAGACACCGATTTTGAGGGTCTAAAAATAAAGTTGTACCGCCACAGAGTGAACATTTCTTGGAGAAAGTGCCTGGCGGTTCCATGGAGGAAAAAGAAGAGGCCTAAAAGGCCTAAGAGACCGTGGGACAATATGAAGAAAAAATATCCCGTGGAAAAGGAAAATTTTTCAAGGAAAGAAAAGAAAACACCGGCGGTACCGGTGGCGTCGGGAAGACAGCCGCGACCACAAGAAAACTAAAAAATAAAAACAAGAATTTTCTGTGGTGATAGGAGGACGTCCTGCCGGCTCTGCGGAAAAACGAAAACTGAGCAGAGGCAGTTGGGAAAGGCGGGAAGGCAGCACGCAGGCGTGCTGGGATGCTTCCAAAAGCTCTTGATTGGACGCTGGGAAGCGTTCCCGCGCAGACTCTGTTGGTACCGACGTACCCATATGTGAAGACTCATGCCTGCTTGTTCCTGGAGATAATGTGGTAATACTTTTTTTATTTGCACTTTTATATCGCTTTTCACAGAGGTCAAAGCGGTGTACATAAAACTTAAATAGGTTAAACAACGTTTACGCAGAACAAGGCGATGCACATAGAACTTATAATTTAAACAGATTAAATAATGTTACAGAGAGCAGTAACTTTGTACATTTATAGTTAATAGGGGCATATTGCCATAGAACTATTTACAAAGCATTCTTGGGGGGGGGGGTCAAAATGTAGGGTGTACAGGTGGGTTTTGAGGAGCTTGTGGAAGGTGAGTAGGTCTTTGTTCCTTATTGTGTTAGGAAGGGAATTCCAGATTGTGGGGGCATAGATCTCAAAATGTCTTGCACAATCCTATTGCGTGCTTTTAGTTTTTACTGGGGGGGGGGGGGATGGCTAATGTGTCTCTAATAGTGTGTCTACAGGGTCTGTTTGGGGTGGTCCAATAAGGGTTTGAAGGTGGGGGGGAGGGGCTGATAAGTTGTTGAGGGTTCTGAATATCATTAATAAGATTTTGTATTGTATTCTGCTTTGTAGTGGAAGCCAGTGCAGGTGCTGGAGGATGGGGGTGATAAGAACATAAGATATGCCATACTGGTTCAGACCAAGGTCCATCAAGCCCAATATCCCGTTTCCAACAGTGGCTAGTCTAGGTCATACGTACCTAGCAGTTTCCCCAAAAGACACAGGTTCCGCAATGCTTGTATTGGGTCAAGCATTGATATCCTGGGTCCCTTCTTAATGGTTTATGGACCTTTCCTTCAGGAACTTGTCCAAACCTTTTTTAAACCCAGCTATACTAACAGCCTTTACTACATCCTTCGGTAACAAATTCCAGAGTTTGATTACACGTTGAGTGAAAAAATATTTTCTTTTATTAGTCTTAAATAGTTTACCCTGTAGCTTCATTGCATGTCCCCTAGTCTTTCTATATTCTGATTTATTTATTTATTTACATTCTCTTATATACGGTGCTATTCTGCATCAGTGTGGTTTACATTGAACAAGCTGAAATTACATTGAACAGGGCATTATAACTTGGAGATAACTATTTTACAGGGAACATGGGCTATGGAGGGTTAAGTGGCTTGCCCAAGACCACAAGGAGCACCTGTTGGACGTAAACAATCGATCTATGTTTACCCGTTCCACTCCGTTCATTAATTTATAGACTTCTATCATATCTCCCCCTCACCTGGTTTGCTGCTTGTCATGCTGTGAGGGCTTGTGTGCATCAGTGATGCTGAGAGCTAAACTATCGGTAGTTTAACTACTGGCAGGGTCTCCCAAGATGGACAGGTCTCAGCTGAGATGCCAGACCAAGATAAACCACCCATCTGGGCAGCAGCAGAATGGGATAGTGTTGACGGCGGAGGATCACATTTCTGTGACAACGGCAACAACACCAAATTTAAACTGCGCGGAAGAAAGGCCCGGCAATCTACTTCTGTATCTTGCCATGAAAACCCAATGGATAGTTACAACAAAACAAATTGTGCTGTAGTGCTGGAAGATGAGACCCCCAGGTTGGAAGGCACTCAACTAGCTACTGGGGAAGAGCTGAAGACTTTTCAGAGTAAAGCCAGCATTTATGAGGTGGTTGGATCAAAGCCCTCGGGACGTCTGACTGCTGATGTAGCTGCGCATGAAATGAGAGTCAGAAGCTGTAAAGATGTCTTGCACATTGGAACATGGAACGTACAAAGCATGAATCAAGGGAAGTTGGAGGTGGTCAAGAATGAAATGGAACATGTACAACTTGATCTGTTGGGTGTCAGCGAACTGAAATGGACTGGCATCGGGCACTTTGCATCAGATGATCATATGGTCTACTATGCTGGAAATGAAAGACAAAGAAGAAATGGTGTTGCATTTATAATAAAGAAGAAACTTGCAAGAACTGTAATGAAATACAATGCAGTCAGCGAACGCTTAATCTCTATTCGTCTACGAGGAATGCCTATCAACACAACTATAATTCAAGTATATGCCCCAACAACAGCTGCAGAAGAGAATGAAATTGAAGAGTTCTGTGAACAAGTACAAGCTGAAATTGACAGAACATGCAAACAGGATATCCTAATAGTCATGGGTGATTGGAACGCAAAGGTTGGCAACAAAGAAGACGACAAAGTAGTTGGAAAATATGGACTTGGCAACAGAAATGAAGATGGAGAAAGACTGATAGAATTCTGCAAGACCAACGATCTATTCATCTCAAACACCTTCTTCCAGCAACACAAGCGGCGACTGTACATATGGACTTCACCCAATGGATTGTATAAAAATCAAATTTACTACATCTGTGGAAGTCAACAATGGAAAAGCTCTATAACATCAACAAAGACAAAACCTGGAGCTGACTGTGGTACAGATCATCAACTACTAGTATGCAAGCTAAAGCTGAAAAAGAGCAAACCACTCATGAATGCAGCAAAATATGACCTTGAGAATATACCACTGGAATTTAAAGACTGCCTGCAAAATCGATTTGCTGCTTTAGATACAAATGATAGAGTTCCAGAAGAGTTATGGAATGACATCAAGAAGGTTGTGTTGGAAGAAAGCAAGAAGTCTCTACAAAAGGTAAATGAGAAAAAACAGCCAAAATGGATGACGAAATAAACTCTGAAAATTGCCCAGAAACGCAGAGAAGCTAAAGCCAGAGGAGAAAGAAAGACAATCACAGAACTCAACAGAGATTTCCAACATGCAGCAAGACAGGACAAGGAAAAGTACTACAATGACGCATGCAAGATTATAGAAGCAGAAACTATTAGAGGAAGAACAAGATCAGCTTTCCTAAAGCTACGAGAGTTAAAGAAAAAGTTCCAGCCTCGAATTGGAATGTTACAAGATGCTCAAGGTTCTATGTTGAATGATGTTGAGAAGATCAAGAAAAGATGGAAGGAATATACAGAGTTTTTATATGATAAAGATCAAGTGGACCAACAGCCGTTTCAACCTGTACCTTATGATCTGGAACCATTGGTGATGAAAGAAGAAGTTGAAGCAGCATTGAAAGCCTTATCAAAGAACAAAGCACCAGGCATTGATTGCATTCCCATAGAAGTATTACAGCAATCTGATGCAGCTGTTACCGTACTTACAAGGCTCTGCCAAGAAATATGGAAGACAGCAAGCATCATGGCCAACTGACTGGAAAAGATCTGTGTTTATACCAATACTAAAGAAAGGTGATCCAACTGACTGTGGAAATTATCGCACAATCGCTCTGATCCCACATGCCAGCAAGATTCTACTGAAGATTATTCAAAAGAGACTACAATCATACCTGGAACAAGAACTACCTGAAGTGCAAGCAGGGTTCAGAAAAGGGCAAGGAACGAGAGACATTGCGGATGTGAGATGGATCCCTGAAAAGACTAAAGAATACCAAAAGGATATCTATTTGTGCTTTATCGACTATAGCAAAGCTTTTGACTGTGTAAACCATGGGAAACTCTGGGCCACATTAAGAAGCATGGGTATACCAGAACACCTAATCGTTCTCTTGCACAATCTGTACATTGATCAAGAAGCAACAGTTCGAATGGAACTAGGAGAAACAGAATGGTTTAAAATAAGCAAAGGTGTAAGACAAGGCTGCATACTTTTTACCTACCTGTTTAATTTATATGCAGAACAAATCATCAGAGAAGCAGGATTGTATGAAGACAACAGAGGTGTGAAGATTGGTGGAAGACTCATCAACAACCTTCACTATGCTGATGATACCACATTACTGGCGGAAAGTGAAGATGATCTGAAACATTTGCTTCTCACAATCAAAGAACATAGTCTCAAAATGGGCCTGCACCTTAATGTAAAGAAGACAAAGATCATGACAACTGGCATAATCAACAGGTTTATCGTCGAAGGAGAAGAAATTGAAATCGTGAATAACTTGAACCTACTTGGATCAACTATCAATAAAGAAGCAACAAGCAGTCAAGAAATCAGACGACGCATTGCTCTTGGCAGAATGGCTGTGAAAGACCTAGATAAGATTCTTAAGAGCAGAGATGTCTCTCTCCATACAAAGATTCGACTTGTTCAAGCCATGGTATTTTCAATAACATCATATGGATGTGAAAGCTGGACATTGAAAAAGATAGACAGACAGGAAGAAAATTGATGCCTTTGAATTATGGTGCTGGTGGCGAATACTGTGTATACCATGGACTGCCCGAAGAACAAACCAGTCTGTACTATAGGAGATCAAACCTAAGCTTTCTTTAGAAGCTCAGATGACAAGACTTCGACTTTCATACTTTGGACACATCATGCGGAGAGAGAGATCATTAGAGAAAGACATCATGCTTGGCAAGATAGAAAGTCAACGTAAAAGAGGAAGGCCAGCAATGAGATGGATCGATACAATAACAGCAGCTGTGGGTACCAGTCTGTCAACAATGAGCCGCCTGACTGAAGACCGAACACAATTTAGGATAGCTATCCAGAGGGTCGCCATGAGTTGACTCCGACTCGATGGCACTTAACAACAACATCATATCTCCCCTCAGCAGTCTCTTTTCCAGGTTAAAGAGCCCTAACCTTTTTAGCCTTTCTTCATAGGAGTATCCTTCCATCCCCTTTACCATTTTGGTGGCTCTTCTCTGAACCTTTTCTAATAATGCCATATCGTTTTTAAGATACGGCGACCAGAATTGCACACACTATTCAAGGTGCGGTGATGTGATTTTATCTGGAGGTACTTTGGATGTTCTCGGTTGTCATGTGGAGGGCAGTTTGAAGAGGGAGGAGCATCAAGTTAGTCCCTAGTAGATGGAGTTGCATTAGTCAACATGTGGCATGATCATAGCTTGTAGGGCAGAGGGGAAGTCAGATGGGGCTAGTAGCGGTCAGAGATGCTGTAGAGTTCGGGTTTTCTAGTATATAGTCTTTGTGGTGTTCATTACTTGGGACCTCGGGGAGAGTCGACAATCTAAGATGACTCCCTGGTATTTTACTTCATGTTGGACTTGGATCTCATTGTGGTTGAGGGTGATGGATGTTGGGTGTTGGTGAGGTGAATGTGGTGTTCTTCGTGATGAATAAGGATTCAGTTTTCTTGAAGTTTGATAAGTGGTTCATGACTAGCCATTTCTAGACATCTGAGAAGCATCGTTGTTAGTTGTGGTAGGAGGGTTTGGTTAGGTTGATTGGTGTAAACAGCATGATATTGCAGCATAGTTGATGTTGTATGATTGGGCAGAGGGATTGCATGTAGATGTTGAAAAGTAGTGCGGAGAGGGTGGATCCTTGAGGGGACACCTTGGATCTGGGGGAATGGGGTTGAAGAAGATCTGATTCTTATTTGTTGGAACTTGTTGTGGAGGTAGGCTTGGAACCACTTTAGTATGGCTCCTTGTATTCCTGTGGACTGTAGGTGTTGTAGGAGGATGGTGTGGTTTAATGGTGTCAAAGGCTGCTGAGATGTCGAGAAATATTAATATGAATTCTTAATGGTTGTTTTTGATTCCTTTGATAAGGTTGTTCATAAGGGAGGTTAGGGTTACCACGCCCTGGTGCAGTTGGAATCCCTGTTGTGGGTCGAGTATGGCATGAGTGTCAAGGTATTCCTGAAGTGCTTTTCAGTTATTTTGGCTATGAATAGTAGACCTGCTATAAGTCTGTAGGAGGAGGGGTCAGTGATGTCCATGTGGGGTTTCTTAGTATGGGGCAGATTGAGGAGGTTTTTAGACAGGTTGGTATTTCTCCATGCTGTAGAGATGTTTAGGTGAGCTTGGCTAGGAATGTGAAGAGTTCAGTCCTTGAATCTTTGAGTCAGCTTACCGGACATGGGTCCGGGGGGACAGGGACATTGTGGTGTTGAGAGATGATATGGCAGTTTCTATGTTGTCTTTGGTGATGTGGTTGAAGGTGGTCCATGTGTGAGCTGGAGGGGTTGTTTACAGTGTTTTGTGGTGGTGGGTTTGTTTGAGCTTGGGATTGGAGTTGACGTGAGGTGTAGTAATCGTCGACCAGCTCTTGTGGGGTGATGGACACATGGGAAGCGTTGTTCGTGGATGGTTTTGTTTTTTACTAGGGAGACTAATTCTCTTGGTTGGTTGAGTGAACTTTGGATGAGTTTTGTGTGGTAGTCTTGATTGGAGCGATTTGTGGCGTGGTTATATTCTCTAAGTGGGGTCATGTAAAATAATACAACCCCGTATGTGTCTTGTGAATATGGTGTCTTTGTAAATGTGCATGCATGTGCATATATCTCTGTTGTATGTTATCTTTTATTTTTTTGTATTTGTATCTTTGTGAGTTGGTATGTGTGCGTGTTTGTTTATGAGACTGTATATGTGCTTGTATATGTATGCTTATTTGTTCTCTATGAATCTGTGATGGGGATAGGAGATAAGAGGGGACGGTTGTTTGACAGGTACAGTTGCCTAATTGCTATGTTACTGTGAATCAGTGTTCATATGCTGCAGCTGTTGGAACTGTTTATCCTAGAGAACAGGGCCAGGCCAACCATTAGACAAACTAGGCATTTGTCAAGGGCAGCAACTTATAGTGGGCAGCAAGGAGCAGGACATTCAAAGCTAAACAATAGGGTTTCACAGCTTGGGGGTGTGTGATAAGGCTTAAGATCTACCTAGGGCCCCAACACTTTAATTCTGTGGCCAACCCTGATAGAGAAATGCATTGAGGCATTTTTTTTTTTTTGGGGGGGGGGCAGGGGCATCATTTCTCTTCCACCATAGGCAGAAACTAAACTTGTACATCACAGGAACTTCCCTAAGCTTACCTCCTCCCTTTCTGTGACTGAGAGCATTCTAGTGCTCTGCTCCCACAGCCTTCTCATTGGCTGGATCCTATCCACAGTCTTTGCTGCTAGTTACATTGGAAAGCAGACAGGACAGGCTCGCTCAGACAAAGAGGTAGGATTAGAGAACTGCAGATAAAGGATTTAAATTCTAAAAAATATCTAGATATTAGCCCAGGCTTTGACAAATTTTATGTGGCTTTAGGAGCCAGTGCTTGTGACTTCCTTGCGCACTCCCCTACCCACGGTGTTTCTCATGGTCTCAAGTTTCCTATGTTTCTTACACTGTGCGTCATCTTTAGATAACAATTGTTCCATATCGCCCAGTTAGACAAGTCCAGACACAACCCTCTTGTCTGGACTTGTCTAACTGGGCGATATGGAACAAGGGATGGAAGGATACTCCTATGAAGAAAGGCTAAAAAGGTTAGGGCTCTTTAACCTGGAAAAGAGACGGTTGAGGGGAGATATGACAGGTCTATAAATTAATGAACGGAGTGGAACGGGTAAACGTAGATCGATTGTTATCAGAATATAGAAAGACTAGGGGATATGCAATGAAGCTACAGGGTAAACTATTTAAGACTAATAAAAGAAAATACTTTTCACTCAGGAGGATGTAGTAAAGGCTGTTCCTGATCGTATCTCCAGTCTAGTCCCGGACCTCAGGGTTGTCCACCTTATTCAGCAGCCTGGAGACTGAGGAACCTCCTCCTTTTTGTGATGTCAGCAGTATATCCTGCCAGTCGCCACCTCCATTAGCCAGTTACCTCAGTCTCCAAGCAGCTGAAGGGACGGTGAGCCCGTGTGGCTGGGCTCACAGGAGGAACAATTGAGTATAGTCTTAGGTGTAGTTGGGGAAAAGATTTTGAAGAAGCTTAACTAAAAAAAAAAAAAAAAAAAAAAAAAAAAGAAAAAAAAAAAAAAGAAATGGCTATGGAATAGGAATTGATGAGATCAGAAATGTTTTGCTGCTGTGTACCTTTTAAGCCGAGTTTGAAGGCTGTCCCCCCTCCTGGAGGGTTTTTTTCTCCTGTCTCCGGTGTGTGGGGAGCCCTCCCTTGATGGAGTGCGGCTAGCCTCCGGTGGCTTTAGCGTTGGAGATAGCCGTTGGCAGAGCAGCTGCAGAGGGACCCAGCCGGCGTTACACAGAAGCCCTGCCTGTTAGTGCGCCACAGCTGAGTCTCTCTCCCCCCTCCCCCCCCCGGTGCGGTTCCAGGCATCAGAGCGGGGACGGGCCAGAGGTGGAAGTTTCCTCGCAGCTTGCAACCGGAGATCAGCGGGAGGTAAGAGGCCCCAATTATCTCAGGTTCCTGTCAGCGCGTTTGAGCGCGAAAAGGCCTGCACGTCCGCTCGCGTGGTCGCGGCGCGGGAAACCCTGCCGGCAGAGTCGGGCCTTGTGCAGGGAGCCCAGAGAGAGCCTCGTTAGAGCGGTTCTTTGCCTTTTATTGTTTGGGACAGCTCGGGCCTGGAAACCCGGGGTTTATTTTTGCTTATTTCAATAGTCTCTGTAGGGGGATCTATTTTTTTTTCTTTGTTTGGGTCTCCTGGGAGGGGGCCTGGTGCATGAAGCAGCGCTCTCTCTGCAGGGATGCCCGCTAGGCCCCAGTGCTTTGTCTGTGGGGCTAGGAGGGGCTCGGCAGCAGATTCGGGAGTCTGTAGGAGTTGTGTGAAGGAGGCCTCTGCCATGGACAACGTTGCAGAGAGCACGGAGGAGCACTTGGACAAACAGGGCCTTCAGGGGCTCAGGCAAACAACTTGCCATTGGGGGAGCCGGTGGCGGGTCCTTCCTCCGCGCCGGAGGTCTCGCCCTCCCTAGCGGCCTGGCCCAAGGGGCTAGAGTCTATTTTTTCTAGGGATTTTGTAGCGCTTCTGCAACAAGCAGTTGGTAGCGTCTCGCAGGGCCAGGTTAGGGACACAGCCCGGGGGCGCGAAGGTAAGAGGCCGGCGCCCTCTCAGGTCCTGGAGGAGTTGCCGGACGGTTCTAAAAAGCTGAAGTTAGATGAGAGCCTTAGGGTTCCCTCAGTTGTTTCGGAGGGGCACCTGTCAGATGAGGAAGGCCGCAGTCTTGACATGGAAGAGGAGTTAGAGGAAGGTGAGCTCGCGGATAAGGAGGACTAGGCGAGAGTAGTGCGGGTCTTTCGCAGAGAGGAGCTACCCGCCCTCATTGGAGAAACGCTGAAGGCACTAAACATGCCGGTCCCAGGGTCGGGGGCAGACGAGACACTAGAGGACCCATTATTGCAAGTTTTCAGGAAAAACCATAGGACGTTCCCGGTGCATAGGGTTTTCCAAGAGTTGATTCAGGAAGAGTGGAATGTCCCAGAGGCGCCCCTTAGAGGGTCTAGGGTGATGGGTCGCCTTTACCCTCTCGTTGAGCAAGATAGGGAGGTCTTTAGGGCTCCCAAGTTGGATGCGGCGGTAGCGACAGTGACAAAAAAGACCACAATCCCAGTTGAGGGCAGTGCGGCCCTTAAGGATTCACAGGACAGAAAGCTGGATGTCCTCCTGAGGCAAATTTTCAATGTGAATGCTGTGTCGCTCCAGGCAGCAATCTGCGGCGCTTGGGTGGCCCGAGCCTGCCTGCGATGGGCGCAAAAGGTTCCAGGAGGTCTGGAGGGCGACAATACTGGGGAGGCGGCCAAGCTGGAGTCTGGAACGGCTTACCTAGCGGATATTCATTATGATCTGATGTGAGCATTGTCGAAAAGCATGGCGTCCGCGGTGGCGGCCAGGCGTTATTTATGACTGCGAAATTGGGCGGCAGATAACTCTTCTAAGGCGAGGCTTAGTAAGCTTCCCTTCAAGGGGAGGCTTTTGTTTGGCGAATATCTGGAAAAATTGGTCAAGGATCTCGGGGAATCTAAAGGGGGTAGGTTACCCGAGGACAAGCCCAAGCTGGGGAGGACGGCACCCGCGAGTAAGGGGCAGCAGCGGGATTTTCGTCGCTTTTGTTTTCAAATGTTTAATCCCAGCCAGAGAGGCAGGTTCCCCAGCAGGAGTCCAGGGGTTTCAAGGATTTCAGGGAGCAGGAAGAGGTTTTGGGGTGTCAGCTTCCTCCTCGGGATCCGGTGTTAAGACGTCGCAATGAAGGCATGGGGGCCCAAGTGTCGCTGGTTCCCGTGGTGTGCCATTTACAAAACTTCTACGACGCCTGGGTCCGGGTCACGTCAGACCAGTGGGTGCTGGAAGTCATCCGAGAGGGTTATGCTCTGGAGCTACAGTGTCCGGTACGGGATGCCTTTGTGAGGTCCCCCTGCAAGTCGTCGAACAAGTACGAGGCTGTGCGGGGAACCGTACAAAGGCTTTTGGACCTCGGGGCTATAATTCCAGTACCTTCAGACCAATGCGGCTGCGGTCGGTTCTCCATTTATTTCGTGGTCCCAAAAAAGGACGGAGGGGTTCGGCATATTTTGGTTCTCAAGGGAGTAAATCGTTGTCTTCGAGTCTCGCACTTCCACATGGAGACTCTGTGCTTGGTCATAGTGGCGGTTCGGGCGGGAGAGTTCCTTACCTCTCTGGATCTGTCAGAAGCGTATCTTCATATTCCCATTCGGCCGGACCATCAGAGGTACCTCAGGTTCGTGCTGCCTTTCGGACAGTTTCAGTTCCGAGCCTTACCATTTGGCCTAGTGACAGCTCCTTGCACGTTCACCAAGATAATGGTGGTGGTCACGGCGGCTTTGCGGAAGGAAGGGATTCTGGTACACCCTTATCTGGACGATTGGTTGATTCGGGCAAAGTCGAGGGAGGAAAGCGTAGAGGCGACAGCCAGGGTAGTCACCTTCTTAGAGAGCCTAGGTTGGGTGGTCAATATGGCAAAGAGTCATCTGGTTCCCGCCCAATGCCTGGAGTATTTGGGAGCTTGTTTCGACACAGAGAAAGGGCAGGTGTTTCTACCACAACAAAGAGCGCAAGGGTTGCGGAAGCTCACTCGCAGATTCTTGAGCAGTACAGCTCCCACAGCGTGGCAGTACCTTCAATTGTTGGGTACGATGGCGTCAACGATAGAGGTGGTGCCCTGGGCCAGGGCGCATATGAGACCGTTGCAGAGAGCATTACTCAGGCGCTGGTCACACCAACGAGACCTGTTGTCGAGGAGGCTTCCGTGCCCGGTGGAGACGCTGAAGGTGCTGCACTGGTGGTTCGTTCCCGAGTATCTAAAGAGGGGGAAGCCGTTGGAAGCTCCAGTTTGGGTACCGGTGACGACTGACGCCAGTCTCTGGGGCACGCATTGCCAGGGGAAATTCGCTCAGGGGCAATGGAGTGCTCTGGAGAGATCTTGGTCCATAAACAGGTTAGAGTTGCGCGCGGTGTCGTTGGCTCTGCAGACCTTCCAGGCCTCTCTGAGGCCAGGTGGTTCGGGTGTTGTCCGACAACGCGACCGCAGTGGCTTATGTCAATCGGCAAGGAGGGACCAGCAATGTAGTGCTGGAGACAGAGGCCGAGGACTTGTGCAACTGGGCCGAGGAAAATCTGGTAGCTCTGTTGGCGGCACACGTCGCAGGAGTGGACAATGTGGAAGCCGATTTCCTCAGCCGGGTGAGGGTGGATCCCGGGGAG
Organism: Ichthyophis bannanicus; assembly: GCA_033557465.1. Classification (NCBI taxonomy): domain Eukaryota; kingdom Metazoa; phylum Chordata; class Amphibia; order Gymnophiona; family Ichthyophiidae; genus Ichthyophis; species Ichthyophis bannanicus. The sequence goes on from CM066031.1 coordinate 1,370,885,948, forward strand.
TGGGTACTTCATCCAGAGGTGTTCCACATGCTGGTATGTCGGTGGGGCACGCCAGTCATGGACCTCATGACAACGTTCCAGTCGGCACAGGTCCATCGATTTTTACAGCAGAAGAAGGGAACGAATGTCAGAAGGTCTGGATGCTCTCCTTCAGGCCTGGCCGGAGGAGCAGCTCCTTTACATTTTTCTGCCGTGGGCCCTGATAGGCAGGGTGGTCCAGCGGATAGAAAGGTACAAAGGGCAGGTGATTTAATAGCTCCCGATTGGCTGCGCCGGCCTTGGTACGCGGATATGATAAGGCTTCTGGTGGAGCATCCGTGGCGTTTTCCGGCCAGACCAAATCTGTTATCCCAGGGACCTCTGTTCATGCCGCACGTGGATCGCTTCTCGCTTACAGCCTGGCTATTGAAAGGGCTAGACTAATGGCTAGAGGTTATTCCCCGTCGGTCATTTCCACTTTGTTGAAGGCCAGGAGAAGGTCTGCGTCCTTGGCGTATGTGCGAGTCTGGAGAGTGTTCGAAGGATGATGCAGCGACAGGGTGTCGGAGCTTCTCAGAGTGTTCATTCCCCAGATATTGGATTTTCTGCAGGATGGATTCGTCAAGGGCTTGGCGTCAGCATCCCTTTGGGTGCAGGTCGCGGCTCTGGCGTGTTACAGAGGTAAAATTGGTGGTCGCTCGCTCGGTGAACACTTGGATGTTAAACGGTTCTTACGGGCGGTGTCACTCTTACGGCCCCCAGCTAGGCAGGTAGTGCCTAAGTGGCATCTTCTGTTTGTTCTGGAGGCGTTGGAACGGGAGCCGTTTGAGCCCCTGTCTCTGGCGTCGTTGAAGGATCTTACGTTAAAAGTGGTATTTTTGGTGGCAATCTGTTCAGCGAGACAGATTTCAGAGTTGCAGGCGCTGTCCTGTAAGGAGCCCTATCTTTCGTTCTTTGACTCAAAAGTGGTGTTGCGTCCAGTGCCGGCATTTTTGCCCAAGGTGATGTTGTCGTTTCACATGAATCAGGAAGTTTCTTTGCCAGTGTTTCGGAGAGACTCTGGAGGACCGGATGCGAAGAGGACGAATCTCTTGGATGTCAAGAGGGCGTTAAAGAGAGACCTCCGAAGGACATCCGAGTTTCGCAAGTCTGAGTTACTTTTTGTGCTTTTTGCTGGGCCACGAAGAGGTGAGTCGGCTTCAAAGGCTTCCATTGCCCGGTGGATTAAAGAGACGATTGCTTCAGCGTACCTGTTGAAGGGCAGGCCAGTGCCGGAGGGGCTTCGGGCTCATTCTACTAGGGTACAAGCTGCGTCTTGGGCGGAAGCTAAATTGGTACCGCCGCTGGAGATATGTAAGGCGGCCACCTGGTCGATGTTGAATTCCTTTGTAAAGCATTACCGACTGGATATTCAAGCAAGACAGGATGCTTGTTTTGGAGCGGCAGTCCTTCAGGCTGGAAAGGACGATCCCGCCCGTTAGTTTACTGCTCTGGTACAGACCCAGAGGTCCGGGACTAGACTGGAGATACGATCAGGAAGGTTAAATTAGACTTACATGCTAATTGTTGTTCCTGGAGTAGATACAGTCTAGTCCCGTAACCCTCCCCAGTACGTTTTTGATGCAGGTTACAGCCTGAAGGTCTGACAGCGGAAGGTTTGAGGCTTTTACAGGTAAGAAGATTATTGTTTTCTTTTCTGGACCCTAGGCGGGGGTGGAGTAAAGCCTAGAGGTAGGTCCTCCACACAGGTGGGAGGTGGGCCTCGGCGAGGTTTACAGGTTGCAGTTAATGTGTTTTTCCTTTGAAAAAAAAAAAAAATCAGAATAGATAATTAAAGGGGAAAAGTGATTCGCCATTGTTTTAGCTAGTTACGGGAATTGGCAATGTTTTCTTTGCGATTCGTGCTTACTTGTTGCTCCGGTGAGTCTGCTTTGTCAATAGGTAACTGGCTAATGGAGGTGGCGACTGGCAGGATATACTGCTGACATCACAAAAAGAAGGAGGTTCCTCAGTCTCCAGGCTGTTGAATAAGGTGGACAACCCAGAGGTCCGGGACTAGACTGTATCTACTCCAGGAACAACAATTAGCAGGTAAGTCTAATTTAACCTTAGTTTAGCTGGGTTTAAAAAAGGTTTGGACAAGTTCCTGGAGGAAAGGTCCCTAAACCATTATTAAGAAGGGACCCAGGATATCAATGCTTGACCCAGTACAAGCATTGTGGAACCTGTGTCTTTTGGGGAAACTGCTAGGTACGTATGACCTAGATTGTCCACTGTTGGAAACAGGATACTGGGCTTGATGGAACTTGGTCTGACCCAGTATGGCATATCTTATGTTCTTATGTTTCCTACCAGTAGATTGGTGGAGACAAAGAACCATGAAATACCCAGGTTTCAGTGACTTCACTCCCATGCCTCTATTTGTCTCAGCCACCAGAGATCCCTTCGGTATTTCTTTGACTCCAGCAGATGGTGGATGGATTTTATCCTCTCCGAAGAAAGTTCTGAGGATTTGAGAGGAAGAGATTGATTTAAAGCACTCGTAAATGACAGCTTGCCGGTTATCTCTCACTAGTGCATGACGTGGGAGGCTCTATTAGACTGTGGTCTTTTCGGTAACTATAGGAAGAAGGGAAAATTGGTTCAGCATGTTGAGCAGCCAGAAGGTGGAAGAATTTGAAAGGATCTGAAAGAGTACGACTGCCTCACACAGCCTCAACGTCCCATCCTCTATCTCCCCCCTGCTCTCTCCTGAAGATCGCATAAGGTTCTCAGTGGGATCTGCCTTCCAGCCATCTTACACGCAGTGCTGCAAAGCCAGTCAAACAGTTCCAGGGGAGTATAGCTGAGCCTGGCACGGATTCTTTGCCTGGGGCTCTCAGGAAGTGAGTACCAAGTTTTGACCTCGTCATTGTCCTTGTTGGGGGGGCTCCTGGTTCAGTCTGTTGGGAATGCAATTTGGGGTAGACAGCTGGTGACTGTTGGTTCTCTGTAAGGGGTTTCCCACTATTTTCTGCACACGTTAATAGCATTTTCTCTATGGTCCTTGTGCGCATTCTGCCCAAGCAGTTCCAACACGTACCCTTATGTCTTGTTCCAGGTGACATCTGGCCTGTGACAAGCGTGGTGCCTCATTTCCGGCTTCTGAATTCGGCTTCTGAGTTGTCCCTGGAGGGCCTACTCCAGTTTTCTCAGCTGGGGAATACTGTTAGCCTGACCTTGCCTGACTCAGGGCAGTAAGTGGCGGGTGGTGCAAGGGTAAGAACCCCCCCCACACTAGGTGTCACAGGCTGCATTAAATGGTCGAGTGGCTGAGCATTGCAGCAACAAGAAAAAAAAAAGGCTGCGAAAAAATAAACAAACAATGAAAAAAGAAGCAGGACCACGGCAGAAAAGAAGTCCTGAAAGGGAATCTCAGCATTTGTTAGTCTGATTGGGGAAATCCAAGCAGGTAAGCCACAGGGTCAAGTAAATGGGTTTTTTTCTTTCCCCCCCCCCCCCCGTTTTTTTTTTGTTCGTTTATCTTTTTTTCTTTAAGTTAGAGACGCTTTATTGCGAGCTGCAAGACAGCCAAATGCAGTCCATTGAAAATAATGGGAGGAAAAAAAATTTGAAAAAGGGCAAAGATAAAAAGTATGCAGGGGCCCTGGCTTGACTTATTGGATCCTGTTCAGAGGCCCTTTGGAGTCCTTATGTTTCTCTTCAGCCCACCAAGCACTAGAAACCCATAGGAAACAGCACTGGAAACAGGCCAGCTGTTGACTCTAAAAGACAGGTGTACCAGAGCTCCAAGCAACATTGGGTCTACAGGTCTCAGTCACACAGGCCACAGTACCATGATGTAGGCCAGAGGAGAAAGACCTATCTGCGTTGCTGCACCACTCCAAACACCTTGCCACCTGCTGGAGGCAGAAAAAAATGGCTTCACTCGGTGCTACAGCAGTGGATATACCAGGTGATGACATCACTGAAAGCTGCCCAACCCTTGTAAGAAATCTCATGACCATCTGCAGAGAACTGTGGGCTTTGCTCTATATACAGTCTATGACCATTTTAAAGGCATACATCATAATTCTATTTGAAAAATCATATGTAACAAGTTGATTACCACTACAGCAAATACTATAAAAACTGCTGTGAAGTTGTATATCAATGTAAAAATAAAAAATGCTTTATAAATTTACAAAAAAACCCCACACAACACATTAACATATATTTACATATTTTACCAAAGCCAATTAAATCCTTTCAAAGAGTAATTGAATATAATGTCTTTAGCATATGTGCAGATTGTTATAAGACCCACCACTCTAGAGCAGCAGCAAGCATACAGTACTGGACTGTAATCTGCATACATGATGTTGCTAATGTCCTTCACGCTTTACTTGGTGATAACAGCCATATGCAGGGCCTATGCCCAGCACAGTGTTTCAAAACAGAATTCACATTCTTCAGGACCAAGCAGGAAGTCAGTCCTCGCATATAAGTGACATCGGTGCCGACGGAGCCCTCGTGCGAAGCATTTCCCCAGCTTTGAAGGAAAGCCTTTGGGAATGCAGCGCGCATGAGCGGTCCCCTTCCTGCCCAAGGGTGCCATCTTGTTCAGTCTTTCTTTTTCTGCGGAGCCCAACGGACGTGAGTTTGTGACACCCGGGAAAAGTAGGGTTTTTTTCTGCGATTTTCGCTCTTTTGCTTATCCGGTTTGACGCCGGTTCCCTTTCCTGCCTGGGCTCGGTACAGCGTTATCGAGTCCGTAATTTCTTTTTTCGTTTTTTGCCCTTCATGACTAGCGTTCGCGCCTTTTTTTTATTTTCACTGGCAGCCCGGTCTTTTTACCTTGCAGGCGCTCTTTTTCCCCCGATGGCTGCCAGTGGGTTCAAAAAGTGTGATCGGTGCAAGAAACGTATGTCTCTCACCGACACACATGACTGCTGCCTCCGATGCCTTGGGCCCGCTGGTCTGCGGCCTGTGCGGCAAAATGTCGTTGAAGGCACTTCGGAGCCGTCAGCATCAACGTGAGAGAATTTTCTCTGAGTCTGCGTCCGGCTGGGCCTGGACTTCGTCAGAGGCCTTGACATCTTGGGAGTCTGACCCCGAGCGCCGTCGTGGTTCCTCTGAGAGGGGGTCTCCCACCCGGGAGCATAAAAGGAAGAAGAAGCTCGTGAGGGCAGCGTCGGTGGAGGCCCCTGGGTCCTCGAGGGCCAGGTCGCGTAGCCCTGACTGCCACCCCGGGCTCTCGGAGTTGGAGAGGCCGTCCAAACTACCTCGCCTGGAGTCGGAGTCTCCGAGTCACGTAAGTTCTGTTGTCCTCGTGGACTCTCCTCCGGGAGAGCCGATGTCGGGGGCTGCTGAGTCTCCTGAGCTTGGACTCAGGTTGATGTCCTTCGAGAGCAGCTTGGCTGCCTTCATAGAACAGCAGCGGGTGCTGATCGCCGGTCTGACCGATGCATCTGTCCCAACCACCGGAACCTCGACGTCTAAGTCAACCCCGGAGGCCGAGCCGATCCTCGGTCAAAGTCCCCCTCGACCTCCCGTGCGGGGCCGAGGTTGTCAACGCCGGTGCCCTTGGTGTCGGGGCAGGTGGCACCGAGGCCCACACGGCCGGAGCCGCTCGACGACTCCTCAGAGGAGTCAGCGTGGGAGATGGAGGATGACGAGTCTCAGGACACCTTCCGGACCCGGTGTGTCCCTTTGGACTCCCCGGAGTCTGAGCCTCAGAGAAGGTCCCCCCCCCTGGAGGATACCCGGTTCTCGGACTTCGTGAGGGACATGGCCAAGGATTTGGCGTTCCCTGCGGACGTCGAGGAGGAGCTCGATGCCCTCCAGTATGACTTTCCTCCGAAGGAAGCCTTTACTGTATCGGTTCCTCCGATGCTGGAATGACTGCTCTTCCATATGTGGGAGGCACTGGCCTTGACACCGGTTCTTAGCAAACGGGTCGATTCCTTTTATTGAGTCCGTAAGAGCCCTGGGTTCCAAAAGGCACAGCTACCGCACAATTCCATGGTTGTGGAATCAGCCATGCACCGCCTGAAGAGTCAGAAGATGCACGCCTTGGTGCCCCCTGGCCGGGAGGCCTGGAACCTGGTTTCCCTCGGTAGAAATTGCTTCCAGGCTCTATGCTATCTTGCCGTGTCCAGACTTACCAGCTGTACATGGGCATGTATTTACGGGACCTGCCAAAGGAGATTGCTGGTTCTCAGCTGGCCTCTCCGAGGAACCCTTAGAAAGGTTCAAAGCCTTGTCTACAGGGACCCGAAAGTGCTCGAAGTTTCTCTCTCGAGCAGCCTATGATGGCTTCAAGGCTTCAGCCCGGGTAGCCGCGGCCGACATCGATGCATGCCGTCAGGCCTGGCTACAGTCATCGGACCTGGAGTCATGGGTGCAGGACAAGTTGGTCGATGTCCCATGCCGAGGTGACAACCTATTCGGTAAGCCCATGACTGAAAAGGCTGCAGAAATCGAGACTGAGACTCTCACCAGGACAAGGCTGTCCAGAAAGACTTCTGCCCCTTCTCAAAAAAAGAAGGGCTCGGGAAAGAAGCCCTTTTTCCCGAGGAAGGGTGCTGCCTACAAATCCTACCCTCCAATATCAGGCTTCTCCAGCTCCCCAACAGGGCCAGCAGGCCAAGGGGCAGGGGCCCCGTAGGCAGAAGACCCCCAAGCCGCCAGCTCTGGCTCCTGCACAGCAGGGTGCGGGGTTTTGACTCCCACAGCATAGCCTCTTCTCCGCCGGTGGGTCCACTCAGCACAGGAGGTCGGCTGACCCTGTACACCTGCAGGTGGCCAGCCATCACAGGGGATACCTGGGTACTGCGCATAGTCCAAAAGGGCTACATGCCCCACTTCTACCAGCTATCCCTCTCCGACTTTCCAGGGGAGCCTCCCAGACTCCTTCTACACAGGAACCTCCTCCTTCAGGAGTTGACAAGTCTTCTAAAGGAACAGGTAGTGGAACCGGTTCCCCACCACCTGGAAGGGCAAGGCTTCTACTCCAGGTACTTCCTGGTACCAAAAAGGACAGGAGGTCTCCGGCCTATCCTAGACTTGCGAAACCTAAACAGGTTTCTGGAGAGGGAAAAGTTCAAGATGCTTACCCTTGGGATACTGCTGCCTTACCTCCAGCAGGGAGACCGGCTATGCTAGATAAGGTCTTAGATAGTGCTGGGGAGGAGTCTGCTGTCTTGGTACATGTCGGTACCAATGACATAGGAAAATGTGGTAGGGAGGTTCTGGAGGCTAAATTTAGGTTTTTAGGTAGGAAGTTGAAATCCAGAACTTCCAGGGTAGCGTTCTCCGAAATGCTTCCCGTTCCACGTGCAGGACCCAAAAGGCAGGCAGAGCTCCGGAGTCTCAATGCGTGGATGAGACAATGGTGCAGAGATGAGGGTTTTGGATTTGTTAGGAGCTGGGGAACATTCTGGGGAAAGGAGAGGCTCTTCCGAAGGGATGGGCTTCACCTTAACCGAGATGGAACCAGGCTGCTGGCATTAACCTTTTAAAAAGGAGAGAGAGCAGCTTTTAAACTAGATAATAGGGGAAAGCCGACAGTCGCCCAAGAGCGGATGGTTCAGAAGAATGTATCCTTGAAGGATACTACCAAAAGCAGAGGTTCCAAAAAAGAGTAAAGTAGCCCAAATGCCCTCGAGTATGGAGCACACAGAGCTTAAAGATCCCAAATTACCCATGTCTACCAACAGCCAAACTAATATGAATAAAATACAGTCTCTAAAATGCTTGTATGCAAATGCTAGAAGTCTAAAAAATAAGATGGGAGAGTTAGAATATATAGCACTAAATGAGAGGTTAGATATGATTGGGATATCAGAGACATGGGTGGAAGGAGGACAACCAGTGGGACACTGATACCTGGATACAAACTATATCGTAATGATAGAGCTGATCAAATTGGTGGAGGGGTTGCGCTCTGTTATAGAGGGCATTGAGTAAGAAAGGATTAAAGATTTGCAGGAAACAAAATTTTGCTGTAGAATCTCTATGGATTGAAATTCCATGTAAAAAGGGGAAGGCGATGGCAGTGGGGGTGTACTATCGACCGCCTGGCCAGAATGAACAAATGGATGATGAAATGCTCAAAGAAATCAAGGAAGCTAACAAAAGTTATAGTACAGTAATAATAATGGGTGATTTCAATTACCCCGGTATCGACTGGGTCAGTGTCACGGCAGGACATGCTAGGGAGATAAAGTTCCTAGATGACATAAATGACTGCCTCTTGGAGCAGCTGGTTCATGAACCGACCAGAGGGGAAGACATATTAGACCTATTCCTTAGTGGAACACCAGATCTAGTGCAAGAGATAAGGGTGTTGGGGCCACTTGGCAATAGTGATCATAGCATGATCACTTTTGATTTAATTAGTGGAGGAGGGATAGTAAGGAAATCCACAGTACTACCTTTTAACTTTCGAAAGGGAGACTATGATAAAATGAGGAAAATAGTTAAGAAAAAACTAAAAGGGGCAGTTGCAAAGGTTAAAGACTTACATCAAGCTTCGGTGTTGTTGAAAAATGCTATATTGGCAGCCCAGACCAGCTGTATTCCACGCTTTAAGAAAAGTGGAAGGAAGTCCAAAAAACTGCCAGCATGGTTTAAAGGGGAGGTCAGAGAGGCTGTTGCCAAAAAGGCATCTTTCAGGAAATGGAAAAAAGAGCCAAACGACGAAACCTGGAAACAGCACAAGCACTGGCAAGTCAAATGCAAGGCATTGATAAAGCAGGCAAAGGGAGAATTTGAGAAGAAGCTTGCTGCAGAAGCAAAAACGCGAAATAAAGATTTTTTTCAAGTACATTTGTAGCAAAAAACCTGTGAGAGAGTCAGTCGGTCTATTAGATGATAGAGGAGTTAAAGGGGCACTAAGAGGCGACAAGGCGATAGCGGAGACACTGAATGAATTCTTTGCTACGGTCTTTACTGAGGAAGATGGAGGGATGTTACCCATGACTGAAGTGGTATTTAAAGGTGCGGAAGAATTGAAGGAAATATCGATACATCGGGAAGATGTATTACAACTATTAGATAAACTGAAGAGTAGCAAATCACCTGGGCCGGATGGTATACATCCAAGGGTGTTGAAAGAACTGAAATATGAGATTGCAGACCTGCTATTAGTAATCTGTGAACTATCATTAAAATCATCTCTAATACCTGAAGATCGCCAATGTAACACCAATTTTTAAAAAGGGTTCCAGGGGTGATCCGGTAAACTATAGACCGGTGAGCCTCACGTCAGTACCGGGAAAAATGGTAGAAACCATCATAAAGAATAAAATTACTCAGCATGTAGATAGTCATGGCCTAATGGGAGACAGCCAACATGGCTTTAGACAAGGAAGATCTTGTCTTACTAATCTGTTATGTTTTTTTGAAAATGTGAATAAACAGGTGGACAAAGGTGAGTCGGTTGATATAGTGTATCTGAACTTTCAGAAAGCCTTTGACAAGGTCCCTCATCAGAGACTTTTGGCAAAACTAAAGAGTCATGGGATAGGAGGCAGTGTACTACTGTGGATCAAGAACTGTGGATCAAGAACTGGTTAAGAGAGAGAAAGCAGAGGGTTGGGCTAAATGGCCAATTTTCCCATTAGAGAAAGGTGAATAGTGGTGTACCCCAGGGATCTGTGCTGGGTCCGCTGCTTTTTGACATATTCATAAATGACCTGGAAAGTGGAATAACAAGTAAGGTTATCAAATTTGCAGATGACAAAACTATTTAAAGTTGTTAAAACCCAAGAGGATTGTGGAAAATTGCAAGAGGATCTTGAAAAATTAGAAGACCGGGCATCAAAATGGCTGGTGAAATTTAATGTGGACAAGTGCAGAGTTATGCACCTAGGGAAGAATAACCCAAACTATGGTTACACGATGCAAGGTTCCACATTAGGAACCACCACCCAGGAAAAAGATTTAGGCGGCATTGTGGATAACATGTTAAAACCCTCGGCCCAGTGTGCAGCGGCAGCCAAGAGAGCAAATTAGAATGCTAGGTATCATAAGGAAAGGAATGGAAAATAGAACAAAAGATATTATAATGCCTCTATACCGTTCCATGGTGAGACCGCACCTTGAATATTGTGTGCAATTCTGGTCGCCGTATCTTAAAAAGGATATAGAGTTATTAGAAAAGGTTCAGAGAAGAGCAACCAAAATGGTAAAGGGGATGGAAGGATACTGCTATGAAGAAAGGCTAAAAAGGTTAGGGCTCTTTAACCTGGAAAAGAGACGACTGAGGGAGATATGATAGAAGTCTATAAATTAATGAATGGAGTGGAACGGGTAAACGTAGATCGATTGTTTACGTTATCAGAATATAGAAAGACTAGGGGACATGCAATGAAGCTACAGGGTAAACTATTTAAGACTAATAAAAGAAAATATTTTTTCACTCAACGTGTAATCAAACTCTGGAATTTGTTACCGGAGGATGTAGTAAAGGCTGTTAGTGTAGCTGGGTTTAAAAAGGTTTTGGACAAGTTCCTGTAGGAAAGATCCATAAACCATTATTAAGAAGGGACCCAGGATATCAGTGCTTGACCCAGTACAAGCATTGCGGAACCTGTGTCTTTTGGGGAAACTGCTAGGTACGTATGACCTAGATTGGCCACTGTTGGAAACAGGATACTGGGCTTGATGGACCCTGGTCTGACCCAGTATGGCTTATCTTATGTTCTTATATTATGTTCTTATGGTCGATGGATGTGGCTTCCAAGTCCAGGCTCAATAAGATTCCCTATAAGGGTAAGTTACTGTTTGGTGAAGCACTAGACAAGCTGGTCAAGGATCTAGGGGACTGTAAGGGAGGACATTTGCCGGAGAATAAGCCAAAGGGTCCTTGGCAGGGCATCTCCCAGCAGGGACAGCCTGGGAATTTCTGTTGTTTTCGTTCAAACCAGTTTGCCCCTATATCCGAGAGGCAGGTAGAGTCCCAGAGGTCAGCCTTTTCGAAGCTACCGGGGGGACCAGTCAAGGCAGTTTCTCTTCCCCACTGGGTTCAGCCAAGAAACTGCAGTGATCCCAGGTTGGTGATTGGAGGTCTGTTACAGCGGTTTTATCCAGTCTGGATCAGTATCCCAACTGACCTGTGGGATCTGGAAATTATTCAGGAGGGGTACGCGTTAGAGTTCACCCACCCCCTCTCAGATGCCTTTGTCCTCTCACCCTGCAGGACGTTGGGGAAGGCGGAGGCAGTGCACGACACCCTTCAGTGCTTGCTGCGGTTTCTAGGTGGTGGTGCCGGTGCCCCGAAACCAATACAGCTTAAGTCGATACGCCAACTATTTTGTAGTTCCAAAAAAGGAAGGGACCTTCTGGCCTATTCTCAACCTCAAGCATGTGAATTGCGTGCTGCACGTGACACACCTCAAATGGAAACCCTGCACGTGGTTATTCTGGCGGTGCGTCAAGGAGAGTTTCTTTCAGCCCTGGACTTAGCAGAAGCCTACTTGCATATACCCATTCGGCCAGACCACCAGCGGTACCTAGATTTTTTGCGGTGCCCAAAGATCACGTTCAGTTCCGGGCTGTACTGTTTGGCCTAACTACCACTCCATGCATGTTTACCAAGGTCATGGTGATGGTGACAGTGGCCTTACGGAAGGAAGGGGTACTAGTTCACCCTGTCTGGACGACTGGCTCATCCGAGCAAAGTCTGAGGCCGAAGGGCGGATGGCCATGCAGCACATGGTGGAGTTCCTTCAAGGTCTAGGCTGGGTGGTGAATTTGAAGTTGACATTTGGTCAACCGGTACAGCGACTTGTCTTGGGACTCAATTTGATATTCGAGCGAGGATGGTTTCCCTGCCAGAAGACAGGTCCGAAAGCTTCAGGCACAGATCCACCACTTTCTGCAGAAGAGGGCACCAGCAGCATGGTATTACCTCCAGGTGCTGGGGTCGAAGGCTTCCTTGTTGGATTTGGTGCCCTGGACTTGGGCTCATATGAGGCCGCTGCAGTAGGCCTTACTCACACGCTGGTCCCCGCAGCCTCAATCCCTCACTCGGAAGTTAATCTGTCTGGACCATGCGTGGCAGAGTTTGGATTGGTGTCTACAGGAGAACAATCTCACAATGGGATTGCCGCTGGATCCACCGCAATGGATATCGGTCACATCGGATGCTAGCCTTTCAGGCTGGGGGGGCTAACTCTCTGGTGCAGGTGGCTCAGGGGCGCTGGACAGTGGAGGAGAGCAGCTGGTCCATCGAGGGCAGTGCTTCAGGCTCTCCAGGCCCTTCCATTCGCTGATTGTCGGAAAGGTGGTTTGAGTGTGTTCCGACAATGCAGCGTTGGTGGCAACATCAGTCGGCAGGGAGACACGGGCAGTGCGACTCTGCTGGATGAAAGTCAGGTTCTGTGCTCATGGGCGGAGGAGAATCTAGTAGCACTTTCGGCGGCACATGTGGCGGGCAGCGACAATGTGCAGGCAGACTTCCTCAGTCAGCATCGCTTGGATGCTGGTGAGTGGCAGTTAAATGCTGCCATATTCCAATGCACTACAGCCCAATGGGGCGTGCCAGTGATGGATCTCATGGCCACACTGAAGAACGCTAAAGTGAATAGATTCTTCAGCAGATACAGGGAACACATGTCCGAGGGTCTCAACGCTCTCGTACAGCCATGGCCAAAGGAGGGCCTACTGTATGTCTTTCCACCGTGGGCACTCATAGGGCGCCTACTACTTGGGATAGAGGTTCATGGAGGACCAGTGGTGCTCATTGCACTGGATTGGTCCCAGGGACCATGATATGCGGATCTCACTTTGCTGCTGATAGACTGTCCCTGGTGGCTGCCAGACTGGATAAATCTGCTTTTCCAGAGTCCAGTACTGATGCTGCAGGTGAATCGGTTCTCGCTTACAGCTTGGCTCTTGAAAGGGTGCGCCTAAGTTGCAGAGGTTATTCTGCTTCAGTGATTGCTACGATACTGTAGTCCAGGAAGAGATAGGCCAAATAGGTCAATGTCAGGATCTGGCGAGTTTTTGAGGACTGGTGTGCCTCACATAATTTGCATCCATTTTTCTGTGCCCTGCTGCAGATATTTGTAGTTTTTACAGTATGGCCTGGAAAAGGGCTTGGCTCCAATTTCCCTGAAAATCCAGGTGGCAGTGCTCTCCTGTGATAGAGGTTGAATGCAGGGGTGTTTGCTGGCGGCGCATCCCAGTATGGTCTGTTTCCTTTGGGTGGTACAATGGTTCTGCCTTTCCATACATTCCAGTGTTCCTCCCTGGGATCTTATGCTGTGCTGGAGACTTTGGCGGGTCCTCCATTTGAGCTGCTCGCGAGGCCATTGCCGAGGGACTTAACCTTGAAGACTGTCTTTCTAGTGGCCATTTGTTCTGCACAGCGGATATCTGAACTCCAGGCTGTTTCCTCTAGAGAGCCCTTTCTGTGTATGTCCAGGGAGAAGGTAGTTATGCGACCAGTGCCTGCTTTTCTCCCCAAGGTGTTTTCTCACTTCCACTTCAATCAGGTGGTCTTTTTGCCTGCATTCCTAGAGCTGGGGGATGCGGAGGTGGGCAGACAGCTGCACCTGTTGGATTTACTTAGAGTTTTGCGCAGGTACCTGAAGAGCACAGAGTCCTTTCAGGCCTTGTATCAGTTGTTTGTTTTTGTTCGGTGGCCTGCACAAGGGGGCAGCGGAATCTAAGGCTTCAATAGTTTGCTGGGTGAAGCAGGCGGTCACATCTGCTTATGAAGTTCACGTGAAGAAGCCTCCGGCTGGACTATGAGCCCATTCTACTGGATCGCAGGTGGCTTCCTGGGCCGAGTGTAGCCTGGTGCCGCCGGTGGAGATTTGCAGGGCAGTGACGTGGTCTTCGTTACACTCCTTTGCTCAGTACTATCGCCTGGATGCCCAGTCAGCTGGGTATGCGCTGTTTGGGGCATCTTTTCTTCAGGCAGGACTCGCCGATCCCTCCCAGATTTAGATAATGCTTTGCTATATCCCATACGTAACTGGACTGGCCTGGAGCTATGATTAGGAAGGTGAAATTAGACCTTACCTGCTAATTGTTTTTTTCCTTGAGTACCTCCAGGCCAGTCCAGGACCTTCCCGGCTGGGTTTAACCAAGAAGGTGAGTCGTTGGTGTGAGTGTATCAGTCTATTGTTAAGAGCTGCAAAAATGAAAGATGGTGTAAGGGGCGGCTAGTGGCTTCCCCTTGGGTTGAGTGCATTGGTCTGTAGGGTCCTGCTTGTAGTCCTTGATCTGTACGTAGTTCATGGGGATGGAGTGATTCCAGACCACTTTCCTTTGTTCCTTGGTTGTATAGGCACCCTAGAAGGGGTGTCAGGTAAATACCATTTGATTGAGGTCAGTCTTGGTGTTTTGGAGGCTGCTTGGACAGTAGGAGACTGGTGCCAGGAGTGGAAGGAGGAGCTCTTGTAGTGACACATCAAATGTTTGACATGCTCAGTCCTCAGCTGCTGGAGGAGGGTGACTACCCATACGTAACTGGACTGGCCTGGAGGTACTCAAGGAAAGGCAATTAGCAGATAAGGTCTAATTTCACCTGATAGCAAGGGGGTTTAAGACTTAAGGTTGCCTAGGGTACCAACACCTTGAACCAACTCTGGGTCTGGCCCTGGACTTATGGTTCACAGGTGCTTCTGTCTGTGTCATTTAGGGGGGTCATGGCCCCAACTTCGCTCTTGCGCCTGCCTGTTCCTCTGGGAGTCCAACCTTTATCCCCTGTGTACTTGAGAAATTTTTTTTCACTAGAAGCTAAGTAGGAGGAGGTCAGGGTGATATTCTTGGTGACAGGCTAGGGTCTCTGTGCTCTGCTCTTTCAGGATGCAGTGTGGTGAGCATGCTCTCGGACTAGGTTTGCAAGTGGGTTCTTCCTGTAGTGTCTTCTGGAATCCTGCTGCATTTATTCCTTCCTCTACCAGATTCTGTGTACCAGCACATAGGGTTTTAGGGAGAAACCCCCAGATGCGCCAAGGTCCTGTACTGGCCTTACACCCGGCCCCAGGGCGAGTGGGATCAGCTTCACGGGCTCCCTGGAGTGGGAGCCCTGATCTCAGCTGTGAAAAAGCAGATGACCATCCTTGTGGAATCTCTGGTTTGGAGGGTCGAGGCCCTCCTTAAGAATGCCTTTGCAGCCACCATCTTTGGCTCTCGGGAAGTACTTTGTGTGGCCCTTGAGATGAGCCTTCTGATGGATCCAGCTGCTGCCAGACAGCTTAGAGGCTATGAGATTAGATTAGATTAGCTGGTGCCCTCTAAAACAGGCTTTGACACATTTTCTTAGAATCTAGAAGCCAGGTTTAACATTTAGAAGTTGGCCACTAAGACCTTGGTCACAGTGCTCCCCCCCCCCCCCACACTAAAAAAAGGTGCATTGCAGCTTTTTTTAAGGACCCAATTTACAGTTTTCTCATTTTCTGGTGGAAAAGAAAGCTTAATAAGCAGGCCCTTAAAATGCAATTACACAGTGCCAATGGAAGACCCTTCTCTGCCTCCCCCTCCCACCAATCCTAATGAATATGTTCTCAGCAGCATATTGGTGATAATTTATGGCTGCACCAGAATCGTCAACATTTTTTGATTCACATTACCACCGTGGCCTAGTAATGTGTGAAACAAAAACAAATCTCTCATAGCCCTTCGCACCCTGCATTCGCCCACTCTCTCTCTCTCAGCCCCCCTCCTGCCACCACCAGTGTCTGTCTCTCTCTCTCAGCCATCACCTAGTGTTGCTCTCTTTGCCCTGTCCCTAAGCCATCACCCAATTTATCTCTGCCTCTTTTGTCTCCCCCCAGCCATTACCAATTTCTGTGTGTGTGTGTCTCTCTCTCCTCCCCCCCCCCCTCCCCAACCATCACTTGATAGCTGGGAGGGGACAGTAGAGAAAAACAGTGGATTTCCCGGGTCCCCTTTAATAATGTTTTATGAACCTTTCCTCCATGAACTTTTCCAAACCTTTTTTAAACCCAGCTACACTAACAGCTTTTACTACATCCTCCGGTAACGAATTCCAGAGTTTGATTGCGTGTTGAGTGAAAAAATATTTTCTCTTATTAGTCTTAAATAGGTTACACTGTAGCTTCATTGCATGTCCCCTAGTCTTTCCATATTTTGATGGCGTAAACAATAGATCTACGTTTACCCTTTCTACTCTATTCATTAATGTATAGACCTCTATCATATCTCCCCTCAGCCGTCTCTTTTCCAGGTTGAAGAGCCCTAACCTTTTTAGCCTCTCCTCATAGGGGTATCCTTCTATCCCCTTTACCATTTTGGTGGCTCTTCTCTGAACTTTTCTAATAATGCTATATCTTTTTTTAAGATACGGTGACCAGAATTGCACACACTACAGAGGCATTATAATATCCTTAGTTTTATTCTCCATTCCTTTCCTTATGATTCCTAGCAGTCTATTTGCTTTCTTGGCTGCAGCTGCATACTGGGCAGAGGGTTTCAACGTGCTATCCACCATGACGCCTAAATCCTTTTACTGGGTGGTGGTTCCTAATATGCAACCTTGCATCGTGTAACTATAGTTCTCTGAGGACAAGCAGGATGAGTCAGCCACACTTGGTGACGTCATCCGATGGCACCATAACCAGAAGTGCTCTCCAGAGCTCAGAAAGGCAAAGCCTTTCTGAACATGTGCTAGTAGCCCTGCCCACTTGGCCCGCCCCTAACTGGCCCAGTTTCCATTCTTCCGCCTTGCCAGCAAGATGGAATGCACAGCTCTCCTAACAAAATAAACAAAAAGAAAATATCACTAGAGGAGTAGCCTAGTGGTTAAACAACAGCTTAGGATCCAAGTATTCAGGGTTCAATTCCCACATTAACTTCTTTTATATACCTGGAAGCTCCACGTAAAAAAAAAAAAAAAAAAAGACAGCCCGAATTGAGGACCCACGCCTTCATCATGCTTGCTTTCTCTCTGATCCCGACCACATGGAGGAGAAAACGACACGCACAGGATGCGTCCCTGGGCCTCCATCCCCAGCTGTGAAAATTCTGATGCTGCTGCCCTGCCTCTGCATCTAATCAGAAGCGATCTCCCTGCAAGGCAGACGCCGGCACCGGATGGGACCAAGATGACGATCCCATCATAAGGGCAAACCCCAGGATGTGCCTACCAGGCCTCCATCCTCAGCTGCACTCCTCCTCCATCTACAGTTCTCTTCTGCTGCAACCCAGCCGGGAGCCCACCAGAAGAAGCTTGCAGCCGTGCCTCGGCCTTGTCGAGAACGGTCAGGCCCTGCCTGCTGGGGCTGCATCTGGCTCCGCCCCACTCTTAAAGACCCCGCCCCGCTCAGTAAAGCCTCAGTAGCACGGCAGTGTTCACAGCGCCGAGGGGGAAAGTCTGTCTGGCATACCATGGCACCGACGGGTGAGTCTCTGGCGTGCACAGCAGGTCACTGTCAGCTTGCTCTCCAAGGAGAGGCGCACCGGCCATGGCGCCAATGGGGGAATCACTCTGCAGGCCACGGCTGAGGCCGTGATGAATGGGGCAGCCCCTCCTGCTGGCAGGGATGTCTAACCCATACCTGGGGGGGTGCTCCGGTGAGTCCCGTGCTGGAACCTGTCCTTCACTAACCTCAGGCGGTGGATCAGCACAGATACCAGGGGAAGTCTCAGAGTTGCCAGTAAAGGATTGTCAACAATCAAGGCATCAGTAGGCTCCAACCCTTGTGTCTCCATGGGACGGCCCCGCTGGTGAGAGGCAGATTTCACCCTCGGGGAAATCATACCCTCCCCTGGGCGAGGGTGTGCTGACACATGATAGCATGAAAAGACCACACGGTCTATTTATTCACCCTCATCCGATGTTCCCTTGTAGAACCGAAAGAGGCGCATTATGCTATAGAAGTATTCAAACATCTATATTTATTTATTTAGTATACATTTGTATACCGCTACTTCCAGCGATCAGCAGCGTTTTTTGATTACAGATTGGAAATTGTCAAATCATGACAGGAAATTTTTGAGGTATAAACACATTGATTAGACAGGAAAGCACAGCACACAGAGAACTATTTTACAGGGAACATGGGCTATGGAGGGTTAAGTGGCTTGCCCAAGACCACAAGGAGCACCTGTGGGACTAGAAACCCCAGTCCTTCCGGCCCAAGGTTGCTGTCCTCTAGTGGGATTTGAACCCCCGACATTCCGGCCTGAAGTACCTTGACCCAACCACTAGGCTACTCCTCCACTCCATCATATCAATCTCTGAAGTATATGGAGTGCATCACTGCCCCCCCCTCATACCCACGGTCCAGGAAACTTGGGAACGCCTACGATCCATCAGATCAGGGATCCCACAAGCCCAGTTTCGTATCCGCCAGGGGATCTAGGATACCGCCTACTCCCATCACATGTTATGGCAGAGAGAGCCCTCCAGCAAGCTACTTGAAATAAACATTTTCCAGCAAAGCCTGCAAATAAATAATACTTCTGCCACAGCCTTGAATACCAGGAGCTGTGGGGAGAGTTGGCACCAACCTACAGTTACAGAACGGAAGGGCAGCCTAGAAGGGCAGCCCAGTGGTTAGGGTACTGCCTCCTCATAGAGTGTATTGCATCAACTCATTTCGTGCAGCCTGTTTGACTCTCTGGCCTCCAAGGCCCCGTTGGTCTCCAAAGCCTCACAAGCTGCCCCACAGAGCACCCCCATACGGTCCACAATTTGGGGGGCAGTCTGATGGCTTCTCCTCAACGATGGCCATTCAATTACAACAAGCAAGCAAGTGGCCCTTTGGACTATACAGGAGGAAGGCCAGGCCATACAGGAAGAGGGCAGCCTGATGGTTTTCCTCCACATCCGTAATTCCTTACTAAGATAAATAATTATTCTGAAAGAGTACCACTCCTGGTTCTCACCACCAACTGCTCGCCTACATGACAGCACAAACACTGGCTCGCCTGGCGTCTGGCGTGTTTGAACCGGTGCCGTGACAAATGACAAACTGGTTCGACTCCTGACACTTCTGATTCCCGGGGAATCTGGAGGTGTCCACCCCATTATCAACTTCATAAAACCGAACAATTTGAAAGGTATCCCAGCTGCATTCCACAGAGTCTAGCCCCCAAGGGACTGACTGGCCCTGAACTTACAGGATGCATACACACAAGAGACTCTTGCACCTCCAGGTGCTGGGTTGCCATTATAAACAGAAACGTCTTTCCCCTGGCTTCCCAATGTTCACCAAGCGTGTTACTGTGACGGCAGCACTTCTCCGCAGACAAGGTATTCCCACACCTGGACAACCAGCTACTCTTCACATCATCGCCGCAAGAGCCCGGGCTGTGGTTCTGCAAACCATCATCCTTCAGAAGTCACACATTTCTGCCCTCCCAAGCCAGGACTTCGTTGGGCCAGACATCGACATGCTGAGGCCAATGCCTCAATGCGTTACTTCCCATCCAGCAGATGAGCACCATCAGGACGGTGCTCAAACCCTACTCTGCAGGCCACATGTCGGCTTGTCACGAGTCCTCCCTCAGACCTCCCCACCTGTTCATCACCACCTATGCCTTGACGGTGGGGTGGGGGGGGCACACCTGCTGCGATTACACGCACAAGGGACCTGGGTGGCACAGGAATGCACCTTTCTCTAAGGCTCAGGACACTTAATGTGAGCCGAAGCCCTTCTAATAATGCCTCGATGGCAAGAATATCCTGATCCACATGCACAGCCAGGTGGCCATGTTCAGTGCCAACGAGCGTGGGGAATGGGCTTCCACATTCTCAGGGGGGAACACTCAGCATCTGTTTTTCCCCTCTCCAAGGGCTATACACAAGCCCCTGCTCCAGGGGCGCAGTATGAATTCCATACAAGCCCCCTCCCTTTCCAGGGCTGCAGATCAAACTGACAGGCAGACTCGCCGACAGCCGACACATGAGGATGATTCGTCAATCCCCGGGTGACAGAAACCCCTCCGGCTTGTATCCTCTTCTGCTTGAAGCATCTGTCCATCGTGGCACCCACTGATGCCTTTGAAGTGTCCCACCGTAGCATCTCTGTGAATGACTTCGTTGCATCCACACTTCCCCACTCATATCCAGGACACTACAGCAGATCACCAGGGATATGGGGCAGGCCAGCCTCTCGCCCACACTCACGGCAGAGGTCCAAATCTTCACCTGGGATGTACCGCTCACCAACATCCAACAATCCTACAACTGGACATTACAAGGCATGGTGCGCCCCTTGGGACTGGGACTCCTTCATGCCCAGGGCCACAGTTCCTCCAGCACCTCGCCTCACCCTTCCACCAGGACCTTAAAAATGTGGCCTTCTAGATCAAAGCCTGCCATGACCACACAGGTGACTGCTCCATAGCCACACCCACTGGTCATCCACTTCATGAAAGGGCGGCCCACCTGGATTGCCGGAATAGGTACATTGTCCTTCCTTAAACTTCAGCACGGTAATATGCCTCATGGAGGAACCTCTTCCCCTTAGCAATTGCATCGGCCTGATGCAGTGATCTGCAAACCCTGATAGTATGCCTCCTGGAAGAACTTCTTCCCCTTAAAGATGGCATTGGCCAGACACTACAAACCCTGATAGTTTGCCTCCTAGAGGAACCTTTTCCTCTTGGCGATCACATCGGCCATATGGAGCAGCAAACTGCAAAACCCTGGTAGTTAGCACACATGAATTGGTCACAACTGCTCCATGCATCGCTCCACCCAGAATCTTCTGAAGGTGGCATCAGGCCACCTCCATCAACCAGGTACTCGAACCACCTATCCTCTATCCGGAACCCCCACCCAGTGGTACTCAGACTCCACTCCACAGACTGCATCAAGGCCTCAAACGCCCACTCGCACATGACAGCACCCAATGGCACGTGTCCCGCTGTCTTGGCTCCTTGACCCCCAACAGACTGGGACACTGTAGCAATGGGTCTCAAATTGTGTCGCCTTCTGCCTGGTATGGGCAGAAGCTGAAGATGCACCACAGTCAGCATTCACTTGCCTGGGTGCTGACTCCACTAATCTACATTCCGTGCGTCGAACTGCGTCACCTTCTGCCTGTGCGGAGGCTGCAGATGCAACACGTTCAGCATCCACTAGCCTGGGAGCTGACTGCCACCATTGCCAATCTACACTCCGTGCTACTACCTTCCACAGACATTATTACCTTGACTTCTAGACAAGGGCAAAGAAAAAGAGCACAGAGTTCCCTTTTCTGGGTGATCGGGCGGCTATGCTTCAATGGTGTCACCCGCACAGATCACGCTGGGCAACCTGCCCACAGTACTAACTGGCTCCAGTACCAACCCTCTGGTTCTGACTAGCCTACCAGCCAGGCCCAAGGCTGCCTGCAGATACAACTTCAACGGTGTCACCCGCACAGACCACTCTGGGCACCCACCCTGCAGATACAACTTGTCTCTAGCGATGGGATGTTCCTGCTATGCTGCACCCCACCATGTATCTCTCTCCAACAGCTTCTCAAGTCATTGGCACTTGTGCTTGCACGTGCTTTGTTCTGTTAGCACTTGCAACTTACGTCACTACTTACATCATATAGTTCACGCACAGACTTACGACTGTGTCCGGCTCATCTATTACAGCCTTGTTAAAGAACTTGGCATGCGAGCCATGGCCACTGAGGCTTCCCTTTGGTGTGTGAGCCATGGCCATTGCGGCCTCCCCTCATCCTCCACAGTGCATACGTGCAGCTAGGGAGGCACCAAGTGTGGCTGACTCATCCTGCTTGTTCTCTGAGAAAGCGAGGTTACTTACCTGTAATGGGTTCTCTGTGGACAGCAGGATAAGTCAGCCACATATACCCACCCACCTCCCCTGGATGAGGTCGGCCCCAGCACCAGGCGCCCGCCTCCTAATGGCAAGGGCACACCTGGGAACATACTGGGCCAGCTAGGGGCGGGCCAAGTGGGTAGGGCTACTAGCACATGCTCAGAAAGGCTTTGCCTTCTTTCTGAGCTCTGGAGAGCATTTCCGTCTATGGTGCCGTCGGATGACGTCACCAAGTGTGGCTGACTTATCCTGCTGTCCACAGAGAACCCCTGTTACATGTAAGTAACCTCACTTTTGGGTTGTTCTTTCCTAGGTGCATAACTCTGCACTTGTCCACATTAAATTTCATCTGCCATTTGAAAATCCAGTCTTCCAATTTATCAGGGTCCTCTTGCAATTTTTCACAATCCTCTTGAGTTTTAACAATTTTAAATAATTTTTTGTCCATTGCAAATTTGGTTACCTCATTCGTTATTCCCATTTCCAGGTCATTTACGAATATGTTAAACAGTAGTGGACCCAGCACAGATTCCTGGGGTACTCCACTATTCACCTTTTTCCATTGGGAAAATTGGCCATTTAGCCCTATCCTCTGCTTTCTATCTTTTTAACCAGTTCCTGATCCACAATAGTACACTGCCTCCTATCCCATGACTTTTTAATTTTGCCATGAGCCTCTCATGCGGGACCTTGTCAAAGGCTTTCTGAAAATCCAGATGCACTATATCAACCAACTCACCTTCGTCTTCCTGTTTATTCACACCTTCAGAACAACGCAAAGATTAGTAAGACAAGATCTTCCTTGGCTAAAGCCATGTTGGCTGTCTCCCATTAAGCCATGACTATCTAAATGTTCAGTAATTTTGTTCTTTATAATGGTTTCTACCATTTTTCCCGGTACTGATGTCGGGCTCACCTGTCTGTATTTTTCTGGATCACACCTGGAACCCTTTTTAAAAATTGGAGTTACCTGACTTCCGGTGACGTCAGTGGTGCTAATGGCGGCGTGAATTAGTCCGTGCCTCCAAAGCCTGTAATAAGGGGGAATTACTACCCCCAAGAGGTGGAATAAGCTTGCCCCAAGTCGAGAGCGAGGAAAGGGAAGAGCCCCGGGCCGCGCTGTCAAAGCGGCGAAGCCTTCCGACACGCCGGGGAGCCGGGACGCGAGGCGCTGCCGGCCGCTCAGGAGGCCCAGCTCACCACGTGGCTGTAGCAGGAGTGGGGCAGCGGCGACCTACCCGAAGTGCAGGGGAGCGGCAGAGGCTCGGCGACCGGGAGAATCGGCACTCCGTCGTCCCGAGAGTGGAGCCCCCCCGCAGCAGTAGCAACAGTGGAGCCCCCCCGCAGCAGTAGCAACGCGGTGACGGGGTGGAGACAAAACGAGCCAGCAGCAGGAGGCAGACAGCAGTAGCGGCAGGGCCCGAAGAGCGGGGTGCCACAGCTGACCCTGCAGGGGAGACTGGAGGGAAGCATGGCTGGAAGCAGTGCTTGGCTTGAGGAGGCCAGCTGAGCCCGGAGTGAGCCGGTATTGCTCTCTTCAACCCGGAGAGCAGAGCCAGAGAGCAGTCAGAAGCGCTGTGCCTGAGGGCGGTATCACTGACTGACACGACATCTGGAGAGCCAGGAAGCCGCTTCTGGGGACAGCCACGAGCGGTGTGCGCCAACAATAAGGTGAGAGGCTCGGTGAAGCGGCAGGCCCGGGCAAGTGGGCATGGAGACAGGTCTGCGGGGGGCCTGAAGGTAGACGGTGGTTCCAGAGCAGAGTAGTAGCCCAGCGGAGTCGGCTGCGGGTGCCCCCCCCCCAGGGGTGAAGCCTGGCGGAGGCTCCCTTTGCAGATCGGGGTCTCTAGTGAAGTGCAAGGCCTCCCCCCACATAAGGATGGAGAAAACTAAGGGGGCAGTAGCAGCACGGAAAAAACTGGCTGATTTCCGTTCCCCGTATGCGACAGCTAAAGGTGGAAAAGAGGGGGAGAAAGAGAGCCGAACGCTGGTGGGAGACCCCAAAGATCAGGGAGAGGAGATGGAAAGTGGAGCAGGACTTGAGGACCTTTCCCATTTAAAAGCGTGGCTCACTGAAATGAAAGATGAGATTAAAACAGAAATAAGCGGAGTAAAACATGAACTGAAAGAGTCGATACAGTCATTGCGACAAGATATTATGGACATTGGCAATAGAGTGGAGGAGCTGGAACTCCAGATGGAGCAGCAAGGGGAGGACATGGTGGACCTGCAGCAGCGCTGGGGGACACTCCAGCAGACCCAGGTGGACCAGCAGATGAAGCTAGAGGATCTGGAAGACAGGTCACGGAGATGTAACCTAAGGATCCGGGGGATTCCGGAGGAGCCTCAGTACCGGAACTGTGAGGAGGTCCTGCTGAAGGTGTTTAACTCTCTGCTGCAGGCCGCGGACCTGCAGGGGGAGATGCAGATGGACCCATCTCAAATTGAGCGAGCTCATCGAGGCTTGGGGCCGATACGAGAGAATAAACCCAGGGATATAGTGGTGTGCCTAAGCTCGTTCAAGATAAAAGAAGGATTACTACAAGCAGCACGGAAAGTACGACAGATCACGTGGGAGGAGCACCCTTTGGAGCTATTTCAAGACATTTCTGCAGGAACGCTGCAATGTCGGCGTAGCATGAAGGTGGTGACAGCGTACCTGAGAAAAGAGGACATT
This sequence comes from Ichthyophis bannanicus, assembly GCA_033557465.1. Lineage (NCBI taxonomy): Eukaryota > Metazoa > Chordata > Amphibia > Gymnophiona > Ichthyophiidae > Ichthyophis > Ichthyophis bannanicus. The sequence continues at coordinate 1,370,910,349 of CM066031.1, forward strand.
AGATATAAATGGCTGTTTCCCTTTGGGCTGCTGGTCACCTGCAGGGGGAAGTCGCGGAGAGTGCAGACCAGCGAGGAGGCCTGGGCTGTCCTTCGCGATTTCGGGCTGCCAAACATACCAGAAGGGGGGCTGCCCCCGGCGGGAGATCTGGCAGCGGCCGTGAAGCCCTCAAGCTCGCAGAGGAACTTTCAGAGATGGCACAGAACCCCTGCGGCTGGGAAGAGGACTGCGCGGCTGAACAGAGAAAGTCCAGGAAAGCCAACAGCGGAGCAGGGTGCAGGATGAAAATGTGGACTTTGCATGAGTACAGTTTATTTATTTTATTTATTTATTTAGTTTAAATTTATATACCGCTACTTCCAGCGATCAGTAGCGGTTTGATTACAAATTTTGGAGATGTCAAACCAGGACAGAAAAAATCGTGACAATATATACATAGATTTAGGGTCTGTCACACCACGCAGGGTTAGGCACTTCAAGGTTGTGTTTCCATATTTACAGCTTTACCAATATTTACATTTATACAGATCAGCTACATGATTCCACTTTGGATTACATCTGGTTATAGTGATATTTGAAGAGATGGGTTTTTAGTTTCTTTCTGAAAGCATTTGTCTTTTATAGCTCGTAGTTCGTGTGGTAGTTGATTCCAGGTTCGTGGGGCTGAGAATGAGAAAGCTTTATTGCTGGTACTGGCTTTTACTGATCTGATGTTACTAGGAACTTGAAGTTTGTCAGAGTTGACAGTTCTCCTGTCTCTGTTGGTTGGTTGCTTGCTGACCAGGGTTGAGAGGAATGATGGCGCTAGGTCATGTATGAGCTTGAATGTGGTTACCAAAGTTTTATATTGTATCCTAGCCTCAACAGGTAGCCAATGTAGCTCGATCAATACAGGTGTGATGTGTTGAGCAATGCTGGTTTGTGTGATGACCCTTGCTGCCACATTTTGGGCCAATTGTAAAATATTTAGCGTTTTCTTTGGCAGACCCTGTAATATGGCGTTACAGTAGTCTAAGTGAGGCATAATGAGTGCTTGCGCCACCGTCCGAAAATCACAGGGTTCGATTAAGTTCCTCAGTGGTTGTAGGACTCTGAGCTTGTGGGGTTTCACTGTAATGGTAATTTGAAGTTGTAAATGGCTGGGGGATGGAAGGAGGGATTAGAGGGCACGGGAGGAGGGGTGAAGGGAGGTTTGCAGGGGGGGTTTAGGAAGACATGGGGCAAGAAGGGAGGGGGGTAGTGATGGGGGGGAGGGAGGCAAGGCCCGTTAACTGGTCACTAGTATGGAAGATGATTCTCTCTTAATGAGAGGGGGGAAGGTTGGGGGGGAAGGGGAAGAGGAAGGGGGGGTGGGGGGGCCTAGAAAGCGGGTAGGGAAGGGGGGAGAGTGGCAGACTGGGTGAGCTTAAAATTGTTACTCTAAATGTAAAGGGGCTTAACTCACCTTTTATGCGACAACAACTTTATTCAGAACTATCTCGCCAGAAGGCGGATATAGTCATGCTCCAAGAAACACATTTGACAAGGGCCACCAAGTACTTGGTTAAGCACAAAGGGTACGGGGTTTGCATGTACGCTTCTAACACCTTGGAGAAGAAGAAGGGAGGGGTTGATATACTATTTGCATCACGTTTAAAGCTTCAGGTGCAGATGGTGGTTCGGGACAGAGGGGGGAGGTATCTGCTGGTACGGGTGAAAGTGGGGAATGTATGGTATTGTGTAGTGAATGTGTATGCACCCATGGGGGGGCAGAGTGAATTCTGGACAAAACTGAATGGGGAGTTGGGGAAACAGGGGGACAGGATTCTCATTTGCGGGGGTGATTTCAACCTAATGTGGAACCCATCCAGGGATGCTACAGGATCACGTGAAAGTAAGCGGGGGGATCGAAAGCGTTATCATAATTTCGTGACACAGCATTGTTTGGTAGACGCGTGGCGATTGCACCATCCAGGGCGGAGACAATTTTCTTATTACTCGCCGGTACATGGGTCTTACTCCCGTATCGATGCTATATGGGTGTCCAAAGAGGTGGGGGGGAAAATAAGGGATGCGGACATGGAGTCCATTACATGGTCTGACCACGCACCGGCGGTGGTCTCGCTGCAAGTGGCAGATGAAGGGAAGGGGAATCTGTTCTGGAGACTCAATGAGTCCCTCCTGGAGAAGGAGCAGGTCCGAGCCGAAGTGGAGAAAGGTACGCGGGAGTACTTTCGATTCAATGATAACGGGGAGGCCTCCTGGGGGGGCATTTGGGATGGATACAAGGCGGTGGTCAGAGGTATATTAATTAAATGGGGGGCGCGGAAAAAGAGGGAAAGGGAGGAGAAAGAACGGCACCTAAGGGGAACGGTTATTGGAACTGGAAGAATTAGATGGACACGGGAGTGGAGGTATCTATAGGGGAAAGGTCTTGGCGGCGAGAGCGCAACTCAACGAGTTGCAGGCGGACAAGATTAAATATCAGATGCAGCTCCTGCGGCAGGAGGTATTTGAGGGGGGAATAAGGCCGGGCGGTACTTGGCACAGAGGTTGAAACAACAGAAGCTTCGCTCCCACATAGTAGGGGTTCGACAGAGGGGTGGGGCGCTGGTCACTAAAGATGGGGAGATTCGGGAGGCATTCAAGGATTATTATCGGGAGTTGTATACAGCGAAAGACCTGCATCCAGCTGAGAGGGGGGAAAATTATCTGGCTTCTATGGAACTGCCTAAATTGGGTAAGAGCGACCAAGAGGATATGAATAAACCTATTTGACCAGAAGAAGTGGAGCAGGCGATCCAACAGTTAAAATTGACGAAAGCCCCTGGGCTCGACGGGTTATCTGCCCAGTTTTTTTTTTTATGTTAAATCTTTTTTATTCATTTTAAACAGGTGAAACAAATCAAACAAGAAAGACATCTGTATGTATATAACCATCAAAAATAAAAATTAATGTACATGTACACCGAGAAAAACACAGTATGAAACAACAATCTCTGTACAAGCTCACTAAACGACGTACCATGGAGAGAGTAAAGAGAACATACAGTGGAATGATGACAACTCCCTACCTCCCCCCCACCCCAAGACCATTTACGCCCAACCCAACCCATCCTTCCCCGCCCTGTTCCCCCCCATTCCCCTCAGCACCCGTCCTACCCCCCTCGCTACCGTGATATGTTGTTGGGAGCCAAGGCACCGAGGAGCCCAGACATTCCACCCAAGACACACCATTCAATCAGTATCCATCCACACCATTCACCCAATCCAGGTACGCTCTGTGCCAACCAGCAGTCTAACCCGGAAACTCAAGCTACATGTTATGCCATATGGCACAGCTGAGTGTTCTAAGCAGAAAAATAAAAAGAAAAAATGTGAACCCCAGGGTGCCCCCCCCCTCTAGTCGGTCCCCCCCCCCCGCAGACCCCCCACCCTCCTCTAGCAATCCCCCCTCTCTGTATCCCACCCCCCCCCCGCCCAGACAAGCAAGCAACCGATGGGGTTTACACCTACATCCCCCCTCCCACTGGACTCTATCTACATACTCCATCCAAAACGCGGCTCCTAGCCGCGGCGGGCAGGCCTTGAAGATGGGGACCCCAACCCTTCAAGAAAGCGTCCCAACGCCGCGGGTGGCCCCACGCACGATACCGCTCTAACCACATCAGACTATGCAGTCGCACCCTCCATTGCCCATACAACGGCCCCCGTGTATCCACCCATGTTTGCAATATAGTCATACGGGCCGTGATCAGCACCAGACGCAGCCAGTCCCCTTGTACCTTATCTATGGCAGACTCGGACTCTTCCCGCCAGATATCAAGCACTAGATTGACAGGTGTCAATCGCATCACCATGGCCAGGCACCTCTCCAAGTATCGAAGGACTTTACCCCAGAAACTCCGTACCACCGGGCAATGCCAAAACATGTGGCCCAGAGTAGCATCCGCACCCCTACACTGTGGGCAACAGTTCGTGGGCACTATCCCTGCCCTCCAAGCCCGGTTAGGCGCGAAATATAACCTACGGATCAAGCGATATTGCATGTCACGGAAGCTGACAGACACCGTCAGCTGAGGGATACTCGCTATGGCCTCCACCACTTCTTCGCCGGTCAAGCGTTCACCAAGGTCCCTCCACCAAGCCTCCGCCAAGGCGTCCTCCCTCTCCGAGGGCATCAACTCCAAAAGGGATTGACGTAGCTGAGCCACTCGAGCCACCCGGTCCCCCCCCAGGAGGAATTCCTCCACCCGCGAACATATGGCGCCCCGCAAGGAGTCCACAGGTAGGGTACGAATATTGTTCCGAATCTGAGCGTACGGGAACACATCCCCACACGTCCAGGGGTATCGCCCACTTAGTACCGCAAAGGGCTCAAGTATCCCCTCCCCAGAGAGCAACGATTCTAGGGCAGAAATGCCCATCCGTTCCCACCGCGCAAAACTTGCCTCATTCAAGCCGGGTGCAAAATCCGTATTCCTCCGTATGGGAAGGTATGGGGAACAAAAGGCCGAACCCCCCACTTGTCCACAAAAATACCGCCAGGCGCGAACGATGGGAGAGAGCAATACTGTCCACATCCCCTGATCTAAACCCCGCGCCCCTTTCATATGCAAGATATAGGAAATGCGTAAAGGCGCAACCAAGGCTCCGAGCATCTCAAGTGGGGTGTAGTCGTCAGACCCCCATAACCAATCCCGCACATGCCGAAGAAGGCATGCCCGGTTATAAAGTTTAAGATCAGGGAGGCCCATCCCCCCCCTGTTCCACGGTCGCTGTAACACCGCCAATCGCACTCGGGGTCGGCCGCCCCGCCAGAACAAGAGATTAATCTGTTTTTCCATCAACTTGAGATCCTTCCGGTGCACCAACAAAGGGAGCGTTTGCAAGACATATAGCCACTTAGGGAACAAGGTCATCTTATACAAGGCGATCCGGCCCCCCAAGGAAAGCGGCAGGGCCTTCCACTTTTGTACCCTTTCTGTCAAGTGCTTCAGTAATATGGCGATATTAATACGGTATAGGTCACGCAAGTCCACGGGCAAATAAATCCCCAAGTATTTAAGTCGATCATCCACCCATTTCAGGGGGAAATTACCTGGCCAACCCTGAACAATATCCACGACAAGCGGTAGTGCCTCAGATTTATCTAAATTTAATTTAAATCCAGAAACCTGACCATAGTCCTGAATGAGCTTCAGCAGTGCCGGGAGTCCTTCCTCCGGGTTGTCAAGATGCACCAAAAGGTCATCAGCAAATGCCGCGACCTGGAATTCCATCTTCCCCACAGGTATCCCCTGAAAGGCTGGCGAGCTCCGAAGCTGACACAGTAAGGGCTCCAGGGTTAACACAAATAGTAGTGGGGATAGGGGGCAACCCTGTCGGGTCCCTTTCTGTATCGCGAACTCAGGAGACAAGTGACCATTTACCAAAATCGCTCCCTTGGGGTCCGCATACAACAGCCGTATAACCTCAACAAAAAAGCCCCGAATACCCACCCTCTCCAAAACTTGGTACATAAAACTCCAGGCTACCCTGTCGAACGCCTTCTCGGCGTCAAAGCTGATAAGCATAGACCGCCGGTGAGCCTTCCTACTAGCACACATGGAGGCTAATACTCGTTGCAAGCTATAAGTCGCATGTCTATCCCTCACAAAACCAACCTGATCCTTATGTATCAAAGTAGGAAGGAACCCGGCCAACCTCTCCGCCATGATCTTTGCGAGAATTTTTATGTCGACATTCAACAGGGAGATAGGCCGGTAGGAACCAGGTAAGAGCGGATCCCGGCCCGGCTTGGGCAGCACAGTGACGATGGCTTTATTCGCCTCATAAGGAAACCGACCTCTGCTAATCAAATCCCCATAGTAATCCAGTAAAGGGAGCACCACCCTGTCATCCAAGATTTTGTAAAACTCCCCCCTCAATCCATCTACTCCAGGGGCCTTCCCACATTTCAAGCTCTTAATCGCACGCTGCACCTCCTGCGCCGACAACGGCGCATTCAGCACCTGCAATTGGGCGGACGTTACACTCGGCAAGGCACAAGCCCCCAGGAAATCCCGTCCCCACCTCTCGTCCCCACCGTCCCGCGCATACAGGGTTTGATAATAATCACAAAAAATCCGTTCAATATCCTCTTCGGCAGACCTAACCGTGCCATCCCCATGACGAAGCACCCCAACGCGTCCAGGACCCCCCTCTGCACGCACCAATGCAGAAAGTAACTTACCTGCTCGATTCCCGTGCCGGTACAACTGATATTTATAAAACATCATAGATTTTTTAGCCCGCTGTCCGAGCAATAGCTCCAGCTCCGACTGGAGCTCGCGCAACCGTGTCCTTGCCTCCCCACTTGGACTTCGGGCGTGCCGGCGGCGCGCTTTGGCCAAGGTGCTCTCTAATTGCAGAATCCGACTATTCAATCTCTTCCGCTTTTGGCAGTAGTAACTAATAATTTCCCCCCTCATCACGGCCTTCCCCGCCTCCCAAAAAAGAGCAGGGTTATCCGCATGCTGAGAGTGTCTTGCGAGTATTCTGCCCACCGTTCCTGTAGATATTTCACAAACTCAACGTCCCCCCCGAGATCCAAGGGATATCTCCACAACCTCCCAGTCCCCCTATCTCTTTGTTGCATTTCCAATACCACCATGGCATGATCAGAGAGAACAGGAGGCCCAATATCTGCCCGGGATACCCCCCCAAACTAGGCCCTCGAAATAAGAAAGTAGTCAATTCTCGACCATGTCCCATGGGCCCGAGACATATGTGTGTATTCCCTGTCCCCCGGGTGCAACACCCTCCATACATCCAAAAGATCATACCCGTCACACAACCCTCTCAGGCTGCGGGAGCCCCTCTGGTCTCGCCCTCCGCCCCCCCGGGACCTATCTACTGTGTCATCCATAACAGTGTTGAAATCCCCCCCTAAGTACAAGTGATAATGCCCCAGACTAGTCAGCATTCGTGACAGCTGTCGGTAGAACCGGGCCTCAAAATCATTCGGTGCATACACCGACCCCAACACCACTCGCACACCGTCCAATATCCCCCAAGCAAACACATAGCGCCCCGCGGGGTCAACTTCCACTCGCTCTTCAACCCAATCCACCGTTTTAGCAAGCAAAATGGCCACTCCTCTCTTTTTCCCCACAGCTGGAGCCCCATAGACACGCCCAACCCAACCTTTACACAGTTTCTCATGTTCCACCACAGACTGGTGTGTCTCTTGCAACAGGGCGATGTCCACCCTCTTGGACCTCAACTGCTGTAACACCTTGTATCGCTTTATAGGGGATCCCAAGCCACACACATTCCAGGATGCCAGTTTCAAGGACTTACCCATTGTCCGGTGGCCCCCATGTCACTATAAACTCCAACAGCCTAATGATAATGGATACAGACCCCCCCAGCCTAGGATCCGCATCCCCCTCTACCTCCGCCCAGCTTAAGATCCAACAGATGTCTTGCAGCAAACCCACATCTATGCGTTGCGAGCTCATCCAACCCCCCACCCCCCTCAATCGCAAGCTCCAGCCCCACCCTCCCCCCTTCCTGAACAAATCGCACCAGCTAGCCCCCCCTCCCCCCCACCCCCCTTGTACTCCTCTCCCCCCTCCCTAAACTCCCCTTCCGTATCCACCTGCTTCGTCCCTTACCACCTGGGACCCTACTCCTCTGGCATTCGGGTCTACCCCAACAAATAGAAATAAGCAAACCCCCTCCCTACTCGTAAACCCTCCCATCTCCCCCTAGTTCAAACAGTAACCGACATCTCGCATTCTCACCTGTTCCCCCCGCTTTCCTCCCCGCTTCCTCTCCCTACCATAACCACAGGGCATAAGCCCCTGCAAACAGAACCCACAACACAAAATTGAACAAGAATACAAGCATCATACACAGACAACTTGATTACCATGAATGATAATAAGGCAGTGTCCCAGCAATCAGCCAATGTCAATCATGGTGATCTCCGTTCGCCTCTACAGCCTGAAATCAATCCACATCCAGGCCCCAATGCAGCGCACCCGCTGTCTCTCCAGCACTCCCACTGCAACTGACCGATGTTCAATTTGCCTCAGGAGGCCGGACGATCACCAAGTTGCCCCAAAAATAATTGTGCCTCCTCTGGAGTAGAAAAGTACTTCGGGCGGCCATTGTAGTCTACCCGCAGTTTTGCTGGGTATAACAAGGCAAAACGCAGGTCCCGGTTTATCAGCTGACCACAAACCGCACTAAAGGCCTTGCGCCGTTGGCTTACGAGGATGGAGTAGTCCTGAAAAAACAGTATCTGGGACTCGTCCTCCGACTGCCGCCGGCATCCCCGGGCAGCCCGCAAAACCTCTTCTTTTTGTCGGAATTCTAGAAACCGTGCGATGACAGCACGTGGTCTGCGCGCCCCTTCCTGGCGTTGGCCTAGTCTGTGTACACGCTCCAGCCTGAGTGGGCCAGTCACCGCGTTGGGGAAGGCCTGCATAATCCAAGCCTCCAAAAAGCCAAGGAGCTCCCGGTCCGAAACCGATTCTGCGATGCCCACGAAGCGTAAGTTCTTCCACCTTCCCCCGGTTCTCCAGATCATCGAGTTTTTCTCGTTGCTGCAGTGTGATAGCCTCCAAAGCCGTCACCCGTTCATGCAAAGTGCGCTGTGTGTCCTCCACCTCTGACACCCTGGTTTCGACTTGCTCCATGCGCCCCGTAAAATCGCCGATGCTTTGGCTGACCTGGGTTAGCTGTTCTGCCAAGGAGCGGAATCGATCCTCAAGGGCGCTGACCACCGCCGTGCTCACTTCGGTCACTATGGCCTGGTGTGTGTCAGCAGCAGGACTGGCCGGCCGCTCATCCGCCATCTTACTCTCGGGGGGCCGACCTTTCTCCTTCCGAGCAAGCTTTGAGGCCATCGGGGTAAGTTAAGAGGCTCACGTAGGGGACACCACTACCTCCTCGGCCGGCGCGGTTTATTCGGGAGCCAGGGAAAAGCGCACCCCGAACTGGAGAGGAATTATTGAAGTTTAATTAGGGGTTTCCCCGGAGCTGATCGGCTTGCGTCCTCTCAGCTCATTGCCACCGGAAGTCTATCTGCCCAGTTTTACAGGACTTTCGGAGGCCTGTTGATCGGGCCTCTGGTGAAATTATTCAACCAACCACGGGAGGGGGGGAAGTTAGCGGACACCATGGGCTGGGCGGGTATTACGGTGCTCCACAAAGAAGGGAAGGATCTGCGGGAGTGCGCCTCCTACAGGCCGATCTCTTTGCTCAACCTGGATGCCAAGCTCTTGGCCAAGATCCTTACTACACGGTTGAATAAAGTCATCGGGAAATTGATCCATCAAGATCAGGCGGGGTTTATTCCCGGTAGGCAGGTTGCCGATAATATTAGGAAGATTCTCAACATTATTTGGGCTAGTGAGCGGAGAAGGGAGGAGGCGCTCTTGCTTTCGTTGGACGCGAAAAAGGCTTTCGACCAAGTGGCCTGGCCTTTCCTCTTTCAGGTGCTAGAGAAGGTGGGGCTGGGGAGCGAGTTTCTAGCATGGGTCAAGGGGCTGTACGCGCACCCCAAAGCAATGCATGTGGGTAAATGGGGCTTACTTGGAGTTTTTTGACCAAGGGCGGGGAACACGGCAGGGCTGCCCCCTGTCTCCATTGCTGTTTGCGTTAGCTATGGAGCCCTTGGCGCAGCGGATAAGGGATAGGGCGGATATCTCGGGAATTACAGTGGGGAGAAGTGCCTATAAAATTTCGTTGTTTGCGGACGATATAATTTTAAGCCTAGCCCGCCCGCGAGTGAGTCTGCCCATAGTGAAGTGGGAGCTGGAAGAGTATTGTAAAGTGTCGGGGTTTACGATTAATCAGTCCAAATCGGAAATTTTGAATTTGACGGTCCCCGGTGGGCTAGCTAATACGTTGGCTAAGAAGTATCCCTTTAAGTGGGCCCGGGGTAGTATCCGGTACCTCGGCATTTGGATAAGCAATAAAATTGACGAGTTGTACAACCTGAATTATAGGAGGGTGCTGGGGAAGATAGAGGGTTGGCTGGATGGGTGGGGACAGGGCTACTTGTCTTGGTTTGGGCATATTGCGACGGTAAAAATGATGCTGGTGCCCCGACTGTTCTTATTTCAGACGCTCCCGATTTGGGTCCCTCTACACAGTTTAAAACGGATCCAGCGGATGATTAATAGGTTTATCTGGGTGCAGAAGCGCCCTAGGATAGCAATGCAGGTTTTGCAACGGACCAGAGGGGAAGGGGGTTTGGGGGTACCTAACATACGCAAATATTATGAGGAGGCGCAATTGAGAGTGCTGTACGAGTGGCAGAGGGAAACATCTAAAACCTGGGTTCAAATGGAGAATGAGGTGGTCGGGGGCCAGGACCTTGAAAGAGCGATATGGCGGGGGTCTAGGGGATTGGACCAGCATGCCATGAGCCCCATGGTAGTGAACAGCTTGAGAATTTGGAGACGCAACAAACCTCAACTTGTTCCGGATAAGGGATATATTCTGGGAATGACTATTGAGGCATGCTTTGAGCGGGGACAAGGCCCAGGAGAGCGAGTGTTACGTAGATGGGCCAGAACCGGGTTAACGCATGTCCAACAGGTTATCCATCCCCAGGGGGTTTACCCGTTTGAAGGCCTTTGGGACCTCTATAAGCTGAAACAGAGCGATCATTTTGCTTATATACAGCTGAGGAGTTTTTTGAGGCAATCAAAGGTATGGAAGGATCTCTGGGACAATAGGGGCTGGTTTGAGGCTATATGTAATGGCCAGGGGGGGAAAAAGGGGGTTTTGTCCAGAATTTACAAAGGCCTACAGGGGGCTGGAGAGTGCAAGCCCCGATATATGTTGCAATGGGAGGAGGACCTGGGGGTGTGTTGGGATGGGGAGCGCTGGGTGAAGCTCATACAGACGATTGCTTCGGTGTCAATAGCGACACAAATCAAGGAAAATGCTTACAAAGTGTTATATAGATGGTATTGGACGCCAGTGCATCGCGTTCGGGCAGGGAAGGGGCGAGATGACTTATGTTGGCGGGGATGTGCTGAAAGAGGGGACTGGATGCATATGTGGTGGAAGTCTGACAGGTTGCAAGTGTATTGGGGGCAGGTTTGGGAGGCGATCCACGGTATAACCGGGCAGAGACTCCACGGGAGTCCAGTGGCTTGTTTGCTGCATCAATTGGACAAAGGACTCTCGAGACGGGAGGAGGGGGTTCTGCATCATTGTATAGCCGCAGCTCGCTGTGAGATAGCCCAGCACTGGGGGAGGGGGCAGAATATACCTCAGGTGGCAGGTTTTGTGCGAAGAGTGGCTGAAGTTAGCTTGATGTATAAATTAACGGAGCTGCGGCGATTGAAGGGAGGGAAAAGTGCGGTATATTGGCAGAAGGTCTGGAGCTGGATGGAGGGCTGGAAGGGGAGGGGGAGGGAGGGGGTGCAGGGAGCTGGATGACTGTATTTGTGGAAGTTGGGCTCTGATGCATGGCGAGTGGCGGTGAGTGGAAGGGGAGGTTCTGGAGGTAATGAAGGGATGGGCAGGGACGGGAGGGGGGGACGGGCTAGTTGGTTGGTTAGTTCAGCATACTCGTAAAGGACGAGCGGGTTGGGTGGGTAGGGAGAAAGGGTAGACCGGGTTGGCCTATATGCACGGTTGTATGAAAAAATTGGGATTGTTGATAGGATTGATATCTTGTTGTTTGTTGGATGACTATATTGTTTATTAATGGTTCCACTGGTGTGCAAATGTATTTTCTTCTAAATCTCAATAAAAGTTTCAAATGGGGGGAAAAAAAAAAAATTGGAGTTACCTGAAGACTGGAGGATGGCCAATGTATTGCAGATGATTTTAATGATAGTAGGTCTGCGATCTCATATTTCAGTTCTTTCAACACCCTTGGATGTATACCATCTGGTCCAGGTGATTTTCTACTCTTCAGTTTATCATATAGTTGTAATATATTAAAAAGGAGCCCTTACCCGGACCGAAGCCTCTCTATACCACTCTCCAGGAGGGAGAGGAGCTGCTCAGCACAGCCCGCGGCAGCACCGTCCCGCCTCGTGCTACCCAATCGGGGCAGCCCACCGCTGATTTAAAAAGGAGCGCCACAGGCACACCCGCACCTGGCGAGCCCGCGCCTGAGGGCCTTGCCAGAGGGCCCTTTGGCACGGCCCTTAGGCAGCGGCCCACATCAAGACGGCAGAGCAACCTCCAGAGGATCCGCGTACATTCTGCAAACCTCCCAGCAGCTTGAGGTCCCTCAGGGTTGAGCTCGCTCCCACCGTCAACGCATCCATCCTTACAACCACAGCAAGTAAAAACCACCTAAATGGACCATAACCAGTAGCACTCTAGAACTGTTTCTACTTTTGCTACTTTTACTGTTACCCGTAACCTGCCATAACCACTGCTTCTCTGACCACTTTCTATTGTTGCCAGTAGCCTGCTATATCTATGCTATTTTGACCACTTGTACTACTACCAGTTGCCTGCTATAACTGCTATTTTGACCACTTGTACTGCTACCAGTAACCTGCTATAACTGTGCTATTTTGACCACTCGTACTGCTACCAGTAGCCCATCCCCAATACCCACCTGCCTATATACGTACAGCAGATCAAACTCAAAATGGCTCATACCACTACAATAATAATTTGTAGCTACCTTCTCTTGGAGTTGATCAGCAGCTCCTTAGCCCTAACTAACTCCCACAAACACATACCTATTCTACACGGTTGTGGAAGGAGATGGTCAAGAGACCCCACCCACAAGCCAGTAGAAGACACGCAACCAACCTATCAGCACCTACTACACATTGCAATCCAGCACACCACAAGGGTAAAAAAGGATAGCCTGCCTCCCCAAGACTTAAAAGCTGCCCTAATAAACGTGCGTTCAGTCCGCAATAAATGGCCTGTTATCACCAACCTACTAACTCTCCACAATCTAGACATACTCCTCATCACAGAGACCTGGTTATCGAACGACGACATAGTCCTCATCAACCACCTTCTACCCCCCAACTTTACAATACATAGTTGCCATAGAACCAACAAAACGGGCGGAGGAGTTCTCATACTCACAAAAACCGACCAAGTTCCACCTCTCCAACAGCACCAACCTCGACATTGTAGTCATAGCGAATGATCAATGCTCCATCAACCTAGTATACAGAGCCCCGTCATCATCCCCTGATGACCTAGCTATGATAATCGAGCTAGCCTGCAACCCCCCAAACCTGCGCACCCCAAACTGGATACTAGGAGACTTCAATCTACCAACACTACATGGCTCCCAAGCATCAGCACTTCATGATGCACTCAAGGATCTAGGTTATCTGCAACTAATCAATGAACCAACTCGCACAAAGGGAAACATGCTGGACCTGATCTTCGCCCCTCTAACTGCCCACGATGCCACCCACCCCACCCTACCTACCTACACTGCAGTACCATGGTCCGATCATAAACTAATTATATTTCAAATTCCCTTAGATAATTTGCCCAGAAAGCCCCCCGGAAACAAGTCAAACCCCACGAGAATACCCCCACGAAGATTCCAACCTTTTAACAAGGAAACTATCCTGAACATCACACAACCTCTCCTTAGCACGACAGCAACTAGCCCAGATACGCTAGTCTCCAGTTGGAATGACAGCCTTAGTACCATTGCGCTACGCACAGTCCACAAGAAAGCTCCAAGGAAAAAAGCGCCCGCTCCCTGGTACTCCAACGAACTATGGACCTCTCTCCTCAAACTTAGAAAACTTGAAAGACGACGAAGGCGTTCACGATCCATGGAAAATCAGGTAGCCTATAACATCCAGCTGTCAATACACCGCAAGGCAATAACTGAGAAAATGAGACAAACACACACAGACACCCTAATGCGTTCTCTATGAAAACCACACGACCTATTTAACCTTCTCAGGAACCTAACGAAAGAACCAGGTCCTGAGCAAAAACCTGAGATACACGCCCAAGACTACGCTGACTTCCTTCAATCAAAATTATGCCAGACAGACAAGACTGACCTGCCGTCTTTCACCATGGAACCATCAAACACATCAACATTAGCAATATTCACCACCCCATCCAATGAGCAAATCATTGACATCTCCACAATCAACACCACTACCGCTCAGACCGACCCTTGTCCTGCCTTCTGGATAAAGGATCTACGGTCAGAATTTAGCCCATTCATAGCTAGACTCTTTGACACATCTTTCACATCAGGCTCTTTCCCCCTGAATCTCAAGCACACATCCATCAGACCTCTGCTAAAGAACAGCAAGCTAGACCCCCAGAAAGTGGAATCGTATAGACCAATTGCCAGCATTCCACTGCTGGCAAAGATAATCGAAAAAGAAGTCCTATACCAGATTCAGCAACACATCAACAATACTTCACCGTTAGACCACTGTCAACACCGATTCAGAGAATCCCATGGTGTCGAGACGCTACTTACCACCCTCTTCAACAATATACTCAATGCAATAGATAACATCCATCATGGGGTGGCCCTTATATTCCTGGATATAGCTGCAGCGTTTGACTCAGTATGCCACGAAACCCTCCTGAGGTGACTCAAAGAGAAGGGCATCTGCGACCTAGCACTAACCTGGTGTAAGTCATACCTATCCGATAGATGGCAACATGTGCAGACGGAGTCCTCCTCCGAACTGTTCCACCAGAAACAAGGCATGACGCAAGGTTCCACCCTTTCAGCCTTAATTTTCAACATCTATATGCAGCCGATTTGTGACCTCATTCGATCATTCAATGTCGAATGCATGATTTATGCTGATGACGTTCTCATTTACATGCCATACCAGATTGACCTCACATCACTAACTAACTGTTTTAGCACAGTAGAAAAATGGCTTCTAAACCAGAATCTCCGAATACAACACAGAAAGACGGAAGTGCTGTTCATCTCCAGAAACCCCAATTTTTCCCCCCCAGCCTGCCTAAAAATCGGAGAGATTAAACTGCAATCTAAGCCCTCAATCCGCTACCTGGGTGTCACACTAGATCAAAGACTGGATATGAAGACACACATTGGCAACATGGTAAAATCAACATACCATAAGATTAAGACACTCAAACGTCTACGCCCCCTACTACAACCGGATGATTTCAGAACAATCTTTCAGGCACTAACCATCCCGCATCTTGACTACGCCAACGCAATCCTTCAAGGGCTTCCACAATCCACCCTGAGCCCGCTCCAACTCGCCATGAACGCTGCAGCCAGAGTTCTAAATAGTGCCTCAAGGAGAGACCATATAACACCCATCCTCAAGTCTCCACTGGCTCCCAGTCCACAGTAGAATCACCTTCAAGATTTTGCTACTAACATTCAAGACCATCAACGGACTTGCCCCCTCCCCTCTCGCTGACCTCACGCACATTACCCCCCCAAATAGAGCCAGACGGCTTACTGCAATAAACACCTTGGTAATCCCCAAAGCAATGACCCATTGTACACAAACAACTATAAACAGGGCTTTCAGTTTCTGTGCACCCAGATGCTGGAACGCTTTACCACCCAATATACGAGCAATCCCGGACCTAACTAAATTCAGGAGAGCATTGAAGCACTATCTCTTCTTCAAATGCTACCCGGAGGAAGGTACACCAACTCCCCCACTCACAACAAAGCTACACGACCACATGTAATCACCCTCAATGTATTGTATATACATGTAAATATCTTTCTGTTATCCTTACAAATGTAAATAGTTAATACTGTTATCCAAGTTGAGCTACCTGTTATATGTAATTACGGTGTTATCCCCCACCGTAAAATACCTCTTTGTTCTATGTAAACCGCACTGATACCGAAGAGCGCGGTATATAAGCGACTTAAATAAATAAAATAAATATTTTCCCAGTGTATCGATATTTCTTTCAGTTCTTCTGCGGCGTCACCTTTTAAATACCATTTCAGGTATGGGTAACATCCTACATCTTCCTCAGTAAAGACCGAAGCAGAGAATTCGTTCAGTTTCTCCACTATGGCCTTCTCCCCTCTTAGTGCCCCTTTTACCCATTTAGCATCTAATGGTCCAACTGACTCTGTCACAGGTTTTTTGCTACGAATGTACTTGAAAAAGTCTTTATTATGCGGTTTTGTTTTGTTATTTTTGCTTCAACAGCAAGCTTCTTCTCAAATTCTCTTTGCCTGCCTTATCAGTGCCTTGCATCTAACTTGCCAGTGTTTGTTGTTTCCAGTTTTCGTCATTTGACTCCTTTTTCCGTTTCCTGAAAGATGCTTTTTTGGCAACAGCTTCTCTGACCTCGCCTTTAAACCATGCTGTCAGTTTTTTGGACTTCCTTCCCTTTTTCTTAAACCGTGGAATATAGCTGGTCTGGGCTTCCAAGATAGTATTTTTAAAAAATACCCATGCTTGATATAAATCTTTAACCTTTTCAACTGCTCATTTTAGTTTTTTCTTAATTTTCCTCTTTTTATCAGAGTCTCCCTTTTGAATGTTAAAAGGTAGTAATGTGGATTTCCTTGCTGTCCTTCCTTCATTTATTAAATCAAACGCGATCATGCTATGATCACTATTGCCAAGTGGCCCCAACAATCTTATCTCTTGTACTAGATCTTGTGTTCCATTAAGGACTAGGTCCAAAATGGCTTCCCCTTTTGTCTGTTCATAAACAAGCTGCTCCAAGAAGCAGTCATTTATCTCCCTAGCATGTCCCGCCATGACAATGACCCAGTCGATATCTGGGTAATTGAAATCACCCATTATTATTACTGTGCTGTAACTTTTCTTCCCTGATTTCTTTGAGCATTTCATCATCCATTTGTTCATTCTGGCCAGGTGGTCGATAATACACCCCCTTGCTATCGCTTTCCGCGTCCCCTTTTAACATGGAATTTCAGTCCATCGAGGTTCTGCAGTGTATTTTGTTTCCTGCAAAACTTTAATCCTTTGTGACTCAAAACCCTCTCTAACATAGAGTGCCACCTGTCCACCAATTTTATCTGCTTTATCATTACGATTTAGTTTGTACCCAGGTATCAGTGTGTCACTGGTTCTTGTCCTTTCACCATATCTTTGAGATACCAATCATATCTAACCTCTCATTTAGTGCTATATATTCTAACTCTTCCATCTTATTTTTTGGCCTCCATTTGCATACAAGCATTTTAGAGGCTGTATTTTATTCTAATTAATCTGGTTATCGGTAGGCAGGGGTAATTTTGGAATCCTTAAGCTCTGTCTGCTCTGTACTTGGGGATATTTGGGTTACTTTTGTCTTTATTGGAACATCTCTGTCGATATGTCCTAACTTCAGTCTTTTGCTAGTATCCTTCAAGGTTACATTGTTCCGCACCATGCGCTCTTGGGTGACTTTCTGTTTCCCCTCTTATCTAGTTTAAAAGCTGCTCTATCTCCTTTTTAAAGGTTAATGCAAGCAGCCTGATTCTATTCTGGTTAAGGTAGAGTCTATCCCTTCGGAAAAGCCCCTCCTTTCCCCACAATGTTGCCCAATTCCTAACAAATCCAAAACCCTCTTCTTTGTACCGTTGTCTCATCCACGCATTGAGACTCTGGAGCTCTGCCTGCCTTTGGAATCCTGTATGTGGAACGGGAAGCATTTTGGAGAATACTGCCCTGGAAGTTCTGATGTTAATTTCTGTCTAAAAGCCTAAATTTGGTCTCCAGAACCTCCCTACTGCATTTTCCTATGTCTTTGGTACCAACATATACCAAGACAGCAGACTCCTCCCCAGCACTATCTAAGACCTTGTCCAGATGGCGAGTGAGGTCTGCTACCTTCGCACCAGGCAGGCATGTTACGAGGCAATCCTCACGTCCACCAGCCACCCAGCTATCTACATGCCTAATGATTGAATCATCAATTATAACAGCTGTCTTACCCTTCCCTCATGGGCCCATAACTCTGGAAAAACCTCCTCAGTGCGCAAGGGTTTTGCATCACCTGGAGGACAGGTCCTAGTTACAGGATCACTTCCTGCCACGCCAGGGTGATGCTCTGCTGCAACATGACCCCTTTCCTCCATGGCAACAGGGAAGCTGACAGATTGCAGGTGGGACTTCAGTACTACATCCCTGTAGGTCTTGTCTATGTACCTCTCTGTCTTCCTTATATCATCCAAGTCTACTACTCTGGGCTCCAGAGATCAGACTCGTTCCCTGAGAGCAAAGAGCTCCTTGCACTAGTGCACACATAAGACCCCTCAATTGGGAGAAATTCATACATGTGACACTCGGTGCAAAAGACTAGAAAGCCCCAATCTCGCTGTCTGCACATTAGTTTTAAGTTTGTGTTTAGGTATTTAAGTTGTTTACTTACTTAGGTTTTGCTGGGGATACTTATACAACTATAACTAATACATTTTATGGACTTTGTTTATTTCAAGATTGATTAATCTCACGTCGTTAATGTATGCCTGATGAGGATAAACAGCTGCATCTGATAGTGAATATGGGCAATTCCTTTCCTTTGCGAGATTTAAGCACCTACAAAGCTACAGTTATCTCAGGGGTGGGTGGGAGTTGGGGAATGAGGGAGGGAAAGAAGACTTATCAGGTTGTCTGCTACACAGTGCTCTGCCCTGTGCTTCTAAGATAAAGGCTTACCAATTTTTTGGATGATTCACACAGCCCTTGGTTTGATAGGAGTTTAATTTTGCTTTCTACTCGGAGACTATTCTACTTGTATGCTAAGCTATATTCTGATTAGATTTTAAATAAAAAGATCTCTAGAGTGAAATTTATTTCAGTAACTATTTACTTTCTAGGTTAAGCTAAAATCTGATTTGATTTTAAATAAAAAGATCTCTAGAAACAAACTTATTTCCAAGTCTATTTACTTTTATTTTATGTTCTATGCTAAGCTATACTTTGCTTTGATTTAAATACAAAGCTCACTGGTGGTACTGACTTAGTAAAGCACTGAATTCTAAAATACACAGATTTATCAGCTTTAACAATGAGAAGTCCCTTTTACCTGCTCCAGTACCCAGGTCTAAACTCGCCAGAGGCTGCCCAGGGAGGGTCTTCTACCTGGGAGCCTCCTCCTCCCCCCCTATTCCCAGCATGAGATTTGAGCACTGTTAGCTACTGGAGCTCCGTGTCCCTTACCAGCGAGATAGCAAGAGCCTTGTTAGCTACAGAGCCTCTGTTATACGACAGCTGGCAAGAGTTGTGTGGCAAAGTCCAGACGTAGGTACGGCGGCAGCAGGGGTCTCTGAGTGAAATTCCCTTATGCAATGGGAGTAGAGGGGAGGCAGTGTGAGGCTGTGCGTTGGCAAGCTGATAGTTCGGGGAAGGCCGACAGCGGGACTTAATTCAGTTGCTTTCAGTTTTGTGGTCTACCCCATCGCAGTTGATTGCTTCCATTACAGGCAGCTGGGAATCTGTGTGGCAGTGACCATGGCTGGTCAGTCGACTGGTGTCAAAAGTGTGTTAGGCAGGACAGTTGGGAAGAACAGGAGTTCACAACCCGCATGGAAGGCAGTTCGGCGGAGTCAGGGGGGTAATCCCTTGAAGCCTGTGGTTCCTGTGGTTTTGGTGGGAACCGCGGACATGTTGCAGGAGACTACCATTTCCCCGGTGCTGCAGGAAAAGCGGGGGAAACATATGTCTAAGGCAAAAAAGCCGGCAGGGGGACCGACAGCACCACTGACAGGGGGTGTCTGAAGGTGAGGCGGGCCTTCAGCCAAATTTTGACCTGGATTTTATCTTATCACTGCATAAGGCCTACTGCCTCAAGAGAAAGTGGGCAAGAGGTCTTAAGCCCTCCCAGAAAGGTTCAGTTACTGGTGTCTGCAGAGGCCCTCTGGGAACGGGACCGGGGGAAGGTCCTTCCACAGGGAGTAAAGAGTAAGGCAGATGTCTGGCAGGCCCCAACCTCACCTTGTACACGGGCATCCGAGGAGCTAGGAGAAGTCTCATCTGATCTTTGGGGGAGCCATGGGTGCTGGACTTGGAGGAGGGCAAAATTGCACAGGGGGAAGATCCCAATGTCTTTCACGTGTTCCACAAAGAGGACCTTGCGGTGCTTATTAGCCATTCGCTGTCAGGCCTCAATATTATTCAGGCGTCACCTTAGGTGGAGAAGCCCCTGGAGAATCTGCTATTGCAGGGTTTCAAAGGGATGCAAGTATGCTTCCCAATTCACAGGGTGATCAAAAAAATGATTGAGTCGGAATGGGAGTGTCCGGAGGCTACCTTGAGGGTAGTCAGTCTATGGGCCACCTGTAGCCGATCCGGCAGGAGCAACGAGAACTCCTGAAAATGCCTAAGGTGGATGCCTTAGTTATCGGCAGTGACCAAGAAAGCCACAATCCCTGTAGAGGTGGGGGATGGCGGCCCTGAAGGATCTGCAAGGCAGGAAGCTGGAATCCCTCCTTAAACAGGCCTTTGAATCGAGTGTGTTAGCCTTGCAGGCTTCTTTCTGCGGGGTCTATGTGTCCAGAGCATCCATTCGATGGATCCAGGATTTGGCTACAACAGACATAGAGCTCCAAGCGGCCTCGGAAGCAGCCAAACTGGAGTCTTCCGCTGCTTAAGTGGTAGACGCCTTCTATGGCTTAGTTCGGGTGGCATCTAAAACAGTGGCCTGCATTATTGCAGCGCACCATTTTCTTTGGCTCTGGAACTGGGCGGCTGATTCTTCTTCCAAAGCTTGGCTCAGTAGGCTTCTGTTTTAAGGGACCGTTGCTTTTTGGGGAGGCTTTGGACAAGATAGTTAAGGACTTGGGCGACTCAAAAGGGGGACACCTGCCAGAGAATAGGCCCAAAGGGCCTAAACCGGGTGTCCGCAAAGGGGACAACACAGGGAGTTCAGGCATTTCTGGGCCAATTGCTTCATGCCCTATCAAAGGGGGTGCTACGGGGTGAGGGGCCAGGGAGTTTGACTGTGGGGTAGTTCTCCTCTCTGCTAAGAAGCCACAATTTAAGTCATGAAGGTCCAGGCGGAAGTGGCAATAGGAGGTTGGTTGCAGCAGTTCTATGCTGTCTGGACCACTATGATATCCGACCTGTGGGTCTTGGAAATAATCCGTGAAGGTTATATGCTGGAGTTTGCAATACCCCTGTCTGTGCTTTTGTTGCCTCTCCCTATCTGGCTCCGATGAAGAGGGAAGCAGTTTGCGTTATCCTTCAGCACTTGTTTGCAGCTGCAGGCGGTACAACTGGTGCCCAGAACCCAGTGCGGTACCGGTCGATACTCCATTAACTTTGTTGTCCCTAAAAGGGAAGGTTCCTTTCAGCCCATCCTCGATCTCAAGCATGTGAACAAGGCCTTGCAAGTGCCTCATTTTTGAATGGAGACCATGCATTTGGTTATACTAGCGGTAAGGCGGGGCAAGTTCCTGTCTGCGCTGGATCTAACATAGGCCCATCTGTTTATCGCCATCAGGCTGGATCACTAACAGTTCCTGCAGTTCATGGTACCCATGGGGCATTTTCAGTTCTGAGCATTGCCCATGGCACTGTGCACCTTTACAATGATCATGGTAGTGGTGGCAGCGGCGTTGCAGCAGGAAGGGATTCTGGAGCACCCCTATTTGGACAATTGGCTCATCAGGGCCAAGTCTGAAGCAGAAGCCATTTCTGCGATGAGGAAGGTGGTGAAGTTTCTGCAATAGCTGGGCTTGGGTAGTCAATATGACCAAGAGCCAGCTTCAGCTGGTACAGCGGCTGGTTTATCACTGAGCCCGGTTCGACAGGAGGGAGGGCCTAGTGTCCCTCCCCAAGGGCAGGGTGCTGAATTTGAAGATGCAGGTACGGAGGTTCCTGCTTGTGACAGCGCCGACAGCATGGCATTACATGCAATTGCTGGGCTCTATGGCAGCAACGCTGGACCTGGTGCCATGGGCCAGGGCCCATATGCAACCATTGCAGTAAGTGCTTCTGTTGTGGTGGTCTCCTCAGACGCATTCGTTGTCTCAGACGTTGCGGTGCCCGGAGCAGGTGAGAGCAAGTCTGGGATGGTGGCTACAAGGCCGCTCATTTACGGACAGACCTACCCTTGGAACTACTGCAATGGATACTAGTGTCCACGGATGCCAGCCCGATGGGCTGGGGACCACACTGTCAAGCTCAGGTAGCACGGGCCGCCTGGTCCCAGGAGAAAGCCTCTTGGTCAATCAACAGGCTCAGAGTTGAGAGCGCTATTCCTAGTGCTGCAGAGTTTCCAGTCCTTAGTAGAGGGAAAGGCGGTCCGCTTCTTCTCTGACAGTGCAATGACAGTTGTCTTTATCAACCGGCAAGAGGGCACAGGAAGTGCGACCCTACTGGGAGAAAATCATTACCTCCTACGGTGAGCGGAAGAGCATTTGCTGGCCCTATCTGCAGCCCACGTGGTGAAGGACAATGTGCAAGCAGACTATCTCAGCAAGCACAGACTGGATCCTGGAGAATGGGAGCTAAATGCTGCAGTGTTCCACAACATCACAGTGCGTTGGGGGATGCCGGTGATGGACCTCATGGTTACCCTGCCCAACACCAAGGCAACTTGATTCTTCAACAGGTGTAGGGAGCACATGTCAGAAGGGCTAGATGCTTCGCGCAGGAATGACTGGAAGAGGGGCTACTGTATGTCTTCCCACCATGGGCACTCATCGGCCATCTTCTGCAATGGATAGAGAGACACAGTGGACCAGTGATCTTGATAGCGCCAGATTTGGCCATGAGGACCCCACGTGGTTCCTGATCACGCCCTTGGAGATTGCCCTACGGGGACAACCTCTTGGCTCAGGGGCTGCTGCTGATGCCGATGCCGCAGGTGGATTGATTTTTGCTTATGGCTTGGCTATTAAAAGGGCACAGTTGCAGTGCCAGGGCTATGCTCCAGCAGTGATTGCTACATGCTGAAATTCAGAAAGTCTACTACGCTGGCCTATGTCGGGATCTGGTGCGTTTTCGAAGATTGGTGTTCAACTAGAGATGTGGGTCCCTTTACTGCCTTGCTTCCAGACATTTTGATGTTTTTGCAACAAGGGCTGGAGAAGGGGTTTGGCCCTTAGCTCTCTGAAGGTACAGGTGGTGGCCTTGGCCTGCTACCGGGGGCCAGTGCAGGGTCGTTCACTGACAGGACATCCAGACATGGTCCAGTTCTTCAGGGCTGTTAAGTTTGTTCGGCCGCCCTTCAGACTGGTGGTCCCACCGTGGGTCTGAATCTTGTACTGGAGCCACTAGCAGAGACACACTTTGAGCCTCTCTCTCCAGGGTGCCCATTAAGGATCTCACTGAAAATGTTAGTGGCTCTCTGTTCTGCTCTGCGAGTTTCGGAACTGCACGTGCTCTCGTGTTGAGAACCTTTTCTGCAGTTTAGCTGGGGAATGTGGTCTTGCAGCCTGTAACATCCTTTCCTCCCAAGGTGGTGTCTAAATTTCATATTAATCAGGCCATTTCTCTGCCAGCCTTTCCATCCCTAGGAAGCTCGAAGGGTGAACGTCTGTTTCACCGGGTGGATGTTTTTAGGGTATTGAAACAATATATCAAGAGGACGGAACGTTTTCAAAAGTTGGATAGGTTGTTTCTACTATTTTGTTTCTACTATTTTTTGGATTTGTATGAATGAACATCGCAGTAGGCTTAAATGTCATGTTTTGGAGGCTCCCTTGGTGGCACATTGTGCACAACGTCAGCATACATTTGAAGAGCTAAGATGTTTTGGTATTGAAGCATTACCAGTGAGAAGAGCAGGAAAATCTCGAGCTAAAACTTTGCTCATTCAAGAACAAGCATGGATATACAGATTGCAATCTGTCTCCCCGGGAGGTTTAAACAACATGATCGAGTGGCGAGCCTGTATTTAATCCTGTTTTTCTTGAAAAAAGTGCGTTGATTGCTTTACCCCTTTCTGCAGTCAATGTATGTTAGCGTAGGGTTATTTAAATCCCAGCTGCGATGTTGACACGCATGCGTGGCTTCTGAAAGCTTGTCGGTGAGCCAGTGAGTGGCCAAATGATTACTTGTTACTTTCAGATTCCTAACCATAAAGACTCAACGGTAAGAGTGAATGGTTTTTTGTTCGCATTGAAATACAGATTATGGCATTATGTTTTGAGCTTTTATAAAATGCATGATCTCTTTATTGCTAGTGCTATTTCATGAATTGATGACCCCTCCCTGAGGAAGAATCGAAACGCAGGGCCGGCACCCAAATGGTGGCGTTGGGGCAATTCGTCTTTCTTGTTCTGAGATAAGCACATTTATTTAAAGATTTTTTTCTACAATTTTTTGAGATTAAGCCACAAATGAGTGTGAACATTAATTGAGAAGTTACAACTTTAACAAAACTCAAGAGATATTAAGATTATCGTATAAATCTTTTGAACCGGAGAGGTCATTGATGCAAAGGAGCAACGTCTTCCTTATAGGAGCTAAAAGCCCAGGAAGTTGCTGTTACGGTCTGAGACCCCGGGTTCTAATACTCTTCTGTGATTAAAAGAATGGTCACAGTTGATAGCGATAAACTTTTTAATCCATATATCTCTTGATGTATTTTGGAGGGATATATACTTTCTAGTCTTTGGTTATCCAAAACCCTCTGTTAAACGAGACCGCATTTATTGTGTCTACTATTTGGAGGTCCGCGCAAAGGGGGGAGGTGGCTTTAAAAGCCTCCTTTCCCAAATGGGTGAAACGGGCCATCTGTGCAGCTTATGAGTCCTGGGGAAAAGTGCCGTCGGTGGGGCTCCAAGAACACTCAGTCCGGGCCCAAGCGATGTCTTAGGCGGAGCATGGGCTCATGCCTCCAGCGGACATTTTCAGGGCGGCAACTTGGTCGTCGCTCCATTCTTTGCGAAGCACTGCTGTCTCAATGTGCATGTGGCAGGGGACGTGAGGCTTGGAGCCTCGGTGCTTAAGGATGGACTGGCGGGTCCTTCTCATGGTTGAGTACTGCTTTGGTAGTCCCACGCATAACTGGCCCGGTCTGAAGGGACACTAAGGAAGGAGAAATAAGACATTATCTCCTAATTGTCTTTCCTTGAGTTCCTCCAGGTAGAAAACAAGGCAGGAGGAATAAAGAGCAAATCGGGACAGGAATGAAGTTCCCGAAGCCTGGGACTGAAATTAAGCAGAAGGCACACTAGGTGCAGAGTACATGATTGCTTATGCAACCCTGCTGCAGTGAGTAGGGTGACGGCCACAGCAGACCTCCTCCTTCTCTGAGCATTCCTAATGCCACTGAAGCCCTACCGGCAGCTGAGTATCAGGTCGGGAGTGCAGGTAGCAGCAGGTTTTGGATTGGAAAGGCACGTGAGTGCTGCCAGTAACAAAGGCATAGACCTATGGTCAAAAGCCACGAACACAGGCAGAGTTTTGGCTGCTTTCCGCTCAGCGCAGGAACCGGTGCTATTTTAGGCACTGCAGAGGTGTTTTTTTGTTTTTTTTTTAACTTTTGTTTTGGCCAGTTTCTCTGTTGTTGGGGGCGCAAGAGGCATTGCTAAAGGCATTGGCCAGACTCCAGAGAAGTGAAACTAACGTTTTCTTATTTTTGTTCTTGGATTGCGCCTCATGTGAAGGGAACCCCCCCCCTCCCCACAAAAGCAGAGACTTTTAAAGCAAGGGATACAGCAATGGATCAGTGTTTTTCCTTTTCAGTAAGGCAGACTAATGTAGAAGAGGAGCAGGCAGGTAATGCCCCCTAAGAGCACGTGTCTGGTGTGTGGCTCATGCAGGGCTCAGTTTCCAGCACTGGTTTCTGCTGTGACTGTGAAGCAGAAGCTAGGTCTGCATCAGGGGTTCCTCGAGGGATGGAGTGAAAGGATGCTGGATCCTTCGGGGGTACAAGAAGGCTCTTCTCCAGATGCAGAAGCACACGGAGCACCGGGCCTGGCAGCACAGGCCGTGATGGGGGAAGGGTGCACCAAAACCCAGGCAGCCACAGCCCAGGCTGCAAAAAAGAAGACTGCTAAGTTGGGTAAGTCTGCTAAGTCTAGCTAAAGAACAGCCTGGAGAGTTGCCTGGTGCTTTATCGCCTAAGTTTGTTCTCCTCCTCCATGAGGCTTTTTGCTTAAGTCAGTGGGGAGACAAGCTGGGAAGCTCGCAAGTAAAGGCACCAAAGAGTGGGTTGACTGAGTCGCTGATGGAAGTCAGAGCACAGGGTGAGCTGGGGCCTAGCTGGAGAAGGATGGATGGAGGATCCTTGGGAGGGGGGGGGGAGATGGGGTTCTTCCATTTGGAGGAGGAAGAAGAAGAATAATTAGAAGTTGATCAAGAGATGAGGGCAGAAGAGATGGAGCTTTAGGAAGGAGAGATTTCCCCAAGGGGAAGAGGCACGGAGAGTCTGTGTTTTCCGAAGAGAGGAGCTTGCAATGTTGATTACTCATTCCTTAAAAAACCTCAGTATTGGCACGGAAGTTCCGTTAGAAGAGGAGCCCCTGAGGACCCTCTCTTCCAATCTGTCAAAAAGACACACAAGGAGTTTCCTATGCACCGTGTGATCCGGCACACGATCCAGGACGAGTGGGACATGCTAGAAGCTGCATTAAGGGGAGCGCGAAATATAGCTTGCTTGTATCCACTACTGCAAGGGGACAGAACCTCTGAGGTCTCCTAAGGTGGATGCAGTGGTCTCAGTGGTAACTAAGAAGACTACCATTCCCATAGAAGGTAGTTCAGCTCTTAAGAATGTGCAATATAGGAAGGTGGAAACCCTGCTTAAACAAGCTTTTGACATCAATGCCCTGTCTCTACAGGCGTCTGTTTGTGACACTTTCATGTCACAGGCGTGTTTAAGGTGGGTGCAATGGATTATTGAGACCCTGGGAAGCTTGCATCTGCTACCACCTGAGTCGGTCAAATTGGAGTTGGGAGCAGCTTATTTGGTGGATTCCTTTTATGATTTAATAAGAGGTTTGTCCAAGAGTATGTCAGTGGCTTAAGAATTGGTTGGCTGATGTTTCCTCCAAGTCACGTTTGAGCAAATTGCCCTTCCAGGGGAAACTCTTATTCGGAGAGGATCTAGATAAATTAGTGAAGGACTAGGAAGAATCTAAAGGAGGCTGGCTTCCAGAAGACAAAGAAAAGATGATCCATTCTACCCTTCTGCCATGAGGACAATCAACAAACTACTGGTGGTTCCAGGCGGTACGTTTTGCGGCATATCAGAGGAGCAGATTTCTTTTTGAGGGGGCAGTTCTTTTGGGGGTTCTGGGGAACAGGGAGATGGTTCTCTTCCTCTTCCTCAGCTCCTAAGAAGTCCCAATGAAGCGAGGCTCACCCAGACAGGGCCGGTACCTGTAGGGGGTTGGCCGAAGGACTTTTACCCTGTGTGGGCGCAGATTACATCCAATCAATGGGTATTGGAGATTGTCAGGGAGGACTACGCATTGGAGTTAAAGAGCCCTCTCACGGATGCCTTTGTTCTCTTTCCGTGCAAGGCTCCTGAGAAGAGAGATGCCGTGCAGGAGACATTGAAATAGCTCATAGATCAGCAAGCTGTTAGGAGGGTACCTGACAGCCAGTGCAGTTATGGTTAATACTCTGTTTATTTCATCATACCCAAGAAAGAAGGTTCCTTCCAGCCCATTCTAGATCTTAAACACATCAATTGGTGCCTCGGAGTACCTCGATTCCATATGAACATAAGATAAGAACATAAGATATGCCATACTGGGTCAGACCAAGGTCCATCAAGCCCAGTATTCTGTTTCCAACAGTGGCCAATCTAGGTCATATGTACCTAGCAGTTTCCCCAAGAGACACAAGTTCCACAATGCTTGTACTGGATCAAGCATTGATATCTTCGGTCACTTCTTAATAATGGTTTATGGACCTTTCCTCCAGGAACTTGTCCAAACCTTTTTTAAACCCAGCTGCACTAACAGCCTTTACTACATCCTCCGGTAACAAATTCCAGAGTTTGATTACACATTGAGTGAAAAAATATTTTCTTTTATTAGTCTTAAATAGTTTACCCTGCAGCTTCATTGCATGTCCCCTAGTCTTTCTATATTCTGATAAGGTAAACAATCGATCTACGTTTACCCGTTCCACTCCGTTCATTAATTTATAGACTTCTATCATATCTCCCCTCAGCTGTCTCTTTTCCAGGTTAAAGAGCCCTAACCTTTTTAGCCTTTCTTCATAGGAGTATCCTTCCATCCCCTTTACCATTTTGGTGGCTCTTCTCTGTACCTTTTCTAAAATCTCTATATCCTTTTTAAGATATGGCGACCAGAATTGCACACAATATTCAAGGTGCGGTCTCACCATGGAACGATATAGAGGCATTTAATATCTTTTGTTTTATTTTCCATTCCTTTCCTTATGATACCTAGCATTCTATTTGCTCTCTTGGCCGCTGCTGCACACTGGGCCGAGGGTTTTAACATGGTATCCACAATGACGCCTAAATCTTTTTCCTGGGTGGTGGTTCCTAATGTGGAACCTTGCATCGTGTAACCATAGTTTGGGTTGTTCTTCCCTAGGTGCATAACCTTGCACTTGTCCACATTAAATTTCATCTGCCATTTTGATGCCCAGTCTTCCAATTTATCAAGATCCTCTTGGAATTTTTCACAATCCTCTTGGGTTTTAACAACTTTAAATAGTTTTGTCATCTGCAAATTTGATAACCTCACTCGTTATTCCACTTTCCAGGTCATTTATGAATATGTCAAAAAGCAGCGGACCCAGCACAGATCCCTGGGGTACACCACTATTCACCTTTCTCCATTGGGAAAATTGGCCATTTAGCCCTACCCTCTGCTTTCTATCTTTTAACCAGTTCCTGATCCACAATAGTACACTGCCTGCTATCCCATGACTCTTTAGTTTTGCCAAAAGTCTCTGATGAGGGACCTTGTCAAAGGCTTTCTGAAAGTCCAGATACACAATATCAACTGACTCACCTTTGTCCACCTGTTTATTCACTCCTTCAAAAAACATAACAGATTAGTAAGACAAGATCTTCCTTGTCTAAAGCCATGTTGACTGTCTCCCATTAGGTTGTGACTATCTACATGCTGAGTAATTTTATTCTTTATGATGGTTTCTACCATTTTTCCCGGTACTGACGTCAGGCTCACCGGTCTGTAGTTTCCCGGATCACCCCTGGAACCCTTTTTAAAAATTGGTGTTACATTGGCGATCCTCCAGTCTTCAGGTATTAGAGATGATTTTAATGATAGTTCACAGATTACTGATAGCAGGTCTGCAATCTCATATTTCAGTTCTTTCAACACCCTTGCATGTATACCATCCGGCCCAGGTGATTTGCTACTCTTCAGTTTATCTAATAGTTGTAAGACATCTTCCCGATGTATCGATATTTCCTTCAATTCTTCCGCACCTTTAAATACCACTTCAGTCATGGGTAACATCCCTCCATCTTCCTCAGTAAAGATCGAAGCAAAGAATTCATTCAGTCTCTCCGCTATCGCCTTGTCGCCTCTTAGTGCTCCTTTAACCCCTTTATCATCTAATGGACCAACTGACTCTCTCACAGGTTTTTTGCTACGAATGTACTTGAAAAGGTCTTTATTTCGTGTTTTTGCTTCCGCAGCAAGCTTCTTCTCAAATTCTCTCTTTGCCTGCCTTATCAATGCCTTGCATTTGACTTGCCAGTGCTTGTGCTGTTTCCAGGTTTCGTCGTTTGGCTCTTTTTTCCATTTCCTGAAAGATGCTTTTTTGGCAACAACAGCCTCTCTGACCTCACCTTTAAACCATGCTGGCAGTTTTTTGGACTTCCTTCCACTTTTCTTAAAGCGTGGAATACAGCTGGTCTGGGCTTCCAAGATAGTATTTTTCAACACCACCCAAGCTTGATGTACGTCTTTAACCTTCACAACTGCTCCTTTTAGTTTTTTCTTAACTGTTTTCCTCATTTTATCATAGTCTCCCTTTCGAAAGTTAAAAGGTAGTACTGTGGATTTCCTTACTATCCCTCCTCCACTAATTAAATCAAAGGCGATCATGCTATGATCACTATTGCCAAGTGGCCCCAACACCCTTATCTCTTGCACTAGATCTGGTGTTCCACTAAGGACTAGGTCTAATATGGCTTCCCCTCTGGTTGGTTCATGAACCAGCTGCTCCAAGAAGCAGTCATTTATTTCATCTAGGAACTTTATCTCCCTAGCATGTCCTGACGTGACACTGACCCAGTCGATACCGGGGTAATTGTAATCACCCATTATTATTACTGCGCTGTGACTTTTGTTAGCTTCCTTGATTTCTTGGAGCATTTGGTCATTCTGGCCAGGTGCTCGATAGTACACCCCCACTGCCATCGCCTATCCCCTTTTATATGGAATTTCAATCCATATAGATTCTACAGCAGATTTTGTTTCCTGCAAAACTTTAATCCTTTCTGAGTCAATGCCCTCTCTAACATAGAGCGCAACCCCTCCACCAATTTGATCAGCTCTGTCATTACGATATAGTTTGTACCCAGGTATCACAGTGTCCCACTGGTTGTCCTCCTTCCACCATGTCTCTGATATTAAAATCATATCATATCTAACCATATGCTATGATCAGTCATTGGAACGATCAGGGAGGGAGAGTTCTGGACTTCCCTTGATCTGACAGAAGCCTGCTTACACGTTCCGATTCGGGTAGAGCATCATCCGTTCCTGAGGTTCGTAATATCCATAGGGTACTTTGTTTCCCACACTCCCATTCAGTTTAGCAACCGCACCCCAAACGTTCACAAAAGTGTGATGGTAGTGGTTGCAGCTGGTCTGTGCTGGGTACAACCTTACCTGGATGATTGACTCATTCGGGCAAAATCAAAGGAAGAAAGCCAGCGGGTCACTGCAAGAGTGATAGCGTACTTGCAGAGTCTCGGGATGAGTGATAAACTTCACAAAGAGCTCTGACTCTCACAGGATTTTGGTTACCTGGGAGCCAGGTTTCAGACAGCAGCAGGGTGCATGTCCTTGCCGGAATATCGGGTAGGCAAGTGGATCCTATCTTGGAGGCTGGCATTGGTCAGCTTTTTTTTCTCTCTTCCTGAGTCCTTGTGAAAACTTATGTCCTGTCAGTGGGAAGCACTGGAGATGGGACCGAGGGCACTAAAATTCTGGCTCAGCATTATCCTAAGAACATAAGAAATGCCATACTGGGTCAGACCAAGGTCCATCAAGCCTAGTATCCTGTTTCCAACAGTGGCCAATCTAGGTCACAAGTACCTAGCAGTTTCACTAAAAGACATAGGTTCCACAATGCTTGTATTGGGGCAAGCAGTGGATATCCCAGGTCCCATGATTTATGGACCTTTCCTTCAGGAACTTGTCCAAACCTTTTTTAAACCCAGCTACACCAAGAGGTTTTACTACATCCTCTGGTAACGAATTCCAAAGTTTGATTACATGTTGAGTGAAAAATATTTTCTCTTATTAGTCTTTTTTTTTTTTTGCGTTTTAAACAATCTTTATTCAAAATAAAGTAAGCATACAAATCAAGTCCACATCAAGGAGACAGTCACCTGATTAATAAAACAAACACAATTATCAAGGAAGCAGGATCCCAAACTATATTAGCCCAATTAACATGGAAAGAAAAGAAAAGTAATATCTCATGAAGATTCCTTACTGATCAAAAATGCCTCAAGTTGGCCGACATCAAAGAAAACATACTTAATGCCCTCTAACACCAAAATACATTTACAGGGGCATTTCAAAAAAAAGGAAGCCCCAATGGCTAGAGTCCGATCTGTCAAGGCCAAAAACGCTTTCCTCCGAACCTGGGTAACCCTACTCACGTCCGGGAATATTTGTATAAAATCCCCACAAAAAGCCTGATTTTTCTTTTTAAAGTATAAACCTAAAATCAAATTCTTATCCTGTAATGAGATAAAGGAAACAATCAAGGTAGCACACTGGGGAATTAAATCAATAGATGATTCTAAAAACTGAGAGACGTCTAAGGACTCAATGCCATTGGGATTCCCTTCCTGTACAATATCTGGAGAAGAAATCTTAACAGAGAAAAGTGTAGGAATATAATAAAGTAAAGAAAATTTAATAGAACTCACGTCATCAATTAACAAAATCTCCTTAAAGTATTTTTGTAACAGAATTAATGGAGCAAGATAGTGAGTACGAGGAAAATTTAGTCTTAAATAGGTTACATTGTAGCTTCATTACATGTTCCCTAGTCTTTCTATATTTTGATGGTGTAAACAATCGATCTAAGTTTACCCATTCCACTCCATTCATTAATTTATAGACCTCCTATCATATCTCCCCTCAGCTGTCTCTTTTCCAAGTTGAAGAACTCTATCCTTTTTACCTCTTTTCATAGGGGTATCCTTGTATCCCTTTTACCATTTTGGTGGCTCTTCTCTGTACCTTTTCTAATAACGCTATATCCTTTTTAAGATATGGCGACCAGAATTGCACACAATATTCAAGATGAGGTCGCACCATGGAACGATACAGAGGCATTATAATATCCTTTGTTTTATTCTCTATTCCTTTCCTTATGATACCTAGCATTCTATTTGCTCTTGGTCGCCGGGTTTCAACATGTCATCCACGATGATGCCTAAATCTTTTTCCTGGGTGGTGATTGCTAATGTGGAATCTTGCATTGTGTAACCATAGATTGAGTTGTTCTTTCCTAGGTGCATAACTTTGCATTTGTCCACATTACATTTCATCTGCCATTTGGATGCCCAGCCTTCCAATTAAGGTCATCTTGCAATTTTTCACAATCCTTAGGGGTTTTAACAACTCTGAATAATTTTGTGTCATCGGCAACTTTGATTACCTCACTCATTATATTCATAAATGACCTGGAAATGGGAATGTTAAAAAGCAGCAGACCCTGCATAGATCCCTGGGGTGTTCCACTATTTACCTTTTTCCATTGGGGAAAATTGACCATTTAGCCCTACCCTCTGCTTTCTATCTTTTTAACCAGTTCCTGATCCACAATAGTACACTGCCTCCTATCCCATGACTTTTTAATTTTACCAAGTGTCTCTCATGAGGGACATTGTCAAAGGCTTTCTGAAAATCCAGATACACTTTATCAATCGACTCACCTTTGCCCTAAGCGGAGATGGAACAGCTTTTCGAGGTACCTGAGGTGGAATGCCCTGGTCATGGCAGTGACGAAGTGCAACAACAGTCTAATGGAAGGTGGCACTGGTCTAGCAGTATGATAAGGAGGAAGAAATTTTACATACCTGTTAATTTCCTCATCTTGAACCTTCTAGACCAGTCCAGGACCTACCATAAGGAAGATTATTTCTATAGAGATTTGGAAGTCCTGCTGCCTTTAAGTGCATTATTAGTGTCTGTGTCTGTGCCTGTGCCTGATGCAAAGCAAAGGTGATGAGAGCCAAAATGTTTGTCCAAAGTTATTGATGATTATACGTTTTCTGAGGTTTTTCAGTTTTGCTTTTGCTTGGGAAGTGTCATACTAGCATCTCTGTGCTGTACCAGAATATATAATGATGACATTACTGAAAGCTGCTCTAGACCGCTTCCACCTGCTGGCTGGGGAGGATAACTCACTCGTTTGGACTGGTACATCAGGATTCAAGGAAAGGAAATTAGCAGGTATGTAAAATTTCTCCTTAGAGCAGCTTATAGCCCCTGACTAATTCTTCTTTGGAAGAAGGTTTGTTCCCACTTCATAAGCAGACTGCATTGATTACAGTTATATCCAAAAAGGGTAAGGACCTGATTCTTTATTCTTCCTATTGGCTAATCTTACTTCTAATGTGGATGTTAAGTTCTGGCTAAAATTTTGACCTCCAATTTCCATTGTGGTGGTACTAGACTCATTCACGTGGATCAAGTGTGATTTATTCCAGGGCACATGTAATGAATAATATTCATAAGTTGTTTAAACTGATTGGCGCACCTTCCTTCTGGAAGAACTAAATCGGTGTATTCTCTTTTGATGCTGAGAAGATTTTTGATAGAGTGAGTTGGGTCTTTTTGTTTAGAATTTTATAGGTAGGGTGTGTTTGGGAGGTAATTTTTCTAAGTGGGTATGGGCTTGTGTCCTGGTGAATGAGGGAATATTCTTATGGTTGTCTCTGTAGCATGATACAAGACAGGGATGTCCCTTCCTTTTTTCCCCTGCTTTTCGTGCTTTCATTAGAATCACTGGCTTGGATGGTGTCGGGGCCATACCAAGCCATAAATGTGCCCTGTGCGACTTGCCCATTTGGCGTGCCCCCTCTCCCCCTCCATTTTGTCCTTAGGGAGATGCTAGGCATGTAGCAATCTTACCTCCATGACTCCAGCCAGCTCACCACTTGCCCTGCTGTTGCCCCGCTGCTGCTTTTAGAGTTCACTTGGTGGTGGCAGGACCTCCAATTGAAGGGGGAGAGGGGGAAAACATGCAGGTCTCTCTGACAAATGCTCGCGTCAAATGAGGGAGGGACCAGACCATCCATTCAAATGCGGAGTTGCAAAGACTCACATTTGAATGTCATAACTGACCTGTGCTGCAGTGACAGCGTTATTGTAGATGGCTGATGTACCTGGAATCCTTGACTTTGCACTTGATACAGGGCGTTAATGCCCGAAACGTGCACGTCGTGCTGAGAATTATCTACTAACCAGCGTTTCAATCTAAGATAAGTCTTCTGTTTTTCAGATACCAGATTTTAAACTAAAATTTTGGTGAAGAACCTTAATAAAATAAAATAAAAGTGGCTGCCCGCCTGGTGTGGGTCGGTTCCCCATCCGACCTTCCTACGGCCAGCTTCGACAAAAATATTTATTTATAAAGGTCGCTGTTTTTGAGGTTGGGTTTTCTATTTAAATTTGTTAATTTGCCCTTACCTATAGGCCCTTTGCGTTCGTAGATCCATTGCATCGACATCTTCAAGAGCCTCCTCTTCCTCCCATGGATCTCAGGTAGCTAAACAAAAAAGCCGGTCCTCAAAGGGTAGCTCTCCTGCTAGGCATCGAGAGGCCATTGGCATTGCCCTTGAGGGGGAACCACACCGGCAAAACAGCCCCGGTGGGAGGCTTCGGCTTCCAAAGCATCAATGGGGCTCCAGGGTGTTCTCGAGGCCTTGACCTTGCACGGCTTCCAAAGCATCAATGGGGCTCCAGGGTGTTCTCGAGGCCTCGACCTCGCAAGAACTACTGGTACCATGCTCAGGGGTCCCGGCCGTTTTCACCGGTACCGACACCCAGGCATCAGCAGCGTCGATAGACCAGAGGTTCCTCGCTATCGAACACAGCATTGCAGCTCTTCTCACATCTGCGGTACCGTTGACGCCTATGGTTCAACGGGCACCGGTACGGACATCGATACCGATGCCGGTACCTACAACGGTACCGGCCCCGGTGGGAGTTCTTCCCATGCCATCTTTGGCTGGAATCGACAGATCGGTACCGGATCAACTCGGTACCGACTTCGATACCGGACCGTGCTATGCATGAGCATCGTGGTCAGGAATACTTCGAATCCTCCGATTCCGAAGACTCTGACAATTCTGCTGGTACCGGAGGGTTTCTCCCAGAAGATCCCTCTTCTCCCCAACGCAGAATACCACCTCCAGAGGACATGTCTTTTCAGGATTTTATTTGTGATGTGGCCAAAGGCCTTTCAATCACGGTAGCTCCTGAACAGGAACTCAGAGCAAAGGAATTGGAAATTCTCCAATATCCTAAAGCTCAAAGGAGGCAGCCACTCTGCCCATCCATGAAATTCTGCATAACTTGATGCTCAGAATGTGGGAGACACCTCTGACTACATCTCCTCATTCTAGGAGGCTTGATACTTTGTATTGAGTTCCGCCATGTCCCGGATTTCAAAAGACTCAACTGCCACACCATTCAGTGGTGGTGGAGTCAGCCATGCGTAGGATGAAAAGTGCAAAGAGGCATGCATCCAGTACCCCAGGTCGTGAATGCAGGACTCTGGACGCTTTTGGGCGCCGAACATTTCAGGCTTCCATGCTTTCAGCTAGGATCAGTTCATATATACAATATATGGGCATGTTCCTCAAAGAAGTTACAGGAGACTTGGAGTTTGAGCCCACTTCTCCCAGATGAAAAGAGACAAGACTTTCTTGCTCTAGTTAAGCATGCTCAAGATGTCTCCAAGTTTGTGAATCGTGCAGCTTTTGACTGCTTTGAATGCATCAGCAGAACCTCTGCTATTGCCATTGGGGCACGACGGATTGCCTGGCTTCAGGCATCAGACTTGGAGACTTGGGTACAGGACAAGTTAGGCAACATTCCTTGCACGTGAGAGAATCTCTTTGGCAAAAACTGGCAGGAAAAGGCTAACGAGTTAGATGCTGACAATACCACTCTAGATAGATTGTCAAAATCTACAGCCACTCCAGCCAGAAAGAAGTCTTATAAAAAACCCTCTTTCAGCAAAAAGAGGAAATTTTATCCTTCCTATACCCAGCAGAGTCAAACTCAGGGTCAGGTTGCCCAAAAGGGACAAACTAGACAGCAAAAGAAGCCAAAAGGCCCGAGAGCCCAACCAGCTCCGCAAGTTCATCCCCCTCAAGGGCTTTGACTTCTTCCTAGAGAGCTTAGCCTTCCTACCTCTGAGGGGTCCCCAACCCCCCCCAATATCCCAGGCAGGTTATGCCACTTTGCCAACAGATGGCATCAGATAACAGCAGAAGATTGGACTCTGTCCATTGTGGGAGAGGGGTACAAGCTCCATTTTCACAGCATGCCCCCTCCTACAATTCTAAGGCAATTCAATTCTCAAACCTCCGCAGACAATCTGCTAGATCACGAGGTCTCAACACTTCTTGCCCAAGGGGTAATAGAAGAGGTACCCATTCTTCAATGGGGTGCAGGGTTCTACGCCCCCTATTTTCTTATTCCAAAGAAAACAGGACACAGACCCATTCTAGACCTCAGAGAATTGAACAAATACCTGTTCCGAGAGAAGTTCAAAATGATTTCTCTTGGAACTCTTCTGCCATACCTTCAAAGCCAGGATTGGTTTTGCTCTCTAGACTTAAAGGATGCATACACTCACATTCTGATCCATCCAAATCACAGGAAATTCTTACAATTCCTTTTCAAAGGAAAACATTTCCAGTACAGGGTTCTTCCCTTTGGTCTGGCTTCAGCTCCAGGGGTATTCATGAAATGCATGGCAGTAGTAGCTGCATTTCTACGAACCCTGGGGATATTCGTCTTCCCTTACTTAGACGACTGGCTCATTCGAGCCCCTACAGTTGTAGAGGCCAGCACTGCACTGTCTCGCACAATGTGAATCCTCCAATACTTGGGGTTGGTAATAAACTTCCCAAAATCCTAACTTGTTCCTTCCCAATGCCTGGAATTCATAGGGGCCTGTCTAGATACCAGACAGGCAAAGGCTTTTCTTCCACAGGCCCGGTGTCTTCGCATAATGCAACTAGCTTCTCAGGCAGCAGGGAAATCCTTCCTAACTGCTCAAGAGCTACTACAGTTGCTGGGACATATGGCATCCACAGTTCATGTAGTGCCATATGCTCGCCTCCACATGCGAGCAGCTCAGTGGACCCTATCCACACAGTTGACACAGGCCACAGGACATTTATCAGACAAAATAGTAAACTCTCAATGACTAATTTTGTCCCTCCAAAGGTGGCAATCACTAGAAAATCTGACAGTGGGGTCTCCTTTCCATCAACCCCTTTTTCAGGCCACCCTAACAACAGATGCATCACTGGTGGGTTGGGGAGCACACCTGAATCTTCTCTCTACCCAGGGCACATGGACTCCACAGGAGGCTGGTCTACACATAAACCTCCTGGAATTAAGAGCAATCTATTTAGCTCTTTGAGTATTCCATGCCAAGCTCAGCTACAAGACAGTCTTAGTTCAGACGGACAATCAAGTAGCCATGTTCTATGTGAACAAGCAGGGCGGGACAGGCTCTCTGTCGTTATGCAACGAAGCTTTATGACTGTGGGCCCTCGCCAGAGAGTATCAAATTCACCTTGTAGTGGTATATCTTCCAGGTATTCAAAACCTTTGGGCAGACAAACTCAGTCGAGTCCTGCTGCCTCACGAGTGGTCTCTCCACCTAGACCAGGTGGCAAAGATATTTCATCTCTGGGGCACTCCAGACATAGACCTCTTTGCAAGTCCATTGAATGCCAATCTTCCCCGGTTCTGTTCCAGGATTCCAGCTCACAATTGTCAGGCAAGGGATGCCTTCCTCCTTCATTGGGGTCAGGACTTCCTTTATGCCTTCCCAACCATTCCCCTCATCCCCAAAACACTCTTCAAGCTTCAGAGAGACAAGGGTCGCATGATTCTCATAGCGCCACGATGGCCACGCCAAGTGTGGTATCCCCTGCTTCTACATATCTCTCAAGCTGAACCTCTGGAGTTAGGGCATGCTCCAGATCTCCTTTCCCAAGTTCCCAGTCCCTGCATCTCACGGCCTGGTTGCTGAAGGCTTAGACCTCCAGGATTCCAACCTGTCCCAACAGGTAAAGGATATCCTTCAGGCTTCTAGAAAACTTTCCACAAGAAGATCTTATGCCTTCAAGTGGAAATGTTTTACTATATGGTGCTCCAAGAAGGGATTAAACCCCCTTGTCATACCTTTTGAATCGATACTAGAGTATCTCCTTCACTTATCGAATTCTGGTCTAAAGACCAATTCGGTAAGAGTCCATCTTAGTGCAATTGCAGCTTCTTATAAGCCTCTGAATGGACAACAAACTTCCTCTCATCCACTCATATCCAGATTTATGAGAGGTCTTCTGCTAACCAAACCTCCCATTAAGCCACTACCGGTGGCATGGGATCTAAATCTAGTCCTCGGGCAGCTCATGAAGCCTCCTTTTGAGCCTTTAGCCACTACAACCCTTAGGTTTTTGACCTGGAAGGTCATCTTTCTAATTGCAATCACCTCTGCATGTCGCGTTAGTGAACTGCAAGCTTTATTGGCTGATCCTCCTTATACTAGGTTTCATCATGATAAGGTTGTTCTTAGAACTCATCCACACTTTATGCCAAAGGTGGTTTTGCCTTTTCATTTGAAACAATCAATTTATCTTCCTGTATTTTTTCCGAGGCCTCACACCTCTAATGCAGAAAGAAACCTTCATACTTTGGATTGTAAAAGAGCCTTAGCCTTTTACCTACAGAGAACACAGCAACATAGAAAGTCCTCGCAACTTTTTATAGCTTTTGACTCTATAGTCATTTGGGACTTCCAGTCTCCAAAAGAACTTTATCTAAATGGATTGCCCAATGCATATCCTTTGCTTATGAGAGTAAGGGTCTTCCTCTTCAGGGCCATGTCACAGTTCATAACGTGAGAGCCATGGCAGCTTCCATGGCTAATCTCCACTCCGTGTCTATCGTCTAGCAGCCACCTGGGCTTCGGTACACACCTTCACAGCCCACTACTGCCTGGATAAAGCCTCCCGTCGGGATGCCTTCCTTGGCCAAGCTGTTCTTCAAAATCTCTTTCAGACCTTATTCAATTCCTGCCCACCAACCCTGGTGGAATGCCAGATATCTATGGGAGGAAGGATGCCTACCTTTCTAGGAGGGCACCTTCCTGGAGCTACCTCCCTGGCATCTTCAGCTAGGGAGTCCCCATATGTGAAGACTACATTCCTGCTTGTTCCTGGAGATAGCGTAGTTTCTCACCTGTAACAGGTGATCTCCGGGAACAGCATGAATTTAGACTTCACAACCCACCCACCTCCCCTAGGAGTAGTCTCTCTATCTCTTTGTCTCTCTCCTCTCTCCCTCTATGCTTTCACTCAGCTACAAAGTTAACTGAAGAGGGACAGTTGGAAAGGCTGGAAGGCAGCGCGCATGTGCTGAGGGATGCTCCCAAAAGCGTTCCTATTGGACACTGGGGAGCGTTCCCGTGCAGGCTCCGTCGGTACCAACGATACCCATATTTGAAGACTAAATTCCTGCTGTTCCCAGAGATCACCTGTTACAGGTGAGTAACTACGCTTTATAGGATAAGATGGCTGTTGAGGTGACCTCTGCTAAGGTAGAGTCCTAGGTTGGAGGAGTAGCCTAGTGGTTGGGGCAAGGTACTTCAGGCCGGAAGGTTGGGGGTTCAAATCCCACTAGAGGACAGCAACCTTGGGCCGGAAGGACTGGGGTTTCTAGTCCCACAGATGCTCCTTGTGGTCTTGGGCAAGCCACTTAACCCTCCATTGCCCATGTTCCCTGTAAGTATTAGTGTATGTGTCTCATATCCCTGCATGTTAAATGTATCCCCCAATTGTGTTGTGACCGCTTTGATTGAAGGATAACGCGGTATACAAAACTGTCTAAATAAATAAAATAAATAAATAGGTTCTAGTTGGATAACAAACTAAAATTTTCAGCATTCAAAGTTTGGGAGTGAAATCTGGGGGGTCCACTGGAAGAGGCTGACTGATCTGAACTTTTGGTATAATCTCTAAATTATGTCTTTAACAAGCTATATAGGTGGTATATGTATCCTGAGCATTTGAAAGTGATGCAGATGACTGAGAACAAGACTTGCTGGCGGCATATTTATTAATATGTGGTGGGAATGTCCATTGGTGAGGGATTATTTGAGGGAGTGGAGGGATGGTGATGATTATGTGTTTTACAAGGTAATATAAAGAGAAGGATCTCAAAATTTTGTGTTTTTTTTTTCTTCTGGAGATTGTACCGTCAGCACAGAGGTCTATTGTGTTGGCAGCCAGAATTGAGATGGCCTCAGCATGGAAGAGACCTATTATGCCTGTGAAAGAGAGCCTGTTGAGGAGACTGGAAAATGTACACACTATGGCAGGGATCAGCACGCTCCTGAGGGGTGGAAATCTAGATGTGATAGAGACTGGTCCCCTTTGAACTGGACTAAAGCACTCTAGGTCTCGCTAATATGAGCATAGTTTCCAAATTATATTCTTGTGATCTGATTATGATTTCCTTATGATATTGTACCTTAAGTAGGGGAGGTATGTGGAGAGGTCACCTGGTGAGGGGTTGGAAGGGAGGGTAGCATCTTGTAACAGAGGTCTTATGGAACATTAATACTAGAGGATTTGTTGCATTGCAGTCTTGAAAATGATGGTGGTCCTGGGATTTAGGGCTCTGCCAGTGCCTGTTCTTTAAATTTCTTTAAACGGCTCCAGCGGAAGGTCTCTGCCTACATCTGTGGAAATAAGACACCATGAATAGCCCACTAAGGTATTAACTATGGGTGGGGAGAAAGGAGGGAGTAGGAGGGAGAATGAAAATCCATTTAGTGTGGTCACTTTTTTAAGGTATGGGAGACCTTAAATGGCTAGCAGGTAGGGAAATGGTGAGGGCGATGCAATACAATGCAGACTTCCCTCCAGGTATGGGCGATAGTACCTAAGTGAGATGGGAGTGTTTGCTTGGTCTCTTTGAGGCAGTATATGGAGGAAGCGGATTTTGTTCCCTTTTAGGAGCTAGTAAATGACTTTGGTATTAGTGAGGGGGATTATTATCAGTATTTCCAGGTTAAGCACCGTCTATCTTCCCACAAAGAGACAAGCTGCCTGTAGAGATTCTCTTTGAGAGGACCATGACTAAAGGAGGTCTAACACAATTCTCTTCATTGATGGTATGGACCTTGTAGGTAGGGGAAATGAAGTTTCAGCTCCTATGGGAGAGGGATTTGGAAGTGCAATGGGGGCGAATGAATATTTGCGGCTATATAGAGTGATAACTAGGGGGCTGATTGCAAACAGTATGGTTGAAAATGGTTATAAGATGCTATATCAATGGTGTTATACTCCAGAGATGTGGAGAATTTATGGGAGGGGGTCCTGGGAGTGCCGGAGACAGTGTGGGGAGATGGTAATCTTTTTACATATTTGGGAATGCCAAAAAATTGAGGGGTTTTGAGAGAGGATTAAAGGGTATCTAGGGGCAGTATTGGGGAGGGTGGTTGTGTTAGGGAGAGCTAATCCTCTCTTGGGGCTGGCGATTGGGGGATTGAAAGTGGAGTAGGATAAATGGGCTAGTTTGGCGATCCTTGCTAGACATTGGAAACAGGAAGATACACCACTTGGGGGGGGGGGTGCGGCGGCATTTGATGATATATTGCACGCCATCTGTTTGATGGACAAACTTACTGCCATAAAATTGCATTGGATGAATACCTTTAGGGAGATTTGGGGAGCCTGCCTGTGTAAGGAAGAAGGTAAGTAGGGCGGAGGGGTTTGTTGTGTTAAGATGAGGGGGGTGAAGGAATTTTGGAAATGTTGTGTTACAATAATGTGGGATCAGTGTGATGCCCTGTAAGGGGGAGGGGATGGGGGAAAAGGAAGGGGTGAGGGTGGCAGGAAGGAGATGCGGGGGTGGGGAAGGGTTTTGAGGCTGTTTATAAGGTGACTGGATCTGTAATGAGCTTGTTCTGTTTGACAATTGTTTTTGTTGAAAATAAAAAGTTAAAAAAAATACTGGAAGGTTTGTCAGCCACTCTTTCTTTTGGAACTCCAAATATTGTAAGATGATTTTAACTGTCTTGTCTTTTGTATGGATCTGTGATGATGTGCTTTTGAATTAATAAAACTTCAGTTAAAAGAAATAGACTTGTAGGAACAGAGATGATAAAAACAAAAATAGCAACAAAGAAGTGGAAAAAGTCAGTCTTCCCTCTGTTCCTCCCCAAATATATGAAACAAATAAAAGGAAATTTTTGAGGAAAACAACTTTCCGGAATCCTAAATTTTGAGTGGTACTTTATTCTTAAATATTTTTCAAGCCCTACATATCAACACTGTAAACGCCCTCCCTCCAAATTAAGCTTCTGAACTTTGTAATTGCGAGACAAAATTGCGGGTTTGTCTTTTTTTTTTTTGGTGCTGTAATGAAGTAATTCTGGAACTTTTATTTTCCAGTTCCATGGACAAGTTATCTCTCAGGACATTCCTGGTGGTGACACTGTTATGGCAAATGTAATTGCTGCTTACAGAAGATTTAGCTCGCGACCACCAAAAGGTACAGAAACCCCAAAACATCAGCTGCTGTTTAATAAATGCTGTTAGAGGTGAAATATCTCATGACTGGTGTGAAAACAATTCTTGCCACAGTTTGTTGCCCTGTAATGATTGTTTGTAAACGTCAGCATCATTGTTTTACTGTTCATTCCCTGGTGAGACCAAGATGTGGTTGATCTTAGTCTCTGAGCTTTAC
Organism: Ichthyophis bannanicus; assembly: GCA_033557465.1. Lineage (NCBI taxonomy): Eukaryota > Metazoa > Chordata > Amphibia > Gymnophiona > Ichthyophiidae > Ichthyophis > Ichthyophis bannanicus. The sequence continues at coordinate 1,370,953,403 of CM066031.1, forward strand.
AAACGTTTTACTAGCTAGGCTAGTTTGACATGTTTCTATGTGAGCATATGTCCCAACTGTAGTCTCTCTCTCTCTCTCTCTCTCTCTATATATATATATATATATATATCTATATATATATCTATATATATATCTATATATATATCTATATATATATCTATATTATATATATATATATATATTATATATATCTATATATTTGCATCATTCACTGTCCAAAGAGGTTATACTACAATATGCTTAAACAGTCACTCAAAACAAGAGGATAGCTTTGTAATTAATTGATCTCCATAATTTGGGTTCATTGTGTAACACTGGACTTTTTTCTATAGTCATTGTTAGCATCATAGCTCTGTTGCCTAGTCTGGAGAGAACACAAGTAGGCAACTTTCTGATGAGTCATCAGGGGAAACCAGTATGAGAGGGATGCAACACATGCACTAACTGGAAAAGTAATTTATAATGATCTGTTGACTACCAACCCAATATTTTGTGTAAAATAACCAGGTGTATTAAAACAAGAATTGTTTTGAATGTGTTTAACAGGATTTGAAAAATATTTTCCTAATGGAAAAAATGGCAAGAAAGGAAATGACTCCAAAGGGGCGTCTAATGATATAAAAGGTGTGTAGTAGCAGTATATTTGTATTCTTTTTAGTTTGAAATTTGGGAAGCAAAACAAATTCTCTTACTATATGGTGGTTTTGGTCCTCCTCCCGTGGAATCTACTTTCCTTTGCTCATTTCCTTTGCTTTATTTTGCTGCTACTTGGAATTTGTCTTTAATCTGTTTTGGCCTAAATCTCCCATACAGTGTATTGAGGTTTCATCTCCACACACTCTCCTCATCAGTAGGAAAGAAATCCTAGAATAAAGGGTCATGAGATGAGGCTAAAGAGGGATAGATTCAGGCGTTATATTTGGACATATTTTGGTAGTGGCTCTTGAAATAGTATGTTAAGGGAGGGAGTGAAAATAAAAGTGGTATTGTAATTTAAGAAACCATGTCATGCAAAAATAGTTTGCTTATATGTAAGGGTTTATGGCTTCACCACTGAAGTGGTTCTTGCAGTGTTTGTTTGTTGTCATTTTCTATGGCCCTATGTTCGGATTAAAGTTTAATCCCCAGTGATTAGAAACGAGGAGAAGGTATGGAACCAGTCCTTCAACGTATCATTCAGCATTTGGTGCGCACACTTGTAAATAAGCTGATTTATATTATGTGCATCTAGTGCAACTATTCTGACATCCATTAACACCAGTGGGACATAAACAACCTGACAGGATCACAAAAGTAACTGCACCCACTGCCAGGAAAGCAGATTAGAGAACCTACCATGTTCTTATTTCATTGTTTATGGAGAAGTGAAAATGAACGAAAAATCCATTCAGATGGTTTGCTCAGCCAAAAGTGAATTATTGATTGTAATTTTTGTGTTGTATTGCTTGTCCTGTGTTGCAGTGTTTGGGAATGTGAAAATGCAAATATCTTCACTTGTTTTTAGAAGCAAAGTCAAGTAATGGCCAGCAGTCTTCTGGAGGCAGCAATGGATCAGGCGGAAGTGGAAAGAGAGGAGGCAGGAAAGATGATTCTACTTGGTGGTCCAGATTACAAAAGGTCCTCTGTAAACCCTTCTTGCATTCTACTATAGCTACAAAAGATAGTAATCCTTAATCTCAGAAGACTTCTTATTTTGCTTTAGGGCCAAAAAAGATTTTTGAAAAGTAGTCAACGGTAAACATTTTAAAGCAGGCTTGTCCAAGTTCAGTCCTTGACGGCTGCTAACAGACCAGGTTTTCAGGCTATCCTTAATGAATATGCATGAGAGAGACTTGCATGCCCACTATCTTCATTGTATACAAATCTCCCTCATGCATATTCATTAGGAATATTCTGAAAACCTGGCCTATATGTGGCCCTCAACGGCTGAGCTTGAACAAGCCGGTTTCAAAGGTTTGTTTTTAGTGAAGTTCTTTTGGATATACTTAACACTAGCTGTCATTCAATGAAATGGTAACTCCCATTTCCTGCTAAGTGACCCTGACACACCCCACCCTGAGTAATAGTTCTGTTTATTCTGATGTCCCTGTGAACCTTGCCTGATCTGCAGCTTGCATTTCTCCCTGCTGCCCACAGCCTTGAGTCTCAGTCCCTGACAGATGAAAATCCAATTTTCCCTAAGCTTTATAGATTTTTTTTAAAACCGTTATTAGTTTATTGGTGAATCTTGGCACATGCAGCATAAACTGTTAAATAACTGGATTCCTGTGGGGAATGAAGAAAAGACTGCAAGTAACTCAATTGGTGTACATAGAACCAGGGCTAGTCAAGGGTTTCTGCTGCTGCCCCCTTTCTGAGCCATGTTGCCCACCTCCCCTGCTGCTGCTTATTCTGTGGGGGGGGGGGGGAGGCTCGGCTCGGCTGGCCATATGTGCCAAAGCACATGGCTTGTTGCAACGTCATGCCATGCTGCCCACAGAGGTCTGCCACCATAGGCGACAGCCTAGTGGATGGGCTGGCCCTGCATAAAACTGTCCATAGATATTTACACAGATGTTAGTCTCCCAATATAACTCAGGAGTTAGGTTTTTTATTCAGCTAACACTGATAGCACTTTAATCTTGAATGTGTGTCTGTGTGGGTATATATCAATACATATTTTCTGAGTATCTTGTTAAACCAATCCAGATGAGTGGAGTATGTTACCAACTCAAGTGGAGGCAGAACAGAGTAGTTTTCAATGATGACATCACTAGTATATACTCTGGTTCAGCACTGAGGAAAGCCAATATTGTCTGCCACTAGCAGGTGGCACTGGTGCAGCAGTGCAGATAAGCTTGTCTCTCTCCTGGCCCACATCAGTCTTGTGGACTGTGTGATTGAGACCTTTGGCCAAGCATTTGCTTGGACTGGTTATGCCCATCATCTTCTTAAGCTGACAATCACCCTGTATTGAGTGCTTTTAGGTTTCAGGACCAGAGAGTGGACAGAGACTATACATGGCCCCTAAAAGGGGGGGGGGGGGGGGGGTTGGTAAGTCTGGACCCAAGTCCCTCTTCCCTCTTGCTGTTCTGTTTTGCATGCTATGCCTTTTTGTTGTTGTTCCTATTTTTTATTGCTTTAATTGGCTTTCTGCACTTGCTGCTTGAGTAAAATAGCTTCAAATCAAAACGAAAAAGAGAAAAAAAACAAACCCCTTTCTCCAGGACCAAGCAGGAAGTCAGTCCTCACATATGGGTGTCATCGGCACCGATGAAGCCCCAGCGGAGCATTTCCCCAGCTTTCTATGAAAGCCTTTGGGAATGCAGGCATGCATGCACGGTTCCCTTCCTGCCTAAAGGTGCCATCTTACCTCAGTCTCTTTTTTTCCCGTGAAGCCCACCGGACGTGTGTCCAGTTTTCCCGGTTAAAATTAGATTTTTTGCTCTTTTTCTTCCGGTTCGACGCCGGTTCCCCTCCCGCCGGGTTCGGTACACCGGTTTTTGCCCTTCGTGGCTGGCGTTCGCGCCCTTTTTTTCTCTTTTTCCCTGGAAGGCCGGTCTTTTGACCTCGTGGGGACTCTTTTTTTCCCCGATGGCTTCCAGTGGTTTTAAGAAGTGTGATTGGTGTAAGAAACTAATGTCTCTCACCGACACACACGACTGCTGCCTTCGGTGCCTCGGCCCCAACCACGATCCTAAGTCGTGCGGGGCCTGTATAAAAATGTCTTCCAAGGCACTACAAAGTTGCCAGCAGCAAAATAAAAGGCTTTTCTCAGACTCAGCCTCCGGCCATGCCCGGACCTCGTCTGAGGCCTCGACATCTTGGGATTCCGATCCCGAGCGCCATCGAAGCTCCTCGGACAGGTGGTCCCCTGACCGGGAACGCAAGAGGAAGAAACGGCTCACGAGGGCGTCGTCGGAAGAGGTCCCTGGCTCCTCGAGGGCCAGGTCTAAGACCCCCGACCGTCGCCCCGGGCCTGTGGAACCGGAGAAGCCTGCCAAAGTTTCTCGTGTGGAGCCGGAGTCTGCTGGACACGTAAGCCCCATAGTCCTCGTGGACTCTCCTCCCAGGGAGCCGACGTCGGGCACGGCGCCGCCGGGGCCCGAGTCGGTGGCTGCTGCGTCTCCCGAGCTGAGTCTCAGGATGACAGCCTTGGAGAGCAGAATGTCTGCCTTCATGGAGCAGCAGCAGGCACTGATGGCCAGCCTGTCTGGCGCGTCTGCCCCGACCACCGGGACATCGACGTCAAAGTTGACCCCGGAGACCGAGCCGATACTCGAGTCCATCGTGGCTTGGAGTCGACCTCGGTCGCGGTCCCCCTCGACCTCCCGTTTGGGACCGAGGGCGTCAACGCCGGTGCTTCCGGCGTCGGGGTGGGTGCTCCAGGGCCCCGCGGGGTCGGACCCCGACTCTTCCTCTGATGAGTCGGCTTGGGAGACGGAGGACGAGGAGTCTCCTGACACCTTTAAGACTCGGTGCGTCCCTTCGGACTCACCGCAGTCTGAGCCCCGGAGTAGAACCCCTCCGGAGGACACCCGGTTCTCGGAGTTTGTCCGGGATATGGCCACTGCCTTGGCTATTCCGGTGGATCCCGAGGAGGAGCCTCGAGCTGAAGAGCTCGAGGTGCTGCAGTATGACTCTCCTCCGAAGGAGGCCTTTACTGCCCCGGTTCCTCCGATGCTGGAACGGCTCCTCTTCCGTATGTGGGAGGCACCGGCCTCGGCGCCGGTTCTTAGCAAGCGAGTCGATTCGATCTATCGGCTCCATAAAAGCCCTGGTTTTCAGAAAGCACAGCTACCACACCATTCCATGGTTGTGGAATCGGCCATGCATCGTCTGAAGAGTCAGAAGATGCACTCCGCGGTGCTTCCTGGCAGGGAGGCCCGAAACCTAGATGGCTTCGGTAGAAAGTGTTTTCAGGGCTTGATGCTTGCTTGCCGTGTCCAGTCTTACCCAGCTGTACATGGGCATGTATTTGCGGGATCTGGCCAAGGAATTGGCCAGATTCTCTGCTGGTCTCTCCGGGGAACACGCCGCCTACGATGGCTTCGAGGCTTCGGCCCGAGTTGCGGCAGCCGGCATCGCGGCTCGACGCCAGGCGTGGCTGCAGTCATCGGACCTCGAGCCATGGGTTCAGGACAAGTTGGTCAATGTCCCTTGCCGAGGTGAAAACCTGTTTGGCAAGCCCATGACCGAGAAGGCCGCTCAGCTCGAGACCGAGCACCTCACCCGGACAAGGCTGTCGAGGAAGACCTCTGCCCCTTCTCATAAAAAGAAGGGCTCGGGTAAAAAGGCCTTTTACCCGAGGAAGGGCACTGCCTACAAACAGTACCCACAATATCAGGCTGCCCAAGCTGCCCCCCAGGGTCAGCAAGCCAAGGGCCAGGGTAATGGGCCCCGTAGGCAGAGGACCCCCAAGCCTCCGGCCCCTGCTATCACTCAGCAGGGTGGGGGCTTTTGACTCCTTGAGCATAGCCTCTCCTCCACTGCTCTCCCAACCCTGCACAGGAGGTCATCTCGCCCTCTTGACCCACCAGTGACCCCTTATCACCGGGGACAGTTGGGTGCTGGACATCATCCACAGGGGATATGCCCTCCATTTCCACCAACTGCCACCCCCATATTTTCCAGGGGAGCCTCCAAGGCCTCCTCTGCACACAGACCTTCTCCGTCAGGAGCTTCAGGGTCTGTTGGTGGACAGGGCGGTGGAGCCTGTGCCTCCCCACTTGCAAGGTCACGGATTCTACTCCAGGTATTTCCTGGTGCCCAAAAGGACCGGTGGCCTTCACCCCATTCTGGACCTCAGGAACCTCAACAAGTTCCTAGTGAAAGAAAAGTTCAAGATGCTTACTCTTGGAACACTTCTGCCCTACCTCCAGCAGGGAGATTGGCTATGCTCCTTAGATCTTAAGGATGCGTACACTCACATCCTCATTCATCCAGACCACAGTAAAGTACCTAAGGTTTATCGTGGGAGGAAACCATTATCAGTACAGAGTGCTGCCTTTTGGTCTCATCTCCGCCCCCAGAGTCTTTACAAAGTGCTTAGCAGTGGTGGCAGCCGACCTGAGAAATCAGGGCATCTTTGTCTTCCCCTATCTGGACGACTGGCTCATCAGGGGTCAGACAGGTCAGGAGGCCAATCAAGCCACCCTCAGGACCATTGCTCTTCTGCAACGCCTGGGGTTTGTCATAAACTTCGCAAAGTCCACTTTGCTCCCTTCCCAGAACTTGGAGTTAATAGGGGCAAGGTTGGAGTCTCTCCTGGCAAAGGCATTCTTTCCAGAAAACAGAGCCCGAAGGTTGATGGCCTTGGCAAGTCAGTTTCTCAGCAGGTCCCTGGTCTCCGCCAGAATCTGCCTGCGGCTTCTAGGCCACATGGCTTCGACAGTACATGTGACCCACAATGCCAGGCTCCATATGAGGCCTGCACAGTGGTGCCTTCGGACTCAGTGGTCACAGGCCACAGGCAGCCTCAGAGACAGGATAAGGTTGTCCAGACCATTTCTGCACTCCCTTAACTGGTGGCTACACCCACCCAATCTGCTGAAAGGGGTGCCCTTTCAGATTCCAGGTTACACAGTGATGCTAACAGATGACTCCCTGCAAGGCTGGGGAGCGCATTGTCTGGGCAAGTGCACCCAGGGCCTCTGGTCTCCCTGGGAAGCTGCACAGCAGATCAATCTCCTCTAACTCAGAGCTATTCGATTAGCACTCAAAGCTTTCACTTCTACCCTGGCTCAACAGTCTGTCCTGATTCAGACAGACAACCAAGTTGCCATGTTTTATGTGAACAAACAGGGCGGAACTGGGTCCAGGATCCTTTGTCGGGAAGCTCAGGACCTTTGTTCTTTTGCCCTCAAGCACAACATGCTCCTCAGGGCTGTGTACCTTCCAGGCCAGGACAACTACCTGGCAGACAGGTTAAGCAGGATACTGCAGCCCTATGAGTGGCAGCTGCATCCTTCAGTAGTTCAGAAGATCTTCCTGAAATGGGGTCTCCCTTTGGATCTCTTTGCCAGCCCCATGAACAAGCAACTGCCAAAGTTCTGCTCCAGGCAACCACATCCTCTGCGGATAGCAGCGGATGCTTTTCTGATATCTTGGTCCCAGGGCCTCCTCTATGCGTTTCCTCCCACGCCCTTGGTGGGCCGAACCCTATTCAAGATTCTCCAGGACAAGGCCTCGGTCCTGCTGGTAGCTCCCAGGTGGCTGAGACAGCCTTGGTTTCCTCTTCTGCTTCAACTGGCGGTAGATCCTCCACTGCCTCTGGGGTTGCAACCCGACCTTCTCACACAGGACCAGGGTTCCCTTCTGCACCCCAATCTCAAATCTCTCAATTTGATGGCCTGGAGGCTGCAAGGGTAGTTTTGGCTCCCTGGGGCCTACCTCAGGAAGTTGAGGAGGTTATCCTAGCCTCTAGGAAACAGTCCACTAGGAAAACCTATGCTCTCAAATGGAAGAGGTTTTCTGTGTGGTGTCACCTACGTACAGAGGATCCTTTCTCCTGTACTGTGCCGGTAGTTATTCAATACTTACTGCACTTATCCAATCAGGGACTTAAGTCCAATTCTGTTCGGGTCCACCTCTCAGCTCTAGCAGCTCACCACTCATTGGTAGAGGGGCAATCTCTATCTGGTCACCCCTTGGTGTCCCGCTTTCTCAGGGGCTTGCTTTTGCTCAAGCCTCCCATCCGTCCGTCCTGCCCCCGAGTGGGAGCTGAATGTGGTCTTGCAACAACTGACTCGCCCACCTTTTGAGCCGATGGCTACTTGTCCACTACGCTTCCTCTCCTGGAAGACACTCTTCCTGATAGCCCTTACCTCGGCTAGGCGAGTAAGTGAGCTTCAGGCCCTGGTCTGTGACAGGCCTCACACCAGGATTTATAGGAACAGGGTAGTCCTCAGGACTCATCCAAAGTTCCTCCCTAAGGTTGTCTCCTCTTTCCACCTCAATCAGGAGGTGGTTCTTCCAACATTCTTCCCTAGGCCTCATGCTAGCCAGGCTGAAGCAGTCCTGCATACCCTGGACTGTAGGAGGGCCTTATCCTTCTACCTTGACCGTACGCAGGGGCATAGAAGGGCTACTCAGCTCTTCGTATCCTTTGACCCCAATAAGTTGGGGTTGGCTGTGTCCAAGCGTACCTTGTCCATCTGGGGGTTTGACTGTATCACCTGGGCTTACAAGGTGGCTGACCTTCCTTTGCAGGGTAGGGTCACGGCCCTTCGTGTCAGGGCAATGGCTGCCTCAGTGGCTCATCTCCGCTCTGTGCCCTTGGTAGACATCTGCAGGGCTGCAACTTGGTCTTCAAGCCAGACTTTTGCGGCCCATCACTGCCTGGAGCGGGAGTCCCGTAGGGACAGTGCTTTTGGCCAGGCAGTACTCCGGAATCTCTTTGAGGTTTAGGCAACTCCTGCCCTCTGTTGGGCTACCGGTGGAGGTTGTGTCCTTGAAAAGCCTTTCTTTGCTGCTGAGACTAGAGGGAGTTCTCTTGTTCTGCCTGGGTTCCTCGGTAGCCCAGAGCTGGGGAGTCACCCATATGTGAGGACTGACTTCCTGCTTGGTCCTGGAGAAAGAGTAGTTACTCACCTGTAACTGGTGTTCTCCAGGAGCAGCAGGAATCGATCCTCACAACCCTCCCTCCTCTTGGAGTTGCAGTTGTACATAGTTTATTTTTCATTTTTGTGTGCTGTTCTTAGCTATGTCATTTGACTGAGGTAAGATGGCACCTTTAGGCGGGAAGGGAACCGCGCATGCCTGCCTGCATTCCCAAAGGCTTTCATAGAAAGCTGGGGAAATGCTCAGCTGGGGCTTCATCGGCGCCGATGACACCCATATGTGAGGACTGATTTGTACTGCTCCTGGAGCACACCTGTTACAGGTGAGTAACTACTCTTTCAGGCAGCCGAGATTTCCTAGGCCTGTGTGGGCAGTGGAGGATGGCCCTTCTAGGGTTTCTCTGGCCCACCTAATGTAAGAAGATTCCCTTATCAATTAAGGGTTTCTTTTTGTCGTGGTTTCTTTTTTTTCTTTTACTGTGTTTGAGCTTCGCAAGCCATGCCTGGTATAAGCAGGTGTGCAGCTTGAGGTTCCCTTTGGGTGAACTTCATAGCTGGTTCTTTTTGGGCAGAGTGTGATAGAGAAGCATCAGGGCACATTTTCTTCAGCAATGTCATACCTCATATGCAGCCTGGGGCCTGATGCTGATTTTGAGCTTTTGCTCCCATGATTTCCCCCTTGCCGGACCAATGCAGTGACTGACCTAAGGGTCTCTATGCAGAAATGGGCCACTCTGAGCTTGGCACAGACGCTCTTCAAATCCAGAATGGGACGAAATGAACTGCCTTTCTGTGGTACCACAAAGTAAATGGAATACTGCTCTTGACCTTGCTCCGTAAAGGCAACAGCAGGAGGCACTGGCTAAGGAGCCTCCGAGATACTCGCTCTGCAAAAGTGTCCAAAAGAGTCTCTGGACCTGCACCCATTCCTACCACATATGCAGATATGTTCCACATTACCCACACAATGGCCAGCTCCCCCCCCTCTTTTGCTGGAACATCGGTTGTAACTTAATTGGGGTCAGGTGTTGGTGTTAAAAGAGCTTCAGACCATTCTCCACAAAATTTGGTGCTATAGAAATCCTTATGAAGGTTTTGAAAAATTTGCTAACACTCCTCTCAAGTTGTTGACCTAAATCAACATCCCACTCTACTAGTTGCCTTGGCAATTTACATGAAGCTACTGAAAGAGCCATATAGAGTTTGGAAATGATGCTTTATTTCCCCATACCCCTAAACACGGGCCCCCAGATATAGTTTTACATTACTGTAGATCTACAAACCCAGGCCCCCTTGTATATAATGAGCTACTTGAAAAAAATCATAATGATCCCTACAGTCAAGACTTATTCTTCTCTTAACTTCAGAAACTATATCATCTCTCTCCACCACTAACTTTCCCAATCTCTCTAGTTCTGCACACTCCCAGTACCTAAATACTATTGTTGAATCCTATTCAGGAAAATTAGGATTGCCCCTTAAAAGGTGACCAAGAAGAACACCCGTACTAAAGCTGCCCAAGCTCCTTGGTATAATAACACATTACACCTACTAAAAAGAAATCTAAGGAAAGCTGAATGCAAATGGAGGAAAAATAAAAACACCATTAATAAGGACTCATACATCACTCTCCTTAATTCATATAAACACGCAACTAACAATGCCAAGAAAAACTACCATACCTCTATAATAAACAATGCAATAAACAAACCTAGAGAACTATTCTCAATAGCCCAAAAGCTAACAAACAACAATCACCTCTCCAGCAATGATACCATAGAAATCTCACCACAGGAAATGGCAAACTATTACATGGACAAAATTACGTCCCACCCCCAGTTACCAAGTCCTAAACAACCGACTCAAATACAACATACTGAGGAATGGACGGACTTCCAACCTCTAAATACTGTCTCACTCAAGAACATTATAACAAATCTTAATACAACAACCTCACTCCTTGACCCATGCCCAGTAAATTGGCTAAAAAACTCAATATCTATACTATCCCAATTCATACTCCCCATAATAAATCTCTCACTAAAAAATGGGTACTTACCCCCATCACTAAAGCATGCCCAAATCCGCCCTATCTTAAAAAACTCCACTCTTGACAAATTATCACCTAAGTCCTACAGACCCATATCAAGTATCCCATTTTTGGCTAAATTGATCGAAAAAGCAGTTCAAATCCAGACACAAGAATACATCGACAGCTCAGCCCCCCTTGACAATCAGCAGTATGGATTCCGCCCCCGACATGGGGTGGAGACACTGCTAACAGTTCTAATTGATACGCTCGTAAGAGGCATTGATAATTCAAAACAGGCATTCCTACTCATTTTCATTGACATATCGGCAGCTTTTGATAGTGTTCACCATACAACGATGATAAGCAAATTGCGACAAGTAGGAATAACATCCACTGTTCTAAAATGGTTTTCCTCATACTTAAGCAACCGAACCCAAACAGTCCGCATCGGTAACCTTACATCAAAAACATACAATCAGGAACTAGGCCTCCCCCAAGGCTCTGCCCTGTCAGCGCTTCTATTTAATATATACATAAAACACATTTGCCAAATATTCAAAAAACACAAAGTATTATATCACATTTACGCAGACGACATAATGTTGTATGTACCTTTCACAATACCAAACATCCCTACATTACTTATCAATACATGCCTCAGCGAAATAAACAATTGGCTAAATGAAAATAACTTATACATTAACCATGCAAAAACGGAAGCCCTAATAGTAACCAAAAACACATCATTCACCCCACCACCACAGATCTCACTGCAAAACAATGATATCACAATAAAAACTGAAATACGGTACCTAGGAGTAATACTAGACAAACACCTCAGTATGGACCCACAGATAAGAAATATAACAAAGAAAGTTTATTTCAAACTTAAAATATTAAAGCAACTCCGCCCCCTATTGCACCTACAGGATTTCCAACGCATAATACAAGCTATCATAACACCCCACTTTGACTTTGCAAACTTAACCTTACTAGGCGTAACAAATCAAAACTTAAAAAGACTACAACTAGCACAAAATGCAGCAGCCAAGACAATCATAAAAACAGTTCCCTTCCAACATATTACACCTATCTTAGAGTCCCTACACTGGCTCCCAATCCAATGCCGCATACAGTATAAAACTCTGTTAACCACATACAAGGCCCTAAATAACACAGCACCCTGTACATTAAATAACCTAATCATCAAGGAACCCAGTCATAACCTACAAAGACGAGACCAATTAAATAAGTTAATAACACCAAAAGAATTTATAAGAGCCAAAAAATCAACGAACAAGAAAGCTTTCTCCCATGCTGCCCCCATACTGTGGAACAACATCCCAGCGGAATTAAGATCATCACCCCAAATCATGGAGTTGAGGAAAAAACTCAAAACATACTTATTCTCAACACATTATGCATCCGTATCAAACTCTCAAATACAACAAGAAAAGGGATAGCCGCACCAGCAATAAGTGACCCTCGAACTGGAATATGTACTAAAACCTTGTAAGATATCCAGAGATTCTAATTAAAATTGTATTATAGTTCTAAACATGTTCACTGTATATAGTTCTCAATTCTACCAATCTGTTACTGTTAGATTGAGCCCATTATTGTTTACACTGTTATATGTAAAAACAGCATTGATGTTTACTGCCGTTCCTTGTAAAACAGCCTTGCTTGTTCATTGTTGTTCATTGTAAACCGCAACTGATCTATGGAAGTTGCGGTATATAAAAACCTGCTAATTAAATTAAATTAAATTAAATTAAAAGGGGGTCAGATAAGAGATCTGCATACCCACGATAAACCTCCCACATCCTCCATGTATGAGCTGCAAAAGAGTTCCTAAATGTTCCTCCCACCCCCCTTTCTAAGCCACACCAAGTGGGCCAGATTTATCCCTTCCAGAATGCACCCAGGGCTTGTCAAAATTTCAGGTCCGTTTCCAAATCATTTTTATAATAATTATGGATCCTGTCCAGGACAAATTTGAGCTTGGATAGCTGTCTAGATTCTCTTGGAGACTGGAAATCAAACCCGTATAGTTAGCTTAATATAGCTGGTCTGGTTTGAGCGCAGTATTTACTCCCAGATACTTAATGCTCCGTGTGGCCCATTTGAAGGGAAATTTCTGTGTCTCGCTGACTCCTCTGCCTAAATTCACTTAGCTCCCAATCTAAAAATGGAGGAATGAGGGCGCTAGCGAGCTCACTAAATTGGCCGCTTAGTTGTCTTACCTCCTCCAGACCCCTAGGTCCTGGCTGTGACTGCTTGAAGCTGAGTGGCAGCTACCCCGCCGAGGCGAAGAATGGGGTCTGAGAATATCCAGCAGCGGCAGAACCAATCGAGCGGTCTGGCGACTGTGGCTCGGAGCAAGTGAGTGCAGGAGAAGCTGAAGCAGCCTAGCTGCACGTGCCAATGCCACGTGCTGTGGGAAATCACCTGATCTATCGCAGGCTGGTCAATCCACAAATGCATGGAATAGCTTTTATTAGAGCCCACGGTTGCTGATCAGAGGGGAAGAGCCTCGTTTGGTGCAGAGCCCGAGAAGGATGGAAGGATGCCAGAATTTGGCATGCACCCACAGTGAGTACTAATTGGGGGGATGCAGGAGGGGCTGAATGCCTGAGAGGGAACTGCCTATGCTAGTTAGCTGTGAGTAATGGTGCTCCTGCCCCCTCACCCCCATCCTGGAAATGCATCATGAGACTGGATTTTAAAAGGAAGTGGACCCCTGCCTGTGACCTGCACTGTGACTGATAACTGGATTTCACCTCCCCCCACCTGCAATGTTGCGCTGTCTTTAAAGAATCCTGGCTCTTCTCTTGTCTTCAGCTGCTGTGCTGCTTTAGGTGTGTTCTAAGGGTCTGGTAAGCGCCCCGTAAAAGGCTCAGATGTGAAGGTTTTGGCCTGTAGGGTCTTAATCTAGAAACATGATGGCAGAAAAAGACCACATGGTCTGTCTAGTTTGCCCTTCCATATCAACCACTACAACAATCCACTTTTTCCCTTTAGAGAGCCTCTGTGTTTGTGCTATGCTCTTTTGAATTCAGATACTGTCGTCATCTCTACCACCTCCACTGGGAGACTATTCCACACATCTACCACTCTTTCTGTAAAGAAATATTTCTGCATATCCCCTTTCACCCTCATCCTATGTCCTCGTAGCAGAGCTTGCTTTCAGTCGAAAGAGGCTCTCCTCCTGTGCATTTATGCAACAGAGGTATTTAAACATCTCAATCATATCACCTCTATCCCACCTTTCCTCTAAAATATACATATTAAGATCCTTAAGTCTGTCCTCGTATGCTTTATAACGAACATCACTAACCATTTTAGTAGCCACCCTCTGTACCGACTCCAACCTGTTTATATCCTTTTGAAGGTGCGGTTTCCCGAATTGCGCACACTACACCAAATGAAGTCGCACAAAAGACCTATACAGAAGCACTAACACCTCCTTTCTTCTGCTGGCCATTCCTCTCCCTATGCACCCAAGCATCCTTCCAGCTTTCGCCATCGCCTTTTCTATCTGTTAAGCTGCTTTAAGTTCATTAGACACAATCACGTCTAGGTCCCGTTCTTTTGTGGACAGAAGTACTTCATCCCCTATACTATATCGCTCCCTTGGAGCTTCAGTATGCAGGCATCCTGCACATGGAACCAGTCTTTCAACTGTCATTGGGATCTCTGTCTGGGTGGAGGCAGAAGCTGTAACGGGGGCAACAGCTTTGGCGATACGATTTTTTCCCCAGCCATTGTTCAGTTGGTGGAGCTTAGGTGCCTGTTGAAGCAAAAGAGAGAGAGAGAGATCTACCTAAGTACCAGCCTATTTCCCAGCTATCCTTTCAGAGAAAAAGCAGTTAACCTCTTTTTTTTTTTTTTTTTATTCAGTATATTTACATTTTCCAGCACACATAAACAAACATAAACAAAACATAAACCCAAAGTGCAAATACACTGTCAATCAAAAGGGTGCCAAAAACCACGGTACCCTTGCATACCTGTCTTCCCCCCCTTCCCCCCCCCAACACCTTGCAAGCCCAGACCAGACCATCCCCTCCCCCCGCCCAGCAGCCGCGAACATTCGAATATCTGTCTAGTGCAGACCACTTGCTTCCATCCCCCTGTATACCCCTAAAGGCATAAATATGATCATAAGCCTTCTCGTACTGGCTATACAAACATACTAAGTTCCACCAGTGTAGCCAGCTTAACTTCACCGGGTCTTTCCATCTCATAAGTATTACTTTTATAGCAATTGCCAGCATAAAGTTCAGCACAAAAAAATTTTCCTTCTTTATGAGAGGAATCTCAGCAGCAGCTCTCAACACTACAATCTTCCAGGATAATGGATATGTAAAATGCAACACCTGTTGAATCCTCTTCCAGACGGCCCCCCAGTACTCCTGAAGACTTGTACAGTCCAAAAGCATATGTCGCAGCGTTCCAACCTCCTTGTGACAATTCCAGCAGTATTGAGACGCACCTTTACTCCACTTGGCCACTCTGACCGGCGTGAAAAATGCCCTGTGCGCAAAAAAGAACATAGATTGAGTAAGGGAGGCTGATCGAGAGGGCCTCACTAACGATCCCCAATGTGAGAAACATTGGTCCTGAGGAAGACAGACATCCAACTCATCTTCCCATACTCGCCTTAGCCCCAGAGTCTGGGTTGGCAACCTACTCCGAAGGAATCCATATATACTGGATGCACGGCCTTTCCGCCCAACTAGCTCTCCGACAAACTCCTCCAGACCCCACTTGTCCTTTACCAAAGCAGGTTTTTTTATCTTCTGTCCCACACAGTGCTGCAACTGCAGCCATTGAAAGAAGCATGAGGGCGGCAGGTTGTACTCCTCGTGAAGCATTTGAAAGTTCTTCCACTTATCTTGCCTGAACAGCTCTTTTAAGTGTGTTCTAAATGTGCTGATTCCAAGTCCCTGTGTGTAGCTAGTTGGGGTAGGTGCCCTATAAAGCAAGATAGCTCATATGGGGTGGGTGAGAGTTGGGGGTAGGGAGGGAACTAACACCTGATGAGGTGTCAGTAGCTTCAAAGAGCTGAGAAAAATACTAAAAACAGTGTTTTAAACCTACACTACTAAAGACAATATTTCTGCTTTTGAACTAAAGCACTAAAAAGAATATAACCTTGTTTTAAAAATGTACCAAAACCCTTTAAGAGCTCTCAGGCAGAGAGCTAGTAATTTAAAAGCCACCCATTCTTACCTTGGCTTGAAATGCAGAGCCCCTGTTAGGAATCTGGTGGATGTTGCCCGTGTAAGGGTCATTCTCCATGTGGCTTATGGCTGAGAAACCCTACAGTACACTACAGTATTAGCCTAATTTGCTAGGGATCATGCAATTTCACCTGTCAATATATCCTCTACAAGTACTAGTTCCATCAACTTAGGAGCTGCTGCGGAGAGAGATGCTGATTCGTCCTTTGCCCTTGCCACAAAAGCTGATCTAGTGGAAATTCTGCGCGAGCTACACCTCTTCCATGCAGACTTTGGGAAGGCTGTAAGTGACATAAAGGCCGAGATAAAAGCTCTGCATGACTGTGTCTCTCAGAATGAGATTGACTCTACCACTCTCTAACATTCGAAGCTCCACGTGTTGGACACACTCTCTAATTGCGGGAGTGCCATGACGACTTAGAGAACCGACAACGGAGGAACAATCTATGCATCCTAGGCCTCCCTGAAGCACTGGACAACTGAGAAAATGTGCCACAGCTGCTGTACCAGCTGTGACACACTTGCCTACTGTGTACCTGGAGGCCCAGGCCCATTGTGTCTAGAGAGAGCTCACCAAGGTCTGTGGTCATGCTGTTTGGTTGATTAGTTCCCACGACCGGTAATTGTTTGATTTCACTACTTTGAGGACAAGATGCTGCTGCTGCTGCGAAGCCTCAAAGGTAGCAGAGGGCTTTCTTGTCAAGGCCGTGACATCCATACTTTCCAGGACCTTCCGCAATATACCTTAGAGCAGCAAAAAAGCTTTAAGCCCCTCACACAGATTCTGCAAGAGCGAGATATTCAATATCGATAGGGGCTTCCCTTTCACTCCCACCTTTGAAATAGGCAATATTCAGCACAAAATTACAGATCTGGAAGCTTGGCTAGAAATGGCAGAGTCTTTACAAGGTTGGGGGCCAAGCAGACTGGCAGCGAGTGGAGGGCTGCGACCCCCAAATGTTCCCAGATTGTGCTACAAGCTGTATGATCCAACAGGAGAGAAGGCGAGCAAGGACATAGACACTTCCCAACCTCCATCATCTTTTGCTAGAAACCCTGAATGGAACATTCTTAAAGGAGTGATCATTGCCCCCTGGGAAGGCTGCGTTATGAGATTTAATACCATGGCCGTTATATGTTTAAGTTTTTTGCTGTTAAAACTAGGTTGCTGGGTGGCGGGGGAATGAGGTTGTTGCGGGGGGGGGGGGGGGAGAGGGAGGGTTGGGGGGCCGTTTGCGAATGGGGGAGAAGATGCTGTGGAGGTGGTGGTTGTTGGATACAAGGGATTAGCACTGAGAGGTACACTTAGAGTATGGGATACCTGTGTAGAGGTGGGAGCTGCGGAGGGGCAAAGGAGAGGAGTTAAGTCATCAGCATCAACCACATACCATATTGTTGGTGGCACAAAGGAAAATCTTAGTTAAAGGGAAGGTGTCAAGGGTGACTTGGGGCTGGGGGGAGGGAGATTGCTGAGAAAGGAATATCATAGGAGGAGTTGGGGAGGAGGACTAGGGGGTAGGTACTGTTAGGTTGAGCTGTGGGGGGGCCAAGTTCAAAATTCAGAATGCTCTGATTCTGCCATGTGGCTGATCACTTGGAATGTAAAAGGCCTTCGTAATCCTATGAAGCAGCACAGCGTGTTAGTGCAGCTCAATCAGGACAAGGTGTATATTGTCCTGCTTCAGGAATCTCATAAGGTGGGGGATGGTCACCAATATATGAAGTCTAATTATTATCTGCAAGTCCTAGCGGCAAATATTTCTTCACATAAAAGGAGCGTTATAACTGTGTTTTAACAAGAGTTTTCTATTCCGAGTTCAAGAGGTAGTCCATGGCGGGGTAGGCAGACTTTTTTTTTTTTATTGTGATGGGTAGCCTGAATGGGGTGTTCTCTGGGAACAAGCAGGAAATCAGTCATCACATATGGGTGATGTCAGCACTGACAGAGCTCGCGCGAAAGCATCTCCCCAACTTTCAAAGAAAGCCTTTGGGAGATGCACCACGCATGTGTGGTCCACTTCCCACCCAAGGGTGCCATGTTGCCTCGGTCTCCTTTTTTCCACAGAGCCCTTTGGACGCTGTCCAAATTTCCCCTGGAAAAAGTTTGATTATTTTTTTTTTGTTACTTTTGTCCGGTTGCATACTGGTTCCTTCCAGCTCGCCTTGGTGTTGCTCCTCTGATCCATCTCATTGTTTGTTTGTTTTTTTTTTCATTTTTCATCGAGGTGCTCCTCGACCGGGGTTTGTGCCCTTTTCCACCTGAGGACCTCAGACCCCTGCCTAGCGGCAGGGACCCCCTTTTTCTGATGGCCTCCAGTGGCTTCAAGAAGTGTGACTGCTGTGGCAAAATGTTGTCGCTCACCGACCCACACAACTGCTGCTTCTGGTGTCTTGGACAGGAGCATAATGACTCTGACTGTGAACTCTGCAGAACCATGACCTCAAAGGCCTTAAACCGTCGTCAGGAGCAGGAGAAATTCTTTCAGAAGTCCAACTCCACACCGGAATCTCCGACAATACCATGCTCCGATATCTTGGTGTCCCACAAAGCCAGGGCCTCTTCGGAGTCCCGCAGCTGCGGTTCCTCTGAGCAGAAATCCCCAGAGGTGGAGCACAAGAAGAAACAACCCTCGAAGACTGCCTCTGAGGACAGATCCGGGAAGAAGGTGAAATCCCACCCCAGGTCCCACATTGTCAGGCGTGAGTCCAAGGAGTCAGGGCAGGAGCGGCCCTCCAAGCTGCCCCGCAAGGAGTCGTTGACACTCGCTGACCGTCCTCAGACCTCTGAGACCATCCTTATCGAGGACTCTCCCTCGACAGTACCGATGCTGGGACCGAAGCCCTAGGTGCCAATGTCGAAGGCTGCAGAGCCAACTGGCATGGAAACCAGAATGGCAGTCCTGGAGAGCAGTATATCTGCCCTAGTGGTCATGTAGTGGGCATTTATATCGGTCTCATCTGATTCATCTGCCCTGACGACAGGACCCTTGATATCGAGGGCTTCCCCAGACATTGAGCCATTCCTCGAGCGCCACCGGCCTCGAGAGAGCCCGCAGCACCATACGAGGTCCCAGTCCCATTTCTCGGGACTCTGGTCCTCCCCGGTGCGAGCGCCTGCGGCTCAGACCACAGATCCTCCGTTGGTAGTCAACCACCCACTGTGGACCTCGACCAAGGGGATCGGGCAGCATTGGACTCATACTCAGACTTCAAGTCCGAATGGGAGACTGAGGATGAGTCCCCGGACACGAGGTGAGACAGAGATGTGCCCTCGGATCTGTCTTCCCCCGATGACCCAATGCCGATATCTGCCCAAGGATGTCACTTTCCTCTATTTCGTCAGGGATATGGCCAAAGTTCTCGCTATCTAGACAGAGGCCGAAGAGGGACCCATATGCTGAGGAATTGGAGATACTTTAATACGACGCACCCCCGAAGGAAACCCTTACGGTATCAGTGTCCCCGATCCTCAATCGCCGCCTCTTCAGGATGTGGGAAACACCGGCGTCGGTACATATTGTGAGTAGGCTCCTCGACGCCATGTACCGGGTACACTGAAACCCTGGGTTCCAAAACACCCAGCTCCCCCACAACTCAATGTTAGTGCAGTCGGCAATGCACTGGCTCAAAGGTCAGAAAACTCATTCGTCGGTGCCACCCGGCAGGGAGGTCTGAACCCTCTATGCCCTTGACTGGAAGGCCTTCCAAGGCCCAATGCTAATTTGTCAGATCCAGTCCTGTCAGCTCTATATCGGCATGTACCTGAAGGAACTGTCGAAGGAATCCTGTGGATTTGCGGCAGGCCTCGATGGAGAACCGCTACAGAGGTTTTAAAGCCCTAATCTCTGCAGTAAGAGTACTTTAAGCTTTTGTCCTGAGCAGCCTACGATGGTTCCAAGTCATCAGCTAAGGTGGCTGCTGCAGGCATCAGGGCATGACACCAAGCTTGGTTGCAGTCGTCTGACATGGAGCAGGACAAACTAATAGATGTCCCCCGCATAGGTGAGAACCTATTCGGAAAACCCATGGCAGACAAGACTATAGAAATAGAAACAGAGTTCCTGACTTGAACCAGGCTCTCAAAGAAGACCTCTGTCCAACCCTGGAAGAAAGCCCCAGTGAAAAAGCTGCTCTTCCCGAGGAAGAAAGGGGGCTTCAGTGGTACACCGCACTTCAAGGCCTTCTTGACTCAGCAGAGCCAGCAGCAAAATGGCCAGGGACATGGTCCCCGTAAACAAAAGACCCTGAAGTCCCAGGTGCTGGCTCCAGCCCAGCCTGGAGGGAGCTTTTGACTACTAGGGCGTGACCTCCCCTACCCGAGCAGGTTCCCTGCAGCCCACAGGGGAGCGCCTAACCCGGTTTGCCTACCTCCTCCATCTACAGATGGTGCCACACTCATACTTCCCAGGAGAGCCTACCAGATCTCTCCTTCACCAGACCCTGCTCCTCACTGAGCTAGCAGGCCTGATCCAGGATGAGGCAGTGAAACCAGTGCTGAAACATCTCTGGGGCACAGGCTTCTACTCCAGGTATTTCCTCATCCCCAAAAGGACAGGGGGCCTCGGGCCCATCCTGGACCTCCGAGAACTCGTTTCTGGTCAGGGAAAGGTTCAAGATGTTCTCCCTTGGGACACTGCTGCCATTCCTCCAGCAGGGAGATTGGCTATGCTCCTTAGATCTGAAGGATGCCTACACACATCCTGATTCATCCAACCACAGAAAATACCTCTGGTTCGTAATGGGAAGACAGCACTACCAATACAAAGTGCTGCCCTTTGGTCTGGCCTTGTCGCCAAGGGTCTTCACAAAGTGCCTCGTGGTGGTCGCAGCCCACCTTCGACTTCAAGGGGTCTTCATCTTCCCTTATCTGGACGACTGGCTCATAAAGAGGGACACAGCTGCAGAGGTTTAACGCACCACCGAGTATACCTTAAATGCCCTGCAGCACCTGGGGTTTGTCATAAATTATTCAACCTCACTCCGGCCCAGCCCCAAAAGTTTATAGGGGGCGCAACTAGATACCCTCCAGGCAAAAGCCTTCCTCCCTCAGGAGAGGTCAGAGCACCTCAGGTAACCTGCCCGGCATCTCCTCCACCTATTAGGGGACATAGCCTCCACGGTCCACATAACTCCAAATTGCCCGCCTGCACATGAGTACACTGTTCCCTCTAAGCTGTGCGCGCGCATACACCTCGCCGAGCGAGCGCACATACTTTACAACAGAGCACACAAAAATTACGGTTCTGATTCTGATAGAAAAGAACACAGACATCTTAAAATTTAAAAGTTGTGTATTTATGGTTTTCATAAGTTCTACAATATTTTCTAGTGCAATCAATGTGGTGTACATACTGTATTCTGACGTGTAGTCAAATTTTAAAGTATATAACTCCGAGTATCGTTATGTGGCGCACAAAAATTTAACCTTCCTTCAAAAGCTGCACAGCTGATATTTTCTGTAGGCTGTGTGCGCATAAAATTAGAGGGAATATTGCATGAGTAGCCCAGTGGGACCTCTGCTTTTGGTGGACCCAAGCCACAGGCAGACTCAAGGACGGAGTGCAGGTGACCCGCCAGTTGGCAGGGAGTCCCATATGTGAGGACTGATTCTGCTTGTTCCTGGAGAAAGCGTAGTTACTCACTTTTTTTTCTCTGGGGACAGCAGGAATCTGTCCTTGCAACCTTCCCTCCTCCCCTTGGAGTTGCTTCTTTACCATATTTTATTTTTGTCATCTTAGCTATGCCATTGAACTGAGGCAAGATGGCACCCTTAGGCGGGAAGTGGACCACGCATGTGTGGTGCATCTCCTAAAGGCTTTCTTTGAAGCTGGGGAGATGCATCTGTATGGGCTCTGGTGCAGATGTCACCCATATGTGAGGACTGATTCGGGCTTTCCCTGGAGAACACCTGTTACAGGTGAGTAACTATGCTTTATATTTGGTGGTGAATGTGTACATGCTACCTGCCCATGTTATCTAGTTTGGAGAAATTATTTGAGATTAAGGAGAAGGCACAGGATAAGTTGATCCTGGTGGGGGAGGGGAGGACTTCTGTCTGGGGTAAGCTATGTTCAATCGAAGGGGTCCAAGAGACTAAAGTGGTTTCTGGGAGAGTTCAGATTGTTGGATGGGTGGAGGAATCTGCATACAAATGAGCGGGATTACACATGTTTCTCTATCTCGTATAATAGTTACTCCTGAATTGACCTCTGGCCGATTGCTATGGAACTTCGTCCGGCCCCGAGTGCATAGATTATTGGGTCCTTCAGGATTTCCGATCATGCTCTATTGATTCTGGAACTCTGGGATGGAATGGTGAAAACTTTGCTGTCCTCCTGGACTATGTGAAGGGAGTTGTTGAAAAATCAATTTTTTCTCCATGGTCTCACAGCCGGGTGGCAGTTTAATGATGTTGAGGGTAATGATGTTGAGGGTTTAATGATGTTCTCTGTGGGAAATGGATAAGGTAGTGCTCGAGGAACAGTTGATCTCCCAAATGTGCAGGGTTAGTAAGTGGGAAAAGTTGCAGGTGGAAATTTGTGAGTTGGAAAAGCAACACACAGTGGGCGAGGGAGAGTGTGTGGCGGCTTCTGGTACCTAAGAGGGATGAGTTACAGGGCTAGAGGTGGAAAAAGTAGCTTCGGACATGCAACAGACTAAGCAGCTGTTTTACAAACAGGGTAACAAAGCCAGGAAGTTACTGGTATGGCAGCTGAGGAAACAAAGAGACAGGAAATGCATTGTAGCAGTGTGGGAGGTGCTTTTCCAGGCAGCCAACATGCCAAACTTGTGGTAGGATGTTTCCAGTAATGAATCTGCATGGGGAGAAATTTGGAATTATACTCGCTCCTGCTTGATCTCTTTGACTTTAATGAACACTCGGTTACGGATCTTATTCCATATGTACATCACGCCTCTTCTGCTGTTCAAATGGGGATGCAGTGATGATGATTGGTGTGGGTGTGAGAAAAGGGGGATTTCGAGCATCTTCAATGGTGCTATCCTAGGCTGCAGAGTTTCTGGTCGGCAGTTCACTCTGTCACAACCCCATCCCTTTAGCCACGTGCTTAAAGGTCAGGGTGGACATTATTGTTGTATTGAAGGTAGAAACTTTTGTTAGCCCAGAAGCATGCTGGTACTAGTAGTCCCTTTCTTCATAATGAATAGTTGTGTAAGCCATGTGAATGGTAAAGTATAGGGTTTTATTCCCTTAATGCACAAAAGGTTCAAACGAAGGCAACAGGATTTTCACCTTGTTCAGGATTTTCACATAAGATATTTACATAGGTCAAAAACTTGGATATGCTTCACAGTCTTTGTTAGTTATGCAGGGTTCAAACAAAACAGATTATACAAACAAAAGCAAGGCTTCTTCTTTCAGCTTGTCAAACAAAACTGTTTCAAAAGTATATCCTGCATGCTATATTTCTCTCAAGGATTCTAAACTCCCAGCACAACAAAACGTACAGTCCATAGAGCATTCAGTTAGCAAAGGGTCAGGTTCAGCAGGATCTATCTGCATAGCCTCTTGTTCTGCTGAGATATCTGTTGCCCCTGAGCTTTCCCCATATTCCTGGTTTTACTTCAGAACTTCTTTCTAAGGCTCGTGCCGCTCCTCTCCCCTCTGGCTTGTCTATGCTTTGCTTATAAAGCTGTTTCGTAGGTAAGGATTCTGTTCCTTGTAAATAAGTTCTGTTATATCTCAATGTTCCATGTAAAACAAACTTGCTTTGTTAATTGTTGTTAACTGTAAACCGCAACTGAACTTTGGAAGATGCGGTATAGAAATATGAATAAAATAAATAAATAAAATGCAACAGGACTTTTGGTAATCACTCTTTCTATAGGTTCCCAAACCTTTCTCCAGCTGCCTTGGCTGCTCTTACGGCTCCCTGGCTTTTCTGTGACCTGGCCTCAGTTCCGGGTTCAGATCTGTGTCTCTTAGACTCCTGGGCCGAGTCTGGTTCGCCCACCTCTAAACTCCTTGTGGCTCACATACAGGGGAGGAAGCATGAAGGTACCTCTGAACTCTTGGGTCTGTGTCTCTGGTATTCTCACTACCAGGCACTCTCCTGGTTCTCCTTCTGACCTTCCTGAAGACTTCCTTCTGGAGCTTCCCAGCCTGAAACTGGCTCTCCTGGAACTTGTTCCTTTTCTGTAAGGGCTGCAAGTTCAACTGCCTTTTCTCCTCTCTTTGGAGCCGTCTCCTTTCTCTTTCTTCTCTATCAGCAGCTGCTGCGGCTCGTGCCGCTCCTCTCCCCTCTGGCTTGTCTATGCTTTGCTTATAAAGCTGTTTCGTAGGTAAGGATTCTGTCCCTCTGACCAGGTGTATCTGATTATGCTTTGAATTAGTTCTTGCATCATCCCAACCTGGGCGTGTCAGCCTACTTTCTGAATCTCCGTGCATGCTCTCTCTAGCTGCACTTCTCACTAACTGCACTTTATGTATATAATTTCCTTTAAAGAGATCAGTGTTTTCTTCTACCTCCATGGGTTTACTGGCATCTGCTTCATCACATATCCCCCCCCCTTAAGATATTACGGGCTGGCATTTTCTCGCCTGCACAGCTCGTAATCCTAGACATGGGGTCTGCCTTGTGGTGCAGTTTTCCCGCTCTGTGCTCTATCTTACAATCGTGCGGCTGTAATTTCTCCTCCCTCTGCCCTATTTTGGCTGAGGTGACCAAGGCCGTTCGCTCATGCCAGGGTCTGAGTACATTAATGTGATACACTTGCTGGCGACCGCTCTTGTTCTCTATCATATATGACACTGGACCAAGCTGCTTGACCACTTTATATGGTCCTCTCCACTGGCATTCAAATTTGGGGGTAGCCCCTGTCACCATCACTATCACTTTCTCTCCTACTGATAGTTGTCGTGGCTTTGTGTCCCTATCATAATACTTTTTCTGTCGCCCTTGACTGGCCCTTAATTTCTCCTCTGCGAATTGGGAGGTCCTGTGCAGTTGTTCCTGCAAGTCTCGCAGAAACTGGGGTACTCCTATTTCCTTTTCTCCCGGTTCCACCCATTGTTCGCAGAATATGTCCAAAATCCCTCATGGGGCACGTCCATACATCAACTCGTAGGGAGAAGTCCCCAAAGAAGCTTGCGTCCACTCCCGGCAAGCATATAATACAAACGGGAGCATGGTATCCCATTCAGCCATCTCTCCGTCTAAAGCACGTCTCAACATCTGCTTTAGGGTTTGGTTTAGTCTTTCTACTAACCCATGACATTGGGGGTGATAGGCGGCTGTCTTGACGTGTCGTACACCAAAGGCGTCCCACACTTGGGCCAAATACTTCGACATAAAGTTACTGCCCCGATCGGTTAGCACCTCCTGTGGAAAACCTATTTCACAGAATAACTTTAACTCCGAGGCTATAGTCTTGGCGGATATGTTCCTTAGGGGAATAACCTACGGAAATCTTGTGGCTTGGTCGACCATAACAAGCATGTATTGAAAACCTCGAGGCGCCTTCAACAAGGGTCCCACTATATCCATGGCTATTCTACGGATTGGTTCCGATATAACGGGCATTCGGAGCAAAGGCGCCTCGGCTGGCCGGACAGAGGTCACTCGCTGGCAGGAAGAACAGGACTCGCAAAATCGCGAGGTCTCCCTAAAGACGCCTGGCCAGTAAAAACCGGGCCAGTATTTGGTCTAACGTTCCCTGTACCCCTTTATGGCCCCCTACTGGGTGGTCATGAGCCAGCCTCAAAACTAGGGACTTGAAAGCGGTGGGCACCACCAATTATTTACGGATTGTTCTGGTTTGGGGATCTAAACTTTCCCTGTAGAGCACCCCTTTATCGAAAAGGAACCTTGGGAAGGTATGCCTTTCCACCTGGGCATACTCAAGCGCCTGAGCGAGCGTGGGATCAGCTCTCTGCTCTTTGGGGAAAGATGGAAACCTCTCTACTAAATCAGCTGGGACCCAGGGCAATCCTTGTCCCGCCTCTAACTCAACTCTGTTGAGAGCGGCATCGCCTTTCTTTGCGTTTTTCTGCCTTGCCCTTCCTACTCCTTTCGGGCGGGGCGGTTATTAGGTCGTCATGTGAGGGCAACCCTGCTAGCGTTTCATCCTGGGGTTCAGATGTTTCCCCTAGAGCCTTGGACTGGGTTCGAGTAGACACAAGGGTTTCACAGGGATATAGGCACTTCTCCAACCCTTCTCTAAATTGGGGCCAGTCCCTACCTAGCACCAAGTCATGTGGTAACTTTGGAACTACGGCTACCAATATTTCCTTTTATATCCCTAATCCTTTCACTAACAGCTTATATACAGGATAGAAAGATGAGGCTCCATGAATGCATCTTATTCTCACTTTTTCCTCTGCTCGGTTCGGTACTGACTCAGACTGATCTTCTATGGTACGCCATAGTTTCTTGGAGATCATGCTCTGATCTGCACCCGAATCGAGTAGAGCACTTGTGGTTATACCCTGCACCTTAACCTCTAAAAGAAAACCTTCTCTTGTCATTTCTGTATTTTCAGTTATTAGTGCGATACGCGCTTTACATTCACTTTGCACATGCCCCAGTTTCCCACAATGAAAACACCTTTTTTTTTTCAAAGTGACTTCTTAGCATAGGCATACCAGTTTTTAAACCTTCTAGTTTAGACCTTGGCCCCCTTTCTGATGACTGCACACTAGCCCCTGCTGCCATTTTGGAAGCTTCACCATCTTTGTGAATAGCCAATTCCGCTTCAAAATACCTTTCCGTTAGGAGGATTGCTTCCTCTGTGGTACGGCAGTTTTGCAGTATCAGGAAGGTCTGCACTTCGCTAGGCACAGCAGCCATAAACTATTCTAGTACAATAATATCAACTATGGTATCTATGGTCTTACCCTCGGGCATCAACCATTTCATTGTCAGGCTTTTAACCCTTTGACCTAGAGCTTTCGGTGTCTCCCCATCTTTAAGTCGGGTTGCTCTTAACATCCGGTTATACACCATAGGAGTTAACCCAAGGCGATCTCTAATAGCCTTTGTTACTTCTATATAATTATTGGCAAGAGCTGCAGGCATAGCCCTATAGGCAGACAACGCCTCTTCGGTGAGCGAAGTTGCCAGGTGTATGGCCCACTGCTCCTTTGGCCAGCCTATCGTATGGGCTATCCTCTCAAAGGATTCAAGAAAATCATCTATATCATCATTAGGTGATAATTTCCCCAATGTTAATGTCTCAGAAGACCATGGTCCTACCATACAATTGTTAGCTATAGCATCTAGTCCCTGAGGAAACGAAGCTGCATCCGGCGTCTTCCTCTGGTTAGCCAACCATGCTTCCATTAGTTCAAGCACGGGCTTCTGCTGCGCCTGCATAGCTTGCACCGTCTGTTCCTGCGTGTGGAAGGCCATCTCTCTTTGCTTGTCAAACTGCGCAACCATCCATTGTAGGACCTCCTTCGGCTCCATAGTAGCCACCTTTCCTACAGAGAGAGAGACAAAAAAAAAAAAGTGCGGTACTGGCAACTCTTTGTCAGTCCCCCTTTTATCTGGACTCTTAATACTTCTTGCACCTGAATCCGCCACAGGTTATGCCTAATCACTCATTACCTGCATCAGGCGTTGACTCATGCTTTTAGAAAAGATGTGTCCGCTGGTCCGCTGTACAAAGGTGAGTCGGTTGATATTGTGTATCTGGACTTTCAGAAAGCCTTTGACAAGGTCCCTCATCAGAGACTTTTGGCAAAACTAAAGATCTTAATTTCCAGGACCACATGAATTAAATTTAAAATCTTTCAAACATTGTTCCCTTCTTGCTGCCTGAGCATAAATCCAGCCTGAATTAATTTCAAAACATCCTCTTTAAGTCATGTGGCCAGTACTTAGCCAGGATTTTGCCATCAAGATTAAGAAGGGAGATAGGCCTGTATAAGAACATAAGAAATGCCATACTGGGTCAGACAAGGTCCATCAAGCCCAACATTCTGTTTCCAACAGTGGTCAATCCAGGTTGCAAGTACCTAGCAGTTTCCCAAAAAGACACACAAGTTCCATAATGCTTGTGTTGGGACAAGCAATGGATTACCTGGGTCCTCTTTAATAATGGTATCTCCAGGAACAAGCAGGAATAAGTCCTCACATATGGGTAAGTCGGAACCGACAGAGCCCGCGCGGGAAAGCTCCCCAGCTTTTCAGATGAAAAGCTTTTGGGGCTTCCCACAGCGCATGCGCGCTGCCTTCCCGCCTTCCTTCCCAGCTCTCTTCAGTTCTCTTTTTCCGCGGAGCCAGCAGGTCGTGTTCCTGTCACCGCTGAAGAGATTGTTATTTTAATTTGTTTCTTTTGACCGCGTACCTGCCTTCCCCATACCAAAACCGGTACTGCCGGTCTCTCTTTCTTTCTTTTAAAAAAAAAAAAAAAATCTTTTTTTTATTTTCTCAGCACAGCTTGGTAACTTTTGTTAGGCCTTCAGGCCTACACAAATTCTCCTCATGGAGAAACCAGCCCCTGGTTTTAAAAAGTGTACCAAGTGCAATGCTGTTATTTCTCTCACAGACACCCATGAATGGTGTCTTAAATGTTTAGGACCTGACCATTCCATACCGGACTGCCCATTCTGCTCCCAGATGTCTAAACGTGGTATGCAGAACCGGGCCAACAAGTTCCATGTGCTGTTTGCTTCAGATAATCCAGCATCACAGTCATCCAGGTCTTCCTCTCCGGATGGATCTCAGGTAACCAAACTTTCTGTGGGCAAATCCTCTAAAAGCAAATCTCTTTCAAAAGATCGAGAGGCTCTCAATCTTGAGTTCGAGGATTCTGCCCAGACCAAAAAACCCCGGCGGGAGGCTCCGGCCTCCAAAGCATCACCTATGGGGTTACAGGTTGATATCGATGGCACGGCCTCGACTGATCACCTGTTAGACTGCTCTGGGGTACCGGTCGATACCGGTACCGACATCCAGGCAGCAGTGGCGTCCATGGGCAATACTGTCCAGACCATGCAGCAGGCCGTTTGGCTTTCATTAAGGCTGCGACGCCCTCGGTACCGATTCCATCGGTACCGACCCCGGTTCCGGTATCCACACCGGAACCGAGACATCGACTTCCAAGCGTCGATCGGTTCCGCTTGCTGGATTCAGGCTTTTGCCCGATACCAATCCCATGCCCGATACGCCCGATATCGATATCGATCGGTACGCGTATCGTGCATTGCAAGCACAGAGAGAATACTCAGATTCTTCTGATGAGTTCAATTCCTCTGATGACTCTGCTGAGTTTGATCTTCCTGAGGAGCCCTCTTCTCTAAAGAGGAGGATGTCTCCTCCAGAGGATTTATCCTTTCAGGATTTCATTGTTGATGTAGCTAAAGCACTTTCTATTGCTACATCTGCTGAAAAGGAACCCAGATCAAAAAAATTGGATATTTTAGGATACTCTAAACCTCCTAAAGAGGCAGTTACTCTGCCTATCCATGAAATCCTTCAAGAACACTTGATGGATTTGTGGGAGACTCCTCTAACCCTGTCTCCTCATTCCCGTAGGTTGGACACCATGTACCGGGTCCCTCCTTCTCCTGGGTTTCAAAAGACTCAGCTGCCTCACCACTCCATTGTGGTGAAGTCTGCTATGAAGAAGATAGAGTCCTAAAAGGCATTCCTCTACCCCTCCAGGGCGAGAATGTAAGACCCTCGACTCTTTTGGTAGAAAGATCTTTCAGGCTAGTATGCTTATAGCCAGGATCAATTCTTACAGCCTTTATATGGGCATGTTTCTCAGAGAACTTGCCCTAAAGGTACGGCATTTAGCCCCCTTTATCCCTGAGGATAAAACGGAGGACTTCACTACTCTGGTGACACAACTTTCAGAGGTCTCCAAGTTTTCCAACAGGGCAGCCTTTGATTCCTTTGAGGTTGCTGGCAGGGCTTCGGGAATCGCTATTGCAGCCCGACGTCTTGCTTGGCTCCAGGCTTCTGACCTAGAACCCTGGGTCATGGATGGCTTAAGGAATCTGCCCTGTACAGGAGAGAACTTATTTGGTGAGGACTGGCAAATTAAAGCTGCTCAAATGGACGCAGAAAATGCCACCTTAGATAGACTTTCTAAGTCTACCTCCACTCCTGCCAAAAAGAAGTCTTTTAAGAGGCCTTATTACAAGAAGTCCAGATTTTCCACAAATACTGGCCAACAATCTTCTCAGCCTCGCTTTGCTGCTAAACGTCAGCAATCTAAGCAAGTAAAGTCAAAGTCTGCAGTGTCTGCTACACCCCAGCAGGCTCAACCCCCTCAGGGGTTTTGACTTGCCCCTAGAGAACTTACCATTTCTGGCTCTGGAACAACCAGAGCCTCTCACCATACCGGGAAGGTTAGCTCACTTTGCTCCCAGATGGGAGCAAATAACATCAGAGCAATGGACCCTCTCTATCATCAGAGAGGGCTACAAACTTCATTTCTCCAGCCTTCCTCCCCATACCATGGTGAGGCAATTCAGTTCTCCCCCATCTCTTCTGACCCTGTTGGGTCAGGAAGTCTCCTCTCTCCTTGCCCAAGGGGCAATAGAGGAGGTTCCTCTTCCTCAACAGGGGTTAGGGTTCTATTCCCCTTATTTTCTCATCACAAAGAAGACAGGGGGCTTCAGACCTATCCTAGATCTGAGAGAATTGAACAAGTTTCTATTCAAGGAGAAATTCAAAATGCTCTCTATGGGCATTCTCCTTCCATACCTTCACAGTCAGGATTGGCTTTGTTCTCTAGATCTCAAGGATGCGTACACTCATATACTCATCCATCCATCCCACAGAAAATATCTTCGATTTCTGTTCCAGGGAAAACATTTCCAATACAGAGTACTTCCCTTCGGTCTCGCCTCTGCTCCAAGAGTATTCACAAAATGCATGGCAGTCGTAGCCGCATTTCTAAGAGGCATGGGAGTCTTCGTGTTCCCATATCTGGACGACTGGCTCATCCGAGCTCCATCTCAGTCAGAAGTCCAGATTTCCTTGGACCGCACAAGGCGTATTCTTCAATATCTGGGACTTGTGGTAAATATTCCCAAGTCCCAACTCATCCCTATTCAGTCCCTGGAATTCATAGGGGCTTATCTGGATTCCACCACTGCAAGGGCCTACCTTCCTCTGGTCCGAGGCCAACGGCTAATAAGCTTGGCCTCCCAGGCTCAGTCCAGAAGTCACTTGTCAGCCAGAGAAATGCTGCAACTTCTGGGCCACATGGCCTCCACGGTTCATGTGGTGCCCTATGCTCGCCTCCATATGAGAGCAGCTCAATGGACATTGGCCACCCAGTGGTCTCAAGCATCGGGACTGCTGTCAGACCAGGTACTCACCTCAAAACGTCTGTTTTGGTCTCTCCAGTGGTGGACATCCTCCAAAAATCTGTTGTTGGGGACCCCCTTCCAACCTTCGTTGCCCCAAGCAACCCTCACAACAGATGCCTCCCAAACAGGGTGGGGAGCTCATCTTCAACATCTCTCCACTCAGGGAACCTGGTCTCCCCAAGAGACCACCCTTCATATCAACCTTCTGGAACTGCGAGCAATCTTCCTTGCCCTCACAGTCTTCCATACCCTCCTTGCCAACCTGACTGTCCTAGTTCAGACAGACAATCAGGTGGCCATGTTCTTTGTCAACAAGCAAGGAGGGACGGGCTCTCTGTCGCTTTGCAACGAAGCTCTCAGATTATGGGCTTTCGCCAGAGAGCATCAAATTCATCTTCTGGCAGTGTATCTTCCAGGAGTTCAAAACTCTCGGGCAGACAGACTCAGTCGAGTTCTGCTTCCACACGAGTGGTCCCTGCATATGGACCAGATACACAGAATCTTCCAGGAATGGGGGACCCCGGACATAGACCTCTTTGCAAGTCCGTGGAATGCCAAACTTCCCCGGTTCTGTTCCAGGACTCCGTGTCAGGGAGCTCAGGCCAACGACGCCTTTCTCCTGCATTGGGGTCAGGAATTCCTGTATGCTTTTCCACCCATTCCTTTGATTCCCAAGACTCTGTTCAAACTTCAGAGGGATCACGGGTCGATGATCCTTATAGCTCCACGCTGGCCACGCCAAGTGTGGTTCCCTCTACTTCTACAGCTCTCCCAGGGCTCCTCCCTGGACCTGGGAGCTGCGCCAGACCTTCTGTCTCAGGAGAAAGGGACTTTGTGGCACCCAAACCCCAAGTGCCTACATCTCCGAGCTTGGTTACTGAAGGCTTAAGCCTTCATGAGTTTAATTTTTCTCAGACAGTGAAAGATATCCTTCATGCCTCTAGGAAACCCTCTACCAGGCGTTCCTATGCTTTCAAATGGAAACGTTTTTCCATTTGGTGTGCTCAACAGGGTCTTGACCCTCTGGCACTTCCTTTGAATTCTCTACTAGACTATCTCCTGCATCTTTCCAAAGCAGGCCTCAAGACGAATTCAGTACGAGTCCATTTAAGTGCTATTACAGCATCCTTAAAACCTATAAATGGACAACCTGTCTCCTCTCATCCTCTCGTTGCAAGGTTCATGAGAGGCCTGACCCTAACTAAACCTCCCATCCGACCTCCGCCGGTAGCATGGGATTTGAACCTAGTTCTAGGTCAGCTTATGAAGCCACCTTTTGAGCCTTTGGACCTCCTTGAAATTTCTTTCCTGGAAGGTTCTTTTCCTTATTGCAGTCACTTCGGCTCGCCGCATCAGTGAACTGCAGGCTTTGGTGGCTAATTCACCTTATACCAGATTTCATCATGATAAGGTGGTCCTTAGGACGAATCCCCACTTTATGCCCAAAGTGGTCTCGCCTTTTCATCTTAATCAAGAGGTATATCTACCTGTTTTTTTCCCGGCTCCTCATGCATCCAGTGCAGAGAGGAACCTTCATACTCTTGACTGTAAAAGAGCTCTCGCCTTTTACCTCAACAGGACTCAGCCACATCGAAAGTCTTCCCAACTTTTTTGGCTTTTGATCCTTCTCATTTGGGACTTCCAGTCTCCAAACGTACACTTTCCAATTGGATTGCTCAGTGTATTTTTTTTGCTTACCAGAGTAAGAACATTTCTCTGGAAGGCCATGTCACAGCTCACAATGTGAGAGCCATGGCTACTTCTATGGCTCATCTTCACTCTGTATCCATAGATCAGATCTGTCGAGCAGCCACTTGGGCCTCGGTTCATACCTTCACAGCCCATTACTGTTTGGACAAGGACTCCCGCCGGGATGCCTTGTTTGGTCAGGCTGTCCTCAAACACCTGTTCCATACTTAAGCAACTCCTGCCCACCTTCCCTGAATGGATGCCTGAGATCCATACGAAGATGGTTTACCCTTGGAGGGGGATCTCCTAGGCATCTTAGCTAGGGAGTCCCCATAAGTGAGGACTTATTCCTGCTTGTTCCTGGAGATAGCACAGTTACTTACCTGTAACAGGTGATCTCTGGGAACAGCAGGAATTAGTCCTCACAACCCACCCACCTCCCCTAGGAGTTGTATCTTCTATCTATCTACCTTCCTTTCCTCTCTCTATTGTCTCAGCTATAAACTCGAACTGAAGAGAGCTGGTAAGGAAGGCGGGAAGGCAGCGCGCATGCGCTGTGGGAAGCCCCAAAAGCTTTTCATCTGAAAAGCTGGGGAGCTTTCCCGCGCGGGCTCCGTCGGTTCCGACTTACCCATATGTGAGGACTAATTCCTGCTGTTCCCAGAGATCACCTGTTACAGGTAAGTAACTGTGCTTTATGGACCTTTCCTTCAGGAATTTATCCAAACCTTTTTAAATACAGCTACACTAACAGCTTTTACTTCATCCTCCGGTAATAAATTTCAGAGTTTGATTTTGCGTTGAGTGAAAAAATATCTTCTCTTATTAGTCTTAAACGGGTTACACTTTAGCTTCATTGCATGTCCCCTAGTATTTCTACTTTTTGATGGCATAAAGAATCAATCTACGTTTACCTCTTCCACTCCACTCCATTCATTAATTTATAGACCTCTATCGTATCTTACCTCAGCCGCCTCTTTTCCAGGTTAAAAAGCCCTAATCTTTTAAGCCTCTCCTCATGGGGTATCCTTCCATCCCCTTTACCATTTTGGTGGCTCTTCTCTGTACCTTTCTATTTCTGCTGTACCCTTTTTAAGATACGGCAGCCAGAATTACACACCACATTCAAGGTGCAGACACATCATGAAACAATATAGAGGCTTTATAATATCCTTTGTTTTATTCTCCATTCCTTTTGTTATGATTCCTAGCATTTTATTTGCCTTCTTGGCCGCCGCTGCACACTGGATGGAGGGTTTCAACATGTTATCCATGATGATGCCTAAATATGTTTCGTGGGTGGTGGTTCCTAATGTGGAACCGTGTATTGTGTAACCATAGTTTGGGTTTTTCTTTCCTAGATGCATAACTTTGCATTTGTCCTGATTAAGTTTTATTTGCTATTGGAACGTCCAGTTGTCCAATTTATCAAAGTCCTCTTGAAATTTTTCACAATCCTCTTGGGTTTTAGCAACTTTTAATAATTTTGTGTCATCTCCCTTCTGGATGACTTAAGAGCCATGAACGACTTCAAAGATTTCTTCAAATCCCTCAAAACACTCTTATTCACAGAATTCTATGATCAAGTAGCCTAGAGAACCCACGCCACATGACACGCAAGAAAGAGAATGAAGAACCAATTATCCAAGTCTATGTACGTCTTGTCACCCCTCCCCTAATGTTCGATGTGGATCCACAATTGTGTTATCAACCACTTTGATTAATGGATAAAGTGGTATACAAATCTGGTTAAATAAATAAATCAATTTGCAAATTTTACTACCTCACTTTTTCCCCATTTCCAGGTCATTTATGAATATGTTAAAAAGCAGTGGGCCCAGCACAGCACCACTATTCATCTTTCTCCATTGGGAAAGTTGACCATTCAGCTCTACCCTCTGCTTTCTATTTTTTAACCAGTTCCTGATCCACAATATTACACTGCCTCCTATCCCATGACTTTTTAATTTTGCCAAGAGTCTCTCATGAGGGAACCTTGTCAAAGCTTTCTGAAAATCCAGATGTACTATATCGACCAGCTCACCTTTTGTCTACATGTTTGTTTACAGCTTCAAAAACTATAACAGATTAGTAAGACGAGACCTTCCTTGGCTAAAGCCATGTTTGCTTTCTCCCATTAAACCATGAATATCTACATGTTCAGTAATTTTGTTCTTTATAATGGTTTCTATCATTTTGCCTGGTACTGATATCAGGTTGAATCCAAGTATGGCAGCACTTGACACAGGGTTTTAGACACGAAATGTGCACATCGTGCCTGAAGCAGTCTAAGATAAACTTCTTCTTATCCAGCTAAGTAGCGGAGCTTTTCAAGCTTTTATACAAATTGATTAAAATGGATGTAACTGAGTGGTGGACATAGTATTTTTACATGTTCCTTTCCTGAAACATCCGACAAAAATATTTATTTAGTAGATTTTCACGAGGGTTATTTGGTGGTTTTTTTGGTATCATTATGGTACTGATATCTGGCTCACTGGCCTGTAGTTTCCCAGATCACCCCTGGAATGCTTTTTGGCAAATAGCCAATGTAATGCCAATTTTTAATCTTCAGGTACTTCACATGATTTTAATGATAGTTCACAGGTTACGAATACTATATCTGCAATCTCATATTTCAGTTCTTTCAACACCCTTGGATGCATACCATCCAATCCAGGTGATTTGCTATGGTTTAGTTTATCAAATAGTTTTAATATATCTTCCCAGTTTGTCAATATTTCAATTCTTCCGATGCATCACCTTTAAATACCATTTCAGTCATGGGTAACTTGCCTACATTTTCTCCAGTAAAGACCGAAGCAAAGAATTCATTCAATCTCTCTGCTATGGTCTTGTCCCCTCTTACACTTTTATCATCTAATGGTCCAACTGACCCCCCCTCAGGTTTTTTGCTACGAATGTACTTGAAAAAGTCTTTGTGTTTTTTGCTTCCACAGCAAGCTTCTTCTCAAATTCTCTTTGCCTGCCTCATCAATGCCTTGCATCTTACTGGCCAGTGCTTATGCTGTTTCCAGTTTTTGGCTTTTGGCTCCTTTTTCCATTTCTTGAAAGATGCTTTTTTGGCTACAACAGCCTCTCTGAACTCACCTTTAACCATGCTGGCAGTTTTTTGGACTTCCTTCCACCTTTCTTAAAGCATGGAATACAGCTGGTCTGGGCATCCAAGATTAGAATTTCTAAACAACGCTCATTCTTGATGTAAATCTTTAACCTTTGCAGCTGCTCCTTTTAGTTTTTTCTTAACTGTTTTCCTAATTTTATCATAGTCTTCTTTTTGAAAGTTAAGAGATAGTACTGTGGATATCCTTGCCATCTTTCCTCCATTTATGAAATCAAATGTGATCATGCTATGATCACTATTGCCAAGTGGCCCCAACACCCTTATCTCTTGCACCAGATCTTGTGTTCCACTAAGGACTAGGTCCAAAATGGCTTCCCCGCTGGTCGGTTCTTGAACCAGCTGCTCCAAGAAGCA
Organism: Ichthyophis bannanicus; assembly: GCA_033557465.1. Lineage (NCBI taxonomy): Eukaryota > Metazoa > Chordata > Amphibia > Gymnophiona > Ichthyophiidae > Ichthyophis > Ichthyophis bannanicus. The sequence goes on from CM066031.1 coordinate 1,370,989,701, forward strand.
GTCATTTATTTAATCTAGAAACTTTATCTCCCTAGCATGTCCTGTCGTGACATTGATCCAATCGATACCGGGGTAATTGAAATCACCCATTATTAAAACTGTATTATAACTTTTATTAGCCTCCTTGATTTCTTTGAGCATTTCATCATTCATTTGTTCATTTTGGCCAGGCGATCAGTAGTACACCCCCACTGCCATCCCCTTCCCCTTTTTACATGGAATTTCAATCCATAAAGATTTTACTGTGTATTTTGTTGCCTACAATACTTTAATCCTGTGTGACTCTATGTCCTCTCTAACATAGAGCACTACCCCTCCACTAATTTGATCTACTCTGTCATTGCTATATAATTTGTACCCAGGTATCAGTGTCCCACTGATTGTCCTCCTTCCACCATGTCTCTGAGATATCAATCATATCTAACCTCTCATTTAGTGCTATATTTTCTAACTCTCCCATCTTATTTTTAAACTTCTAGCATTTTAGAGGTCATATTTTATTCATATTAATCTGGTTATCGGTAGGCAGGGGTAATTTGGAATCTTTAAGCTCTGTCTGTTCTGTACTTAAGGGCATTTGGGTTATTTTTGTCTTTATTGGAACCTCTCTTTAGATATGCCCTAACTTCAATCTTTGGTAGTATCCTTCATGGATACATCCTTCCAAACCATGTGCTCTTGGGCGTCTGTCTGCTTTCCCCTATTATCTAGTTTAAAAGCTGCTCTATTTCCTTTTTATTTCAAATTTGTTTTTATTGTTTCTCACACAAACATATCCAATAACAGCATGCCGTCGGCAAGTACATAACAGAAAGACAAATGCACATTTAATAGTCATGAGATTGCCACATAAGCCTTTCGAGAGACTCGCACCCCCACCGCCAGCAACATCAATCCCAGGGATGGGCTAGCATTATAACAGTTGACCAGAAGGAACAGCAATCTATATGGGTGAACAAACTATGCAAAAACGTTTTACCACCCCCCCCACCCACCTTCCCCCCCACCCTGCAATCAACCCCAGTGCCCGGGGCCAAACCCCACTATACCAGTACTTAATCCCAGGGGAGAAATCACCCACTTCCCACTCTACAGACATAATTTTGCAAAGGTCCGCACCAGGGGAGAGACAGCTAGACATTCAGCACTGCGCTGCGCTCCTGGGAGGATAAGGTATTTATGAGCGGTAGCCAAAGCTCAAGAAACCGCTCCCACTGTCTCCCCCCTAACTGCTTCACCGTGAGCTTTTCCATATATATCAGGTTTATCATTGATTTTTCCCAAGCCACGAACTGTGGGGGGTGGGGGTGGGGGGGGGGGCACTCTCAAGCCAGCTACCCAGTAGAACTTTCTTTACAAGAAGGAGACCCCTGTCAAACAAAACTCTGTGGTGAGATGCTGCCGTGGGCCAGGCCCCCTCCCAGCAATGAAACAGACACACCTTCCACTGCTTAAGGGCCTCTAACCCCAACCACTCCCCCATCCTATCTGTCACTTGTTGCCATAGACACTGAACCCTGGGGCACAACCAAAACTTGTGAAACAGTGTCCCCTCCTCCCGCTGGCACCAACCACATAGAGAGGTGTCCTGCAAGCCTACTTTATACTCCCATTTATCACTGGTGTATGCTCTCCAGAGAAATTTATACTGCATCTCCTGCAAATACATCCACACTGCACCCCTGGGGATCCGCTCGAAAGCAGACCGCAAGGTTTCCACCGTCAGCCCTTGCAGGCCATCTTTAGTCCAGCGTTGGATGAGGATCTGGAGATAGTCAGAATCTACCAGCGGGCAGAGCAGCTGTTTTCTCTCGTCCCAGTCAAGCAGGTCTTTCTCCACCCATCCCCCAATCAATTTCCTCGGATCCTTAGAAATCAGCAAGGTTGGGACCCGTTTCCGCAACTGGTCCACATAGTGCCGAAGTTGGAGGTATCCATAAAAATCCCTGGCTCCCAACCTATAAGTATGGCTCAGGGTCTGATAATTCTCCAAGGCTCCTCCCTCTGTTCTACCCAAATCCCCAAAACACACTATCCCCTTCTGCTGCCAAACATGGAAGAGCGTAAAGTCCGCATAGCCCGGCAAGAAATCCGGGTTCCCCACCAGTGGCAACAAAAGAGAGCATGTCGAAACCCATCTGACCCTCCCACATATCTCCCGCCAGGCCATCCGTAGAGTTCTCAGATATGCACTTTCCCTCCCTCCCCCCAGGCTGCGCATACGCACAGTATGGAGCAAATACAGACTATGACAGGGAGAGGAAATTTCCCGCAGTTGCTGGACGGGAGCACTCCATCCCTCTGCAACTAACAAACCCCAAATATGTCGAACCAAGTATCTAAGATTATAGTTCCTCAGCGAAGGTAGTTCCAACCCCCCTTCCTCCTTCCTCCGCCGCAGGACCCTAAGCGGAATTCGGGGACGACGACCCCCCCCAAAGGAAACCGGTCAAATATCTGTCAAACAGTCTCCAGTCCCTCGCGAGAATCCAAATTGGCAATAACCGCAACATATATAACCACCGAGAAAGCTCCACCATAGAAAATAAAGCAATTCTGCCACGTAGAGACAAAGGGAATGCCCGCCATCGCTGAAACGTTAGCCGTGCCCTTCCGAGCATGCCCTCCACATTCGCGTGATACAACCTGTCCGGACTCGCAGGCAGCTGTATGCCCAAATACCTGATGGAGCCCTCCGCCCATGCAAGGGGAAAATCTCCACGCCAGACATGTTTCACACCCCCTCCGACATCTAAGGCCATAGACTTAGACATGTTAATCTTTAGCCCAGAGAAACTACCATAATCCTGAATAAGTAGCAATACCCTCTGCAATGATTCCTGCGGTTCAGTCAAACAGAGAAGCATGTCATCAGCAAAAGCACTAATTTTCATCTCCTCTTCCCCCATCTTAATCCCCACCACTTGGGCCTCCTGTTGGATAACCTGTAGTAGTGGTTCCAACGCGAGGACAAATAAAAGTGGAGAAAGCGGACAGCCCTGCCGCGTACCCCTTTCCAAAGTAAAGGGCTCTGAGAAGACCCCATTCACTCCCACCCTCGCCGCTGGGAGTTTGTAGAGAACCCGGACCCACTGGGCAAACTCCCCCTGGATCCCGAAACTACCCAAAGCATCCCACAGGTATGCCCAGGCAACGCTAACAAACGCTTTTTCAGCGTCCAGACTGACTAATAATGGCGAATTTTTTGCAATACAATGCTCCATTCCCAAGAGTAGCTTAGCAATATTCTTAGTGGCATCCCTCCCCACAACAAAGCCGACTTGCCTATCTCCTATCAAAGATGGTAAGAGGGGATTCAGCCGCTTAGCTAGTATCGAGGCCAAAATCTTAACATCACTGTTGATAAGCGAGATGGGCCGATACGACGCGGAATCGAGGGGGTTCTTGCCCGGCTTCGGGATGACAATAATGTTTGCACAATGCATATCTCTGGGGAAGCCGCCCATCTGCAGAGCCTCTGTATACATAGCTAACATACTAGGGGCTAACCTAGGTGACAGTATTTTGTAGTACTCTCCTCCGAAACCATCGGGACCTGGAGCCTTATGCGATTTCCTTCCCTGTCAAAGGGGCATTAAGCCTCTGCAGCTCTCCCTCAGTTAACTGTGGCATTGCCACCTTAGCCATGAACGCTCTACTTTTAGTAGCATCACGGTCTTCCTCCGTATACAAACGGGCATAAAAACTTCGAAAAATTTCTGCAATGTGCTGCGGTTGATGCTGCAGCTTCCCCTCCTCATCTTTAAGAACAGGCACAAAACGTGCTCCGCCCGGGTCACGAACCAACTTCGCTAAGAGCCTTCCGGACCGATTACCATATCTATACAATTTATGTTGATGGTATTGCAAGGACATCTTAGCTCTTCTCTGAAGGAGCTCATTGAGGGCCAACTGGGCCTTGACATAATCCTGCTGAAGCACCCGGACTCCCCGCCCATGCAAGTTACTTAATTTATCTTGTAAAGCCTGAAGGTTACGTTCCAGAACCAAAATGCTATGATCTAAATGTCTACGTCTTTTAGCAGTGTAGGCAATAATTATCCCTCTCATAACTGCTTTACTAGCTTCCCAAAATAAAAGGGGCGTACACTCGGGGGTGTCATTGAAAAGGACGTATTCATCCCAGTGCTTCTCCAAGAAACTTCGAAAGCCTTTATCTTCCCATAAATAGGCCGGAAAACGCCAGCCCGCCCTACCCACCCCTTGGCATTCCCAAGTCATCCAGACCATACCATGATCAGATATTGCTATGGGCTCTATATCCGTCTGATCCACCCTGGAGATCGCCTGCTCACTCACCAGAATATAGTCTATCCTGGACCAGGTAAGGTGGGCTCTCGACTGATGGGTGTAAGCCCGTTCTCCCGGGTGAAGGGTACGCCACACATCTAGCAGGCCTCCCATTCTACAAAGGTAACCCGCCCCTTTTTTAGACCAGGCCCCACCCCCGCTCGCCACCGATTTATCCAGGTGAGGGTCATTGGGGCAATTAAAGTCCCCAGCCAATACTAATTTGCCTTCCCCCACCCTCTGCACAAAGCCCAAAAGAAGTTTAAAGAAAGCATGGTCGTATACATTGGGGGCATAAACATTACCTATCCATATCTCATCATTGTACAATTTAGCCTGCAGAAAAACATAACGCCCCTTCGGGTCAGATTCAATCTTCTTCACTTCAAATGGGACACCCTTTTTCACCAACACCACCACTCCCGCCGTTTTCCCCCCGGAGGAAGCCCCATACACGCTCGCCACCCAGTCCTTCACCAGCTTTTTATGTTCCTGCTCGCTAAGATGGGTCTCCTGTAGCAATGCTAAATGAGCTCCTTTCCTTTTTAACGCTTGTAAAATTTTTGTGCGCTTGACAGGAGAGCTTATTCCGCCTACATTCCAGGAGATTAGTTTAACATTTTGGTTACTTTATTCTTAGGGCTATGGCCTTTCACTGCAAGACTACAATTATTAACTCCAGGAACCGCCCAGCCTCGGCCCCAGAGAAAGACTCTCCCCCGTCCCCTAGCCAACCATGAGGTCCAAAAGTCCCCGGGCACCCTTCCCTTGTCTATTCCCAACCCCTCTCCACCCCCCAGCAACAGTGTCATACAAACCTAAGAAACATACAACCCCCAAAACAACTCTCAACATCCAACACATGCAAGACTCAACACTCTCCTCCCCCCCCCCCACCCCCCGGGATATCCCGTACAACTCCTTTGTCCTGCCGAAGCAAGACGCTCCCGACAGGAGCGAGATCACTGTCCACACCTCCGGGCCACTCATCGCCGCATTAATGAAGGCTGTTACTCAGATATTTAACCCTTGGTACCAAATTCACATGTCCTGAGTTCAAAACAGTCCAAATTCAAAGCAGGTCTGCCGCCACGCAGCCAAAATCACTGTCTAGTTGTCCTCGGGCGTGGGCTTGGCCAAAAGGGAGGCCACTAGGGTCCGTGCCGCAGCTGCCTGTTCAAATGAATGAGACTTGCCGTTGTGGAAAATTCTCAGTGTGGCCGGGTAGCTTAGCGCAAAGCAGATGCCGCCACGTGCTAGGTCACTGCAGAGTGAGGAGAACTCCTTTCTCTTAGCTGCCACCGCCGAGGAATAGTCCTGAAACATTAGAACCTGTGCATTATCGAGTTTTAAGTCTCTCCGCTTTCTGTATGCCTGCAGGAGAAGGGTTTTATGTTGAAAATTCAAAACCCTGGCCAGCACTGGTCGCGGCCGTTCTCTGCCCTCCGTCCGCTGGCCTAGCCTGTGGGCCCTTTCCACTTTGATATGCCCAATCAAGTTGTCCAGACCCAACTCCTTCGGCAACCAAGTCTCAAATAAGTCCAATAGTTGATGGTCCGTCCGGGACTCGGGCACACCGACCAGTCTCAGGTTATTCCTCCTGGACCTATTTTCCAAATCATCCACTTTGAGCATCAGCGCCTCAAGTTGTTCCTGATGTTTCCGACTGGCTCGCTCTAGCGTTAGTTCACCTTCCTCCATCACAGTCACCCGCTGCTCCACTTCCTCAATTCTCCGCGTCAGCTCAGTGAACGTTTCACCCATGACCTCCAGCTTTTGCATTATGGTGTCGAATTTGGGTTCCAGTAAGCGAACTACTTCTTGCGCCGTCTCCTCGGGGGCTGTTTCACCACCATCTTTCTCCGGGGACCCATGCCCAATACCTCCTTTCATGCTGGTCGCCATTTTGTTTTCTCGGGAAGTGGCAGTCTTTTCCCTCCTCACAGCTGCCTTCATTATACCCCGGCTTGTGTCTTTCCAGTCTCCGATGATGCCCCGCACACTCCAACAACCTCCAGCAAATTTTTTCCAGCGTTTCTCCGACTGTCGCCTCCGGTACGTTCAAAGGTTTTTGGAGCGGCCCGGGAGCGTGGCAAGGAACACCTTACCCGCTCATGTGCTCACGTGATCTCCTCTATTTCCTTTTTAAAGGTTAATGCCAGCAGCCTGGTTCCGTCCTGGTTAAGGTGGAGCCCATCTTTTTGGAAAATCCCCTCCTTTCCCCAGAATATTGCCCAGTTCCTAATAAATCCAAACACCTCCTTTGCTCCATCATCTCATCCACGCATTGAGGCTCTGGAGCTCTGCCTGTCTTTTGGGTCCTGCACATGGAACAGGAAGCACTTCTGAGAATTCTGCCTTGGAAGTTCTGGATTTCAACTTCCTACCTAAAAGCTTAAATTTGGCCTCCAGAACCTCCCTACCACTTTCCTATGTCATTGGTACTAACATGTACTAAGACTGCAAGCGCCTCCCCAGCACTATCTGACACCTTGTCTAGGTCATGTTACCAAGCGATCCTCACATCCACCAGTCACCCAGCTATCTACATGCCTAATGATCGAATCACCAACTATAACGGCTATCCTAACTCTCCCCTCATAGATATATGGCCTGGAGAAACCTCCCTGATGCGAGACAGATTTATATCACCTGAAGGACAGTTCCTAGCTACATGATCACCTTTTGACACACCAGGATGATGCTGTCCTGTCACGTGACCTCTCCCCTCCATGGCAACAGTGAAGCTGCCAGGCTGGAGGTGGGGCTTCAGTACTATGTCCCTGTAAGTCTTGTCTATGTACCTCTCTGTATTCCTTATGTCCTCCAAGTCTACTACTCTAGCCTCCAGAGATTGGACTCATTCCCTGAGAGCAAAGAGCTCCTTGCACCTAGTGCACATGCAAGACCCTTCACCAAACGGGTGAAAATCATGCATGTGACACTCAATGCAAAAGACTGGAAACCCCCCATCTCGCTGCTGGACTGCTGTTTGCATCTTAGTTTTAAGGTTTTGTTCAGATATTAAAGTTGTTTGTTTACTTAGGTTTGCAGGGGATACTTATACTAATTCAACAATGCCTTATATGTTAAATGGACTTTGTGCACCGCAAAAATAATTAATCTCAGGTCCTTAAAGAAACGTCTTTCTGATAAGGATAACCAGCTGCACCTTAATAGGTTTAAGAGCCTATAAAGCTAAGATATCCCAGGGGTGGGAGGGAGGGAAAGAAGACTTACAAGCTGGCTTGCTACACAGTGCCCTGACCTGTGCTTCTAAGGTAAAGTCTTACTAATTTCCTGGGTGATTCACACAGCTCTTGGTTTGATAGAGGGGGCCTTTCAAATTGCCCCTTTGATCTGTCACTTGACTTTAACACCTATTTAAGATAACTTCACAGATCTTTTGCTTCCTAACTCAAAGGCCTCTTTGTAATGGTCACTAGAAACAAGTTTAGTTCTTTGTACTCGGAGACTATTTATTCTACTTGTATGCTAAGCTGTACTCTGATTTGATTTAAATGAAAAGCGCTTTGGTGGTACTAAGATCTGATTGATTCAGCAAACACACTGAATTCTAAAATACACAGATTTATGTGCTTTAACCCAAAGATTACCCTTTCCCCCCCCAAGATTTAGAGTATATTCCATATGATAAATACTTACAAATACAGATCTATTTCCAGTTGTAGTAGTTCCTCTGGGTAGTCCTTCAGTAGAGTGAGGATCCCACTCTGCCTTATTGTTTATTGTACCCTGCTCTGTTCTGAAGGACGGTATAGAAAAATTGATTAAATTATAAAGTACAGGGATCCCATTGTCTCAGCTAGGCTCCTCTTCCTCAAAATACCATTAAATAATTTCTGCGTTGGACCCACAAGTTCCTCTCCTTAAAGATCTTATAGAATTTGGTTGGAAGGCCATCCAGCTCAGGAGATTTGCCTACTTTTGAGTTCTAATCGCATTCAGCATCTCCTCAACTGAAATTGCTCTACCGAGTGCAGTTACTTCCTCAACAGAGACCGACCCCCAACTCCACCGACAATAAGTAGCTAGCCATATCACTTTCACGTCCCCCGTTCCTAGTTTTATCCAATTCTGTATAAAAAGCCCTACAAGCCTCCCTTATCTACCCATTTCTCAATAGTTCCTACCCTGGGCATCCCTGATTTTATAGATGTGCACTCTCTCCCTTTGAACTCACAGGCAAGCTGCTAGAAGCAATCCTGCTTTATCACCTTGCTTCCAGTAGGCTTGTTTAGTCCTCAGTAACTACCAGCAAATGTCATGCATATTTGTGGACTGTAAACTAATCCGAGCCTCCATTAATTGAATTTGAATTGCCCTAGTTGGGCCTCCTCTTATCTTTCTCAAAATAGGCAATTTGTTGCTGCAATCTCTCTCTTCTTCTGAGCCCCCATTTAATGAACCTTAACTCCGCCATCCCCCCCCCAGTCACTGCCTTAAATATTCATCCTATACTAAAGTAGATAAGGGAGGTATGTAGGGGAGAAAAAGACCATACAGCCTATCCAGTCTGCCCTTCATACCAATTACTATGTTCTGTTTTTTCCCCTTTTAAAGATCCTATAGAAACACAATTAAGAGACTAGGTCTTCTTGGATGTTAAACTCATTTAGATAGATGTTGATGACCATGCTTTGTACAGGCATGGTTGCCCAATGCCTCTTACACAGGATCCAGTAGTTACCGGACAGCCTAGAGGTGGCGATATTGGAGACTGGAGCGTTGTTTTGTGGCGGATGCTCTATACAACTTGATCACAATTTCCTTCAAGTCCATGGCAGCAGTTTGTAGTGGTCTAGAATTGGTCAACCAATGCTGCCTCTAAGTTGCGCTGGAGCTAGCTCCCCTCTTAAAGGCAAACTGCTCTTTGAGGAGGACATGGACAATCTGGTAAAAGACCTTTAAGAAGCTTGCCCAGGAATACCTTGCACAGAGCTTGATGGAAAGCTTGGGGATGTCCAATAAAGAGTTCAGGCATGGCTTATTCTTCTTCTGGACCAAACCTAAGAAGGGTCAGACCTTTTGAAGATCCCAGTGTTCTTTCAACTCGGCAGTTACTCCCTCAGGAGCTGGTAAACCTTTACTTCTGAGAGGTTCCCAGTCAGGGTGGCTCCATCTGTTTTCGCTCAGAATGGACCTATATCACACACCATCAATGGATCCTCCAGATTCTAGAAAAGGGTTTACACACTGGAGTTTGCAGAGCCTCTTTGGGATATCTCTGTACAGTCTCCCTGTGGTTCCTTAGCAGAGAAGGTAGCCGTAGAAGATACTCGTCAGTGCCTCCTGCAGTTTGCAGGCTTCCTGAGAGACAGGGTTGGGGTGCTATTTTATTTACTTTATGCTAATAAAGAAGGGTCTTTCTGACCCATTCTGGTCCTGAAGTTCGTCAGTGCCAAGCTGCGAGTATCGGTCCGGCAAGGGGAATTTCTTATACCCTTGGACTTTGCTGAGGCATACTTCCATGTTTTCAGAAGCAGCCTCAGTGGTTCCTCCACTTCTGTGTTCTGTGCTACCATTTTCAGTTTCATGCCTTGTCGTTTGGACAGGCCACAGTATCTTGCGTAGTAGTGGCGGCGGCAGCAGCAGTGGCGGCGGCATTGCTGTGGAAATGGGTGAACCTGTATGTAAATGAATGGCTAATTTGATCTGACCCCCATAAAGAGGTCTGGAGCAGATATGGCTCAGGTGATATATCACTGGCCGAAAAAGCTGGGTTTGGTTATCAACTATCCCAAGAGTAGCCTCATACCCTCCCAGGACTTGTAGTATCCCAGGGCTCGCTTCAGCACTTGCTTGGGGTGAGCATTTCTCACCCTGGAAAGATTCAACAGGCTGCAGTGACAGCCCGGGGAGTTTTGTTCTCAGGCAGTTCCCAAGGCCTTGGACTACCTGCAGCTTCTGAGGTTCATGGCATCAGCCCTGGAGCTGATATCTTGGGTCAGGGCATGTGTGTGTGACCCCTGCAGGGTCACCTGGTACACTGGTTTCCCTGATTCCCATTTATTCCTTTAGAGCCTTCCTCTTTCCGCAGGGAATTGAGGAGCAATTGGTCTGGCGACTACAGACTCATCCTCCAAAGGGCAGACTGCCCCTGGAGATGCTGGAGTTGGGTGATTGTTTCCAAAGATGCCAACCTGCAGGGCTGGGGAATGTACTCGGAGTAAGTTTTGTTCATGAACATTGGGTTCCCCCCCCCCCCCCCAGGAAGGCTCCTGGTCAATCAGGCTGGAAGCCAGACCATCCCACCCTGCCCTAGAGAGATTTTGATCTCTCTTGGTCAAGGCTGTCAGAGTGTTCTTGGATATGCCATGGCTGTAGCTTACGTCAACAAGCAAGGCAGCACTTGCAGTACTGCAGTAGCCACAGAGGTTGCAAAACTGTCATTGGGCGGAAGGTCATCCAGTTGCTCTGTTGGCAGCCCATATAGTGGATCCCAGTGAGTGGGAATGATGTCCTTGCATGTTGGATCTCATATTGAGGAGGTGTAGGGCCTTCCATTAGAGAATTTTTTTCAGCTGCAAGAAGATTCATTTGCAATGGGCTTGGATGCCCCGATTCAGGAGTGACCCCAGGAGGGGCTCCTATATGGCTTTCCCAATGGCTTTTGGCAAGCTGGCTACATCGTCTGCTCCTACCTCTACTCATTCATATAGCATTACAAGGCAAATGCAGCACTGGACAGGTACATACAAAAGACAGTCCCTGCTCGTTGGAGCTTACAATCTAATCAAGAGACAATACAATAGCTGAGAACAAGAAGTGCAATAGGCAAAGGTAAGGAGACATAAGGAAAGCAAGGGATCAGGATCCAAAAGCAGCCTCAAAGAGCTGAGCCTTTAGCATGGACTTGAAAAGGACGGGGGGGGGGGGGGGGAGACTAAGCCTGACATACAGATTAAGGAAGTTTGTTCCAGTCATAAGGAGCAGCAAGGTGAAAGGAGCGAAGTCTGGAGTTGGCAGTTGAAGAAAAGGGCATAGAGAGAAGCAAGCTAGTGGAAGAGTGGAATTCACAAGGAAGGGTGTAGGGAGAGAGGGAAGGTAGTAATGAGCAGTAGAATGAATGCATTTGTAGGTCAGAAGGAGAATTTTGAATTGGATATGGAAATGGAAAGGGAGCCAGTGAAGTGACTTGAGAAAAGGGGTTATATGAGTATATCGGGGCTGGAGGAAGATTGGCCATGCAGCAGATTTCTGAACAGATTGAAGGGGAGAGATGACTCTGAGGACCAGCACGGAGGAGGTTGCAGTAGTCTAGATGGGAAGTGACTAAAGAGTGGATAAGTGTTTTAGTAGTGTATTCAGAAAGGAAGGGCGAAGTTTGTTAATGTTATAGAGAAAGAAATGGCAGGTTTTAGCAATCAGTTGGATGTGTGTGGAGAAGGAGTCAAAGATAATCCCAAGGTTACGAGCTGAGAAAACAGGAAGTAGAAGAGTTATCTATAAAGAAAGGAAGAGGGGGGAGGGTTTAGGGTCGGAAATAAGAAGTTCAGTTTTGGCCATGTTCCATTTCAAATGGCGATGAGACATCCGGGCTGCGAAGTCAGATAGGCATGCCGAAATACAGGAGAGAGAGCAGGTGTAGAAAGATAGATCTGAGAGTCGTCATGGGAGGAGATGAGAGCACCAAGGGACTGGGTATAGAGAAAAGGAGAAGCCTAAAACAGACTCTTGGGGTACACCAACTGAGAGTGGGATAGCAGTGGAAGAGGAACTACCAGAACAAACACTGAAAGAGCGATGGGAGAGAGAAGAGAACCAGGACAGCACAGAGCCCCTAAAACCAAGTGAGGATAATGTATAGAGTATAAAGTGGTGGTCAACAGTGTCAAAAGCAGAAGAAAGGTAAAAATGAATGAGGACTGAGTAAAGGCACTTGGATTTAACTAGGAACAAGTCGCTGGAGACTGTGCAGAATTCAGTCTCACCCAGCTTGGTCACTCTTGTGGTGCTGGACTGGCCACACCAACCCTGGTACTGTATTTCATGGGCTTGTTAGCATGGCCCCCTCTTGCTGCCTCAGGAGAGGGGTCTTCTGCAGCAGGGCCCTCTGTTATGGAGGATCCCATTCTCTTCTTGCTTATATCCTTATCCTTTAAAGGTAAAGGCTGTTGAAAAAAGGGCAGCTCTGTAATACAAGTTGATACGCTGCTGAAGGCCTAGAGGACCCCTACTTCCTTGGCTTGTGAGATTTTGGAGCGTTTTCGAGAGGTGGTGTTCTTCTCAGGCCCTGGATACCAGGAGGAAGGGGACAGTCACTATTTTTTTCCTTCTTACAGTCCAGTTTGGACTAGGTTAGTTGTAAACTCTCTCAAGGTTCAGATAGTAGCTCTTTCGTACTACCTTGGGCGTATTTAAGGAATGTCCTTGGCAGTGCATCCCAGTATGCCCTGTTTCCTCAAGGAGTGACGTGGATCTGTCTACCATGTGGCCAGTTTGTTTCACAGTTAGAGTCTTTCTCTGGTATTGAAGATACTGAAAGGTTCCCTTTTTGAGCCCCTTTGTAAGGCGGCTTTCAAAGATTTGATTCTCAAGATGGTATTCCTGGTGGCTGTTGTATCTGCTGAGCAGCTATTGGAATTAGACTTGTCCTGTAGGGAACCTTTTCTGGTTATTATAACTGACTCTGTCACCTGGGGGTGCTGTCTTCCTTTCACCTTAATCAGACTAATCCTGCCTTCCTCCTTAGAGGAGGACCTTAGGATGGACCCTTACTTCGTCTGTTGGAAATGAAGAGGGCATCTGTGAAGAATCTGGAAATTACTAATTCCTTCTTTTGGTTGGACCATCTCTTTATCCTTTTTTGTGGTCTGAGAAATGGACAGGCTGTGGCTAAGTCTTTGCCTGTTGGATTAAGGAGGCTTCTATTTATTTATTTTTATATACCATGCTATTTAGCAATCAGTGCAGTTTATAAGGAACAAAAACAGTAATTACATAGAACAAGTTTAGAACACAAACAGCAACATCAGCGGTTAATAAGATAACAGTTGGTAGGCTAGACAGGGGAGTCAACTTGGGTCATACTCGGGTGAATTATATACAATGTGAGTATTAGGGAAAACAGTATCTACTACGTCTATTAGGATAAGTAGATGAGTTTGACTGAGAGGTTTGGTTGAAGGCAGCTTAAGAATCTAAGGGGGCACTAGTCTGGTGATCTGTTATTTCATCATAATATAGTTGGAAAAGATGCGTCTTTAGAACCTTTTGGAAGGTAGTCAGGTCATAGATTGCACAGATTGAGGAGGGGGGAGGGAGTTCCAGAGAGGTGGTGTGTATAGTTTGAATGCTCGGTTATTTCTAAACTGTGAACCTTTTCTTACTATGGATGGGACTAAGAGTGTTGGCATAGTAGACCTTCTAACTCTATTCTCTGGTGTCCATTGGAAGAACTCTTCGAGGGCAATTTCAGAGAGGTTGTGTAGTATTTTGAATGTCATTATGAGAGCCTTGTACTTGAGACGGCTAACAATGGGAAGCAAATGTAGTTGTCTCAGGATAGGGTTGTATGTTCATATCTTGATGCTCCAGCCAGAATTTATGCTGCAGTATTCATAGCCAGTTGCAGGGGGTGAATAGCGCAGTCTGGGAGACCATAAAGAATGATATTTGCATAATCAAAATGAGGAGTGATTATTAGTTCAGCCTACCGTTTTTGTATGTAGGAAGCACGTACGGGAGGGAGTCAGAGCTAATTCCACTAGGGTACAAACCTTGTCCTAGACAGAGTACTCCTTGGTGTCTCCAGTAGGCATCTGTGAGGTAGCTTCCCAGTCATCTGAGCACCTTTTGTGAAGCACTACAAGTTGCATGTGGGTGCTGGAGCAGTCGGAGCAGTTGGTGCCTTCAACAGGACAGGTTCTGTTCAGAGTGCTGTCTTCCTCCCTCCCTGGATTCTGACTGCTTGGCTACATCCTAGTTGACCGGACTGGTTTAGTAGAATAAGGAAGGTGAAACTTACATACCTATTAAATTTTTTCCTTCAATCCTACCAGACCAGACCAGGATCCACCCTGAGAAGCCTAGCCCTTTAGGTTTGGGAGCCCTGCTGCCTCCTAATTGTGTTGTCAAGATCAGTATCTGATGCAGAGTCAATTTATGGTAAGAGAGCCAGCAGTTTGTTGAAAATTGTTTAATATTTTTCTGAGTTTTCAGTCTTACTTTCTGCTTGGGAAGTATCATGCTGGCTTTCTCTCAGTGCTGCACCAGTAGATATACTAGTGATGACATAATTGAACGTTGCTCTAGTCTGCCCCACCTGCTGGCTGGGGATCATAACCCACTTGTCTGGATTGGTCTAGCAGGATTCAAAGAGGGGAAATTATCAGGTATGTAAATTTTGGCTTTTATTAGCATTTAGTAATCTGAATTATTTTAGAGTACTTAGTTTTTTTCATTTCAGTAAAATAAGCTCTTAGGTTAAATATGAACTCGGTATGATGATGTTGCTTGTGATATGCTTCATATATTCTCATTTTTTTAAATGGAAAATTAGTAAGCACATCTATAATCAGAACATAGTTTGAGCCTCATTGCAGCATTCTTGTTCTGAATGCCAAGAGTGAACAGAAAACATGACTTAGATTTCTTGTCTGGTGATCCCTGAGCAGACTTCTGTGAGTAGAAAAAACGGCAAATAAGTTGTGCTTCTGCTGGTCAAACAAGAGGTCTTGATTTGGTTGATAAAGAGAACTAATATCTCAAATTAGGAGTAGGTAGCTAAAGAACCACAGATGGATTAAAAGGCAGAGCTTGCAGGCTTGGATAGTCTCTTCCACTGCACAATAGTGTTAATTATTACCAGATTTAAGTGTACTTGTACTAGTCTCCTGAAGAAGCTGCAATATGTGACACCTGGGCAAGGGCTGTCATTGGAGGTGGGTTATAAAATGAGAACAAGCCCCAAGTAGATCAACTGCACACAGTAGCTCAGTACAAACGGTTTTTATTTGAACTGTAAGTCCAAAAGAGCAGGAGGAAACTGTTAGGCCCAAAATATCCCTCCAAAGCCCATACATAGTTTTAATGTAGTTAATAATCTTTTTTCATTTTCTGAATACCAGACCTGTTTATAGCTCTTTAGAACCAGAGTTATCTCTCTATGCTTCAGTAGCGTTAGACTCCATTAGTTTTCAAGAGGTGTTACTGTGGTCTACCCTAAAGTGAATATCTAACCAATAAAATGTCTAAATATCACACACATCTTCCATCAGTGGAATAAAAATATTCTTTCTGTGTTTAATTCTTTCTCACAGGGGGACATTCCATGGGATGACAAAGAGTTTCGATTTTACTTCATGTCCAGTGCATTATTTTGGGCAGTTATTACATACTACTTTTTCTTCAGGCGCTCGGGAAGAGAGATCACTTGGAAGGATTTTGTCAATAGCTATCTCTCCAAAGGAGTAGTGAGTACATAATTTATTTAGGTGTCTTTTATACCGCCTTATCATGTATTCAGGGCGGTTTGCATTATAAACAGCAGTAATACATTATAACATGGTGAACAAATTCAAGTAACACATATGAAAGAATTAAATCGCTGATATATACATGATTACTGATTTGATGGCACTAAAAAAAAAGGTGTTAATCATTTTGGTATAACTTATTTACAAAGTAACATGTAATAGATTTTAAATATATACATATTTAGCTAATTTCTTATTTTAGAGTTGATATATTTTGTTTTACTTTTTGTATGTGATATTTTGCAGGTTGGATGTATAGTGATTATTTTATAGAATGCCAATGCCAAATCATGTTAATAGTATTAAGGAGTTTTATCTATCTTTTGTTAGTAAGAAATGCCTTTAGGAGATGTGCTGTTGACTTAATGCATGTACAGGCTAGGACTTCAGTAGACAGTATTAATGGGTACGATGTAATGACTTTATCCTGAAAACATAGTACGAGTATACTAGAATTTCTGCTATACAGTGACGCTGCTGCTAGAAAGTAAAACTGTGTAGAATTAAATATATGGACGTCTTCTTTTTTTTTTTTTCATGTGTGTGTTAAATATATGGACTTCGGAACCAGATTACACTCACCATCTTTAGAATTTTTTAAACATATTTCATACACTAATCCAAAAAACTAATTTTCTACAGAAAACACTAGAGATCATCTTGTGATCATTTTGTCAAAGGGTTTTTTTGGATTACATGTGACTGATTTGTTAGATGCAAATTCCTTTGTAAAATATAATGCAGTTAATTCCATTTGGAAAAAAAAGGGAGTTGGGAAGCTCAAGGATAGAAATAAAATCAGAAAATTCCACAAGCTAATAATGTAATAGTAAGAATAACAAAACAATGTATTTATCCTATATGTATTATACTGCATATTTATGGCTTCTCTATTTGATTTATTTTTATTAGTCAAGGTATGTAGAAATGTACATTTGTGAGATTATCAGCTAATGCCCTTGCCCCCTCTTCCCCCTCATTTCTGACAGCAATTTTTCAAAGAGATGTTGTAAATGAGGTTTCCTTATCGTCACTCCAGTCCAGTCCTGCAGCAATGGGTAGTCAACTTCCACTAACAGTTTGGAAATCTTTATGATGACCTCACTGTACTTAGGCTGCTGGCATCTCCTACCAGCCCCAGTAAGCTTAGTCTCCAAGCAGCTGGAGCAGGTGATCCCAGGGATCAGGACTCACTCTAGGGACAACTAAGGAGATTTAGTGTTTTAATTTCTTTTTTCTTTTTCCTTTTTGCACTGCAGAAGAGGTTTGGAGTACCTGACGGGTTGTTAAACACCTGAGAAGCTTTTTGTCTGGAACATTAAAGCTCAATAAAAAAAATGAGAAACAGCACTTCAATTAAGAGACCAGGGGCTCTCCGGCAGAAAAGGAGGCTTCTGGGGTCTGCTGGGACAGTGGCAGTGGCTCCTGAACCCTGAGCAGGTGAGGAGCTGTAGACACAAACACCAGGCTGCGTGTAGAGTGAAGCGCCGTCATTCCTGCCTCGGTGCCGAAACCTGTAAAGGAAGGCTGAACGCGAGGAGTTTCAGAGGGGCATGGATCAGTGCAAAAACAGTGTTTGAGACAGTTTTAAGCTGATCGGGCAGCCTTTCCTTCAATTTGCTGTGTAGTGGGGAGTTTGGTTACTGCGTGGCTCCCTGCCTTCCTTGCTGTTGGCAGAGTGGGAAATTGCGCCATTTTAAGCAGCAAGTGCCATCATCTTCAGGTGAGAACTGTGGGAGGAGGATGGGCTCTTCCTTACTCGCACTTTTTTGATTTTTGCTTCTCTTTGAGGGTTTAATACGGGGCAATTTAAAAAAAAAAAAAAAAAAAGAGATTACAACACTGCATAGAAGTTCCCCCTGAGGAGCAGCTGGCAGGAGTTTGGAAGGGGCATCTGGGCCGCCTTGTTCCACTAGCCAGATCATGCTGGGTAAGCCGCAATGTGGGCTCTATGGAGTCTGGCAGAGTAGGCTTTTACCTTCTGATCTCTGCCATGAATGTGAGGGGGAGGCTAGGTTGGTAGACAGGGACTGGCTTGATGAGGACAGTGGGGAATCTTCTCGAGCTGCGTCCACAGATATGCCGGGAGCTAGCTCACAGTTTTAAGAGGGCTCTAGTTTTGTCCATTGCGGTTGCGAGGACATTGGCCCATAGGAAAGAGGAGCTAAGAAACGGAAAGCAATGCCGCTCCAGGCCCCTCTATTCCCACCATCAGGAGGAGGAGGGTGCCGGGGGAGGTTTCCCCCGAGTTCATGTTCCTCACGCACCAAGACTTTGCCATGATGCAGCAGGGAGCTAGATCATCTCCTCCGGCGCTTTCATGTGGCAGAAAAGTCTGCATCGGAAGTAGCAGAGCACACTGTGGAGGCAGAGCCTGCCACTGGTAAACCACGAGATGGATTTGTTTGAGGAGATGGAGTGTCAGCACGCGGAGGATCAGGGTGGCTGGAACAAGGAAACAGAGCTGGACGCGGAACGAGAAGAGCTAGAAGAGGTGAGATTCTGCAGGAAGAGGAATCTTGCATTTTCCACATCTTCCGCTGTGAGGAATTAGGAGCATTTATCATGGCGTCCCTGAAAGCATTGAACATGCCTGCAAGGAGAGGGCCAATGGAGGAAGCACTAGAGGACCTGCTGTTCCAAGGGTTTTTCCGTAGCATCAAGTGATCAAACAAATGATACAGGATGCGTGGGACTTCCCTAGAGTCCGCCCTTAGGGAAACACGGACCACGGCGCAACTGCTGCCGGAGCATGTGGATGCTATGGTGTTGGCAGTGACTAAGAAGACCACTCTACCGGTGGAAGGCAGCACAGCGCTCCGAGAGGTTCAGGCCGGAAGTTGGATACCTTGTTCAAACAAGCTTTTCATATTAATGCACTTTCATTACAAGCTTTTGTGGCTCGGGCTTGCCTGTGGTGGACACTGGGAGCTCTGAAGCCCAAAGGCGATGCTCTGGATTCTCAAGATCCAGCTGCTAGGTCGGAGTCGGGGGCTGCTTATCTAGTTGTCACGTTCTGTGATCTCATTAGAGGTCAAGCAAAGAGCATGCCTTCCGTAGTAGCAGCACATCGTTATCTCTGGCAGAGAAACTGGGTGTCAGATGTGTCCTCTAAGTCCCAGCTTAGTAAGCTGCCGTTCAAGGGCAAGCTTTTGTTTGTAAAAGATATTGTGAAGTTGGTTAAGGAGTTAGGGGAGTCAAAAGGAGGCCGCCTCCCAGAAGATGAGTCTAATTGCAGATTTTGCTCTGTCTGTTTGCTCCCTGCCAACATGGACGTTAAGAACATAAGATATGCCATACTGGTTCAGACCAAGGTCCATCAAGCCCAGTATCCTGTTTCCAGCAGTGGCCAATCTAGGTCATAAGTACCTAGCAGTTTCCCCAAAAGACACAGGTTCGTCAAGCAGTGATATCCCGTGTCCCTTTTAATAATGCTTTATGGACCTTTCCTCCAGGAACGTGTCCAAACCTTCTTTTTAAACCCAGCTGCACTAACAGCTTTTACTACATCCTCCGGTAACGAATTCCAGAGTTTTACACGTTGAGTGAAAAAATATTTTCTTTTATTAGTCTTAAATAGGTTACCCTGTAGCTTCATTGCATGTCCCCTAATCTCTTTATATTCTGATGATGTAAACAATCAATCTACATTTACCCGTTCCACTCCATTAATTTATAAACCTCTATCATATCTCCCCTCAGTCGTCTCTTTTCCATGTTGAAGAGCCCTAACCTTTTTATCCTCTCTTCATAGGAGTATCCTTCCATCCCCTTTGCCATTTTGGTGGCTCTTCTCTGTACCTTTTCTAATAACACTATCTTTTTTAAGATACGGCGATCAGAATTGTACACGATATTCAAGGTGCAGTCGCACCATGGAACGATACAGAGGCATTATAATGTCCTTTGTTTTATTTTCCATTCCTTTCCTTATATTTTATTTTCCATTCCTTTCCATTGTCTTTGCTCTCTTGGCCGCCGCTGCACACTGGGCGGAGGGTTTTAACATGTTATCCACGATGACGCCTAAATCTTTTTCCTGGGTGGTGGTTCCCAATGTGGAACCTTGCATTGTGTAACCATAGTTTGGGTTACAACCCTCGGGGTCAAGGGTTTTGGAGAGCAGGGTATGGTTTCTTTGCTACCGCCTCTTCCTCAGGAGTCAAAAAAACACAATGAAATGAAGATGGCCCAGGCGGAGGTGCAGCCAGGGGGAGGTTGGCTATGGGCTTTTTACCTGACCTGGGCCCAGATTACATCTGATCAATGGGTGCTGGAAGTCATCCGGAGTCATCTGGGAGAACTGCGTGTTAGAGTTCGCAAGGCCTCTCATGCCCTCCTTTGTATGGTCCCATGCAAGGCATGTGGCAAGGCCAGGGCAGTTTGAGACCCTTCAGCACTTGCTGAATTTGGGAAACGTTGTCCGCGTTGCCAGGGATCAGTATGGCTGTGGTCAATACTCCATTTATTTTCCAAAAGAATAAAGGATCTTTTCAGCTCATTCTGGATCTCTGGCAAATCCTCTGTTTGTAGGTGCGCCGGTTCCATATGGAGACACTCCGGTCCATCATTGTGGCGGTGAGAGTAGGGGAATGCCTCACGTTCCTTTATCTCACATCCCCATTCACCTGGAACGTCCATCAGTTTCTCCGGTTTGCGGTACCCATGGGGCACTTTCAGTTTCAGGTGCTGCCATTCAGCCTATCAACGATGCCGTGCACTTTCACCAAGGGAATGGTGGTAGTTGCAGTGGTGCTATGTCAGGAGGGTGTCCTGGTGTACCCATATCTCGATGATTGGCTCATTCGCATAAAGTCTGCACAAGAGAGTGTGCGGGCCACAGAAAGAGTTGTCAAGTTTTTTATGCAGAGCCTTGGCTGGGTTGTATCAATATAGCTAAGAGTTGGCTGGTGCCAGCATAGATCCTGGAGTACTTGGGGCCCGCTTTGGCTCAATCAAGGAAAGTGTACCTACTGCATCAGAGGGCGCATACCCTGCAGAAGTTGGTTTGAGAGATTCTACGGATAAGGTCACTGACGTCGTGGCATTATCTACAAATATTAGGGATCATGGTGCCAACAATCAATCAAGTTGATTCTGTGAGCACAGGTCCACCTGAGGCTACTGCAAAGGATGCTGTTATGCAGGTGGTCACATCAACGTCACCCTCTTGCTCATCTGTTGCCTTGCAGGGTGGAGACCCGGAAAACACTCTGGTAGTAGTTGTGCCCCGAGAACCTCACAGAAGGAATGCCCCTGGGGACGCTGCTCTTGATTCTGGTGACCACAGACGCCAGCTTCTCGGATGGGGGATGAAGTGAGACCTGGATGTCCCAGGTATGATGGATACCGGATGAGAGCAGTTGGCCCATAAACTGACTTGAGATGAGGGCGGTCGTCATGGCGCTGCAGACCTTCCATTCCTTGCTCCAGGGGAAGGCTGTCGGGGTCCTGGGCCCGGCACTGTTCAATGTATTTGTGAGTGATATTGCTGAAGGACTGAATGGAAAAGTCTGTTTTTTTGCAGATGAGACAAAAATTTGCAACAGAGTGAACTCCCCCGAGGGAGTGGTTAACATGAGGAAAGATCTGCGAACGCTGGAAGAATGGTCTAATGCTTGGCAACCACGATTTAATGCGAAAAAGTGCAGTGTCATGCACTTGGGTAGCGGAAATCCAAGGGAAATGTACGCGATAGGTGGCGAGAGGTTGGTGTGCACTGTTCAGGAGAAAGACCTTGGTGTGATTATCTCTGATGATCTCAAGATGGCAAAACTGTGCGACAAGGTGGTGGCAAAAGCCAGGAGGATGTTGGGCTGCATACAAAGAGGGATTACCAGCAGAAAGGAAGAGGTACTTATGCCACTGTAAAGGTCACTGGTGAGGCCTCACTTGGAATACTGTGTTCAGTTTTGGAGACCATATCTTGCAAAAGATGTAAAGACTGGAAACTGTTCAGAGAAGGCGACCAAAATGATTTGGAGCCTGCTTCAGAAGCCTTATGAGAAGAGACTTGAAGACCTAAATATGTACACTTTGGAGGAGAGGAGGGACAGGGGAGATACGATTCAGACCTTTAAATACTTAAAGAGAAATGATGAACAAACAAACCTCTTCCAAAGACGGGGAAGCTGTAAAACTAGAGGGCATAACATGAAGCTGCAAGGTGGTAAATTGAAAGGCAATGTCAGGAAATATTTTTTCACTGAAAGGGTGGTGGATGCTTGGAATGCCCTCCCGATGGAAGTGGTGGGGGCAAACACGGTGACGGAATTCAAAACGGCATAGGACAAACACAGTGGATCCCTTTACAGCAACAGGATAAAAACAAAATAAACGGTACCATCTAACTTCTGAACCATCTAACGTCTCAACAAATAGGGGTGTCCTACATGGAGTGGTGTGTTCATCCCTGAATAAAGACATGGGGAGGGGTGGCCTGCACAGAGGTGCACCTACTCTTGCATCTTGCTGGGCAGACTAGATGACCATGCTGATCTTTATCTGCCGTCATTTACTATGTTACTATGTCTTTTCAGACAACGCGAGGATTTGGCCTATATCAATAGCCAAGGGGGCATGGGCAGGCGTGTGCCTGGGAAGCGAGATCACTGGATTGTTGCAATGAGTGGAAGGTCACCTATTGGCGTTGTCAGCAGCACATGTCCCAGGGACCGAGAATGTGACTGCTGATTGCCTAAGTCGTTTCTGGCTGGACCCGGGGGAATGGGTACTTAGCAAAGAAGTATTCTCGCAGATATTGAGGAAATGGGGCATGCTGATCATGGATTTCATGGCAAAGTTGGCCACCGTCAAGGCGCATAGATTTAGAAGACTAGAAAGAATGTTGGAGGCCCTAGTTCTAGGTCAGCTGTGGCCCATGGGGGGGCTCTTGTATGTCTTTACTCCATGGCCCCTGATCGGACATGTGTTCAACACATCGAAGCGCACCGGGGGCTGGTGATCCGCATTGCCCCCGAATGACTGAGACACCCATGGTATGTGGACCTGGTCTGTCTGCTGGCGGATAAGCCATGGCGGCTGCTGGTTGGGCCTGACCTGCTGACCCAAGGTTCAGTCTGAATGCCGCAGGTGGATCAATCTCACTTTATGGCTTGGCTCTTGAGAGGGCAAGGTTGAGTGAAACGGCGATACTCAGCCTCTGTGATCACAACTTTATTGAGAGTTTGTAAGGGGTCTACCTCACTGTCAGATATCTGCGTGTGATGAATTTTCGAGGCTTGGTGTGCGGAGCGAGCATGCATGCCGTAGCGGGCCTCAGTGCCTGAGATCATAGCCTTTCTGCAGGCAGGCTATGAGAAAGGCCTAGCAAGTAGCCCTTTGCGAGTGCAAGGGGCAACGATCATGTGCTACCACAGCAGGATCCAGGGGGTGTCATTAGGGGCTCACCCGGATGTGGTCCATTTTTCTTTGGGCAGTGAAACAGCTTTGCCCTCCACGGTGTTCCGTGGTTCCTTCTTGGGACCCCAACTTGGTTTTCTCAGGGTTGATGGAGGAACCGTTCGAGCCTCTGGAGTCCTGTACGCTGAAGGACTTGACGCTCAAGACAGTGTTCTTAGTGGCGATTTGTTTCACATGTAGAATTTTGGAGCTTCAAGCACTGTCATATCAAGAACCCTTTGCATCTCAAGTGAACGGGTGTGCTACGACCGATGCCATCCTTTTGGTCCAAGGTGTTTTCCGTGTTTTACTTGAATTAGCCAGTCACTCTACTGGTGGGCTCCGGGGAGTTGGCGGAGCCGCGGTTACATCTCCTGGGTGTTCAGTGAACGGCAATGTTCCGTATATCGGATCGGTTGTTAGTCCTATTTGGAAGTCCACACAAAGGGGAGGTGGCAGCTAAGACCTCCATTTATCAGTGCATAAAAGAAGAAATCATGTCAGCGTATGGGTTGCGGCAGCGGAGCATGCCAGTGGGATTGCAAGCTCATTCGACTCGGATGCCGGCTGCGTCATGGGCAAAGTATTTCTTCGTCCCACCTGGAGACATTTGCAGGGCAGCCATGGGGTCCTCTCTCCACATGTTTGTGAAGCATTACCGCCTGGATGTACAAGCCAGGTTTGGTGTGGCAGTGATTAATGCTGGGCTCGTGGACTCTCCCTGTGTGTAATAACTGTGTGTAGTACTGCTCTGATACATTCCAGAGGTGCGAGACTGAACTGGAGGGGACGATAGGGAAGGTGAAATTTAGGCCTTACCTGCTAATTGGCATTTCTTGAGAACGCGCCCTGTCTCAGGGTGACCACAGACCTGAAGAAGGGCAACATATTTATGGCAGGTCTGAGCGGTTCTCACATTTTGGAGGTCAAGCATGTTTGTGAAGGCCAGGAGGTGGTGCACAAGCTTGACCATAAGGTGTTCTGTATTTGCTGTTTGCTGTGTTTCCTGTAGACTACAGGTAAGCTTACCTTTCTTTGTGGGAAAAGAGGAGGGCCCCTAGTATGGTTGGGGGGGGGGGCGGCTGGATTCTGGTAAGATGATGCCGAAAGTTATAATTTTTTTTTCTTGGAGTTAGTATTAACTTCTTATTGGTTGCTCCTGTGAGTCTGCTTTGTCATTAGATTACTGGGGGCTGGTAGGAGGTGCCAGCAGCCTAAGTACAGTGAGGTCATCAAAAAGATGACATGCTCAGTCTCCAAGCTGCTGTTGGAGGTTGACTACCCAGAGGTGTGGGACTGGAAAGGAGTTACTCAACAAACACCAGTTAGCAGGTAAGGCCTAATTTCACCTTTTTTACTAGTCAAGACAATATCAGCAGATTGACAGAATATAGATGCACACATTCCTTATTACTTTTTCTTGTAATTAGAGTGGGTTGTCATCATTAGTCAAGCCACAAATAGTAGCTGACTAATTTTGAGTCCGCATAATGAATCCACTGACAATATCTGTAGAAATAAACTACAATAGTTGAAATGAGACAAGTAATCTCAGAATATAATCCCAATTTCATAGTGTGACCAGGTGGTGTGGCAAGGACATTTTTCCAAGCCTGTAAAGTCCACGGTTTGAGTTCTGAGGTTCTGTTTATTGATAATTCTTTGTTTTATGGTCATTAGGATGACTGTGGTGTTAAGGAGAATTTGGTGGGGATTAAAATTGTAATATTCTGAAGCTTTTGAGTTTATCTGTTTCTTTATTATGTAGGGTCCCATTGTTTGTAATAAGCTATAAAGGAGAAATGTTTCCTGGAAAAAGAAAAAAAAATTGGTGGTGTGCTGACTTCTGTTTGCATGACCTTGTGCTTTAGTCTAAGATGGCTTAGTTATCACATGATCGCTCCTAGCTAGTGAGCCTTTAACCACTTCAATGGGATATTTCAAATTTTACTTTACCTTCATAACCTGTCTTATGATTAATAATAGTTGCCTTATTTCACTTTGTTCTAGGTGGACAGGCTGGAGGTGGTGAACAAGCGCTTTGTTAGAGTGATCTTTACAATGGGGAAGTCACCTGTTGATGGGGTAAAGTACTACTTGTCTGATTTTAGGAGGTTTAATGAGGCTAGAATGACAGCTAGGTAATTCTCACAGGAAACAGCACTTTATAAATCAATTATTAAGTTATAAAAGCTAGTGGTACTTTAGAACAGGGGTGATGCAGGAAACTATAGACCAGTGAGCCTGATATTTGTGTCGGGTAAAATGGTTGAAACTATACTGAAAAACAAAACTAGTGACCATGTAGATAGACACAGTAGGCCTGATTTTTGAAGGCATTTACACGAGTAACTTCCCTAGTTACCTGTGTAAATGCCTTATCTGAAATTTTCAAAGGGCACCTACACAAGTAGTGCCCTTCGAAAATCCTGGATATGTCCCTAACGTGCTCGGATGCTGTGCGCTTAGCATTGAGGTGTGTTGGGAGAATTCCAGGGCAGAGCAGAGGCCGGCGCGGGCCATGGCACTACCCATGTAGCACTGATTTTTCGATGCTACACTGTTAGCGCTCTGCGCCTTAAAGATAGGTGAGGTTTTCCCACGCCTATCTTTAAGGCACTGGGGTAACCATGTAGCATCGAAAATCAGTGCTACGTGGTAAGCTCCTGCAGCTTCCTGGCTGCGGCAACATCTGGATTTTTGATGCCAGGACTGCATATGACTCAGGCATAGAAAATTCGAGTTAGGTGGGGGGGTATGCACTGATGTGGCATGTAGCATCGTCCAGCTCAAAATGCAGCCCAATTTTAAAAGGATTGAGTCCAACTGGGTTCAGCAAAAGCAAGTCTTACCTTAGCAATTTGTTAGATTACAATAACATACCAAATTACCTACCACAAGTGAAAAAAATTTAATAACATCCCCCTCCTCCCCAACATGCCCATCTTCCTTCAACCCCTTCCCCTCTCCATCCTCTTGGAAACCACTCGCTCGTTCCAGATAGCCCATCTTTATTATCTTTATAACGGAGGTTCTCCAGGACCAAGCAGGAAGTCACTCCTCACATATGGGTGTCATCGGCGCCGATGAAGCCCCAGCGGAGCATTTCCCCAGCTTTCTATGAAAGCCTTTGGGAATGCAGGCACGCATGCGCGGTTCCCTTCCCGCCTAAAGGTGCCATCTTACCTCGGTCTCTCTTTTTTTTCCGAGAAGTTCACCGGAGGTGTGTCCTGTCATCCCGGATAAAAGTTGATTTTTTTCGGCGATTCTCGCTGTTTTTTTCTCCCGGTTCGACGCTGGTACATCGGTATCGAGCCCGGTTTTTGCCCTTCGTGGCTGGCGTTCGTGCCCTTTTTCCTTTTTTCCCTGGAAGGCCGGTCCTTTGACCTCACGGGGACTCTTTTTTCCCCGATGGCTTCCAGCGGTTTCAAGAAGTGTGATCGGTGTAAGAAGTTAATGTCTCTCACCGACACACACGACTGCTGCCTTCGGTGCCTCGGTCCTGATAACGACCATAAGTCATGTGGACCATGTGGGAAGATGTCTTCCAAGACACTCTGAAGTTGCCAGCAGCAGAAAGAAAGGCTTTTCTCGGACTCAGCCTCCGGCCGGGCCCGGACCTCGTCTGAGGCCTCGACATCTCGGGATTCGGATCCCGAACACTGTCGAAGCTCCTCGGACAGGGGGTCCCCCGACCGGGAACGCAAGAGGAAGAAGCGCTCGTGAGGGCGTCATCGGAGGAGGTCCCTGGCTCCTCGAGGGCCAGGTCTAAGACCCCTGACTGTTGCCCCAGGCCTGTGGAACAAGAGAAGCCTGCCAAAGTTCCTCGCGTGGAGCCGGAGTCTGCTGGACACGTAAGCCCCGTAGTCCTCGAGGACTCTCCTCCCAGAGTCCCCGGAGACCGAGCCGATACTTGAGTCCATCATGGCTCGAAGTCGACCTCAGTTGAGGTCTCCCTCAACCTCCCGTTCGGGACCGAGGGTGTCGACGCCGGTACCTCCGGCGTCGGGTGCTCCAGGGCCCCGCGGGGTCGGACCCTGACTCCTCATCGGACGAGTCCGCCTGGGAGACGGAAGATGAGGAGTCTCATGATATGTTCAAGACTCGGTGCGTCCCATCGGACTCACCGCAGTCTGAGCCCCGGAGTAGATCCCCTCTGGAGGATACCCAGTTCTCGGAGTTTGTCCGGGATATGGCCACTGCCTTGGCTATTCCGGCGGACCCTGAGGAAGAGCCTCGAGCTGAAGAGCTCTAGGCGCTGCAGTATGACTCTCCTCCGAAGGAGGCCTTTACTGTCCCGGTTCCTCCGATGCTAGAATGGCTCCTCTTCCGTATGTGGGAGGCACTGGCCTCGGTGCCGGTTTTGAGCAAGCGAGTCGACTCGATCTATCGACTCAGAAAGAGCCCTGGCTTTCAAAAGGCACAGCTACCACACCATTCCTTGGTTGTGGAATCGGCCATGCATCGTCTGAAGAGCCAGAAGATGCACTCTGCGGTGCCCCCCGGCAGGGAGGCCCGAAACCTCAATGGAGTCGGAAGAAAGTGCTTCCAGGGTTCGATGCTTGCTTGCCATGTCCAGTCTTACCAGCTGTACATGGGCATGTACTTATGGGACCTGGCCAAGGAGTTGGCTGGGTTCTCTGCTGGACTCTCCGGGGAACCCTTGCAGAGATTTAAGTCCTTGTCCTCGGGGATTCGGGACTGCTCGACGTTCATGTCCTGCGCCGCCTGCGATGTCTTCGAGGCTTCGTCCCGAGTTGTGGCAGCCGGCATCGCGGCTCGACGCCAGGCGTGGCTGCAGTTATCGGACCTTGAGCCGTGGGTTCAGGACAAGTTGGTCGATGTCCCTTGCCGAGGTGAGAACCTGTTTGGCAAGCCTATGACCGAGAAGGCCGCCCAGCTCGAAACAGCACCTTACACGGACAAGGCTGTCTAGGAAGACCTCTGCCCCTTCTCATAAAAAGAAGGACTCGGGTAAAAAGCCCTTTTACCCGAGGAAGGGCACTACCTACAGACAGTACCCTCAATATCAGGCTGCCCAAGCTGCTCCCCAGGGTCAGCAAGCCAAGGGGCAGGGTAATGGGCCCCGTAGGCAGAGGACCCCCAAGCTTCCGGCCCCTGCTACCACTCAGCAGGATGGGGGTTTTTGACTCCTTGAGCGTAGCCTCTCCATCCCTGCTCTCCCAACCCTGCACAGGAGGTCGCCTCGCCCTCTTTGCCCACCAGTGGCCCCTCATCACTGGGGACAGTTGGGTGTTGGACATAGTCCACAGGGGCTATGTACTGCATTTTCACCAACTGCCTCCTCTATACTTTCCAGGGGAGCCTCCAAGACCTCCCCTGCACACAGACCTTCTCCTGCAAGAGCTTCAAGGTCTGTTGGTGGACAGGGCAGTGGAGCCTGTGCCTCCCCACTTGCAAGGTCACGGATTCTACTCCAGGTATTTCCTGGTGCCCAAAAGAACCGGTGGCTTTCGACCCATTCTGGACCTCAGGATTCTCAACAAGTTCCTAGAGAAAGAAAAGTTTAAGATGCTTACTCTTGGAACACTTCTGCCCTACCTCCAGCAGGGAGATTGGCTATGCTCCTTAGATATAAAGGATGCGTACACTCACATCCTTATTCATCCAGACCACAGAAAGTACCTCCACTTCATTGTGGGAGGAAACCATTATCAGTACAGAGTGCTGCCTTTTGGCCTCACCTCTGCCCCAAGAGTCTTCACAAAGTGCCTGGCAGTGGTGGCGGCCTACCTGAGAAATCAGGGAATCTTTGTCTTCCCCTATCTGGACAACTGGCTCATCAGGGGTCAGACGTGCCAGGAGGCCTGACAGGCCACCCTCAGAGCTATTGCTCTTCTTCAAAGCCTGGGGTTTGTCATAAACTTCGCAAAGTCCACTTTGCTCCCCTCCCAGAACTTTGAGTTCATAGGAGCAAGGTTGGACTCTCTGCTGACAAAGGCTTTCTTGCCAGAAGACAGGGCCAAAAGATTGATAGCCTTGGCAGATCAGTTTGTCAGCAGGTCATTGGTCTCCGCCAGACTCTGCCTGAGGCTGCTTGGCCACATGGCTTCGACAGTGCATGTGACCCCAAATGCCAGGCTCCATATGAGGCCTGCACAGTGATGCCTTCAGACTCAGTGGTCACAGGCCACAGGCAGCCTCAGAGACAGGATAAGGGTGTCCAGACAATTTCTGAACTCCCTCAACTGGTGGCTACACCCACCCAATCTACTGAAGGGGGTGCCTTTTCAGATTCCTGGGTACACGGTGGTACTGACCACAGACGCCTCCCTGCAGGGCTGGGGAGCTCATTGTCTAGGCAAGTGCACCCAGGGCCTGTGGTCTCCTTGGGAAGCTGCACAGCAGATCAATCTCCTCGAACTCAGAGCTATTTGATTAGCACTCAAAGCTTTCTCTCCTGCCCTGGCTCATCAATCTGTCCTGGTTCAGACAGACAACCAAGTAGCCATGTTTTATGTGAACAAACAGGGCGGAACTGGGTCCAGAATCCTTTGTCGGGAGGCTCAGGACCTTTGTTCACTTGCCCTCAAGCACAACATGCTTCTCAAGGCTGTGTACCTTCCAGGCCAGGACAACTACCTGGCCGACAGGTTAAGCAGAATTCCGCAGCCCCACGAGTGGCAGCTGCATCCTTCAGTAGTTCAGAGGATCTTCCTAAAATGGGGTCTCCCTTTGGTAGATCTCTTTGCCAGCCCAATGAACAATCACCTGCCAAAGGTCTGCTCCAGGCAACCGCATCCTCTGAGAATAGCAGCAGATGCTTTTCTGATTCCATGGTCTCGGGGCCTCTTGTATGCGTTTCCTCCCACGCCCTTGGTGGCCCGAACTCTCTTCAAAATTCTTCAGGACAAGGCCTCGGTCCTGCTGGTGGCTCCCAGGTGGCCGAGACAGCCTTGGTTTCCTCTTCTGCTTCAACTGGCGGTGGATCCCCCACTGCCTCTGGGGTTGCAACCCGACCTTCTCTCACAGGAGCAGGGTTCCCTTCTGCACCCCAATCTCAAAGCTCTCAATTTGATGGCCTGGAGGCTGCAAGGCTAGTTTTGGCTCCCTGAGGCCTACCTCAGGAAGTTGAGGAGGTTGTCCTAGCCTCTAGGAAACAGTCCACTAGGAAAACCTATGCTCTCAAATGGAAAAGGTTTTCTGTGTGGTGTCAGCTACGTACAGAGGATCCTTTCTCCTGTACTGTGCCAGTAGTGCTTCAGTACTTACTGCACTTATCAAACCAGGGACTTAAGTCCAATTCTGTTCGGGTCCACCTCTCAGCTCTAGCAGCTCACCACTCACTGGTGGAGGGACATTCTCTGTCATGTCACCCCTTGGTGTCCCGCTTTCTCAGGGGCTTGCTTTTGCTCAAGCCTCCAATCCGTCGTCCTGCCCCTGAGTGGGAGTTGAATGTGGTCTTGCAGCAACTGACTCGCCCACCTTTTGAGCCGATGGCTACTTGTCCACTACACTTCCTATCCTGGAAGACACTCTTCCTGATAGCCCTTACCTTGGCTAGGCGAGTGAGTGAGCTTCAGGCCCTGGTCTGTGATAGGCCTTACACCAGGATTTATAGGAACAGGGTAGTCCTCAGGACTCATCCCAAGTTCCTCCCAAAGGTTGTCTCCTCTTTCCACCTCAATCAGGAGGTGGTTCTTCCAACATTCTTCCCTAGGCCTGATGCAAACCAGGCTGAAGCAGTCCTGCATACCCTGGACTGTAGGAGGGCCTTATCCTTCTACCTTGACCGTACGCAGGGGCATAGGAGGGCTACTCAGCTCTTCGTATCCTTTGACCCCAATAAGTTGGGGTTGGTTCTGTCCAAGCGTACCTTGTCCATCTGGGTGGCTGACTGTATCACCTGGGCTTACAAGGCGGCTGACCTTCCTTTGCAGGGTCGGGTCACGGCCCACCGTGTCAGGGCAATGGCTGCCTCAGTGGCTCATCTCTGCTCTGTGCCCTTGGTAGACATCTGCAGGGCTGTAACTTGGTCTTCAAGCCAGACGTTTGCGGCCCATTACTTTCTGGAGAGGGAGTCCCGTAGGGACAGTGCTTTTGGCCAAGCAGTACTCCGGAATCTCTTTGAGGTTTAGGCAACTCCTGCCCTCCTGCCCTCTGTTGGGCTACCGGTGGAGGTTGTGTCCTTGAAAAGCCTTTCTTTGCTGCTGAGACTAGAGGGCGTACTCTTGTTCAGCCTGGGTTCCTCGGTTGCCCAGAGCTAGGGAGTCGCCGATATGTGAGGACTGACTTCCTGCTTGGTCCTGGAGAAAAAGTAGTTACTCTCCTGTAACAGGTGTTCTCCAGGAGCAGCAGGAATCAGTCCTCACAACCCTCCCTCCTCCCCTTGGAGTTGCAGTTGTACATAGTTTATTTTTTCATTTTTGTTTGCTGTTCTTAGCTATGTCATTTGACTGAGGTAAGATGGCACCTTTAGTCGGGAAGGGAACCGCGCATGCATGCCTGCATTCCCAAAGGCTTTCATAGAAAGCTGGGGAAATGCTCCGCTGGGGCTTTATCGGCGCCGATGACACCCATATGTGAGGACTGATTCCTGCTGCTCCTGGAGAACACCTGTTACAGGTGAGTAACTACTTTTTCTCAACCCAGTCCTCAGGACACACCTTTCCAGTCAAATTTTAAGGATAGTCACAATGAATATGCATGAGAGAAATTTACATACAGTGGAGCAGCACATGCAGATCTCTCTCATGCATATTCATGGGGGTTATCCTGAAAACCTAACCGGCGAGGTGTGTTACGAGGACTGAATTGAGAACCCTCCTGCCTTATAGCACGCACCCACCCAAAGTATCGGTACAGTGATACACCTAACAAAAGGTGACTAGTCCTTCTGATACCTTTCTAATGCCGCCATAGTGTATAGCTATGAGCCTAGCCATTGTACACACATGATTTAACCTAAACACCAAGAAATCCATATTAAGCATTGTAGGGCATTTCTATGTCGAGGCTACTTCCATTCATGTAACTAATAGTGCATTGCAGTGCAATGTGTGCCTTTGGGTCCATGCTGACTTCTGGCGACCCAGCAGCTTCTGGGTTTTTTTTGACATGCACACATTCAGAAAAATACTTAACAGTCAAGCGAGTCTGCAGGCACACAAGGCAAAAGACACGTCTGTGGAGTTAGTGCATTGGTTCTCCCAAAAAACTCCTCCAAGAGCTGCTTCACCATCTGTCAATAAGATTTCACTGATGGATAATGCCAGCACATGTGTAGGAAAGTTCCTCTATCACCACATCCTCACCAATAGATTTTAAATCTCCTTGCTTTAATGCTCTTAAGATGAACCGGTGTCCTACCAGCAACAGAGCAGTTTATAACCATTCTCTAGTAGAGCGGATGAACCAAAGATCTGTGTATTGTCAAAAAAATATCTGACTCATTTCATACCCATATCTACTCGCCATGCTCTTTGGAACCATAATTTGTCCTCGCTTTCATCTGCAAGCATCTAATAGAGTTGTGAAGTGAATCTTTTACAAATATGCAGTTTACTGTTTCAAAAGGAGTATGTTCTCCAGGACCAAGCAGGAAGTCAGTCCTCACTTATGGGTGACGTCGGCGCCGACGGAGCCCTCGCGGAGCAATTTTCCCCAGCTTTCAAAGAAAGCCTTTGGGAATTGCAGCGCGCATGCGCGGTCGTCTTCCCGCCCGAGGGTGCCATCTTAGCCAGTCGTCTTTTTCCGCGGAGCCCTACAGACGTCCCCGTCTTGTCCCCGCGAAAAAGTCGATTTTCTTCATTATTTTATTCTTTTTCCTTTCGGTTCGACGCCGATCGCTTTCCCGCCCGGACTCGCGACGCCGGTCTCGAGTCCGCTTACTTTTTTCGGTTTTTCTGACTTAGTCAGCTTTCGTGTTCGGTTTCCCTGGCAGCCCGGTCCTTTGACCTCGCAGGGGCCCTTTTTCCCCCGATGGCTGCCAGTGGGTTTAAGCGATGTGGTCGGTGTGACCGAAATATGTCACTAACCGACACACACGACTTTTGCCTCCGCTGCCTGGGCCCGGATCATGAGGAACTGATCTGTGGGCCCTGCAGCAAACTGTCCTCAAAGGCGTTGAGGAGTCGGCGGCATCAGCGTGAGAGAATCTTCGCTGACCCCAGCCGTACCCGGACCTCGTCGGAGGCCTCCGCGTCGAAAGGCTCCAGCTCGGACCGTCGACGGAGCTCCTCCGACCGGGGTTCTCCCTCCGGGGACCATCGTCGGAAGGAAAAACCCGCGAGGGCGGCGTCGGTGGACGCTCCTGGCTCCGCGAGGGCCAGGTCGCATAGCCCCGACAGCCGCCCCGGGTCCTTGGAGAAGGAGCACATCCCGAAGCGACCTCGCCTGGAGTCGGAGATGCCTGCCCGGGTAAGTCCTGTGGTCCTTCTGGACTCGCCTCCGCGACAGCCGACGTCGGGCCCGACGCCGTCGGGGCCCGAGTCGGGGGCTGCTGGGTCACCTGAGCTCGGACTCAGGTTGACGGCCTTGGAGAGCAGACTGTCTGCCTTCATGGACCAGCAGCGGGCACTGCTCGCTGGCCTCGCTGGCGCCGCTGCCCCGACCGCCGGGACGTCGACGTCCAAGTCGACCCCGGAGACCGAGCCGATCCTCGAGTCAATGAGAACTCGAGTCGATCCTCGGTCGAGGTCACCCTCGGCCTCCCGTTCGGGACCGAGGTCGCCGACGCCGACTCCCTCGACGTCAGGACGGCTGGCGCCACACCCTGCCCGGGCCGACCCCACCGAGTCCTCGTCGGAGTCGGTCTGGGAGTCTGAGGAGGAAGAGTCACCTGATTCTTTCCGGACTCGGTGTGTCCCATCGGACTCACCGGGGTCCGAGCCTCGGAAGCAGTCCCCCCCGGAGGATGCCCGGTTCTCGGACTTCGTTAGGGATATGGCCAAGGCTTTGGCCTTCCCTGCGGATCCCGAGGAGGAGCCTCGAGCCGAAGAGCTCGACGCCCTCCAGTATGACTCTCCCGCGAGGGAGCACTTTACTGTGCCGGTTCCTCCTATGCTGGAACGACTACTCTTCCGCATGTGGGAGAGTCCGGCCTCCTCGCCGGTCCTGAGCAAGCGGGTCGATTCTATCTATCGGGTCCGCAAGAGCCCTGGCTTTCAGAAGGCACAGCTGCCACACCATTCCATGGTAGTGGAATCGGCCATGCATCGTCTTAAGAGCCAGAAGATGCACTCCTCGGTGCCTCCTGGAAGGGAGGCCCGTAACCTGGATGGCCTTGGCAAGAAGTGCTTCCAGGGCTCTATGCTCGCATGTCGTGTCCAGACTTACCAGCTCTACATGGGCATGTATCTCCGGGATCTGGCTAAAGAGCTAGCCGGATTCTCCGCTGGTCTCTCCGAGGAGCCCTTGCCGAGGAGTTCCTAGCCTTGTCCACGGGCATTCGGGAATGCTCAAAGTTCATGTCCCGAGCAGCCTATGATGGCTTTGAGGCCTCGGCTAGAGTGGCCGCAGCCGGCATCGGTGCCCGCCGACAGGCTTGGCTTCAGTCGTCGGACCTTGAGCCCTGGGTACAGGACAAGTTGGTCGATGTCCCCTGCCGAGGCGAAAACCTCTTTGGCAAGCCCATGGCGGAAAAGGCTGCACAAATTGAGACTGAGACTCTCACCAGGACCAGGCTTTCTAGGAAGACCTCCGCCCCTTCCCAGAAAAAGAAGGGCTCGGGAAAAAAGTCCTTTTACCCGAGGAAGGCGGCTGCCTACAAACAGTACCCCCATTATCAGGCCCCTGCAGCTCCCCAACAGGGCCAGCAGGCCAAGGGACGGGGTAACGGGTCCCGTAGGCAGCAAGCCCCCAAGCCTGCACCACCAGCCCCTGCTCAGCAGGGTGGGGGTTTTTGACTCGCTCAGCATAGCCTCTCCCCCCCCGCTGGTTCCTCCCAGCACCGGAGGCCGGCTGGTTCACTTCGGCCACAGGTGGTCCAGCATCACCGCAGATGCCTGGGTACTTCAGGTCGTGCGAGAAGGCTACCTTCTCCACTTCCATCAGGTCCCTCCCTCCTATTTTCCGGGAGAACCTTCGCGCCCCCCTCTGCACAGGGAGTTGCTCCTTCAGGAGTTAGCAGGTCTTCTGCAGGAACAGGCGGTGGAACCGGTGCCCCACCACCTGAGAGGTCAAGGCTTTTATTCAAGGTATTTTCTGATACCAAAGAGAACAGGGGGCCTCAGACCCATCCTGGACTTGCGCAACCTCAACAAGTTCCTTGTGCGGGAGAAGTTCAAAATGCTTACCCTTGGAATCCTTCTGCCCTACCTCCAGCAGGGAGATTGGCTATGCTCCTTGGATCTAAAGGATGCCTACACGCACATCCTCATCCACCCAAGCCACCGCCAATACCTAAGGTTTGTGGTGGCAGGAAATCATTACCAG
Source organism: Ichthyophis bannanicus (assembly GCA_033557465.1). Taxonomy (NCBI): domain Eukaryota; kingdom Metazoa; phylum Chordata; class Amphibia; order Gymnophiona; family Ichthyophiidae; genus Ichthyophis; species Ichthyophis bannanicus. The sequence goes on from CM066031.1 coordinate 1,371,025,310, forward strand.
TACAGAGTACTGCCCTTTGGCCTATCCTCCGCACCGCGAGTCTTCACAAAATGTCTCGCGGTCGTGGCGGCCCATCTCCGGCTTCACGGCCTCTATGTCTTTCCGTACCTCGACGACTGGCTCATCAGAGCAGCGTCTGCTCAGGAGGTCGCCAACGCCACGCGCCGCACGGTGACTCTGCTGCAGCACTTGGGCTTTGTCATAAACTTCGCAAAGTCCACTTTGCTCCCCTCACTAAAGTGGTCTCCCCTTTTCACATCAATCAGGAGGTGGTACTTCCAACCTTCTTTCCCAGACCACACTCCAGCCGAGCTGAAACGGTCCTCCATACCCTGGACTGTAGAAGGGCATTGAACTTCTACCTTGACCGTACGCGGGAGCACCGTAAAGCTGCTCAGCTTTTTGTGTCTTTTGACCCCAATAAATTGGGGCTCCCGGTCTCCAAGCGTACTCTGTCCATCTGGGTTGCGGACTGTATCTCTTGGGCTTATGGGGCAGCCGGACTCTCCTTAGAAAGTCGAGTCACGGCTCATTGCGTTCGTGCAAAGGCCACGTCAGTGGCTTACCTCCGCTCTGTTCCGCTGGCAGACATCTGCCGGGCCGCTACTTGGTCTTCGAGCCAGACTTTTGCGGTCCATTACTGTCTCGAGAGGGAGTCCCGCAGGGACAGTGCTTTCGGACAGGCAGTCCTCCGTAATCTCTTTGAGGTCTGAGCAACTCCTACCCTCCATCCCGGATGTGGGCTACCGGTGGGTGATAATTCAGCGAAGATTCTATCCTTCTGTGCTGCTGAGCTAGAGGGAGCTCATTTTGTGCTTAGGGTCTCCGGTAGCCTTGAGCTTGGGAGTCCCATAAGTGAGGACTGACTTCCTGCTTGGTCCTGGAGAAAGCGTAGTTACTCACCTGTAACAGGTGTTCTCCAGGAGCAGCAGGAATCAGTCCTCACTACCCTCCCTCCTCCCCTTGGAGTTGCAATCGTCTGCTTATGTTCTTTTTTGCAAATTTTTATGCTGTCTTTTTTAGCTATGTCATCTGACTGGCTAAGATGGCACCCTCGGGCGGGAAGACGACCGCGCATGCGCGCTGCAATTCCCAAAGGCTTTCTTTGAAAGCTGGGGAAAATTGCTCCGCGAGGGCTCCGTCGGCGCCGACGTCACCCATAAGTGAGGACTGATTCCTGCTGCTCCTGGAGAACACCTGTTACAGGTGAGTAACTACGCTTTCTGCTAATTATATCGTGTTTCATCTGACCATCAAAAAAGATCTTGCCTGTAAAAACCTGTAGAAATCCCACTCTCCCAAATCTCTCTCGTATACTGTAAATCCTTAAAATTCAAGGCTCTCCCCTTCTCAAAAAAATTCCCTCACGCTAATTAATTCTAAAGAATCTCCAGGAACAAGCAGGAATGCAGTCTTCACGTATGGACGATGTCTGCATCGACGGAACCTGGCACAGGAGCACTCCCCAGCATCCAATAGGAATGTTTTTGGGAGTGTTGCGCCACGCATGCCTGTCAGCCTTCATGCCTTCCCAACTAGTTACCTCAGTCATCTTTTATCTCCAGGAACAAGCAGGAATGTAGTCTTCACATATGGGTGACGTCGGTATTGACTGAGCCCGCAAGGGAACGCTCCCCAGCATCCAATAGGAAAGCTTTTGGGAGCATCCCACTGCACCTGTGTAGCTGCCTTCCCACCTTTCCAGCTCTCCCTCCTCAGTTATTTGTTTTCCACGGAGCCAACAGGAAGCAAATCCTATCACTGCAGAAAATTTCTGTTTTTCATATTTTTGTGGCTCCCATCTGCCTTCCTGTCAACGCTGGTACCGACTTCTGTTGGTACTTTCTTTCTTCTCTTAAAAAAAAAACCCAAAACAAAACTGTGAAGAAGGTTTTCCTTTTCGTTCCTCCAGTTCAGTCCCCCCACCGCTGGGTAGTGTACTTCTTCCTGCAGCCTGGGCATGTCAGAAGTCTGATACATCTACCGGTGGCACCTCCCACCAGCTTCCAGTGTGTTCAGTCTCCATGCAGCAGGAGGTTGTGAGCCTAGGGTTAGGCTCAACTAGAGGAACACATAAGGACTATTATTTGGTAGAATTTTAAAATTTTGGATTTGATTTGGGGGTATTTTTATTTGGGGTGCCTATCCCTTTAATTTATTTGACTGAATTAAAAAAAAAAAAAAAAAGTAAGAGGGACAGAGCCGATTAGTGCAGGGAAGGGGGCAGTGGAGGGGATTCCTGCTCTACCTTCCCTTCATCTCTGTTATTTATTCAAGCCCTGTAGCACCCCTGCCTAGTGAGGTTGGTGGGGAGCTATGTCTGTTTCTGTGCTCTTTCCCGATGAGGGTCGACACCGTTTCTGAGAGCTGTCAGACTCTGTCTGCTGTTTCCCTGCCTCGGGGGCTTGCCGGCAACTTGAAAGAGGAGCTACTGGCAGGAATCCAGGTATTTCAATCTATTTTTGGTTCTAGATCGTGGGGGAATGTCTCAGAGGATCCGCGGGGGGCTTTCTGCCGGCTGAGGCCTTCCCCCTCATGTGAAGCCAGCTGCTCAATTTTTCAGCCCCATTTTCTCAGCGCTTCCATTTTTTCCCATGGTTTTTTTCTGTTCAGTGTATTTTCAGTGCAGAGGCTGTTTAGGACAGCAGGGCACGGAAAATTGACAAATTGTTTATTTTGGAGGTCCTCCAAACCTGTTAATGCCTGTAGTTAGGCATTTGAGGTTCTAAAAAAAATAATATTTCTTTTTTTGTCACAGGTTAATAGCTGGGGGTGGAGAGTCCTCGGATAGTCTAACAAGGATTGTCCACTCTAATGCCTGCGCGGCCGCAGTGTCTGGTGTATGGAACCCACAGGGGGACTGTTTCGGTGGACGGAGTGTGTCATGGCTGCGCAGCTGAGGTGATACAGAGGGAGCACGAGTTGCAGGACCATGGTAAAGAGGAACCTCTCCCCAAGCCACAGGGTCCTGGTGAGGAGGAGGATGAGATGGGGCAAGGGGCCCTCCCTCTCACCACAGGCGTCTACTTCGACTCGACCAGGTACGAGCGCGCTTCTGGGGTCGGCGGTCGAGTCTATGGAGGAGTTTTCCCCAGATTTTGTCCTGCTCTTACATCAGGTGTTTTGCCTTCTTAAACAGGGAGCTGTTACGGACTTCTCGGGGGTGCGTTCTGGAATGGTGAAGAAAGTGGGGCAGAGAGCAGTCTCACAAGTTCGGCCGGTCAAACGGTCACGAATAGTGGAGGACCAGGCCCTTACTTCGGAGGTTGTGGACGATGATATGTTGGAAGGGGAGTTGGAGGATCCAGGGGAGGATCTAGAGGAAGGTGAGATCCAAGAGCCGGAGGATCAAACCCGGATTATTCGGATATTTAGGAGAGAGAAGCTCACGGCACTGATATGAGTCGTTGCAGGCCCTTAACCTTGCGGCATCAGCGTCGGTAGAGGAAGAGAGTGTGGAGGATCGACTCATTCAGGCGGTGAGGAAATCCCAGGCGGTGTTCCCTGTCCATAAGGTGGTTAAGCAGATGATTAAAGATGAGTGGGATATGCCAGAGGAAGCTCTCGGAGGCGGAAGGTCCATGGCTCGGCTCTATCCTTTAGCTGACCAGGAGCGAGAGGTGTTTCGCTCCCCTAAGATAAATGTGGCGGTTTCGGCAGTTACGAAGAAGACTATTATTCCGGTGGAAGGTAGTGCAGCCTTGAAGGATGGACAGGACTGAAAGATAGATTCTATAGTGAAGCAGGCTTTTGAGGTCAGTGCTCTCGCAATTCAGGCCTCCATATGTGGAGCATGGGTGGCGAGAGCCTCTCTTAGTTGGTCTCAGCGGTCGCAGGTGGCAGAAATGATGCCAGAGCAGTTGCAGGACTTATCCAGACTGGAGTCCGGAACAGCCTATTTAGCGGATGTGCATTATGACTTGATCAGGACTTTGGCAAATATGTTGTCCTTAGTGGCGGCGAGGAGATATATTTGGCTGCGGAATTGGGCAGCCGATGGTTCCTCCAAGTCAAGGCTTAGTAAGCTTCCCTTTAGAGGGAAGTTACTTTTTGGTAAGGATTTCGACAAACTGGTTAAGGACTTGGAGTCCAAAGGCTGTCGGTTGCCGGAGGACAAGCTGAAGACGGGGATGCCCGGATCGATGTTGCGGGGCCAGGCTCGTGATTTTCGCCGGTTTAGGCCGTCTCTCATGGGATCATTTCAGAGAGGGCGGTATCCCTTTCAAGGCCAAGGTTTTAGAAGTTTCTGAGGAGTGGGCAGGGGGTTTGCACACTCTCCACCGGCCGGTTTCAAGAAGTCGCAGTGAAATGAGAGGGGCTCAGGTGGCGCTGCATCCAGTAGGGGGTCGGCTACGGGAATTTATGCCCGCCTGGGTTCAGATAACGTCCGATCAGTGGGTATTGGAAGTCATTCGAGAGGGTTACGCTCCTGAATTTGCTCGACCGGTTTGAGACTCGTTTGTTCTTTCTCCTTGCAGGGGGCGAAACAAGGAGTCAGCGGTTTGGGCTACTTTGTTGCGGCTCAGACAGCTTGGGGCCGTGGTGCCGGTTCCTCAGGATCAATGCGGTTCAGGTCGGTACTTGATTTATTTCGTAGTTCCAAAGAAGGACGGGGCCTATCATCCGATTTTGGATCTCAAGGGCGTCAACTGTTGTCTGAGGGTGACCCATTTCCGTATGGAAACCCTAAGGTCAGTCATGGTAGCAGTTCATCAAGGGGCATTCTTGACGTTGCTTTACCTTACAGAGGCTTATTTGCACATTCCGATTTGAGCGGATCATCAAAATTCTTACGGTTTGCAGGTTCCGTGGGGTCATTTTCAGTTTCAAGCACTGCCCTTCGGATTGGCAACGGCTCCGCAAACATTTACCAAAGTAATGGTGTTAGTAGCGGCATTTCTGCACAGGGAAGGGAGGTGCTCGTTCATCCTTACCTGGCGAACTGGTTGATTTGGGTGAAGTCTCGAGCGGAGAGCGAAAAAGCAACAGCCAGAGTAGTGCAGTTGTTGCAAAGCCTTGATTGGGTAGTCAATGCTGCCAAAAGTTGGTTGGTGCTGTCGCAGGCATTAGAATATCTGGGAGTTCAGTTTGACTAAAGATCGGAGCGGTTTTCCTTCCAGAGGCTTGGGTTCTAGGAATGCAATCCATGGTGCTAGGTTTCTTGAAGCAGTGGGTGCCCGATGGCCTGGCATTATCTTCGGGTGCTAGGAACCATGGCGGCGGCCCTCAAAGTCGTTCCTTGGGCTCGGGCGCACATGAGGCCTTTGCAGAGGTCTCTCCTTTGTCGGTGGTCGCATCATGAGGAGTCGTTGAACAAACGCTTGCCCTATCAGGGACAGGTTCGGACATCTCTCAAATGGTAGCTTTTCTCGTTGCAGCCAACAGCAGGGAATGCCTTTGGAGCAGCCGCTATGGATCCCGGTGATGACGGATGCCATCCTGAAGGGCCCATTGCGAGGGGCTCTTTGCGCAAGGTTTGTGGAGCGTGGAGGAAGCTTAGTGGTCCATCAATCGGCTAGAGCTACGGGCGGTAGCTCTGGCTCTAAAGGCGTTTGAGTAAGTATTGTTAGATCAGGCAGTGAGGGTGCTGTACGACAACGCTTCCGCGGTGGCGTATCTCAACCGGCAGGGAGGAACGGGCAGCGTGGCGCTGGAAAAGGAAGCGGGAGCTCTGCTCGATTGGGTGGAGCCTCGGCTTCGAGCGCTATTGGCAGCACACATAGCAGGGACGAACAATGTGATAGCAGATTACCTCAGTCGGGTTCGCGTGGACCCAGGGGAGTGGGAGCTGAATCCGGAGGTGTTCAGGCAGTTGGTGCTCAGATGTGGGGTGCCAGTAATGGATCTCATAGCTCAGATGTGGGGTGCCAGTAATGTCAGACAGCAAAGGCCAGTCGTTTCTTTAGCAGAAGGAGAGAGAGGATGTCAGAGGGGATTGATGCCTTGATTCAACAGTGGTCGTCTAGGGCCTGCTGTATGTCTTTCCGTCATGGACGCTCATAGGCTGGGTGGTGCAGCAGATAGAAAAGTATCTCAGGGCCGTGATTTTAATAGTGCCGGATTGGCCGCGTCAGCCATGGTACGCGGACCTGGTCAGGCTTCTCGACGGTCAGCTGTGGCAGTTGCCGATTCGGGAGGATCTGCTTCTTCAGGGTCCACCTCGGATGCCGCAAGTGGCTCTGTTCTCGCTTACGGCTAGGCCATTGAAAGGGCTAGGTTGAGGAAGAAAGGTAGCAATCACCGCTGATGAATAACCTTGTCGGCTAGAAAGCATTCGACTTCCTTGGCTTATGTTCGCATTTGGCGTATTTTTGAAGGCTGGTGTGAAACTAGGCACTTATGTCCGTCCTTGGCATCAGTTCCGGAGGTGTTGCGTTTTCTTCAGGATGGCTTTGTTAAGGGGCTGGTGGCCAGTTCTTTGAGGGTGCAACTGGCTGCTATAGCTTGTTGTTGTGGCAAGATTCAGGGTCGTGCTGTAGGAACTCGCCCAGATATTTTGCGCTTTATGAGAGCGGTATCACATTTGCGGCCTCCTCGCCGGGTGTTGATTCCTCCATGGGATCTCAATTTGGTGTTAGGGGTGTTAACAAGAAGACCTTTTGAACCTCTCGATGAAGCCTCGGTTAAGGATTTGACTTTGAAAGTGGTGTTTCTGGTGGCTATCTGTTCGGCTCGGCGAGTTTCGGAGTTGCAGTCTTTGTCTTGTAGGGAGCCCTTCCTGATGTTTTTCAAAGAAAAGGTAGTGTTGCGTCCAGTGCCGTCCTTTCTGCCAAAAGTCGTGCCGCCCTTTTCATTTGAACCAGTCGGTTTCCTTACCAGTGTTAAAGCCATCAGGTCAAGGGGGAACTGACCAGGATTTACGGTCGCTGGACGTGAAGAGTGCTCCGTCAGTACCTGCAGGTGTCGGAGATTTTTTGTAAATCAGAGCGCTTGTTTGTGCTTTTTGGAGGTCCATGTAAAGGTGAAGCAACCTCCAAGGCATCCATTGCCAGGTGGATTAAGGAAACGATAGCTTCAGCTTATCTTTTGCACGGTCGTCAAGTGCCTTTAGAGTTAAGAGTGCATTTGACAAGGGCTTAGGCAACGTTGTGGGTGGAACATAGCAGAGTTCCGGCAGTTGAAATCTGGAAGGCGGCTACGTGGTCCTCCTTGCACACCTTTAGCAAGCATTACCGTCTGGATGTGCAGGCGGCAGGGTATGCCTGTTTCGGGTCAGCAGTTTTGCGGTCCTGGTTCTCAGGTCCCTCCCATTAGAGTACTGCTCTGTTACATCCCAGTGGTGGGGGGACTGAACTGGAGGAACGAAAAGGGAAAGAGAAATTAGACTTACCTGCTAATTGTTGTTCCTTGAGGAGGTTTGTTCAGTCCCGTTTCCCGCCCAGGGTGGTGATGCAGTGGATGATTTCATTACATAAGAATAGCCGGACACGCAAAGAAAGGTATAACGGTAAGTGTCTTTGGCCCATCCTGGGCGGTAAGTGACAGGTTGGCTGTTCTGCTAGGCTTCCTTCTTTAGCCTTTTGTTTTCTTAGCTTTCATATCTTTAAAACTGTTTTTTCTTGGAGGGGGGTGGTGGAGCAGTTATTCTCTTCCCTCAAGGAATTTATTACAGTGGCTCGTAAGCCTCGAGACAGAATTTATAATGGTTGTAAATACTTGTGTTGCTCTTTAGAGTTTGTTTTGTCAATAGGTCACTGGAAGCTGGTGGGAGGTGCCACCGGTAGATGTATCAGACTTCTGACATGCCCAGTCTCCATGCTGCAGGAAGAGGTACACTACCCAGCGGTGGGGGGACTGAACTGGAGTTCCTCAAGGAACAACAATTAGCAGGTAAGTCTAATTTCTCCAGGACCAAGCAGGAAGTCAGTCCTCACATATGGGTGACATCGACGTCGATGGAGCCCTTGCGGAGCATTTCCCCAGCTTTCCATGAAAGCCTTTGGGAATGCAGGCACGCATGCACGGTTCCCTTCCCTCCTAAAGGTGCCATCTTGCTCAGTCTCTCTTTTTCCGTGAAGCCCACTGGACGTGTGTCCTAGTCCTCCCGGAAAATAGTTAGATTTTTTTGGCGATCCTTCGCTATTTTTTTCTCTGGTTCGATGTCGGTTCCCCTCCCGCCAGGTTCGGTACACCAGTATCGAGCCCGATCTTCTTTTTTCGTTTTTTGCCCTTCGTGGCTGGCGTTCGCGCCCTTTTTTCTTTTTCCCTGGAAGGCCGGTCCTTTGACCTCGCGGGGACTCTTTTTTTCCGCGATGGCTTCCAGTGGGTTTAAAAAGTGTGATCGGTGCAAGAAGCTAATGTCTCTCACCGACACACACGACTGCTGCCTTCGGTGCCTCGGTCCTGACCACGATCCTAAGACGTGTGGACCATGTCGAAAAATGTCTTCCAAGGCACTTCGCAGTCGTCAGCACCAAAAGGAAAGGCTTTTTTCTGACTTGGCCTCCGGCCGGGCCCGGACCTCATCGGAGGCCTCGACATCTCGGGAATCGGATCCCGAGCACCGTCGGGGCTCCTCGGACAGGGGGTCCCCCAACCGGGAACGAAAGTGGAAGAAGCGGCTCACGAGGGCGTCGTCGGAAGAGGTCCCTGGCTCCTCGAGAGCTAGGTCTCAGACCCCCGATCATCGCCCTGGGTCCGTGGAACAGGAGAAGCCTCCTAAAGTACCTCGAGTGGAGCCGGAGTCTGCTGGACACGTAAGTCCTGTAGTCCTCGTGGACACTTGTCCCAGAGAGCCGACGTTGGGCCCGGCGCCGCCGGGGCCCGAGTCGGGGGCTGCTGAGTCTCCTGAGCTGGGTCTCAGGCTGACAGCCTTGAAGAGCAGACTGTCTGCCTTCATGGAATAGCAGCGGGCACTGATGGCCAGCCTGTCTGGCCCATCTGCCCCGACCACCGGGACATCGACATTGAAATCGAAGTCGACCCCCGGAGATCGAGCCGATACTCAAGACCATAAAGGCTCGAGGTCGACCTCGGTCGCGGTCTCCCTCGACCTCCTGTTCGGGACTGAGGGTGTTGACGCCGGTGCCTTCGGCGTTGGGGCGGGTGCTCACATGCCCCGCGTGGTCGGACCCCGATTCCTCATTGGAGGAGTCCGCCTGGAAGACGGAGGACGAGGAGTCCCCCGAAACCTTCCGGACTCGGTGCGTCCCATCGGACTCACCGCAGTCTGAGCCCCGGAGTAGATCCCCCCCCCCCCCCCCGGAGGATACCCGGTTCTCGGAGTTTGTCCGGGATATGGCCACCGCGTTGGCTATTCTGCGGACCCCGAGGAGGAGCCTCGAGCCGAGGAGCTCGAGTCCCTACAGTACGACTCTCCTCAGAAGGAGGTCTTTACTGTTCCGGTTCCTCCGATGCTGGAACGGCTCCTCTTCTGGATGTGGGAGGCACCGGCCTCGGCGCTGGTTCTAAGCAAGTGGATCGATTCGATCTATCGACTCCGGAAGAGTCCTGGCTTTCAAAAGGCGCAGCTACCACACCATTCCATGGTGATGGAATCGACCATGCATCGCTTGAAAAGTCAGAAGATGCACTCCGCGGTGCCCCCTGGCAGGGAGGCCCGGAACCTCAATGGTTTTGGTAGAAAGTGCTTCCAGGGCTCGATGCTTGCTTGCCGTGTCCAGTCTTACCAGCTGTACATGGGCATGTACTTACGAGACCTGGCCAAGGAGTTGGCCGGGTTCTCTGCTGGTCTCTCCGGGGAACCCTTGCAGAGGTTCAAGTCCTTGTCCTCGGGGATCCGGGAATGCTCCAAGTTTATGTCCCGCGCTGCCTACGATGGCTTCGAGGCTTCGGCCCGTGTTGCGGCAGCTGGCATCGCGGCTCGACGCCAGGCATGGCTGCAGTCATCGGACCTCGAGCCATGGGTTCAGGACAAGTTGGTTGATGTCCCTTGCCAAGGTGAGAACCCTTTTGGCAAGCCCATGACCGAGAAGGCCGCACAGCTCGAAACCGAGCACCTCACAAGGACAAGGCTGTCTAGGAAGACTTCTGCCCCTTCTCACAAAAAGAAGGACTCGGGTAAAAAGCCCTTTTACCCGAGGAAGGGCACTGCCTACAAACACTACCCACAGTACCAGGCTGCCCAAGCTGCCCCTCAGGGTCAGCAAGCCAAGGGGCAGGGTAATGGGCCCCGTAGGCAGAGGACCCCCAAGCCTCCGGCCCCTGCTCCCACTCAGCAGGGTGGGGTTTTTTGACAGTTTAGGCATAGCCTCTCCGTCCCTGCTCTCCCAACCCTGCACAGGTCGCCTCGCCCTGTTTGCCCACCAGTGGCCACTCATCACTGGAGACAGTTGGGTGTTAAGCATAGTCCACAAGGGCTATCTACTACACTTCCAACAACTGTCTCCTCCATACTTTCCAGGGGAGTCTCCAAGGCCTCCCCTGCACACAGATCTTCTCCTTCAGGAGCTCCAAGGTCTGTTGGTGGACAGGGCAGTGGAGCCTGTGCCTCCCCACTTGCAAGGTCAAGGGTTCTACTCCAGGTATTTCCTGGTACCCAAAAGAACCGGTGGCCATCAACCTATACTAGACCTCAGAAACCTCAACAAGTTCCTAGAGAAGAAGTTCAAGATGCTTACTCTTGGAACACTTCTGCCCTACCTCCAGCAGGGAGATTGGCTATGCTCTTTAGATCTAAAGGATGCGTACACTCACATCCTCATTCATCCAGACCACAGAAAGTACCTCAGGTTCATTGTGGGAGGAAACCATTATCAGTACAGAGTACTGCCTTTTGGCCTCACCTCCGCTCCCAGGGTCTTTACCAAATGCCTGTCAGTGGTGGTGGCCTACCTGCAAAATCAGGGAGACTTTGTCTTCCCCTATCTGGACGACTGGCTCATAAGAGGTCAGACGTGCCAGGAGGCCTGACAGGCCACCCTCAGAACTATTGCTCTTCTTCAAAGATTGGGGTTTGTAATAAACTTCACAAAGTCCACTTTGCTCCCCTCCCAGAACTTGGAGTTCATAGGGGCGAGGCTGGACTCTCTTCTGGCAAAGGCATTCTTGCCAGAAGACAGAGCCCAAAGACTGATAAACTTAGCAAACCAGTTTCTCAGCAGGTCACTGGTCTCCGCCAGACTGCTTGAGGCTTCTAGGCCACATGGCTTCGACAGTACATGTGACCCCCAGTGCCAGGCTCCATATGAGGCCTGCACAGTGGTGCCTTCGGACTCAGTGGTCACAGGCCACAGGCAGCCTCAGAGACAGGATAAGGGTGTCCAGACAACTTCTGAACTCCCTCAGCTGGTGGCTGCACCCACCCAATCTGCTGCAAGAGGTACCTTTTCAGATGTCTGGGTTCACAGTGGTGTTGACCACGGATGCCTCCCTGCAGGGCTGGGGAGCTCATTGTCTAGGCAAGTGCACCCAGGGTCTGTGGTCTCCCTGGGAAGCCACACAGCAAATTAATCTACTGGAACTCAGAGCTATTCGGTTAGCCCTCAAAACTTTCTCTCCAGCCCTGGCTCATCAGTCTGTCCTAGTTCAAACAGACAACCAGGTAGCCATGTTTTATGTGAACAAGCAGGACGGAACTGGGTCCAGGCTTCTTTGTCAGGAAGCACAGGACCTTTGCTTGTTTGCCATCAAGCACAACATGCTCCTCAAGGCTGTGTACTTCCCTGGCCAGGAAAACTACCTGGCCGACAGGTTGAGCAGGATTCTGCAGCCTCATGGGTGGCAGCTCCATCCTTCAGTGGTTCAAAAGATTTTCCTGAAATGGGGACTTCATCCATAGATCTGTTTGCCAGTCCACTGAACAAACAGCTGCCAAAGTTCTGCTCCAGACAACCGCATCCTCTGCAGATGGCGGCAGATGCTTTTCTGATCCCATGGTTTCAGGGCCTCCTGTATGCGTTTCCTCCCACGCCCTTGGTGGCCCGAACCCTGTTCAAGATTCTTCAGGACAAGGCCTCGGTCCTGCTGGTAGCTCCCAGGTGGCCGAGACACCCTTGGTTTCCACTTCTGCTTCAGCTGGCAGTGGATCCCCCCACTGCCTCTGGGGTTGCAACCCGACCTTCTCTCTCAGGATCAGGGTTCCCTTCTGCATCCCAAATCTCAAAGCTCTCAATTTGATGGTCTGGAGGCTGCAAGTGTAGTTTTAGCTCCCTGGGGCCTACCTCAGGAAGTTGAGGAGGTTGTCCTAGCCTCTAGGAAACAGTCCACTAGGAAAACCTATGCTCTCAAATGGAAAAGGTTTTCTGTGTGGTGTCAGCTACGTACACAGGATCCCTTCTCCTGTACTGTACCAGTAGTGCTTCAATACTTACTGCACTATCACCCCTTGGTGTCCCGGTTTCTCAGGGGCCTGCTTTTGCTCAAACCTCCAATCCGTCGTCCTGCTCCTGAGTGGGAGCTGAATGTGGTCTTGCAGCAACTGACTCGCCCACCTTTTGAACCGATGGCTACTTGCCCTCTACGCTTCCTGTCCTGGAAGACACTCTTCTTGATAGCCCTAACCTCAGCCAGGCGAGTGAGTGAACTTCAGGCCCTGGTCTGTGACAGGCCTTACACCCGCTTCTACAGGAACAGGGTAGTTCTTAGGACTCATCCAAAGTTCCTCCCAAAAGTTGTCTCCTCCTTCCACCTTAGCCAAGAGGTGGTTCTTCCAACATTCTTCCCTAGGCCTTATGCAAGCCAGGCTGAAGCAGTTCTGCATACCCTGGACTGTAGGAGGGCCATATCCTTCTACCTTGACCGTACGCAGGGACATAGAAGGGCTACTCAGCTCTTTGTATCTTTTGACCCTAATAATTTGGGGTTAGCTGTGTCCAAGCGTACCTTGTCCACCTGGGTAGCTGACTGTATCACCTGGGCTTACAGGGCGGCTGACCTTCCTTTGCAGAGTCGGGTCACGGCCCATCATGTCAGGGCAATGGCTGCCTCAGTGGCTCACCTCCGCTCTGTATCGGTTGACATCTGCAGGGCTGCAACTCGGTCCTCAACCCAGACCTTTGCGGCCCATTACTGTATGGAGAGGGAGTCCCGTAGGAACAGTGCTTTTGGCCAAGCAGTACTCCGGAATCTCTTTGAGGTTTAGGCAACTCCTGCCCTCCAGCCCTCCGTTGGGCTACCGGTGGAGGTTCTGTCAGTGAAAAGCCTTTCTTTGATGCTGGGACTAGAGGGAGTTCTCTTGTTCAGCCTGGGTTCCTTGGTAGCCCAGAGCTAGGGAGTCACCCATATGTGAGGACTGACTTCCTGCTTGGTCCTGGAGAAAGAGTAGTTACTCACCTGTAACAAATGTTCTCCAGGAGCAGCAGGAATCAGTCCTCACAAACCTTCCTCCTCCCCTGGAAGTTGCAGTTGTACATAGTTTATTTTTAAATTTTTGTGTGCTGTTTTTTAGCTATGTCATTTGACTGAGCAAGATGGCATCTTTAGGCGGGAAGGGAACCGTGCATGCGTGCCTGCATTCCCAAAGGCTTTCATGGAAAGCTGGGGAAATGCTCCGCAAGGGCTCCATTGACGTCGATGTCACCCATATGTGAGAACTGATTCCTGCTGCTTCTGGAGAACACCTGTTACAGGTGAGTAACTACTCTTTCTCTTTACTTCTTCAGGCGCATCAATGCCATCTTAGGCCTTGGCCTTCCCTTTGTCTCTGAGAAAATGGAGAAACCATCCAGTGGTTTTAAGAAGTGTACTAAGTGTGGCAGTACTATCTCGGCCACTGACACCCATGACTGGTGTCTAAAGTGCCTAGGGCCTGATCACCAACCATCAGAATGTTCTCTCTGCAGAAAGATGACAAAAAGAGGCCTACAGAATTGAACGGCAAAGCTGGGCACCCTCTTCGTCTCTACTACTACTATTCATCACTTGTAAAGCGCCACGCATGCAACGCTGCACAGCTGACCTAACGAGGTAGCCAACATACAAGAGACAGTCCCTGCCCATCAGAGTCGAGCTCATCGGAGCTTACAATCTAGTTAGAACAAACATAAGTTAGAACAGTATAGGGCATTAGTCAGTCCTGCGCAAGGTAGAGCATTAGTCAGTTCTGCACAAGGTACGGTTTGGTCAGTAGTTTGGGCATAAATGATGACAGGGGTTAGGGTTAGATGAGGAAAGAGTCAGGATCTGAATGCAACAGTGAAGAGGTGGGTCTTCAATCTGGATTTGAAGAGGGCCAAGGAGGATGCCAGGCGCACAGACACAGGTAGGCTGTTCCAGGCGTAAGGTGCAGCAAGGTGAAAGGAGCGCAGTCGGGAGTTCGCAGTGCGTGTGAAAGGCATTGATAGAAGTAATTTGTTAGCGGAGAGGGGATGTAGGGAGAGATAAGAGGTAGTTAGGGGCCATAGAGTGGATGCACTTATAGGTTAGCAGGAGAAGCTTGAATTGGATGCGGGATTGGATAGGGAGCCAGTGAAGCGACCTGAGAAGAGGAGTAACGTGGGCATGGCGAGGTTGGCAGAAGATAAGTTGAGCAGCGTGATTTTGTATAGATTGGAGGGGAAGGAGGTGGCTAACGGGAAGACCAACGAGGAGTAGGTTGCAGTAATCAAGGCGAGAGGAGATTAAGGAGTGGATAAGCATTTTGGTAGCGTGTTCAGCGAGGATGGGGTGGATTTTGCTGATGTTGTAGAGAAAGAAGCGGCAGGTCTTAGCTACAAGCTGGATGTGAGCAGAAAAGGAGAGGGAGGTGTCAAAGAAAAACCCAGATTGCAGGCCGAGGGAACAGGAAGGATAGTAGATCCATCCACATGGATTGAGAGAGGGGGAAGTGGGGGGGAGGAGTTAGTTGGAAAGACAAGGAGTTCAGTCTTGGCCATGTTCAATTTTAATCGGCGATGAGACATCCAGGCAGCGATGTCCGAGAGACAGGCAGAAATATAAGGTGTAGAGAGGTAGATTTGGGAGTCATCGGCATAGAGATGGTATTGAAAGCCATGGGAGGAGATGAGCGTGCCAAGGCCTTGGGTATAGAGCAGGGGTCTCAAACTCAAATTGCTTTGAGGGCCGAATGAGGACTTGTAAAGTAACCCGGGGGCCGCATAAGACACGGGCCTCATTTGCATAAGGGGCCTCATTTGCATAAATATTTGCATAATGTTGCATAATGAGTGCATGGATAAAGAAAGACTAGAAAATTTCTATATTACTATAATCCAGTGCCAACCGCCAGGCACATTAGGAACTACTACTAACACTGCCCATTTGGAACCCATAGCAAACCCCCCGTATCATAACAGCACTACCAGGACTCACAAAGCACCAGACCCTACCTATCAAAAGGCAACACTGCAAATATTAAATCAATACATTTCAGAGAACAATACATGACCTACTGGGAAAAGAGAACAAGTAGCAATGTCAAATAGGAATTACACAGAATACCTCAGCACTGTAGAAATAAAACTATAAATAATTTCTTGTACCAAAGCACAGACATTAATGATGCACATTTCCCAGAGCTGACATATTCCAGTTAATAAATTCAAAATAAAGAGATATTTTTCTACCTTTTGTGCATTTTTTTTCAGTTGCAATTGCTCCAGCCACTTCTGGTTTCTTCGTGTCTTCTGCTATCTCCATCGTCTGCTGTCCATTTGTCCTTTCTTCTCTCTTCTAGTTTTTTTCCATTCTCTCTCTCTACATCTGCTTTAACATACTAATCTTTCTCCTTTTGCTCTTTCCTCATTCCTATTTCATCCACTCAAATTTTACCCCTCCATCCTCAATCCCCACTTACTCTCCCAATACCTGGCCAATTGTAGATTTGTCTTCTCTTCCAGACAAAATATTTTTCCCCTCTCCATTTCACTTTCCCAGCTCCATCCCATTCTAATCCTCCCCCAACATCAGCTCCCTTCTAGTTCCAGCCCCACCCAGCATCTGCTCCTTTCTAGTCCCTGCATCAGTCCATTTCCAGTCCTATCCTAGCCTCACCATCAGCCCATTTCCAATCCTAGCCCCCCATCAGCCCATTTCCAATCCTAGCTCCCTCCCCTCACAGCCCATTTCCATTCCAAGCCCCCCTCCCCATCAGCCATTTGCAGTTCAAGCCCCCCTTCCACTCAGCCCATTTCCAGTCCTAGCAACCCCCCCAGCCCATTACCAGTCCTAGACCCCCCATAGCCCATAACCAGTCCTAACCTCCCCATAGCGCACTTCCAGTCTTACCCCCCCATCACCCCATTTTCAGTCTTACCCCCCCATAGCCCATTACCAGTCCTAGTCCCCCCCATAGCCCACTTGCAGTCGTATCCCCCATCACCCCATTTTCAGTCTTACCTCCCCTCATAGGCCATTACCAGTCCTAACCCCCCAATCAGCCCACCTCCAGTCCTAACCCCCATCACCCCATTTTCAGTCCTAGCCCCCACCATAGCCCATTACCAGTCATAACCCCCCCTGCCGATAGCCCACTTCCAGTCCTAACCACCATCTGCCCATTTACAGTCCTAGCCCCCACCATAGCCCATTACCATTCATAACCCCCCCCTGCCGATAGCCCACTTCCAGTCCTAACCACCATCTGCCCATTTCCAGTCCTAGCCCCCACCGTAGCCCATTACCAGTCATAACCCCCCCCTGCCGATAGCCCACTTCCAGTCCTAACCACCATCTGCCCATTTCCAGTCCTAGCCCCCACCGTAGCCCATTACCAGTCATCACCCCCCCCTGCCGATAGCCCACTTCCAGTCCTAACCCCCATCTGCCCATTTCCAGTCCTAGCCCCCACCATAGCCCATTACCAGTCATAACCCCCCCCCCTGCCAATAGCCCACTTCCAGTCCTAACCCCCATCTGCCCATTTCCAGTCCTAGCCCCCACCCTAGCCCATTACAAGTTATAACCCCCCCCCAGCCCATTACCAGTCATAACCCCCCCTGCCAATAGCCCACGTCCAGTCCTAACCCCCATCTGCCCATGTCCAGTCCGAGCCCCAACCATCGCCCATTACCAGTTATAACCCCCCCCCAGCCCATTACCAGTCATAACCCCCCCCCTCCCCCCTCTGCCAATAGCCCACTTCCAGTTCAGTCAGCCCCTCCATAGCTCATTACCGGCCAACAAAAAAAACCCCCAAAACCCTGGCTTCTGCTGCTGCCGTTGCCGCCGTGGCAGCAGCATAATCAATTGTCAAATTAAAAAAAAAAACTGACTTCTGCTGCTCAAGCAGCTGTCCTGCGGCCCCTTTCCCTCTGCCCGGAGATCCGACTCTGCTCTATCAGCGGCGTGCTTTTCAAGCCGCGACGAGAGTATTCCCCTCTCGCGCGGTTTTTCAAGCCGAGCGTGAGGGGAATACTCTCTTCGCGGCTTGAAAAGCACACCGCTGAGAGCAGAGTCGGATCTCCGGGCAGAGGTAAAGGGGCCGCAGGACAGCTGCTTGAGCAGCAGAAGTCAGTTTTTTTTTTAATTTGACAATTGATTCTGCTGCTGCCACGGCGGCAACGGCAGCAGCAGAAGCCAGGGTTTTGGGGGATTTTTGGTTTTCCGCCGTCGCGGGCCGCACAAAGTAGTCTCGCGGGCCGCGTGTTTGAGACCCCTGGTATAGAGAGAGAAGAGGAGGGGGCCCAAGACAGATCCCTGGGGTACTCCTACATGGAGTGGGGTAGGGTAGGAGGAGGAGCCACCAGAACATACACTGAATGAGCGATGGGAGAGGTAGGAGGAGAACCAGGATAGTACGGAATCCTTGAAGCCAAGTGAGGAGAGGGTGATTAGGAGAAGGTCATGGTTGACGGTGTCAAAGGCAGCAGAAAGGTCAAGAAAGGATGAGGATAGAGTGGAGGCCCTTGGATTTAGCCAGGAACAGGTCGTTTGTGACTTTAGTGAGTGCCGTTTCAGTGGAATGTAGGGGACGGAAGCCGGATTGAAGTGGGTCCAGGAGGGCCTGAGAGGTGAGGAAGTCAAGGCAGCGACAGTGGACTGCTCGTTCTAATAGTTTGGATATGAAGGGAAGGAGGGAGATGGGTCGATAGTTAGAAGGGCATGTGGGATCAAGTGAGGGTTTCTTGAGGAGGGGTGTGACAACAGCATGTTTGAATGGGGGGAGGTAGATGAGGGGGTAGGGAATTGGAGGGTAATTTTGAGGATTTTGTCGTGGAAGTAGTCAGCTAGGGTTTGCGCAGAGAGGGAGGGCGGGATCGGGGGCGGGGGACCTTGAGGAGAGAATTGAGGGTGTTAAAGAGACGGCGAGGATCAGAGGCAAGGGAATTAGTCAGATGAATGTAGTAGTCTTGTTTGGCAAGTGCTAAGGCTGACTGGAAGGAGCCAAGCATGAATTTGAAATGTAGAAGGTTTGCTGGGGAGCGGGATTTGGACCAGGCTCGTTCGGCAGAACGGGCGTAGATGTGTAGGTAACGGATTGTGGGTGAAAGCCAGAGTTGGGGAGTAGATAGTTTAACAGGACGTGGGGTGGAAGGGCCAAGAGTGTCAAGGGCTGAGGATAGTGTAGCATTGTATGAGGATAATGCCTCATCGACTGACTCGGATAATAAAATGGAGGAACGAGATGGAGAAATGGTGGAGGAGAGAATCAGGGGATCAATATTATGCAGATTTCTAAATAGGTCGAAGAGACAGGACGAGGTTGAGATGGCGGGAGCTGTAGAGTAAAAGTTAAGAGGTGATGGTCAGATAAGGGAAGGATTGATTTGCGGAAGTTTGAGGGAGAGGAATTGGAGAAGAGTACTAGGTCAAGGCAGTGGCTGTATAGGTGTGTGGGGGCAGTGGAGAAAAGTTGGAGGTCAAACGAGGCGGTAAGAGTGAGGAACTTTGAGGCATGGGGGTCAGAGGGGTTGTCGACTTGAATGTTGAAGTCGCCGAGAATAAGAGTGGGGGAGGAGGGATCCATAAAGGCAGAGAGCCAGGAGTCGAAGTCAGTGAGGAAGGTTGACTTGGAATAGTCGGGTGGGCGATAAATAACCGCTACTCGGAGGGGAAGTGGTGTGAAGAGACGAATGGAGTGGATTTCAAAGGAGAGGGGGGAGTGTGATTGGGGTGGCAGGAGGGGTTGGAATTGGCAAGAGGGAAAGAGTAGGAGGCCAACGCCACCACTGCGACCAGTAGATCGAAGTGTATGGGAGAATTGGTAGCCCCCATAGCAGAGAGAGGCAATGGATGTTGTGTCGTCTGGGGGGGAGCCAGGTCTCGGTCAGGGTGAGGAGGTGTAGGGCATTAGAGATGAAAAGATCATGAATAAAAGAGGTTTTTTTTAATGACTGAGCATGCGTTCCATAGGGCACAAGTAAACAGGAGAGCGGAGGGGGGGAGGAGAGGGATATGGATAAGGTTGGATAAGTTACATGCGGATTTCTTATTAGAATAGCGCGGGGGTCTATTTTTAGGGTAGTAGCGAGCTTTAGATGGAGAAGGGTGAGGGTGGGTATGTTTGGGTGTATGTGCTCCCCGAGAGGAATATGAGGGGGGGAGGGGAAATGAGGGATAATTTGATGGTGCCAGGTAGGTTATGTGAGGGATTATTTTTGGTGGTAGGGTTGGCATTGATATTTATGGGTGAGTGATTGCAGGATGACTAGGTGGGGGTGGAAGGAGGGAGGAGTGGGATGCGGCTGAGATTAGATAGGGTACGTGAGGAACTGTCTTTAGAGTGGGAGAGAAATGGGGGGGGACCAGGGTTAGAGTTGATATTACCTGATGAGAGAAGGAGAATGAGTATTAGAGAGTGAGGTAAAGTGGAGATAGTACGGCGGAAGCGAGGGTGGGGTTGCCTTAAAGAGAGGGGGGGCAGGTTGAATGCAGGGGATGGTGGAGAAGCTCAAGAGCAGGTGCCTAGGGTAGGGGGCAGAATGGAAGGAGAAGTGAGGAAGGTGGAGTGGGGGGCTGGGTGAGTGCGGGGGATAGTGTGGGGAGGCTCGAAAGCAGTTGCTAGGCTAGGGGGGAGAGTGGAGGGAGACGTGAGGAAGGTAGATGCTAGGTTAGGGGAAAGAGTGGAGGGAGGAGGGAGTGTATTGATAGAAGGGGAGGCAGTTGGGGAGGATGTGGGAGAGAAGGACAATGAGATGTGGGGCCATGGGGGTGGGCAGCAAGGTCTGAGCAAACAATGGGTAGCAGTACTACGCAACAATGGGTAGCAGTACTACGCAACAATGGGTAGCAGCTCTAGGCAGTAATGGGTAGCAGGTCTAGGCAACACTGGGTAGCAGTTCAGAGTAGTACTGGGTAGCAGTTCTGCTGGGGTGCAGGCAGTGAGCAGCAGTTCTGTGCAAGTACTGGGTTGCAGTTCAATGCAGGCCGTGGGCAACATGTCTAGGCAATCAGTGGGTAGCGGTTCAGTGCAAACAATGGTTAGAAGCTCTAGGCAGGCAGTAGGTAACAGTACTAAGCAGGCAATGGGTAGCAAGTACAAGGTGGGTAATGGAAGGAAGGTCAATGTCAGCAGTGGGCAGCAAGTCAAGGAAAGTTACTTGAAGGAAGGTGGTTTGGCGAGATGGTTGAGGTCTGGAGGAGAAGTGTGGAGGAGCGATCATGCCTACCCGGATCCAGGGCTTGCTCCAGGCAGCTGTGATGATTAGGAAGAGCAGGGTTCAGGCTCAGACCAGGGTGCTCCCGGGCCCACGCCTAATGGCCGCGCCCAATGGAGCACGCTGCTTTTAAAGGGCCGCTGCCCTTTGATCCTCCCGGCGGTGGCGGCGTGCTCTGCTCCTGCCATGGAGCACGCCACCATCTCTGATGCTATCGCTTTAGCATCAATATCATCAAGAGCTTCATCTTCCTCCCATGGATCTCAGGTATCGAAGCCTAAGTCTTCATCGAAGGCAGGCTGCCTCCTCCAAGGGTAGATCTCCCTCTAAGCATCGAGATGCCTCGGGCGTTGCCCTGGAGGGAGGCACACCGGCCAAACAACCCTGGTGGGGAGGACCTTCCCTCCAAAGCCTTAGTGGGGTCCGAGGATGCTCCCGAGGCCTCCATTTCCAGAGAGCTCCTGGTGCCATGCTTGGGATCGTGGCCCGCAATTCCGGTACCAATACCCAAGCATTTGCAAGCTCCATGGATCAACGTATCCTTGCCATTGAGTGGAGCTTAGGAGACTTACTTGGCAGCCTCTGTTCCAGTGAAACCTTTACAGTCGGTTCCGCAGACATCTGTACAGGTACAGCGTGCATAGAGTTTCTTGCCGCTTTCCTTGCTACCGCCCATGCCAGCCCTGAAATCCGTTTCTGGTACCGAGGTGCCGACTGTACAAATTCCAGGTACCGGCTTCGCCTGGTACAGTGTTTGTATGGAGCAGGAATACCCTGCCCGACGATACTTAGAGTCTTCGACTTCCAATTCCTTGGACGATGAATCGGCTGATAATTGAGATATGCAAACTCTCCCAGAAGACCCGTCTGTCTCCACAATGCCGCATGTCTCCACCAGAGGACGTGTCTTTCCAAGACATTATTTGCGATGCTGCTAGGGGCCTGTCCATAACAGTAACATCAGAGAGAGTCTAGGGCCAAAGAATTGGAAATTCTTCAATACCCAACGGCTCCAAAGGAAGCAGCTACACTTCTGTTCATCGGATACTTCACGACCTCATGCTTCGTATGTGGGAGACACCTCTTACTATTTCTCCCCATACCCGCTGGCTCGATACCATGTACTGGGTACCGGAGTGTCCCAGTTTTCAAAAGACACAATTGCTGCACCATTCCATGTAGAGGAATTGGCAATGCGTTGAATCAAGAGTGGGAAAACACATTCCTCTAACCCTCTGGGTAAGGAATCGAGAATCTGTGATGCTTTTGGTCGACATTGCTTTCAGGCCTCCATGCTATCAGCCAGAATCAGTTCCTACATATTCTATATGGGTATGTCCCTCAAAGAGATCACTAAGAATTTGGAGTTGATGGCTCCTCTTCTCCCCAATGACAAGAGGGCAGATTATCTCACCCTTGTAAAGCATGCTCAGAATGTCTCTAAAGTCCAGACGAGAGTGGGTTATGCTCATTTACTAGCAATTGGAGACTGAGAACACAACTTAAAGCAAGTAGCCTGTGCCACTGACAATAGCCAGTATTTCTCAAGTCTCCATGCTGGTTTTGGACTGATAGCAGTGTTGCAGGCCCAGGGTGCAGAACCCAGTGGTGTCAGGTTCCACCCCCTTCTCCCCCAGCCGCTCCCCACCAGGGTGCTCCCTCTGTCCTCCTCCCCTACCTTTGGGAGGGAGCCAGGGATTGATCAGTTGCCTTTATCTTTAAGCAAAAAACAAAACAAAGCAAAAACCCAAACAGGAGCAGGCAGTGTGAAGTCCGGCTGCTGAATCAGCACAGTCTTTGGGGGGAGCAGCTACCAGGTAAGTCCAGGGATTGCTCCGGGGAGGGTGCAGGACCATATGGGGGAATGTCTGTGGACTGCAGGGCCATGGATCGCAGCTGGTGTGTCACATGCAGCAGCCACAGAGTACAGCTGTCTGAGGTCGGGCTGTGCCATGGCTGCTTGCAGTAAAACGCAGCTGCCACTTATTGCCTCAGGGGAGGCCTGGGGAGGGCCAGAATCATGCGGGGCAGTTGTTAAAAAGCTAGATTGTGCTCCTGGGGATGGCGATGGTTTCGCAGTTTTGGTGGGAGTTGCCACCATTTTGGATACTTCGGGTACTGCTGTTTTGGAGGCAATGGAGCCTCCTATGCAGCAGCCCTTAGCTGGTTTTTCACCCGGGACGTTGACTGAGTTGGGGGGAATAGTGTGGGGGACAAGGCTCTCCCTTCTGCCCCAAATTTGTCCTTCTGCCCCACTGGGCCTTTGTCCTGCAGCAGGGCTTGGGGGAGGGCTCCCCAGTCTCCAGCAAGTCTCCCTTGGGTAAGAGGCCAGGTTCTTCGGTGGTGGCTAAGCGCCTGTGTCGCAGCAGGTTGGAAGAGGAAGTGTATCTAGGCTCGGTTGGGTCTCTAGAATCCATGGACACCTTGGAAGGTACAGCAGACCTCCTGAATGAGCTCCTTCTGGAGGATCTAGAGAAGGGAGAGTGCCCGGTGGGGGAAGATCCGACAGTTCAAAGGCCCATCTGCAAATCCCCATGGTCCTTTCCAGCTTATAGTACTTTAAAGGCGATGATCACCTTTAAAGAGTGGAGGGAGGAGGGAGTGTATTGATAGGAGGGGAGGCAGTTAGGGAGGATGTGGGAGAGAGCACTCCTGATGCAGGCTTGCGCATGGGGCAGAGCATGGCTCGACACTACCTGATTCTCCCTGGAGAGTGAGAAGTTGTGTTTGTCTCGGGTAGATGCACTGATGACGGAGGTTACGTATAAGACCACCATCCTGGTGGAGGGTAGTGTGGCCCTAAAGGACCTGCAGGACAGGTGGATGGAGGCGCTGCTGAAGCAGGCTTTCAAGGTGTCTGTGCTAGCTCTGCATGGAGCTGTATGCGGGGCTTACGTGGCTAGGGCCTGTCTCCAGTGGTTGCAAAGGATCATTGAGGAGACAGGGACAGATCTTGCTGGCTGTGCAGATGCCACTAGACTGAAGTCGGGGTTAGCCTTTTTGGCAGACCTGCTCTGTGATCTTCTGTGGGCGCCAGCTGTTTTGACTGCGCAGTTGGTTGGCGGATGTGGCCTCTAAGACACGACTTAGCAAACTCCCCTTCGCAGGGAGTTTGCTGTTTGGGGAAGATTTTGAGAAGCTGGTCAAGCATCTGGGGAGACTCCAAGGTGCCTAAGCTTTTGGAGGATAAGTCCAAAGGGGCAAGCAGAGGGGTTCCCTTGGGGGGTGTAATCGGGATTCTCTCAGGTTTCATCCTGCCTGAGCGGTGAATCTGCAGAGATCCTGTTTCCTATAGTGGGGCCCGCCCTTTTGTGGAGACTGCCATGGAGATCAAGGAGGGGCCTTGGGAGCTCCCGGAGCTGTTAAGCCTTCCTAATGAAGGTGTGGGGGCCCTAGTGGGGATTCAGCCTGTAGGTGGCCACCTGCAATGGTTATTTCCTGCTTGGGCCCAGATTACATCAGATGCCTGGGTTCTGGAGGTGATTAGAGACGATACGCCATCTAGTTTGCTAGGCCCCCCCCCCCAGACCTTCAAGATCTTGCCGTGCCGGGCTTCTGGAAAGGCATGGGTGGTGGAAGAGACGCTTGAGCACCTGTTGCAGCTAGAGGCCATAGTGCTGGTACCTCCCAGCGACTGGGGCTCCATTCTGTATTCCATCTATTTTGTAGTGCCTGGGAAGGAGGGGTTTTGGTGGCCTATTCTTGATCTGAAAGGGGTCAATAGAGCCCTGAGGGTCCCGTGTTTTTGCATGGAGACCTTGCGCTCAGTCATAAGGCGGTGCATAAGGGAGAGTTCCTGATCTCCTTGGATCTGACCAAAACTTACTTGCGTATTCCGATCTGCCCCACGCACCAGCGTTTTCTGCGTTTCATGGTGCCAAGGGGACATTTTCAGTTTCAGGCCTTTCCTTTTGGTCTAGCCACTGCACCTCTGGTGTTCACCAAGGTCGTGGTGGTAGTGATGGCGTATTTGCGTAAGCAAGGGGTCCTCATTCATGTGTACCTGGATGATTGACTGATTTGGGCCAAGTCATTCAAGGAGTCTCTCAAAGCGATGGCCCTGGTGATCAGATGCCTTCAGGATTTAGGCTGTGTTATCAACTTGGCCAAGAGCAGGTTGGAGCCTTCTCAGTCCTTGGAGTATCTGGGAGCTTAGTTGGACACCCACAAAGGGGTGGTTTTTCTCCTGGAGGACAGGATTTCGAAATTGCAGGCCAAGGTGTGGGAGTTGAGGAGGGTCTCTCACTCAAGGGTGTGGGACTACCTTCAGGTGCTGGGTTCCATGGTGGCCATGTTGGAGCTGGTGCCCTGGGCAAGGTTACAAATGCAGTCTCTTCAGATGGACTTACTGTCATGGTTGTTCCCCACCCTCCCCCATTTGCTGTCCATGGACGTTCGCCTTCCACTTTGGGCAGCAGCCCAAACGAGTTTGAGGTGCTGCTGAATTCGTAGAGGCTCACGGCAGGAATGCCTCTCGAATCCCTGGACTTGGGTGGTGGTGGTGACCACAGATGCCATTCTGTTCATCTGGGGTGGACATTGTCAGTCCCAGGTGGCTCAGGGCAGATGAAGCCAGGAGGAGAGACGTTGGTCAATCAATCACCTGGAGACATGGGCAGTGCATTTGGCTTTGGAGATGTTCTTCCTGCTGCTGAGTTGTAGGGCGTTGCGAGTGCTGTCGAACAATGCCATAATTGGCATATTATCAGTCGGCAGAGCAGCACTTGGAGATCAATGGTAGTGGCAGAAGCGGTTCTGTTGCTGCAGTGGGCAGAGACCCACTTGCTGGTGCTCTCAGCGGCCTATGTTACCGGAAAGAAGAATGTCCAGGCAGACTACCTGAGTCACTACTCTCTGGATCCTAGGGAGTGGGCTGTGATGGCGTCTGCCTTCCAGCAGATTGTGGATCACTGGGGCAGCCATCAATGGACTTGATGGTGTCTCTGGAGAACTCAAAGGTCCACTGTTCTTCAGTCGCCACAGGATGCATATGTCCAAGGGGCTGGATGCCCTTGTTCAGCCTTGGCCTCGTGCAGATCTGCTGTGTGTGTTTCCTCCGTGACCTCTGATCGGTCGGGTTCTGCAATGAATAGAGTCCTATTGTGGTGTGTGCTAGTTGCGCCAGACTGGCCTTTCTGGCCTTGGGAGGCAGATCTGGTGCGGCTGCTGGTAGTGGAGCGGTTCCCCTTGCTAGTGGATGTGGACCTGGTTACACAGGGGTGGTGCAGATGCCATACGTGGGTTGGTTCTCGTTTACGGCCTGGTTCTTGAGAGGTGGCTGAGGTGCAGAGGCTACTCATCTCAGGTCAGTGATACCTTGCTGCAGGCTTGCAGGTGATAAACGTCATTGACCTGTATGTAGCTCTGGCATGTCTTTGAGGCTTGGTGTGGAGAGCATAGCTTTTGCCCCTTTGGAGCCTTGCTTCCTGATATCCTGGCTTTTCTGCAAGCTGACATGAAGAAAGGTTTGGTCTTGGGCTCATTGAGGGTCCATGTAGTGGCATTGGTAGTCCCGGGGTCGGGTTCAGGGTCAAGCCCTTATGACCCATGGGGATATGATATGTTTCCTTCGGGGCGTTAGGCATCTTCGTCCCCCTTGTTGATATGTAGTTCCTTCATGGGATCTTAATTTGGTGCTCTTGGGCTTTAGGAGAAACCTCCCTTTGAGCCGCTTAGGGGAGCCACAGTGAAGGATTTGACTTTTAAAGTTGTGTCTCTTGTAGCGATTTGTTTGGCCGTCACGTTTTGGAGCTCCAGGTTTTTTTGTAAGGAGTCTGTCTTGGTGTTTTCAAAGGAGAAGATGGTTCTTTATCTGGTGCCGTCCTTTTTGCTGAAGATGGTGTCCAGTTTTCACCTTGGTCAGTCAGGCAGTCTCCTTGCCAACTTTTCTGGGTCACAGGATTCTGGTGGCGCCCATCTTCTGCATAAGCTGGATGTCTGCAGGTCCCTTAGTTCTTGAAGGTGACTCAGCGCTCCGAGAGTCTCTTTGTCTTGTTTGGTGGTCCTCAGAAAGGTGAGATGGCTTCTAAGGCTTCTTTTTCCCAGTGGAGTCAGGAGGCGCTTGGGTCCATGTATCTGGTGGAAGGGCACCTGGCACTCTCGGGCTTGTGGGCCCACTCCACATCGACACGGGCATTATATTGGGCAGAGTTTGGTCTGGTTTTTCCTCAGGACATTTGTAAAGCAGCAACATAGTCACCCCTTCATCATTACTGCCTGGATATGCAGGCCCGTCAGGATGCACGAGGTGTTGCAGGGCCATCATTAGTACTGCTTTGCTGCGTCCCACTTGTTTGGACTGTACTGGATGGACAAACTGGAAGGTGAAATTAAATCTTACCTTCTAATTTTTTTTTTTTTTGGAGACCCTCCAGTCCAGTTCAGGACCCACCCGGTATGTGTGTTTTTCAGAGTGCTGTCTCGCGTTTGCTCTTACAGAATTAATTTTGAGCATGTGCATTTGGGACAGTGCATCCTAGTTTTAGAAGGGGTCTGCTCGGTTGTCCTCTGTGTTCCAAGTCTTCGCATTTTCTGTTCAGGTTTTTTGTCTGCTTTGCCAAAAAAAGAAAAAAGACGAAGAGCAACAGTGAGTGTGCTCCCCTCATATATCAGTGATTTCTCCTTAACGGACTACCTTAGTGGGTGGGTTTCTGAAAGAGTTGTATAGATGGTGCCTCTCATCGTTTGTTTCTAGGAGAGGTAATGGCTGTTGGAGAATTGGAGTTGGCTCCATTTTCTCTGCTTTGTGAAGTTCATACTAGCTATTGTCAGTGGCACAGGCTATTTATAGCATGCTTTAAGTTGTATTCTCAGCCTCCATCTGCTGGTGGATGAGCACAATCTACTCAACTGGACTGGAGGGACTCCAGGAAAAGAAAATCATCAGGTAAGGTCTAATTTCACCTTATTGCTTTTTGGAAAAAGGGTAAAAATGTATTCTCCAGGAACAAGCAGGAAGTCAGTCCTCACTTACGGGTGACGTCGGCACCGACGGAGCCCGTGCAGAGCAATTCCCCAGCTTTCAAAGAAAGCCTTTAGGATTGCTGCCACGCATGTGTGGTCCTCTTCCTGCCCAAGGGTGCCATCTTGCTCAGTCTCACTTTTTTTCCGCGGAACCCTTCGGACGCATGTCCTCGTCCCTCGGAAAAAGTTCTCGTTTTTGGGCCTACAGGCCTTTCTGTTCTCCGGTTGCACCGGTCCTCCACCGATCCTCCCCTGCTGTACATTTTTAGAGCTTTAGGGGATAGTCTATTTTTCATTTTCATTTTTTCGTTTTGGGCTTCGTGTCCCTTTTCTCTCTCTAACCGCTGGCCGCGTGGGTCTTCGACCTCGCAGGGGCCATTTTTGCTCCCATGGCCACCGGCTTCAAAAAATGCGATAGATGCTCTAGAAACATGTCGCTTATGGAAACTCACGACTGTTGTCTGCGGTGCCTCGGAGCCGACCATGATGCGGAGCTCTGTTTGCTCTGCAAGAAAATGTCCTCTAAGGCCCTGCTCAGCCGTAAGCAGAAGTCCAAAGACATTGTCCAAAAGGCTGCCTTGGAATCCCTGGTGGCACCCTCTGTCGTGTCTCCCCTGGTGGGCCCCCTCCCCCCTGGCGGCCCTGTGCTGTTGGCAGCATTCCGACCAGGGATCCCCTGAGGTGGAGCGGTGCAAAAAGGAGGCCTCAAAGTCGCTGTCAGGGGCTCCTGACAAGCGCGTGTACTCCCGTGCTTGGTCGCTCAGTCCCCTTCGGTGTTCCCGAGAGTCAGACAGGGAGCAGCCCCGCCAGGTACACCGCACAGAAGCGGAAGCCTCCGGTGAAGGCGCCCGGTCTTCTGAGGGCCGTCCCGGTAAGGACCCCCTCTTCTCGACTCCCGACCCGGTGATCCCAGGATCGGTGTCGCAGGGCCTCACACCTGTGTGGGAGTCCCATATGCTGATGCTGGTACGCAGTGTTTCTGCGTTCATTGCTTCCCAGCAGGCGTTCATGGCCAGCTTTGCTGACCCAAGCCCAGAGACCTTGGATCCTTCGCATGGGAACCTAAATCCGTAAAGGAAACCCCTGAGAGCCGCAGGCCTCGTGAGGGTCCTCGACATCGGTCTAGCTCGCCCTCCCATTACTCGGAGGTGAGATCTTCTAAGGTCTCCGGCTCGAAGCAGGCACCGGCCATGGGACAGGGTGATCTACCCGGCTCGGATTCCTCGACCGATTTCTCGGAATGAAAGTCCGATGGGTTCACCTCCCCAGAAACCCGTACCCATCGGGATCTTCCATCGGACCCGTCTCCGCCCGCATTCCCGCCCACGTTCCAGTCACCCGAGGACACCACCTTCCTGGTGTTCGTTCAGGACATGGCACGGGCCCTTAACCTGACCACTCAGGTCAAGGAGGACCCTCGTGCTGAAGAACTCGATATTCTTCAGTACGAGTCCCCGCCCAGGGAATCCCTCACTGTGCTGTTTCCTCCTGTTCTATCTCCGCTGCTGCTCTGCATGTGGAAGGGCCCCTGCCTCAGTTCCCATCGTGAGCAAGCGCCTTGACATGATGTTCAAGGTACAACATGGGCTGGGCTTCAGGAAGACCCAACTCCCCCACACTTCTATGGTGGTGGAGTCAGCCATGAGGAAGCAAAAGATCCCTAAATCGCACTCGTCGGTGCCGCCCAGCCGAGAGTCGAGAGCCCTGGATGCCCTGGGCTGCAAGGCCTACCAAGGCTCCATGCTTTCTTGACGCATTCAAGCATACCAACTGTACATCGGTATGTTCTTGAGCAATCTCGAGAAGGTCCCTCCGCACCTTTAAGGTCAGGGCTTCTACTCCCGGTACTTCCTCGTCCCGAAAAAGACAGGAGGTCTGTGGCCCATCCTTGACCTATGCAAGATGAACAAGTCTTGGTGCGGGAGAAGTTCAATATGTTATCCATTGGCATTCTGTTGCCCTTCCTCCGGCAAGGCGACTGGCTATGCTCCTTAGATTTAAAGGACGCTTAAACCCACATCTTAATCCACCCCAGTATAGGCAGTATCTGCGCTTCAGGGTGCAGGGAGCGCTTCCAGTACAGGGTGCTCCCCTTCGGCCTCGCTTCTGCCCCACGAGTCTTTACAAAGTGCCTCGTCATGGTCGCCGCCCATTTCTGGCGTCAGGGCATGCCGATCTTTCCCTACCTCGGCGACTGGCTCATCATTGGCTCATCACTGGCTCCTCTGTCGAGGATGCTCGGCAAGCAATGTTGCACACCATCCTTCTGTTCGAGAGCTTGGGGTTCTTGGTTAACTACCCAAAATCTCACCTTGTGCCGGTGCAGGCGCTCAATTTCATCGGGGCACGCCTTGATACTCAGGCGACCGTGCGAGCGCCTCCAAGCTCTTGCGGCCCGTGCTCAAAGCACTCCCCGGGTTACCGCTCGGACCATGCTATGCCTCCTGGGCCACATGGCCTCTACCATGCACGTGGTCCTCACACCCGCCTGCACATGCGGACAGCTCAGTGGTGTCTCAGTGCCCAATGGAGCCAGTCCCTCGGTCACCTCTGGGACCCTGTCAAAGTTCTTCCCGACCTCCGTCTGTCCCTCAGCTGGTGGCAAAACCCCTGCAACCTCCTGCGGGGATTGCCCTTCCAGACCCCACAGCATGATACGGTGCTGACGACAGACGCTTCCCTGTTAGGGTGGGGAGCCCAAGGAGTCTCAGCAACAGATAAACTTGCTTGAACTCCGGGCGATTCGGTGGGCCCTGAGGGCCTTCGAGGATTACCTCAGAGGGAGTTTGGTTCTCATGCAGACCGACAACCGGGTGGCGATGTTCTACATCAACAAGGAGGGGGAGGCACAGGATCGCGCTTTCTCTGCCTGGAAGCAGTCCTCATCTGCTCCTTCGCTGTCCAATGGAAGATGTCCCTCAAGGCAAACTACCTTCCGGGTCAGGAGAATGTCCTGGCGGACAGACTCGGCAGAATTCTTCACCCCCACGAATGGCGGCTAGATCCAGGAGTAGTGGACTGGCTGTTTCTCCGCTGGGTGACGCCAGCGATAGACCTCTTTACCAGTCCCCAGAACACACAGCTTCCCCGTTTTTGTGGGCTGGTACCGCACCCGAGCAGGGAGAGCCCAGATGCATTCCTTCTGGACTGGTCATCCAGCCTGTTCTGTGCATTCCCGCCCTTCCCTCTCATTGCGAGGATCCTTTTCAAGGCTCAGCAGGATCAGGCATCGTTGATCCTCATGGCCCCCTCGTGGCCTCGGCAGCCTTGGTTCCCGCTCCTGCTTTGGCTGTTGACAGAACCTCCTGTTTCCCTGGGCTCTGCTCCAGGTCTGCTGACATAGGAACAGGGGCGCGTGCAGCACCTGAACCTAGCCTCCTTATCCCTGGCGACTGAACGGGTTTACCTAGCCTCACTGGCTCTTCCGGAGGAGGTCGAGGAAGTCCTCCTCGCCTCGAGAAAGGACTCTGCTAGATGAGCCTACGCCTTCAAGTGGAGGCGCTTCTCGGTCTGGTGCTCGGAGCTCCAGATCGACCCGTTCTCATGCCCCATTCGATGGATCCTCCAGTACCTCCTCCATCTCTCGAAGGAAGTACTGAAGTTGAACTCTGTCAGGGTACACTTGAGCGCCATCTTGGCGAACCACCTCACCATCGAGGGAAAGCCCCTCTCGGGGCAGCCGTTAGTCTCTCGCTTAATGCAGGATCTTTTGCTTTCCAAGCCATCCATCCGCCCTCCCCCGGCGGAATGGGACCTAAATGTGGTGCTCATGCAGCTCACCCGTTCACCTTTTGAGCCAATGGAGACGTGCTCGCTCCAGCACCTGTCCTGGAAGGTGGCCTTCCTGGTTGCACTGACCTCGGCCCGCCAAGTCAGTGAGCTCCAGGCTCTCATGGCTGACGCCCCTTACACCAGGTTCTATTGAAACAGGGTGGTCCTCCATACCCACCCCAAATTCTTGCCTAAAGTCATCTCGGACTTCCATCTTAACCAGGAGATAGTCCTGCCAACTTTCTTTCCGATGCCCCACGCCGACCAGGCGTCAACGGCTCTCCATACCCTCGACTGCAGACGGACTCTCGCCTTCTACTTGCAGCATACCCAGACTCATCGCAAGTCTGGCCGGCTCTTCGTGACCTACGATCCCAATAGGCCAGGGCAGGCAGTTACCAAATGCACCCTCTGTTTGGGTGGTGGACTGCATCGCTTTCGCCCATGCGAAGGCGGGCGCCCCACTAGATCGTCGAGTCACCGCACATGGGGTCCAGGCCAAAGTGGCTTCGGTGGCCTCGCTAAGCTCTGCGCCCCTGATGGACATCTGCCAGGCGGCAACCTGGTCCTCCACGAATACCTTCGCTGCTCACTACTGCCTGGAGAGGGTGTCCCATCGAGACAGTGCCTTCGGCCAGGCTGTATTCTCTAATCTGTTCAGGGTATAAGCAACTCCTGCCCTCTGTCCCTTCTTCGAGGCTACCGAGGGCTTTGCCCCGAGGACTCGGGCTCCTTCGGGCTTCGGCTTCTGCTCATGGCCTCGTGGAGGCATTTTTTTGTTACAGGTTCAGTAGTCTGTAGCTGGGGAGTCCCATAAGTGAGGACTGACTTCCTGCTTGTTCGGGACAGCAGGAATCAGTCCTCACTACCCTCCTGCTTCCCTTGATGAGTTGCTGAACTTTTGTCCTTCTCTTGCCATCTACTTGGTAGGGCTCGAGCTAAGGGACCTGACTGAGCAAGATGGCACCCTTGGGCGGGAAGAGGACCACACATGCATGGCAGCAATCCCAAAGGCTTTCTTTGAAAGCTGGGGAATTGCTCCCTGCGGGCTCCGTCGGTGTCAACGTCACCCATAAGTGAGGACTGATTCCTGCTGTTCCTGGAGAACACCTGTTACGGGTGAGTAACTACGCTTTCCTGAGGGAGAAAGATCCAAGATAATGGCAGCGGTGTGTTTGTGAGCAGACTTCTTTCTTCATGGGGAAATAGCGCAAAGCCAAGGGGGTATTGAAACCCTCTCTTACCCCTACTGCTTCTATGCCATTGCTCGGTCAGTTCTCCAGACCATTGGACTCTCTTTCTTTCTGTGACTCCCCAGCAGTCGTCTCCAGGAGTTGTTGGCTCGGCTGTGGGTTTGCCGGGGCTGGATAGCTCTGCAGCCGCTTTGGGCATTTTGTCACCCTGCCCAGATTTGCGGCAGACCTCCAAGGCGATGTTTCTGTATCCTGCTCCTATAAGCCTATTGTTGGGGTAATCTCCCCTCGTCAATTTGCTGCCCAGACATACAGGGTCAAGCTATGGAGCTATTGTGGCTGGTGGAAACAAGCCTGCCCTGGAACAACTAGAGTTCAACGGATCCTTAGTGTCAGGGAGACGGTCAGACAGCAGCTTAGATTGCATTGCAGAATGGTGAATCATTGCTGAGGGGAATGGAGGGAGTCCCCTTGCAGATCGATGCTACTGCTGGCTTTTTTTACAGAAATTTTTACATTGGAATTTATTTGGTTGCTGTTTTCCAGTTGGGAGAGACCCTGGTGTTGCAGACTGTAGTTATTGCAACAAAGGTTCAAGGTAACTCGTTGGCTATAGCAGCAAACTCTGAGAAGATACTGGCTGTTTAGACAGCGGTATCTACTATATCTCCTAAAGTTTCTACTTTGGAGGACCGATTGGGCGCCTTTATTAAGAACTTTGCCATTGTCCAGATGAAACTTGCACATTTGGAGAACTCCTCATGAGCAATAAACTTAAGACTGATAAACTTTCCTAGAGTGTCTTCAGTTCCCGCACAAGACATGTTTCAGGCTTATCTTTTGGAAGCTTTATCAATTCTTATGGAAACTCGTCCACCTGTAGTGAAAGCTTATTTTCTGCTGGGGAAGAAAGAAGGTGCCACTGGTGGGTCTGGTGGTAGTGGCCCTCAACCTGTAGATATCTTGAATGTGACAGAGTTCTTAGAATATTTGCAGAATGAACCAGTTTCTGCCACACTACTATTTACTTTTGCCCTATTATCGGATAGCCAATGGTTACTAAAATTATTTGTTAGGAAGAAAGGTGTATTATTCCAAGGTCTTCTGGATCTGTGCAAGGAGACACAACGTAGACACAGATAATTTCTTTTGCTCCGTCTGGGGGTTCTGCAGCTGGGAGGGCTCTTTTTCTGAAATTTCCATGTAAATGTATGGTAAAAATTAGTTCAGTTTCCTATACGTTTTATGAGCCCTCCCAGCTACGGACCTTCCTAGCTGCTCAGCGTACAGAAGCCCCTAGTGATAACTAATCTCATTGGTGGCTCTCCACAATAAAGTATAGAAACTGGCTGTAGCACTATTGAGCTTCCTGTTTTCCTTACATAATTTTGATTCTATTACACATGTGCTCCTCTCTCCAAGTTTTGTGGACTAGGGTGGGCACAGTGAGCTTATTTTCTGTGTATTTAGGATAAGATGCTGTCTTGTCTTATATTCTTGGTTTATTAGTCTTCACTTTGCTCAGTTTCTGAACAAGAGGTAATACATTTCTTTTTTGTAAAATTGCATAAATATAAAATTTAAAAAAAACCAAAACAACGTTTTCCTATCAATTTATTTATTTATTTTATACACATTTATATACCGCATCTTCCACAGATCAGTTGCGGTTTACAGAGAACAAAACTTAACACTTGGCAACGCAAGTTGTTTTACAAGGAACGTCAATGTTAGTATAATTAACCGAATGTAAATTTACAAGGAACGTCATAATATAATTCTAACAATGTGAACAGAACATAACAGAATAAACTATTTACAGATATATATATATATAGATGTGTATACACACATAAAAATATATATACATATACACACATACATACATATATATATACATGTATATATATATATATATACATACATATACATATACACACATGCCTACATATACACATACATACACCTATGGGAGTAAAAGGGCATAAGATATGGGGTCATCAAGGGGCGTAACTATAAGAGCTGTGTTGGGTGAAAGGATTTTAATTGGAACAGCCAGAAGCCTGTTTAGCCTTTATCTAAGTGAACTCCAAATACTTCGAAACTGGGTCAAATTAAATTCAGAAGTACCCTAAAAACCCAGCAAATAGCAAACCACATAGAAAAAATTTTTTTGTCGGATTGACCAACACAGTACACAGGATCAATGCCTGTTACCGCAGCGGTCCTTCCTTTTTAATCGTTTGTATGACAACTTAAAACAGCTCCTCTTAGAAACAGCTGGTACTTAGCTTTGTGCAATTAGGCTGTGAAGACAGATAGGCAGTGGGCGTTCAGTGCCCAATTCAGCAGGTCTTGTCACTACGACGTGTCACGTTTCGGGGGTACACTCATCCACCCCCTGCTTCAGGTCAGACCTCCGAATAAGAATGAGAAACTTCAGCCGTAAACACCCCGCTATAAAAGTGGTTTATATATCCAGCCGCCATTGCAGATCACGGGAAGGGACACTCCCCCCCTATTGTGATAGGCCCAGGAGTAACCTATCCAGTCAAAGAAGTGAAGCCACCAAACAGGTTCCACCTCTAAACATGGAGGGTTAGTAGATGATTGATTAATCATGGTGTAAAGAATAGAAAGCATATCAGCATGTAAGTATAAAATTTAACGAATAGTGTGCCAGTCAATCTGTTGGTTTGAGACCGTCGGGAGCAACTGAATGTAAACGGAATATCCATTGTTGCTCTAAGTTTTGTAAACGTTGGATCCGATCGCCACCACAGGGATCCAAGGGAACGTAGTCTAAAGCCCGCCAATGTAGATCCCCAAAAACATGCGAATGTTCAAGGCAATGCTCGACCAGGGGAGCTGATAGTGTTACAGTCCGTATCCGGGAAGCATGTTCTGTCAGGCGATGCTTTAAAGGTCGTGACGTCCGACCAACATATGGTAATTGACACGGGCAAACGATCAAGTAGACCACATGGTCCGTATTACAATCAGTGTGCCACCGGGTGTAATAAGATCTATGGGTACGTACATCCATCCAAAGAGCACCCTGT
This sequence comes from Ichthyophis bannanicus, assembly GCA_033557465.1. Classification (NCBI taxonomy): domain Eukaryota; kingdom Metazoa; phylum Chordata; class Amphibia; order Gymnophiona; family Ichthyophiidae; genus Ichthyophis; species Ichthyophis bannanicus. Next base: position 1,371,060,734 of record CM066031.1, read on the forward strand.
AATGTACCCTGACAAAAAATATATGACTGGCATGAAAAATGACCCGCCTGGTCATGACATCTGGGCGGAAGGTCAAGAGGAGACTTGGTCCTGACCAAGAGATCCCGTAAGTTGGACCTTCGGGAATAGGCAATTTGTAGTGGCTTCTGAAAGCAGGAGTGAATCATTAAAGTAGGCCAAAATTGATGTATCAGGCGAGTCACTGCCGACGTCCCTTGCATATACGGGAAAACCCCTGTGATCTTATCCTCAGGGGGTGCAGCAGCCTTTGGGATCAACAGCCACTCCCGATGTGTGTGGCATGCCCGTTTATAAGCTAAACGAACTACTTTGGCAGGGTATCCCCGAGAAAGGAGACGAGTAGTTAAATCCCTAGCATGAAACTTGAACTGTGATAACTCAGAACAATTCCTACGGAGTCTCAAAAACTGGCCATAGGGCAGACCCCGTTTTAGAGCCGGGGGATGATAGCTGTCAAAGCGTAATAGCGTATTGCGTTGAACAGGTTTTCTGTAGAGAGACGTCACAAGGCCAGCTACTCGTCTCCTTTCTCGGGGATACCCTGCCAAAGTAGTTCGTTTAGCTTATAAACGGGCATGCCACACACATCGGGAGTGGCTGTTGATTCCAAAGGCTGCGGCACCCCCTGAGGATAAGATCACAGGGGTTTTCCCGTATATGCAAGGGACGTCGGCAGTGACTCGCCTGATACATCAATTTTGGCCTACTTTAATGATTCACTCCTGCTTTCAGAAGCCACTACAAATTGCCTATTCCCGAAGGTCCAACTTACGGGATCTCTTGGTCAGGACCAAGTCTCCTCTTGACCTTCCGCCCAGATGTCATGACCAGGCGGGTCATTTTTCATGCCAGTCATGTATTTTTTGTCAGGGTACATTACAGGGTGCTCTTTGGATGGATGTACGTACCCATAGATCTTATTACACCCGGTGGCACACTGATTGTAATACGGACCATGTGGTCTACTTGATCGTTTGCCCGTGTCAATTACCATATGTTGGTCGGACGTCACGACCTTTAAAGCATCGCCTGACAGAACATGCTTCCCGGATACGGACTGTAACACTATCAGCTCCCCTGGTCGAGCATTGCCTTGAACATTCGCATGTTTTTGGGGATCTACATTGGCGGGCTTTAGACTACGTTCCCTTGGATCCCTGTGGTGGCGATCGGATCCAACGTTTACAAAACTTAGAGCAACAATGGATATTCCGTTTACATTCAGTTGCTCCCGACGGTCTCAACCAACAGATTGACTGGCACACTATTCGTTAAATTTTAAATTTTATACTTACATGCTGATATGCTTTCTATTCTTTACACCATGATTAATCAATCATCTACTAACCCTCCATGTTTAGAGGTGGAACCTGTTTGGTGGCTTCACTTCTTTGACTGGATAGGTTACTCCTGGGCCTATCACAATAGGGGGGGGCGTGTCCCTTCCCGTGATCTGCAATGGCGGCTGGATATATAAACCACTTTTATAGCGGGGTGTTTACGGCTGAAGTTTCTCATTCTTATTCGGAGGTCTGACCTGAAGCAGGGGGTGGATGAGTGTACCCCCGAAACGTGACACGTCGTAGTGACAAGACCTGCTGAATTGGGCACTGAACGCCCACTGCCTATCTGTCTTCACAGCCTAATTGCACAAAGCTAAGTACCAGCTGTTTCTAAGAGGAGCTGTTTTAAGTTGTCATACAAACGATTAAAAAGGAAGGACCGCTGCGGTAACAGGCATTGATCCTGTGTACTGTGTTGGTCAATCCGACAAAAAAATTTTTTCTATGTGGTTTGCTATTTGCTGGGTTTTTAGGGTACTTCTAGCCTTTATCTAAAGCAGGTGGGAAAGTCTCTGTGTTGTTATAGTATTTGGTGAACAGATGAGTTTTCAAATTCTTGCGGAGTTCCGTGATCTCAGTTAGTGTTCGTAGCTCCTCGGGGAGGGAATTCCAGATGGTGGGGGCTATGTGGGAAAATGCTCTGTGGTTTGTTGATTTGTGAGCTCTTGTGTAATCTTTTGGGGTTTTTAGTTTGTTTAATTGGCCTTTTCTTTGTGTAGGTTTAGGTGGTTCTTTGTGTATTAGGTTGCATAGTGTGGTTGGAGCTAAATCGTATAAGGCTTTGAATGAAGTAATTATTATTTTGTAAATTATTCTGCTTTGAATTGGAAGCCAATGGAGGGAAGCTAGAATTGGTGTTATGTGTTGGAGTGAGTTAACTTTCAATATAATTCTTGCAGCTGCATTTTGTGCTAATTGTATACGTTTGATGCTTTGTTTTGATATGCCCATGAGTATTATATTGGCAAAATCAAAGTGAGGAGTTATAGTAGCCTGGATTATATTAATGAAATCTTGTGAGAATACAAGAGGACGTAGTTGTTTGAGCGTTTTTAGTTTGAAGTAAATTTTCTTTATCGTATTGCTGATGTGAGTTTCCATGGTGAGATGTGTGTCTAGTATAATGCCTAGGTATCTTATTTCATTTTTTATTTTAATTTCCTGATTTTGGAGTTTTATGTGTGTTGGTGGGGTATATGATTTGTTTTTAGTCACAATTAAGACTTCTGTTTTAGCGTGATTTATGTGGAGATTTTGAGCTTTAAGCCAAGTTGTGATTTCATTATAGCAGTCCGATAGGAGTTGGAGCGGTAGATTGGGTATCGTGAATGGAATGTACATCATGATATCATCTGCATATAGATGATATTGTACTCCAAATTTTTTGAATATTTTGCAAACGGGTTTTATGTAAATATTGAAAAGTAGAGCTGATAATGCTGAACCTTGTGGTAATCCTATTTCTTGTTTATATGTGGTGGAGGTTTGATTCCCAATTCTTACATTTTGTGTTCTATTGTTTAGGTAGGACGAGAACCATTTGTGTACTATGGAGTTTAAACCTATTTGTCTCAAGCTGTTGAGCATTATTGTGTGGTGTACGCTATCAAACGCCGCTGATATATCAATGAAAAGTAGTATGAAAGCCTGCTTTTGGTTGTCAATGCCTCTTAGGAGTGCATCTAATAGAACTGTAAGGAGTGATTCTACTCCGTGGCGGGGGCGAAAGCCATATTGTTGCTCATCAAGCGGGTAAGATGAGTCTAGGAAATCTTGTGTCTGAAGTTGGACCACTTTTTCAATTATTTTAGCTAAGAATGGGATGCTGGATATGGGTCTATATGATGTTGGGGATGTTTTATCGAGTTTGCTGTTCTTAAGGATTGGGCGGATTTGTGCATGTTTGAGTGATGATGGGAGATAACCTTGAGTTAGTGAGAGGTTAACTATTGAGAGGATGTAGGGTAATAAAATTGGCAGTGTGTTTTTTATCCATGTTACTGGACATGGGTCTAGGTAAGAAGTTGTAGTGTTTAGGCTGGTGATGATGTTTTTTAGTGTCTCTTTAGTTATGGGATGAAAGTCTGTCCATTCGTCTGATGGCTGGTGGGATGTATTAGTGGGGTCTATAATCATTGATGGTGTTTTTGCTTTGTTTTGATAATGACAGGCTAAAGTTTGTACTGTGATGTCTGTAATTTCAGTGCCTGAAGTTTGTGGGTTGGTTAGGTTTCTGATCATGGAGAATAACTCTCTTGGTCTGTTGTAAGATTTTGACAGAATTTCAGAGTAGTATTCTTTCTTTGTGCTGTCTAGGGTTTCTTTGTATTTATTAAGGTGGTTGTTGTATATTTCTTTGTGTATAGTCAGTTTAGATTTGCGCCAGATGAATTCTAATTTTCTAAGATTCTTTTTCATTTGTTTTAGAGTAGTATTAAACCAGGGTTTGGTGTTAGACTTAGAGTAGATGCTCTTTTTATTCGTATGATTAATTTTGGCTGCGTTGTTAATGGTTTCATACCAGTTTTTGACAGTATCATCCAGGTTCGTTGGAGATGATAACAGGTGTGGGACTGTTAAGTCAATGAATTCAGTGTTATTAAACTTTTTAAATCTTGTAGTTGGGATAGCTCTAGTGGAGTTATTAGTGCTAGTGACAGGATATGTGATGTTGAATTTGACAATATAGTGATCCGACCAGGGTATCTGTGTACATTCTACAGCATCTGGGTTGATAAGTTCAAAGAGAGAATTAGGTAGAAGGACAGTATCAAGTGTTCCACCTTTGGTGTGAGTTGATTTGTTTATTATTTGGTGGTAGTCCATGTCCAATATAGTATCAAAGAATAGTTTGGAGTCTAGTGTTGGTAGCGAGGGGAGATTAAAGTCGCCTAGCATGATTATAGGGTGTTGATCGGAGGATGAGCTGAGTAGTTCAATAAAAGAGTCAAGGCAGTCTGCTTTTTGGTCTGGGGGTCTATAGACTAGACAGAGTTTCAGGAGTCCAATTTTTATAAGTAGAGAGTCTATATTGTTTGAGATGTTTGACTGGATTGTTTTGGCATTTAATTCTTTTTTTGTCATCATTAATACTCCTCCACCTCTTTTATTATTTCTGTGTTTGTAGAATGTGTCATAATTTTCGTTATCCAGTTGATTTAGGTAGACTGTATCGGTCTCTGAGAGCCAGGTTTCAGTGACACATAATATGTCTGGCTTTAAATCAGATATTAGGTCATTAAATATGGGAAGCTTGTTTTTCATCGATCATGCATTGATAAGTATGCATGTAAGAGATGTTAAGTAGTTGGTGCATGTTCCCTTAGGCGTTTGACGTAAGTTTGTATGTTTTATGTGAATTAGTCTTTGGAAATTTGTTCTAGGAATGTTGTTTGTATAAGTGTGTCCTATATGATAGTTGTTGCGGGTAGGTGTATGAATTATAGGTATTGTTTTATGACTTTTGCTATCTAAGCTTAATGTTAGGTCGATGATTAATATTGTTAAAACTATACAAATGTATGATAGTTTCATTAGTGTGGTATTTGTGCGTAGCATTTTAAATGAGGTGTTGTGGGGAGAGCTGAGCAATAAAATACCAAGGTAGAATAGTATGAGCGAATAGATCACTGAAACGTAGTGTTATGTAGAAAGTAGGGGGAGAGCAGCTGGACACTGTATTGAACCTAATTGTGTGAGGTTGTTTAATAGCTACTGGCAACAGTAGATATCAAGAGCTACTGATAATTGAGGAGGTGCTACTGGTAAGTTAGAGAATAGTATGATCGTATAGACAACTGTACTTATTGAAATATATTACTGACAACAGTAATGGCTACTATTAGCAACATAAACTACTTGAACAGAAATGAATACAGTGATGAATTGCTACAGACAGCTGTACTTCTTGAGGATATACAACTGGCAGCAGTTATGAGGCTACTGCTAACAAATTACTAAAACAGAATGATTACTACTTGTTGCAGTATACAAATGTAGGATCACTACTAGTTACTGACGACAGTACTGATTGATGATTACCAATTACTCTAATTACATGTGGGGAGACTACTGACAACAGTAGTTAGTGTATATCTAGATGATAAACATATATCAATTAACACAAACACCTACTTCAGTTTATCAGATTAATCATAGTGGTATGATAAAATTGAGATATTGGGCTGTAAAGAGTCAGAGCTAGAGTTTGCTGAGGGTATACTTGCAGTTGTGGAGGATCTGAGAGGAGATGAAATACGCAAGCTCAGCTCTGGGGGAGCTCAGCTGTACTTGGTTGTAGATGCTGGTTCCACGTTGACTGTTTCTTCGATGTTGCCGTATGGGGGGAGTAGCCTATTTGCCTTAGCCTAAGGGCCGTGCCAAAGGGCCCTCTTGCGCGGCCCTCTTGCGCGGCCCTCTTGCGCGGGCCCGCAAGGCGCGGGTGCGCCTGATCGCGCCTCTTTTTAAAAGTAGAGCTGTGCCGCGATTGGGCAGTGGTGAGCGCTGATGGGCTGGAAGGCTTCCTGCACGAAAGCTCTGAGGAAGCACGTGTGCAGAATAGCCTGCTGAATCAGCTGTTCGTCTCTCCGGTGAGCACCTCTGCGATGGTGAGTGACCCGACTGATCTGCTGCTTCAGCGGTTGGTCTCCGGGCAGGGAGAGGGCTCTCTGTCGATGGTGCAGCAGCGGAAGATGTCCTGCTCCTCCTGGAGCGCTTTAAAGAGGATCGTGCTCCTGATCGCGCCTCTTTTTAAAAGGAGAGCTGTGCCGCGATTGGGCAGTGGTGAGCGCTGATGGGCTGGAAGGCTTCCTGCACGAAAGCTCTGAGGAAGCACGTGTGCAGAATAGCCTGCTGAATCAGCTGTTCGTCTCTCCGGTGAGCACCTCTGCGATGGTGAGTGACCCGACTGGTCTGCTGCTTCAGCGGTTGGTCTCCGGGCAGGGAGAGGGCTCTCTGTCGATGGTGCAGCAGCGGAAGATGTCCTGCTCCTCCTGGAACGCTTTAAATGTCAATGTCTAGAAGAAGGATGCAGTGGGAGTAGGAATTATATGGTGCCTTTTTATAATTTTGTATTCTGGCTTTCTACCTCACATCCTGCTGCATCTTCTGTTATGAGCACTCTGTGTTAATCTTAGCTCCAAAGTTGACTATCTGACTAGCTTTGCCATAGCACTTACTACATTGGCATTGCATGTAACATCCTGACTGGACCATATTATCTTTTTTCATCAGATTAAGTGCCAAGCAGTTTTTCATCATCCAGCTTTGTTTTTCTTATACACAGTTTCATCATAGCCCCTATCCACTGGAAAGAAAAACTGTTATATGCATAGCTTTGATAACTTAACCCCCAGCTTTCTCAGTATTTTCCCGATTCAACATATGTAAACATAAAAAAATACAGAGGAGAAGGCCAACCTCTGTGGCACACCGGCCAGAACAGGTTTCCGTCTTGATATCTTCTATTCTAGTCACATCTCCATGAGTTTGTCCAGCTAAAAACAAATAAAACCATAAGAAAGCTGTGAGTGCCATCCCTAACTGCTCCAAACAAGTTAACAAAATCGTATGGTAATGGTATCGGCCTGGAGGCAGATGAAATGATGATATCTTATCAAAACCCTTTTCCATATCATTCTTCCAGTCCAGGCCTGGTACCTGTGAGTATTCACACCCCACCAGCAGCTTGGAGACTAAGCATGTCATGAACTTCATGACATCAGCATTGATAGAGAGCTGGCACTTCCCTCCAGCCTTTAGTATCATAGTCTCGAAGTAGCTGGAGAGATGTGAATCCCATTCTTAGGACTCACTGAAGGAATGATAGGGTTAACTTGGGCTGACAGTAAGATTTGAAATTTGGGGTGACATGTGGCATGATAAAACTCCATTTTGAGTTTAAAAGTTCTTGGGAGGTGAAGCTAAAGCTAGGAAAAAAAATAAGAAAAGCTTCGGCGGAGTTCATTTTGGAGGCCCAGGAGGAAAGTGGGTCTGGCTTGCTGGGGGAGAGAGAGTGTGCTCGTTGCACCCGAACAAAGGGAGTTCAGACGCCAGAGGCCTGTCACTCAATGCACCCAATGCCGAAGCTCTAGGGGTGACTGAGCATACAGTGAGGACTATGTTGCCAGGGGCATTGGCTACCTGCTGGAGGGGGAGTGGGGCAGCCGGGATGTAACTGTTAGCTTGGTGGAGAAGGATCGGTTTTGAGCATAGAGGCAGGCAGGAGCAGATCATGAGACTGTGTGTGCAGAATGGCCATCTTGTGAGTAGGAGAGCGGGAACCGCCGGCCCTAGGCTGCCATGGGAAATGCCGTTTTTTTGCAAGTCAGCCAAGAGGCTTCTCATGATAGCTGTGTGGGGGGGGGGGGGGGGGGGGGGTTTAAGCAGACAGCATTGTGAATCTGCTCTCACAGTGTATTTTTTTCTTGAGAGGCTAAGTGTACAAAAAAAAAAGGGTTGTGTGTTGGGATGCCAGGCAGGTCAACCTGTTTGACTTGTGGCACATGTAGAGGTGCGGTGTCCGTGGCCAAATTCTGCAAAGGGTGTGAGGCAAAATACAGAGGAGTGTTGGTAAGGGACCCTGAAGCTGGAGCGCTGAGAAGAATGGAGAAATGCTTGGCAATTAAAATTTAATGCAAAGAAGTGCAGAGTGATGCACTTGGGATGCAGAAATCCAAAGGAACTGTATGCAATACAAAGCAAAACGCTGGTGTGCATGGACCAGGAGAGGGAGCTCCGGGTTATAATGTCTGAGGATCTCACTGTGGTGAAACAATGTGACAAGGTGCTCGACAAAGCTAGAGGGATGCAAGGCTGCAATACAGAGAGGCATAACCAGCAGAAGGAAGGAGGTATTAAATCCTCAGTGCAAGTCATTGATGAGGCCTCACTGGAGTATTGTGCTTAGTTTTGGTGACCGTACCTCACAAAGAATATAAAAAGACTTGAAACGGTTCAGAGGAAGGTAACCAAAGTGATACTGGGCCTGCACCAGAAGATGTATAAGGAGAGATCTAAAGACCTAAAAATGTATATCCTAGAGGAGAGAGAGGACAGGGGAGAGATGAGAAGTTTAAATAAACATCATGACTCACACGAAAAAAATAATCCATATTGAAAGACTGAAAATCTGGCATTGTAGCAGCTGTTTTGCTGATTGGGTTTTAAAATGACCTGTGGATTACTGTCTAGCTGTTATCAATGCCTTTTGATTTTTGTTAAATAGTCATAGTGGTTTCTGATTTTTGGACTTGCAAGCAAGTCATCTTCCAGTGAATTAAATATATTTACTAGTTAGAATTTTTTGTACAACTGCCATGTTGAAAAATTAACTGCTATCAAGAAACCAAGCTGTCAGAATGTTGGCAAGGTTTTTCCCTATATTGTTTTTGTTCCTTTGAGTCTGCAGTTGCTTTCTTCTTTTGGTCATTTAGGTGTTCTAGGGCTGTGTCACCCTGAACTGTTTCCAAGAAAAATCTTGGTAGTTGCATTTACTCCTTTTTACCCTTCAATTGTAGCAACAGACCTCAGCTGGGGACCATAAACCATAGCTCTCTTCAAAACCATGCACATATACTGAGGCCACTAGTTATTGACATTGTGATTGTCTTTCCCCCTCGGCTGCAAATATTTCCACAGCATGTGAAACACAAAAACCAGGTTGGAAAATCAAACTTGGATCCCTTATAAGTATGCTATTTTCTAGGGGAAAATTAGTTATTTTGCCTACATAGCATTTCATCAGTACAATTTTCTTTTATGCTAGATGCTGGAAACAAGTAGGAAGACAGTCCTCACATATGAGTGATGTCGGCACCGGCAGAGCCCTCGTGGAAGCATCCCTCCAGTTTTCAAAGAAAGCTTTTGGGAGATGCCACCACGCATGCTTGGTCCCCTTCTTGCCCAAGGGTGCCATCTTGCTCAGTCTCCTCTCTTCTGCTGAGCCCTTCAGACATTTGTCTGGCTTGTCTCTGGAAAAAGTAGATTTTTCTCTCCAAGTTTCATATTCACCACTGGTATCGTGCCGGTACTGTTCCCGCCTACTGACCTTGTTGCCTCGGCATCGAGTTCGGTTTATTTTTGTAGTTTTTTGTTCTTTGCTTTTCCAGGCGTCTTCACGCCTTTTTTCCCCCTCCTCCCCCATTGGCAGCCCGAAGAGTCTGACCTCGCAGGGGTACTTTTTTCCCCATGGCTACCAGTGGCTTTAAGAAGTGTGATTGGTGCTCCAAAATTATGTCTTTGACTGACACACATGACTGCTGTCTCCACTGCCTCAGGCCAGACCACGACCCGACAGCCTGCGGTCTCTGCAAGAGGATGTCCACCAAGGCCCTCAAGAAGCCGCAGCACGATACTTTTTTCCCCCGAGTCTCCAGTGCTTCCGAAGGCCAGGGCCTTGTCTGAGGCCCTGACATCTCAGGGCAGAGCCTTCCGAACACGAGTCTCGTTGCGGGTCCTCAGAAAGGGAGGGTCTCCCTCGAGGGAAACCAGGAAAAAGAAGAAACCCTCGAAGGCGGCGTCCTTGGATGGTTCCAACTGGGCCTGGTGCTCCCCGGGCCCGGTCCCGGTCCCGCAGTTCGAGACGTTTGTCCGACGCTTTGGAGAAGGAGCGGTCTGCGAAGGTCCCTCGGAAAGATCCGACCTCTGACTGGCCTCGGTCCCCAGACACTATCCTGTTCGAGGATTCCCCTTCGGGGGATCCATCGTCGGGCCCGAGTCCCTTGGTGCCCACACCAAAGGCTGCGGAGCCTTCTGATCTGGAGTCCAGAATGGCAGCCCTGGAGCACAGTTTGTTTTCCTTCATGGACCAGCAATGGGCGCTGTTGTCTGGCACAACCGGTTCATCCGCCCCGACCATCGGGTCCTCAACATCCAAGACGTCCCCGGAGGCTGAGCAGATCCTTGAGGTCCTTAGGCCTCGAGGCGATCCGAGTCCCGCTTGACGGGACCACAGTCATCCCTGGACATCTACCAGGCACCGGCTACAAGGAATCAGGGGCCCCAAGACCCACGGAGCAGCTCTCCTCCGAGTCCTCAACTGACTACTCTGAGTGGGAGACGGAAGACGAGGAGTCCCCCGATACCCATCGCCACCATGGCATCCCATTTGACTCTTTCGTCTCTGAGCCTTGACAGCAGTCCCTGCCCGAGAATATGGGTTTCCTTGATTTTGTCAAGGACATGTCTAAGGCCCTGGCATTCCCGACCGAGTCAGAGGAGGACCCTCGGGCAGATGAGTTGGAAATCCTCCAATACGAGGCCCCTTCGCGCGAATCGCTCACGGTGCCCATCCTTCCTATCCTGAAACAGCTGATGCTGTGAATGTGGGAGATACCAACTTCGGTGACTGTGGTGAGCAAACAGCTCAACTCGATGTATCAAGTCTGCTGGAGCCCGGGCTTCCAAAAGTCACAGCTGCCCCCTAACTCAATGGTGGTGGAGTTGGCCATGTGTTAGCTGAAAAGCCAGAAGACGCACTCCTCGGTGCCCCCCCCCCCCCAGCAGGGAGGCCTGTACCCTGGATGCCCTTGGCAGAAAGTGCTACCAGGGTTGATGCTCATCGGCTGCATCCAGGCCTACCACCTGTACGTGGACATCTGCCTGGGAGACCTGGTGAAGGAACTCACCGGGTTCTCAGCTGGTCTCTCTGAGAAACCTTTACAGTGGTTCAAGAACCAAGCTAAAGCAGTCTGTGAATGCTCCAAATTCATGTCTTGGGTGGCTTATGAATGGTTCGAGTCGACGGCTTGAGTAGCGGCATCTGGCATCCGTGCACGCCGCCAGGCTTGTCTACAGTCATCCGACCTCAAGCAGTGGGTTCAGGACAAATTGGTCGATGTCCCCTGCCAAGGAGAGAATCTCTTTAGCAAGCCCATGATCGACAAGGCTGCCGAGCTGGAGCCTGAGTTCATGATGAGGACTAGGCTCTCTAAAAAGACCGCTGACCCTCCCCAAAGGAAGGGCTCGGGTAAAAGTCCTTCTACCCAAGTAAGATAGCTGCATACAGAAACTACCCTCTTTTGCAGGCCTCCCCAGCTCCCCAACAGGGTCAGCAGGCCAAGGGACATGGGCATAGCCCACGCAAGCAGAAGGCTCCAAAACCCCAGGCACCGGCTCTGGCCCAGCCAGGGGGGAGTTTTTGACTCCTTGAGCATAGCCTCTCTACCCCAAGGAAACCAGCAGCCCACAGGGGGATGTCTGGCCCTCTATGCCCAGAGGTGGGTGTCCATCACCACTGACTCCTGGGCACTAAGGGTAGTCAATGATGGTTACCACCTCCATCTGACTCAAACACCTTCCCCTTATTTCCTGCGAGAGCCCCTCAGGTCTCCCCTTCACCGGGATCATCTTCTGAAGGAGTTGGCAGGTCTTCTCGAGGACAAATCGGTGGAACTGGTGCCCCACCACCTCAAGGTCAAGGGGTTCTACTCCAGGTACTTCCTCGTGCCAAAAAGGACAGGGAGCCTAAGGCCCATCCTTGATCTGTGCAATCTCAACAAATTCCTGGTGAGGGAGAAGTTCACGATGCTCTCCCTTGGAACATTGCTGCTATACTTCCAGCAGGCAGACTGGCTATGCTCCGTAGACCTCAAGGATGCTTATACCTACATCCTCATCCATCCCAACCACAGGCAGTACTTGTGGTTCATAGTGGGATGTAGGCACTTTCAATGCAGGGTGCTCCCCTTTGGCCTAGCCTCTGCCCCAAGAGTTTTCACAAAATGCCTGGCAGTCATGGCTGCCTTCCTCCGGCTCCAAGGAGTCTTCATCTTTCCTTACCTGGACGACTGGCTCATAAAGGGAGGAACGGCCTCAAAGGTGCAGCAGGCCACCACACTTACCATCCAGGTTCTGCAACACTTAGGCATTGTCATAAACTACCCCAAGTCTCATCTCCTCCCGACAGTGTCTGGAGTTCATTGGGGCAAGGATCGACACACTCCAGTCCAAGGCTTTCTTGCCCAGGGGCCGAGCCGATCATCTCAGGACTCTGGCTCGGGACATACAGTACCATCCCTCGGTGCCCGCTCGGCTTCTCCTACACCACTGGCACATGGCCTCTACGGTCCATGTCACCTCAGACCCTCTCCTCCACATGAGGACGGCGCAGTGATGTCTCCAGGACCAGTGGTCTCAGGCCACAGGCTGCCTCTGAGACAGAGTTTCTGTGACCTGCCAATTGGCAGACTCCCTGGTCTGGTGGCAGTCGCCCCAGCAACTCAGGGCGGGCTTGCCTTTTCAGGCCCTAACCCTCTCAAGGGTCCTCACCACAGACGCCTCCCTGCTCGGCTGGGAAGCCCACTGCGACATCTCCACACCCAGGGCAACTGGTCACCAGACGAGAGCACCCAGCAGATCAATCTCCTGGAGCTCTGGGCCATACACCTAGCCCTGAGGGTCTTCTGTTACCACCTGCATCATCAGCCGATGCTAGTCCAGATAGAACATTGCCACCTGGTTATCTATGTGAACCAATAGGGGGACACTGGGTCTCATACACTTTGTCAGAAGGCACTGGGCCTCTGCTTCTATGCAGTCCAGCAGGGTATCCTCCTGCGGGCAGTGTGCCTGCCAGGCCAGGACAACCTGCTGGCGGACAGGCTTAGCATAGTTCTCCAGCTGCACGAGTGACAGCTGGACCCTATGGTATCCAGTCAGCTTTTCTGGCTCTTGGGGGAACCCGTGATGGACTTGTTTGCCAGCCCGGACAACTTTCAGTTGCCCCGCTTCTGCTCCCAACAGGCGTATCCCTCCAGGGTGGTAGCAGGCGTATTCCTGGTCTCCTGGTCGGAAGGCCTCATGTACGCCTTCCCTCCTATGCTGCTGATCGCCAAGACTTTGTTCAGGACCCTCCGCGATAGCTCATCCTGATAACTCCTCTGTGGCCCAGGCAACCGTGGTTCCCCCTACTTCTACAGTTGATGGTGGAGACCCCCATGCCCTTGGGGACCTCCCTGGGACTCCAATCTCAGGAGGGGGGCTCTCTCCTGCACCCCAGCCTGGGGTCCCTGTCGCTGACAGCGTGGCTGCTGAGAGGGTGACTCTGGGCCCTTTCAACTCCCGGTTGAGGTGGAAGACATTCTGCTGGCCTCTTGTAAGGCCTCTACTAGGAATGCTTATGCCAGCAAATAGCGCAGGTTCTCTGTTTGCTGCGCCAAACACAGGGATGACCCTTTCTCCTGCTCAGTGGCTCTGGTATTAGAAACATAGAAACATGATGACAGAAAAAGACCACATGGCCTATCTAGTCTGTCCTTCCATATCAACAACTACAACAGTCCACTTTTTACCTTTAGAGATCCTCTGTGTTGGTCCATGCTTTTTTGAATTCAGTTACTGTCCTCATCTCTACCACCTATGCCATAGATCCACTACTCTTTCCGTAAAGAAATATTTCCGCATATCACTCCTGAATCTATCTCCCTTCACCCTCATCCCATGTCCCCTCGTAGCAGAACTTGCTTTCAATTGAAAGAGGCTCTCTCCCTGAACATTTATGCCACGGAGGTATTTAAACATCTCAATCATATCACCTCTATCCCGCCTTTCCTCTAAGGTGTACATATTAAGATCCTTAAGTCTGTCCTCATATGCTTTATAATGAAGCCCACTAATCATTTTAGTAGCCACCCTCTGCACCGACTCCATCCTGTTCACATCCTTTTGAAGGTGCGGTCTCCAGAATTGCACACTATACTCCAAATGAGGTCGCACCAAAGACTTATACAGAGGCATTATCACCTCCTTTTTTCTGCTAGCCATTCCTCTCCATATGCACCCAAGCATCCTTCTAGCTTTTGCCGTCGCCTTTTCTACCTGTTTAGCTACTTTAAGATCATCAGACACAACCACGCCTAGGTCCCGCTCTTCTTTAGTGGACAAAAATACTTCACCTCCTATACTGTATTGCTCCCTTGGATTGCTGCAGCCCAAATGCATGACCTTACATTTTTTAATATTAAATCCCAGCTGCCAAATTCTAGACCATTCTTCAAGCTTAGCTAGATCCCTCCTCATGTTATCTACACCTTCTTGGATGTTTATTGCAGATTTTCGTATTATCTGCAAAGAGGCAAACGTTACCCGACAGCCCTTCCGCTATATCACTAACAAAGATGTTAAAAAGAATCGGACCAAGGACAGATCCCTGGGGCACACCACTGGTAACATCCTTCTCCTCAGAGTGAGCTCCATTTACTTGTACTCTTTGTCGCCTCCCACCCAACCAATTTCTAACCCAAGCAGTAACTTTAGGGTCCATCCCTAGGGTGTTCAGTTTGTTTATAAGTCGCCTGTGAGGAACAGTGTCAAAGGCTTTACTGAAATCTAAATACACCACATCTAGAGCTCTCCCTTGGTCCAACTCCCTGGTCACCCAGTCAAAGAAATCAATCAGATTTGTCTGACAAGACCTGCCTCTGGTGAATCCATGCTGCCTCGTATCCTGTAATCCGCTGGACTCCAGAAACCTCACTATTTTCTCTTTCAGAAGCGTTTCCAATAATTTACTCGCCACCGAAGTTAAACTAACCGGCCTGTAGTTTTCAACCACATCCTTACTTCCGCTTTTGTGTAAAGGCACCACATGAGCCTCTCTCCAGTCCTTTGGCACCACTCCCGACTCCAACGAGGCATTGAAAAGGTCAGTCAGTGGAGTTGCTAGAACGTCCCCAAGTTCCCTCAGTATTCTAGGGTGTATCCCATCCGGTCCCATCGCTTTGTCTACGTTAAGTTGAGCTAGTTTCTCACAAACAGTCTTCTGAAAATTGTTCAAGATGTCCCTCACTTCTGTTCCTATTTGTGGGTGTTTTCTGAGGTCCTGCTCCTGGTTCTTCATCTGTGAACACAGAACAAAATGTTTGTTAAGCAATTCCGCTTTATCCTTATCAGCTTCTACATATTCTCCCCCTGCACCCTTCAGTCTGACAATACCACTCTTGCCCTTCCTCTTCTCACTAATATATCTGAAAAATGTCTTATCCCCCCATTTTATTGCATTGGCTTTTTCCTCCTTTTGAATGTTTGCCTTCTTGACTACTTTGCTAGCTTCTCTAAGTTTTTTTCCAAATATAGATGCCTGTCTTCCTCTCTCTGTGATCTCTTGTATTTCATGAAGGCCTCCCTCTTTTTCTTCACTTTTTCAGCTACTTCCTTAGAAAACCGTAGCGGTCTCCTTTTCCTTTTGCCTTTATTTACCATTTTAACAAAAAGGTTGGTTGCCCTTAAAATATCCTCTTTCAGTTTTGCCCACTGTTTTTCTATATCCCCCAGCTGTTCCCATCCCACTAACGACTCCCTGAGGTATTGGCCCATCTTCGCAAAGTTAGTCTTCCTAAAGTTTAAGAACCTCACCTTGGAATGGATTCTAACAGCCCTAGTCCTAATACTGAACCACACCATCTGGTGATCACTGGATGCAAAATGATCTCCCACTACAACATCAGAAACACTTTCACCATTGGTAAGCACCAAGTCCAGTATGGCCCCTTCACGTGTGGGGTCTGTTACCAATTGCCTGAATAGTTCTCCCTGTAGAGAATCCAGGATCTCCTTACTTCTAGATGATACTGCAGCAGGAATGTACATATCAACATCTGGCATATTGAAATCTCCTTTCAGTAGCACTTCCCCTTTCCTAGCAATGCTGCGTATGTCTTCAATTAACTCTCTGTCCACCTCTTCCTCTTGTGAGGGAGGTCTGTATATCACACCAATGCAAATAGATTTCTCTTTCCCTTCTAGTTTAACCTTCATTGCCTCCTCTCTCCCTTTTAAGCTCTGTAATTCCAAAGCTTTAATAGTAGTTTTTACATATAGTGCCACTCCTCCTCCCCTTCTTCCTACCCTGTCCTTTCTGAATAAAGTCTAGCCAGGTATAGTTACATCCCAGTCATGGTTTTCTGTGAACCATGTTTCTGTAACTGCCGCTAAATCCAAGTCAGCCACTCCCACCAAAGCTTCAACATCAGGGATCTTATTTCCCATGCTACGGGCATTTATACACACTGCTTTCCATATGTTACCCCTGTTACCCATTTCCAGATATTGCAGGTATTCCAGGTATTGCAGTACCTGTTTCACTTCTCCCAGTCCGAGCTCCAGTCTAACTCCATCTGAGTGCACCTCAGTGCCCTGGTGGCGCACCACAATTTGGTGAATCGTAAGCCTTTCTTGGCCCTACCGTTGGTGACTGAGCTAAAGAAATCCGTCATAAGACCTATTCTAAAAAAACAGTACACTCAGCAGAGATGACCCAGCATCCTACCACCCAATATCGAGCATACCATTCCTAGCAAAGATCATTGAAAAGGCGGTCCTATTACAACTCCAAGACCACCTGAACGACAATGCTCCTCTAGATGACCAGCAATACGGCTTTAGACAACATCATGGGGTCAAAACCCTATTACTAGTTCTACTTAACAACCTACTCAAGGGCCTGGAAAACAAAAAGAAAATGTATATACTCCTATTCATCGACATCTCAGCTGCCTTTGATACAGTTAACCATCGAACCCTCATAAACAGAATCAAGTCAATAGGAATATCAGGAACCCCACTAAAGTGGTTCACATCATACATCTCAAACCGAATGGAACAGGTAAAATTCAACGGCGAAAAAGCAGAAGCATTCTCTCAAACACAAGGTATACCACAAGGCTCTGCACTCTCAGCACTCCTTTTCAACGTATATATGCAACCACTATGCAAAATATTTACACAGCATAAAATCAACTACCACATTTATGCCGATGATATTATGCTGTACACACAACTTGACACTGACAACCTGGACTACAGCTCACTCGAAACATGTCTTGGCGAGATGCAAAACTGGTTACAACAAAGCAGCATGACAATCAACCACAAGAAAACTGAGGTGATGTATATCTCAAGGAAAGCAAATTTTGACCCACCTACATCAATAACCCTGTGCAACAACACTTATCAAACAAAGAAAGAAATGAAATATCTAGGAGTTACATTTGACTGCGACCTAAAAATGGAAACTCACTTGCGCAAAACCAACAGGGCAGTCTTCTACAAACTGAGAGCTCTACAACCCATACGGAATATTATTGATCCCCACGACTTCAGATCCGTTGCTCAAGCACTCATCATGCCACATTTCGACTATTGCAACGGCATTCTTCAAGGACTTCCTAAGAAAACCCTGAACATCCTTCAAATGGCACAAAATGTAGCTGCCAGGATCATCATGAGGAAAAGTCTTACTGAACACATTACACCAGTACTAATTGAGCTACACTGGTTCCCCATAGCAGCCCGCACAAAATACAAAATACTGGCGACCACCTTCAAACTCATCCACAGCATAGCACCATCCTTCCTCGACACCCTAATCAGATTGCAACCATCCAACAGAAACAGGAGAACCATCAGTTCCAACACCCTCCACACTCCAACAGATATCAGATCAGTCAAAAAAAATCACTAGTAACAGGGCTTTCTCATACAGAGCACCGACACTATGGAACCAACTCCCACCCGACCTACGAGCCAGCATTGATTTAGCCGACTTTAAAAAGAAACTCAAAACCCACCTATTTCAAAGTCATTTCAACCTGTACTAAACTCGCATGAGGGGCAACTCCCCCACAGCACCCCAGAAAACCTATAATGTATAAATGTACAAATGTAAATTATTATCCCCTTAGCTTAGAAGTAGATAATTTTCTGCGTGACGTGCTAACCTTTCGAATCTTTATGTACAAATCAAAATTATTCTGTCTTGATTCGACAGCTTTATCCATGTAATCTTACCCACTTCTGATCGCTGGAAGGAGCGGTATACAAATGCCTGCTAAATAAATAAATAAATTTACTTCGGGGCCTGCTCTTATCGAAACCCCAGTTCGCCCTCCAGCAACCAAATGTGACCCCAATGTGGTTTTGGGACAGCTCATTCGCCCACCCTTTGAACCTCTGGCTACCTGCCACCCCGCTACCTCTCTTGGAAGGTGGCTTTCCTGGTCGCGCTTACCTCTGTTCGCAGAGTCAGCGAGCTTCAGGCCTTCGTGGCAGAGGCACCCTAAACCAAATTCTACAAGAACACAGTGGTGCTCCACACACACCCCAAATTCCCGCTGAAGGTACTGTCGCCCTTCTATCTCAGCCAGGAAGTGGTGCTCCCTACCTTTTTTCCAAGACCTCACTCCAGTCGGGCAGAGACAGTCCTTCACACCTTGGACTGTAAGAAGGCTTTGTCCTTCTATATCCAATGCACTCAGGGCCACCGCAGAGCTTCTCAGCTTTTCATCTCCTATGACCCCAGCAGGCTGGGGGAGGCCGTGACCAAGCATACACCGTCCACATGGGTAGCAGACTGTATCACCCTTGCTTTCGAGCAGGTGAGGCTCCTGCTGGAAGGTTGTGTCACGGCGCACTGTGTCAGGGCCTTGGCAGCTTCGGTGGAAAACTTGCACTCTGTCCCGATGGCGGACATCTGCCGGGCCGCCACCTGGTCTTCAGTCCATACCTTCGCAGCCCATTACTGCCTGGAAAGAGAGTCCCAACAGGACAGTGCCTTAGGCCAGGCTGTGCTCCATAACCTTTTTGGGGTTTAGGCAAATCCTACCCTCCGACCTTTGTGTTCAGGCTACCGGTGTGCTGGTTCATCAGACACAGGGGGTCCTACTGTGGTCTGTGTACACAAACTAAATTGCTTCTGCTTGCGGTTCCCCATTAGGGAGCCCCTAATTTGCTATGGGCTTTTGGTAGCTTGTAGCTGGGGAGTCCCATATGTGAGGACTGACTTCCTGCTTGTTCCCGGAGAAAGCGTAGTTGCTCACCTGTAATAGGTGTTCTCTAGGGATAGCAGGAAACAGTCCTCACAACCCTCCCTCCTCCCCTTGGAGTTGCTCCTATACCATCTTTTATTTTTGCTGTCTTTTAGCTATGTCATCTGACTGAGCAAGATGGCACCCTAGGCTATGTCATCTGACTGAGCAAGATGGCACCCTTGGGCAGGAAGGGGACCACGCATGTGTGATGGCATCTCCCAGAAGCTTTCTTTGAAAGCTGAGGGGGATGCTTCCACGAGGGCTCTGTTGGTGCCGATGTCACCCATATGTGAGGACTGATTGCTGCTGTCCCCGGAGAAAACCTGTTACAAGTGAGTAACTACACTTTCTCTCCCACACTCATTTGCAAATTATCCCACAGGGAGTCATCATTAGGCATTCTCTACAGTTTCTTTCAAGTGAGACATTGCATTTAAAATACAGAACTGCAAAATATTCTCCACTTTTAAATATTTTCTAAAGTGCTGCTGTGCATTACCTGACTAGCCATATTTGGAAGTGTTTAAAGATTGCATTGTAAACTTGTATTTTATTGGTTTATAAAGTATGATGTCTGACTATAACTGAAACAAGCCTAGTGTAGGTGATAAAGAATCTGTGTTGGTCCTGCAGGAGACAGTTGGAGAAACTGTCCCGAAACTCCTCCAACGATGGTGATGAACCTGGGCTTTAGAGCCATCATGGAAGTCTGCATGTACAGCATTAGCTTTGGACAAGTCTCAACTCAGGCCACTAGAGCAGTGTTTCCCAACCCAGTCCTATGGGGCACACCGGCCAGTCAGGTTTTCGGGATATCCCTAATGACTATGCATGAGATATATATGCATTAGAGATATCCTGCCAACCTGACTGGTTTGTGGCCCTCCAGGGCTGGATTTGGAGACCCCTGCCTAACACCTCTGTCATCTAAGATTGTGAGTGGGCAAGGTGCAGATGTCCAAGACATCAAAAAGGTATATAGAATGTGTCACATTCCTCCTCACTTCTCACCACCACCAAAATATTGTCTATTAGACAACTTTTTGGTGGTGGTGAGAATCGAGGAGGAATGTGTCACATTCTATATACCCTTTCGATGTCTAGGACATCTGCACCTTGCCCACTCACAATCTTAAATGACAGAGGTGTAAGGCAGGGGTCTCCAAATCCAGCCCTGGAGGGCCACAAACCAGTCAGGTTGGCAGGATATCTCTAATGCATATATATCTCATGCATAGTCATTAGGGATATCCCGAAAACCTGACTGGCCGGTGTGCCCCATAGGACTGGGTTGGGAAACACTGCACTAGAGGACAGTAGAGCCTTTTTAATGTTGTTTTTTTTTTTTTTAGTATTTAGCTCTTGTCTTTCCAGTAGTAGTTCAAGACAATTACAATCAGGTACTGTTGGTATTTACCTGTTCTCAGAAGGCTTACAGTCTAACAGCCTGCTGTAGAAATATGTGCTTCTATTAGCAAGGTATCTGTGCAGTTTTTAGGCCAAGTTTTCTGTGCTAGTATGGGTGCAGAATGCAAGTATTCTCCAGGACCAAGCAGGAAGTCAGTCCTCACTTACGGGTGACGTCGGCGCCGACGGAGCCCTCGCGGAGCAATTTTCCCCAGCTTTCGAAGAAAGCTTTTGGGAATTGCAGTGCGCATGCGCGGTCCCCTTCCTGCCCAAGGGTGCCATCTTGCTCAGTCTTCTTTTTTCCGCAGAGCCCTACAGACGTAGTTTATCGCCGCTGAAAAAGTTGGGTTTTTTCTTGTTGTTTTTTCTCAGTTCGTGGTGTGTCCTCTTTCCCGCCCGGCCTCGATATTCCTTATCGAGTCCGTTCACATATTTTTCTGTTTTTGTCCTTCCTAACTGGCGTTCCCGCCACTTTTTCCTTCTTCCCTGGCAGCACGGTCTTTCGACCTTGCAGGAGCCCTTTTTCCCCCGATGGCTGCCAGCGGGTTTAAAAAGTGTGATCGTTGTATCAAATTTATGTCTCTTACCGACACGCATGACTGCTGCCTCCGTTGCCTCGGACCCGACCATGACTCGATGGGTTGTGGTCCGTGCAACAAAATGTCCTCGAAGGCGTTGAGGAGTCGGCAGTCACAAAAGGAACCAATCTTCTCTGACCCCGCGTCCGGTCGGGCCCGGACCTCGTCAGAGGCCTCGACGTCTCATGGCTCCGACTCCGAGCATTGTCGGAGCTCCTCTGAACGGGGGTCCCCCGGCCGGGAACACCGTCGGAAGAAGAAACCCGCGAGGGCGGCGTCAGAGGACGCTCCTGGTCCCTCGAGGGCCAGGTCGCATAGCCCCGTCGGCCGCCCCGGGTCCTCGGAGGTGGAGAGGCCTTCGAAGCTTCCTCGTCTCGAAGTGGAGTCGCCTGGACACGTGAGTACTGTAGTCCTCCTGGACTCTCCTCTGAGGGAGCCGACGTCAGGCCCGACGCCGTCGGGGCCCGAGTTGGGGGCTGCTGGGTCTTCTGAGTTTGGTCTCAGATTGACGACCTTGGAGCGCAGTATTCCTGCCTTCATGGACCAGCAGCGGGCATTGATCACCGGCCTCGCCAGTGCATCTGCCCCGACCACCGGGACGTCGACGTCCAAGTCGACCCCGGAGGCCGAGCCGATCCTCGAGTCCATACGAGCTCCAGTCGATCCTCGGCCAAGGTCTCCCTCGGCCTCCCGTTCGGGACCGAGGTCCTCGACGCCGACCTCGGCGTCGGGGCGGAGATCCTCGGCTCTCGCCCGCACGGAGCCATTCGATTCCTCCACGGAGGAGTCGGGCTGGGACACGGAGGAGGACGAGTCACCGGTTCTTTTCAGACTCGGTGCGTCGGTCCCCCCCCGGAGGATACCCGGTTCTCCGATTTCGTGAGGGATATGGCCAAGGCTTTGGCCTTCCCCGCGGATCCGGAGGAGGACCCTCGAGCCGAAGAGCTCGAGGCCCTCCAATACGACTCTCCCCCGAAGGAGGCCTTTACTGTACCGGTTCCTCCGATGCTGGAGCGGCTACTCTTCCGCATGTGGGAAAGCCCGGCCTCGATGCCGGTGTTGAGCAAGCGGGTCGATTCCATGTATCGAGTCCGCAAGAGCCCCGGGTTCCAGAAGGCACAACTACCGCACCATTCCATGGTGGTGGAATTGGCCATGCATCGACTTAAGAGTCAAAAGATGCACTCCTCGGTGCCTCCGGGTAAGGAGGCCCGGAACCTGGATGCCCTCGGTAGAAAGTGCTTCCAGGGCTCTATGCTTGCGTGTCCAGTCCAGACATACCAGCTATATATGGGCATGTATCTTCGAGACCTGGCAAAAGAAATTGCTGGGTTCTCTGCTGGTCTCTCCGAGGAACCACTGCAGCGGTTCCAGGCCTTGTCCACGGGGATTCGAGAGTGCTCGAAGTTCATTTCTCGAGCAGCCTACGATGGCTTCGAAGCATCGGCTCGAGTAGCCGGAACCGGCTTCGGGGCTCGCCGTCAGGCTTGGCTTCAGTCATCCGACCTCGAGCCATGGGTGCAGGACAAGTTGGTCGATGTCCCTTGCAGAGGTGAAGCCTCTTTGGCAAGCCCATGGCCGAAAAGGCGGCGGAACTGGAGTCCGAGACTCTCACCAGGACTTGCCTATCCAGAAAGACCTCTGCCCCTTCACAGAAGAGGAAGGGCTCGGGGAAAAGGCCCTTTTACCCGAGGAAGGTGTTTGCTTATAAACAACACCACCCAGAATATCAGGCCTCAGCAGCCCCCCATCAGGGACAGCAGCCTAAGGGACAGGGTAACGGATCCCGTAGGCAGAAGGCCCCGGCTCAGCAGGGTGGGGTTTTTTGACTATGCCAGCATAGCCTCTCCCCCTCAGAGGCCTTCGCTCAGCACGGGGGGCCGGCTGACCCACTTTGCCCACAGGTGGTCTGCCATAACATCCGATTCCTGGGTGCTGCAGGTGGTTCAAAAGGGCTACCTTCTACATTTTCACCAGGTGCCTCCCCCCTACTTTCCAGGGGAGCCTCCAAGACTCCCTCTGCACAGGGATTTACTCCTTCAGGAGCTGCAAAATCTGCTCCAAGAACAGGCTGTGGAGCCAGTGCCCCAACACCTGTGGGGTCCGGGTTTTACTCGAGGTACTTCCTGATTCCAAAGAGAACAGGAGGCCTCAGACCCATTCTGGACTTACGCAACCTCAACAAGTTCCTGCAGCGGGAAAAGTTCAAGATGCTTACCCTTGGAATCCTACTGCCCTACCTCCAGCAGGGAGATTGGCTATGCTCCTTGGATCTAAAGGATGCTTATACTCACATCCTTATTCACCCAGACCACCGGAAATATCTAAGATTTGTGGTGTCAGGGAATCATTATCAGTACCGAGTACTGCCCTTTGGCCTGTCCTCCGCTCCCAGGGTGTTCAAGAAATGCCTGGCAGTGGTGGCCGCCTTCCTGAGGCTTCAAGGCCTCTTTGTCTTACCCTACCTGGACGACTGGCTCATCCGGGCACCGTCTGCTCCAGAGGTCACTCAGGCCACTCAACGCACAGTGGCTCTGCTTCAGCACTTGGGCTTCGTCATAAACTTCGAAAAGTCCACTTTGCTCCCCTCTCAGGTTCTCGAGTTCATAGGAGTACAGCTGGACACTCTGCGGGCTCGTGCCTTCTTGCCTCGGGAATGGGCCAACAGGCTCATAGCTCTGGCTGGCAGGTTCCACAGCACGTCACCGGTCTCTGCCAGACAGTTCCTGCAGCTGCTCGGGCATATGGCCTCCACGGTCCATGTCACTCCGAATGCCCGTTTACATATGAGACCTGCTCAGTGGAGCCTTCGCACTCAATGGCGTCAGGCCACAGGGAGGCTGACGGACTTAATACAGATTTCCGACCACCTGGTCTCCTCTCTGCAATGGTGGCTTCACCTGCCCAATCTGGTACTCGGCATGACCTTTCAGTCTCCTCCACCGTCCCAGGTGCTCACGACAGATGCCTCTCTCCTGGGATGGGGAGCGCATTGTCAAGGGACATGCACTCAAGGCCTCTGGTCACCTTGGGAAGCCGCCCAGCAGATAAACTTCCTGGAGCTGCGGGCGATCCGCCTAGCTCTGCGGGCCTTCTCTCACCTCACGTCTTGTCAGTCTGTGCTGGTGCAGACGGACAGTCAGGTTGCCATGTTCTTCGTGAACAAACAGGGGGGCACGGGCTCCCTCCTTCTCTGTCGAGAGGCTCAGAGACTGTGCTCTTGGGCAGTCGGTCACGACATCCTCCTCAAGGCGGTTTACCTGCCCGGGCAGGACAATTGCCTGGCGGACAAACTGAGCCGGATTCTGCAACCCCACGAATGGAGGCTGAACCCCGCAGTGGTCCAGCAGATCTTCCGCCGGTGGGGCTCCCCCACCGTGGATCTCTTTGCCAGTCCCCTGAACCGGCAGCTTTCCAGGTTCTGCTCCAGGCACCCGCATCCTCTCAGAGTAGCGCCGGATGCTTTCCTCATATCGTGGTCCGAGGACCTACTGTATGCCTTCCCTCCCACGCCGCTTGTGTCCCTGACGCTGTTCAAAGTTGTCCAGGACAGGGCCTCCGTGATCCTGGTAGCGCCCCGGTGGCCGAGACAACCGTGGTTCCCTCTACTGCTACAGCTAGCAGTGGACACCCCTCTTCCTCTGGGGTTTCAGCCCGATCTCCTGACCCAGGATCAGGGTACTCTTCTGCACCCCAACCTCCGGGCCCTGCCCCTGATGGCCTGGCTGCTTAAAGGGTAGTCCTAGCTCCGCTTCTGCTACCTCCGGAAGTGGAAGCCGTCGTCCTAGCGTCTCGGCGACCTTCCTCCCGGAAATCTTACGCCCTCAAATGGCGTCGCTTCTCGGTCTGGTGTTCTCAGCGCTCTGAGGACCCCTTCGCCTGTTTAGTATCGGTGGTACTGCAATACTTGCTTCACCTCTCCAATCTAGGCCTCAAATCCAACTCTGTCAGAGTCCACCTCAGTGCCCTCTCCGCACATCATTCGCCGGTGGAAGGCCAACCTCTTTCCTCACACCCCTTGGTGGCGCGTTTTCTCAGAGGCCTCCTTCTGCTTAAGCCTCCGTTACGCCCTCCAGCTCCTGTCTGGGACCTCATTGTGGTTCTGAAAAGGCTTACCTGTCCGCCTTTTGAACCCATGGCTACCTGCCCTCTTTGTTTCCTCTCCTGGAAAACTCTCTTCCTGGTAGCCCTTACCTCCGCTAGGCGCGTAAGTGAACTACAGGCCCTAGTGTCGGAGCCCCCATACACTAGGTTCTACAAGAATAGGGTAGTCCTACGGACTCGCCCTACGTTTCTTCCAAAGGTGGTCTCCCATTTTCACATCAACCAAGAGGTGGTTCTTCCGACCTTCTTTCCCAGGCCGCATACCAGCCGAGCTGAAACTGTTCTGCATACCCTGGACTGTAGAAGAGCCTTATCCTTCTACCTTGACCGTACGCGAGAGCATAGAATTATTTTCGTATCTTTTGACCCCAATCGGTTGGGGGTACCTGTCTCTAAGCGTACTCTGTCCATCTGGGTAGCCGACTGTATCGCCTGGGCTTATGGGGCAGCCGGCCTCTCATTAGAGAGTCGAGTCACGGCTCATCGTGTCAGGGCGAAGGCTGCGTCAGTGGCTCATCTCCGCTCTGTTCCGTTGGCAGACATCTGCCGGGCCGCTACTTGGTCTTCCAGCCAGACGTTTGCGGCTCATTACTGCCTGGAGAGGGAGTCCCGCAGGGACAGCGCTTTCGGACAGGCAGTCCTCCACAATCTCCTTTGAAGTTTAGGCAACTCCTACCCTCCGGCCCTGGTGTTGGGCTACCGGCCGGATTCGTATTCAGAGAAGATTCCTTCCTTCTGTACTGTTGAGCTTGGGGGAGCTCTTTTTAGGCTTGAGGTCTCCGGTAGCCTTAAGCTTGGGAGTCCCATAAGTGAGGACTAACTTCCTGCTTGGTCCTGGAGAAAGAGTAGTTACTCACCTGTAACAGGTGTTCTCCAGGAGCAGCAGGAATCAGTCCTCACTACCCTCCCTCCTCCCCTTGGAGTTGCAGTCATTCTTATTATTTGTTTTTGCTAACTTTTTTGCTGTCTCTTCGCTATGTCATCAGACTGAGCAAGATGGCACCCTTGGGCGGGAAGGGGACCACGCATGCGCGCTGCAATTCCCAAAAGCTTTCTTCGAAAGCTGGGGAAAATTGCTCCGCGAGGGCGCCGACGTCACCCATAAGTGAGGACTGTTGCCTGCTGCTCCTGGAGAACACCAAATCTATGGAGATGGATGGTAATGAAACAATTAGCTATACAGCACAGATGCAGTGAAGTGCACAGAAGATGAGAAGGCTGAACGTAATGGGAGATTTTAATGCAAGACCTGAGGCATTAAGGGATAACTGTCTGTGGTCAGTGCTGGTGAAGAATTTATGCCTGTTTTTTCAGTAAAGCTATAAAAGTTGCAGGGGCTGTATGGTGAAGACTGCTGAAAAAAAGAAACTGCATGGGAAGCATGCTGGAACAATGTTATGCATAATTGCTGTCTGGGAGTGTGCCATTTAAAAATGTCTGCATCGTTAGCTATAGACACAAGGCACCAGTTCTTCAGGGCTGGGTTTACACCATTGCTTGCAGGGACTTTTCTTACTTTTCTTATGGAGTGCAATAGGGAAGTCAGAACTTAATATTCCTGCATGTAATGGGGTAAACCCAGAACTAGATCAAGCTTCTTGGGGGGTATCTGGAGCCAGTTGGCACCCTAATCTGCTGCACATGGCAATCCAGCACATGTGTTCAAGTGCTTTTTTCTGCTCAGGATATAGGTGCTGCTAAATCAGATCCTTGTGGACATGTGCTTGACTTGCTGTCCTGATTCAGCGCAGACTTTTTGCGAAGAGGTAATATGCATATTATTTGCTTATAACATCGCTGCTGGATGAAAACCCTGCGCTAGAGCTTTAGCACTGGGCTGTAGCAAAGGATTTGCATTGAGCTGTAAGTTTTGTACCTGAGGCAGTAGAGAATTAAAGTGACTTGCCCAAGGTCAGAAGGAATGCCAGTGCTCTGATTTGAACCTTGGCCTTAAAACAGTAGTAGTAGTTTTCTCCAGGACCAATACAGCAATTAGAGTTTCTAACTGAAGCAGCCTCACATATAGGAGAAATGTAGGAAACTACTCTAGAAAATTCAGTGTACACTTTACTGGGACGTTTTAGACTTAACAAGCAGTAATACTCACTTTTTATAAGTTTACCTTTTGAACTGCTGCATATAGTGTACATATATTACAGTTGCCCATTAACATTTTCTTAAAAGCGTCTCTAAATGTGATTTTTTAAAATGGAGATCATCTGTTGTATCATTGAAATATTAAAGGTTTTATAGGTAACCTAACAAATTTAAAAGACAGAACCTCTTTGATGGAAAAAGAAAACCAAACTGACATGGTTTTTCCTATATATATATATACAAGAGAGAAAATAATGTAAGTGAAGTAGAGAAGCAAAGTCAGAAGTAGGGGGCAAGCATGGGGTGACATCAGTGCAGAGCCTGAATATGGAAAACCTTGTTCCATATCAGTTTTTGTAGAGTACATCTTTTATTTATTGATTTATTTATTTAACAAAGCTTAAATAACGCCCCTTTCTGAGATCAGGGGCGGTTTACATGGAACATCAGAACATGTTTTACAATAAACATAGGAACTATGTACAATTAACATATAAACAGCGGAACTATAAACAATTAACATATAAACAACATCTTAAATGGTGGCAATAAAAAATTTAATATTCAGGAAAAAAAAAATAACTTGCTATACAGAAATTTCTATATTAGTTTTCTTCCACGTCAAAAGCTACAATGGTTGATTTCTTTGGAGCAGGCCTTGATAACTTTTATTTTGAAACTGAGACAATGCCAAAACTTAGGAGCAGCTGCTGTGACCTCTCTTCCTCATCTCCCTCAAAACAAAGTTGAAGAGCTGAGTTGGCAGGGGAGAGAGACAGAAAGCATCTTCTTTGATGCCTTCTAGGACCTGATTTACCAAGGCTATTTTCCATCCTTTGTCATAAGGAGAAGAAAACTTAGTAAATTGAGTTCTTAATGTACCACTGCATGGTGGTGTCAAAAAGCACAAAACTAGCAACTCCTATCCCCCCATCCTGTGTGTTCACGTCTGTGTGTTTGTTTTTTTACTCCATCCCACCCTATCCTTAGCACATGCTCTCTCTTTCTTCCCCTAATCCCCATATGTCGCCACCAGTGTCCCCCCTCAGTTCCTCACCCTGATTCCAATCTGTCTTCTTCCTTCTCGTAACCACTAGATCTCTGTGGACAAGCAGAGGAAAAAAAAGTCCTCATATATGGGTGACCTCATCTGACTGTTTTCTGTGTGGGGGCATTCCCAGCTTCTACCACGAGTTTTTTTGAAATCTTGATTATGCATGAATGTCTTTTCCATCCTGCCACTAGGGCACCATCTTGCCCTTAGTTATTTTTCTTTCCTTAGAGCCTCATGGACATGAATCTGTTATGTTTTTGGCGTGTAAGTTCTTCCATGGGCTTTGCAGCCTCTTTTTGCAACTTTCCTGCCTGCCATCGTGTTTATATTTCTCTCCTGTATTTTATTTTTATTTTTTTACCTTAGCAAGGTTTTTCAACTGGTTTTTAAGTGGGTTTTTTTCTCCTTTTCTGTGACGCATCATCCCCCTTAGGCACTGGGCACTCCGGCCAGATTATTTTTGTCAAAATCAAGCTTTGATTTTGCTGCAGCTATTTTTCTGGGTTACATGTCCCAAAAACTTGCAAGTGAAGATGCTTGAGGGTAGCCTTTGCAGAAGATCCACCACTTGGAGGGAGGCTCACTCTTTACCCAGAGGTGGCCCCTTATTCCCTCTAGCTCTTGGGTCTTATAAATTGTCCAATAAGGCTACAGACTTCACCTATTTGAACTCCTCCAAATTGCCTTCTGAGGACTCAGCAATTTTGCCCTCTGCACCACAAGCTGCTTACTTCAGGAAAACACTGCCCTTCAGACTGTTAATGTTATTGAGCCCGTTCCCACGGGGCATGAAGGGTGTGGGTTTTACTGGAGGACCTTCCTGGTGCCAAAAAAATGGGGGGATTCTGTCCCATTCTAGACCTAAGCGATCTGAACAAATATTTGGTCAGAGAAAAGTTCAGAATGATTTCTTTAGGCACCTTACTTCCAATATTCAAAAGGGGAGATTGGAATACACCCACATCCAGATACATCCCTCTCACAGGAAATATCTCAGATTTGTGGTTGAAAAGCAGCATTTCCACTACCCCACATACTCCACTTTAGCACCTTGAGTTTTCACCAAATGCCTTGCTGTGTTAATAGCATTTCTACTCCATCTGGGAGTGCACATCTTTCCCTACATGGACAATTGACTGCTGAAGAGTGCGCTGGAATTAATGCAAGTCAGCTTTTGGGTACTGGAACTGCTGGGGTTCATCATCAGTTGTCCAAAGTCCCACCTCAGTCTGTCACAGCAATTAGAGGAGTGGCCTAGTGGTTAGGGCAAGTTACCTTGGGCCGGAGGGCCAGGTGTTCGAATCCCAATAGAGGACAGCAACCTTGGGCCGGAAGGACTGGGGTTTCTAGTCCCACAGGTGCTTCTTGGGCAAACCACTTAACTCTCCATTACCTCAGGTACAAAAAACAGATTGTGAGCCCTTTGGGGACAAGGGAAAACATATATATAGTACCTGAATGTACACTGCTTTGACTGGTAGAAAAGCCCAGTTAAATAAATAGTTTATTGGAGCTCTGTTCAACACGTGAAAGCTTTCCACCTGATGATAGACTATCCAGACTGATAGCGATAGTGCAGAAGATTCAAACGAGTTAGTAGATATCAACACATGGCCTCAACCATTCATGTAACACTCTTGGCATGGCTCCTTATGAGATCATCTCAATGGACCCTGAGTACTCGGTGGGCTCAAGCCATCAGAAGGCTTAGCATTGTACTTTCTGTAACTCGTCCATTGCAGGAATACCGTACCTGTGGACTCGCCACAGCAATTTGACCAGGGGTCTTCCCTTCCAAATTCCTCCCTATCAAAAACTTCACAACAGATGCATCCAAACTGAATTGGGGAGTTCATTTTGATGATTCCACACTCAGGGAAATTGGTCTGTGCAAGAGAGTTTCCGTCAGATCAACTTCTTGGAACTGAGAGCAACCAAACGCTCTAAGGACTTTCGCAGATTGGTTAACAAATCATATTGTTCTGATTCAAATGGACAGTCAGGTAGCCATGTTTTACAGTACAATGACTCTCATTGCTTCTTATTAACCCTCAAAATTGTGGTCTTCTTTTGAGCGATTGTTGTTGTCTTATTAACCCTGACAATCTTGGTTCCCTCTACTTCTCAACTTTCCATAGGGGAGCCAATTCATCTGGGTCATACACCAAACCTGATTTTGTGGGAGAATGGCACGATGTTGCATCCCAACATCAAGTCCCCTACACAGCTTGTATGTTAAAAGACTAACTTTGCCCACTCTCACCTTGCCTGTTGTAGTGTTAACAGTGTCCTTTTGACGCCCAGGAGATCTCAACAAGGAAATCTTATGCTTTCAGATGAGAAGGGAATTTGCTGTTTGGTATGGGGAATGCTCTATAAATCCTTTTGCCAGTCTCACACAACACTGCTTGACTACCTTCTACAAATTTGAGTCTGGACACAAATCTCACTCAGTAAGGATTTATCTAAGTGCAGATGGAGCTTACCATTGTATTGTAGAAGGTAAACCCATCTCTTTACAGCTCTTAGTTTTTCGCTTCATGCAAGGCTTGCTTCTTCTCAAACCTCCCCTCAAGCTGCCTGCAGTGTCTTGGGACCTCCAGTATGGTTCTCAGTCAGCTGTTGAAAGCTCCTTTTAAACCACTCAGTACCTGTCCTCTGGAAGGGCTTATTCTTGGTGGCAGTCGCTTCAGCATACAGAGTGAGTGAGCTTCAGGCCCTAGTGGTTCATACCACCTTTCATAAAATTTCACAACATTAGTGGTGCTTTATATTCATACCAAGTTCCTTCCAAAAGTGGTTTTGGATTCCATTTAACCAGTCAATTGTCCTTCCAACCTTTTTCCCCAAAACCTTATTCTCACAAAGGGGAAGCGGTGTTGTACATTTGACTGTAAAAGAGCCTTGGCTTTCTACTTGGAGTGGAGAATATAGAAAGACTAGGGGACATGCAATGAAGCTACAGGGTAAACTATTTAAGACTAATAAAAGAAAATATTTTTTCACTCAATGTGTAATCAAACTCTGGAATTTATTACCGGAGGATGTAGTAAAGGCTGTTAGTGTAGCTAAGTTTAAAAAAGGGTTGGACAAGTTCCTGGAGGAAAGGTTCATAAACCATTATTAAAAAGGGACCCAGAGTATCAATGCTTGACCCAATACAAGCATTGTGGAACCTGTGTCTTTTGGGGAAACTGCTAGGTATGTAGGACCTAGATTGGCCACTCTTGAAAACAGGATACTGGGCTTGATGGACCTTGGTCTGACCCAGTATGGCATATCTTATGTTCTTAGGGTCTGCTGTCTCCAAATGCACTGTCAGTTTGGCTCGCAGACTGCATCTTTTTCACTTATGTCCAAGCAGAGCTAAGCTTTGAGGGTCATGCCAAAAGTCATGGCTGTGCCAGTCTCCATGGAAGAGATATGCAAAGCTGCAATGTGGACTTCGATCCACCCTTTCACTTCGCAGTTCTGTTTGGATGGGAGCTCCCAATGTGACAGCAGATTCGGACAATGCATTATCTTTTTGGGGATTAGAATCCAGCCCCCCCCCCCCCAGCCCATTTTCTTTCTGCTAGACTGGCTGTTTCTTCATTCTAATGGAGTTCTTGAGAAGCTGGCACTTTCCTGTCCTGATGCAGCCCGTATAGCAGTGACGGGCAAAACTCGAGTCGATGCTTGTCCAGCTTGCTAGACATCTAGTTTTTGAAGAGAGTAAATTACAACCTTCTAAGAAGTACTGCCGCTAAGCTAAGTGTTTTCTTTGTTTTTAAATGCATTTAGAAAATTGTAAAGCACATTTTGGCCTATAAATGATATTTGAGGAAAACAGGTGGTGTTGTCTTGAGGCTTACTGCCTATTTAGCTAACTTTTCTTTCGCACCCCCTCCTATCTGAGGCCTCTCAATAATATTGGCAGATTTCTCTATTTGGCATCCTCTTATGCATTTAGGTGTTGTGGAAGTTTGATCATCCACCGCCCCTTCATCACTTAGTATTTGCACTTGGTGACTCTTTTTTTGTATTGTCTGTTTGAGTGAGAGTCCCAGAGAATTTTTTTCATGTTTTTGTAGTTTTAAAAATAAAAAGACAAGGGACGGAGCCGGAAGGTGGACAGGATGGCTGCGTAAGACCCGAGTTCCTAAAGACCCAGGCAAGACTTCAATACAATCACTTTCCTCCCTCACTATCCAAGGTCGACAAAGGCAGGGGCCATATGCGATATGGCAAATAAAAAGTAAGCCCGTGCGGTTGGATTTTGTCCCGGGGACAAGTGCGGGTGCAAAAAGAGCAAAAGCGGACCCTCCGTCCCCGCACAAAATGGCCGCGTATAAGGAAACGGCAGAGGGACTTCAGGAGCTCCTACACGAGATCAGAACTGTGCGTGCGTTAGTGACAACTAATGGAGACACACTCACTTCGGTGCACGAAGACGTGGTTGAGCTTAAAATCCAAATGGCCTCACTTACTGCCATAATTGGGCCCATGAACTATACGCTGGGAGTACATGAAGAAAGACTAAAACAAGTTCATATAAACGCTAAACGCATAGGGCAATTGGAGCGGAGCCTCAAGGATCTTAACAACTGCACCCCCAGGAGCAACGTTCGCCTCCTGGGCTTAACGGAGAGAGCGGAAGGTACGAATATGGTGCAGTTTTTGGAGGCCTTGCTGTCGAAGTTGCTCCATACAGAATTTGGAAACCATTGGAAATTGAAAGAGCACACAGGATTCCAACACACCTGGCATTAAATAGTCAACAATCTAGGCCAATAATATTTGTTTTTAAGATATCAACATGCCCTTCAGATAATGGCTTTGCTAAAACTTCCAAAGAATTATTATTTTAAGGTAGGAAGGTGGTGTTCTACCCGGACTTTAATAAAGCAACAATGGAGCGGCGGAAACTGTTCCTTGCGTTTTGACCGCAGCTACAGCAACTTCAAGCCCGATATGGCCTGTTTTTTTCCAGCACGCTTCAAGGTTACAATCCACAATCAAACCAAAACTTTTTAGGATCTGGAAAAGTTGAAAGCCTTTTTGGAAAAGGAGGCAGTGGTTATGTCTTGACTTTTTTCCTGTCCTGCCTATGTATTGGCATTGCTGGAGAAACACCCATGATGTCAGGGGTAACGTGGAATTTGACCCTATTCCAGTCATAAGTCTAGTGTGCCGGGAGTATAGAATTTTCATAAAGGGCTGATTAAGGCTGTCTGTCTTGTTTTTGCGTTGATAAATGCATATCAGAAGTAGTGTCATGGATTTGCAGTGCGGGTTGCTCAGGGTGAGAGAGATGGTGTCACTGTAATCACTGTATTAGAATGGAGGGAAGAAGTGATGGTAATGAGCAATAACATGGGGAAGGTCTGGAGCGGCTGTTCTTTTTATCACCACTGGCTCAACCAGCTATGTTGTTCCTTGTGATGAGGGAAGGGAATGACTCTCTGGAAACATTTGTTAAGTTTTTGTTCTGTTGGATGCATAAGTATGGCTCTAGCTTGTTGAGTGGAGTAATTATACAGCATCAAATGTGCCTACTTCGGATTGGTAGATTCGTTACTCGTCGACATGGTGATTTAACATTTTATCATTGAATGTTATGGACATTATAAATCTGATTAAAAGGAAAAACAATTCTGACCTATTATCAAAAGGCTAAAGCAGATATAATTTATTTCCAAGAGACCTATTTGAATACAGTAGAAACAGCAAAATTAGGCTTGGGTAGATTTACTTTGGTAACGCATTCCCCAGCATGTCAAGAAAAAACGGGGTAGCAATACTGATTCGTAAATCCTTACACCCTGTTATTGGGTATTCCAGAGCGGATACCGAAGGTAGATGGGCCAAGGCTATTATTCAATTAGACAATACCCACCTATTAATTAATATTTATGCCCCGAACATAGATGCACCAATGTTCTTTCATAGAGTGGCAAGCGAATTGGCAGAAGACCCCTCTCATTATATAATCCTGGGAGGGGGGGATTTTAACTCAATTATTGATCGGATCTTGGACAGACAGTCTCAGTGTAGGCATAGACACATAAAAGCCTCCACTGTAGTAACCACTTTAATGCAAACCTTTGGCTTGGTAGATATTTGGAGGTTTATGCATCCCTTAGAAAAGGATTTCACCTTTTTTTTTCATTGTCCCATAACTCTCGCTCCCGTATTGATTTTTTTTCATACCAAAAGCAATGGCCAACGACACTCTGTTAACTGAAATTCATAGCACCCATATCATGCAGCAGTCTCCTTTAAATATACCTCAAGACGATGGAACCTGGATGCAGAGCATGGACATTTGATAGATCGTTGTTAAGGGATGAGGTATTTCAGGAAAAGGTACAGGAGGCATCAAGAATTATTTCAAAACAAACTTGTTTACTGATACTCCTGACTGGGCTTGGTGGGAAGCTTTTAAAGCTTCCATAACTATGACAATCACGAGTTATTGTATCTATAAAAACCGACAACGGCAAGCAGAACAAAAAATGTTAGAGGAGCAAATTAGTGTCGCTGACAAAAACTAAAGGCGATCACCTTTCAGAGCGAATTGTACTGACAAGTATTATATAACGAGTTTATCGCTCCATTTTTTACCTAGAGAGGTGTATTTTTAATGGCAAGCAGATCTCAGACTGTAGAAGAGCTTAATAATGAGTTTGAGATGAAATGAATGACAGCCGAACAAGATAAGTACTTCAGTACCACTATATAAGATTTGAAGCAAGTCGACAGTGGACTTATTTGGTATCTGGTATGGGCTAAACAGTGCTAGAGCACTTGAATGTTTTGTAGATTATATGCTGGGAAATTAAATGAACATACTCAGCTAAAAAACCAACAGGAAAGCGAAAGAAGCCATAAATAATAGGCAACATAACAGATCGTTGATGCAATTAAAGAGCAAGAGTTCAAGATTTCATCTCAAACTCATTAAGCTCTTCTACAGTCTGAGATCTGGTTGCCATTAAAAATACACCTCTCTAGGTAAAAAGTGGAGCGATAAACTTGTTATATAATAGAGGAGCAAATTAGAGCTGGGGAAAGACTCTTACAGCGCAAAACAGATTCAAGCATTTTAGTTAGGCTGCAACGTTTGCGATGCAGATATAATACTCTGTTAAGTGCTGAAGCATTGGCCTCTGAACAAAGAGGCCAAACTAAATATTATGCAGGTCAGAACAAGGCGGGACGGCTTTGTGCTAACATGCTCAAAGTTAAACCCATGGCATCAAAAATTGCTACTATTATTGATGAGCAAGGGCATCGATCAGAGCATGATAGGGCCATAGCAGAAGCCTTCAGATCCTTTTATGCAGAGCTCTACTCAGCAGAAGTGAAGGCTGGCGAGGATGACTTTATGAAGTTTACACAATGTTTAGAGCGGCCGGTAGTACCTGAAACAATTAAAAATGACATGATGATTCCCAAATTATCTATCTCACCACAAAATCTTGATGTAGCAGTAACCAACTGGCACAAAATCATTAACAATGCAGCTGCCAATAACCAAGCAAATAAGAAAAACACTCATTCTAAAACTGATCAAGCCCCCTGGTACAATAACACACTAAACCTAATGAAAAGAAATCTAAGGAAAGCTGAATGCAAATGGAGAAAAAATAAAACCCCCATTAATAAAGATTCATATATCACTCTCCTTAACTCATATAAAGATGCAATTAACAATGCCAAGAAAATTTACCATGCCTCAATACTAAACAATGCAATAAATAGACCTAGAGAACTATTTGCAATAGCTCAAAAGCTAACGAATAACACCCACAACTCCAGCAATGAAATTAGACATCTCCCCTCAGGACCTGGCAAACTACTACATGAACAAAATCATGTCCCACCCCCACTTACCAAAATCTAAACACCTATCTCAAACCCATTATGCAGATGAATGGACTGACTTCCAACCTCTATCTAACGTTGCACTCAAGAACATCATAACAAACATTAATACAACAACATCACTCCTTGACCCTTGTCCAGTAACATGGATAAAGAACTCTCTAACTATCCTCTCACAATTCATCCTTCCCATAATAAATCTCTTGCTAAAAATTGGGTACTTACCCCCATCACTAAAACATGCACAGATTCGCCCAATCTTAAAAAACCCCACCCTTGACAAATCATCTCCTAAATCCTACAGATCCATATCAACCATCCCATTTTTGGCTAAATTAATCGAAAAAGCAGTACAAATTCAGACCCAAGAATACATTGATAGCTCAGCCCCCATTGATGATCAACAGTATGGGTTTCGCCCTCACCACGGGGTGGAGTCACTACTAACAGTTCTAATTGATACTCTTGTAAGAGGTATTGATAATTCAAAACAGGCATTCCTACTCATATTCATAGACATCTCGGCCGCCTTTGACAGTGTTCACCACTCAACAATGATTAGTAAACTAAGACAAATAGGTATAAGATCCACGGTTCTTAACTGGTTTTCCTCATACCTAAGTGACCGAACTCAAACGGTACGAATTGGTAACCTCACTTCAAAAACGTACAATCAGGAACTAGGCCTCCCCCAGGGCTCTGCACTGTCAGCACTACTATTTAATATTTACTTAAAACACATCTGTCAAATATTTAAAAAATTCAATGTTCACTATCACCTTTACGCGGACGACATAATGATGTATGTCCCATTCACAATACCTGATATTCCTACACTACTTATTAATAGCTGCCTTAATGAAATAAACAATTGGCTAAATGAAAACAACTTATTCATTAATCATGCAAAAACAGAAGCCCTAATAGTAACTAAAAACACAACTTTCATTCCCCCATCACACATCACATTGCAAAATAATGATGTCAATATAAAAACCGAAATACGTTACCTAGGCATAATACTAGACAAACACCTCAGTATGGACACACATATAAGAAATATAACAAAAAAAGTTTATTTTAAACTTAAAGTTTTAAAACAACTCCTTCCCCTAATGCACCTACAGGATTTTCAGCGTATAATACAAGCTATAATAACTCCCCATTTCGACTTTGTGAACTTAACCCTACTAGGCGTAACAAAACATAATCTAAAAAAACTTCAACTAGCACAAAATGCAGCAGCCAGGACTATCATGAATGCCCCACCATTCCAACATATAACACCTATTTTAGAGAACTTACACTGGCTCCCGATTCAATGCCGGATACATTATAAAACTCTTTTAACTACTTACAAAGTCCTGAACAACACAGCACCTCTTACTTTAAACAACCTTATTAATAAAGAATCCAATCATAATCTTCAAAGGCGAGACCAACTAAACAAACTAATAACACCAAAGGAATTTATAAAGACCAAAAAATCAACAAACAAGAAAGCATTCTCACATGCTGCCCCTATAATTTGGAACAACATTCCATCGGAATTAAGATCCTTACCTCAAATCATGGAGTTCAGGAAAAAACTTAACTCATTTATTCTCAACATACTATGGATCCTTGTCAAACTCACCTTTTCAACAAGAAAAAGGATAGTTCCACTAGCTGACATAACCCATCTCTGAACTGGAATAAGTGAGAAAACCCCAAACCGATGATTTTTAAAACATACATACCGTGTATATAGTTAAAATCTGGTTCTTTGTATATAGTTTACAACTGTTAATTGTAAGATTGAATTTCTTTGTAGTTTCACATTGTTACCTGTAAAAACAGCATTGCCTGTTTACTGTTGTTTCTTGTAAACCGCAACTGATCAATGGAAGGTGCGGTATATAAAAATTCGCTAATTAAATTAAATTAAATTAAATTAAATTAAAAATGACTTGGATGGGGCTATCACAATTAAGGAAATTCAAGATGCTATAGCAGCCATGCATATGGGTAAAGCCTCTGGACCCGACGGGTTACCAGTAGAAATTTATAGTACTTTTCATCAGGATCTATCCCTTATCTGCTTCAAATATTTCAATTTGATACAGCAGCACCCAAGGCATTTAGGCTCTTTTTCAGAGGCAAATATAATAGTTTTGGAAAAACCAGGGAGGGGACCCACAGAAGGTGGGTAACTACTGGCCCATTTCATTATTAAATGCAGACTATAAAATATATTCAACTATACTGGCTAACAGGCTTGCAAAAGTAGTCTCCCTGATCAATGTGGTTTTATTACAGGAAGGTCTACTGCAGATAATTCTAGGCTCTTCTGTCATGTGTTAGAAGTGGCAAACACCCTATGCATAGGCTTGTCCCTCGATGTCGAAAAGGTGTTCAACAGATTGGAGTGGTCTTTTTTTATTTTTGGTACTGTGGTGGTTTGGATTTGGTGATACATTTGTCAACATGATTAGTGTCTTATACCAAAATCCTATGGCCAAAATTATAGCAAACTCCACGTACTCACAAACTTTCTCATTGAGTAGGGGCACCAGGCAGGGTTGCTCTCTCTCCCCACTCCTTTTTAATTTAGCTTTAGAACCCTTGGCTATTCTACTTAGACAATCCCATGGGATTCAAAGAATAGAGATAGGGAATACACATGTGAAGATATCAGCATATGCGGATGATCTTCTATTGTTCTGCCAGCCTCATTCTATTTCACGGGCCTTGAACCTGATTGATCTATACTCTTAAATATCAGGATACAAGATTAACAGGTCCAAATCGGTCACATTTCCACTAAATCCATTAACTAGCAGAGACATGTTGGCCTCCTTTCCTTTTACATGGAAGACACAGGCAATAAAATATTTAGGAGTGTTTTATTCTGCTTCCTCAGAGGACACACTGGAGATCAAAGGTAAAGAGATCCTGGACATGGTCAAAGCATTTACTCTAAAATGGTCACCACTCCATCTTTCGTGGTGGGGCCAGCTAGGACGTGAGTGTAGAACTTTGGATGCCTTTGGACGTCGTACTTTCCAGGCTTCCATGCTTTCTGCCAGGATCAGTTCCTATATTTTATATATGGGAATGTTCCTTAAAGAAGTCACAGGTGATTTAGAGGTTTTGAACCCTCTTCTTCCTGAGGATAGAAGGCAGGACTTTCTCACACTGGTCAAACATGTCCAGGATGTTTCTAAGTTTGTCAACCGTGCAGCTTTTGACTGTTTTGAGTGCATAAGCAGAACCTCTGCCATTGCCATAGGTGCACGTAGAATTGCCTGGCTCTAGGCATCCGATTTGGAGCTCTGGGTGCAGGATAAACTGGGCAATATCCCTTGTACAGGTGGGAATCTATTTGGCAAAAATTGGCAAGAAAAAGCCAATGAATTAGATGCTGACAACTCCACTTTGGATAGGCTATCCAAAGCCACAGCTGATCCGGCGAGAGGCTTCTTGAAAGATTTCTTTCTTCTCAAAAAAGATGTTTTATCCCTCTTATTCCCAGCAGGGACGTTGTGCAGGTCAGCCTGCCCGGAAAGGTCAGCAACCACCTAAACAAAGGAAAGCAAAGACTGCTAAGCCTCAACCGTCTCAGCAGTCTCAGCCTCCACAAAGCCTTTGACTTTCATCTAGAGAACTTAGCCTTCCTGGCCCTCAGTGGACCAGAGCCTTCCACCATTCCAGGAAGGTTGTGTCACTTTGCCCCCAGGTGGGAGCAGATAACAGTAGAGCATTGGACACTCTCCATCATAAGAAAGGGGTACAGGCTGCACTTTCTGTGCATGCCCCCTCCCACAGTGGTAAGACAGTTCAATTCTCAGACCTCTCTCATCAACCTGTTAGATCAAGAGGTCACTATGCTCCTTGCCCAAGGGGCAATAGACAGGGTACAGGGTTTTACTCCCCCTATTTCCTTATCCCAAAGAAAACAGGGGGATACAGACCTATTTTGGACCTCGGAGAATTGAACAAATTCCTGTTCAAAGAGAAATTCAAGATGATTTGTCTAGGAACTCTGCTGCCATACCTTCAGAGTCAGGATTGGCTTTGTTCTCTAGATCTCAAGGTTGCGTACACCCATGTTCTCATCCATCCAACTCACAGAAAGTTCCTTTGGTTCCTTTTTCAAGGAAAGCACTACCAATACAGGGTGCTTCCTTTTGGCCTGGCCTCAGCACCAAGAGTGTTCACGAAATGCATGGCTGTGGTAGCAGCATTTCTCCGCACTCTAGGAATATTAGTCTTCCCCTACTTAGACGACTGGCTCATTCGAGCCCCATCAGAGTCAGAGGCCAGGACTTCTCTATCTTGCACAATGCGTATCCTTCAGTATTTGGGTCTGGTCATAAACATCCCAAAATCCAGTCTCCCACTCAGTTTCTAGAGTTCATAGGAGCTTTGCTGGATACCAGAAAAGCAAGGGCCTATCTCCCCCAGGCCCGTTGCCTTTGCATGGTGCAGTTAGCTTCTCAAGTAGTGCTAAAGCCTCATCTCACTGCCCGAGAAATGCTACAACTACTAGGCCACATAGCATCTACCGTTCATGTGGTTCCTTATGCTCACCTCCATATGAGAGCAGCCCAGTGGACTTTATCCACTCAATGGACCCAGGCATCAGGGTGCCTGTCAGACAAAATGGCAAACACAAATCGCCTTATTTTGTCCCTCCAGTGGTGGCAGTCCACTCGAGACCTGTTGTTGGGGTCCCCATTTCAACAACCGTTACCCCAGGCAACTCTCACAACAGATGCTTCTCCGATGGGTTGGGGAGCTCATCTGCAAGACCTCTCCACCCAAGGCACCTGGACTCCACAGGAGACATCTATATATCAATCTCTTGGAGCTCAGAGCAATCTTCCTTGCTCTTCGAGTGTTCCACACCCTGCTCAGCTACAAGACAGTCCTCATTCATACGGACAATCAAGTAGCCATGTTCTACGTGAACAGGCAGGGGGGAACAGGCTTTTTGTCGCTTTGCAACGAAGCTTTGCAACTATGGGCCCTCGCCAGAGAGCATCAGATTCATCTCCTGGCAGTGTATCTTCCAGGCATACAAAACTCGTGGGCAGACAGACTCAGTCGAGTTCTGCTTCCACACGAGTGGTCTCTGCATGCAGACCAGGTGGCCAAGATTTTTCAAATTTGGGGAACCCGGACATAGACCTCTTTGCAAGTCCGTGGAATGCCAGACTTCCCCGGTTCTGTTCCAGAATTCCGGCTCAGGGCTGTCAGGCTAGGGATGCTTTCCTCCTTTACTGGGGTCAAGACTTCCTGTATGCCTTTCCACCCATTCCCCTAATTCCCAAAACCCTGTTCAAGCTTTAGAGAGACAGAGGCTGTATGATTCTCATAGCTTCACATTGGCCATGGCAAGTGTGGGACCCTCTGCTTCTACATCTCTCTCAAGCTCCCTCCCTGGAGTTAAGGTCTGCTCCAGATCTCCTGTCTCAGGAGGATGGAATATTATGGCATCCCAATCCCCACTCTCTGCATCTCAGGGCTTGGTTGCTGAAGGCCTAGATCTTCATGATCTTAACCTCCCTCAGCAAGTAAAGGATATCTTTTATGCTTCCAGGAAGCCTTCCACAAAACGCTTTTATGCTTTCAGGTGGAAAAGGTTTACCATCTGGTGCTCGCAGAAGGGTCTTAACCCCCTTGCGATACCTTTGGAATCCTTTCTGGAGTATCTCCTTCATTTATCCAATGCAAGACTTAAGACTAACTCAAATAAGAGTCCATTTGAGTGCTATTGCAGCTTCTTTCAAACCTCTAAATGGACAGCCTATTTCCTCCCATCCTCTTGTAGCAAGATGTTTGAGAGGCCTTCTTCTAACTAAGCCTCCCATTAGGTCACCACCTGTGGCATGGGACTTAAACCTGATTCTTGGTCAGCTTATGAAGCCACCTTTCGAACCCTTAGCTACTACCTCATTGAAATTTCTTTCTTGGAAAGTTATCTTTCTCATTGCAATCACATCAGCACGTCGCATCAGTGAGTTGCAGGCAGTAGTAGCTGATCCACCTTATACAAGGTTCCATTGTGACAAGGTAGTCCTTAAGATTCATCCACACTTTATACCAAAGGTGGTCTCGCCTTTTCATCTAAACCAGGCTGTCTACCTGCCTGTGTTTTTTCCAAGGCCTCATGCATTTAATGCAGAAAGAAATCTTCATACTTTGGACTGTAAAAGAGCTTTAGCGTTTTACTTACAAAGAACACAGCAACATAGAAAGTCCTCTCAAGTCTTTGTTGCTTTTGATCCTTCTCATTTGGGACTTCCAGTCTCCAAGAGAACACTGTCTAACTGGATTGCTCAGTGTATTTCCTTTGCCTATCAGAGTAAGAATCTTCCTCTGGAGGGCCATGTCACAGCTGACAATGTGAGAGCCGTGGCAGCTTCAATGGCTCATCTGCACTCTGTGTCTATCGACGACATCTATCGAGCAGCCACCTGGGCCTCGGTTCATACCTTTACAGCCCATTACTGCTTGGACAAGGACTCTCGCCGGGATGCCTTGTTTGGTCAGGCTGTTCTCAAACACCTGTTCCATACCTAATCAACTCCTACCCACCATCCCTGGTTGGATGCCAGAGATCCCTGGGGGGAAGTGGAACCCTTTCACAGGGGCACACAACTTCTTGGGTCTCTCCGTGGCATCTAAAGCTAGGGAGTCCCCATATGTAAGTACTACATTCCTGCTTGTTCCTGGAGATAGCATAGTTACTCACCTGTAACAGGTGATCTCCGGGAACAGCAGGAATTTAGTCTTCACAACCCACCCACCTCCCCTAGGAGTTGTATCTCTCTATCTCTTTCTCTTTCCCCCTCTCTCTATTTGTCTCAGCTTTAAACTCAACTGGAGAGAAACAGTTGGGAAAGGCGGGAAGGCAGCACGTAGGCGCTGTGGGATGCTCCCAAAAGCTTCCTAATTGGATGCTGGGGAGCGTTCCCGCACAGGCTCCGTCGGTACCGACGATACCTATATGTGAGGACTAAATTCCTGCTGTTCCCGGAGATCACCTGTTACAGATGAGTAACTATGCTTTCCTGCTGTCTACGGAGAACACCCTGCTACAAGTCAGTAAGTAACTACACTTTTTGCCCTTTCATTCCTAGTATTCTTATCCCCACCCCACTATCACCTTTTTCCCCCAGTCACAATTCCAAGCTGCTAGCTACACAGAGTTCTCTACCGTTTCCCCAATCCCTTGCAATCTGTTGCTGCTTTGCATTGTGCAACTCTGTGAATTTGAGTGGTTCAATGTAGGAAAACTTGTGCTGCTCTCAGTGTGTGAAGTTTTTTGTTGAGCTCCTGCAACACCTTACTCAAATTCACTGAAAGCCATGTGATGCAGGCAGGAATGCAGCTTTAGTTTCAGCAGTAGCCCAAAAATTCCAGGCACTGGGGGAAGTTTCAAGTTGCTTTGATAACTTGGCATCTGGTATTTCTCTGGCCTTGCTTTAGAGACTTGTACTTTTGTGTGGAAAAAAAAGTTGTACCAAATGTTTGAATAAAGTTTTGGGTTCATATTATTGGGAAGAATTTAGGTGGCTCTGTTCTTGATTGCTTGCCTGGGATCAGTTGCTTGGCCCTCTTTGTGTGCTCTTTCAGTGGCTTGGTCTCTGCTCATAACATTAAATGAACAGCTAGTGATCCTCATGCTTTTTGTTTTACTTTTATAGCAGTATGTCTGGTTTAATATTGGCAGTGTGGACACGTTTGAACGGAATCTGGAAACAGCACAACAAGAGTTGGGTATTGAGGTGGAGAACAGATTACCCGTGGTATACTCTGCAGAAAGTGATGGGTAAGAAACAGTCCATAACAAATTATAAATATGCATGAGTCACTATATTCAAACTAATAAATAGCATATCCCTATCTTTCCTCTCAACCAAAATACAAACTCAACACAAAAACAACAGGAGAAAAAGTAAACTAAACCTACTAGCAATCCCAGCCTCATTCCGCAAAACAAAACAAACTGCTAGTAATAGAGCCTTTTCCTATACCACACCTACCCTTTGGAACTCCCTCCCAGACCCAATCAGATCAATAAAAGACCTTCTGGAATTTAGGAAAGAACTGAAAACATTGCTCTTTACTGAACATTATAGCATCGCTATACAATCATACCATCCAGTAAATTAACTCCCTCCTGGCACATCATTCCAGGCTGATCTTCCCACATAGCTACCTCTGTTTACTGAACATATACTACACACTATTATGTATATAGTTTTGCATTCTACCATGCATATAGATATGCTTTAGCCAACTACTACCATACCCATGCTGGGTGTAGATGGCATCTGTTATGTTTCCTGTATATAGTTTATAGCTTATAAATTGTTTAGTGTAAACCGTCCCTGATCGTTGGAAGGGGCGGTATAAAAAACAGTTCATATAAATAAATAAGGGCATGGCACAGGGCCACCAAATGAGCTGTCATGATGACTAGCGTTTCCACTCATGTCTTTGAAGTAGTGTGGTGTACCAGCAATAGG
The DNA here is from genome assembly GCA_033557465.1 of Ichthyophis bannanicus. NCBI lineage: Eukaryota > Metazoa > Chordata > Amphibia > Gymnophiona > Ichthyophiidae > Ichthyophis > Ichthyophis bannanicus. Next base: position 1,371,105,530 of record CM066031.1, read on the forward strand.
TCTCAAGTAAAAGGAGGGAGGGAGAACCCATTACTAAGAAAAATGAAGCTTTTAAAAAATGAGTAAAATACTGTATTTAGCAGGTCCATTTTTCTGTAATTTACTTTTATATTTTTTCCAGCCAAGATCTTTACTATCCTCACTATCACACACCAGATCTTCTAGCCTGATATACTTCTTTGTTTGGCTCATCTTCTAACCACCTATATTCTCCAATGGACATTGCACTCATCTTCCTTCTCATGTGGAAATCCAGTTAAATGGTACTCAAAGACTTGTTCTAGTGTTGTGGGCTCCATGCTTTTGGAATGCCTTAACTTTTCAGATAAGACTTAAATCTTTGGGCAGGAAATTTAAAACCCTACTGAAAAGACATTATTGTAACCTGCCACATAAAAACCTTGATATAATGAAAAGTATAGTTGTGGTCAACATTATTGGCGCCCTTGCAGTTCAATTCCTTCTTGTCCAATATCTCCTTTAAAAAAAAAAAAGTGTCCAGTGAAATGGACTATATATACTCAGATATTTGACACACAAAAGAATCAAATAAAACAAGACCAATTAAAAAAAATAATAATTGGAAATAGTATAAAAACTGGGACATTGCCAGGACATGATTGACACCCTTATAAACAATTCAAATCATTTTGAACAGGACCACCACATTCCCATTGCAGTAAAATTAGACACACCTGTGATCAATTGTCAGTACTCACATGACTTGAATCAACCAATGAATGATGACTTTAATGTTTAAAATGGCCACATTCACTCCCTGTTTCATTGTCACAATGGTGAAGAAAAAAGACCTGCCTCAAACGGTCAGAAAAGCCATTATCACCAAAGGAGGTACAAGGCTATCTTCAAACATCTTGGGATTCTTGTGTCTACAGTTCGTAGTGTTAAGATTTTTTTCTGCTCATGGAACTGTCACCTCCCAGGATGTGGTGGGAAGAGGAAAATTTAATTCAACAAGTCTTTGAAGGTTAGTGCGGACTGTTAGTAAAACACCACGTACAACATGGTGGCAGCAAGTACGATCAGGATCCGCAACTTCTGAACCGTTCCAACAAAAGCACGGGGTACCCTAAGGTTCCTCACTCTCTGCCCTCTTATTTAACATATACATGCAACATCACCCCCCTTCTCATACGTCTACATTGGCTTCCCATTCCTTTTCGCATACAGTATAAGATTCTCACCTTCACCCACAAATCCATTCACACTGGCACCCCTCGCTACCTTGCTGATTTGATCCACCTCCACGCTCCCCACCGCTCCCTCCGTTCCATTCATGCTAATCGTCTGACCTTACCCTCCCCCTCTCAAGCCCACCTCGAATCCACACGCTCCTCTGCCTTCTACTTCCTTGGACCCCGCCTCTGGAATTCGCTTCCCCCGGACCTCCGCCTGGAACCCTCCTTGAAGACCTTTAAGGCCCGCTTGAAAACGTACCTCTTCTGCTTAGCTTTTGACCTTCCCCCACCACCTTCCCCTCTTTCCCCACCCCACCGGTGATTTCTTTCCATCTATCATGACTCTTGACCTCTCCCTACTTCTTGAACCTTTTTTCTGTCTGTCCTATCATTTAAGTGGCGTTCTTCTCCTTTTTCCTAGCAGCTTTTGTATACTTTGTACACCGCTCAGACGCTGACGCATTGAGCGGTATATTAAGCCTCTAAATAAAGATAAAGATAAACCTATATGTGATATAATTCGCTCATTCAACATAGCATACCTAATCTATGCAGACGATGTGCTACTCTTCACCCCATTCTCTATCGATAACCCTGACTTTTCACTGCTAGTAAAATAGTTTGAGGCCGTAACCGATTGGTTCCTCTCACAGAGCCTCAAAATAAACCTCAGTAAGACGGACGTCCTGTTCATAACCAGAAGCCAATCCTCACCACCGTCGACATTAAAAACAAGAGACGCTGAACTCCCAACTAGACCCAGCATCTGGTACTTGGGAATTACGTTAGACCAGCAGCTCGAATTCAAAACACATATCAGCAACATCACCAAACAAATCTACCATAAACTACGGACACTACGACACCTCCAACCCCTACTGCAACCAGAGGATTTCAGATCAGTTTTTCAGGCAATGGTCACCCCTCACTTTGACTATGCTAACGTGATCCTGCATGGCCTACCCAAAAACACGCTAAACCCACTACAACTCGCAATGAATACAGCTGCATGCTTCCTACATGGAGCCTCAAGGAAGGACCACATCACCCCAATCCTAATGGACCTACACTGGCTACCAATCCACTGCTGCCTCACCTACAAGGTAGTCCTGATGACTTTCAAAGCCATTAACATAATATCCTTCACCTCACTAACTGACCTTCTCCACCCCACCCCAACAAACAGGGCAAGGAGAGCATTTGCCATCAATACCCTACAGATCCCCAAGGAAATAATTAAATGCACTCAGGCAACAACAAACCGAGCTTTCAGATTCTATGCTCCCAGCTGCTGGAATGCACTCCCACCTTCCATCCGGGCGGTCACTGACCTTGCCCAATTCAGAAAGGCACTAAAACATCATCTTTCTTCTACACTACTCTCAACCCAGCTCTTCAACCCCACCCACCAATTACCTTACCAGGAAACAGTAATCCGCAAACAGCCCAATGCAAATATTGTAGATAACTGGGGTAACTATCTACAGTTATGTACAGCTAAGTCCAAGTTTTACTCTCCCGTTTCAATGTAAGTGCATAACATAGCGTCTGTTAAGCACAAATCTGTTGTAATGTAAACCGCACTGATTTTAAATAGTGTGGTATATAAAAGCAATAAATAAACATCCAAAGAGCTTAAGGCTGACCTGGAGCAATCTGGAGTGATGATTTCAACCCGCATTATATGCCGTGCACTAAACAAATAAGGACTTCATATGTGAAGGCCAAGAAGGACCCCACTTCTGAAAGACAGACCTAAAAAGGCACGCCTGATCTGCCCAAACCTAGTTTGAGAAACCACAATCCTTCTGGGAAAATTTTCTGTGGACAGATGAAACCAAATTTGAGCTCTTTGGCAATATAGATCAGCAATACATTTACAGGTGAAGAATGAAGCTTATAAGGAAAAACCCCCACCCTTCCTACAGTTAAATATGGTTTAAGTTCCATAAAGTTATGGGGCTGTTTTGCCGCCTTAGGAACTGGAGGCCTGGAATGTATTAAAGGAATCATGAAGTCAGAGGGCTACCAAGGTATTTTGGAGTGAAATGTGCTACCTGCTGTCAGAAAGCTAGGTCTGGGTTGAAGGTCATGGGTCCTCTAGCAGGACAATGACCCAAAACATAAATCCAAAATACAAAAGCATGGTTAAAAAGAAACAAATGGACCTTTTTAAATGGACCAGCAATGAGTCCTGATATCTATCCAATCAAGAACCTTTGGAAAGAGCTGAAATCTGTCATTGGTAAAAGGAATCCTGGAAACATTCATGAGCTGGAACAAATTGCAGTTAGAGTGGGAGAAACTACTGTCAGCATGTCAGCCCTGCTCAGTCCCCATCATCCTCACATCCAGATTTGGACCAGCGAAACCATGGCCCATGCACAGCACCTCCCATCACAGAAGACCCAGGCACCTGCTTCCGGTCACAATAGAACCACTCACCTCCCCCCCCCCCCCCCACACATGAACCAACCACTTCATCAGATGCACCCTGGTGAAAGCTCATTCGGCATGCAACAAAATACAGATCCTTCATGACCAGATCACAGACAAGATAGACCTCATGTGTATCACAGAAACATGGTTCTCAGACAGCGACCATATTCTACTCAACCAGCTTGACACAGATGCAGACACAGACACCTACACCATCCACAACTGCCCGCGCATTGGCACTATAGGAGGGGTTGTCTGTATCCTCTCGTGTAAAGCTCTGAAATTTGCACGTATTAGCGCTGTCTCCACGCCAACTATGGACATCCTCACAATTGCAAACAGACAATCCACCATCTGCTTGGTGTACAGGGCACCACACAACTCACGACATCCTGATCGACACAGTATGCTCTCACACTTCCCACCGCAAACACCTCATTCTCCTTGGGGACCTGAACTTACGTCCACCTCTAGCAACCAGAGCGCCAACTTCTTTTGAGCCAGGCAAGACCTGCAATACATACAACTCATTGATATCCCAACTCTCGCAATAAAGGAGGAATCTTGGATCTGGTCTTCCTCCCTAACATCCTCCTAACCACACTCGGCTACTTACCTCCAACTGCAACCCCCGTCCCCTGGTCAGACCATTATCTTATCACACTTACTGTGCCCCAGCAATGCAGGGATCCGTACTTTTGTCGTTGCTATTCAACATATACATCTGCCCCTTATGCACAACTATCCAAAAATTCAATGTCAAGTATTTGATCTGCACTGATGATATGATATACCTCCATTTTCTCCAGGACCAAGCAGGAAGTTAGTCTCACATATGGGTGACATCGACGTCGATGGAGCCCTTGCGGAGCATTTCCCCAGCTTTCCATGAAAGCCTTTGGGAATGCAGGCACCCATGCGCGGTTCCCTTCCCGCCTAAAGGTGCCATCTTGCTTCAGTCTCTCTTTTTCCGTGAAGCCCACCGGACGTGTGTCCTAGTCATCCCGGAAAATAGTTTAATTTTTTGGCGATCCTGCACTATTTCTCTTCTCCGGTTCGATGCCGGTTCCCCTCCCGCTGGGTTCGGTACACCGGTATCGAGCCCGATCTTTTTTTCGGTTTTTGCCCTTCGTGGCTGGAGTTTGCGCCCTTTTTTTCTTTTTCCCTGGAAGGCCGGTCCTTTGACCTCGCGGGGACTCTTTTTTTTTTTTTCCCCTGATGGCTTCCAGTGGCTTTAAAAAGTGTGATCGGTGCAAGAAGCTGATGTCTCTCACCAACACACACGACTGCTGCCTTTGGTGCCTCGGTCCTGATCACGACCCTAAGACGTGTGGACCATGTGGGAAAATGTCTTCCAAGGCACTGCGAAGTCGTCAGCACCAAAAGGAAAGGCTTTTTCTGACTCGGCCTCCGGCCATGCCCGGATCTCGTCTGAGGCCTCGACATCTCGGGAATCGAATCCCGAGCACTGTCGTGGCTCCTCGAACAGGGGGTCCCCCGATCGGGAACGCAAGAGGAAGAAGAGGCTCACGAGGGTGTCGTCGGAAGAAGTCCCTGGCTCCTCGAGGGCTAGGTCTCAGACCCCCGACCGTCGCCCCGGGCCCGTGGAACAGGAGAAGCCTTCCAAAGTTCCTCGAGTGGAGCCGGAGTCTGCTGGACACGTAAGTCCTGTAGTCCTCGTGGACTCTCCTCCCAGAGAGCCGATGTCGGGCCCGGCGCCGCTGGGGCCCGAGTCGGGGGCTGCTGAGTCTCCTGAGCTGGGTCTCAGGTTGACAGACTTGGAGAGCAGACTGTCTGCCTTCGTGGAACAGCAGCGGGCACTGATGGCCAGCCTGTCTGGCGCATCTGCCCCGACCACCGGGACATCGAAGTTGACCCCGGAGACCGAGCCGATACTCGAGACCATGAAGGCTTGAGTTCAACCTCGGTCGTGGTCTCCCTCGACCTCCCGTTCGGGACCGAGGGCATCGACACCGGTGCCTTCGCCGTCGGGGCGGGTGCTGACAGGCCCTGTGAGGTCGGACCCCGATTCCTCATCGGACGACTCCGCCTGGGAGACGGAGGACGAGGAGTCTCCCAACACCTTCAGGATTCGGTGTGTCCCATCGGACTCATCGCAGTCTGAACCCCGGAGTAGATCCCTCTCCGGAAGATACCCGGTTCTCGGAGGATATGGCCACCGCGTTGGCTATCCCTGCGGACCCCGAGGAGGAGCCTCGAGCCGAGGAGCTCGAGGCCCTGCAGTACAACTCTCCTCCGAAGTACTGTTCCGGTTCCTCCGATGCTGGAACGGCTCCTCTTCCGAATATGGGAGGCACAGGCCTCGGTGCCGGTTTTAAGCAAGCGGGTTGATTCGATCTGTCGACTCCGGAAGAGTCCTGGTTTTCAAAAGGCGCAGCTACCACACCATTCCATGGTTTTGGAATCGACCATGCATCGCCTGAAAAGTCAGAAGATGCACTCCGCGGTGCCCCCTGGCAGGGAGACCCGAAACCTCGATGGTTTTGGTAGAAAGTGCTTCCAGGGCTCGATGCTTGCTTGCCGTGTCCAGTCTTACCAGCTGTACATGGGCATGTACTTGCGAGACCTGGCCAAGGAGCTGGCCGGGTTCTCTGCTGGTCTCTCCGGGGAACCCTTGCAGAGGTTCAAGTCCTTGTCCTCGGGGATCCGGGAATGCTCCAAGTTTATGTCCCGCGCTGCCTACGATGGCTTCGAGGCTTCGGCCTGTGTTGCGGCAGCTGGCATCGTGGCTCGATGCCAGGCATGGCTGCAGTCATCGGACCTCGAGCCATGGGTTCAGGACAAGTTGGTTGATGTCCCTTGCCGAGGTGAGAACCTTTTTGGCAAGCCGATGACCGAGAAGGCCGCACAGCTCGAAACCGAGCACCTCACAAGGACAAGGCTGTCTAGAAAGACTTCTGCCTCTTGTCACAAGAAGAAGGGCTCGGGTAAAAAGCCCTTTTACCCGAGGAACGGCACTGCCTACAAACAGTACCCACGATATCAGGCTGCCCAAGCTGCCCCTCCAGATCAGCAAGCCAAGGGGCAGGGTAATGGGCCTCGTAGGCAGAGGACCCCCAAGCCTCCGGCCCCTACTCCCACTCAGCAGGGTGGGGGCTTTTGACTCCTTAGGCATAGCCTCTCCGTCCCTGCTCTCCGAACCCTGCACAGGAGGTCGCCTCGCCCTGTTTGCCCACCACTGGCCACTCATCACTGGAGACAGTTGGGTGTTAAGCATAGCCCACAGGGGCTATGCACTACACATCCACCAACTGCTGCCTCCATACTTCCCAGGGGAGCCTCCAAGGCCTCCCCTGCACACAGATCTTCTCCTTCAGGAGCTCCAAGGTCTGTTGGTGGACAGGGCGGTGGAGCCTGTGCCTCCCCACTTGCACGGTCGAGGGTTCTACTCCAGGTATTTCCTGGTACCCAAAAGAACCGGTGGCCTTCGACCTATTCTAGATCTCCGAAACCTCAACAAATTCCTGGAAAAGGAAAAGTTCAAGATGCTTACTCTTGGAACACTTCTGCCCTACCTCCAGCAGGGAGATTGGCTATGCTCCTTAGATCTAAAGGATGCGTATACTCACATCCTCATTCATCCAGACCACAGAAAGTACCTCAGGTTCATTGTGGGAGAAAACCATTATCAGTACGGAGTACTGCCTTTTGGCCTCACCTCCGCTCCCAGAGTCTTACCAAGTGCCTGGCAGTGGTGGCGGCCTACCTTCGAAATCAGGGAGTCTTTGTCTTCCCATATCTGGACGACTGGCTCATAAGAGGTCAGACGTGCCAGGAGGCCCGACAAGCTACTCTCAGAACTATTGCTCTTCTTCAAAGCTTGGGGTTCGTCATCAACTTCGCAAAGTCCACTTTGCTCCCCTCCTAGAACTTGGAGTTCATAGGGGCAAGGTTGGACACTCTGCTTGCAAAGGCATTCTTGCCAGAAGACAGAGCCCAAAGACTGATAAACTTAGCAAACCAGTTTCTCAGCAGGTCACTGGTCTCCGCCAGACTCTGCCTGAGGCTTCTAGGCCGCATGGCTTCGACAGTACATGTGACCCCCAATGCCAGGCTACATATGAGGCCTGCACAGTGGTGCCTTCGGACTCAGTGGTCACAGGCCACAGGCAGCCTCAGAGACAGGATAAGGGTGTCCAGACATTTTCTGAACTCCCTCAGCTGGTGGCTGCACCCACCCAATCTGCTACAAGGGGTATCTTTTCAGAGTCCTGGGTTCACAGTGGTGTTGACCACGGATGCTTCCCTGCAAGGCTGGGGGGCTCATTGTCTAGGCAAGTGCACCCAGGGTCTGTGGTCTCCTTGGGAAGCCGCACAGCAAATCAATCTCCTGGAACTCAGGGCTATTCGGTTAGCCCTCAAAACTTTTTCTCAAAGCCTGGCTCATCAGTCTGTCCTAGTTCAAACAGACAACCAGGTAGCCATGTTTTATGTGAACAAGCAGGGCAGAACTGGGTCCAGGCTCCTTTGTCAGGAGGCACAGGACCTTTGCTTGTTTGCTCTCAGGCACAACATGCTCCTCAAGGCAGTGTATCTACCTGGCCAGGAGAACTACCTGGCGGACAGGTTGAGCAGGATTCTGCAGCCCCACGAGTGGCAGCTCCATCCTTTGGTAGTTCAAAAGATTTTTCTGAAACGGGGACTTCCACCTGTTTGCCAGTCCACTGAACAAACAGCTGCCAAAGTTCTGCTCCAGGCAACCGCATCCTCTGCGGATAGCAGCAGATGCTTTTCTGATTCCCTGGTCTCAGGGCCTCCTGTATGCGTTTCCTCCCATGCCCTTGGTGGCCCGAACTCTGTTCAAGATTCTTCAGGACAAGGCCTCAGTCCTGCTAGAGGCTCCCAGGTGGCCCAGACAGCCTTGGTTTCCACTTCTGTTTCAGTTGGCAGTGGATCCCCCTCTGCCTCTGGGGTTGCAACCCGACCTTCTCTCTCAGGATCAGGGTATCCTTCTGCACCCCAATCTCAAAGCTCTCAATTTGATGGCATGGAGGCTGCAAGGGTAGTTTTGGCTCCCTGGGGCCTACCTCAGGAAGTTGAGGAGGTTGTCCTAGCCTCTAGGAAACAATCCACTAGGAAAACCTATGCTCTTAAATGGAAAAGGTTTTCCGTGTGGTGTCAGTTACGTACAGAGGATCCTTTCTCCTGTACTGTACCAGTAGTGCTTTAGTACTTACTGCACTTATCCAATCAGGGGCTTAAGTCCAATTCTGTTCAGGTCCACCTCTCAGCTCTAGCAGCTTACCACTCTCTGGTGGAAGGACATTCTCTGTCAGTTCACCCCTTGGTGTCCCGGTTTCTCAGAGGCTTGCTCTTGCTCAAGCCTCCAATCCGTCCTCCTGCCCCTGAGTGGGAGTTGAATGTGGTCTTGCAGGAACTGACTCGCCCACCTTTTGAGCCGATGGCTACTTGTAAACTACGCTTCTTGTCCTGGAAGGCACTCTTCCTGATAGCCCTTACCTCGGCTAGGCGAGTGAGTGAGCTTCAGGCCCTGGTCTGTGACAGGCCTTACACCAGATTTTATAGGAACAGGGTAGTCCTCAGGACTCATCCAAAGTTCCTCCCCAAGGTTGTCTCCTCTTTCCACCTCAACCAGGAGGTGGTTCTTCCAACATTCTTCCCTAGGCCTCATGCAAGCCAGGCTGAAGCAGTTCTGCATACCCTGGACTGTAGGAGGGCCTTATCCTTCTACCTTGACCGTATACAGGGACATAGAAGGGCTACTCAGCTCTTCATATATTTTGACCCTAATAATCTGGGGTTAGCTGTGTCCAAGCATACCTTGTCCACCTGGGTGGCTGACTATCACCTGGGCTTACAGGGCGGCTGACCTTCCTTTGCAGGGTCGGGTCACGGCCCATCGTGTCAGGGCAATGGCTGCCTCAGTGGCTCATCTCCACTCTGTACCATTGGTAGACATCTGCAGGGCTGCAAATTGGTCTTCAAGCCAGACTTTTGTGACCCATTGCTGTCTGGAGAGGGAGTCCCGTAGGGACAGTGCTTTTGGCCAGGCAGTACTCCGGAATCTCTTCGAGGTTTAGGCAACTCCTGCCCTCCGTTGGGCTACCGGTGGAGGTTCTGTCAGTGAAAAGCCTTTCTTTGATGCTGGGACTAGAGGGAGTTCTCTTGTTCAGTCTGGGTTCCTTGGTAGCCCAGAGCTTGGGAGTCACCCATATGTGAGGACTGACCTCCTGCTTGGTCCTGGAGAAAGAGTAGTTACTCACCTGTAACAGGTGTTCTCCAGGAGCAGCAGGAATCAGTCCTCACAACCCTCCCTCCTCCCCTTGGAGTTGCAGTTGTACATAGTTTATTTTACATTTTTTGTGTGCTGTTCTTAGCTATGTCATTTGACTGAAGCAAGATGGCACCTTTAGGCGGGAAGGGAACCACGCATGCTTGCCTGTATTCCCAAAGGCTTTCATGGAAAGCTGGGGAAATGCTCCGCAAGGGCTCCATCGACGTCGATGTCACCCTTATGTGAGGACTGATTCCTGCTGCTCCTGGAGAACACCTGTTACAGGTGAGTAACTACTCTTTCCACAGTCGCCCCGACTACTCCAGTCTATCAGCCTGTTTTAAGGAAATTGTCAAGTGGCTCCAACACCAAAACCTAACAGTCAACTTCAGCAAGTTTGAGATCTTATTTGTCACCAGAGACCCCAAGTTTGTGCCTCCAATAACTGTCAGACTGGGAGAGACAGACCTCCAAGTCCTGAATCAGCTCAAATACCTAAAAGTCCCCCTTGATCAGCACCTAAACATTTCAAGCCCACGTCCAGAACACCACCAAGGAAATTTATTACAAGCTCAGGACACTACGCAACCTGTACCCCTCCTCTCCTCCGACCTCCAACATCTTCCATGCAGTCGGTCAGTCAACAGTCACCCCCTTGTTTGACTACTGCAATGCCATATATCACAGACTACCCCAGAACACCATCCATCTGCTACAGCTCGCTCAGAACACCACCACACGCATGATTTTCCAAATGCCTAGGCACTACCACATCACACCCATCCTAAAATCCCTCCACTGGCTACCCATCGCCTCTAGGATTAAATTTAAAGTCCTCGCCATCATCTACAAAGCTCAGAATGGCCTCACAGCCCAGCAAATCCATTTGTCAATTAACACCCCCAGCTCCACCAAACCGCACAGACAGAGCACTAAACCTGCTCAGCTTGCCAACGCAGATCCGCAAGAGCACACAATACGCCCGACTCGGGTCTTTCCCACTCTATGCCCTCACCCTCTGGAACACACACTAAGGAATATTCAGGCAACAAAAGCCTTCTGCAAGCACCTGAAGACCCACCTGTTCCAGGAACACTACGGCACATGTTAGCCCTACTCAAGAGACTACCAAACCGGACTACTGTGACAGACCTGCTGGACCTCTTCTATCCAACGCTATCTTCACTACTGTGTTTACCCTACCCACTACCCTTGCACCCTGCTCCCCTTGATGTGTGAACTCTTATGTACCCCTCTGCCCTCCCTGCTATGCCTTTCCTGTTAAATGTCCATTGCTTTGAATGAACTTGTTGTACCCCTCACCCCTCTACCCTCTCACCCTTGTCTCTCCACTGTTGATTGTTCACTGTTTTGACTGGTAGAAAAACAGCATAAATCAGTTAAATACCAGCAGACAGATGAATGAAAATTATAGATGGCTACAAGAAACATTTGGAGGCTGTCATCACTGCCAAGGATTGTGCAACCAAATATTAGTTAAGGGTGCTATTAATCCTTTCCAGGTCATTTTTTTTTTCTCTCAGAAATTACTACATCTTAGTTGCACAAACATACTTTTTTTTTTTTTTTTTTTTTTTAAGTACCTTCAAGTCATTGTTGACTCCTGGCGACCCAGCAGCCCCTGGGTTTTCCTGGCAAGGTATATTATGATGACATACAGTTGAAATATTTCCAATTATTTCTGGAGATATTATATGCAACATATCTAAAATGCAAGGGTGCTAATAATGTTGACCACAACTCTAGAAGTTAAGGACTTGCTTTGAAACTGCCTCTCCCCTCCTCGCTGTTCTCCTGGTGTCATATATACACAGATGTATTGGAAATAATTCTAGAAGGCATGTTCCTATCCTTGCTGACATGATTCTTAGTGATTTTTCAATGTGTATTTAATTTTCTTTGTAAATTCTACTGTGAAACCTGGTGACTAAACCATATAGTTTCCATGATGCTTGCTGTCTACGGTGACAACTAGTGACTAAACCTGTGTAGTTTGTTACCAGTTGATATGTGTACTGTGAACTTGTGGTGGAGAAGCAAGACTTATCTGTTGCCATGGGGGGAGGTAAGACCCTTGGTTAAACTAAATTCTTTTCTTTGAAATCTGACAGTGGCATTTAATGGTTCGATATATTATTACACTTGGTTTCACTTTATCATGCTTTGCAGACCAACACACGCAATACAGATGCAGTCATGCACATGCATTATTTAATAGTTAGATTTCGTGCAAAATTATGGTGCTGGAGAGCTGAACATTGTCAAGCAACTGAATTGACAAGTTGCCTGCTTTGTATGTGTGTGTTACTGAAATGTTTCTTACACTAGATGGCAAGATAGCAATGCACAGTCTCACTGTCCCATCCTTCCCCATTCTGCTTTGGTTAAGAGCTTATTCATTGAAGCAGCATTAGATTTCCTCTGGTTGCCAGCAAGAAAAGGAATAATTTTTAGCTTCAGTAGAAAAATGTTCTCCGGAAACAAGCAGGAAGTCAGTCCTCACATATGGGTGACATTGACACCGACGGAGCCTCGCAGAAGCATCCCCCCCAGCTTTTAAAGAAAGCCTTTGGGAGATGTCACCACGCATACATGGTCCCCTTCCCACCAAAGGGTGCCATCTTGCTCAGTCTCCTTTTTTCCACGGAGCCCTTTAGATGTTTGGCTTGTCCCCGGAAAAAGTTGATTTTTCTCTCCGAGTTTTTTATTCATCTCCGGTACTCTTCCCATGACCTCGCTGCCTCAGCGTTGAGTTTGGGTCTATTTTTGTAGTTTTCTGTTTCCTTAATTTTCTGGCATCTTCGCGCCTTTTTTCCCAACTGGCAGCCTGGCGAGTTCGACCTCACAAGGATACATTTTTCCCCATGGCTACCAGTGGCTTTTAAGAAATGTGATCGGTGCTCAAAAATCATGTCTTTGACCGACACGCACGACTGCTGTCTCCGCTGCCTTAGGCCAGACCACGACCCAGCAGCATGCGGTCTTTGCAAGAGGATGTCCAGCAAGGCCCTCAAGAGCCACCAGCAGCAGCACGATAAGTTTTTCCTGAGTTCCCCCACTGCCTCCGAAGGCCAGGGCCTCATCTGAAGTCTCGACACCTTGGACGGACCCTTCCAAGCCCGAGACCAGCAGTGGGTCTTCAGAAAGGGGGGGGGGGGTCTCCCTCGAGGGAACCCAGAAAGAAGAAGAAACCCTCGAAGGTGGTGTCTTTGGATGGATCCGACCGACTGGGTGCCCCCAGGCCAGATCCCACAGTCTGAGATGCTTATCCAAGGCATCTGAGAAGGAGCGGCCTGCAAAGGTCCCCTGGAAGGATTCGACCTCGGACCGGCCTCTGTCCCCAGACACCATCCTTGTCTGCCTTCATGGACCAGTAGTGGGTGCTGTTGTCCAGTTCGACCGGTTCATCTGCCTTGACCACCGGGCCCTCTATGTCCAAGACGTCCCTGGAGGCTGAGCCAATCCTCGATGTCCTTAGGTCTCGAATTGATCCTTGGCCGAGATCTCTATCCGATTCCCGCTCGATGGGACCGCGATAATCCCTGGCAAGTGTGCCGGGCACCGGCCGCAACCCTTTGGTAGCCCCGAGGCCCATGGAGCAGCCCTCCTGAGAATCCTCGACGGACTACTCCGAGTCGGAGACGGAGGATGAGGGGTCCCCCGATACCTGTTGCCACCACGACTTCCCATCAGACTCTCCCATCTCGAAGCCTCGATGGCAGTCCCCACTGGAGGATATGGGCTTCCTTGATTTTGTCAAGGACATGTCTAAGGCCCTGGCATTCCCTACGGAGTCAGAGGGAGGACCCTCGGGCGGATGAGTTGGAAATTCTCCAGTATGAGGCTCCTCCGAGGGAATAGCTCACGGTGCCTATCCCTCCCATCCTGGAACAGCTGATGCTCTGGATGTGTGAGACACTGGCATTGGTGCCGGTGGTGAGCAAACGGCTTGACTCAATGTATCAAGTCCACTGGAGCCTGGGCTTCCAGAGATCACAGCTGCCGCATAACTCCATGGTGGTGGAGTCAACCATGCGTCGGCTGAAAAGCCAGAAGATGTACTCCTTGTTGCCCCCCAGCAGGGAGGCCTGCACCTTGGACGCCCTCTGCAGAAGGTTACCAGGGCTCGATGCTCATTGGCCGCATCTAGGCCTACCAGCTGTACATGGGCATGTACCTGAGAGACCTGGCAAAGGAAATTGATGGTTTCTCAGCTGGTCTCTCCGAGGAACCCCTGCTGCAGTTCAAGAACCTCGCCAAAGCAGTCCGTGAGTGCTCCAAGTTCATGTCTCGGGCAATCTATGACTGGTTCTTGAGTCGGTGGCTCGAGGAGCGGCAGTTGGCATCGGTGCATGACACCAAGCTTGGCTACAGTCATCTGACCTCGAGCAGTGTGTTCAGAACAAATTGGTCAATGTCCCATGCCAAGGAGAGAACTTTCTTGGCAAACCCATGACCGACAAAGCTTTGAAAACAATCAGACAAATCAAACCAATGCTCCGTCAAGATCACTTCCGCACAGTATGCCAAGCACTCATTATACTACTGCTTGATTATGGAAACTCACTATATCAAGGCCTTCCTCAACAGACACTCCACCCACTACAGATGGTACAAAACACCACAGCATGCATCATTACAGACACTCCAAGGACAGAGCACATCACTCTCGTCCTACAACTACTACACTGGCTCCCAATGGTGGCAAGAGCTAAATACAAAACAATCATGATCATCTCCAAAATCATTTACCATCTCTCAGCAGACGTACTCCAAAATGTTATAACAAGGGACATCAGCCCTAGACCAAGAAGAACCAATAACGACAACATGATTGGCACACCTGCAGGCTATCACAAAACAAAACAAACAACTTCAAAGAGAGCACCATCACTACTGGCATCCACACTATGGAACTCCCTCCCAACCAGCCTGAGGGCATTAGATGACCTCAAAGACTTCCGTAAAGACCTTAAAACATTTTTATTTATAGAAACCTATGAGCATTCAGGCAACATCCCCTACCCAAGCAGAAATACCACTACCACCGCCAACTAACCGCACACCCACCCTATCCACACACACAAGCCTATCATATCACGTTATTAAATACCTTCATGTTAAATGTTACCTCAGTTGTACTGTCTAAATGCTGTTAAGTAACTGTACTGTCTAAATGTTTACACGTATCCTA
This sequence comes from Ichthyophis bannanicus, assembly GCA_033557465.1. Taxonomy (NCBI): domain Eukaryota; kingdom Metazoa; phylum Chordata; class Amphibia; order Gymnophiona; family Ichthyophiidae; genus Ichthyophis; species Ichthyophis bannanicus. The sequence continues at coordinate 1,371,120,639 of CM066031.1, forward strand.
ATGTTAAATGTAACTCTCCAATCGTGATGTGACGTGACCACCTTGATTGAAGGAAAAGGCGGCATACAAATCTGTCTAAATAAATAAATAAATAAAGCTGCCGAGCTGGAGACAAGCGTTCATGACAAGAACCAGGCTCTCAAAAAAGACCGCTACCGCTACCCCTCTCAAATGGAAGGGCTCGGATAAAAAGTCCTTCTACCCGAGAAAAGGGGCTGCTTACAGAAACTATCCCCCCCCCCCCTTTTCAGGCCTCCCCAGCTCCCCAACAGGGTCATAAGAACATAAGATATGCCATACTGAGTCAGACCAAGGCCCATCAAGCCCAGTATCCTGTTTCCAACAGTGGCCAATCTAGATCATGAGTACCTAGCAGTTTCCCCAAAAGACACAGGTTCCTCAATACTTGTATTGGGTCAAGCAGTGCTATCCTGGGTTCCTTTTAATAATGGTTTATGGACCTTTCCGCCAGGAACTTGTCAAACCTTTTTTAAATTCAGCTACACTAACAGCTTTTACTACATCCTCATGTAACTAATTCCAGAGTTTGATTAAACGTTGAGTGAAAAAATATTTTCTCTTATTTGTCTTGGAGTTCCTAGGAGCAAGACTGGACACCCTTCAGGCGCAAAGGCCTTTTTACCCGTGGATAGGGCCCACAGGTTGATGGATTTAGCCAGGCAGTTCCACAGCAATTCTCTGGTCTCCGCCAGACAATTCCTGAGGCTCTTAGGCCACATGGCTTCCACAGTCCATATAACTCCAAATGCCCGTCTACACATGAGGCCAGCTCAATGGAGCCTCAGAACTCAGTGGCGCCAAGCCACAGGACGCCTCACCGACAGAGTGAGGGTGTCCAAACTACTAGAGTCTTCTCTGCAGTGGTGGCTTCATCTTCCAAATCTAGTGAAAGGGGTGTTTTTTCAGACACCTCCACACTCCCAAGTGCTGACAACCGATGCTTCTCTTCAAGGTTGGGGTGCACATTGCCAAGGAGCATGTACTCAAGGCCTGTGGTCTCCTTGGGAGGCCGCACAGCAGATCAATCTCTTAGAACTGAGAGCTATCCGCTTGGCTCTGAGAACTTTCTCTCATCTCCTCTCTCACCAGTCCGTCCTAGTTCAGACGGACAACCAAGCTGCTATGTTCTATGTGAACAAACAAGAGGGCCCAGGGTCCCGCCTTCTATGTCAGGAGGCGCAGAGCGTGTGTTCCTGGGCAGACGATCACGGCATTCATCTCAAAGCGGTCTATCTCCCAGGTCAAGAGAATCACCTGGCAGACAGATTGAGCAGGATCCTGCAGCCACACGAATGGCAGTTGAATCCTTTAGTGGTTCAACAGATCTTCCTGAGATGGGGTCTTCCAGCCATAGATCTCTTTGCCAGTCCTCTGAACCATCAACTGTCCAGGTTCTGCTCCAGACAACCGCATCCTCTCAGAGTAGCAGCGGATGCGTTTCTCATATCTCCAGGAACAAGCAGGAATGAGTCTTCACATATGGGTACGTCGGTACCGACGGAGCCCACGCGGGAACGCTCCCCAGCGTCCAATCAGAAAGCTTTTGGGAGCATCCCACAGTGCCTGCGTGCTGCCTTCCTGCCTTTCCACCTGTCTCTCCTCAGTTTTCGCTTTTCCGCGGAGCCGGCAGGACGTCCTCCTGTCACCGCAGAAACATTTTTCTTTAATTCTTTTATTCTTGTTTCCTTGTGGTTGCGGCTGTTTTCCCGCTGCCACCGGTACCGCCGGTGGGTTTTTTTCGTTTCTTTTTCTCAAACTCAGGGAGAGTTTTTCCCTCAGTTTCTGTCTTAAAAGTTTTTGGGCCTGCAAGGCCTCTCCATCATGGAGCCGCCTTCTCCTAAGAAGTGCCTTAACTGTGGAAACGCAGTTTTCTTTTTAGACTCCAACCACTGGTGTCTAACCTGTTTGGGTCCTGACCCTTTTTCCCCTGAACAATCAGGCTACAATTCTGTGAGAAGTTCCCTATTTCGTGTTTCCCTCGATACCGTTTTCCCTCCCTCGGGGAGGGCACCGGCCATTTCTTCTCTACAGGATCAGGTACCCCACAAACAGTCCGTTAAGACTAGCCAATCCTTGAGTGGTAGGTCTCATGCCAAGCATGCTGACGGCCCCGGCCTTACCTTCAAGACCCCATTGGCATTAAAACCCCGGCGGGAGTCTTTGGGCTCCAAAGCATTTCAGGGGTTTCAGGTTGTTCCTGGGGCTCACCCCTCACAGAACATACCTGAGCCATGCTCGGTGGTGGCATCCGCTTTGAGTGGTACCGATACCCCGGCATCGGCACCGGTGTTGAGTGATCCACTCTTCACCAGGGATCGTCATCTGGCGTCCTCGGTACCTTCGGGACCGATCGATACGTCCCAGATTGACTTTCCCGACTCTGAGCCATGCTCAGGGGTGGCATCCGCTTCGAGCGGTACCGATACCCCGGCATCGGCACCGGTGTTGAGTGATTCACTCTTCGCCAAGGATCGTCATCTGGCGTCCTCGGTACCTTCAGGACCGATCGATACGTCCCAGATTGCCTTTCCGGTATCGACAGCATCGCCGATGTCGGTACCCTCCAGACATGCATCGATAGACTCGCTCCCTTCGATGCCGAGTCTGGAATCCATATCTAGTCTAGAGGACTGGGTACCGACGCGTCTCGGAACCGACGCTTCTCGATTCCGGATGCGCAGTACCGAGGATATTCACCAAGGGTTTCTGGTTCCCTCGGTACCGTTTGAGCAGCCTCCGATGACTGCTTCGATGGCGTTATCGCCTCCGATTCCGGCACAGTTACCGGTGTCGGTATCGATGTCGGTTCCTGCAGTTACATCGAGACCAGCCACTTCCATGCTTTTTTCTCCATCGCTCCTTTCTATGCCTAGTTTGGAGTCTATACCTGGCATGGACGATGCAGTGCTGACTGTCTCAAATCGTGACTGCCAGTACCACTATCCCTCTAGTGGGGATCTTTTTCTGCACCAGACCAGTACATCCTCCGGGGTCCAGGCTGCTAGTTACTTTAGCCTATCCAGGGATGGTTCCCATTGGAGATCCTTCTTTTCAGAAATTTCTCCTTGACATGGCAACATTCCTTGCTATTCCTATCCCTGGCTATGATCCTACTCCAGGCTCTCCTGCAGAAAAGGAAAATATAATGCTTCCTTTACATCATTCTTTGCAGGATCTTCTTCTTAGAATATGGGAAACACCTTTGAGGGTTTCCTCACCTTCTACAGCAACTGATGTTCTGTATCAGGTGCCCCCCTCTCCAGGGTTTCAAAAGACTCAACTTCCCCATCATTCCATTGTAGTGGAATCAGCAATGAGGAAGGTGAAAAGCAAGAAAAAGCATTCTTCTTATCTGCCAGGTCGTGCATCTAGAGCACTGGATGCCTTTGGACGTCAAACCTTCCAAACATCCATGCTGGCAACACGGATTATCTCTTATATTTTCTATATGAGTCTATCTCTCCAGGAGGTCACAAAGAAATTATCTCTTTTGATTCCTTTTCTATCAGAGCCTAAAGCTGCAGACTATTCCTTACTTCTTAGTCATAGCCAGAATCTCTCTCGGTTTCTTTCTCGTGCTTCTCTAGACTCTTTTGAGTCTGTTAGCAGAACCTCTGCTATAGCCATAGGAGCACGACGTAGAGCCTGGCTCCAGGCTTCAGACTTGAGCAGATGGGCACAACACACACTGGGTAATTCTCCTTGTACTGGAGAAAATCTCTTCAATAGGGAGGCTTTACGTCAGGTTGCTCATTGCTCCACTGACTTCCCTGGTTCTGGGGACCATCCTAAGCCGCCGCCTTCCCCAGGAGGTAGGAAATGTCCTACCAAACCTTCTTTCCCTAAGAAAAGAAGGTTTCACTCTTCTCCTGCCCATCATCCAGATGTACCCAAGCAGGGGGCACCTCGTCCTGGTCTGAAGAATCCAAACTCTACTCAGACTGAGCAAACCCAGCAACCATAGGTTCCTGAAGGTTGCAACCTACAGTTAACTTCTTAGCAGAAGTTTGTTCACTGTTTTTTCTTTAAAGCTCTACACATGGTTTCCTTTCTTCAGGACATTTTTCCTCCTAGATATGCTGAGCTGTCAGGATATTCATGTCTATGGGTTACAGATTTCTCCTCTTCTTCCTACCAAGAAGAGAAGTTAATAACTATGCCATGATAGTTTTCTGTCCCAACATGAACATTTTTTCCTTCAGCAGACTTACCATATGGTAAGTCACCCTTCAGCTCCTGTTTCTCTACCCTCTCATCCAGGGTTTCCCCTGAATGAGTGGTACCATACTGCAGAGCTTCTCTAGCCTTTCATTCCAGTGTAGAGTTTTTTCCTTGAATAAATTCCCTTCTTTTCTCTGGACAGCTCATCAGACAGGGACAGGAATTTTTCCTCTCCCTTTGTCTGTTCTCTCTGTTTTACACAGGAAGATTCTCTCTGCTGTCTCTTTCAGCTGCGGCCCATGCAGGAGTTTCAGTGATTGAGCTACTGGTACTTTTCCACAAGTTTCCAGTCTGTCTTCCACTACTTTCTGTCTAGCCTTAGTAGTGATTCCAGGATAGTGCTTCATCTATCTTGGATAATCCTAATCACTTCAGGCTTCTCACATTATCTTCTTTTCTTGCCATCTCCATTTTCTTGGATTTGGCAGCACAGCTGACCTACAGTCAGTTTTATCTCCTAATTCTCCTGCATAATGCTCTCTGCAATCTTCAGAGAAGCTTTCTGCTATGGGCCCTTGCTAGAGAGCATAGGATTTTGTCTCTGATGGCTATTCTATATGGTGGAAAAGGCTTCTCAGTCATTTTCCATGACTGTGAGGGTTCTCCACACCCTGTTGTTTCCTGTTATAATACAGGATATAAGCTTTTTCTGCGTGAATGTCCAAAGAGTTTTCCAGTCCTGCAGGAATATGCTCTTTTTTCCTTACAGCTTGTCCTCATGGTATCCTACTCCTTTATGGACAGTACATATTCTACTAGTAACGCATGATACCCCTGTGTCCCTCCAGTGGGTCATCCTGGTATCTCCTCCTATGCGTTTTTCTGTCCATTTACCATGTCAGAGTTCTACAAAACTCAGGACTTGCTGTTTACAGACTGATATTATCCTCTGTTTTTTCACGCAACCATCCTGGTTATTTCACTGGATAGCATTCCTGCACCTTCTTAGCCCGGAGGAATAGATTCTCTATATATCTTCTCAAGTAGGTTCCACCTTCTTGTTATTAGATGAATCTTTCTCCTTCACATCTCTCATGTGAATGTTCTTATGGGGCTTAGTTGCAGACATGTATCTTCAGACATACATATTCATGTATGTATATATCTCTATATATTTCTCTAGATACATATGTCTGTAAGCTGTGTGTGCATAGGTTATGTCTATCTATCTATCTATCTATCTATCTATCTATCTATCTATCTATCTATCTATCTATCTACCTACCTACCTACCTACCTACCTACCTACCTACCTACCTGTCGGGATGCTTCTTATAAGTAGATATGTATTTATATACTATCTCCCTAACTGTCTATGCTATAAAGGTTTTTACCTTCTTTGAGGTTCCAGACAGTGGACTTGCATATGTTCATACTGTCCCTCAGTATGTTGGGGGTGTTATGCACACAACCACTACTGTGGTACTGACAGCTTTCCACTTTACTCTAGGTCTCGCTATCCCTGAAGCATCATGCTTCAATATCTTTCCTATCTCTCACCAGCTAGGAAAGACAGTGTAGATCTTCAGTAGTTCTGAAGTTTCAGCCCACACATCTGTCCTCCTTGGGAATACGGGCTTTTTTCCATACCCCATCTTCCCTCCAGGACTGGGCTAGTTGTCCAAATCGGTCAGTCTTCCTCTTTTACTCCTAAATGTTAATGACTCTGTAGCTAAAAGAGTTTTCAGCTTTTTCCCATAAAGCTTTCCACTGAAGACCTGCCGTTCTTATACTACCCCAGTTGACAATTGAGTCACCTGCCAAGTCTAGATTTGGACCTTCACCTTCACTGCCGTGAGGTCACCTTGAGGATTCCTCTACTGAATCTCCAGTAGACTCCATCAGCCTCTCTACTTCCTGCAATCCAGTAGGTAAGATCCATATTGTGATTGCTCTTTCAATATTTTAATAGTAATTATCATATATACCAAGGACTCCTCTCCTGTAGTCCTTAGCTGTTTTTCCTACAGCTCCTCTCTTTTCAACTCCTACCCATCATCCCTCATGGGATGCCAGAGATCCATGTGTGGGAAGTGCAGTCCTGTTCCACGGACACGCTTTTTATGGGATCCCCCCCCTGGCATCTATAGCTAGGGAGTCCCCATATGTGAAGACTCATTCCTGCTTGTTCCTGGAGATAGCACAGTTACTTACCTGTAACAGGTGATCTCTGGGAACAGCAGGAATAAGTCTTCACAACCCACCCACCTCCCCTAGGAGTTGTATCTCTCTATCTTCCTTTCCTCTTTCTCTCTCTCTTTGTCTCAGCTATGAAACTCAACTGAGGAGAGACAGTTGGAAAGGCGGGAAGGCAGCACGCAGGCGCTGTGGGATGCTGCCAAAAGCTTTCTGATTGGACGCTGGGGAGCGTTCCCACGCGGGCTCCGTCGGTACCGACGTACCCATATGTGAAGACTTATTCCTGCTGTTCCCAGAGATCACCTGTTACAGGTAAGTAACTGTGCTTTCCTGATCTACAGGCCTCCCATATGTGTTTCCTCCCACGCCTCTAGTGCCCAAGACACTGTTCAAAGTGATCTGGGACAAGGCCTCGGTGATCCTGGTTGCCCCCAGATGGCCCAGGCAACTGTGGTTCCCACTTCTGTTGCAACTAGCAGTGGACACTTCTCTTCCTCTGGGGATGCAGCCCGATCTCCTGTCTCAGGAGCAGGGATCTCTCTTACACCCCAACCTCCAGTCCCTCAATCTGATGGCCTAGCTGCTGAAAGGGTAGTTCTAGCACCCTTACTACTGCCTAGGGAAATGGAGGACGTGGTCTTGGCCTCTAGGAGGCAGTCCACCCGAAAGTCTTATGCCCTTAAGTGGCGTAGATTCTCTACCTGGTGTACTCAACACAATGAGAATCCTTTCTCATGCCTGGTACCAGTGGTGCTGCAATATTTGCTTCACCTGTCCAACCTAGGCCTTAAGTCTAATTCTGTTAGAGTTCATCTTAGTGCTCTTTCAGCATACCACCTACCGGTGGAGGATCAGTCTCTCTCCAGCCACCCGTTGGTGGCTCGCTTCCTCAGAGGCCTTCTTTTGCTTAAGCCTCCAGTGCGTCCACCTGCCCCGGAATGGGATTTGAATGTGATCTTGCAACGGCTTACTTGCCCACCATTTGAGCCTATGGCTACTTGTCCTTTGCGCTTTCTCTCCTGGAAAGCGTTTTATGGTGGCTCTTACCTCAGCAAGGCGAGTGAATGAGCTTCAGGCCCTAGTATCAGATGCTCCATTTACTAGGTTCTATAGGAACAGAGTAGTCTTATGGACTCACCCTAAGTTCCTTCCAAAGATTGTCGTCTCCTTCCACCTCAATCAGGAGGTGGTTCTTCCAACTTTCTTTCTCAGTCTGCATGCCAGCCGGGCTGAGATGGTCTTGCATACCCTGGACTGTAGGAGGGCATTGTCCTTCTACCTTGACCGTATGCGGGAGCACCGGAGGGCTGTTCAGCTCTTCGTCTCTTTTGACCCCAATAAATTGGGGTTACCTGTCTTCAAGCGTACCCTGTCCAATTGGGTAGCAGACTGTATCGCCTGGGCGTACAGGGCATCCGGCCTCTCATTGCAGGGTCGAGTCAGAGATCACCGTGTCAGGGCGAAGGCTGCGTCAGTGGCTCATCTCTGCTCTGTTCCATTGGCAGACATCTGCTGGGCCGCTACTTGGTCTTCAAGCCAGACTTTTGCGGCTCACTACTACCTTGAGAGAGAGTCCCGCAGGGACAGTGCTTTCGGACAGGCCGTACTCCATAATTTCTTTGGGGTTTAGGCTGCTCCTACCCTCCGGCCCTGGTGTTGGGCTACCGTTCGGGGGCGTTATCAGAGAAGATTCTTTTCTCACATGCTGAGACTTTAGAGGGAGCTCATTTTTTCAGCTTGGTGTCTCCGGTAGCCTTAAGCTGGGGAGTCCCATATGTGAGGACTGACTTCCTGCTTGGTCCTGGAGAAAGAGTAGTTACTCACCTGTAACAGGTGTTCTCCAGGAGCAGCAGGAATCAGTCCTCACAACCCTCCCTCCTCCCCTGAAAGTTGCAGTCATAGGCTTTATTTTTTTATTTTTGCTGTCTTTTAGCTATGTCATCAGACTGAGCAAGATGGCACCCTTGGGCGGGAAGGGGACCGCGCATGTGCGCTGCATTCCCAAAGGCTTTCCTTGAAAGCTGAGAAATACTCTGCACGGGGGTTCCGTCGACGCCGACGTCACCCATATGTGAGGACTGATTCCTGCTGCTCCTGGAGAATACCTGTTACAGGTGAGTAACTACTTTTAACCAGTTCCTGATCCACAATAGTACACTGCCTCCTATCCCATGACTTTTTAGTTTTGCCAGAAGTCTCTGAGGGACCTTGTCAAAGGCTTTCTGAAAGTCCAGATATACTATATCAACCGACTCACCTTTGTCTACCTGTTTATTCACACCTTCAAAAAAACAGATTACTGACAAGATCTTCCTTGTCTAAAGCCATGTTGCCTGTCTCCCATTAAGCCATGACTATCTACATGTTCAGTAATTTTCTTCTTTATGATGGTTTCTACCATTTTTCCCGGTACTGACGTCAGGCTCACCAGTCTGTACTTTCCCGGATCACCCCTGGAACACTTTTTCAAAAATTGGCGTTACATTGGCCATTCTCCAGTCTTCAGGTATTAGAGATGATTTTAATGATAGTTCACAGATTACTAATAGCAGTTCTGTAATCTCATATTTCAGTTCTTTCAACACCCTTGGATGCATACCCTCCAGTCTAGGTGATTTGCTACTCTTCAGTTTAATCAAATAGTTGTAATACATCTTCCCAGTCTCTCCATTTAGCCTTGTCCCCTTCTTAGTGCCCCTTTTACCCCTATGTCATCTAATGGTCCAACTGAGTCTCTCACAGGTTTTTTGCTATGAATGTACTTGAAAAATTCTTAATTACGCGTTTTTGCTTCCACAGCAAGCTTCTTCTCAAATTCTTCTTTGCCTGCCTTATCAATGCCTTGCATTTAACTTGCCAGTGCTTGTGCTGTTTCCATTTGGCTCTTTTTTCCATTTCCTGAAAGATGCATTTTTGGCAACAACAGCCACTCTGACCTCACCTTTAAACCATGCTGGCATTTTTTTGGGTTTCCTTTCACTTTTCTTAAAGCGTGTAATACATCTGTTCTGGGCTTCCAAGATAGTATTTTTAAACACCTTTTTAAATGTTAATGCCAGCAGCCTGGTTCCATCCTGATTAAAGTGAATCCCGTCCCTTCGGAAGTGCCTCTCCTTTCCCCAGAATGTTCCTCAGATCCTAATAAATCCAAAACCTTCATCCTTGCACCATCGTCTGATCCACTGCGGAGCTCTGCCTGCCTTTTGGGTCCTGCACGTGAAACGGGAAGCATTTCGGAGAACTTCACCCTGGAAGTTCTGGATTTCAACTTCCTACTAAAAGCCTAAATTTAGCCTCTAGAACCTCCCTACCACATTTTCCTATGTCATTGGTACCGACATGTACCAAGACAGCTGACTTCTCCCCAGCACTATTTAAGACCTTGTCTAGGTGGCGCGTGAGGTCCGCTACCTTTGCACTAAGCAGGCATGTTACCAGGCGATCCTCATGTCCACCAATCACCCAGCTATCTACATGCTTAATGATCAAATCACCAACTATAATGGCTGTCCTAACCCTTCCCTCATGGTTGCATGGCCCTGGAGAAACCTCCTCGGTGCGAGACTGTTTTACATCACCTGAAGGACCGGTTATTGCCACAGGATCACTTCCTGCCACACCAGGGTGATGCACTCTTCTCATGACCTCTATCCTCCATGGCAATTGGGATGCTGCCAGACTGGAGGTGGGACTTCAGGACTTGTCTATGTACCTCTCTGTCTTCCTTATGTCCTCCGCTTCTCTAGCCTCCAGAGATCGGACTCGTTCCCTGAGAGCAAAGAGCTTCTTGCATCTAGTGCACACGGAAGAACCCTCACCAACTGGGAGAAAATCATACATGTGACACTCAATGCAAAAGACTGGAAAACCCCCATCTCGCTGCTGGACTTCTATCTGCATCTTAGTTTTAAGGTTGTGTTTAGATATTTAAGTTCTTTACCTACTAAGGGTTACTGGGAATACTTATCTAACAAAACTATACCTAATATGTTTAATGTACTTTGTTCACCTTAAGCTTAATTCATCTCAGGTCCTTAATTTATGCCTGATGAGAATAAATAGCTACACCTGAGAGTGAATATGGCACCTCCTTTCCTTTAAGAGGTTTAAGTAGCTATAATGCTACGATTATCTCAGGGGTGGGTGGGTGCCGGGGAGGGAGGGATAGAAGACTTATTAAAAGCTGGCTGCTACACAGTACCCTGTCCTGTGTTTCTAAGGTAATCTGTGACCAATTTCCTGGGGGAGTCCCACAGCCCTTGCTTGGATAGAGGAAATCTTGGGGTCTAAATTTAACCAGAAAGCTCTCTTCTGTGCTTTAAATTTAAACTGAAAGCTCGTTGCTGCTACTAGGCCCTGACTGATTTAAGAAATACACTGGGTTCACAGATTAATCATCATTAATCTAACGAATTTCTTTATCCCCAAGATTTAGAAAAGTTCCCAGAAGTAAATACTTATAATTGCAGATCTCTCTCCAGAAATAGCAGTCCCCTTTTGTAGATCTTCAAGACTGAGAATCACAGAACTCTGAACTATTTATGCCTGTGCTTCTGAGATAAGCTGTGACCAATTTCCTGGGTGATTAACACAGTCCTTGCTTGGACAGAGGGAGTCTTTCAGAATGGCCCTTTGGTCTGCCACCTGACTTAACACCTACTTTAAAAATTTCACAGGTCTCTTGCCCCCTATGTAGAAAGCCTCTTTGTCAAGGTCTTTAGAATTAATTTATTTCTCAGAGTACTGACCCTGTTTTGCCATTTATGCTAAGTTATATTCTGATTTGATTTAAATTAAAGCTCTTTGCTGCTACTAGGCCCTGACTGAGTATGAAATTTAAACTGGAAGCTCTCTGCTGGGTTCTAAATTTAACCAGAAAGCTCTCTTCTGTGTTTTAAATTTAAACGGAAAGCTCTTTGCTGCCTACTAGGCCCCGACCCAGCAACAGTGGTGATAGGGTCAGCCAACACCGTGCATCAAGGCACACCTCCCACCAGCATCCTGGATGCACCATACCACAGGGCCATGGCTTCCCCCTGTGCTTTCCAGACTTCTTTGTTGCCAAGAGATGGGCAGTTAGAGCATCGAGGAGTATTTGTAGCCATCAGGGTCTAGCGACAGCAGTGAGACAGGCTCAGCAATCACTGCATAGTCCATACGTATTACTCAGGGTCATAGTGGTAGGAGATGTGGCACATGGGAAGGGGAAGGTGCACCAAGTAGCCTTTAATATTGCAGGGGGCTTGGCAGTTTTTGGGGAGGTGGGGGAGGCAGCGCTAGTGGGCAGCATGAGCCGTGCATTCATATCACATGATCAGGGTATGTGTATTGTGGGACATTCTGGATTTGGGAGGGGTGTGAATTGTGGCTGTGAGAATCCATACAAAGCTATGTGTGGTGGCAGCGCTGTATACCAGAGACAGTGTAGGATAGCTGTGGCATGCAGCGGGGTCACAAGATGGTCATGGGTATTGTGCAGCATGACAACCAATGGGCAACATGGTGGAAGCATGACAGAGGCTGTCATCTACAGGAACAAGCAGGAATGTAGTCTTCACATATGGGTATCGCCGGTACCAAGGGAGCCTGCGCAGGAACGCTCCCCAGTGTCCAATAGGAAAGCTTTTGGGAGCATCCCACTGCGCCTGCATTGCTGCCTTTCCAACTCTCCCTCTTCAGTTTTTCGTTTTCCGTGGAGCCGACAGGTAGCAAACCCTGTCACTGCAGAAAATCTTTTTTGTGGTCACATCTGCCTTCACCGTTGACGCCTATACCGATACCACTGGTCTTTTCTTTATTTTCTTACTTTTTTTCCTTAAACCCCCCCCCAAAAAAAACCCTTCTTTTTGGAGGGTCTGTCCCCTCTTGGTGCTAGGTGCTATTTTGGGCACTAGGCCCTCTTTTCTTCCAAAATGAAGAAACCATCTAGTGGTTTCAAAAAATGTTCAAAGGAAGCGGTACCATTTCTGCTACCGACACCTATGACTAGTGTCTTAAATGTTTAGGTCCTGACCATTTACCATCGGAGTGTCTCCCCTGTAGAAAGATGACCAAGAGGCCTACAGAACAGGGCTGCAAAACTTGGCACCCTCTTTGCCTTGGATGCAATGTCTGTTGCATCGACGTTGTCCAGAGCTTCATCTTCCTCCCATGAATCTCAGGTAACCAAACCCAGGCCTTCCAAGACTGGCAGGTCCTCAAAGGGTAGATCTCCTTCTAAGCATCGAGATGCTACTAGCGTTGCCCTCGAGGAAAACACACCGGCCAAGCAACCCCGATGGGAGATCCTGGCCTCCAAAGCATTAACGGGGTTCCAGGATGTTCCCGAAGCTTCCACCTCCGGAGAACTCTTGGTGCCATGTTCTGGTGTCGTGGCCAGCTCCGACATCCAGGCATCAGTGGATCCTGGCCATTGAGTGCAGCCTTGCGGCTTTATTTAACAGCCTCGGTATCGCTAAAATCGCTGCAATCAACGCAATTGTTGGTACCAGTATCGGTACCCAGGGTACCTGCATCGACCGATGCGCCTCTCTCCATGCTTCCTCCCATGCCAGCCCTGGAATTGATCTCTGGCATTGAGGGTCCGGTATCGAGGTAGACCGATGCCGACTTTGATCGATACCATAGACAAGCAATAAGAGAACATCCGACCTGACAATACTTTGAATCCTCCAATTCCGAGGATTCTGATTCTCTGTCAGTACAGGGGTAGTTCTTCTGGAGGATCCCTCTCCTTCGCCTCAACGTCGGATGTCTCCCCTGGAGGACATGTCATTTCAGGACTTCATATGGGATGTAGCACGGGGACTGTCGATCACCGTGACCCCTGAGAAGGAACCGAGAGCTGAAGAGTTGGAAATTCTTCAGTATCCGGCAGCTCCTAAAGAAGCTGCTACCCTTCCCATTCACTGAATCCTGCATGATCTCATGCTTAGGATGTGGGAAACACCTTTAACAGTGTCTCCACATTCTCAGAGACTCGACACAATGTCCCAGGTACCACAATGTCCCGGTTTCCAAAGAACACAATTACCACTTCATTCCATGTGGAATCGGCAATGTGTAGGATCAAGAGTGCTAAGACGCATTCATCCAACCCTCCAGGTCATGAATCGAGAACACTCAATGCCTTTGGGTGTCGATGCTTTCAGTCTTCGATGCTATCAGCTAGAATAAGCTTTTACATACAGTATATGGATATGTTTCTTCAGGAAGTCACAAGAGATTTGGAACTTATGGCTCCACTTCTTCCTGATGACAAGAGGTCTGACTTTCTCACTCTGGTCAAAATGTATCAAAGTTCATGGACCCGTGCTACCGTTGATTGTTTTGAATGCATTAGCAGAACCTCTGCTATCTCCATCGGTGCACGTCACATTGCCAGGTTACAAGCATCTGATTTAAAACAATGGGTGCAAGACAAGCTGGGGAACATTCCTTGCACAGGAGAAAATCTCTTTGGCAAGGATTGGCAGGACAAAGCTAATCAGCTTGAGTCCAAAAACACCACCTTGAACAGATTATCAAGGACCACAGCCAACCCAGCTAAGAAAAAGACAGTTAAGAAACCCTTTTTCAACAAGAAAAAGAAATTCTACCCATCTTACACCCAGGTTGTCCACTGCCCAGTTCATGCTCTCCAAAAGGGGCAGCAGCAACCCAGACAGCAAAGGAAGGCCCATGTTCCCAGAGCTCAACCAGCTCAGCAGACACAGCCTCCTCAGGGGCTTTGACTCCTTCCTAGAGAACTTGGTCATCTTGCCCCTGAAAAGTCCAGAGCCTCTCACCATCCCAGGCAGACTGTCATTTTTCCAAAAGATGGCAACAGATAACATCAGAGCACTGGACTCTTTCTATTGTAACAAAGGGGTACAAACTCCATTTTCACAGTATGCTCCCTCCCACCATCACAAGACAGTTCAATTCTCAGGGCCCTTTCACCACTCTCTTGTGTCAAGAGGTCACCTCACTACTTCCTCAAGGGGCAATAGAAGAGGTACCCATATCCCAACAGGGCATGGGTTTCTACTCCCCCTACTTCCTCATTCCAAAGAAGACAGGGGGATACCGACCCATTCTGGACCTCAGAGTTGAACAAGTATCTGTTCCGAGAAGAATTCAAGATGATCTCCCTCGGAACATTTCTTCCTTACATTCAGAGTCAGGATTCACTATGTTCTCTAGATCTAAAGGATGCATATAGAAACCTAGAAACATGATGACAGAAAAAGACCACATGGCCTATCTAGTCTGTCCTTCCATATCAGCAACTACAACAGTCCACTTTTTACCTTTAGAGATCCTCTGTGTTGATCCCATGCTTTTTTGAATTCAGTTACTGTCCTCATCTCTACCACCTCCACTGGGAGACTATTCCATGGATCCACTACTCTTTCCGTAAAGAAATATTTCCGCATATCACTCCTGAATCTACCTCCCTTCACCCTCATCCCATGTCCCCTCGTAGCAGAACTTGCTTTCAATTGAAAGAGGCTCTCTCCCTGAACATTTATGCCACGGAGGTATTTAAACATCTCAATCATATCACCTCTATCCCGCCTTTCCTCTAAGGTGTACATATTAAGATCCTTAAGTCTGTCCTCATATGCTTTATAATGAAGCCCACTAATCATTTTAGTAGCCACCCTCTGCACCGACTCCATCCTGTTCACATCCTTTTGAAGGTGCGGTCTCCAGAATTGCACACTATACTCCAAATGAGGTCGCACCAAAGACTTATACAGAGGCATTATCACCTCCTTTTTTCTGCTAGCCATTCCTCTCCGTATGCACCCAAGCATCCTTCTAGCTTTTGCCGTCGCCTTTTCTACCTGTTTAGCTACTTTAAGATCATCAGACACAACCACGCCTAGGTCCCACTCTTCTTTTGTGGACAAAAGTACTTCACCTCCTATACTGTATTGCTCCCTTGGATTGCTGCAGCCCAAATGTATGACCTTACATTTTTTAACATTAAATCCCAGCTGCCAAATTCTAGACCATTCTTAAAGCTTAGCTAGATCCCTCCTCATGTTATCTACACCTTCCTGGGTGTCTACTCTATTGCAGATTTTGGTATCATCCGCAAAGAGGCAAACGTTACCCGACAGCCCTTCCGCTATATCACTAACAAAGATGTTAAAAAGAATCGGACCAAGGACAGATCCCTGGGGCACACCACTGGTAACATCCTTCTCCTCAGAGTGAGCCCCATTTACCTGTACTCTTTGTCGCCTCCCACCCACCCAATTTCTAACCCAAGCAGTAACTTTAGGGTCCATCCCTAGGGTGCTCAGTTTGTTTATAAGTCGCCTGTGAGGAACAGTGTCAGAGGCTTTACTGAAATCTAAATACACCACATCTAGAGCTCTCACTCGGTCCAACTCCCAGGTCTCCCATTCAAAGAAATCAGTCAGATTTGTCTGACAAGACCTGCCTCTGGTGAATCCATGCTGCCTCGGATCCTGTAATCCGCTGGACTCCAGAAACTTCACTATTTTCTCTTTCAGCAGCGTTTCCAATAATTTACTCACCACCGAAGTTAAACTAAACGGCCTGTAGTTTTCAACCATATCCTTACTTCCACTTTTGTGTAAAGGCACCACATGAGCCTCTCTCCAGTCCTTTGGCACCACTCCCGACTTCAACGAGGCATTGAAAAGGTCAGTCAGTGGAGTTGCTAGAACGTCCCCAAGTTCCCTCAGTATTCTAGGGTAAGAACATAAAATCATAAGATATGCCATACTGGGTCAGACCAAGGTCCATCAAGCCCAGTATCCTGTTTCCAACAGTGGCCAATCTAGGTCAAATGTACCTAGCAGTTTCCCCAAAAGACACAGATTCCACAGTGCTTGTATTGGGTTAGACAGTCCCTGCTCATAAGAACTCGGGGCCCGATTTTCAAAGGCCTTTACACATGTAACTTCCCTAGTTACCCATGTAAAGGCCTCAACTGAGATTTTTGAAGGGCACCTACATGGGTAGTGCCCTTTGAAAATCCGAGATAAGTTCCTAACCTGCCCAGATGCTATGCGGGTAGCATCGGGATGTGTTAGGGGCATTCTGGGGCAGAAGAAAGGGCTAAACAGGTAGCAACGATTTTCGATGCTATCCACTTAGCCCTCTGCACCTTAAAGATAGAGGTGAGGTTTTTCCTCATCTATCTTTAAGGCACAGAGGCTAAAGGTGTAGCACCGAAAATCACTGCTACCCATTTAGCTCGGCAGCTGCCAGCACATCCAAACAAACCCGGATTTTCACTTCCGCTGCTGTGGAAGTGAAAATCTGAGTTAAGGGGGTCAGTGGGCAGACTATGTGCCGCCTCGGCACATTGCCTAATTGAAAAGCGGGCCTTCACAGTCTAGTCAAAACAGACAACGCAACAGGGGACTAGGATATATCAAGGGGAGTGTTAAGGCAACACATAGGAGGTGAACAGGAGACTAAGGGGATTAGGATCCAAAAGCAGTCTCAAAGAGGTGAGATTTTAGCCTGGATTTGAACAGATCTAGAGATAGTCTGCTGTACTGACTTGGGTAGTTTATTCCAGGCAAATCTATGCTCACAGCATTAGTTCTCAATTCCAAAAGGGGCCAACATGCCACTCTTTCACTACACCATATAAAATTCAACTTGAATCTGATCGGGAAGTTTTATTTTAGGAAACTCTGCTTTTAAGTACCTTTGCAGAGAAGAACAGTCCTAACACAGTGAATTAGAAATGCAAAAGAATAGTTAATTTATTCCACCAGATGGGCGCAGCAGTAACCTAGACAACTATGGAAGTGCAGAATAAAATCATAGATGCTCATCAAACCAAAGAAAATTTTATACAGCCTTCCTCCACTAAAAAACTGCAATAAGAAAACTTAAAAGAAAACCAGAACACTGTCGTCAAGTCAACAAAGGAGGCTCCGTGGTGGTTATGGATACAGAAAAAAAAACATAGAAAATGAGTAGATCTGTGGTTAGTGTGGGATATAAGTGCTTTTAAATAAATAGACTCTCCGACAACATTTACTAAAGTAAAATTCCGGTCCCATCGCTTTGTCTACTTTAAGTTGAGCTAGTTTCTCACGAACACAGTCTTCTGAAAATTGTTCAAGATGTCCCTCGCTTCTGTTCCTATTTGTGGGTGTTTTCTGAGGTCCTGCTCCTGGTTCTTCATCTGTGAACACAGAACAAAAATATTTGTTAAGCAATTCCGCTTTATCCTTATCAGCTTCTACATATTCCCCCCCCCTGCACCCTTGAGTCTGACAATACCACTTTTGCCCTTCTCTTCTCATTAATATATCTGAAAAATGTTTTATCCCCCCATTTTATTACATTGGCTATTTCCTCCTCCTTTTGAATCTTTGCCTTCTTGACTACTTTACTAGCTTCTCTAAGTTTTTCCAAATACAGATGCCTGTCTTCCTCTCTCTGTGATCTCTTGTATTTCATGAAGGCCTCCCTCTTTTTCTTCACTTTTTCAGCTACTTCCTTCGAAAACCATAGCGGTCTCCTTTTCCTTTTGCCTTTATTTACCATTTTAACAAAAAGGTTGGTTGCCCTTAAAATATCCCCTTTCAGTTTTGCCCACTGTTTTTCTACATCCCCCAGCTGTTCCCATCCCACTAACGACTCCCTGAGGTATTGGCCCATCTTCGCAAAGTTAGTCTTCCTAAAGTCTAAGATCCTCACCTTGGAATGGATTCTAACAGCCCTAATACTGAACCACACCATCTGGTTATCACTGGATGCAAAATGATCTCCCACTACAACATCAGAAACACTTTCACCATTGGTAAGCACCAAGTCCAGTATGGCCCCTTCACGTGTGGGGTCTGTTACCAATTGCCTGAATAGTTCTCCCTGTAGAGAATCCAGGATCTCCTTACTTCTAGATGATACTGCAGCAGGAATGTGCCAATCAACATCTGGCATATTGAAATCTCCTATCAGTAGCACTTCCCCTTTCCTAGCAATGCTGCGTATGTCTTCAATTAACTCTATGTCCACGTCTTCCTCTTGTGAGGGAGGTCTGTATATCACACCAATGCAAATAGATTTCTCTTTCCCTCTTTCTAGTTTAACCCACAATGTCTCCTCTCTCCCTTTTAAGCTCTGTAATTCCAAAGCTTTAATAGTAGTTTTTACATATAGTGCCACTCCTCCTCCCCTTCTTCCTACCCTGTCCTTTCTGAATAAAGTCTAGCCAGGTATAGTTACATCCCAGTCATGGTTTTCTGTGAACCATGTTTCTGTAACTGCCACTAAATCCAAGTCAGCCACTCCCACCAAAGCTTCAACATCAGGGATCTTATTTCCCATGCTACGGGCATTTATACACACTGCTTTCCATATGTTACCCCTGTTACCCATTTCCATAAAGGTATTTAATGTATCACCTACCTGGGGGCTTTCACTTACCTGGGGGCTTTCTTCACCTATCCCCAATGAATCTAGTTTAAAGCCCTCTTCAGTAGATTAGCCAGTCTACTACCTAAGATGCGTTGACCTTTCTTGGACAGATGGATGCCATCTCTGCTCTGCAACCCTTGGAACAGCATCCCATGGTCTAGGAAACCAAAACGCTCTTGATGACACCATCCACGCAGCCATGCATTCATCTCCAGGATGCGAGCCTCTCTGTCTTGGCCTTTACCCTCAACAGGGAGGATTGAAGAGAACACCACCTGTACACCTAACTGCTTCACCCTCTGTCCCATATACACATATTCTCATCCATACAGATCACAGGAGGTTTCTTCGATTCCTCTTTCAAGAAAGACATTATCAATATAGGGTTCTACCCTTTGGACTGATTTCCACCCCAAGAGTCTTCACAAAATGCATGGCAGTAGTAGCAGCATTCCTGAGAACTCTGGGGATATTCGTCTTCCCCTACTTAGATGACTGGCTCATCCGAGCATCAACAGCTCCAGAAGCCAGCTCCGCACTCTCCTGTACAATGCAAATCCTGCAGTACCTGGGACTGGTCATAAACCTCCCAAAATTTCAACTCACCCCTTCTCAGTCTCTAGAGTTCATA
Source organism: Ichthyophis bannanicus (assembly GCA_033557465.1). Lineage (NCBI taxonomy): Eukaryota > Metazoa > Chordata > Amphibia > Gymnophiona > Ichthyophiidae > Ichthyophis > Ichthyophis bannanicus. The sequence continues at coordinate 1,371,140,056 of CM066031.1, forward strand.
GGGGCTTTTCTAGATACAAGGCAGTCAAAGGCTTTCCTGCCATAACCACATTGTCTTCGACTACTCCAGCTGGCCTCACAAGCAGTTTTGAAAACCTTTCTAACTGCTCGAGAGATGCTTCAGCTGCTGGGGCATATGGCATCCACTGTTCATGTGGTTCCCTATGCTCGCCTACACATGAGAGCATCCCAGTGGACCCTAACCTCTCAGTGGACACAGGCGTCGGGTCTCCTGGGGGACAAAATCAAAAATTCTACATGCCTCATTTTGTCTACAGTGGTGGCAATCGCTGAAAAACCTTCTTGTAGGATCTCCCTTAGAGCAGTCAATACACCAAGCCACCCTGACGACAGATGCGTCCAAGTTGCGTTGGGGAGCTCCCTTTGACAGTCTTTCTACTCAGGGCCTCTGGACTTAGCAGGAGGCTTGTCTTCACATAAACATTCTGGAACTCAGGGCCATCTTTTATGCCCTTTGAGTATTTCAGGACCATCTAAATTACAAGACGGTTCCTGTCCAGACCGACAACCAGGTAGCTATGTTCTATGTGAACAAGCAAGGTGGGACAGGTTCTCAGGCGCTGTACAATGAAGCGCTACGTCTCTGGGCCTTCACCAGAGATCTTGAAATCCATCTACTAATGGTGTATCTTCCAGGCACACAAAATCTCTTGGCAGAAAAACTCAGTCGAGTTCTGCTGCCACACGAGTGGCCTCTTCATCTAGAGCAAATTGCTCGAATCTTTCTGATCTGGGGAACCCCAGATATAGACCTCTTTGCAAGTCCTCAGAATGCCAAACTTCCCCGGTTCTGTTCCAGAATCCCGGCTCAAAACTGTCAGGCAAGGAATGCCTTTCACCTCCACTAGGGTCAGGACTTCCTCTATGCCTACCCACCCATTCCCCTAATTCCCAAAACTCTATTCAAGCTTTAGAGAGACAGGGGCCATATGATCCTCATAGCCCCATTCTTTCTATGACAGACGTGGTATCCACTAATTCTACGTCTCTCTCAAGCCAAGCATCTGGAGTTGGGATGTGCTCCAGTTCTACTTTCTCAGGAGAACGGGTTGCTATTGCAGCTGAACCCTCAGGGCTTGGCTACTGAGAGCCTAGAATTTGAGGATATCAACCTTTCTCAACAAGTTAAAGATATCCTTCTGGCTTCAAGAAAACCTTCCACAAGGAGGGCCTATGCCTTTAAGTGGAAAAGGTTCTCTATCTGCTGTTCAAAAAAGAAACTTAATCCTTTTTCAGTTCCAGTAGAGGCGTTACTGGAGAATCTCCTCATTTATCATCTTCTGGTCTTAAGACCAATTCAGTAAGAGTCCACCTTAGTGCTATTGTGGCTTTCCACAAGCCCTTCGATGGACAACCTGTTTCCTCTCAACCACTTGTAGCGAGGTTTATGAGAGGTCTACTCTTAACAAAACCTCCCATTAAGCCACCACCCGTGGCATGGGATTTGAAATTGCCCTTCGAACCCTTAGCAACTACATCTTTGAAGTTTCTTTCTTGGAAAGTAATCTTTCTAATTGCTCTCACTTCTGCAAGACGTATCGGTGAGCTACAAGCTTTAGTGGCTGATCCTTCCTATGCCAAGTTCCACCATGATAAAGTAGTTCTTAGGACTCACCCTCACTTCATGCCAAAGGTGGTTTCGCCTTTTCATTTAAACCAATCGGTTTACCTTCCTGTATTCTTCCCTAGGCCTCACGCCTCCAATGCAGAAAGGAATCTTCATACTCTGGACTGTAAAAGAGCCTTAGCTTTTTACCTTCAGAGGATTAAGTAACATAGAAAGGCTTCCCAGCTTTTTGTTGCCTTTGACTCCAGTCATCTTGGATTACCAGTTTCCAAGCGGACTTTATCTAAATGGATTGCAGATTGCATATCCTTTGCCTATGAGAGTAAGGGACTTTCTCTCAAAGGTCATGTCACAGCTCACAGTGTGAGAGCAATGGCAGCCTCTATGGCTAACCTTCGCTGAGTGTCCATTGACGACATCTGTAGTACAGCCACTTGGGCTTTGGTACACACCGTTGCAGCCCACTACTGCTTAGACAAGGACTCCCATCGGGATGCCTCGTTTGGCCTGGCTGTTCTCCAGCATCTCTTTCAGACTTAGAACAACTCCTACCCGCCGTCCCGGGGTTCGATGCCAGAGATCCATGGGGGGAAGCATGACCCATCTCAACCTGGGTTTTGCAGCCTCTGGGGTCATCTCCCTGGCATCTTTCAGCTGGGGAGGCCCCATATGTGAAGACTGCATTCCTGCTTGTTCCTGGAGATAGCGTAGTTACTCACCTGTAACAGGTGATTTCCGGGAACAGCAGGAATTGAGTCTTCACAACCCACCCACCTCCCCATGGAGTTGTATTTCTCTCTCTTTTTCTCTCCCTTGCCTCAGCTATAAACTCAACTGAAGAGGGAGAGTTGGAAAGGCGGGAAGGCAGCGACGCAGGCGCAGTGGGATGCTCCCAAAAGCTTTCCTATTGGATGCTGGGGAGTGTTCCTGCGCAGGCTCCGTCGGTACCGACGATACCCATGTGTGAAGACTCAATTCCTGCTGTTCCCGGAGATCACCTGTTACAGGTGAGTAACCACACTATCTCTGTCTGTTGTAAAACAATAAACACACCTCCTGTCCACTAGATCCCCTTCCATCTTCTTGGCTGATATATCCCTACTTCCTTATTGTCCTTCCAGTCTAATCCTGGAAACTCTGGCGTTGTGCACCTCTTCCAGCAGCCTGGAGACTGATCAGCGTCATTCTTTGATGACACTGGTTTAAGGACACAGGCACTGCCTCCTCACTCCAGTTAGATCAGTCTCCAAGCAACTGAGGATGTGAGCCAGAGTTCCCGGCTCACTAGAGGAACAATTAAGGACATTTAGGAAGTTAGATTAAATTTGGGGGTTTTAAAATACCTTTAGTTTATCTTTCAATTGGGTGTTTTATTTTCAATTAGTTTCTAGTATTTGGCAAGTCCTTTGGGAAGGTTTTTAAATTTGAGATGATATGCCTTTAAATTTTGGCTGCTGAGGACCTCTCTTCCCCTCTTCCTCTCTCTATTACCGGGGACGGCCTGAGAGCAGGAACAGATAGACCCCGGGGGCGGTCCAGCGTGAGCAGGACTAGTAATTTTGAAAGAGATCCTCCCCTGGCGCTTCACAGAAGGGATTGCCTGTTTGCGCTTGGGGGACCGGGCAGAAGGGAGCCGCGGTTCCTCCGTCCCTTGCGGATTCTTTGCATCGGGGAGAATAGAACCGACTGTCAGAAGCAGCTAGCATACCTGCAGCCGGTGGAGCTTGTACGGTGCTGAGAAGTGGTTCAGAGCTCAGGTAAGCTGCGGATTTTCTTTCACAGTCACTTGTTCGGGAGCCGGGGGATAAGCAGGCCCGCGCCGTGTGTATTTTGGGCGGGAAACGCTGGTAGCTGCAGCGGGGAAACAAACAAGCGTAATTCGGCGACACAGCTTCGTTTTGAGTTTTTTCTGGTGAGGTTCAGGTCGGGAAGTCCCCTGATCAATTTTGGGATAGTTAAAAAAAAATAAATAAATAAAATAAACGGCTCGGGTTATTCGGGCTGTTCAGTGTAGCGGTTGTTGCGGGTCCCTTGGAAGGGTGTTGTCTTCAGGGGGGCCTTAAGAGCATCAGGCCCGAGTGACAAGGGGGTCAAGATGTGTCACCATGCCCCCTGCTGGTAGCTTGTTGAAGGGACAAGGTGGATATTTTAATTATTTTGTAGAAGTAGGAAACCTTTTTGGACCAGAGGGATCATGGTCCTTGTAGTCCTTCTTAAAGAAATGAGTTGTGTACGCCTTATGTAGGGTCAAACAAAAGGCTTTTATTCCCCTTTAGCACTAAGGTTCACTAAGAAACCAAAAAGTAGAATTTACCTTATTTTCAGGTTTATGCCAAAGTAATTACAGAGTAAGAAAACTGTTATGAGAGCTTCACAGTTCCTTGTAAAAATACACAGGGTTTTCAACACCGTAGTAAAACAAATAAACAAGCTCTTCTTTAGCTCAACATAAGCAAAAGATATTGTTTAAGCATGTTCTGGTAATTACAGCTCTCGGAGAGACTCTAGGCTTTCCGCAATACACATCGAACAGTCCATTTGTTCTTCAGGCATCAATGGCTTTGGTTCCCCAAGCTCAGTCTGCATGGGTTCCAGCTCAGCCGTGCTTTCTTCTACACCTGAGCTTTCCCTGGCTGAAATAGTTTGCAGTTCAGAAGTTCTCTTCCCTAGTTTCCAGCCTGGCAGTTCTGGGTTTTGCAAACAAGTGGTATGTCTTGTTCCTATGCCTCTTTGTAGTGGTTTCCAAAACTTCTGCCAGCTTTCTTTCCTCTCAGTATTGCTATCTGAGTTATAAGTCTTTCTAGGACCTGGCTTCTTTGTGAGAAATAAAGTATCACTGTACCTTGGCTCCTTGAAGTCTGTGCCACTGGTATTCCCTCTACCAGGCACTCTCCTTCTGATACTGTCTCCTCTGAAGACTGTTTCTTGGAGTTCTCGGGGCTGGGCTAATCTTCCCTGGAGCTTAGCTCTGCCACGTAAGGATTCAAAGCTCCTCTGCCTTGCAGTATAGGAGGTTCCTCTATCAGGTCCTTTCTTCCCAGTATCCTGTCGTTCTTTACCAGATCCTTTCTCAGAGCTTCTCTCTATGCGTAGGCCTCTCTCTAGGCATGGCTCTCTCTGCAGCCATGGCTCTCTCCCTAGCTGGAGCTCTCTCTCTAGCCGTGGCTCTCTCTTGCCGTGGCTCTCTCTGCTTCCTTCCTGCAGAGCCCTGCTTATAAAGCCCTTTTCCCCTTGAGTTTTCTGACCCTCTCCTCAGATGCACCTGATTAGCTTCTGCTTCATCAGTACCTGGGTGTGTCAGCTCAGCATCTGCAGGCTCGTGCCTGCCCCCTCTAGCTGTCCTGCTAGGTAATTGCACCCTCTGCAAGTCAGTTGCTTTATGAAAAACAGCATTTTTTTCTAAGTTCATAGCTTCACTAGCTTCAGCTCTATCACAGATGCCTGCAAAGATGTTATGTTTACTCTTTGGAGTAAAAAGATCTGCAGTTTCAGATGCAGGTATCTGTAGAAGCTGTAGTCAGGCGTCGGGCGCAGAATACCAACACTTGGATACAGCAGAGGAGCGGGAGGTGGCCCTCGAGGGACCTCTGTTTCCGCTGGGGGATCCAGCGGAACTGGTGCCGGGACCGTCCACAATGATGGATATGCAGGTGACTCAGGCGTCCTTGCCTGGTGATTTGTCCTCAATTTTCTCACCAGACTTTGTAGCTCTTATTCAAAGGGCGTTCGGTGGTTCTCAAAGGGAAGCTTCATCCTCAGCAGCTGGTCCCATGAGTGGGGTCTTGGGCCAGAAAAGGCCAGGGACTCCGCTGTCGGTGGCTGCTTCGGCGGTGCTGTCGGTGGCTGCTTCAGCGGTGCTGCCGAAGAGAACGAGAGTAGACATTGAGAAGCAGGAACAGTCGGAGTTTTCGGAAGATTTGCGCACGGAAGATGGGGAGCAGGATCTGTAGGAGGACCAGGCCAGAGTCGTGTGCATTTTTCGCAGAGAAACGTTGCTCGCACTCATTTCGGAGACGCTTAAGGCGCTTAATGTACCGGCAGCGGGGCCGGTGGAGGAGGCGGTATTAGAGGATTCGCTCTTGCAAGCGTTTTGGAAGACACACAAAGCGTTTCCCATGCATAGGGTGATAAAGGAGATGATTCAAGGTGAGTGGGACATGCCCGAGGCAACAGTCAAGGGCTCTAGTGTAATGTTTCGTCTGTATCCGCTGGTGGAGCTCTTTAAGTCGCTGAGAGTGGATGCGGCTGTATGTGTGGTGACTAAGAAGACGACCATTCCGGTAGAAGGGAGTGCGGCTCTCAAGGATACTCAAGATAGAAAGCTAGATGCTTTGTTAAGACATGTTTTTGAGGTTAATGCTATTTCCATTCAAGCATCTATTTGTGGTGCTTGGGTGGCAAGAGCCTGTCTGCGCTGGGCTCAGTGAGTCCAGGGAGAGCGAATCGAGGACTCGGTAGGTGAGGCGGCTCGTTTGGAGTCCGGAGCGGCGTATCTTGTGGATACCCATTATGACCTCATTAGGGGGCTATCGAACAGTATGGCTTCGGTAGTAGCAGCAAGAGGGTACCTTTTGGCTGCGCAGTTGGGCAGCGGATGCGTCTTCTAAGGCCAGGTTAAGTAAGCTTCCCTTTAAGGGAAAGCTACTGTTTGGAGAAGATTTGGACAAGATTGTTAAGGATCTGGGGGAATCCAAAGGCGGAAGGCTTCCGGAGGATAAGCAGAAACCTGGGCGGTTTCCACCAATGGCTAGAATGCCACAACAGGATTTTCGTCGTTTTCGGGCGTCCAGGTTTCCTCAGAGTCAGAGGGGGCGTTTTCCCTATAGAAACCAAGGATTTTGCAGGTTCCGAGGGGCGAGCAGAGGTTTTGCGGCCGCCTCTTCGGGTACCAGAAAGCCACAATGAAGTCGGGGAAGCCCAGGTGGGCGTAGCAGTGGGAGGTCGTCTGCAGGAGTTTTACGATGCCTGGGTCAAGATTATGTCAGATCAGTGGGTGTTAGAGGTGATTCGAGAAGGCTGTGTGTTAGAATTTCAGAAACCGGTAACAGACTCGTTCGTACAGTCCCCATATAAGGCGCACCGCAAACGCGAGGCGGTCAGTCAGACATTGAGGAGATTATTAGATCTCAAAGCGGTAGTACCGGTGCCTCGAGACCAATGCGGTTTAGGTTGATACTCCATTTATTTTGTGGTTCCGAAGAAAGAGGGAACTTATCGATCAATTTTGGACTTAAAAGGGTGAACCGGTGTCTCAGGGTATCTCATTTTCATATGGAGACGCTGAGATCGGTCATCATGGCGGTCAGAAAAGGGGAGTTTCTAACTTCCCTCGATTTATCCGAGGCATATTTACACATTCTGATTCGTCGAACATCAACGGTTCCTCCGGTTCGCGGTGACAATGGGGCATTTTCAGTTCCGAGCGTTACCTTTTGGACTGCCGACGGCGCCGCGGACCTTTACCAAGATCATGGTGGTCATGGCAGCGGAGTTATGGATGGAAGGTGTTCTGGTTCATCCATATCTCGACGACTGGTTGATTCGAGCAAAATTGAGAATGGAAAGCGAGGAGGTTACTGCCAAGGTCGTCAGCTGCCTTCACTGGTTAGGTTGGGAGGTCAATATGGCCAAGAGCAGTCTAGTACCATCTCAGGATCTCGAGTACCTAGGGGCACGTTTCGATACGGCGACAGGCAAAGTTTTCCTGCCTCCGCATCGTGCGGTGACCTTACGAAAATTGGTTTGAGGGTTTCTCGGCAGGTCGCGTCCGACAGCGTGGCATTATTTACAGCTCCTGGGAACAGTGGTGGCAGCGACAATCGAGTTGGTGCCCTGGGCGAGGGCGCATATGAGGCTGTTGCAGAGTGTGTTACTCAGGAGGTGGTCTCACCAAAACGATCCGCTATCCCGGCGGCTTACCTGTCCGGAGGAGATGCCGGAAGCGTTACAGTGGTGGTTGCTTCCGGAGTCCTTAGCAAAGGGCATGCCCTTAGAAACACCAAACTGGTTACCACTGACTACCGATGCCAGTCTCCTAGGTTGGGGAGTGCATTTTCAAGGCAGGTTCGGGCAGGGTCAGTGGACGGAATGGGAGAGGACTTGGTCGATCAACAGGTTGGAACTGCAGGCGGTAGTGTGGGCGCTAGTGAAGTTTCATCCATATCTAGGGGAAGCAGCGATCAGGGTGTTTTCGGACAACGCGACCGCGGTGGCCTACATCAACAAGCAAGGGGGCACCAGCAGTGCTCCCTTGGAAGCCGAGGCAGATCAGTTGTTTTATTGAGTCGAACAAAACCTTCAGGCTCTGTTGGCAGCGCATGTAGCAGGAGTGGACAATGTAGCGGCCGACTTCTTGAGTCGAGTAAAGGTAGACCCCGGAGAGTGGACACTTCATCCGGAGGTGTACGACATGGTAGTGCGGCGCTGGGGGCGCCAATAATGGATCTTATGGCGACATTCAATTCAGCGAAGGTCGGTCGGTTTTTCAGCAGAAGGAGAGAGAGAATGTCGGAAGGTCTGGATGCTCTCATCCAAGATTGGCCGGTGGATCGGCTGCTGTACGTGTTTCCGCCCTGGGTGTTAATAGCACGGGTAGGGCGACGCATTGAACGCCACAGAGGATTAGTGATACTGATCGCTCCGGATTGGCCGAGAAGGCCGTGGTATGCGGATCTCAGGAGACTGGTAGTAGAGAGGCCTTGGCGACTACCAGTCAGAGAGGACCTATTGATGCAAGGCCCGTTGTGTATGCCTCAGGTAGCTCGGTTCTCGCTTATGGCATAGCTCTTGAAAGGGCAAGGTTAAGAGCTAAAGGCTAGTCGGAGGCGGTGGTAGGTACCTTGTTGGGGGCGCATAGAAGGTCTACTTCTCTGGCTTATGTTCGCATTTGGCGAGTTTTTGAGGCTTGGTGTGTTGACAGGAATTGTGAGGCATTACGAGCGTCCATGCCGCAGGATGGTTTTCAAAAAGGGTTAGCGGCCTCTTCCTTAAAGGTGCAGTTGGCGGCGCTTTCCTGTTTTAGGGGGAAGATCAAGGGGCACGAGCTGGGTACTCACTCAGATATTAATAGATTTTTGAGAGCGGTTGTTCTTTTAAGGGCCACCGTGCAGGCAGCTAGTTCCTAGGTGGGAACTGCAATTGGTATTGGATGCGTTAGGAAGGCAGCCGTTTGAGCCTTTGGCTAAGGCAACGTTGAAGGATCTTACGCTAAAGGGTGGTGTTCTTGGTGGCGATTGCATCGGCGAGGAGAATTTCCGAGTTACAGGCTCTATTGTGTAAGGAACCGTTTCTGTCCTTTTATGAGTCGAAGGTGGTCTTGAGGACGGTGCCATCTTTTTTGCCGAAGGTGCTGTCTCCTTTTCACATGAATCAGGTGGTATTGCTACCGGTGTTTTGTACAGATTCAGAGGATTTTTTGACGCAACAGTTGCATCTTTTGGATGTCCAGAGGGCCTTGAAAAGGTACTTCGGAAGGACGGCAGAGTTCAGAAAATCCGATAGACTGTTCGTATTGTTCGGGGGTCCTCGCAAAGGGGAAGCAGCTTCAAAAGCGTCAATTGCCAGTTGGATAAAAGGGGTGATAGTCAGCGTACCTGTTGAAGGTTAAGCGGGTGCCTGAAGGATTAAGAGCGCATTCGACTAGGGCGCAAGCCGCTTCTTGGGCGGAGTACAGATTGGTTCCGGCAGTGGAAATTTGTAAGGCAGCGACGTGGTCATCATTAAATTCGTTTGTCAAGCATTATCGTCTGGATATTCAGGCGAGTAGGGATACCTGTTTTGGAACAGCAGTGCTTCAGGCTGGTATAGCAGGTCCTGCCCATTGAGTTCTTTTACTGCTCTGTTACATCCCCAGAGTTTCCGGGACTAGACTGGAGTGATGATAAGGAAATTTAAATTAGACTTACCTTCTAATAGTAGTTCCTGAAGGAACTCCAGTCTAGTCCCGGATCCCATCCCAGTTCTTTGAGAGGATTGGAGCCTGAAGCAGAAGATTTCACAGGTAAGAGAAAAGGGTAAACTGTGGAGCTTCGGGTTCAGGTGGGGAATTTCAGTATGGGGAAATATATTTTGGGGTTGGGTGTCTTCCTAGAGGGGAGGCGAGGACCTTTGCAGTTAAACTCAGGTATCACTCTTTTACGAAGGCATTGTAGGGATGTTCAATTCTGTGGTTTATATGGTTAGTTAGCAATAAGTTTATATGTGTGTTATTACTTAATTGTTGCTCCGGTGAGTCTGCTTTGTCAATAGGTTACTGGAGTGAGGAGGCGGTGCCTGTGTCCTTATACCAGTGTCATCAAAGAATGACGTTGATCAGTCTCCAGGCTGCTGGAAGAGGTGCACAACCCCAGAGTTTCCGGGACTAGACTGGAGTTTCTTCAGGAACTACAATTAGCAGGTAAGTCTAATTTAAATTTTGGAGGCCTTACCATTCTTACCAATATTGAAACAGGCCAGTGTGCAGTCCATCCACTAGGGCGCAGACCCTGGTGTGGCGGCTTAGTCCTAGACAGGCCCGATGTGCCATCACCACTGCATTGTGTGTTGTCGCCATGCCATCCCTATCGTTTGGTTCTCAGCTGGGGTTGATGGATGTCACAATGATCGCCTCTTTAATAATGCAGTAGGATTTAAAGTGCATATGTGCACTTACGTTCTGCCACTCCTGCTCCCTCCGACAGTTGCGTTGGAGGGGTCATCTGCTTTAAGGCCTGCCACGGTTTCAGAGAGGCAATCACTGTGTTGCCCATCAACGCTAGTTGAGAGACTAGATGTTGGGAGCAGTGCTGCGACGACACATGGTGGCGGCAGCACATTGAGCCTGCCTAGGGTGGCAAGAACCCTTGGGATCATCCTAAAAAAAATAATCTTGATCCCACTACCTCTGCCATTTATCGCCCTGTCTTGAACTTACCATTCCTCTCTAAAGTCATTGAAAAAGCTGTCTTTCTGCAGTTATTAGACTTTTCATCTAAAACCACCAACCTCCATCTCAGACAATCTGGGTTTCTCAATGCTCACAGTATTAAGACTACCACCATGGCACTATTGAGTGGACTCCTCAATAACCTGGATGTTCACAAATTGGCTCTGATCATTTCACTGGATTTATCTGCAGCCTTTGACTTGATTGACCATTCTCCTTTTAATACAGTGACTGTATGATATTGGCATTAAAAATCAAGTACTAGATTGGTTAATACCTTTCCCAAGAAAATGAACTTTTCAAGTCCTCACACACTTGTACACTCATTCCTCGCTCTCTTTCTTAACCTGTGTTGTCCCCCCAGGGGTTCTAGTATCCCATCCTTTTCAGTATCTTTCTAGAGCTCCTTACCCTGTTCTGGGACTAGAGGGGAATCGGTGGTTACTTCTATGTTGATATTCTTCTGGTGCACTGTGTGGTTGCAGCTATGCTTCCTGATCTTTCTCAGTTAAATTTCCTTCTAAACTCAGTTGCTGACTGGCAAGCTTCTCAGTATCTCCATCTTAACCCTTTAAAATCTCAGGTGCTATGGTTAACTAGAGGATCCTGCTTACTGTCCAATTCTCACTATTCATGGCACTCCCATTCCCCTGCTGAATGCATTAACTCATCTGTGTATAATTTTTAATTCTAGTGTCTCATTCAGTGCCCAAGTTTCTTCAACAGTTCGGTCTACTTTTTACTCCATCTGTCACGTATGCTCTATAAAACAATTTTTCTGTTCAATCCATGCACATGCTCATTCATGCCTTTATCACATCCGTGTTTAGACTAGCGCAATACAATTTATTCTCCAGGACCAAGCAGGAAGTCAGTCCTCACATATGGGTGACGTCGGTGCTGACGGAGCCCCCAAGCGGAGCATTTCCCCAGCTTTCAAAGAAAGCCTTTGGGAATGCAGCACATATGCGCAGTCCCCTTCCCGCCCAAGGGTGCCATCTTGCTCAGTCTTACTTTTTTCGTGGAGCCCGACGGGCGTGTTTCGTTTTCACCCGAGGAAAAAGTTGATTTTTCTATGTGGATCCGTGTTTTCTTCGGTTCGATGCCGGTTTCCCTTTCCCGTCTGGGCCCGATACGTCGGTATCGAGCCCTGACTTCATTTTTCGGTTTTTGTCCTTAGCGACTAGCGTACGCGCCATTTTTCTATTTTTCACTGGCAGCCCTGTCTTTTGACCTCGCAGGGGCCCTTTTTCCCCCGATGGCTGCCAGCGGGTTTAAAAAATGTGATAAACTTATGTTTTTCACCGACACACATGACTGCTGCCTCCGCTGCCTTGGGCCCGATCATGACCCGATCTGTGGCCCGTGTGGGAAAATGTCCTCAAAGGCGTTGAGTCGGCAGCACCAAAAAGAAAGAATCTTCTCTGACTCCGCGTCCGGCCGGGCCCGGACTTCGTCAGAGGCCTCGACGTCTTGGGTCTCCGATCCCGAGCATCACCGGGGTTCCTCTGAGAGGGGGTCTCCTTCGCGGAAGCATCGCAGGAAGAAGAAACCTGCCAGGGCGGTGTCGGTGGACGCACTTGGCTCCTCGAGGGCCAGGTCGCATAGCCCCGAGCGCCGTCCCGAGTCTTCGGAGTTGGAGAGGCCTGCTAAACAACCTCGTGTGGAGACGGAGTGCCCGAGTCACGTGAGTACTGTAGTCCTCGTGGACTCTCCTCTGGGGGAGCCGACGTCGGGCCCGACACCGTCAGGGCCCGAGTCGGGGGCTACTGAGTCTCCTGAGCTCGGACTTAGGTTGACGGCCTTGGAGAGCAGCTTGGCTGCTTTCATGGAACAGCAGTGAGCACTGATCGCCGGTGTCACTGGTGCATCTTCCCCGACCACCGGGACATCAACATCCAAGTCGACCCCAGAGGCCGAGCTGATCCTCGAGTCCATGCGCTCTCGAGTCGATCCTCGGCCAAGGTCTCCCTCGGCCTCCCGTTCGGGACCGAGGTTGTTGACGCCGGTACCCTCGAGTCGGGGCAGATGGCATCGGTGCCTGCCCGACTGGAGCCACTTGATTCCTCCTCCGAGGGGTCGGGCTGGGAAACGGATAACGAGGAGTCACCGGACACTTTTCTGACCAGGTGTGTCCCATCGGACTTGCCGGAGTCCGAGCTTCGGAGATGGTCCTCCCCCCCGGAGGACACCCGGTTCTCGGACTTCGTGCGGGATATGACCAAGGCCTTGGCCTTCCCCGCGGATCCCGAGGAGGAGCCTCGAGCCGAGGAGCTCGAGGCCCTGCAGTATGACTCTCCCCCCAGGGAGGCCTTTACTGTACCGGTTCCTCCGATGCTGGAACGGCTGCTTTTCTGCATGTGGGAGGCGCCGGCCTCGATGCCGGTTTTGAGCAAGCGGGTCGATTCCATCTATCGAGTCCGCAAGAGCCCCAGGTTCCAGAAGGCACAGCTACCGCACCACTCTGTGGTTGTGGAATCGGCCATGCATCATCTGAAGAGTCAGATGCACTCCTCGGTGCCTCCCGGCCGTGAGGCCTGGAACCTGGATGCCCTCGGTAGAAAGTGCTTCCAGGGCTCTATGCTTGCTTGCCATGTCCAGACCTACCAGCTGTACATGGGCATGTACCTTCGAGACCTGGCAAAAGAGATTGCCGGGTTCTCTGCTGGTCTCTCCGAGGAACTTTTGCAGAGGTTCAAGGCCCTGTCATCGGGAATCCGAGCGTGCTCGACGTTTATCTCTCGAGCAGCCTATGATGGCTTCGAGGCTTCGGCCCGGGTAGCCGCGGCCGGCATCAGTGCACGCTGTCAGGCCTGGCTACAGTCATCGGACCTTGAGCCGTGGGTTCAGGACAAGTTGGTCGATATCCCCTGCCGAGATGAAAACCTCTTTGGCAAGCCCATGGCTGAAAAGGCTGCAGAACTCGAGTCCGAGACTCTCACCTGGACAAGGCTGTCCAGGAAAACCTCTGCCCCTTCTCAGAAGAAGAAGGGCTCGGGAAAAAATACCTTTTACCCGAGGAAGTCATCTGTCTACAAATCATATCCTCATTTTCAGGCCTCTGTAGCTCCCCAACAGGGTCAGCAGGCCAAGGGGCAGGGACATGGGCCCCGTAGGCAGAAAACCCCCAAGCCACCAGCTCCGGCTCCTGCACAGCAGGGAGCGGGGTTTTGACTCCAATGGCATAGCCTCTCCTCAGCTGGCCCCTCTCAGCACAGGAGGCTGGCTGACCGACCCTGTATGCCCAAAGGTGGTCAGCCATGACAAGGGATACCTGGGTGCTAAGCATAGTCCAGAGTGGCTATCTCCTTCACTTCCACCAGGTACCTCCCTCCTACTTTCCAGGGGAGCCTCCAAGCCTCCCTCTGCACAGGAACCTACTCCTTCAGGAGTTAGCAGGTCTTTTAAGGGAGCAGGCAGTGGAACCAGTGCCCCATCACCTGAGAGGTCAAGGCTTCTATTCCAGGTATTTTCTGGTACCAAAAAGAACAGGAGGCCTCAGGCCCATCCTAGACTTGCGGAATCTCAAGTTCCTGCAGAGGGAAAAGTTCAAGATGCTTACCCTTGGAATCCTGCTGCCCTACTTCCAGCAGGGAGATTGGCTATGCTCCTTAGACCTAAAGGATGCTTATACTCACATCGTTATTCATCCAGACCACAGACAATATCTCCGATTTGTACTGGGAGGAAACCATTACCAGTACAGGGTGCTCCCTTTTGGCCTCACCTCTGCCCCCAGGGTTTTCACCAAGTGCCTGGCGGTGGTGGCGGCCTATCTCAGAGTTCAAGGACTCTTTGTCTTTCCATTCCTGGACGACTGGCTCATCAGGGGTCAGTCTCCACAAGAGACCAACCAAGCCACCCTCCGCACTGTCTCTTCTCCAGCACCTGGGGTTTGTCATAAACTTTGCAAAGTCCGCTTTGCGCCCCTCGCAAAACCTGGAGTTCATAGGAGCAAGACTAGACACCCTTCAAGCGAAGGCCTTTTTACCTGTGGACAGGGCCCACAGACTGATGGATCTGGCCAGACAGTTCCACAACAATTCTCTAGTCTTCGCCAGACAGTTCCTAAGGCTATTGGGCCACATGGCATCCACGGTCCATGTAACTCCAAATGCCCGTCTACACATGAGGCCAGCTCAGTGGGGCCTCAGGACTCAATGGCTACAGGCCACAGGAAACCTGCAGGACAAAGTAAGGGTGTCCAGGTTCCTGGCAGTTTCTCTGCAGTGGTGGCTTCATCTTCCGAATCTGCTGCAAGGGGTGCCTTTTCAAGCACCTCCATACTCTCAAGTGCTGACAACCGATGCTTCTCTTCAAGGTTGGGGTGCACATTGCCAAGGAGCATGCACTCAAGGCCTGTGGTCTCCTTCGGAGACCACACAGCAAATCAGTTTCCTAGAGCTCAGAGCAATCCGCTTAGCCCTACGGACTTTCTCTCATGTCCTCTCTCACCAGTCCGTCTTAGTTCAGACGGACAATCAAGTTGCTATGTACTATGTGAACAAGCAAGGAGGCACAGGGTCCCGACCTCTTTGTCAGGAAGCACAGGACCTGTGCTCCTGGGCAGTCAATCATGGCATACTTCTCCAGGCGGTCTGTCTCCCTGGACGGGAGAATTACTTGGCAGACAAGTTGAGCAGGATCTTACAGCCACATGAATGGCAGTTGAATCCTCTGGTGGTTCAACAGATCTTCCTTAAGATGGGGCTTCCCCACCATGAATCTGTTTGCCAGTCCACTGAACCGTCAACTGCCCAGGTTCTGCTCCAGACAGCCACATCCTCTCAGAGTAGCAGCGGATGCTTTTCTCATACCATGGTCTACAGGCCTCCTATATGCATTTCCTCCCACGCCTCTAGTGCCCAAAACACTGTTCAAAGTGATCTGGGACAAGGCCTCGGTGATCCTGGTGGCCCCCAGATGGCCAAGGCAACCGTGGTTCCCACTTCTTTTACAGCTAGCAGTGGACACTCCTCTTCCTCTGGGGATGCAACCCAATCTCCTGTCTCAGGAGCAGGGATCTCTCTTACACCCCAATCTCCAGTCCCTCCATCTGATGGCCTGGCTGCTGAAAGGGTAGTTCTAGCTCCCTTACTGCTGCCTAGGGCAGTGGAGGACGTGGTCTTGGCCTCTAGGAGGCAGTCCACACAAAAGTCATATGCTCTTAAGTGGTGTAGATTCTCCACCTGGTGTGACCAACACAAGGAGGATCCTTTCTCGTGCCTGATTCCGGTGGTGCTGCAATATTTACTGCACCTGTCCAATCTAGGCCTTAAATCCAACTCTGTTAGGGTCCACTTCAGTGCTCTCTCAGCGCACCACTCACCGGTGGAGGGTCAGTCTCTCTCGAGCCACCCTTTGGTAGCTCGCTTCCTCAGAGGTCTGCTGTTGCTTAAGCCTCCAGTTCGTCCACCTGCCCCTGAGTGGGATTTGAATGTGGTCTTGCAACAACTTACTTGCCCACCATTTGAGCCTATGGCTACTTGTCCTTTGCGCTTTCTTTCCTGGAAAGCGTTGTTTTTGGTAGCTCTTACCTCAACAAGGCGAGTAAGTGAGCTTCAAGCCCTGGTGTCAGAGGCACCATACACTAGGTTTTATAGGAACGGAGTAGTCTTACGGACACACCCTAAGTTCCTTCCAAAGGTTGTCTCCTCCTTCCACCTCAGTCAGGAGGTGGTTTTTCCAACTTTCTTTCCCAGGCCGCATGCCGGCCGGGCCGAGATGGTCTTGCATACCCTGGACTGTAGGAGGGCATTGTCCTTCTACCTTGACCGTACGCAGGGGCACCGGAGGGCTGTTCAGCTCTTCGTCTCTCTTGACCCTAATAAGTTGGGGGTTACCTGTCTCCAAGCGTACCCTGTCCATTTGGGTAGCAGACTGTATCGCCTGGGCGTACAGGGCAGCCGGCCTCTCCTTGCATGGTCGAGTCACTGCTCACTGTGTCAGGGCGAAGGCTGCGTCAGTGGCTCATCTCCGCTCTATTCCGTTGGCAGACATCTGCCGGGCCGCTACTTGGTCTTCAAGCCAGACTTTTGCGGCCCATTACTGCCTCGAGAGGGAGTTCCGCAGGGACAGTGCTTTCGGACAGGCGGTACTCCGTAATCTCTTTGAGGTATAGGCAACTCCTACCCTCCGGCCCTGGTGTTGGGCTACCGTTCAGGGGCATTCTCAGAGAAGATTCTTTCACACATGCTGAGGCTCTAGAGGGAGCTCATTTTTTCAGCTTTGGGTCTCTGGTAGCCTTAAGCTGGGGAGTCCCCATATGTGAGGACTGACTTTCTGCTTGGTCCTGGAGAAAGCGTAGTTACTCTCTTGTAACAGGTGTTCTCCAGGAGCAGCAGGAATCAGTCCTCAAAACCCTCCCTCCTCCCCTTGGAGTTGCAGTCATATGATTTATTTTGTTTTTTTGCTGTCTTTTAGCGATGTCATCAGACTGAGCAAGATGGCACCCTTGGGCGGGAAGGGGACCGCGCATGCATGCTGCATTCCCAAAGGCTTTCTTTGAAAGCTGGGGAAATGCTCCGCATGGGGGCTCCGTCGGCGCCGACGTCACCCATATGTGAGGACTGATTCCTGCTGCTCCTGGAGAACACCTGTTACAGGTGAGTAACTACGCTTTGCTGTCTTCACTACACTAACCTAAAGAAACTTCACTTGGTCCAGAATACAGCATTCTTCTTTTGTCAAACGCTTTCTGATATGTGCATTTCATCCCTTTATTTTTTCAGAATCATTGGTTACCACTGCTGTCATTTTTATTTCAAAGTATTGCTACTTGCTCACAAGGCTTATTGTATGGGTATTCCACTTTATCTATCTTCGCTTCTGACTCCCTACACTCCTACACATACATTACGTTCACAAAATTCAAATTTGTTTATACATTCAGTGTCAAAAGCCCGAATGGCGAGTGGAAGTGTCACAACACAGCTTTTTATTTCTTGGCACCTTCATTGTGGAATTCTTTATCACATCACATCACATTAGGAATGAATAGTCTTAACAGTTCAGTCTTAAGCTTTTTCAAAGAACTATGTAATTTCTTGATCTCTCGGAATAGGAGAATAGTCTGAGCCAGCAATTTTTTATATTTGTTGTATGTCCTGTTACTGTCTTGAGTTTATTATTCTATCCTGTGATAATTGAGTTCTTCTCAACTCTTTAGTTTATTTTAGTTTTGTAAACCACTCTGGAACCTTTGGTAAGGGGCAGTATAGCAAATCTTTTAATAAATATAAATGCATACCTTCACATGAAGTGATTCTGTATGAGTTGATTTCCTGCTCTCTCTCCTAGTTGATATGTTGGCTCATTTTCATCTTGGGCAATTCCAGGGCCCTCCTCTGTCTCAACATCTCCCAGGGGATTCGCCGGGGAAAGTGCCACCTCTTCACTAAGTTGTGCAGCATGTAGCATACTATGAATATCTCACAGACCTTCTAGGGGCTGTATAGGAGTTCACCCCCTGACATGTCCAGACACCAGAACCGGTTTTTCAGCTACCCAAATGTCATTTTGGTGATGGACTGTAGTGCGGTGAGCGAATCTGTATCTCATTGTGAGGTGACAAAATGGGAGTCATGAGTTAGCTTCTCAAAGTATATTCCTCTGTCTCTTGCAGGACAAAGATGGGGGGAAGCAGCTTGGTCAGTAGGGCATGGCACAGTCTGTGCTGTCCTTGTCACTGCTACCGCTCGCATCCATTCCTATACCTGTGTTCTTCTCTTATTGAACTTCAGCCAGCTGGTGGACTGCTGTTGACTAAAATGTGATTCCACAGAGCCCCCTGAATGCTGCTGCTATCTTTGTGCTCTGTACCCAGGTGTGGTCTGTGCCTCCATGATGTCTGCACTGCCAGTCCCCCTCCCCTCTTTCCTCTGTGACCACCAGGGCCACACTCGTCCCAGTCCTCCTGTAGGGACGACTCCTCATTTGGGAGCTGCCTCCCGCTCAGTGCTAGGCAAACCCCTTGTCTCTCTGTGTGGCATGCTTCCTGTGGATGGCCCCTTTTTCTACCCTACTAACAGTGCAATGCTGGTCATACCATTCAAGCAGTGCACTTCCAGTGGCTGCATATGTATCCTTTGCTGCTGCCGTAGTGTAAGGGGTTGGGTATGCACTCTCCCTGTAGCCACCCTCCAACAAACTCTATCCGGGAGGCATTTTCTGTGGGCTGCTTATGGTGCTTCATCTGGTCACCAGCCCCTCACTCCTAGTCCATTTAGTTTCATTTTCTACAGAGGGACATGGAGGGAATCGCCTACCAAGGAGCCAGCCACTGTTGATTTCTCCACTGCTGAATCTCTCATGTATGCCCGATTGCAACAGGATGTAGCTATTGTGACGTGACCCTGGGAATTGAGTTAGCACACTATTTTTTTTTTCACCTTCTGCATTGCAGACCACCTGCATGTTCATGGAGTGGAAGGCCTTTCTATTCCTGTAAGTGGCTTCCTGTGCCCTTGGGGAGGCTGAGGGCCACATGTGCAGTCTGTCACCCAGCACTGCGAGGAAACATAATATGTGGTGTAATTGTAGGATGGTCTGTTGTCACTGCTATACTGTGCTGGGGAAGCTTATGTATATTGTGTGTTCCTGGTGAGGAATACTGTCAGGAACTGTTAGACTTTACAATACCACCAACTGGCTGATGACTGCCGAGGCAGCCAGCATAGATTGAAAGCAGTCAGTGGCAAGGAATGCGAGGGCAGTCATTATCTTTATGTGCACAGGGATGGGATGGCCTCTCTAGCGTTGCAAAGGTCTGTCTCTGCTCTTGTCATAACTGGTGTATGGCCTTTTGTCAACCTGAAACACATCAGGCACTGGTCATCTGTAAGCCCCATGTATTGGACCCTGGTCCGGTAAACCACCTGATAGGGGTGCCCTCTCTGTGCTCTCCATTCTGCTCCTCTATAACCACTGAAAAACCAATGGGTCATGCTCTGCATAGCTGCTGCTGACCACTAATACCTGTGGGGTCCACCCCCTCACACCCACGACTGGTACCCTTGTACTACTTCCACTAACACAGTGTGCATTGAGCTGTGTGAGGCATGGATACGGACTCAAATGCACAGCCACATGGATACCGCTACCTGCACCCTTGCTGACTGACAATGCACACTCTTAAGCTGCTTCATGCTAACACACATAGGCACACATGCACTCCCGCTGCCACAGCTGGAATAGACAAAGAGATGAGTGGAAGGACATGGAGATGAAGGGGGTCCTGAGGACGCATGCTGAGTTGTGGAGGAAAGCAGCTGGTGGCCTGGGCCCTTGGCCAGGGTAGGAAGCTGGGGTTTATTGGGAATGGGGCTTCAGTGAAGGATACTCAGGGAGCAAATCTGAGACACTGGGTCGTGCAACATGGTACTTAGCAGACAGGTACGACTGGCAGACTTTTTTCTGTCTTGACTTCATGCTCCTCCTGACACAATCACATTCGCGGTCAGCATGGACAACGAAGTTCCCTTCCTGTTTGTGCCTTATAGGTGGTGTAAGCGGGGACGTCTCAAATGCTATGTAAAATATTCCTTGAATATCCACACCCTTACTCCACTTGGCTGTGCCCTGTAACTCCCCCTCAGACATGCCCATCTTGGGACGCCTAGACTTCGATGTTCTGTCCACAGAGATTTTCAGATATGCCCAGGTCTGAAATCACCCTTTGTACATCCCTGCCCTTCCAATGTCCATAACGCCCATTTTGAACATCTAATCCATATCCATCTCTTCTAAAATAACCTCAAACTTGTGTTTTGTTTCGCACATTAAATGCAAAAACCTTTTCAGGCTATAGGAAAAGGGACCCAAAATCTAGTCATATAGAAAGAACTGAAGCAGTAGCTTTCAAAGCACGTTGAAATTGTCTACAAGAAGATACAGTGCATAGCTCCAACACTAAAGAGTTCCAAAGCTCAGGACCCATCCCCACAGAAGTAGTCTTCCTAGTATCTTTCAAGCAAAATTGTTTACTTGTAGGCATAGATATCCTAAGTATACCAGCCAAACATAATTGATGATTTGCCTTTATAACAAAATAAAAGACCTCATATACCCAGGAGCCAACTTGTACAGAACCTTGAATACAAACAGAAATATAAGTTGCTAACAATGATTCCCAAATTGGGAAAGTCACTGTGATAGGCTGTGGCCTAGAATAGCCTGCATAGCCTGTAGGAGTAAGAAAGGCCTGTAGGTTAGGCCTGAGTCCCAACCCCCACTTTAGAATATTATAGCTGAGCAGAGCTGAAAGCCAGGAGAAGTAGAAAACTGCTTTAAACTGCTTTGATAAGAATGCAAGAATTTTCTATTGAGCTTGTTATGTTATTCACAGATGTATTTCAGTATCTTGCTTTCACACAGTTTCTGTGCTGCAGAGTGACCTTGTAAGCAGAAAGTAAGGCAGAATGTATTATGTCTAGAAACTGAGCCATGACTAGGAAGGCCTGAGCGGGAGGGAACAGGTGTTATGCCCGGTCGGCGGTCCCCATTGGAGGGAAGTGGAGGGGGCCACCGGGACCAATGAGGAGTTTGTCTGTGTAGAACTAATGAAGAAAGGTGTATAAAAGCTGTTGTTTTGCTGGACTCCATGCTCAGACCATTTTGAATGTGACAAGTGCCTGAGACTGCACAAATAAATTGGTTTGAATCTTAGTAAATACACTCCTGGTTTTATTGGTTGCGGACACTTCGCTACAACATCACAATATCTGCATAAGAAAAAGATATACCCAAATTTTGTAATACTTTTTGCCAGTGACATTAAAGATTTAAATAAAATCTTCAGTTGAGGGAGAGAGGTGGGGCCTTGGGAACCTCACAATGCATGGCCTAGGGAACTCATATCTTCCCTTGCCAAGATACATTTACCAAACATTAGTGCCCACTATCGGTCACCATGGCCATAAGAATAATATGGGAACTGCAGCAGATAGCGAGCACTTAACGTTTCATAAATATGGCCTATAGTGTTCTAGTCTTTTAAGAAATCCGTAAACCAATTAAAAATCGCACCAATAGCCTCGATGGCATTGAACCTAAGTAGCAGTAGATCATGATTTACTAAACCAAATGCAAATAAATTGAGTTGCATGAGACAGACTTGATTACCACCATCAATTATACTCAGTAAAGAGGCTATGACGATATTTGCAAAATAGACTCCAAAATCCAGACAATCATATCCAAGAAATCAGAATCATTTATTTCCTTATCGGTCTCCAGTTTAGTCCTCCACTTCTGGGTAGTGTACCTCCTCCTGCATCTTGGAAACTAGGCATGTCCAAAAACGTGACATCACTGTATGTAGTCTGGAGGCTCTCCCATCAACCCCCAGTGTGTCCAGTCTCCATGCAGCAGGAGGATGTAGTGAGCCTAGGTGCTGGGCTCACTTTAATGGTCAGATAGGGAGCATTAGAGTAACTATCCATTGGTTTGATGTTTGTTTTTGGGGTATATTTGCCATTTTATTAATTTCTGTCTGTCTCTTTAAATGAAAAAAAAAAAAAGACAGGAGAACTTTGCTTTTGCCGGTCCCTGTTTGAGCTTTCCTTTTGATCTATTCTGTTTCCTACCGACTGAGATTTTATTTATTTTTTATTTATTGGGTATACATTTGTAAGCCGCCACTTCCAGCGATCAGCGGCGGACCAATGGTGTAAAATACAAGGGAGTAAAGTATAAAATCAGTTGAAGGTACAGAATGATTTGGGGGAGGGGTACACCACCAACACACAAAATTACCAATAGACATTACATTTTGCTCACCCAGGTTTGAGCCACAAATAAAAATATACATTTGATTGAACAGATTATAAATATACACTTGATTGGTCAGAATAAATATACATTTGGAGATCTTTCCCCCTTGCAAGTATGGGGGAGAGCTCTCCTTCAACCAGTGAGGCTACAGAGCCCTTACCGCCGTTCACACGTCCCGGTCGGCGAAAAGGGTCTGCTGTCAGGCGGGAAGCTCGTCCGGTGGCTCCTCGCTCGTTTTTAGCTGAGCGGAGCTGCACAGGCTGGAGCCCCGCGATTTCAAAGGAGGAGAGCCTTATACAGAGCTCAGAAGAGGCTGCGCCGGCGATTTCAGGTACTCTGTGGGGAGGGCAGCGGGCAGGTGTTCACCTCAGGCCAGCAGAGTGAAGGCAGCATCGTGGGTGCTTTTGACGCCTTTAGTCTTGTTCTCTCAGCAGCGGCCATTTTAACTGTGTGGTCACCGCGTGCAAGGCAGCTGTGGGAGAGAGAGAGAGCTTAATGGGTTGCGATTGGGGAGCCAGTTCTTCTTACCAGATTTCTTTTGTTTGTGGATTTATCTAGCATTTATTTGTTCTTTTGGAGCTATTTTGCTTTCTTTTTTCCCGGAGGGTTTTTAGAGGGTTAGAACTGCTATCCTTCTTAACTACCATAGAATTCATTTATTTAGTCAAGTTTCTTAGTGGTATCAGATTTAAAACAAAAAAATATATAAAGGGAAAGAAGAAATAGAATAAAATAGCACGTAAGCATTTTATGGCGGCACGGCCTCAATGTGTTTGTGGAACCCGCAGAGGGGCGATTGCTGATTTGGGGATCTGTTGTGGCTGTACGGCAGTCTCAGCCAGCTTGGAGCACCAGTTGGAAATCCAGTTGTCAGAGCCTCAGGGCGCAGGGCCTGGGGCGGAGGGGGAGCCTTCATTGGTCACTCCGCCAGTGGCTGGTCAGGATTCCCTGGGCGGACAGTTGGCGGCTTCTCTGCCTGAGGGATCTGGACCACAACTCGGGGATTTTTCCCCAGATTTTGTTTTAATTATGCATCAGGCGTTCTGCTTGAAGCAGCAGGGGAGACTGCCGGACCCCTTGCCGTTGCCTGCCTCCCGTCAGCAGGTGCTGCGGCTGGATTGAACAGCGGTTCCCCGAGGCCGCCCAAGAGAGCCAGGGGGCAGGAGCTGTTGCCGTCGGAGGTTGAATGGCAGGACTCAGAAGAAAATGAGATAGACCTGGAAGCCGGTTTGGAGGATTTGGAGGAAGGAGAAATTCCCGAGCTGGAGGATCAGGCGAAGATTATTAGGTTCTGTAGAGAGGAATTGGTGGCACTTTTCACAGAATCCCTGCAAACGCTGAAGCTAACCACGGAACAACCGGTAGACGACGAAAGTGGAGAAGACCCGGTTATACAGGCGGTGAGACAGGCTCAAGTGGTGTTTCCCGTGCATCGTGTGATTGACCGAATGATCCAGGATGAATGGTATCTTCCGGAGACAGGACTCAGGGGGATTAGGACTATGAATAGGTTGTATCCCCTGGCAGATGAGGACAAAGAGATTTTGGTCCCCGAGAATTGATGCAGCAGTCTCGGCGGTCACTAAGAGAACCACCATTCCGGTAGAAGGTAGTGCGGCGCTGAAGGATGTGCAGGATAGGAAGGTGGATGGTTTTGTTGAAACAATCCTTTGAAACGGACGCTTTGTCATTACATGCTTCCATTTGTGGAGCTTGGGTGGCCAGGGCTTGTCTCAGATGGTCCCAGAGCTTAAGGCAGGTTACTCAGCTGGAGCAAGAGGGGCTAAGGGAGCTAGACTGCCTGGAGTCCGGAGCGGCTTATTTGTCCGATGTACATTATTACTTAATCAGAGCTCTGGCTAATAGTATGGCTTCGTTAGTAGCCACCCGAAGGTCCTTGTGGTTGAGAAATTGGGCGGTGGACGGTTCTTCCAAGGTGCGTCTCAGCAAACTTCCGTTTAAAGGGACACTACTGTTTGGAGAGGATTTGGACAAGTTGGTTAAAGATTTGGGAGAGTCTAAAGGGGGCAGACTCTCGGAAGATAAACCTAAACAGGGGAAGTCCTCGTCTGCTTTTCGAGGGCAGTTCCGAGATTTCAGAAGATTTCGAACTTCTCGCTTGGCGGGCTTCCAACGAGGAAGATTTGCTTCTAGAGCCCAGGGGTTTCATGGGTTTCCTGGAGGTAATAGAGGTTTTGCAGCGGCAGCCGCCAGAAAGTTGCAATGAAGTGAGGTGGGCCTTGGTAGGAAGTCAGCCGATAGGAGGGAGGCTTAGAAGGTTTCTTCCTGCCTGGGCCCAAATAACGACAGACCAGTGGGTGTTGGAGATAGTTTGGGATGGTTATGCGCTGGAATTCGCAAAGCCAGTGCAGGATGCCTTTGTGTGGTCGCCCTGCAAAGGACAAAGGAAAGCCCTGGCGATCCATCAAACGCTAGACCGCTTATTGCAAATTGGAGCGGTCATCCTGGTGCCGATAGACTATGACAGGGGTCGATACTCCATTTATTTCGTAGTGCCAAAGGAGGACGGCTCGTTACGTCCTATATTAGACCTCAAAGGAGTGAACCGCTGTCTGAGTGTCTCATTTCAGAATGGATGCCGACGTCCCCGTCCCCGTCATGTTTTAATTGGTCTGATGCTTATTTATTGTGTGGTTTCAAAACATTTATGTTTATATTATACTTTGTTCTTTATATATTTTAATTCTTATAAGTTTTAGTGATATATTATAATTTATAATATAGTGTTCCAACATTTTTTATATATCAATATATACTTCTATACACATTTTTATACATGTTTTTTATGTATCTAACATAAACAATTTTCTTTTATAACTAAGTGGTGCTATGTTTTATGATGTTTGTTTATGTTTATAATGGTTGGTTGGTTTTTATTTCCTTGACCTCAGTTTGCCTTTTACCCCTGAGGAAGTTTTTAAACGAAACACAGCCTGTGTCGGGTTTTATTGGCAAATCAAATAAAGGTTTTTTCACTTAATTTATTCCTTGGTCGTTCCTTACCACGTTCTCTGACTGTGCGTGTCATTTCAGAATGGAGACTTTAAGGTCAGTCATTGTAGCGGTGCGAAAAGGGGAGTACTTGACATCTCTCGATCTTACAGAGGCGTATCTGCACATTCCCATCAGAGAGGAACATCAAAGGTTTCTTCATTTTGCTCTTCCGTGGGGGCATTATCAGTTCCAGGCATTGCCCTTCGGTCTCGCAACGGCGCCCCAAACTTTCACCAAGATTATAGTGGTGGTAGCAGCGGCGTTGAGGAAGGAAGGAGTTCTGGTAATCCCTATCTCGACTATTGGTTAATTCGAGCAAAATCCGAAGCAGAGAGCATTCATGTTACGACCAAGGTGGTGCAGTTCTTGGAGGATCTCGGCTGGGTTGTCAATGTAGTGAAGTCATCTGGTTCCCTCCCAGGATCTCGAGTATCTGGGAGTACGCTTCGACACTCGTAATGGAGCAGTATTTCTGCTGGACCGTCGTGTACAGGGCTTGACAGCGTTGATCCGCCAGTTCATAGCCACCCTGGCTCCTTCGGCTTGGAGTTACCTTCAGGTGCTGGGGACCATGGCGGCGAAGTTGGAGGAGGTTCCGAGGGCCAGGTTTCACATGCGCCCGTTGCAGGGAGCGCTGCTTCTCACCGCTGGTCTCATCAGAACGATTCACTAAGCACAAGGCTTCCGTGTTCTCTCAAGATCAAGAAGGCTCTACGCTGGTGGCTGATCCCGAGGTCTTTGACTGTGGGGATGTTCTTGGAACAGCCAGAGTGGCTCCAATTGTTGACAGACACAAGCCTCACGGGTTGGGGAGCACATTGCGGTCAGCTCTGCACGCAGGGGCTCTGGTCGGCTCAGGAGGCCACATGGTCGATCAACAGATTGGAGCTGAGAGCAGTGGCACTGGTGCTGCAAGCATTCGAGTCCACCGTGACGGGAAGAGCAGTTCGAGTACTGTCAGACAACTCCAACAGTGGCCTACATCAATCGCCATGGTGGCACAGGAAGTGTGGCCATGGCAACAGAAGTAGAGGCGCTGTTCGAGTGGGTGGAAGCTAGTCTGCTAGCGATTTCGGCAGCACACATTGCAGGGAAGGACAATGTGATGGCGGACTTTCTCAGCAGAGTGCAAGTGGATGCAGGGGAATGGGAGTTGCATCCGGGCGTCTTTGCACAGATAGTTCAGAGATGGGGGCTGCCGATCATGGACCTCATGGCGACCTTTCAGTCAGCGAAGACGAGTCGGTTCTACAGTAGACGACGGGAAAGGATGTCGGAGGGAATCGATGCTCCTTTGTGTTTTCTCCGTGGGTGCTCATAGGGTGAGTAGTGCAATGGATCGAAGCACATCGAGGGCGAGTGTTACTGGTGGCCCCGGACTGGCCAAGGCGGCCGTGGTACACAGATCTCATTCGTCTTCTCAGCGGGAGTCCATGGAGGTTGCCCATGGAGGTTGCCGGTGTCAGAGAGTCTATTACTGCAAGGGCCACTACGAATGCCTCAAGTGGATCGATTCTCGCTTACGGTCTGGCCATTGAAAGGGCGAGGTTAAGAAAGAAAGATTATTCAGGGGCAATAATCATGACTTTACTCAAAGCAAGGAAGAGGTCTACATCTTTGGTGTATGTCCGCATTTGGCGAGTGTTTTAGGACTGGTGCTCCAGGTATCAAGTCTGTGTGGCAATGGCGTCGGTTTCTGTGATCCTCAGTTTTTTGCAAGACAGTTTTGAAAAGGGCCTAGCTTCTAGTTCCTTACGGGTTCAGTTAGCAGCGCTGTCCTGCTATAGGGGCAAGGTGCAGGGAGTGGCGCTCGGAGCGTATTCGGATGTGCTACGTTTTTTAAATGCCGTAGCCAAGCTCCACCCCTCTCACAGAGTAATGGTTCCTTCGTGGGATCTCAATTTGGTGTTAGGGGCGTTGTCTAAGGAACCCTTTGAACCTTTGCATAAGACGTCAGTAAAAGACTTAACTTTAAAGATGGTGTTTTTAGTAGCCATCTGCTCAGCGAGGCGAATTTCGGAGTTTCAGACGTTATTGTGTAGAGAACCATTCCTGTCTTTTTCTAAGGAAAAAGTGGTTCTGCGGTCAGTGCCTTCCTTTTTGCCTAAGGTAGTTTCTCCGTTTCATATGAGTCAGACGGTCTCGCTGCTAGTTCTTGGTTCGCTGGATGGCGGTGAGGCGGACCGCAGGTTACGCCGCCTGGACTTGAAGCGGGTTCTGCGGCAATATTTGAAGGTTTCAGAGTCCTTTCGCAAATTGGATCGTGCTTGTGGTGTTCGGAGGTGCCTGTAAGGGTGAGGCGGCTGCTAAAGCGTCTATTTCTCGTTGGATTAGAGAAGCGATTGCTTCCGCTTATCTCTTGAATGGGAGAGCGATGCCGGCAGGCTTGCGGGCTCATTCTACCAGAGCGCAAGCTACTTCATGGGCAGAGTTTAGATTGGTGCCTCCGGTGGAAATCTGTAAGGCGGCCACCTGGTCATCTCTTCATACTTTCAGTAAGCACTACCGGCTGGATGTGCTAATGGCAAAGGATGCTGCTTTCGTGACGGCGGTGTTACAAGTCGCTTGGAAAGGTTCCACCCAATAGTTACTGCTCTGTTATATCCCTGAAGTGGAGGACTAAACTGGAGACCGATAAGGAAATGAAAATTACACTTACCTGGTAATTGTAGTTCCTTGAGGGATCCAGTTTATCCTCATTCCCGCCCGGGATAATAGGATGATCAGATAGTATTCCTTTGGTGAACAAGTGTGATTACCGGTAGGTATGCATTCTTCTCTTTATCCTGTTTAGTCTGACTTTGCTAAGAGAACAGAAGGGCAGGCACAAAGAAAGAGGCCTGTCTGCAAAAAAAAAAATAAAAAAAAATTGTGTTTATAATTACACATTTAGAGATGGTTATGTTCAATTTCTTCAGAGAAGTTGTTCTATTGGCTAATTTTTTCTTGCTCCCTTGAGTGTGCTTTGTTAATATTTCACTGGGGGTTGATGGGAGAGCCTCCAGACTACATAGTGATATCACGTTTTTGGACATGCCCAGTCTTCAAGTTGCAGGAAGAGGTACACTACCCAGAAGTGGAGGACTAAACTGGATCCCTCAAGGAACTACAGTTACCAGGTAAGTGTAATTTACATATGCTGTTGCTAATGGCAGCTGCAGTCTCCTTTAAAATCTTAGCTAGGATAGGAATATTTGCTGTTGGACAATAATTCAAACATAAGGTGTGTTATCCAGTTTATCTCCTTTCAATAGTGGTGTTAATACCAGATGTCCTAGCTCCATTGGAAAATAACCTCCAGTAAAGATATATTTCTTTGACTAAATTTGTGAATTGACTAGTTGACAAGATATTTAATAAGCCCTCCAGGCAAAGGGTCTAAAATACAACTGCCTCTGCACATTTGTTCAATCAGTGACCTCTCTAAGTTAAATGTAAACTTATCCAATAGGCAGCCTGCTATAATAGGGCATGAGCTGTTCTTAAAGGCATGTTATGGAGTGTTGGTAACAATGTAATATAAGCTCACCCCAACTCAAACAAAACTTGTTTCTTAATGGCAAAAACACACAAAAATGATTGTTCTCCAAACATAGGAAATAATCAACATAGTAGCGGAAAAAACACAAAAGTGGCTAGCAAGGTCTCAGCTTTTCATGGGCAATGGCAGATATTATCAAGACATAAGTCCAGACGCCACCACTCAACTGAAGCCCGATAACATCAACGACCCGCCTATCGGAGGGCGTTATATAATAATCGATCTTTATTATTGGTGCCTAAGCCCAGAAGGGATCCTTTGGCTGATGGGGATTGTGTCAATTTAATTTCCAAGTATTCCCCTTTCAGTTTTTCTATTCAGCGGATTGTGCGGAGGCATATGGGCGTCTTACACACGATACCTTGTTTGGCAAACAAGACCGTGCGGTGTGTTTGGCAGCGTCAACGCAACTTGAGGGAGATTTTGAGTCCCTCGCGTTTGCGTTCCGCTGTCAGTGCGGCAGTTCAAGTGGGGGATCATCGTCCTTGTGGCCGTTCTATTTGTGCAGTGTCTAGTGAGCTGTCCCAGTTAGATTATCATGGGGTTCGGTATAGGTTTAAATACCAGACCTCCTGTGATTCTATGTTAGTTGTGTACGGGGTTGTGTCCTTGCGGTCTGCTGTATGTGGGCAGTACTTGCAGGACGTTTCGGAAGCATATCATAGAGCACAGAAGTAGGCTTAAATGCACTGTCCGAGAGGCGCCTTTGGTCCCACATTGTGTTGAATTTAATCATCAGTTTTCAGAGCTTCGATGTTTTTGTTTGGATCAAGTTTTGGCTGGGAGGGATGGTAAGAGCAGGGAAAAGTCTTTATTACTGTGCGAGCAGAAATGGATTTTTAGGCTTCAGACCGTTGTGCCTGGGGGTTTAAATCTCCGCATTGATTGGGTGGTTTGCCTTTAGTGACTTTGTGCATACTACTTTAAAAAAAAGAGGGGGTGGAGTATTTTGTAGGGGGATCTCTGTTGACGTCCGGAATTGCTATTTAAGGTAGGGGTGGTGTGTTTGGTGTGAGCATGCGCGGCGTTTTTTGTGGC
Source organism: Ichthyophis bannanicus (assembly GCA_033557465.1). NCBI lineage: Eukaryota > Metazoa > Chordata > Amphibia > Gymnophiona > Ichthyophiidae > Ichthyophis > Ichthyophis bannanicus. The sequence goes on from CM066031.1 coordinate 1,371,169,932, forward strand.
ACTGTGGGTGTGCTAGTTTGGCTGCAGCTTGAAAGTAAGTTACTTCTTTATAGTTTTTGTTGTGTAGTAGGAATGGGTGTTTCTTTGTTTCGGCTTTTGAGGAATGTATGGTTGGATTAATGGTGGTTTTTTGTTTTTGTTTTTTCATTAGTTTCCCCTGATGCAGCGAGTTTTCTCACGAAACGTACATGAGCTCAATAGTGACGTCGGGGTAGCGGCCTGTCTTCAACTGCTGTTTATTGCAGTTTAAAAGCTAAGTCTGTTTGGGGGTTGCTGTGGTCGCTTGTGAAAAGTTTTTAACATAGTGGAAGGTGGTGGCAGCGGGTCGTTGATGTTATCGGGCTTCAGTTGAGTGGTGGTGTCTGGACTTATGTCTTGATAATATCTGCCATTGCCCATGAAAAGCTGAGACCTTGCTAGCCACTTTTGTGTTTTTTCTGCTACTATGTTGATTATTTCCTATGTTTGGAGAACAATCATTTTTGTGTGTTTTTGCCATTAAGAAACAAGTTTTGTTTGAGTTGGGGTGAGCTTATATTACATAATAGGGCATGAATGCAGTCCACCCCACCCCTGGTTCCATGCTAAGGACCTGAGTCCAATCAGTTGAATCAAGGTAGACTGAAGGCCCACACTCAGCTTGGTTATTTTCTTTGCAAAAGAATTACAAAATCATCCGCCTTTAAGATGCCACTGGTGCCTGAGATAAATGTTGAACCACCTAGAACAATTTCCAGGAACTATTCTGGCTACTTGTAATTAGCTGTGAGCAATATTGCAGCTGCTTTTCAATCATAGCTTTAAAACAGTTACCTACAGTTGCCACACAGCTCTAACCATTGCATCAGCAAAATTTCATCAAACATGCACCATTTGCTTACACTCTTTTTTGACTTGACTTAACTGACCAGTACACTATGGGCACACTTTAACTCTAGGAAGATCTAAATATGTACACTCTGGAGGAGAGGAGGGACAGGGGAGATATGATTCAAACCTTTAAATACTTAAGAGTATTAATGACTAAATAAACCTCTTCCAAAGACGGGTTAAGCTGTAAAACTAGAGGGCATAACATGAAGCTGCAAGGGGATAAATTGAAAGGCAATGTCAGGAAATACTTTTTCACTGAAAGGGTGGTGGATGTTTGGAATACCCTCCCGATGGAAGTGGTGGGGGAAAATACAGTGACAGAATTCAAAATGGCATTGGACAGACACAGTGGATCCCTTTATGGCAACAGGATAAAATCAAAATAAACTTAACTATCTCTTATATCTGAACAAATAGGGGTGCCCTACAGGGAGTATTGGGTACACCCTAAACAAAGGCATGGGGAGGTGTGACCTGCACGGAGCGACAGATGCACCTACTCTTGCCACCTTGCTGGACAGATTAGATGGACCATACTGGTCTATCTCCAGGAACAAGCAGGAATCTAGTCATCACAAATGGGTATCGTTGGTACCGATGGAGCCTGCGCGGGAACGCTCCCCAGCGTCCAATCAGAAAGCTTTTGGGAGCATCCCACAGCGCCTGCATGCTGCCTTCCCGCCTTTCCCAACTGCCTCTCTCCAGTTCTTCTTTTTCCACGGAGCCAGCAGGTTGTGTTCCTGTCACCGCAGAAGAATTTCCTTATTTCTTTATTTCTTATTTCTTTTTGTGGTTGCGTCTGCTTTCCCCAACGCTCTACTGGTACCGCCGGTATTTCTTTTCTTTTAAAAAAATTATTTTTTCCATTCTTTTACTTCAGGTGCACCTGTCTTTTTGGGCCTTAGGGCCCAGAAATTCCTTTAATATGGAAAAACCTGCTTCAGGTTTTAAAAAGTGCACAAAATGTGGCGGTACCATTTCCATCACCGACACCAATGAATGGTGTTTAAAATGTTTAGGTCCTGACCACTCCATCACAGATTGTGTGTCCTGTACTATGATGTCTAAAAGGGGTCGACAGAACCGAGCTGCTAAGCTCAGTACCCTGTTTCCCTCTGATGCAGCTTCGGTGGCATTGACGTCTTCCAGGGCTGCTGCTTCTTCCCGTGGATCTCAGGTAACTAAACATAAGTCTAGCCGGTCCTCAAAGGGTAGATCTCCTTCTAAGCATCGAGATGCCTCTGGCGTTGCCCTCGAGGATTCTGCACCGGCAAAATTACCCCGGCGGGAGGCTTCGGCTTCCAAAGCACCATCATCGGGGTTCCAGGATGTTCTCGATGGCTCGGCCTCGACAGATCTCCTGGTGCCATGCTCTGGGGTACCGGCAGTTTCCACCGGTACTGATTACCAGTCATTGGCAGCGTCTATGGACCAGAGAATTCTGTCCATAGAACGCAGTCTAGCGGCTTTCCTTGTGGCATCAACGCCCTTGGTACTGCGACAGACAACTCCACCGGTACCGGCATCGATATTGGTATTGCAACCGGTACCGATAGCATCTACATCGGCGTCGATGCCTGCTATGCCGGTACCCTGTCCTTCGATGCCTGCCGGTACCGGAATACAGACAGGCAATACTTCGATTCCTCAGAACAATCTGAGGATTCTGAAAGTTCTGTCGATGCAGCAATGATGCTTCCACAGGAATCGTCCTCCCCTAAACGCAGGATGTCTCCTCCAGAGGACATGTCTTTCCAAGACTTCATCCGAGAAGTGGCTCGGGGCCTGTCCATCACTGTGACCCCTGAAACAGAGCCAAGGGCCAAGGAGTTGGATATTTTACAATATCCCAAAACTCCTAAGGAGGCAGCTACCCTACCCATTCATGAGATTCTATATGATCTCATGTTGAGGATGTGGGAAACACCACTTACCACCTCTCCTCATTCTCGTAGGTTAGATACCATGTATCGTGTCCCTCCTTGTCCTGGTTTCCATAAAACTCAGCTTCCTCACCACTCCATTGTGGTGGAACCTGCTATGAGAAGGATTAGAAGTACAAAAAGACATGCCTCTAATCCACCAGGACGTGAATGCAGAACTCTGGATGCTTTTGGACGTAGAGTCTTTCAAGCTTCCATGCTTGCTGCAAGAATCAGTTCCTATAGTCTCTACATGGGAATGTTCCTAAAGGAAGTTACTAATCATCTACAGACTAAGTCCTTTCATCTCTGAGGATAAAAGGCAGGAGTTTCTCACTTGGCTCAAACATGCCCAAGATGGCTCTAAATTCTCCAACCGTGCAGCCTTCGACTGCTTTGAATGTATAAGCAGAACCTCGGCTATTGCCGTAGGTGCACGTAGAATTGCTTGGCTCCAAGCATCTGATTTAGAGCTCTGGGTACAAGATAAATTGGGAAATATCCCTTGTACTGGTGAGAACATGTTTGGTAAAGATTGGCAAGAAAAAGCCAATGAGATGGATGCTGAAAATTCCACTTTGGATAGACTATCCAAGTCTACTGCTGATCCTGTTAGGAAAAAGTTGTTCAAGAAAACACCTTTTTCTAAGAAGGAGATTTTATCCTGCTTATGGTCAGCAGGCATTTTCTGCAGGTCAGTTTTCAACCAAACGTCAGCAACCACCCAAACAGAAGAAAGCAAAGGCTGCTAGGCCTCAACCGGCTCAGCAGCCTCAGCCTCCTCAGGGCCTTTGACTTTCTGCTAGAGAACGTAGCCTTTCTGGCTCTGGAAGGACCAGAACCGTCCACCATTCCAGGAAGGCTATGCCATTTTGCTCCCAGATGGGGGCAAATAACAGCAGAGCGTTGGACACTCCATCATAAGAGAGGGGTACAAACTTCATTTTTCAAGCATGCTCCCTCCCACAATAGTGAAGCAGTTCAATTCTCCAACCTCTCTCATCGACCTGTTAGGTCAGGAGATTACCATCCTTCTTGCCCAAGGGGCAATAGAAGAAGTGCCTTTTCTTCAACAGGGCATAGGGTTCTATTCCCCTTATTTTCTTATCCCAAAGAAAACAGGGGGATACAGACCTATCTTAGATGTCAGAGAATTGAACAAATTCCTGGTCAAGGAGAAATTCAAAATGATTTCTCTCTGAGCTCTGCTTCCATACATTCAGAGTCAGGATTGGCTTTGTTCTCTAGATCTCAAGGATGCGTACACCCATGTTCTCATCCATCCAACCCACAGAAGGTTCCTTTGGTTCCTGTTTCAAGGAAAGCACTACCAATACAGGGTGCTTCCTTTTGGTCTGGCCTCTGCACCAAGGGTGTTCACAAAATGCATGTCTGTGGTAGCAGCATTTCTACGCACTCTGGGAATATTCGTCTTCCCTTACTTGGACGACTGGCTCATTCGAGCTCCAACACAGTCAGAGGCCAGAACTTCTCTATCCTGAACAATGCGTATCCTTCAGTATTTAGGGCTGGTCATAAACATCCCAAAATCCAGTCTAACTCCTACTCAATCTCTAGAGTTCATAGGAGCCCTGCTGGATACCACAAAGACAAGGGCCTACCTTCCCCAAGCCCGTTGCCTTCGCTTGGTGCAGTTAGCTTCTCAAGCAGCCCTAAAGCCCTTCTTAACTGCTCGAGAAATGTTGCAGTTGCTAGGCCACATGGCATCCACCGTGCATGTGGTACCATATGCTCACCTTCACATGAGGACAGCTCAGTGGACTTTATCCACCCAATGGACCCAGGCATCAGGTTGCCTGTCAGACAGAATAGCAAACACAAGTCGTCTCATTTTGTCTCTCCAATGGTGGAAGTCCACTCAAAATCTGTTGCTGGGGTCCCCCTTTCAGCAACCTCTGCCACAAGCAACTCTTACAATAGATGCTTCTCCAATGGGTTGGGGAGCTCATCTGCAAGACCTCTCCACCCAGGGCACGGACTCCACAAGAGAGTTGTCTACATATTAATCTCTTGGAGCTCAGAGCAATCTTCCTTGCTCTGCAAGTGTTCCACACCCTGCTCAGCTACAAGACAGTCCTTATCCATACGGACAATCAAGTAGCCATGTTCTATGTGAACAAGCAGGGGGGAACAGGCTCTCTATCTCTTTGCAACGAAGCTCTGCGACTGTGGGCCCTCGCTAGAGAGCATCACATCCATCTTCTGGCAGTGTATCTTCCAGGCGTTCAAAACTCTTGGGTAGACAGACTCAGTCGAGTTCTCCTTCCACACGAGTGGTCTCTCCATGCAGATCAGGTGGCCAGGAGTTTTCAGCTTTGGGGAACCCCAGACATAGACCTCTTTGCAAGTCCGTGGAATGCCAAACTTCCCCGGTTCTGTTCCAGACCTCCGGCTCAGGGAGCTCAGGCCAAGGATGCTTTCCTCCTTCACTGGGGTCAAGACTTCCTATATGCCTTTCCACCCATTCCCCTAATTCCCAAAACCCTCTTCAAGCTTCAGAGAGACAGAGGCCACATGATTCTCATAGCACCACATTGGCCACGGCAAGTGTGGTACCCTCTGCTTCTACATCTCTCTCAAGCTCCCTCCCTGGAGCTAGGGTCTGCTCCAGATCTCCTATCTCAGGAGAACGGAATGTTATGGCATCCCAATCCCCAGTCCCTGCATCTCAGGGCTTGGTTGCTGAAGGCCTAGATCTCCAAGATCTTCATCTTTCTCAGCAAGTGAAAGATGTTCTTTATGCTTCTAGGAAACCTTCCACTAGACGTTCTTATGCTTTCAAGTGGAAAAGGTTCACTGTTTGGTGTTCAGAAAAGGGTCTTAACTCCCTTGCTATACCCCTAGAATCTTTACTGGAGTATCTCCTCCATTTGTCTAATGCAGGCCTTAAGACAAATTCAGTAAGAGTCCATTTGAGTGCTATTGCAGCTTCTCTTAAACCTCTAAATGGACAACCTATCTCTTATAGCAAGATTCATGAGAGACCTCCTTCTAACTAAGCCTCCCATTAGACCACCTCCGGTGGCATGGGACTTAATCTGGTTATTGGGCAGCTCATGAAGCCACCTTTCGAACCCTTAGCTACCACCTCCTTGAAATTTCTTTCTTGGAAGGTTATCTATCTCCAGGAACAAGCAGGAATGAGTCTTCACATATGGGTATCGTCGGTACCGACGGAGCCTGCGCGGGAACGCTCCCCAGCATCCAGTAAGAAAGCTTTTGGGAGCATCCCACAGCGCCTGCGCGCTGCCTTCCCGCCTTTCCCAACCGCCTCTCTCCAGTTCTTCTTTTCCGCGGAGCCAGCAGGTTGTGTTCCTGTCACCGCAGAAGAATTCTTAATTTTTTTCTTTATTTTTCTGTTGCGTTTCCCTTCTTCGACGTCAGACCGGTACCGCCGGTCTTTTCTTTTCTTTCTTAAAAAAAAAAAAACAACAACAAACTTTTCTTTCTTCAACTGTTTTTCAGTTTGGGCCTTAGGCCTGAACATATTTTCTCCTCATGGAGAAGCCCGCTTCCGGGTTCAAAAAGTGCACGAAGTGTGGCGGTACTATTTCTGTCACCAACACCCATGACTGGTGTCTAAAATGTTTGGGTCCTGACCATTCCATCACGGATTGTGTGTCCTGTACCATGATGTCTAACAGAGGTCGGCACAACCGAGCAGCCAAGCTCAGTACCCTGTTTCCCTCTGATGCAGCCTCGGTGGCATCGACGTCTTCCAGGGCTGCTTCTTCCTCCCATGGATCTCAGGTAACCAAACATAAATCTAGCCGGTCCTCGAAGGGCAAATCTCCCTCTAAGCATCGAGATGCCTCCGGGCTTGTCCTCGAGGATTCCGCACCGGCAAAATTACCCCGGCGGGAAGTTCCGGCTTCCAAAGCATTGTCTATGGGGTCACAGGTTGACATCGATGGCTCGGCCTCGACCGATCACCTGTTGCCATGTTCTGGGGTACCGGTTGCCTCCACTGGTACCGACATCCAGACTCTGGTGGCGTCAATGGATCAGAAGATTCTGTCCATGCAGCGCACCCTAACGGCATTTATGCAGGCTTCGACGCCTCCGGTACCGCAACAGTCTCTGTTGCCGGTACCGACTCCGGCACCGGCATCGTTCCCGGTGCCGGTACAGATTGCATCGACATCGGCTTCGGTGTCGACTGCAACGGTACCCTGTCCTATGATGCCCATCGGTACCGAACCGGTACCGCTTACTCCCGATGTCGATCCTTCTCGGTACGCGTATTGGGCTTTACAGGAGCATCCAGACAGGCGATACTTCGATTCCTCCGAAGACTCTGAGTCGAAGGTTTCTGTCGATGCACTGGTACTTCTTCCTCAGGAGTCTGATTCTCCAAAACGAAGAATGTCTCCTCCAGAAGGCTTGTCTTTTCAGGACTTCATTAGGGAAGTGGCTAGGGGCCTCTCCATTACAGTGGCCCCTGAGTCAGAGCCTAGAGCCAAGCAACTAGATTTTTTGCAATATCCTAAGGCTCCTAAAGAAGCAGCTACTTTACCTATTCATGAGATTCTCTATGATCTCATGTTGAGCATGTGGGAGACTCCTCTTACCACCTCTCCTCATTCTCGTAGATTAGACACCATGTACCGTGTCCCTCCTTGTCCTGGCTTTCATAAGTCTTAGCTTCCTCACCACTCTATTGTGGTAGAGTCTGCCATGAGGGAAATAAAGAGTGCAAAGAGACACTCATCTAATCCTCCAGGACGTGAATGCAGGACCCTTGATGCTTTTGGCCGAAAGGTTTTCCAAGCTAATATGCTTGCTGCCAGAATCAACTCCTATAGTCTCTATATGGGGATGTTTCTAAAAGAAGTCACAGATCATCTGCAGACTTTAGCCCCTTTTATTTCAGAAGATAAAAGGCAGGAATTTCTCACTTGGCTTAAACATGCCCAAGATGTTTACAAATTTTCCAACCGTGCAGCCTTTGACTCTTTTGAGTGTGTAAGCAGAGCCTCGGCTATTGCCATAGGTGCACGCAGAATTGCTTGGTTACAAGCCTCTGATTTGGAACTTTGGGTCCAAGATGAACTGGGAAATCTTCCTTGTACAGGTGAAAACCTTTTTGGCAGGGATTGGAAAGCAAAGGCCACTCAGATGGATGTTGAGAACTCTACTTTGGATCGACTTTCAAAGTCTACCTCTGTTCCTGCTAAGAAAAGGTTGTTCAAAGACTACTTTTTCTAAAAAGGGAAGATACTATCCTGCTTATGGTCAGCAGGCATCATCTGCAGGTCGTTTTTCTGCAAAGCGTCAGCAACCACCTAAACAGGCCAATTCAAAGGCTGCCAGGCCTCCCACGACTCAGCAGTCTCAGCCTCCCCAGGGCCTTTGACTTGCAACTAGAGAACTTAGCCTTTCTGGCTCTGGAAGAACCAGAGCCCCTCATCATTCCAGGAAGGTTGGCTTACTTTGCTCCCAGAATGGAGCAAATTACAACAGAGCAATGGACCCCCTTTCCATTCTAAAGGAAGGGTACAAGCTTCATTTCTTGAACCTTTCTCCCCACACCATGGTGAGACAGTTCAATTCTCCAACATCTCTCCTCAACCTTCTGGGTCAGGAGATTGCTATCCTTCTTGCCCAAGGGCCAATAGAAGAAGTACCCCTTCTTCAACAGGTCTCAGGGTTCTTCTCCCCTTATTTTCTTATTCCAAAGAAAACAGGGGGCTATAGACCCATATTAGATCTCAGAGAATTGAACAAGTTTCTATTCAAAGAGAAATTCAAGATTATTTCTCTCTGTACTCTGCTGCCATACCTTCAGAGTCAGGACTGGCTTTGTTCTCTAGATCTCAAGGATGCGTACACCCATGTCCTCATCCATCCAACACACAGAAGGTTCCTTCGGTTCCTTTTTCAAGGAAAGCACTACCAATACAGGGTGCTTCCTTTCAGTCTGGCCTCTGCACCAAGGGTGTTCACGAAATGCATGGCAGTAGTAGCTGCATTTCTACACACTCTAGGAATATTCGTTTTCCCATATTTGGACGACTGGCTCATTCGAGCTCCATCCCAGTCAGAGGCCCAGATTTCTCTAACCTGCACAATGCGTGTCCTTCAGTATTTGGGACTGGTAATAATCATCCCAAAATCCCATCTCACCCCTACTCAGTCTCTGGAGTTTATAGGGGCCTTGCTGGATACCACAACTGCAAGGGCCTATCTTCCTCAGGCCCGTTGCCTACGCTTGGTGCAGTTAGCCTCCCAGATACAGTTAAAGTCCCTTTTAACTGCTCGAGAGATGTTACAACTATTAGGCCACATGGCATCCACCGTGCATGTGGTTCCATATGCTCGCCTTCACATGAGGGCAGCTCAATGGACTTTGTCCACCCAATGGACTCAGGCATCAGGTTGCCTGTCAGACAAAATAGCAAATTCCAGTCACCTATTTTGGTCTCTCCAGTGGTGGAAGTCCCCTCCAAATCTGTTGCTGGGGTCCCCTTTTCAGCAGTCGCTACCCCAAGCAACTCTGACAACAGATGCTTCTCCAATGGGTTGGGGAGCTCATCTGCAGGATCTCTCCACCCAGGGCATCTGGTCTCCACAGGAGACTTCTCTGCATATCAATTTCTTGGAACTCAGAGCAATATTCTGCTCTCAGAGTGTTCCATTCCCTGCTCAGCTACAGGACAGTCCTCATCCATACGGACAACCAAGTAGCCATGTTCTATGTAAACAAGCAGGGCGGGACTGGCTCTCTCTCGCTTTGCAACGAAGCATTGCGACTGTGGGCCTTCTCCAGAGAGCATCACATCCATCTTCTGGCAGTATATCTTCCAGGCGTTCAAAACTCTTGGGCGGACAGACTCCCTCCACATGGACCAGGTAGCCAGGATTTTTCGAATTTGGGGAACCCCGGAAATAGACCTCTTTGCAAGTCCGTGGAATGCCAAACTTCCCCGGTTCTGTTCCAGAATTCCGTGTCAGGGAGTTCAGGCCAAGGATGCCTTTCTCCTTCACTGGGGTCAAGACTTCCTTTATGCCTTTCCACCAATTCCCCTAATCCCAAGACACTATTCAAGCTTCAGAGAGATCAAGGGACCATGATCCTCATAGCACCACATTGGCCACGCCAAGTGTGGTACCCTCTACTTCTGCATCTCTCTCAAGCTCCTTCCCTGGACTTGGGCTCTGCACCAGACCTTCTGTCCCCGGAAGAGGGAACTTTGTGGCTCCCAAACCCCCAGTCGCTCCATCTCAGGGCTTGGTTGCTGAGGGCCTAGACCTTCAAGATTTTCATCTCTCTCAGCAAGTCAAAGATGTTGTTCGTGCCTCTAGAAAGCTTTCTACTAGACGTTCCTATGCTTTCAAATGGAAAAGATTTATCATTTGGCGTTCAGGGAAAGGTCTAAACCCTCTTGCAATACCTCTGAATTCTCTACTAGAGTATCTCCTGCATCTATCCCATGCAGGTCTGAAAACAAATTCAGTAAGAGTCCATTTGAGTGCTATTGCAGCGTCCCTCAAGCCTCTCAATGGACAACCTGTTTCCTCTCATCCTCTTATAGCAAGATTCATGAGAGGCCTTCTTTTAACTAAACCTCCCATTAGACCACCTCCAGTGGCATGGCACTTAAACCTGGTTCTTGGCCAGCTTATGAAGCCACCCTTTTAACCTTTAGCCACCACCTCCTTGAAATTCCTTTCTTGGAAAGTTATTTTTCTCATTGCAGTCACCTCAGCACGCCGCATCAGTGAGTTGCAAGCTTTGGTGGCTAATCCTCCTTATACAAGGTTCCATCATGATAAGGTAGTCCTCAGGACCAATCCACACTTTATGCCTAAAGTGGTCTCACCTTTTCATCTGAACCAAGAGGTATATTTACCTGTCTCTTTTCCAGGACCTCATGCATCAAATGCAGAGAGGAATCTTCATACCTTGGATTGTAAGAGAGCTCTCGCTTTTTACTTACAAAGAACACACAACATAGAAAGTCTTATCAACTCTTTGTTGCTTTAGATCCTTCTCATTTAGGACTTCCAGTCTCTAAGAGAACACTGTCCAACTGGATTGCTCAGTGTATTTCTTTCGCCTACCAGAGTAGGAACATTTCTCTGGAGGGCCATGTCACAGCTCACAATGTGAGAGCCATAGCAGCCTCAATGGCTCATCTAAACTCTGTGTCCATCGACCAAATCTGTCGAGCGGCCACCTGGGCCTCGGTTCATACCTTCACAGCCCATTACTGTTTGGACAGAGACTCCCGCCGGGATGCCTTGTTTGGTCAGGCTGTTCTCTAACACCTGTTCCATTCCTAATCAACTCCTACCCACCAATCCTGGTCGGATGCCAGAGATCCATGGGGGGAGGTAGAGTCCTTTTCAAGGACACACAACCTGGGGTTTCTCCCTGGCATCTGCAGCTAGGGAGTCCCCATATGTGAAGACTCATTCCTGCTTGTTCCTGGAGATAGCACAGTTACTTACCTGTAATAGGTGATCTCTGGGAACAGCAGGAATAAGTCTTCACAACCCACCCACCTCCCCTAGGAGTTGTATCTCTCTATCTATCTTTCCTTTCCTCTCTCTCTCTTTGTCTCAGCTTTAAAACTCGAACTGGAGAGAGGTGGTTGGGAAAGGCGGGAAGGCAGCGCGCAGGCGCTGTGGGATGCTCCCAAAAGCTTTCTTACTGGACGCTGGGGAGCATTCCCGCGCAGGCTCCGTCGGTACCTACGATACTCATATGTGAAGACTTATTCCTGCTGTTCCCAGAGATCACCTGTTACAAGTAAGTAACTGTGCTTTCTCATTGCAATCACATCAGCACGCCGCATTAGTGAATTGCAAGCACTAGTAGCTAATCCACCTTATACAAGGTTTCATCATGACAAGGTAGTCCTTAGGACTCATCCACACTTTATGCCTAAGGTGGTCTCGCCTTTTCACCTCAATTAGGAGGTCTATCTACCTGTCTTTTTTCCAGGACCTCATGCATCAAGTGCAGAGAGGAATCTTCATACCCTGGACTGTAAAAGAGCTCTGGCTTTTTATTTACAGAGGACACAGCAACATAGAAAGTCTTCTCAGCTCTTTGTTGCTTTTGACCCTTCTCATTTGGGACTGCCAGTCTCCAAGAGAACACTATCCAACTGGATTGCTCAGTGTATTTCTTTCGCCTATCAGAGTAAGAATCTTTCTCTGGAGGGCCATGTCACAGCTCACAATGTGAGAGCCATGGCAGCCTCAATGGCTCATCTGAACTCTGTGTCTATTGACTACATCTGTCGAGCAGCCACTTGGGCCTCGGTTCATACCTTCACAGCGCATTACTGCTTGGACAAGGACTCTCGCCGGGATGCCTTGTTTGGTCAGGCTGTTCTCAAACACCTGTTCCATACTTAGTCAAGTCCTACCCGCCATCCCTGATAGGATGCCAGAGATCCATGGGGAGAAGTGGAGTCCTCCTCAGGGACACACAACTTCTGGGGTCTCTCCCTGGCACCCAAAGCTAGGGAGTCCCCATGTGTGATGACTAGATTCCTGCTTGTTCCTGGAGATAGCATAGTAACTGGTGATCTCCGGGAACAGCAGGAATTTAGTCCTCACAACCCACCCACCTCCTCTAGGAGATGTATCTCTCTAACTCTCTCTTTCCTTTCCCCCTCTCTCTCTTTGTCTCATCTTTAAAACTCAACTGGAGAGAGGCAGTTGGGAAAGGCAGGAAGGCAGCACGCAGGCGCTGTGGGATGCTCCCAAAAGCTTTCTGATTGGACGCTGGGGAGCATTCCCGCGCAGGCTCCGTCGGTACCGACGATACCCATATGTGAGTACTAAATTCCTGCTGTTCCCGGAGATCACCTGTTACAGGTGAGTAACTATGCTTTATCTGCCATCATATACAATGTAAGCATAGGATGGTTAAGTGGCTTACTGAATCATGCAATGAGTGGTAGATATAGGAATTCAGATTTTATCAAACTAGGCTTGCAGCCCTGTGCTAACTACTGCTCTTAACTACCAGTTTTATCAAAGGACCTAAATTTCCTATATGACACAGTGATTGACTGTCTGTCCTTGTTGCAGATCTTTCCTGCTAAGCATGCTTCCCACAGTCCTCATCATTGGATTTTTGCTGTACACACTGAGGAGAGGACCTGCTGGCAGCCGGCCAGGCCGGGGAATGGGTGGTCTCTTCAGCGTAGGCGAAACCACGGCCAAGGTTCTCAAGGATGAAATTGATGTGAAATTTAAAGATGTGGCTGGCTGTGAGGAGGCAAAATTAGAGATTATGGAATTTGTGAATTTCTTGAAGAATCCTAAGCAGTATCAGGACCTAGGAGCCAAAATTCCAAAGGTGAGGCACCAAGCTGTGAGGCTAATTATCTTTTAGCAAAGGTAAATTAAGAAATCACTAAAGGCAACAAAAGTGTGATGTTTTTACGTTTTAATATAAAGATTTGTCAGTTAGGCAAAATGATTGATTCCTCCTCTGAATTTAATTCAACTGTAGGAATGAAATACATCTTTATTTTGAATGTTTTTAAGCCCTCACATGCTGTTGTCACATTAGAACTTTTTGCAAGCATCATACTGATATTTGTAATACATCAGTAATGAAAAATTTTAAAGCACAAAATGATATAGAAATATAAAAATGTATTTATGGAAGAAAAGATAGGAAGCTAAGAGTAAGAGCGAATGGCAGGAATAGAGCCCAGAAAGGTACCCAGTGATATTGTGCAGAATGTTTGGAAAATTTTGAAATGGCATAGTATTTCTGTTGTCTGTGCCAAGAACTGGGTATGTTTTTCTTGACTTTCGGTGAAACCACTCCTTGGCATGGAGTGATCTTTGGCTGTTATGTTAACTAGTCTCGGGTAATTTTTTGCCATTTTGTCCAGTCTTATATATATTATTTTACCAAATTTGAGAGCATAGAGTGTGCTATTCTCATGTGTGTCTGGGCTTATGGGGTACAGGGATGTTGAGAGTTTCCATATGTTCAGCTCTGATGAGCAGGGGGGGATCTTGCATGTGGTGCTGAGGAGCCTTCCCTTCCAGTACATAATTCTGGTTAGAAAGGGAATCATTTTAATGGGCATTTGCCATAGTGGGTTGAGCAAAAAGAGTGAAGCCATAGTTTTAGGGAAAATCTGCAGTATCTTTTATGGTCTCTATTAGCTTTTTTTACCACCAACTCAGTGAAAATTTCAAATATATTTTAGTACAGGAATTATATATTATCTCCAGGAACAAGCAGGAATGTCACGTTTGGGTGACATCAGTACCGACTCAGCCCGTGCTGGAATGCTCCCCATCGTCCAATTGGAAAGCCTTTGGGAGCACCCCACTGCGCCTGCACGACTGTCTTCCTGCCTTCCCAACTCCCTCTCTTCAGTTCTTCATTTTCTGCAGAGCTAGCAGGAAGCAAATCCGGTCACCGCAGAGAAAACTTCTCTTTTTGTGGATAGCACTTTTTCCTTCCTATCATCGCTGGCACTGTCAGACATCGCCGGTCCCCTTATTCTTTTCTTTTAAATCTAGGTTTTCCCTTTCAAAAAAAGAAAATTAAACTTGGGTGTCTCGATGCCCTCTTAGGCCTTAAACCTTCCATAGCCTCTCCATCCTTCAAAGGCATGGAGAAACCAGCTAATGGTTTAAAAAAAATGTTCTACGTGTACCAGCACTATCTCAGCGACTGACACACATGACGTGCTTAAAATGCCTCGGCCCAGATCACCAGCCAGAAGATTGTCCCCTCTGTCAGAAAATGACATGGAAAGGTCTACAGGACCAGGATTCTAAATTTCGGAGACTCTTTGCCTCTGACACAATGTTGTTGGAGTACACTTTGTCGAGGGCCTCATCCTCCTCTCATAGATCACAGGTATCCTCAAAGTCTAAGCACAAGTCCGCATTGAAGCCGGACAAAACCTCCAGGGGTAGATCTCGCTCAAAGCATTGAGATCCCTTGGCTGTTGCATCGGAGGTGGATCGGCTTGCCAAACAGCCCCAGCAGAAGTTAACATAACAGCCAAAGATCACTCCATGCCAAGGAGTGGTTTCACCGAAAGTCAAGAAAAACATACCCAGCTGTCCTCCAAAGCCTCAGAGAGGCTCCAGGATGCTCCCGAGGCCTCAATCTCTGAAGAGCTACCCCTGCCATTCTCTGGGACAGTAGCGCAAGTACCTGCAACAGATGTCCAGGCATTGACAACCTAGATAGACCTGCGCATACTGGCCATTGAGTGGAGCTTGGGAGCTGTCCTGGCAACCTTGGTACTTATAAAGCACTTGACTCCAGGCACCGTCCCGTTGATAGTAGTACCGATGTTGACACCAGTTGCGGGCATGCATCAGGACTAAGGTAGATGACGTCGATGTCGCTGCCATCCATGCCCTCCTTTGAAACTATCACCAATGTCTGTACCTAACCCAAATGGTTCACAGAGGTCGGTACCT
Source organism: Ichthyophis bannanicus (assembly GCA_033557465.1). Taxonomy (NCBI): domain Eukaryota; kingdom Metazoa; phylum Chordata; class Amphibia; order Gymnophiona; family Ichthyophiidae; genus Ichthyophis; species Ichthyophis bannanicus. The sequence continues at coordinate 1,371,185,177 of CM066031.1, forward strand.
TGGAGCATCGGTACAGACATCTGTACTCGTCGATACTTCAAGTCCTCCGATTCTGATTCCAGCACTTTGGATGCGGAGTCACTCGATTCCTGGGGCCCCCAGGACCTTCCTTCGGAGCCTTCCCCACCACAACAGCGATACATGTCACCTCCGGAAGACATTTCTTTCTAGGAATTCATTTGAGACCTAGCCAATGGTCTCTCCATCACAGTAACATCGGAGAAGGAGCCGAGGAATTGGAGATCCTCCAATACCCATCAGCACCCAAAGAGGCAGCCACTCTGCCAGTGCACCTCATCTTTCGTGATCTTATCCGTATGTGGGAGACGCCTCTCACGGTCTCACCTCACAGTCGATGACTCGATACCATGTATCAGGTACCGGAGTGTCCTGGTTTCCAAAAGCCGAAGTTCCCCCACCATTTCATGGTGGTTGAATTGGCAGTGCCCAAATTAGAAGCTCAAAGACCCATTCCTCTAGCCCTCTAGGTAGAGAATTGAGAACCCTTGATGTCTTTAGGCATCTGTGCTTCCAGGCATCCATGCTCTCTGCTTGGATCAACTCCTATATCCTCTACATGGAAATGTTCCTCAAAGATGTGTCCAGGGATCTCAAGGCCTTTGCTCCTCTCCTCCCAGATGACAAGAGGGCAGAGACTCACCCTAGTCAAGCCAAAATGTATTAAAGCTTGTCAGTAGGGGCCACCTTTGATGCTTTCAAATGCACAAGCAGGGCCTCAGCAATATGCATTGGTGCCCACAGAATTGCATGGCTTCAAGCCTCAAATCTTGAACAGTTGGTTGAAGATAAACTGGGCAACATACCTTGCATAGGTGAAAACCTCTTTGGCAAAGACTGGCAAGATAAGGCTTCTCAGAGTCAGAAAACACTACTCTAAAGAGACTGTCTAGAACAGCAGCTGACCCTGCTAGAAAAAAGGAAGTTGCAAAGAAGTCTTTCTACAATAAGAAGAAGAGATTCTTCTCTTCTTATCCTCCTGCTTCTCAGTACCAGAGTCAGACCCCACAGAAGAGGCAACAGCCTCCTAAGCAGCAGAAAGAAGCCACAGATGGCTAAACCTCAACCATCTCCGCAGCCACAGTCTGCGCCTGTTTTTTGACTCATTTCTAGAGAATATTGCCACCCAGCCTCTGGAGGACCCCCACCCCCTCCACATAGCAGGCAAACTGTGTCACTACACCCACAGATGTCATCTCAGAGCAGAGGACACTAACCATAGTCCAGGAGGGGTATGGACTTAATTTGCAAAATCTGCTCCCCTCCACTTTCATGGGGGAATATCAAACGCAACCCCCACTTGCTGCTTTCCTAGAGGATGAGGTGTCTTCTTTTCTCTCTCAAGGGTCATAGAGAATGTCCCGACATCTCAGCCGGGAGTGTGTTTCTACTCTCCGTACTTTCTCATTCCAAAGAAACTGGAGGATACAGACCCATTCTGGACCTCAGAAACCTTAACAAGTTTCTAGTCTGGGAAGAAAAGTTCAAGATGATCTCCCTCAGGACTCTTCTTTCCTACCTCCAGAATCGGGACTGGCTCTCTTCTCTAGATCTAAAAGAAGCATATACACATATCCTCATCCATCCAGGACTCAGGAAATATCTACACTTTACCTTTCAAGGAACACATTTATCAATACAGAGTCCTTCCCTTCGGACTCGCCTCTGCCCCAGGAATCTTCACAAAGTGCATGGTGATCGTGGCCGCATACCTAAGGTCTCTGGGGATATTCATCTTCCATTGCTTAGACCAGTGTTTCCCAACCCAGTCCTACGGGGCACACCGGCCAGTCAGGTTTTCGGGATATCCCTAATGACTATGCATGAGATATATATGCATTAGAGATATCCTGCCAACCTGACTGGTTTGTGGCCCTCCAGGGCTGGATTTGGAGACCCCTGCCTTACACTTCTGTCATTTAAGATTGTGAGTGGGCAAGGTGCAGATGTCCTAGACATCGAAAGGGTATATAGAATGTGACACATTCCTCCTCGATTCTCACCACCACCAAAATATTGTCTATTAGACAACTTTTTGGTGGTGGTGAGAATCGAGGAGGAATGTGTCACATTCTATATACCCTTTCGATGTCTAGGACATCTGCACCTTGCCCACTCACAAACTTAAATGACAGAGGTGTAAGGCAGGGGTCTCCAAATCCAGCCCTGGAGGGCCACAAACCAGTCAGGTTGGCAGGATATCTCTAATGCATATATATCTCATGCATAGTCATTAGGGATATCCCGAAAACCTGACTGGCTGGTGTGCCCCGTAGGACTGGGTTGGGAAACACTGGCTTAGACGACTGGCTCATAAAAGCAGACACTTTCCAGGAGGTACAGCTTTCCTTACATTGTACCATCATAGTACTACAACACTTAGTATTTGTCGTAAACTTCCCAAAATCCCATGTCGTTCCAACTCAAAAGCTAGAGCCCTACTTAGACACCCAACAGTCCAGGGCATTTCTGTTCCAGATCCACTGTACCCGTCTAATCAAACTAGCATCCCAAACGCTCCAACAGGTCCATCTGACCACCCGTGAACTGCTGCAGCTCCTCGGGCACATGGTCTCCACGTCATGCACCCTGATGATTGATGCCTTCAAACTGGGTTGGGGAGCACACCTCAGCAACCTGTCTAGACAGGGGCTGTGGACAACGCACAAGTTGCACTTCCAAATCAATCTTCTGGAACTTCGTGCTATCTCAAATGCCCTCTAGGTGTTTCAACACCACCTCAGGGCACAGCAGGTCGGACAATCAAATCGTCATGTTCTGTGTGAAGAAACAGGGAGGAACCGGCTCATGGCCCCTCTGCGAGGAGATTCTTCACACGTGGTCCTTTGCCATTTCTCATCAAATACACCTCCAAGCTGCGTACTTTCTGGGGAAGCTCAATGTCTTGGCAAACAAGCTGAGTCTCATCCTTCTTCCTCACAAATAGTCTCTCCATCCGGACACAACGTCCTACATCTTCCAGACCTAGGGAATTTCAGACATAGATCAGTTTGCTACTCTGCAAAATGCCAAGCTTCCTCGCTTCTGCACAGGGACTCCGATATCCAGCAACCAGCAGGTGGATGCCTTCCACCTACACTGGGGTCAGAGTTGTGTTATGCTTTCTCTCATATACCCCTTATTCCCAAGACACTTTTCAAACTTCAGTCTGACAAGGGCTCCTTGATTCTCATAGCTCCTCACTGGCTGCGGCAACCGTAGTTTCCACTACTACTACATCTGATTCAAACTCGGCCTCTCTGATTGAGATCTGTACCCGATCTCCTCTCCCAGAACGACGGCTCACTGCTCCATCCCAATCCACAGTCTCTCCGCCTCACAGCTTGGCTGCTGAGAGCATAGCTTTATAAAGCTTTGCCCTTACTCAAGAGGTTAATGAGATCCTCTTGGCTTCTAGAAAGCTCTCCACCAGATGTTCGTACACTTTTAAGTGGCATAGATTCTCTGTCTGATATTCTCAGAAATATCTCCATTCCTTTTCTGCTCCAGTGGAGTCGCTCCTACAGTATCTCCTCCACCTATCCTCGGCAGATCTAAAGACCAACTCAGTGAGAGTCCACCTCAGTGCTATTGCAGCCTCTCACCACCCACTGGATGGACAGCCCATCTCCTCACATCCGCTAGTAGCACTTCTCATGAGAGGTCTCCTGCTGTCCAAACTGCCCATCGGGACCTCATCATTCTAGCACAGCTTCTCAAGCTGCGCTTTGAACCATTGGCCTCAACCTCCCTAAAGTTCCTATCTTAGAAGGTACTCTTCTTCATTGCCCTCACTTGAGCTCGATGCATTAGTGAGCTTCAGGCTCTGGTGACACAATCCCCCTATATACCAGGTTCCACCATGACAAGGTCGTCCTTTGGACTCACCTACACTTTATGCCAAAGGTAGTGTCTCCTTTCCATTTAATCCAGTTGATTTACCTTCCAGCCGTCTTTTCTAAACAGCACGCATCTCGAGTAGAAGCAACTCTGCACCCTCTTGACTGCAAGCATGCATTGACTTTTTATCTCCAAAGGACTCGGTCATCGTAAAGACTCGCAATTGTTCATCTCCTTTGACTCTAGTCACCTGGGTCTACCTGTATCTAAATGTACGCTCTCCAGATTGATAGCGAACTGTGTTTCATTTGCCTATGATAAAAGCAGGACTCGCCCTGGAAGGGCATGTCACTGCTCACAATGTTGGTGCCATGACCACCTCGATGGCAAACCTACGTTCAGTAGCCATGGACGAAATTTGCAGGGTGGCAACATGTGGGTAAGGTCATCCTGGAGCGGGTGCACCACCTGGTCCCGAAAAAGGAGGGCCTTGTTAGATCCCGGGTGGTGATTGCATGCTTCTTAAACTATGCACAAATGGAAGCCGTGCTAAGAGCTGCAAGGGTGCAATGCAATACTGAGGTCTGTCCATGCGGGCTCCTCCTCTTCCAAGATTACGCCATATCTTGTCAGTCGGCGGCAGAAGGAATTTGCAACGGTCTGTGGCCAGATAGCAGCACTGGAGCTGCGGTTTGCCTTATACCTGGCTCGCCTCCGCATTGACGACAATAGGCATCGGAAGGTATTCTTCAGTCCAGCAAAAGCGGTGTGGTTTTTGGAGGCCCTGCCAAGCGACTGAAATATTGAGCCAGTTTGGACAGACGGGTAAGGACTTGTTTTATGGCTATTAGCTGATGCCATCTCTCAAAACAAGACTTTGTGCTCCAGCTATTTGGATCTCCTACTATCTGTGGCCAGGATGGATCCTTGAGGTCGGGATTGAGTCTGCTGGACCATGGAATGGCAGTAACACCTACAAGGCCCGTGGACGCTCGAGAGTGCTGACTGCCTCCTGGAGCTGGTTTACCCTGACATCTAGGGGCTCTATACTATAAATATCTACTGTCCTTTCCTTAACTTGGTCTGTGGCACTGGACTACAGGACAATGCGAAGGTTATGCATGCAAAGTGTGGGGGGGGGGGGGGAGAATGAATGGAAGTAGGTATTTGAACAATGCGGGATGAATGCTGTTGGAAGGTCCGACTAGATAGGCCATGTGGTCTTTTTCTGTCATTTTTCTATGTTTCTGTGAATGGGATAAGGGGAATGGGATGTTTGTAGAATCAATGGGGTATGGAGGGATAGAAATGTTTGTGTTTGCTTGCGCTGTTGACTTTCATGGGATCTGCTGAAAAAAAAAGTTATAGCTTACTAGTAGGCTCTTCATGGGGATTATCGACACAGCCATTGTTTGGGAACCATTATGATGGCATGCTTCTTCTCAGACCAGATCTGTATGGGATCGTCAGGAAGGGAACATAGCACTTCGCCAGTGCTGAGTGGGCAGGCCTGGCAGAGCCACACAGGCACCCATGCTCTGAAGGGCGAGGGAACCCCCCATATCTTCTCTAGAGGTGAAGATATGGTGAGATTTTTTTTGTGAATGCCGACATGGGGCTGTGACCAATAGCACAGGCCTAGGGCTTCAGTGCGCATATAGCTGGAATTCATGGGTGGGACTGGGAGGCTACAGGGGGAATGCCTTCAGGAGGATCCCGGGTTAGGGGTGGGGCCCTATGCAATCCTGACTGTAGTGGAGGGCTCCAAGTTGAAGTAGTGGTGGTGAAGTTCTAAGGGGGGGAGGTTTACAGGGGGGGCAGGGATGGGATGGGATAGGGGAGGAAGTGTGGGCTTGGGGTGGAGTAATTGGGTCCAGTTGGCATACACACAGAAGAGAACACGATTGGTGGAAGGACAAGAAGGGATTAAGATGGGAACCTACAAAAGGGGATAGACGTGGGCAGTGATGGGACTTCTAAAGGGGTAGTAGAAGGGGATCTTAGGCTGGGGAGATCCTTTGGTTTTGGAGAAGGTCCTTTTTTATGGGGCTATTTCTTTCACCTGGGGATCACATGATTAAGCGGGGTCTCGGGTTGATCTCTTGGAAGGTCTATGGCATTGGCTGCCCTATAAAGCACCACAAAGTGCTAATAGCACTGAGAGACCAACAGGTGGATATTGTATTACTACAATAAACTCTCACATGATGGCGGCTGAATACGCCAAACTAAAGAGATGCTGGGTGAGGGTAGTTTATAGGGCCTCTGCAGGCAGTAAATAGGCGAGGTTAGCGATTCTAATTCACAAAACAGTGGATTTGCAAGTAGAGAAGGCCATCTGTGACCCCGGAGGCGCTTTCTCTTAAGGACTGCCTTCCGGGCATACCGCTTTTGTTGGGGAAACCTTTATGGCCCTAACCAATACAATTGGAGCTTTTTTGATGTGCTGGTTTAGTGCCTGACCTTGGGCACTGACCACATTGTTATGGTATGGGGAGACGTCACTTGTGTTCTTGACCATGGGGTTTCTTTTATTTATTTACTTAAAATTTGTTTATATCACCTTTCTACAATTCAAGGCAGTGTACGTAGAACACAACAGAGCAGTGTAGGAACAACTGCTTTACAAAGAACAAGAACAGATAACATAAACATGCTATGTTACATAGCTGTGGTCATTGTAAATAAACTATGTACAACGGGGGGGGGGGGGTAGGGGAGGGTAAGGAGGGGTTGTGGGGCATATATTGAAGGATGGGAGGGTGAGCAGGACTGGCTAACAGGAGCTAGCTAGGTTGACAAGCTAGATCAAGTTAAGTCATGTTGGGTTGTGGATCCTGGGTTAATGTTGTGGTGAAATGTTTGTTTTATTTTATTTATTTAACTGTATTTATATCCCGCTTTTCACCGGGTCAAAGCGGTGGGACATATCCCCCCCCCCCTGTTATCAATAGTGGGGGGGGGGGGGGGCCATCACCGGGGGCTCAACATTGATGATTTTGGGATAAACATAGAGACTGACAGGATAGCAGAGTTACTGGTCTGGAGTTCTTGAAGAGAAATAGGGGGGATTCCTATTCAGAGATGTTCTTGGAATAGGACGGTTTTTAGCTGCTTTTTGAATGATGGGAGATCACCATTGTTCCAGATGTGGTTTGGTAGAGAGTTCCAGAGGGATGGGGCATAGAGTTCAAAGGCTCTGTTGCAGGTCCGTTGTGTTGCCTTGGTTCTTTTGTGGGGGACGGCAATGGAGCTGTTGGAGGATTGTCTGGTTGTTCTGCTGTGGGTTGGGCGAGGCAGTAGGGTGCGGAGTGGGGGTGCCTTTGTGTTTGGTGGATGGTTTTGTGGGTGAGTAGAAGAGCTTTGTACTTGATTCTTGCTTCGATGGGAGAATATGAAGGTCTCTCAGAATTGGGGTGATGTGGTCCCGTTTCTTTGCATTGTGAATTATTCTCGCCGTGGTGTTTAGGGCAGTTCGGAGGGGATTGGTTTGTGTGGCAGGTAGGCCATGGTAGATTATGTTGCAGTAGTCCAGATGAGGGAGTGTCAGAGCTTGCATTACTGTCCTGAAGTCCTGTGGTTCGAGGAGAGGTCGGAGACGTTGTACTGTTTTCGCCTTGTGGGATACAGTTCTAGTGGTCTTGTTGATTTGCTGCTTAAGGGTTAGGGCTTGGTCAATGATAATGCCGAGATATCTTATGTGTGGTTGTATTTGAATTTGCGTGGTTCCCATGGTGAGGTGAGTGGGTGGTTTGAAGTCTGGTCTTTTGTCACTATAAGAGCTTCGGTCTTCTTTATGTTAATGGATAAGTTGTTCTCTTGTAGCCAGTTGGATACGTCGTTGAAGCAGGTTGATAGCTGGTCGTTTGTTGGGTCTGTGGTTGTAATTGGGGCGTAGAGCATTATGTCGTTGGCGTATATGTGGAAGTTGACATTGTGAGTGCATATAACTGAACAGAGTGGACGGAGGTAGATGTTGAAAAGATGTTGATAGTGTGGATCCTTGAGGTACTCCTTGATGTTGCTGGAAGGGGGGTGAGGTTGAGGTTTTGGTGCGGATCAGTTGCTGTCAGTTGGTTAGATAGGTCCTGAACCATTGGAGTACAGTATCTTTGATCCCAATTGTTTGGAGTCTGTGGATAAGGGTGTTATGGGAGATGGTGTCGAAGGTCGCTGATATATCCAGGAAAATTAGGATGTATCCTGAGTGTTTCTCTTGGGTTCCTATGATGAGGGTGTTCATCAGCGTGGTCATGAGGGTCTCGACCCCATGTAATGGTCGGAATCCGTGTTGCTGCGGGTCCAGTATGATGTTGTCTAGGTGTTCTTGAAGCTGACGTTGGACTATCTTCTCGATTATTTTTGCGGTGAATGGGAGGCTCGCTACTGGTCTGTAGGAGGTGGGGACTAGGGGATCTAGGTTGTGCTTTTTTAGGGTTGGTCGAATGATTGTGGTCTTGAGGGCGTCTGGCATATGTTCTTGGAAAAGGTATGTTTTGAGCTTCTTCCTGAAGGTGGAGAGGTCCGAGCATTCTCTCAAATCAATCGGGGGGGGGGGGGGGGGGTTCCAAACAGTAGGTGCAAATAGGGAGAATACACAGTTACATGTGAATTGTTTGCTTTTAGTTATTCGAGTTGGGAAATTAAGAAGGTTGGGCGAGTTGTATCGGTGGAGTCTGTCTATCTTGGGTCTGGAGAGGAAAGGGTGGAGGCAGTTTGCAGATTCGTTCTGTATGACTTTGTGTCATAAGAGGCTTATATCTTATTCTTAGATAGGGAGCCAGTGCAGGTGCTGTAGAACTGGGGTAATGTAAGTTTTTGTCTAGGTATTTTGTGGATTATTCTTGCTGTGTTTTGTGCCATTTGAAGAGAATGTATTGATTGTTTTGGTAAACCATGGTAGAAAATTAGTCGAGCAGTTTGATTTTGTATAGATTGGAGGGGAAGGAGGTGGCTCACGGGAAGACCAGTGAGGAGTAGGTTGCAGTAATCGAGGCGAGAGGAGATCAAGGAGTGGATAAGGTTTTGGTAGTGTGTTCACAGAGGAAGGGGCGGATTTTGCTAATGTTGTAGAGAAAGAAGCGGCAGGTCTTAGCTACAAGCTGGATATGAGCGGAGAAGGAGAGAGGTGTCAAAGATAACCCCTAGATTGCGGGTTGACGGAACAGGAAGGATAGTAGATCCATCCACATAGATTGAGAGAGGGGGAAGTGGGGGGTAGGAGTTAGGTGGAAAGACAAGGAGTTCAGTCTTGGCCATGTTCGATTTCAATCGGCGATGAGACATCCAGGCAGCGATGTCCGAAAGACAGGCAGAGATCTTGGACTGGGTTGCTGGAGAAATATTAGGTGTAGAGAGGTAGATTTGGGAGTCATCAGCATAGAGATGGTACTGAAAGCCATGGGAGGAGATAAGTGCGCCAAGGCCTTGGGTATAGAGAGAGAAGAAGAGGGGGCCCAAGACAGATCCCTGGGGTACACCCACATGGAGCGGAGTAGGGGAGGAGGAGGAGCCACTAGAGCATACACTGAATGAGCGATGGGAGAGGTAGGAGGAGAACCAGGACAGTACGGAGTCCTTGAAGCCAAGCGATGAGAGGGTGATGAGGAGAAGGTCATGGTAAACGGTGTCAAAGGCAGCAGAAAGGTCAAGAAGGATGTAGATAGAATAGAGGCCCTTGGATTTAGCCAGGAACAGGTCGTTTGTGACTCTTGTGAGTGCCGTTTCAGTGGAGTGTAGGGGACGGAAGCCAGATTGAAGTGGGTCCAGGAGGGCCTGGGAGGTGAGGAAGTCGAGGCAGCGATGGTGGACTGCTCGTTCTAGTAGCTTGGATATAAAGGGAAGGAGGGAGATGGGTCGATAGTTAGAAGGGCATGTGGGATGAAGTGAGGGTTTCTTGAGGAGGGGTGTCACAACAGCATATTTGAAGTTAACGGGAGACAGTTGCAGTGGAGAGTGAAAGGTTGAGGATATGAGTGATGGAGGGGACAATGGTGAGGGGGATGGAACGTAGGAGATGGGTGGGGATAGGGTCTAAAGAACAGGTGGTGGGTTTGGAGGAGGACAGAAGGAGTGCGGTTTCTTCCTCAGAGATCGGAGGGAAGGAGGAGAGGGTGGCAGAGGGAGTATGGATGGGAGAGGAGGATTGGGGAGGAGGGGAGGTAGATGGGGGGGGGTAGGGAAATGCAGGGTGATCTTGTGGATTTTGTTGTGGAAGTAGTCGGCTAGGGTTTGGGCAGAAAGGGAGGGCGGGATTGGGGGCGGGGAGACCTTGAGGAGGGAATTGAGGGTATTAAAGGCACGGCGAGGATCAGAGGCAAGGGAGTTGGTCAGATGGATGTAGTAATCTTGTTTGACAAGTGTTAAGGCTGACTGGAATTTGAAGTGTAGAAGGTATTCCGGGGAGCGGGATTTGGACCAAGCTCGTTCGACAGAACGGGCGCAGATGCGTAGGTAACGGATTGTGGGTGAAAGCCAGGGTTGGGGTTTAGATCGTTTGACAGGACATGGGGTGGGAGGGGCAAGAGTGTCAATGGCTGAGGATAGTGTAGCATTGTATGAAGATAATGCCTCGTCGACGGACTTGGAGGATAAAATGGAGGAAAGAGATGGCAAGATGGTGGAGGGAGAGAGTCAGGGGATCAATATTATGAAGGTTTCTAAATAGGTCGGAGTGGAGTGGAGTGGAGGAGTAGCCTAGTGGTTAGAACACTGGCTTGGTAACCAAGCAACCAGGGTTCAATTCCCACTAGCACTCCCTGTGGCCTTGGGCAAGTCACTTAACCCTCCATTGCCTCGGAAGAAAGGCCTGGCAATCTACTTCCGATGACACTGCCAAGAAAACCCAGGAGTTTCTGGGTTGCCAGGAGTCAGGACTGACTCGAAGGCACTTAAAAAAAAAAAAAAAAAAAAAAAAAATAGGTCGGAGGAGACAGGACGAGTTTGGGACGGCAGAAGCTGAAGAGTAAATGTTAAGAGGTGATGGTCAGTTGAGGGAAGGATTGATTTGTGGAAGTTTGAAGGATAAGAGTTGGAGAAGAGTATTAGGTCAAGGCAGTGGCCGTGTAGATATGTGGGGGCAGTGGAGCAAAGTTGGAGGACGAACGAGGAGGTAAGAGCGAGGCATGGGGGTCAGAGGGGTTGTCGATGTGAATGTTGAAATCGTCAAGAATAAGAGTGGGGAGGAGGGATCCATAAAGGCAGAAAGTCAGGAGTCGAAGTCGGTGAGGAAGGTTGATTTGGATTTGTCCAGTGGGTGATAAATAACAGCTATTCGGAGGGGAAGTGGTGAGAGGAGGTGAATGGAGTGGACTTCAAAGGAGAAGGGGGAGTGTAAGTGGGGTTGCAGGAGGGGTTGGAATTGGCAGTAGGGAGAGAGTAGGAGGCCAACGCCACCACCTTGACCAGTAGATCGAGATGTATGGGAGAACTGATAGCCCCCATAGCAGAGAGAGGCAATGGATGCGGTGTCGTCTGGGGGGAGCCAGGTCTTAGTCAAGGCAAGAAGGTGTAGGGCATTGGAGATAAAAAGGTCATGAATAAAAGGGTTTTTTAAATGACTGAGCATGCGTTCCATAGGGAGCATGAAAATGTGAGAGCGGAAAGGGGGAGGAGAGGGATATGGATAAGGTTGGATAAGTTACGTGTAGATTTCTTATCAAAGTAGCGTGGGGGGTCTATTTCTAGGGTAATGCCGAGATTTGGAGGGAGCCAGGTATGGGTGGGTGAGTGTGTACTCCAGAAGGGACATGAGGGAGGGGAAATGAGGGGTAAATTGATGGTATCAGGTAGGTTATGTGAGGGATTATTTTTGGGGGTAGGGTTGGGGTTGATATCTATGGATGAGTGATTGTGGGATGAATGAGGGAGAGCGGAAGGAGGGAGGAGCGGGATGTGGATGAGATTACATAGGGTACGTGCGGAACTTTCTTTAGTGTGAGAAAGAAATCGGGGGGGGGGGGCAGGGTTAGGGTTGATATTACCTGATGAGAGAAGGAGGAGGAGTATTAGAGAGCGAGGTAAAGTGGAGATAGTACGGCGGAAGTAAGGGCATTCAAACTTTATGCACCAATGATCTGGAACAGCCTCCCTCACAACATCCGAACAATCCCAGACATATTCCAATTCAGGAAGGCTGTGAAACACTACCTCTTCCTCCTACATTACCCAGAAACCAATGAAAGCTCAGCACCAATTACCGATACCTCACAAATCTCCTCTGTCTGAAACCATAAGAACACATGACCAGCCTGTAAATTGTATATATTGTTATTGTATATAGTTACCCTGTTAGCCAAGTTGATTCTCCTGTTCATATGTAAACACAAAGTACTATTGGAAATGTGTATGTTCGTTGTTTATTGTAAACCGCACTGATGCTGAATAGCGCGGTATAAAAGAGACTTTAAATAAATAAATAAATTAAATAAGGGTTGGGTTGCCTTAAAGAGAGGGGAGTTGGTTGAATGCGGGGGATGGTGTGAAGAAGCTCAAGAGCAGGCGCTAGGCTAGGGGTCAGAATGGAGGGAGAAGTGAGGAAGGTAGTGAGGGGGGCTGGTTGAATGCGGGGGATGGTGTGAAAAAGCTCAAGAGCAGGTGCTAGGCTAGGGGGCAGAGTGGAGGGAGAAGTGAGGAAGGGAGGGGAAGGGGAGGGAGGGTGTTGGTAGGAGGGGAGGCAGTTGGGGAGGATAGTGAAGAGGAGGACAGTGAGATGTGGGGCCATGGTAGTGGGCAGCAAGGTCTGAGCAAGCAATGGTTAGCAAGGTCTGAGCAAGCAATGGGTAGCAAGTGGTAGGCAAACAAGCAGGCAGTGGGTAGCAGTTCAATGCAAGCAATGGGAAGCAAGCAGAGGATAAGCAGTGGATAACAGTTCTATGCAACAATGGGGGGCAAAAGTACGCAACAATGGGTAGCAGTTCTATGCAACAATGGGTAGCAGTACTATGCAAACAATGGATAAGCAATGGATAACAGTTCTATGCAACAGTGGGTGGCAACAGTGTGCAAAACAATGGGTAGCAGTACTATGCAACAATGGGTAACAACAGTATGCAAACAGTGGGTAGCAGTACAATGCAATCAATGGATAAGCAATGGATAACAGTTTTATGTAGCGATGGATAGCAGTTCTATGCCCAGGGATGGGTAGCAATACGATGCAGGCAATGGGAGAAAAGCTAAGCAAGCAGAGGTTAGTGGTGCTATGCAGGCAGTGGGTAGTAGTTCTATGCCAACAATGGGTAGCTGTACAGTGCAGGCAGTGGGAAGCAAGTTCAAGGCGGGTAATGGGAGGAAGAACAATGCCAGCAGTGGGAAGCAAGACAGAGGAGAGTTACTTGAGGGTACCAGGATGGAGCTGGTGCGATGGTTTGGTCTAGTGGCGATGTGTGGAGGAGTGAATGAGCCTGCTCGACCCCGGCAGCTACGGAGCACCGGAGCTCACGCCCCGGGCCCGCTTCGGCGTTGGAGGCGCGGATTGGCCTCAGGCAGCTGAGCGGGAGGGGATCTCCATCCCGATCTCACCTCGCTTGCTCTGTCGGGTTCTGGCTTTATTATTTCTACTTTCACTCGAACAGCTTCTTTGCCCCATCTGGGGGAACCCATTGATCAGGGGGTTATGCATGGGGACGTATGAATTCAAGCTCTCGGCCTATGCGGGCGATCTTTTGGTCCACCTCACAGATCCAGAGAAATCCTTACATGTCAGAGGAGTTCTGACAATATGGAGCTCTGTCGGGCTACAAACTTAACTTACAGAAATCGGAGGCCCTGGCAACAAACGCCAAACTTCGGGCCAAGTGGGGTGACAATTTTCCATTGCATTGGGCTGATCAATCTTTTTGCAACTTGGGGTTTTATTGCTCACCCTTCCTGAGAGCTTGTACAAGTATAATCTGCTTCCACTCCTGGCTTTGACCGTGTATACACTGGATAAATGGATAGACTTCTAACTTTCTCTGGGAGGGCATATAGCCCTGTTTAAGATGGTTGTGTTTCCTTGCTGGCTATACATGTTACATTATTACCCCTGTGGCTTTTGAAGAAAGACCTAGCCCAACTGGATGGGCATGTGTCATGTTTTCTGTGGCAAGGCCGGAGGGCATGTATAGCTCTCCAGACCCTCCATGGGTCTTGGTGCTGGGGAGGCATGGGCGTACCTGACCCAAGTGCATATAATTTAGCTTGTCTACTCTGACACCTTAAGGAATGGCTCTTTGGAACTGTAGAGTATACTGATTTGGAGTGTGAACGGGCACTGGTGGCACCCTAGACTTGTACTATGTCCTTCATGCCCAATTGAAACAACTGCCCGATCACTTACGACATTGCATACTCATTAGGTCATCGCATTGGATCTGGGAGTGGATATTCCGTAGACTGGGTCACTCCCCTTTTTGATCGGTTTATTTACCAATACACGGAAATGCGGACTTTGCTTGTGGCATGGGGGAATCGCGGTTTTGGCATTGGTGATGGCAACACTTGGGCCTCTATCAGGTGGATCAGCTTCTAATGGCCCACAGAGAGATGATATCCTTCCTAGAGTTGTGGGCACAATACGGTCTTGAGGCGGTTGACTTATTCTCTTATTATCAGATTCCGAGTTATGTCTGACTTAGAGGAGTTTTTTCTTACTACAGAATCGGGTCTACTTACAGTGTCATGGGTGCAAAACTCTCTTGCTTCAATCGCCTCTCAGTCTATCTGCCATCAGTTAGCGGAAGCCTGGAATGCAGACTTGGGTACATCACTAACTAGAGAGACATTGTGGAAGCTGATATGTAAGATACCCTGCTTCACGAGATCAACAATATCGGGTGGGGTGGTGTGCCTATCTTTCAACGGGTCATCTACTGCAGATGGGATATTTATTTATTTTATTTAACCAGTTTTCTATACCACTTTATCCTTCAATTAAAGTGGTTTACATCATGTATCTACTGCAAACAGGTACTGGATATATTCCCTCGTCCCCAAAGGGCTCACAATCTATGTGTACCTGAAGCAACGGGGAGGGTTAAGTGGTTTCCCAAGGCCGCAAGAAGTGCTTATAGGACTAGAAACCCCAGTCTCTCCGGTCTGAGATTGCTGTCCCCAGGTGGGACTTGAACCCCTGGCCTGAGGTACTGTGTCCTAACCATTAGGCCGCCACTTCACCAATCTGCAGACAGAGGGGGCCCCCGCTGATCCACTTGTTGTGGCATTACCCATGGGTTCACGACTGTTGGAATGCAATTCATTTGTTTACAGAGTGGATATTCGGTCAGAAGTGGAGGCTCACTCCACAGTTGGCCCTTCTTCAGGTAATGGAGGGGGTGGTCGTCGTGGGCAAGGGTCGGCGACGCTGGTTGAAATTGTCTTGTGCGCTAGCAATACGAATTATGTTGCAAAAATGAAAAAGTGCGGAACTTCTGCAGTATTGGCAGTGGAGGAATGCACTGCACCGGCCACATGCAAATTGATAAAAGTTGGGTTAAGGCCTCTAGACAGCAGCTACCTAGATTTCATGCTGTCTGGGATGATTATATCAACACCTGCCCCCACGGGGTTGCAGTTTTGTCTTAAATTATAGAGCCAGGCACAAGCTTGGGGTGCCCCACAGTCATGGGTGATTACGGAGGTGTGCTGATTGGACCACAGTTGGAGGGCTAGTTGGGAAGGGGGGGGGGTGGGTGGGAGTAATACTCCCCTGAGGGTCCGATTTGCTATACCTTGAAGTGTGTAAGAGCACCCATGCTCCAAGTGGCCAATTTGCTGTCTTGATATGAGGCTCGGGAACCCACATGCAGGTAGGGTGGGGGAGGGAGGAAGAAGGGGGTTGGAAGGAGAAAGATGTGAAAATGTTATATTGTATTTACACTGTTTAAGGGGAAGCTTCTATTTGGAAATGATTTGGAGGAGCTGGTGAAGGACCTAGGCAAGGCAAAATCTTTCCACCTCCTGGAAGACAGGTCCAAGGGGCCAGTGAAGCAGGCTAGTGCCCCTTTCTAGTCATCCTCTGCCTGATCACCAAGGGCGTGCTGACTGGATTCCCAAGGGTCTGGGGACTATTGTCATTACTGACTTATGTTTTTGGGGATGTTTGCCCTTCTTCCCCTTTGCTTCAGGTTCTTGGGCTCATTCTCAGTCCTTTTGTGAAGCGTGTAGGCCCAGGAACTCTCTCCCCGCCAGAGGAGGACTTTTCTGGGCTGCACAATGACCGTTTAGGGGCCCATTCTCTGGTTACTCTGTTGGATGGCAGTCTTTGCCGCCTCTTCAGGAACAGACTGTGTTTCGAGTGCCTCATATCAATCCCAGAGCTCTGCATCAGGCTAAATCATGGCTGAGGAGATCTTTGTGCCATACCTGGCCATGATTTAGCCTGATGCAGAGCTCTGGGATTGATTTGTGGAGCTCGAAACACAGCCTATGTCGCTTTGTATTCTAGTGTATGATTTCGCCTTGACCGTTGTTACTGCTGCTACTCCTGCCATTGCTGTTACCGTATAAGCCTTTGAGGGATGGGCTATCGGGATTTCATGAGCTAAGTGCAGAGTTTTTCATTTTGTTTGTGGTTCACTTGGTGGTGATTTCACAATTTAATCTGTGGACATTTTTTACATAAGAATAAATAGCAGCCTTTGTTACATGAGGGGCTGTTGATTCTCGAGACAAAGATTCAGACAAAAATAAGGGGTTCACTCTTTTCTAGAAATTGTTGCTCTTTATATATTTTTCTGGCTACATTTATTTGATGTATCTCCCATATGCTTTGGGACGAATATTGAAGGGACCTCTGGTGACTGAGGTGAATAGAGGCATGAGAGCGATGTCATTGAAACATGGACTTTTTATTGGTTCTTTGTCTCCACCAATCTGCTGGTAGGGAAACACAACCCTCTTGTCTGGACTGGTCTAGCAGGATTCAAGGAAAGGACATTAACTGGTAAGTAAAATGTCACCAACTTATTTTTTTATAGATGATAAAAAGAAGACTTCAGGGTAGAGAGAAACAGCGTGACAAATTTTGACACAGCTTAAGTCCAATCCATTGACTGCATCATTCTCAGTGTGGCTTTCAAGGCTGCACTGCACGCTGGCAGTGCATCAACATTGAGGAGCTCTCAAGCCCACTTGGAGCCAAGCATCCTTAGGTTGCCTGAATATCTATCATCCACGAGGCTCATGAGGATTGGTCCAAGAAGATTGATTCAGTAGACGCACTCATATAGAAGAGATTGCTTACACATAAAACATTGCATCTGTATTATAAGACCTCAAACTCGCCCATGGATTCCCAAACACTGTAACACAGATAGCACGAAAACACTAAGCTGGTACCTTGTAAACGCTAGATCAGTTAGGAACAAGATCCCTATTAATCTGATCTCATTCAAAACTCTAAACCCAATATTATCTGTATCATAGAGACTTAGCTCTCTGACGCAGACATGGTTCTCCTCAACCTTATTAAAACACCAGACTGCAGCATCTTCCACTGTCTAAGGCAAAATAAAAAAGGAGGAGGCATGCTTATAATATGCAAAGCTGAACTAGGGGCATACTACACTTCAAATGTAAGTCTTGATGGACTTGATATGCTAATGATCCAAAACAAACATCTTGCAATCAGCCTAATATACAGGTCCCCATCAGCTGACCCCAATGCACTAGCCAGTATTCTCGACTCTGCATCCACTGATACCCCAGTTAGTAGAGACCACATCATACTAAGTGATTTCATTCTCTCCTTAGTAACCAATGCACAGAGCTCATCATTCCTCCAAGCCATGAAAGACCTAGAGTATCAACAGATCATTAATACCCCAACGCACTCTAAGGGTAATGCCTTGGATCTTCTATTCTTACTTAAGAATGACAAGTAACACCCATGTAACATCAATGTGAACTCAACCAGTTCCATGGACAGACCATTACCTAATGCACTTAAATATCAAACTAAACATACTGTGGCAAGGAGGCCTATCTGGAGTCCAGGGGAGGACAAAGAGACAGGGAATTCACCCTAGTAAAGGGCCCCCTTTTACCAAGTCAGGGAAGGAAAGCCACAAACACCTCCAGGAATCAGAAAACTTCCACCTGACCCACATTTCATGCTCCCCCTAGTGGAATGAAGGGTAGAGGATACAGGGCCCAGAACCCCTTAGGCAGTGAATGCTCCAAGCACTCAGGTGCCCGAAGTCAGGCTGATTGCCATCACCTGGGTAGGGAGGAGTTGGAGCTAGAGCCCTGGAAGTATAAACCTATGCCAGTGTGTGAGAAAGGGAGAAGAGAAGCAGGAAGCCAGGCTGACACGAGCAGAGGCACAGATGCAAGCAAGGGAAGCTTGACTGGTGCTGAGCATAGCAGAGGAACTGAACTTCCAGGAGAAGAAAGTGCTAATTGGAATATAGCATGACTGCAGGAGAGTTTGGAGCCAGGAACAAGGGAGACTCCAAGATTCCCCGGGAGGCTGTTAGCTGAGCACTGTGAGCAAGACGGGGAGTCAGAACCTATGCAGCTGGGAGAGCCCGAGGTGAAGCTGAATGATGAGGACACTCCCATGGACTGTTCCTTTTGCCAAGCTTTAATCCTGGGAACATAGAGAAAGCAGGCCAGTCCTGAAAGAAAGTCTTCCAGGAAAAGGTACCCATATTCCACAAGCAGGGTGGCCGTGATTCCCTCGTGTTTGTAAAGGGGAAGTTTACAGGGACTAAGGAGCAAGCCTGGAACTGTGATAAGCTTGTTAATCACCTGCTGCTGGAATGAGGACACTGGGGTAAGCTAAAGTAGCTATTATAACAAAGCTTTCTTTTGCCCCTGGATTATATTTGTTACTTGGAAGGTAACCAAGAAAGGTTTGAAGCTGAATAGAAGCTAAACTACCACAGACATTTAATGTGATTTTGTTTTTGTGCTTTAGCCAGCAAGGCTAAAAAGGGATGCAATATCCTTGCTGTTAAAGACTGTGTATCCTGAACTATAGAGAACCTTTAAACAGCCATTTTGTGTTTGGGTTTGTTTTTGGACAATGCTCTGCTTCAAAGAGTCCTGAACAACTAATCCTGTATGTGGTATGATCGAACCATTGTGTACAAAATAAATTTCTGTCATTTACCTTACCTCTTTGAGCCTGACTACATCTTTCTGCCTGATGCACCCATACAGCTAAACAAAGACTACATTTCCCAGAGGGCACTGCGGGGAAATAGTTTGGAAAAGCAGATAGCAGAAAGTTCCTCTATTAACCACACCCCTCTAAGCTAGAGGCGAGTGGTGGTGGCGTGACAATACACATATAAAATGCACCATAGAGAACAAACCCATTGCCGCTTCAAGAAATTTGATAAAAAAACCTTCCTAAAGGACACACACTACCTGAACTGACGAATAACACTGACAACCTTGAAGCCCTCATGAAGAATTGGAATACCACTCTAGAGAAGGCCTCCTCCTTCACCCTCAAAGATAAAAAAAATCCAAAGAAGCACAGAAACTCACACAACTTGAGATCAATAAAGAGGACCTTAAGGAAAACATAAAGAAAATGGAGAAGTACAAAATCAGAGGTTGAACTGAAGCAATATATGGATGCCCTTAAGCTATATCATCAAATCATTTACAACTTAAAGAAGGAATGCTACTCAAAAATGCTCATGAAGTCACTAAATCGCCTCAGGGAGCTCTTCATTGTACAAGATTTAATTCATAACACAGGTACACTACCAAAAAACTGCCTCCAGTTTTGCAACTGATTCCTATAGATTTTGGGGTGCTGAATCCAGGAAAAATAGCCAAAATGTTCCATCACGTCACGTTTTCTTGCAAAATTAGATTTCTTACCCATATAAGGAATGTTCACATAATTTCTTTTTAGCCGACTGCAGTTTATTTTCTTGGCCCAAAATAGAGGTTGTAATGCTTAACTAACTAGAAACACTCCCTCATGATATTTTAGAGTGTTTTGTATTCATTTTATACATTAACAGGACAATTGGGAGGCGGGGGGCTAAATCCAGTACTCGCGCTGGCGCATGTTCTTTCCTGTTCGCCTCGCCTCGTTCGCTCGCTCAAACACGGTGGTTGCGACATGAACGTTCCTGTCAAATTTCAGTTTCTTGCAAGTTCATTATTACCTTTTGTTTGCTCAGTCGTAATCCAGCTTTATTCCGAAGTGGTTCACTACAGTTGTAGTTTGCAGTGCTGTGTATTTGTGATGGCTCACAGAGCCAGAGGTTGCGTCAACTCTCCGGACAGTTTTTGTTTTATTTGTGGGGAATATACCGTGAAAAAGCGGCAGAGGAACATTTCTGCATTTATTAAAAAAGTATATTTCGCCTATTTCGGTTTGAAGTTAGGCGATCAAGACAAACCGTGGGCTCCTCACAAAGTGTGCAAGACATGTGAGGAAGATCTACGCTTATGGATGAAAGGTAAAAAACAAGCATTTCGTTTCGGAATACCTATGATGTGGCGTGAACAAAGAGATCACAGCAGTGACTGCTATTTTTGCTCTTGCATTGTGAAGGGATACAACTTAAAAAATAAGAACGTAATAAGTTACCCCAACCTTCCCTCAGCAATTAGGCCTATGCCTCATAGCAACGAAGTACCTGTGCCTGAACCATCAAAATCTTTGGATCATATTTGTGTGGACGGTTCTGATCATGATGAGACTCATCAGATGGCTTTTCCCGATGAGTTCAGTACTTCCGAGTTTGAAACTGAACCAGATCCGAAACCTGAACTTTTCTCTCAAGCTGAATTGAATGATTTAGTCCGGGATTTAGGACTCCCAAAAGATGCTGCTCAACTGCTAGGTTCTCGGCTTAAAAAGAAAAATCTATTGTCACCAGGAACAACTTTTTATTGGTACCGCAACCGCGAGACACAATTTTTGAAGTATTTCAGCAAAGAGGAAGATTTGGTATTTTGCAACGATATATACGGAGTGATGGAAAAGTTTAAACTCAAGTATGATCCTGCTGAATGGCGGCTGTTCATTGATTCGTCAAAAGACAGCATAAAAGGTGTTCTTCTTCATAATGGCAACACATTCGCTTCAGTTCCTATTGCTCACTCTGTTATTCTCCAAGAAAAATACGAGAATTTGGCCCTGATTCTTCAGAAGATTCGTTATGATGAGCATAAGTGGATGATTTGTGGAGACTTTAAAATTCTATCCATGCTATTAGGGCAGCAATCCGGTTTCACCAAATATCCCTGCTTCCTTTGCTTGTGGGATAGCCGGGCCCGCGACCTACACTGGGGGGAAAAAGACTGGCCAATTCGGGAGTATTTGAGACCCGGTGAGAAAAATGTTCTTCATGAGAGCTTGGTACCTCGTGATAAAATTCTATTACCACCTCTCCACATTAAGTTGGGTCTCATTAAGCAATTCATCAAGTCCCTTCCAAAAGATGGTGAGTGCTTTCGGTACCTTTGCTCAAAGTTCCCCCGACTTTCTGAAGCAAAGCTAAAGGAAGGAGTGTTTGTTGGCCCTGATATAAGGAAACTCATTTCAGATGGAGCATTCGCTGAAACGATGTCTGAGAAGGAAAAAGAAGCCTGGGATTCCTTCAAGGATGTTCTCAAATTCTTGGGGAACAGGCGGGATGAGAACTATAAGGATATTGTTGCCAGGATGCTCAATGCCTTCAAAGAACAAGGCTGTAACATGAGCCTGAAAGTCCATTTCTTGCACTCCCAAGTGAACTACTTTCCCGAAAACTTGGGGGCGTACAGTGAAGAACAAGGTGAAAGGTTTCACCAGGACATCAAGGACGCAGAGAGAAGGTACCAAGGAAGATGGAACACCACTATGATGGCTGATTTCTGCTGGTTGCTGCTGCGGGAAACCCCAGATGAAAAATACGCCAAGCAGCGCACCAAGAGAAGCATTCGGGGGAAGAAGAAACGGGCCCACCAGGAGATTGATTGACCCAAGAATGACTTTAAAATCTAAAAACTGTGTTGACAAATATCGTGTTTTTACTAAACTTTGAAATAAAAATTTGCTATTTATTACCACAGTGTCGGATCTCATTTATTAGAATTTTATTTTCACACCATCGGGTGTTTGTCTTCATGTATTGCAATGGTGCGGTTTGCGTTTTCTATTCTTACATACATACCTGTACAACATTTTTTGCACATTTCTTTGCTTTGCTTTGTGTCTAACCTCGCTCTTATATGCTCAATGTTTGTGCACATGTATGTGGCTGTTTTAAGTGCAGACAATTTTGCTACCATCACATTGTGTTTTGTTGACATTACTCTATTCTTATGTGCTGTCTTGTTACAATTTTCTTTATTCTTATTTGAATAACTACTAAAGAATTAGTATAAAGAATTCATCCAAGAAACTTTTATCTCGATCGCACTCAATCTGAAACGTTCACCTCAAACTGCTAACCCAATGTAGCAAAAAATCTGTACGTGATGGAGCAAATTGGTTAGCAGATTTGGATTCAGCGCACCAAAAAACGTAAAAATCAATCGAAACATTAGAGGCAGTTTAAAAAAAATTTTTTTTAGTGTACCTGTGTAATCTGAGAAAAGATGACCCCCACAACAGTGAAATGGGTGCCCAACAATTTGCCAGTTACTGTATGAAGAAGTTGAAATGCACAATAGCCAACCCAATGAAAGAAGCAAGCAATGAATCAACTGACACCACTCTTTGGAACTCATTCTCCCTAAGCAGCCCTGAACAGATACAACAAAATCCCACCTTGATCCTTGCCCAGTAAGCTGGGTTAAAATAACTAGAGAGGAATTAACACCTTACATTCAAAGAATAGTCATTCTCTCACTAGCTTGTGCCAAAAGCACTCAGAAGCAACTATCCGTCCAATCCTAAAACACTGCTCACTCAATAAGCTCTGCCCAGGCTCCTGTAGACTGATATTGAGTTTTCCGCTTATGTCCATGGCGTGGAAACCCTTCTCATTTCCCTATTCAGCAAAATAATTCAAGGAATTGAAAACACGCAACAATCTTGCGTACTTATTTTTCTAGACATAGCATTCTGTTCCATCAGCTACGACATTCTAATCACTCGACTTTCACAACTTGGCATAGGAGACTGTCGTGGCGAGGCCCGACTACGCCTATGATTATGGGCAATCCACGGCAAAGATTATATTTAGGGAGCCACCGGGAACGTAAGGTTCATTTGCGTAGTAAAATGTTCTTATCAGTTCCGGCTGCCTAAAAGAACTTAGCAACAAAACCAAGTGGAGGGAATTAAGGCTTTTATTCCCCGTCAATGCAAGGGTTCAAATTAAGAGATGAATAATGAAA
Source organism: Ichthyophis bannanicus (assembly GCA_033557465.1). Taxonomy (NCBI): domain Eukaryota; kingdom Metazoa; phylum Chordata; class Amphibia; order Gymnophiona; family Ichthyophiidae; genus Ichthyophis; species Ichthyophis bannanicus. The sequence goes on from CM066031.1 coordinate 1,371,208,319, forward strand.
CAGAAAAAGTCCTTTGTTGCAAAAGGTCACCAGTATTCAAGAACATGTGCTTAATTGTTACACTTCACAATTAATGCAGAGGTCAAAAACAGGAATTCAGTTCATTCCAAAAACATCAACATTTTCATAGACTCTTCTGTTTTACTCAGTTACTACAGACTCTTGCCATGAGGCTGTGCACAGGTCACACTCCATCTGCTCTGGTGGTGATAGGGAAACTGTCAATGCATTCTGTCTCCATGCATTCCTCCTCACTAAAATCACCAGGGGAATAAACACTGTCCCTGTCTGACTCGTGTTGGTGTGCTATGCCTCTGGGGCCTTGTCTCCAATAAGAGTCTGTTCTTAGGACTTTAGGGATTTTACTAAACCAGTCTGGTTTTTCCTTCCTTGTAAAGTGAGAACTGGTTTTCCCAGGGCCTTTATGCTTCATGCATTTACTAGCATCAATAACTGTTTCATACCTGGAACTTTGCTGGCTTGACTCCACAGAGTTTTTCCTTTCAGCAACTTTCCTGTTGTAGCAATGGCTCTGCCTCTCAGCATTAGGCAGGGCTGTGCTTCTTGGCAATTTAGTAAAACCTGGTTTGGACTCTTTCCTCCCTTGGTAAGAACTCAGGTTTATTATAAAATGCCTTTCCTTTCTTGCTTGGTAAAACTGGGTAATTATTCCTCAGACTGTGAGCTTCGCACCAAACCATTCCCTTTGGCTTCTGGCTTGGCTCTCTCTCTTCTGGAATCAGGAACACTGGAAGAACAGGGAGTGCAGAGCCTCTCACTTCAGAGCTGGCTATAACAAACTTCCTTGGGAGAGCTGCACAATCAGCCTGGCCCTTCTGGATTTCACCCCTGTGAACCCTGTACCTGTGGGCTTGCTCCTCTAGGATTTCTTCACTGTTCCTTCTCAGGTCCTTCTCTATCTCCAGGAACAAGCAGGAATGAGTCTTCACATATGGGTACGTCGGTACCGACGGAGCCTGCGCAGGAACGCTCCCCAGCTTCCCAAAAAGGAAAGCTTTTGGGAGCATCCCACTGCGCCTGCGCGCTGCCTTCCCACCTTTCCTGACCAGCTCTCCTCAGTTCTTCTTTGCCGCGGAGCCAGCAGGTCGAGCCCTGTCACCGCTGAAGAAGTTCTTTATTTTATTTCTTTGGTCGCGTGTCTGCCTTTCCCGACTCCGGACCGGTACCGCCGTTTTTTTCTTCTTTAAAACAAACAAAAAAAAAATTATATCTATTTTTCCTCACTTAGTGTAATTTTTCCTTCTAGGCCTCAGGGCCCAAGAAAAAAATTTCCCTCATGGAAAAACCAGCCTCCGGGTTAAAAAAATGCACTAAGTGTAGCGGTACTATTTCTGTTACAGATACCCATGAATGGTGCCTTAAATGTTTGGGTCCTGAACACTCCATTCCGGATTGTCCGTCCTGCTCTCAAATGTCTAAACGGGGTTTACAGAACCGAGCAGCTAAGCTCCATGTGCTGTTTCCCGCTGATGCAGCGTCGGTAGCATCGACCTCTTCCCGGTCTTCCTCTCCTAATGGATCTCAGGTAACCAAACATAAGTCTAGCAGGTCCTCGAAGGGTAGATCTCCCTCTAAGCATCGAGATGCCTCTGGGCTTGCCCTCGAGGATCCTGCTCCAGCCAAACAACCCCGGCGGGAAGCTCCGGCTTCCAAAGCTCCTCCTATGGGGTTACAGGTTGACATCGATGGCACGGCCTCGACCGATCACCTGTTAGAATGCTCTGGGGTACCGGCACAATCTCCCGGTACCGAACTCCAGGCATTCATGGCGTCCATGGATCAGAATGTTCTGTCCATGCAGCGGGCTATTACAGCCTTCATTGAAGCTGCGACGCCGACGGTACCGCAACGAGCTCCGTTGTCGGTATCGGCTCCGGTACTGCCACCGGCGCCGATACCAGTACCAACTACATTGACTAGGATACCAGCAGCGGTTCCTTGTCCAGGGCTATTTCTCGGTGCCGATCCAGTTCCGAGAACGCCCGATGTCGATACCGCTCGATACGCGTACCGAGCGTTGGAAGAGCACCCTGATAGACGGTACTTTGAGTCCTCTGGTGATTCTGATTCATCAGATGAATCTCCTGAAGTATCCATAGCCCTTCCTGAGGAGCCGCCTTCTCCAAAAAGAAGAATGTCTTCTCCAGAAGATTTGTCCTTTCAAGACTTCATAAGAGAAGTAGCTAAAGGACTTTCTATTTCAGTCACTTCTGAATCAGAGCCTAGAGCAAAAAAATTAGATATTTTAGGATACTCTAAGGCTCCTAGAGAAGCAGTCACCTTACCAATTCATGAGATTCTTTATGAACACATGATTGATTTATGGGAGACTCCTCTCACTCTCTCTCCTTATTCTCGCAGGTTGGACACTATATATCGTGTCCCTCCCTGTCCTGGATTTCAGAAAACTCAGCTTCCTCACCATTCCATTGTGGTGCAGTCAGCTATGAAGAGGATAAAGAGTACAAAGAGACACTCTTCTGCTCCTCCAGGAAGAGAATGCAGAACCTTGGATGCGTTTGGTAGGAAGATCTTCCAAGCTAGTATGCTTATTGCCAGAATCAACTCATATAGTCTTTACATGGACATGTTTCTCAAAGAAGTGGCAGAACGGCTGCACTCTTTCCTCCCTTTTCTTCCAGAGGATAAAAGGGAGGAATTTCTTCTTTGGCTTAAGCATACTCAAGACATTTCAAAGTTTTCCAACAGGGCAGCCTTTGACTCCTTTGAAGGTGCCAGCAGAGCCTCAGGCATTGCTCTGCTCTGGATAGACTTTCAAAGTCAACCTCCATTCCTGCCAAGAAAAAGACTTTTAAAAAGTCTTTTTTCAAGAAGGGCAGATTCCCTTCCACTTCTGGCCAACAATCTTCTACAGGTCGCTTTACCACTAAGCGTCAGCAACCTAAGCAGGCCAGGACTGAGTCTGCAGGGCCTGCTGCAACTCAGCAGTCCCAACCCCCTCAGGGTTTTTGACTTGATGCTAGAGAACTTAGCCTTTCTGACTTTGAAACAGCCAGAACCTCTCACCATTCCAGGAAGGTTAGCTCTTTTTGCTCCCAGATGGGAGCAAATCACATCAGAGCAGTGGACCCTCTCCATCATAAGAGAGGGCTACAAACTTCATTTCTCAGACCTTCCTCCCCACACCATGGTGAGACACTTCAATTCTCCCACATCTCTTCTCGACCTTCTAGGTCAGGAGATAACTACCCTTCTTGCCTAAGGGGCAATAGAAGAAGTTCCTCTTCTTCAACAAGGGTCAGGGTTCTACTCCCCCTATTTTCTCATTCCAAAGAAGACAGGGGGATACAGACCCATTCTAGATCTCAGAGAATTGAACAAATTTCTATGCAAGGAGAAGTTCAAGATGCTTTCTCTGGGCACTCTCCTTCCATACCTTCAAAGTCAGGATTGGCTTTGTTCTCTAGATCTGCTAAACTTAGCACCCTTTTTCCCTCCGATGCAGCCTCTGTGCCATCGACGTCTTCCAGGGCTTCGTCTTCCTCCCATGGATCTCAGGTAACTAAACATAAATCTAGCCGATCCTCAAAGGGTAGATCTCCCTCTAAGCATCGAGATGCCTCTGGCGTTTTCCTTGAGGGACTTTCACCGGCAAAATTGACCCGGCGGGAGGCTTTGGCTTCGAAAGCACTAACGGGGCTCCAGGATGTTCTCGAGGCCTCAACCTCGGCAGAACTATTGGTGCCATGCTCTGGGGTACCAGCTGCTTCATCCGGTACCGATACCCAAGCATCAGCAGCATCGATAGACCAGAGATTCTTGGCTATTGAACGCAGTCTGGCAGCTCTTCTCATGGCCTCGATGCCCCTGAAACCGCTTCAGACAATGGTACCGGCACCGACTCCTGTACCGGTACCGACTGCATCGACATCGACATCGGCAGGTATTCTACCGGGACCGAGTCATGCTTATCCATCTGGTATCGACAAGTCTGTACCGGACCCCTCCAATGCTGACTTCGATCGGTACCGGTACCGTGCCTTGCACGATCATCCAGATCGGAGATACTTTGAATCCTCAGATGAGTCTGAAGACTCTGAAAGCTCTACCGATACCAGAGTACTTCTTCCTGAGGATTCTTCTTCTCGGTGTAGGATGTCTCCACCAGAGGAATGTCCTTTCAGGATTTTATCCAAGATGTGGCTCGAGGTCTTTCCATCACAGTGGCTCCTGAAAAAGAGCCTAGGGGGCAAAGGAATTAGAAATCCTACAATACCCTAAAGCTCCCAAGGAGGCAGCTTCCTTACCTATTCATGAGATCTTGCATGATCTCATGTTAAGGATGTGGGAAACACCTCTAACCACATCTCCTCACTCTCGAAGACTCGACACCATGTATCGAGTTCCTCCTTGTCCTGGGTTTCAGAAAACTCAGCTACCACACCATTCCATGGTGGTGGAATCAGCTATGAGAAGGATCAAGAGTGCAAAAAGGCATGTATCTAATCCTCCAGGACGTGAGTGTAGGACTCTTGATGCCTTTGGACGTTGAACCTTCCAGGCTTCCATGCTTTCTGCTAGGATCAGTTCCTATATATTATTTATTTATTTATTTGTTTACATTCTCTTATATACCGCACTAATCTGCATCGGTGCGGTTTACATTGAACAAACTGAAATTACAGTGAACAGGGCATTATAACTTGGAGATAACTATTTTACAGGGAACATGGGCTATGGAGGGTTAAGTGGCTTGCCCAAGACCACAAGTAGCACCTGTGGGACTAGAAACACCAGTCGTTCCGGCCCAAGGTTGCTGTCCTCTAGTGGGATTTGAACCCCCGACCTTCCGCCCTGAAGTACCTTGCCCCAACCATTAGGCAACTCCTCCACTCCTTATATATGGGAATGTTCCTTAAGGAGGTCAAGGGAGATTTAGAGCTTATGAGCCCTCTCCTTCCTGATGATAAGAGGCAGGATTACCTTGCCCTTGTCAAACATGCTCAGGATGTTTCCAAGTTTGTGAATCGTGCAGCCTTTGACTGCTTTGAGTGCATAAGCAGAACCTCTGCTATTGCCATAGGTGCACGTAGGATTGCCTGGCTCCAGGCATCTGACTTGGAACTTTGGGTACAGGATAAGCTAGGGAATATTCCTTGCACAGGAGAGAATCTCTTTGGCAAGAATTGGCAGGAAAAAGCTAATGAGATAGATGCTGACAGTATCACTTTGGATAGATTGTCTAAATCTACAGCTGATCCTGCAAGGAAAAAATCCTACAAGAAACCATTCTTCAGTAAGAAGAAGAAGTTTTATCCCTCCTATACCCAGCAGGGGCATTGTTTTAAGTCTGCCCAAAAGGGACAGCAGCAACAACCTAGGCAAAGAAAAACAAAAGCTGCTAAGCCTCAACCGGCTCAGCAGACTCAGCCTCCACAGGGGCTTTGACTCCTATCTAGAGAACTTTGCCTTCCTGGCCCTGAACGGCCAGAGCCTTCCATCATTCCAGGAAGGTTATGTCATTTTGCCCCCAGATGGGGGCAGATAACAGCAGAAAATTGGACTCTGTCTATTGTAAGAGAGGGGATCAAGCTTCATTTCCTCAGCATGCCACCTCCTACAGCGGTAAGACAGTTCAATTCTCAGACCTCTCTCAATGACCGGTTAGGTCAAGAGGTCACTATGCTTCTTGCCCAAGGGAAGAGGTACCCATTCTCGAACAGGGTACAGGGTTATACTCCCCCTGTTTCCTTATTCCAAAGAAAACGGGAGGACACAGGCCCATTTTAGACCTCAGAAAATTGAACAAATTCCTGTTCAAAGAGAAGTTCAAAATGATTTCTCTAGGAACTCTGCTGCCATACCTTCAGAGTCAGGATTGGCTTTGTTCTCTAGATCTCAAGGATGCATACACTCATGTTCTCATCCATCCAACTCATCGAAAGTTCCTTCGCTTTCTATTTCAAGGGAAGCACTACCAATACAGGGTTCTTCCTTTTGGCCTGGCCTCGACACCAAGGGTGTTCACAAAATGTATGGCTGTGGTGGCACCATTTCTTCGCACCCTAGGAATATTCATCTTCCCTTACTTAGACGACTGGCTCATTCGAGCCCCTTCAAAGCCAGATGCCAGGGTTTCTCTCTCTCGCACTATGCACGTCCTTCAGTATTTGGGACTTGTCATAAACTTCCCAAAATCCAACCTTGCTCCCACTCAGTCCCTAGAGTTTATAGGAGCTCTGCTGGATACCAGACAGTCAAGGGCCTACCTTCCACAGCCCCGCTGCCTTCGCATTGTGCAGTTAGCTTCCCAAGCAGTGCTAAAGCCTCACCTCACTGCCCGGGAAATGTTACAATTGCTAGACCACATGGCATCCACCGTGCATCTGGTTCCTTATGCTCGCCTCCATATGAGGACAGCCCAGTGGACTTTATCCACTCAGTGGATTCAGACGTCAGGTTGCCTGTCAGACAAAATAGCAAATTCAGATCGCCTTATTTTGTCCCTCCAATGGTGGCAATCACACCAAATCCTTTTGGTGGAGTCCCCTTTTTCAGCAATCTCCACCCCAAGCCACTCTAACAGATGCCTCACAGGTGGGTTGGGGAGCCCACCTGCAAGGCCTCTCTACCCAGGGTACCTGGACTTCACAGGAGACCTATCTACATATCAATCTCCTGGAACTCAGAGCAATCTTCCTTGCTCTTTGAGTATTCCACACACAACTCAGCTACAAGACAGTCCTAGTTCAAACGGACAATCAAGTAGCCATTTCTATGTGAACAAGCAGGGCGGAACAGGCTCTCTGTTGCTATGCAACGAAGCTTTGCGACTATGTGCCCTTGCCAGAGAGCATCAGATTCATCTCCTTGCAGTGTATCTTCCAGGCATTCAAAACTCTTGGGCAGACAGACTCAGTCGAGTTCTGCTTCCACACGAATGGTGTCTCCATGCAGACCAGGTGGCCAAAATTTTCCAAATTTGTGGAACTCCGGACATAGACCTCTTCGCAAGTCCGCTGAATGCCAAACGTCCCCGGTTCTGTTCCAGAATTCCGGCTCAGGATTGTCAGGCCAGGGATGCTTTCCTCCTCCATTGGGGCCAGGAATTCCTGTATGCCTTTCCACCCATTCCCCTAATTCCCAAAACCCTATTCAAGTTTCAGAGAGAGAGAGGTCATATGATTCTCATAGCTCCACATTGGGCATGGCATATGTGGTACCCTCTGCTCCTACATCTCTTTCAAGCTCCGCCTCTGGAGCTAGGATCTGCTCCAGATCTCCTTTCTCAGGAGGATGGGATGCTTTGGCATCCCAATCCCCAGTCTGTGCATCTCAGGGCCTGGTTGCTGAAAGCCTAGAACTTCATGGTCTTAAGCTTTCTCAGCAGGAAAAGGATATCCTTTATGCTTCCAGGAAGCCTTCCACAAGATGCTCTTATGCTTTCAATTGGAAAAAGTTTATCATATGGTGCTCGAAGAGGGGTCTTAACCCTCTTGCGATACCTCTGGAATCATTACTGGAGTATCTCCTTCATTTATCCTAATGCAGGGCTTAAGACCAATTCAGTGAGAGTTCATTTGAGTGCTATTGCAGCTTCTTCCAAGCCTCTAAATGGGCAACCTTATTTCCTCTCATTCTCTCATAGCGAGATTTATGAGAGGCCTTCTTTTGACTAAGCCTACCATTATGCCACCACCAGTGGCATGGGACATAAATTTGGTTCTTGGGCAGCTTATGAAACTGCCTTTTGAACCATTAGCCACTACCTCCTTGAAATTCCTTTCCTGGAAGGTCATCTTATTGCAGTCACATCAGCACCTCGCATCAGTGAATTGCAAGCATTGGTGGCTAATCCTCCTTATACAAGGTTCCATCATAAGGTAGTCCTTAGGACTCTTCCACACTTTATGCCAAAGATGGTGTCACCTTCTCTTTTAAACCAAGCGGTTTTCCTTTCTGTATTCTTCCCATGGCCTCATGCCTCAAATGCAGAAAGGAACCTTCATACTTTGCATTGTAAAAGAGCTCTGGCCTTTTACTTACAAAGGACACAGCAACATAGGAAGTCCTCTCAACTTTTTGTTGCTTTTGGTCCTAGTCATTTGGGACTTCAGTCTCCAAAAGAACACTGTCCAACTGGATTGCACAGTGTATATCTTTTTGCCTATGAGAGTAAAAACCTTCGGCCATGTCACAGCTCACAATGTGAGATTCATGGCAGCCTCTATGGCTCATCTTCACTCTGTGTCTATTGACGACATCTGCCGAGCAGCTACTTGGGCCTTGGTTCATACCTTCACAGCACATTACTGCTTAGACAAGGACTCCCGCCGGGATGCCTTGTTTGGTCAGGCTGTTATTCAACACCTGTTCCATACTTAATCAACTCCTACCCACCATCCCTGATAGGATGCCAGAGATCCATGGGGGGAAGTGGAGCCCTTTCACAAGGGCACGCAGCTTCTGGGGTTTCTTCCTGGCATCTGCAGCTAGGGAGTCCCCATATGTGAAGACTACATTCCTGCTTGTTCCTGGAGATAGCATAGTTACTCACCTGTAACAGGTGGTCTCCGGGAACAGCAGGAATTTAGTCTTCACAACCCACCCACTTCCCCTAGGAGTTGTATCTTTCTATCTATCTCTTTCTCTCTTTACCTCTCTCTTTTGTCTCAGCTTTAAACTCAACTGGAGAGGGACAGTTGGGAAAGGTGGGAAGGCAGCACGCAGGCGCTGTGGGATACTCCCAAATGCTTTCCTATTGCACTCTGGGGAGCGTTCCCGCACAGGCTCCGTCGGTACCGACGATACCCATATGTGTAGACTAAATTCCTGCTGTTCCCGGAGATCACCTGTTACAGGTGAGTAACTATGCTTTCTCGCCACCTCAGCAACTTCGGGTCAACTGTGCCTTACTAGAAGTGAAAAAGGAAATCAAATACCTGGGAATCCTACTGGACCAGAACCTCAACCTTATAAAAAATATTAACATAACACAAACAATTTACAATAAAATAAGAATGATGCAAAACTTAAGATTTCTCCTTTCAACTGATTACTTCTGTGTGCCACAAGCAATGGTCTGCTCCCATTTCGACTCTGGCAACAGTATCCTTCAGGGCCTCCCCAAGCAAGCCTTGAGCACCCTACAGATGGCACAGAACACTGTTGCATACACCATAATGAAGGTAGCCAGGTCAAAACACATTATACCCATCCTATACCTCACCTACATTGGACGCCGGTAACAGAGAATCAAGTACAAGACACTAATGATCACCTTCAAAATAGTAAAGAATATAGCACCAATGTACCTTAATTCATTAATACAAACACGACCATTAACAAGACAAAGAAGGAAATGTACGCTGAACTTATTAACAATCCCTAAGGAATTCAGGAAAACAAACTAATCAACAGCCAATAGAGCATTCACCTACTACTCTCTAGTCCTCTGGAACGCACTCCCGGATTGCCTAAGGGAAATAAATGACCTGATTGCATTCAGAAAGAGACTCAAAACATATCTATTTACTGAATACTTAACAAAGTCGAAAACCTGAACCTATACCCCACATAAGTCTAGAATCTGCCACATTAGTATACTTTCCCCAACTGTTATAACCTGCATATCACACGTATCACCCATAATGATATACTTAAGAACCATAACAGATCTGTCCAATGTACATAGTTGTAAAAAGTTTGACCTAGCCTATAGGCCTGCATGTAATGTTTGAAATAGTGATTTTGAAGATGTTCAATGTATTAGTTCACTGAGTTCCGTGTAAACCATCTTTTTTACATGGATAAAGGAGTATATAAAATCCAAAAATAAATAAAATAAAACACATGTGTTAGGAGGTTTTTGGCTTCCAGTCAAGACAAGAGGGGGGGGGGGGGGGGTGAGGAGGGCAGTTATTGATTGCAAGACAGATTTGAGGATAATTATGGATGGAGGGGAAGGTTTTTAATATTAAAGGCAAACATTAATCAAGATGATATGATTTTAATATGTATCTCCAGTGGGCTGCAGAGATCCTTTTTTGATGATCTAGGTGAAGATGATGAGGAAATTTTGGAGAATAAATGATAGCTTCCATATCATCCTGCTAGTGGATTGTGTTCCCTACCAGCAGATTGGTGGAGGCAAAGAACTAATTAAATGCCCAGGTTTCAGTGACATGATAACCATGTCTCTATCTGCCTCAGCCACCAAAGGTCTCTTCAGTATTTCTTTGTCTCCAGCAGATGATGGATGGATTTTCTACACTGAAAATCTGAATAATTGGGAAGAAAAGATTGATTTAACCGCTCGTGAAAGACCATCTTGAAGGTGGCTCTCTCACTTGAGTGTGACGTGAGAGGTTCCATTAGACCTGTCTTTTTGGTAGCCATAGAAGGAGGGGAAATTGGTTCATCTCCATGCTCCTTATCCTGTTAAGGGCCTGTTGAGCAGTCAGAAAATTGGAAGGATCCGGAAGAGTTCAACAGCCTCACACAACCTCAGTGCCCTCCCTCCTCCTCCTTCTCTGTCTCCCCTGTCCCAAAAATTGCAGAAGGTTCTCAGAGGAATCTGCCTGCCAGTCACCTTAAACACAGTGCCTGCAAAGCAGAAAGAGTGTTTCAAGAGAGTAGAGCTGAGCCCGGCACAGATTTCTGCCTGGGGTTCTTAGGGGGGTTAGTACTAAGGCTTGACCTTGTCATTGTCCTTGTTGGGTGCTCCCAATTCCATCTGGGCACAATTTGGGGTGGACCTCTGGAGACCTTTGGCACGGTGTGGGAGTTTCCTGCTGTTTTATGCACATGTTAGCGTCTTTTGCTATTGTGCGTCTGGTGGTCCTGTGATCTGCGCATATGTTCCACTCAGGCAGCTCCAAGTGAATCTCTTGACTAGGTATTTTTTAAAGTCATATATGAAGATCAAGCTGGCTTCATTCTGGGGATAACATTAGGAAGATTCTAAATATAATAAGGTAGAGCCCGTGAAAAGAAAGCGCCATTGATGATATTGATTGAGGCAGAAAAGACATTTGACGTGGTATATTGGACATTCATGTTAACACCAGAGGTGATGGCTTTTGTGCAAGTTTTCTTAAACTGAATTAAAGCTATGTATCGAAATCCATGGGCTTATGTCAATCTCCCCCCCCCTTGGGTGGGCATGGACACCTGACAAGGATACCATCTATTGGCACTCCTACTTGCCTTGTCTATAGACCTTTGGCTGTTTGGTGGGGTGGGGGTGGGGAGTGCAGGTGGTATGAATTGTCTGCAAAAAGCATGATCCTATATTTTATTTATGGTAAGTGGGCCCCGATAACCGTTGCTTTGGTTTAGGTTTTGGGGAAAGTATGGACAATTAGTGGAATTCAAAGTGAATATGCAGAAATCCAAAATGCTAGTAGTTATACATCTAGAGGGAGGGCAAATGGAGAGTGTAAACGGGGGCGCTGGGTGAGAATGTCCACAGTCTTGGCAAAGGCAAATATTAGTATGACTTGCAAAGGATTGTGGGAAATGTAGTCCATTCATACCAGAATCAGCCGTTCACAAATAAATGAGTTGTGCTTGCTCGAGTGTTAAGCAAAGAAAATATATTTTATTTATGGGGTTATTTCTCCCACACAGATTTACTTGGTAGCACAAAAAGGATACTTGCTTTCAGTATTATACTTAGGAAAATAAATCAGGAACAACAACTGAACTTCTTAAGCAATCAAATCAAACAATAAAGACCTTGATGGGAACAGAAAGGTCTTTCAATGGGCTCCTGCTAATACCTTTTAGCAGTGCTCCAAAAACAAAACAAACCCCCCCCCCCCCCAAAAAGGAATCAAAAACCGTTCTTTTTCAAGGATAACTTCTTGTATTTTCACACACACCTAGAAGTGTCCTTTTAGAGCCCACGTGCAATTATGCAAGGCTTATTTGCTAACAATTAACCAGCTGCAAACCTCTTGGCTGGTTTACTTTCTATACGTGGCTCAAATCCTACCCAAAAGCATTCTTGTAAACTTTTCTGGGTAGATAAAAGAACAAGATATATTTCTTTTTGATGGTTGTTGCATTTGTGAAAGTATATTACCACAGAAGCCTAGACAGAGAGCAATCCATGTAGTCACACTGTTCATTTATAATATCTCCTTCCTCTTCAACTATCATAGAATCAATATCATGGACTGGCTCAGGGGAATTTCTTAATGGAGCACACTTAGGACAATACTGGTTTCCCTGCTGTCTTCCAAGTGAAGAGCTAGGGCATAGATCAGTGTTCATACCTGAGCTTCCATTGCTGTTAGGGTTCCTCTCCAGAACTCCTGGCCAGTATGTAGTCCAGTTTTTATGTCCAGCCTTCCAATCAAGATCCCTGGACACTGGGTCTCTCTTCACATACCTTCTTGCACTGGTCTTAGGGCCCCTTCCAAATGCAGCCGTCTCCCTCACAGGTGCCGTCCGGGGATTCCTGGCTCTGTAACCCCACTCCTCTGGCTTCCCCCAGTCCAATGGAATATGCTTGCCTCTGGAATGACTCCCAGCACACGTACTGCTATGGACTCCTTTAGACCTCCAAGATGCTTTTCTCTTCTTTCTTCCACGCTGCTTCTTGCTCTCTCTGTCCTTGAGCTCTGGGTTCCTCATCAACTCCAACTCCAACTCTTTCTGATTCTGTGTAGAATAGAGTTTACTTTTAACTTGTTTAGAGGGATACTCCACCCTAGCACAGCCCAGCTGTGCTGAATCAAGCCCTGCCCTTGGAGATGAGTGACTGGGGATTACCTCATAGTTCTCCTGATTGAACACACGTTTCCCCACTTCAGCTCTTCTATAGGGTGCATTCTGGGACTGGTAGTCTTTTATGAAAACATTCTGTTTTATTATTTCTACCAGCAAAGACAGGTTGCTTTTTCAGAGCCAATTCACCTCTATTATAGCTCCTTCCTGAACTATGATAAGCTTCCTTATCACAAGAGATAGAGACAGAATTTTTCTTTTAAGTGAGCATGGGAGAGTATGAATTATCTAGAGGTGCACCTAGCAGTGGATCCTACAGAACTGCATTAAGCTAATTACCAAAGTTTTTTGGACAGGTTGAACAAGGATTTAGAAGTAGGGTGGCGCTACAACCTCTCCTTTGTTGGATGCCTAGCTAGCGTGAAAATGGTTACCCTACTGAGATTTTTATATCTGATCCATGTACTGCTGATTGACATTCCGGTTAAGATATTTAAAATTATGCATAGGTAATTTTTTTTATTCATTTGCTGTAGGCCCTCAAGGATGGTGAGGGCTTTCCCAGGCCTGTGTGGATGGCTGGAGAGACCCTTCTTGGGTTTCTCCAGTCTGCCTGACAGGTGTAGGGATTCCCTTACTCATCTGAGGTTCCTTTTTTTGTCATGGATTTCTTTTCCATCTTTTTTTCCTTCAGATATTTTTCTTTGACTGCATTTGAATTCTGCCGCGATGCCAGGTGCACGGAGGTTTGCTGCTTGTAGCTCCCATCAAGTGAGCATTGCAGCTGGCTTTCTTTGCCTGAGTGTGATGGAGAAGACTTGGGACACACTTTATTTTTTTTTGACAATGAGTCCCAGGGCCTGATGCTGATTTTCCTGACTCTACCACGTCTCCCATGATTTTCTTGCTAGTGAGACTGACGCCATCATGGATGACTGAATGATCTCAACTGAAGGAGTGTGATGTAGCAGCTGCAGGCTCAAGCTGTTAGGTCCCTGAGGGTCCTCTGGGCCCCAGGGCTTGTTCTCATCTGGCTTTGAGCAGCAACTCCTGAAACAGCACATGGGCTGTTAGCAGTCACTGGTAGCTCCATGATAGCCCTTCTCGTGGAGGTCTGAAGCCCTGACCTCCCCTATGGGGGCTGGGCCCTCTGGCATCTTTCCCTCTGGCAGCAAGGGGCTTTTTACCTGTCCTTTCATCTTCCAGTCCTGTCTCCGGGGGTAGGGGGGGGGGGGCGAGGCTGGAGAGAAAAGGAGGGACCCGGTCTACTATGGGTGTGCCATCGGTGGAAATGGACCTTCCCCTGGCAGAGGAGAGGATCCATCTTTTTCACAGGGAAGACCTGACTTCCCTTATTCAGGATGCTATGGCAACTCTGTGCATTATTGAGCCCCCCTCGGTGGAGGTTTCACAGATGGACCCTAGAGGGATTGCAGCATCCCTCTGACTACTCTCCCTTCATGAGCTCTCATAGAAGCTCAAGGTTCTCAGTGAGAGACACTAGAGCTGGGACTAAAGGGTACTAAGGCTCTAGCTTGATTGTATCCTCTACCCCAGGAGGAGATGGAACAGCTTTTTGCCCCAATGGCCACAGGATTTAAGAAATGTGACAGATGCTCCAAAAACATGTCACTCACGGACACCCATGACTGCTGTCTTTGGTGTCTTGGGGCAGACCATGACCCAGAGCTCTGCTTTCTTTGTAAGAAAATGTCCTCCAAGGCCCTGCTAAGTCATAAGCAGAAGTCCAATGACATTTTTTGGAAGGTAGCCCCAGAATCCCCGGCAGCACCCTCGGTCGTCCCTCTGCTGGTGGGATCCCCCCACTTCGGCCCGCGCTCTCGGCGGCATTCCAACCAGGGGTCCCCTGAAGTGGAAAGGCATAAGAAGAAAACTACCTTGAAGTTGCTGTCGGGGGCCCAAGATCACCGCGAGCACCCCCATGCTCGATTGTTCAGCCCCCCCACGCTCGATTGTTCAGCCCCCCCACGCTCGATTGTTCAGCCCCCCTCAGCATTCCCGAGAGTCGGATAAGGAGCAGCCTCGTAAGGTACCTCATACAGATACGGAGGCCTTCGGCAATGGCATCCGGTCTCCTGAGGGCCATCCTGGTGAGGACCTCTTCTCCTCCTCCACGCCAGACCCGGTAACCCCACATCCATGTGGGAGTCCCGTATGCTGGCACTGGAGCGCAGCGTTTCTGCCTTCTTAGCTGCCCAGCAGGCGCTCTTGCTCAGCACGGCTGGCCCGCGCCTCGAGACTGAGGTTCCCTCGAGAGGGAAACTGAAACCTGCCCTGGAAACCCCCAAGAGCCGGGGGCCTCTTGCGGGTCCTCTGCATCGGTCTTGCTCGCCTTCCCGGTCCTCAGGAGAGAGATCCTCCAAGGCTAGCTCCAAGCGGGCTTTGACCTCTGGATGGGGCGACCAGCCCGAGTCGGACTCCTTTGTACAATTGTATATGGGCATGTTCCTGCCTGACCTTGCCAAAGAGCTCGGTGGGTTCTCCACAGGCCTCGAGGGTGAACCCCTTCTCTGGTTCCAAACCCTCCTAAGATCTGTCGTGGAGTGCTCAAAGTACCTCTCCCGTGCTGCATATGATGGATTTGAGTCCTTTGCCTGAGTGGCAGCAGCCGACATCGTGGCCCGACGCCAGGCATGGCTCCAGTCCTTGGACCTGGAGCAGCTCCTGGACATCCCCTGCCTCGGCGAGCAGCTGTTTGGTAAGCCTATGGAGGATAAGGCCACTGAGAGAGAAACTGAGTTCGTCACCTGAACCCGTCTCTCGCGTAAGACCTCCTCCCTCCCTCCCTTGGAAGAAACAAGGATGCCATTCTTCCAAAGGAAGGAACTCCCCTACTGGGGTTACCCTCCTTTCCCGCCCACCCTTGCGCCAACTCCCGGCACTCAGGGGAAGGGAGGCGCGCATAGCCACCGCAAGCTTAGAGAGCCTTAGGCCCAGCAACCGGCGCCACCTCAACCTGCGCAGGGGTTTTGACGCCACCGGCATAGCATCTCGCCCCCCGGCAGCACTTCTGCCCCTCAGTGGGTGTCGATCACATTGGACACCTGGGTCCTCTGAGTGATCCGGGACAGATATCATCTCTGCCTGGGCAGGCTCCCTCCTCCCTTCTCGCCAGCGGAGCCTACTCGATATCTTTTGCACCAGACCTTCTTGCAGTGGGAGCTGTCCAATCTCCTCACCCAATGGGTGGTCAAGAAGGTACCGCTGCACCTTCGAGGCCATGGGTTCTACTCCCGCTATTTTCTCGTTCCGAAAAAGACGGGGGGCCTACCCCCATCTTCGACCTCTGGAACCTAAACAAGTTCCTGGTGCAGGAGAAGTTCAAAATGTTATCGCTTGACATCCTGCTGCCCTTCACATCCTAATCCACCCTCACCACATGCAATACCTGCGTTTCAGGGTGCAACAGGAACACTACCAGTACACTGTGCTTCCCTTCAGGCTTGCGTCTGCACCACGGGTTTTCACAAAGTGTCTCTCCGCAGTCGCTGCCTCCCTCAGGCTACAGGGTATACCCGTCTTCCCCTACCTCGACGATGGACTCCTCACGGGAACTTCCATCGACAAAGCCTGCCTGGAGGCATCCCAGACGAGCCTCCTTAAACGCCTCAACGACTTGGTCAACTACTCCAAATCCCACCTTGAGCCGGTGCGGAACCTGGAGTTCATCGGTGCCCGCCTCGACACAGAGCGAGCGACCGCTTTCCTGCCCGCAGACTGGGTGGACTGCCTTCAGGCTGTGGCAGCCCAGGTCCAGAGCAGGGCTTGGGTTACGGCATGGGTCATGCTGCTCCTCCTAGGACACATGGCCTCCACCGTCCATGTGGTCCCCCATGCCCGCATGCACATGCGTGCAGTCCAGTGGTGCTTCAGGGCACAATGGAGCCAGGCCTTTGGCCACTTCAGAGACCTATCTGGGTCTCCTGCAGTCTCCACAACTCCGTGGGCTGATGGCGGGACCCCCGAAGTCTCCTTTGGGGCATGCCCTTCCAGACCCCACAGCATGAGCTTGTCCTAACGATGGATGCTTCCCTTTTGGGATGGGGAGCCCACTGCGGCGCAATGTGCACCCAGGGACAGTGGTCGCCAGAGGAGTCTCGGCAGCAGATAAACCTTCTTGAGCTCCAGGCAGTCCGATGGGCCCTAAGGGCCTTAGAGGGCTACCTGAGGGGGAAGTCTGTGCTTGTGCAGACCGACAATAGGGTAGCCATGTTTTACAGTACAGGATCACGCCTTCTCTGCTGAGAGGCGATCCTCCTTTGCTCCTTTGTGTCTCGCCAGGGGATGACCCTGCGAGCAGTCTACCTCACAGGCCAGGAGAATGTCCTCACTGACAAACTCAGCAGGATCCTCCACCCACACGAGTGGCGCTTGGATCTGGTGGTGGTCGGCGCCTTGTTCCATCAATGGGGGACCCCATCCATGGACCTGTTTGCCAGTCCGGTGAACATGCAGTTTCCCCACTTCTGTGGCCCGGTCCGCACGCGAGCAGGGTGGCCCCGGATGCATTCCTTTTGAATTGGACCTCCGGCCTTCTTTAGCATTCCCTCCCATTCCTCTCATTGTGAGGACCCTCCCAAGGCTCAGCGGGACCGAGCATCGGTGATCCTCATGGCCCCATCATGGCCTCGACAGCCTTGGTTCCCGCTTCTGCTCCAGCTCTTGTCCGAGCCCCCAGCCCCCCTAGGCTGTGCCCCAAACCTGGCCTTGCTGTCCCTTACAGCCTGGCGGCTGAACGGGTCGCTTTAGCTCCACTGCTCCTCCCGGTGGACGTTAAGGAGATTCTCCTCGCGTCAAGGAAGGACTCAATGAGATGGGCATACGCCTTTAGGTGGTGACATTTCTCGACCTGGTGTTCCGAGCTTCAAATCTACCCGTTCTCCTGCTCTACCCGGTGGATCCTCCAGTACCTCCTCCACCTCTCGAAGGCAGGGTTGAAATCCAATTCGGTCAGGGTACACCTGAGTGCCATTTCGGCGAACCCACCTCCCTGTCGAGAGAAAACCCCTCTCGGGGCAGCCCTTGGTCACTCACTTTATGCAAGGTCTCTTGCTTTCCAAACCTCCCATCTGGCCTCCGCCATCGGAGTGGGACCTCAACGTGGTGCTGATGGAGCTCTCGTGAGCACCCTTCGAGCCGATGGCGATGTGCTGGCTTCGGCATCTTTCCTGGAAGGTGGTCTTCCTGGTAGCGTTGACTTCGGCTCGCTGAGTCAGTGTACCTCAGGCCCTCATAGCTGAGGCTCCATACACCAGGTTCTACGGGAACAGGGTGGTCCTCTGCACCCATCCCAAGTTCCTACCGAAGGTGATCTCAGATTTTCATCTCAACCAGGAGATAATCCTATCAACCTTCTTCCCGAGACCGTATGCCGACCAGGCTTCAGAGGTGTTGCATACACTCAACTGCAAGAGGGCTCTTGCCTTCTACCTGCAGCGTACCCAGATTCATCGCAAGTCCGATCGGCTCTTTGTCGCCTACGACCCCAATCGCCTGGGGTAGGCAGTCACCAAGCGCAACATTTCTGTCTGGGTGGCAGACTGCATTGCCTTCGCCCAAGCAAAGGCGGGCGCCCCATTGGATTGGCGGGTTAATGTGCACGGCGTTCGAGCCAAGGCGGCATTGGTGGCTTCACTGCTCTCAGTGCCTCAAGCGGACATCTGCCGGGCTCTAACCTGGTCTTCAACAAACACTTTCACTGTCCATGACTGCCTGGAGAGAGAGACCCGCCAGAACAGCGCCTTTGGCCAGGCTGTACTCCGTAATCTATTTGGGGTACAAGCAACTCCTACCATCCGACCCTTCTTCGACGGCTACTGAGAGCTTCACCTTGGGGACCCAAAGACTCGGGCTCCTCCAGGCATCGACTTCTGCTCACAGCCTCGCAGAAGCGTTTTTGAGTTACAGGCTCGGTAGCCTGTAGCTGGGTAGTCCCATAAGTGAGGACTGACTTCCTGCTTGTTCCTGGAGAAAGCATAGTTACTCACCTGTAACGGGTGTTCTCACTACCCTCCCACCTCCCCTGAAGAGTTGCTATTTTTGTCCTTCCCTTGCCATCTGCTTAGTAGGGCTCTAGCTAGGGGACCTGACTGGGTAAGATGGCACCTTTGGGCAGGAAGAGGACCACACATGCGTGGCAGGGCTTTCTTTGAAAGCTGGGGAATTGCTCTGCATGGGCTCCATCGGTGCCAACGTCACCCATAAGTGAGGACTGTTTCCTGCTGTCCCTGGAGAACGTCTGTTACAGATGAGTATCTACGCTTTCTTTTTCGGCCTTTTGGCCCCTTTGTTCCGGTAGCACCGGTCTTCTCCTATCCTCCCCGTCGCCCCTGCTCCGGCTGTGGGCCAGGAGATCCCTTTTTTTTCTCCTTTAGTGGTTTTTTTCCCTTTGGACTCTTTTCACGCCCTTTTTTCCAACCGCTGACCTCGAGGGTCTTCGACCTCACAGGGGTGCTTTTTGTCCCCATGGCCCCCTGTTTCAAAAAATGTGATAGATGCTCCAATAATGTGTCGCTCACAGACACCCATGACTGTTGTCTGTGGTGTCTGGGGGCCGATCTCAACCCAGAGCTCTGCTCGCTCTGTAAGAAAATGTCCGCTAAGGCCTTGCTAAGCCTTAAGCAAAAGTCTGACATTTTCCATAAGCCAGCCCTGTGGTTCCTGGTGGCACTTCGTCCCACTGATCCACCTCTTGCGGGGTCTCCCGCAGTGACCCCGCACCCCAGGCGTCACTCTGATCAGAGTTCACCCGAGGTGGAATGGCGAAAGAAGACGACGACCTCGAAGTCACTGTCTGCTCCAGACAAGCGCGAGTGATCCCGCGCTTGATCTCGTAGCCTTCCTCGGCGTTCCCAAGAGTCGGACAAGGAGCAGCCTCGAAAGGTACCTCATACGTATACGGAGGCCTCCGGCAATGGTGCTCAGTCTCCTGAGGGTCATCCTGGCAAGGACCCCCTCTCCTTCTCCACCCCAGACTCGATAACCCCGGTGTTGACGGTGTAGGGACCCACTCCTGTGGGAGTCCTGTATGCTGGCACTGGAGCACAGCATTTCTGCCTTCCTTGCTGCCCGGCAGGCACTTTTACCCAGTACGGCTGGCTCGCGCCTCAAGATCGAGGGTCCCTCGACAGGGGTCCCGAAAACTGCCTTGGAAACCCCCGAAAGCCGCGGGCCTCGTGAGGGTCCTTGGCACTGGTCTCACGCGCTGTCCTGTTTCTCTGGGGCAAGATTTTCCAGAGTCAGTGCCTCTGGCTCCAAACGGGTCTTGGCCACTGAGCTTTGGGATCAGCCCGACTCAGAGTTCTCCTCGGACCTCTCGGGCTGGGAATTGGACGGGGTACCTCCCCTGAAACCCGCACCCATAGGGACCTTCCTTCTGACCCGTCCCGTCCCGTCTCGCAAAGGCAGTCGCCCCCTGAAGACACCTCCTTCTTGTTTTTTGTGTGGGATATGGCTCGAGCCCTTAATCTGCCCACGCAGACTGAGGAAGAGCTGAGGGCAGAGGAACTAGACATCTTGCAATATGAGTCTCCCCCTAGGGAATTTCTCACGGTCCTGGTACCGTCCATCCTGACCCGGCTGCTCCTCCGCATGTGGGAAGCACCCGCCTTGGTCCCTATTGTCAGTAAAAGACTCGATGCCATGTACAGGGTCCAGCGTGGCTGGGGTTCCAGAAGACTCAGCTTCCCCGTACCTCCATGGTAGTTGAATCCGCGATGCAGAGGAGCCCGAAGTCGCACTCTTCGGTCCTGTCTGATAGGGAATCCCATGCTCTTGACACCCTCGGGCACAAGGCTTACCAGGGATCCATGATCCAGGCTTACCAACTGTATATGGAGATGTTCCTTCGCGACCTCGCTAAAGAGCTCAGCGGTTTCTCTGCGGGCCTCGGAGGCAAACACCTCTTCTGAGATCAGTCACGGACTGCTCGAAATACCTTTCCCACTCCGCCTATGATGTTTGATTCTTTCGCCTCTATGGCAGCAGCCGGCATCGGAGCCTGGCGTCAAGCATGGCTCCAGTCTTCAGACCTGGAACAATGGGTCCAGGAGAAGCTCTTGGATATCCCCTGCCTCGGTGAACAATTGTTCGGCAAGCCCATGGAGGACAAGGCAGCCGAGATCTCTCGTAAAACCTCTTCTCTTCCACAGAAGAAACACAGCAAGAAGCCTTTTTTCCAGAGAAAGGAGCTCCCTTACTGGGGATACCAACCCTATCCGCCCACCCTAGCACCGACACCCAGCAGCCAGGGCAAAGGAGGAGCTCAGGGTCACCGGAAACTGAAGGGGCCCAAAGCTCAATCCCTGGCACCGCCCCAGCCAACCCTGGGGTTTTGACGCCACGTGCATAGTCCCTCGCCTCCCAGTGGCACCTCTGCCCGTGGGAGGGCGTCTGTCCCTTTTTGCCCCCCAAATGGGCAGCCATTATATTGGACACCTGGGTCCTTCAGGTAATCAGAGATGTTTAGCATCTTTGTCTGGACAGGCTCCCTCCTCTCTTCTCTCCAGCGGAGCCTACTCGGCTTCCCTCACACCAGGCTTGCTTGCAGCAAGAGCTGATCAACCTCCTCAGTCAACAAGCAGTCGAGAGAGTTCCGCCGCACCTCCGAGGTCGGAGGTTTTACTCCCGGTACTTCCTCATTCCGAAGAGAATGGAAAGCCTGCGCCCCATCCTCGATCTCAGGAATCTGAACAGATTTCTGGTGCTGGAGAAGTTCAAGATGCTATCGCTTGGCGTCCTGCCGCCTTTCCTCCAGCAGGGCAATTGGATCTCAGAGACACTTATGCCCACATCCTGGTCCACCCCAAGCACAGGAAGTACCTGTTCTTCAGGGTGCAAGGGGAGCACTTCCAATACAGAGTGCTCCCTTTCAGGCTCACATCTGCCCTGTGTGTCTTCACAAAATGCCTGTCAGTGCCGCAGCCCACCTCCGACTACAGGGCATATCCATCTAACCTTACCTGGACGACTGACTTGTCACAGGCACATCGGCAGAGGACGCTCTACTCTCGGCGTCGCGCATGATCCTCCTCCTTGAGCGCCTTGGTTTCCTGATCAACTACTCTTAAGTCCCACCTTGAGCCAGTGCAAACCCTGGAGTTCACTGGCGCTCTTCTCGACACGGGATGGGCGACTGCCTTACTCCCTCGAGCGCGTGCAGAGCAGCTCCGCTCTCTGGCCGCCGAGGTCCAAAACCGGTCCAGAGTCTTGGCGCAGGCCATGTTGCATCTTCTGGGACACATGGCCTCAACCGTCCATGTCGTCCCCCACACTCGCATGCATATGCGAGCGGCCCGGTGGTACTTCAGTGCGCAGTGGACCCAAGCCTCGGACCGCCTCTGGGATCCCGTGTCGGTCTCCTGCAGCCTCTCCAGTTCCCTGGCTTGGTGGCTGAACCCCCAAAGCCGCCTTCGGGGCATGCCCTTCCAGACTTGTCAACATGAGCTCATCTTGACGATGGATGCTTCACTGTTGGGCTGGGGAGCCCACTGCGGCAACCTCCGTACCCATGGTGGTGGTCACCCAAGGAATCTCGGCAGCAGATCAACCTGCTCGTGCTTTGAACGGTCCGGCTGGCCTTGAAGGTCTTCGAATACCACCTGCGAGGCAAGTTGGTGCTCGTGCAGACCGACGACAAGGTCACGATGTTCTACATAAACAAGGAGGGGGGAGGTACAGGTTCCCGCCGCCTCTGTCGGGAGGCAGTCCTCCTCTGCTCCTTCGCCATATGCCGGGGCATGACCCTGAGGCCAGTCTACCTTCTGGGCCAGGACAATGTCCTTGCAGACAGACTCAGGTGGCACCTGAGTCCAGAGGTGGTTCTCCACCTGTTCCGCTGCTGGGGGACGCGGTCCTTGGACCTGGCAAACACGCAGCTTCCCCACTTTTGCGGGCAGATATCGCACCCTAGTAGGGTAGCCCTGGACGTGTTCCTCCTGAACTGGACCTCGGGGCCTCTGTATGCATTCCCTCCCACTCCTCTCATTGCGAGGACCCTCCACAAGATTCAGCGGGACCGAGCTTCAGTGATCTTTGTGGCCTCGACAGCCCTGGTTCCCACTTCTGCTTCGGCTCTCATTGGAACCTCTGGTCCCCCTGGGCAGTACCCCAGGTCTGCTAATGCAGGAGGAGAGACAGGTGCTCCACCCAAACGTGATCCCGCTATCCCTGACAGCCTGGTGGCTGAACGGTTGTTTCTAGCCTCGCTGCACCTTCCAGAGGAGATCTACCCTGTGGCTTCTCCGGTACCTCCTCCGCCTCTCACAGGTGGGACTGAAATCCGATTCGGTTAGAGTTCACCTGAGCGCCATCTCAGCCAACCACTTCCCCGTTGAGGGTAAACCTCTTTTGGGCTAGCCTCTGGTCTCCTGCTGCATACAGGGCCTTTTACTTTCCAAGCCCCCCATCCGGCCTCCACCGGCGGAGTGGCATTGTGCTCATGCAGCTGACGCAGCCGCCCTTCGAGCTGATGGCAACATGCTCACTTCGGCACCTTTCCTGGAAGGTAGTCTTCCTGGTGGCGCTCACCTTGGCCCGGCAAGTCAGCTAGCTGCAAGCCCTCATGGCTGCGGCTCCCTACACGAGGTTCTATGGGAACAGAGTGGTCCTTCGAACTCACCCCAAGTTCTTACCGAAAGTTGTTTCGGATTTCCATCTCAACCAAGAGATCATCCTACCAACTTTTTCCCGAGAGCCCACGGCGGTCCTGCATACGCCCACGGCGGTCCTGCATACGCTTGACTGCAAGAGGGCTCTCGCCTTTATCTGCAGCGCACCCAGGGTCATCACAGGTCCGACTGGCTCTTCATTGCCTACGATCCTAATCGCCTGAAGCTTGCAGTCACCAAGCGTACCATCTCCGTCTTTGTGGCGGACTGCATCGCCTTCACTCAGACAAAGGCTGGGGCCCCGCTGGATAGCCGAGTCACTGCGCATGGCGTCCGGGGCAAGGCAACGTCGATGGCTTTGCTGCACTCAGTGCCTCTGACGGACATCTGCTGGGCTGCGACCTGGTCCTCCGCGAATACCTTCGCTTTGCACTACTGCCTGGAGAGGGAGTCCTGCCGGGACAGCGCCTTCGGCCAGACTGTACTCCTTAATCTGTTCGGGGTATAAGCAACTCCTGCCCTCCTACCCTTCTTCTGTGGCTACTGAGAGCTTGGCCCCAAGGGCCTGAGGACTCGGGCCTCCTTTGGTCATCAACTTATGCTCACAGCCTCGCGGAGGCATTTTTGGCTTGCAGGTTTCGGTAGCCTGTAGCTGGGGAGTCCCATAAGTGAGGACTGACTTCCTGCTTGTTCCTGGAGAAAGCATAGTTACTCACTTTAACAGGTGTTCTCCAGGGACAGCAGGAATCAGTACTCACTACCTTCCCCCCTCCCCTTCAGAGTTGCCATCTTTGTTTTTCTTCCCTTGCCATCTTCTGCGTAGGGCTCTAGCTATGGGACCTGACTGAGCAAGATGGCACCCTTGGGCGGGAACAGGACCACACATGCGTGGCAGCAATCCCAAAGGCTTTCTTTGAAAGCTGGGGAATTGCTCTACATGGGCTCCGTCGGTGTCGATGTCACCCATAAGTGAGGACTGATTCCTGCTGTCCCTGGAGAGCACCTGTTACAGATGAGTAACTATGCTAAGAAGCTCTCCCACAGAGGCTCTTGGAAGATAGCTTCAGAGGTTCTCTTATGTAGGGCTCAGTGGCGAGTGTGGGAGTGGTTTAGACCTGGAAAAAGTTTGGGCACTGCCTGTTCCTTCTATAGGTCTAAACCCAAGAAGGATCAGTCCTTTCAGGGATCCTAGCAATCTCGGTACTCAGCAGGTGCCTCCTTGGGTGCAGGTAAGCCCCACAATGGACATCTAGTAGGTCCCTTCTGAGGGGCAGGCAGTCGAGGAGTATCTCTGGCTGTTTTACTCTGAATGGACCCACATTATGTCAGGTCCTCAAGTTCCTTGAAAAGAGGTATGTTCTGGAATTTGCAGAGCCTTTCCAGGACACCTTTGTGGAGTTTTCTTTCAGCTCCTTAACCAAGAGAGTGGTGGTTGAGAAAACTAACACCTCGTGCAGTTTCAGGTCATCATACATGTGCCCTCCACAAAACAGTCAGGGGTGCGTACTTACTCCAGCAATACTATGAAAATGTACCATAGTGTCCATAGACCTTGCAGCAACTAACCTGCCCTACATAATATGAGACTTGTTTGCTGCATGTCACCTCCTCCACTATCAAAGATTAATTTTGTTATAAGTTAATTTGTTATGACTTACATTTATCCATGTTAACCCTTTCTGTTAAATGTATAATACCTTATTTAATGCTCTCTGTGAAATACAGTGGTATATAAAACTAGTTAAATAAAAAAAATCCATTTACCTTGTGGGGCTCAAAAAAGGAGGGTCCCTTTGACCCATTCTGGACCTGAAGATGGTCAGTTCCAAGCTGAGTGCCCAATTCTGCATGGAGACTCTCAAGTCTGTCATTGCTTTGTTCAGGTGAGGGGAATTTCTAATCACCTTTTGACCTTTCCAAAGTATACTTCCATATTCTGATTCTTGGGAAATATCAGTGGTTTTCCTTTGCTTCTGCAATCTGGGCTTTGTTTTGTGCTCTGCCTTTTGGCCTAGCCATAGTGCCTTTCACCTTTTAACTGTCAGGAAGGTAGTGGTGGCAGCGGCCATCCTTTGCAAATAAGGAATACAGGTTCACCTGCACCTAGATGATTGGCTGATTCAATCCAATGAAGTCTTTTATTGGAATCCAGTGACTGGCCTTGTTTTTCCTCTCGCTCTGTGTTTCTTGTTGTTTCTGTGAGTATGGTGTTTTCCCCGAGGACCTGATTCAATCCAGCTTCATGGAGATGTCCAGTGTAGACATGACCCAGATGATCTGGTGGTTGGAGAAGCTGGGATGGATGATCAACTACCCCAAGAGCAGCCCTAGATCCTTTCCTGGACTTTGAGCATCTGGGTGCCCACTTCAATATTTGCCCTGGAAAGGTTGGACAAGCTGCAGTTCACAGGATTTTGCTCTCAGGTATTTCCCATGTCCTAGTACTACTAGCAGCTTCTAACGTCAGTGGCATTGACCTTGGAATTGGTATCTTGTGCCAGAATGTCCATGTGGCTCTTGCTTCCAGTTGTTCCTCCTTGCTTCCAGTTGTTCAAACAGTGCCTACCCCTTACCTGGAAGATCAAGGGGGAATTGGCTTGGTGGCTATAAACGCATCCTCTGATGGTCAGGATGACTCAAGAGGTGCTGAATTGGGTTGTAGTCACCATGCTACTAATGCCGACCTGCTGTGCTGTGGGGGGGATGCATTTTCTGGGTCAGTTTGTTCTGGGGCCCTGGTTCCCTCAGGAAGCCGCCTGATTGATCAACAGGTTATGGGGCAGGGCATTTCGTCTTTCTCTGAAGAGGTTTTGGTCCCTCTTGGAGGGTAAAGATGTCAGTGTTCTCAGACAAAGACACAACAGTGGCATTATATCAGCAAACGAGGTGACACTTGCAGCACCACAATAGCCACAGATGTGTTGGAGCTTGGTCTTTGGGTGAAGGCTCATCAGGTGACTGTTGGTGGCTCATATAGTGGGTGTTGACAGCTTCTTGAGTCAGAACGCCATGGACCCTGACGAATGGGAGATAAGCTGTCATGTGTTCAACTTCATCATGCAGAGGTGGGGCCTGCCAGTGTTTGATCTGATGGCCATCCTGGGGAATGGCAAGATGAAAAATATTTTCATCTGCAAGGATATACAAATGGCAGACTCGGATGCCCTTCTTCAAGAGGGGTCCCAAAGCAGCTCCTGTATATCTTTTCCCCATGGCCCATAGTGAGCCGACTTCTGGGCTGTATTCGGTCTTGGCCAGGCTTGGTCATTCTAGTGGTGCTAAAATGGCTGTGCAGGCCATCATACATGGATTTTTTTGAGCCTGTTGGCAGGGTCCTCTTTATTCTACCTCAGGAGAAGGGGGCTTCTGTGGCAAGATCTCCTGATCATGAAAGGGAACCAAACTGTCTTGGGAACCAAGAGACGAGGGTTCGATTTTCTTCTAGCACTCCTTCTGGCATTGGTCAAGTGGCTCAATTCTCCATTGCCTCAGAAGAATCCAAGTTATCAATGTCCCTGTTTATTGTAAATTACCGAGTTTAAGTTGCGATGTAAACTGCTTTGACTAAAATGATAAAGTGGTATAAAAAGCCTGTTAAATAAAATAAAATGAAGGATCCCATTCCCTTCTCATTGCTGCTTAGCCCTTGAGAGGCATAAGCTGTCTAAGAAAGAATACTCTGTAGCAGTAGATGACACCCTTTTAAAGGCCCAGAGAGCCTCTGCATCCTTGGTCTATGTGAGGATCTGGAGGGTTTTCAAGAGGTGGTGTTCCTCTCAGACCTTGAATACCAGGAAGGCAGACCTAGTTGCTGTTTTGTCGTCCTTGCAGTCCCCAGGTTGGATGAGGATTAAGCTTTGTACTCTCTCAAGGTTCAAGGGCTGTGCTTGCGTGCTGCCAGGAGGCATGTTCAGGGAGTGTCCTTAGCAGCACACCCTGAACCACCACTTCCTCAAGAGACAAAAGCAGATACATCCACTTATGCATCTGATGGTATCTCAGTGGAGTCTTTCTCAATTTTAATTTAATATTACTCTTAATTCAATCATATCTTTTTAAACAATTACCCCGGTATCGACTGGGTCAATGTCACGGCAGGACATGCTAGGGAGATAAAGTTCCTAGATGAAATAAATGACTGCTTCTTTGAGCAGCTGGTTCATGAACCGACCAGAGGGGAAGCCATATTAGACCTAGTCCTTAGTGGAACACCAGATCTAGTGCAAGAGATAAGGGTGTTGGGGCCACTTGGCAATAGTGATCATAGCATGATCGCATTTGATTTAATTAGTGGAGGAGGGATAATAAGAAAATCCACAGTACTACCTTTTAACTTTCGAAAGGGAGACTGTGATGAAATAAGGAAAATAGTTAAGAAAGCACTAAAAGGAGCAGTTGCAAAGGTTAAAGACTTGCATCAAGCTTGGGTGTTGTTGAAAAATACTATCTTAGAAGCCCAGACCAGCCGTATTCCACGCTTTAAGAAAAGTGGAAGGAAGTCCAAAAAACTGCCAGCATGGTTTAAAGGTGAGGTCAGAGAGGCTGCTGTTGCCCAAAAAAGCATCTTTCAGGAAATGGAAAAAAGAGCCAAACGATGAAACCTGGAAACAGCACAAACACTGGCAAGTCAAATGCAAGGCATTGATAAGGCAGGCAAAGGGAGAATTTGAGAAGAAGCTTGCAGCAGAAGCAAAAACGCAAAATAAAGACTTTTTCAAGTACATTCATAGCTAAAAACCTGTGAGAGAGTCAGTTGGTCCATTAGATGATAGAGGGTTTAAAGGGGCACTAAGAGATGACAAGGCGATAGCGGAGAGACTGAATGAATTCTTTGCTTTGGTCTTTACTGAGGAAGATGTAGGGATGTTACCCATGACTGAAGTGGTATTTAAAGGTGCGGAAGAATTGAAGGAAATATCGATACATCGGGAAGATGTATTACACCTATTAGATAAACTGAAGAGTAGCAAATCACCTGGGCGGGATGGTATACATCCAAGGGTGTTGAAAGAACTGAAATATCAGATTGCTGACCTGCTATTAGTAATCTGTGAACTTTCATTAAAATCATCTGTAATACCTGAAGATTGGAGGATTGCCAATGTAACGCCAATTTTTAAAAAGGGTTCCAGGGGTGATCCGGGAAACTACAGACCGGTGAGCCTGACATCAGTACTGGGAAAAATCAGTAGAAACCATCATAAAGAACAAAATTACTCAGCATGTAGATAGTCATGGCCTAGTGGGAGACAGCCAGCATGGCTTTAGATAAGGAAGATCTTGTCTTACTAATTTGTTATGTTTTTTTGAAGGTGTGAATAAACAGGTGGACAAAGGTAAGTCGGTTGATATAGTGTATCTGGACTTTCAGAAAGCCTTTGACAAGGTCCCTCATCAGAGACTTTTGGCAAAACTAAAGAGTCATGGGATAGGAGGCAGTGTACTACTGTGGATCAGGAACTGGTTAAAAGATAGAAAGGAGAGGGTAGGGCTAAATGGCCAATTTTCCCAATGGAGAAAGGTGAATAGTGGTGTACCCCAGGGATCTGTGCTGGGTCCACTGCTTTTTGACATATTCATAAATGACCTGGAAAAGGGAATAATGAGTGAGGTTATCAAATTTGCAGATGAGACAAAACTATTTAAAGTTGTTAAAACCCAAGAGGATTGTGGAAAATTGCAAGAGGATCTTGATAAATTGGAAGACTGGGCATCAAAATGGCAGATGAAATTTAATGTGTACAAGTGCAAAGTTATGCACCTAGGGAAGAACAACCCAAACTATGGTTACACGATGCAAGGTTCCACATTAGGAACCACCAGCCAGGAAAAATATTTAGGCGTCATTGTGGATAACATGTTAAAACCCTCGGCCCAGCATGCAGCGGCGGCCAAGAGAGCAAATAGAATGCTAGGTATCATAAGGAAAGGAATGGAAAATAAAACAAAAGATATTATAATGCCTCTATATCGTTCCACGGTGAGACTGCACCTTGAATATTGTGTGCAATTCTGGTCGCCATATCTTAAAAAGGATATAGCGTTATTAGAAAAGGTTCAGAGACGAGCCACCAAAATGGTAAAGGGGATGGAAGGATACTCCTATGAAGAAAGGCTAAAAGGGTTAGGGCTCTTTAACCTGGAAAAGAGACGGCTGAGGGGAGATATGATAGAAGTCTATAAATTAATGAACGGAGTGGAACGGGTAAGCGCAGTATATAAGAGAATATAAATAAATAAATAAATCAGAATATAGAAAGACTAGGGACATGCAATGAAGCTACAGGGTAAACTATTTAAGACTAATAAAAGAAAATATTTTTTCACTCAACGTGTAATCAAACTCTGGAATTTGTTACCGGAGGATGTAGTAAAGGCTGTTAGTGTAGCTGGGTTTAAAAAAGGTTTGGACAAGTTCCTGGAGGAAAGGTCCATAAACCATTATTAAGAAGTGACCCAGGATATCAATGCTTGACCCAGTACAAGCATTGTGGAAGCTGTGTCTTTTGGGGAAACTGCTAGGTACGTATGACCTAGATTGGCCACTGTTGGAAACAGGATACTGGGCTTGATGGACCTTGGTCTGACCCAGTATGGCTTATCTTATGTTCTTATACAAACTAGTTTCCAAAAGGTTTTCCCATGTACTTTAGTCAATAAATATCTTACATATACTACACATCAATCTAGAATGAAACTCTTTTTAAAAACATGCTCAGTTGCAAACCAGACCAATGTTTCCAAACACCATACCCATTCACTCTCACAAATTCACAACCAATTCACAATCGCTCACTATCAGACTTGTGCAGAACTGCCCAATGAACAGTGCTACACCACTTGCCCAACACTAAGCAGCCTTATCTCCCCACTAAGGAACTACCTAATCTCTCACATCCAAACAGAAGATACATCAGAAGTATAGACAACCAGTGAAGCCTCTTATCTCAGTCCCTCTTCAATCTTCAAAACACTCCAAAGCATTCTGTCCTAATGTATCAGTATGTCTGTGAGTCATTGACTACTGCTGTTCACATCAGTTATGCTGACATGAACAGCAGTACAGTTTTAGATGGAACATGATTGAATCAATATTGTTAAATACCCAAATTGAATGGTGTTGGTTTTACTGATTAATTTTGGTGGTAGGTACGAAAAGGAGCTGGTAGGGTGCATGTGTTGGCATCTTTTAGTGATCCTCATGTGCCTGATCCATGGCAGGAGTTGCAGAAGGTAGATGAAATGAAGTTTGATATTGGGTATTTTTTTGCATTATGCTATGTATTGCTTACTTACAGCCATAACCTGTGTGTATATGATTGTAGATTCTCTGAAGAAGCTGGTGTGGCAAAACTGGTCCGTAGTTGGAATACAAGCATCATCATAGCTATGAGTGCAGTAACGCAGAGTGTGTTGAGGAATGGAAACATCATTTATAGTTGTGATTGCGGGGACACAGGATATTGTGTGGGTTTGCCAGGTTTTGCAGTGCTAAACCGCCCACTAAGGTTTGTTTTACCTAGCGTTGTCGTTGGATAGAAGACGTGGTGTCCTTTGGGGTGAAGATATTTGGATAATTGGAGACACAGATATACTGATACATCAGGACAGAATGCTTTGGAGTATTTTGAAGATTGAAGAGTGGCTGAGATCGAGAAGCTTCTTTGGCTGTCTCTGGAAAGTCACAAGCACGATATTTAAAAGGACTATACTTCTAATGTATCCTCTGTTTCAGTGTGAGAGATTAGGTAGCTCCTTAGGTGGGGAGATAAGGCTGCTTAGCATTGGGGAAGTGGTGTAGCATTGTTCATTGAGAAGGTCTGCACAAGTTTGATAGTGAGTGATTGTGAATTGGTTGTGAATTTGTGAGAGTGAGTAAGTATGATGTTTGGAAACATTGGTCTGGTTTATAATTATGTTTTTAGAAGAATTTCATTCTAGATTGATGTGTAGTATGTGTAAGATATTTATTGAATAAAGTATGTGGGGGAAACCTTTTGCAAAATTGTTTGTATAATTGTTTAAAAAAAATGTTTGATTTAAGAGCAATATTAAATTCAAATTCAAATTTGAAATTATATGTAATATTTAAATAGTTTTTTGTAACTACCTGGGAAGATACCATCAACATTGGGTAGGGGTTTAGAGCCCTGTGTATACTTTGTTGCATTGTTGATGTATTGATCATATATTTTTAACTATTGGTGGTGATCTATATTAGAGGCTTATTAGTTTAGCCTGCCTTCTGTGTAAAACACATGCGAGGAGGAGTCGGAGCTCATACCACTAGGTCGCAAGCTGCTTCCTGGGCAGAGTCCACCTTGGTGTCCCAGGAGGATATCTGTAGGGTAGCTATCTGGTCATCTCAGAGTCCCTTTGTGTGAAGCATTACAGGTTGCATGGAGGAGTTGGAGTAGATGGCACCTTTGGTAGAGCAGTTCTTTCCAGGATCTGGACTGGGTAGGTCCCACTCATTTGGACTGATCTAGCATGATAATAAGGAAGGAAAAGGTTACCATATCTGCTAACTTTCTTTCCTTGAATCCTGCTAGATGAGCCAGGACCTGCCCTGGAAGACTTTCAGGTTCGAGCCAAAGGTTTTTGTGCAACGTTATTGTTGATTGATACTTTTTTTCCCTGAGTTTTTCAATCTTACTTTTTGCTTGGCAAATGTCATACTTGATTGTCTGTGCTGCATCATCGTATATACAGGTGATGACATCACTGAAAGTTGCTCTGGTTTACCTCCACCTGTTGCTTGGGAGCATAACCAACTTGTCTGGACCAGTCCAGCAGGATTCAAAGAAAAGGAAATTAGCAGGTATGGAGAATTTTCTACCTTGCACCTTTCAAACAATCCTGCCCTCTTATCTCTTTTCCCCATCATAGACACACAGAAGAAATACAAATAGCGCGTGTGTATCTACATATAAGACGCCCATGCATGCACAGACACACATGCAAGCATACACACACAAAAAACACAGATGAACATACAAAATAGAGAAACACATATAGACACAGAGGGGTTGGAAATATGAGTCATGACCCTGGTGGGCGGTCTGACTGTTTTGAAAGCAGCGGCAGCACAAAACCAAGTCAGGTCTCCACCGCAGGATGAGAAGATGGATTGGGGGGGGGCAGCAGTGGTGGAAAGGGTGGGCGGGGCAGCAGCAGGGGTGGGGTGACATGGAAGGGCTTTTGCTTGGGGTAGCAGAAACTCTTGGGCAAACTCTGGTGTTTGTAATCTTTTTATATGAAAGATGCCAACACATGCACCCTATCAGCTCCTTTTCGTACCTACCACCCAATTTAATCAGTAAAACCAACACCATTCAATTTGGGTAATTAAGATCCCCCCTAAATCAGCCATTTGCCAGCATATAGAAGTTTGATATGTTTAAACTGAAGGTGAAATGTCACTGTACTATATAGGTAGACCCTGGTGAAAGTTGTAAATAGTTACTAAGTTTGACTGTACTGTTTTTTGTAAATAGTTGCAATGTTGTATAATGTTCTATGTATGGTTCCATTGTTCTATGTAAACCGCCCCTGATCTTGGGAAGGGGCGGTATATAAAAGTTTTCAAATAAATAGATAAATAAAAATAGGTAAGCTAATTGTGTGTGTGTGTGTGGTTTTTTTTTTTAAGGGAGCTATTCTAACAGGCCCACCAGGCACTGGGAAAACACTTCTTGCCAAAGCTACAGCAGGAGAAGCTAATGTCCCTTTCATCACAGTCAATGGCTCCGAGTTCTTAGAAATGTTCGTCGGTGTGGGTCCAGCTAGGGTAAGTGTTTTTCTCTCCATTTCCTGACTGTATCATTAGAAGAAGCTCTTTTATGAGAAGGAGATTGTGTCCTTTGTTAGCTGAACATGTGAGTTCCTTGTTAAATAAGTTTGCAAGATATGGCAGAACAAGTGTTTATGCACAGTAACATATTCTGTGGTTATTCTGGTCTGAGCTCTTCAGTTATAATTAATGAAATGCTAACTGCTGTAACAGAGAAACTAGGCATCTGCTCAGTTTTACTTCATTTGGAAGTGCCATAAACCCCATTTGATTTCTAGGTCTCCCTTCACTGCTTAGTAATTATGAATCCTTAGTGCTCATTTCATGTTGCTTTCTTTTTAATCTGCCTACCAGATTTTTTTTCCTGTACTTACGGGAGTGACCTAGAAGTCCTGTATTAGACTATGATGTCAGCTACTCGGGGGATTTTTTTTATTTCTTTTGTATCTTATATCTGCCCTCCCAGTTCAACCCAGTCATTGTAGTGATGGCCCGGGGCCAGGGTTCTAAGTCAAAAAATCTTATCTTGGGCATTAAGTCCAGTCAGCTTACAGCTGTGGAGTAATGGAAACTAACTCATTCTTTCCCTCTCCCCTTTCACGCTGACGCTAGGGTTTGTGCGTTATGCTCTCTAGAATTCAGTCATATATTTTTGCCTTAATCTCCAGTGGGTAGTTGCTCATGCATCCCCTACCCTTTCAATGAAAAATGTTATATCACTCCTAATTCTACTCCTTTTGAACTGCATAGCCTCCTGTTGTAGAACAACTTTGCCAGTGAAAAATGTTGACTTGTGTATTTATCTGTCACATCCTGCTCCCTTTCTGCTTTCCTCTGGAGCCAGTGGTTTTCAATCCAGTCCTCTGGGATATACCTAGCCAGTCAGTTTTTCAGGATAACCACAATGAATATGCATGAGAGCAATTTGAATGCATTGCCTGCATTGTTTGCTGGTCTATATCATGCATATTCATTGTGGCTATCCTGAAAACGTGACTGGCTAGGTGTGTCCTAAGGACTGGGTCAAGAACCCCTGTTCTGGAGTATATGTGGAACTATATGTGCTATTCATCAGCGCACACAACCTATTCCTAGAATTGGCCTTTGGTTAAGAGAGGCTGAATTCCTCAGGTGGTGAATTGATTAAACATAGGGGTATGAACATGGTCCATTCATGCCATGTCTTGGTTCATATTTGACAGCATTTTACAGATTGAGGGAAACAGTATGGAAAACAAATTAATAAATGGTTAGAAGACAGAAGTGTGCAGGCACTAATGTGGGAAGCTATTATGGAGTATTTTGAAATTAATGACCAGGGTGAACAAAAAATTTAGTCAATTTGGGATTGTTTAAGGCAAGAGTGTGGGGAGGAAACCAATTGTTATAGGTAGCCAGGGTAAGAAAGAGAAGATAAGATCTATGGAGAGACTAAGACATATTCCTTCTCGTCTCTCCGGGCCAGTCCAGGAACAGGAGGGTTGTCAACCTTCTCCAGCAGCTGAGGACTGAATTCAGAAGTTTTGCTGATCTGATAGCTGGCTCCCCCTGCTGGCCACCTCAGTCTTTCAGTCCTCAGCAGCTGGAAGGGACAGGTTCCTGGCTGGCTCCCGACAAAATATTTTCAAGTTTCATTTATTGGATTTTGAAGCACCGCGGGGTGAGCCCTAGCAGGGTTTTTACCTCCGCGGTTAATTCCGCTGTTATTTGATTTATACCTTTAAGGAGCAGGGAGGCAGAGCCTGTCTCAGACTGCGGCTCCGTTTGCCGGGGGGAAAGCACAGTGAGGTACTGGGAGTCCCAGCGACCATCCTGACACCCCCAGGGCAGGGTTTCTTCTCCCACTAGCAGCGGGGTGAGTGCCTTGCAGGAAAGTTCAGCTTGTGCAGAACCAGGTTGGTGGAGTGCATTTTCGGGCGTTTCGCAACGGCTTTGAGCTCCGTACCGGCTATCGCGTGGCAGCGCGTTCCCGGCTAGTTTCTGTTTTTTTTCTGTTACCCGCGGTTTTGCGATTCCGGCGGTTTTCTTAGTCTCCTTGCATTGAGTTGGGTGTGTTTGGATTTTTTACGATTGTGTGCTGGCGAGCATGGAGGGCAAGTCAGATTCGGGCAGTGCTTTGGGAGGCCCTCATAATGCCTCAGATTTGGCGGGAACGGCGGCCATGACAGCTTCAGCTCCAGTGCTGGGGTCTGTGCAGGAAAAGCCCGCCAAGAAAAGAACGAAGTCTAAAAGAACAGTGCAGGTGGAAGAAGCTCTTCCTCAGCCCCTGCCTGAAGTTCAAAAGCAATTAGAGTCTGTTTTTTCTGCGGATTTTATTTTAGCCTTGCACCAGGCTTACTGTATGAAGTGGCAGCAATCTCAAGATAAGGGGGCTGCTCCTAGGGCTGGGCAAAGTTCTGGCATTCAGTCTTCTCTGTTGGATCCCGGTGAGGGTCCTTCTCAATTGGCCCACGGTACGGAGTCGAGCACCGATAGCGTCGGTCAGCACTTCTCAGGGCTCCAGGGTGTTGAGGAAGGAGAAATCTTGTCAGATTCTGGCCTGGAGTGGGCCATGGATTTAGATGAGAGCGATCTTTCTGCCTCCGATGATCCTAATATGTTCAGGGTTTTTAGGAAGGAGGAGTTGGGGGCGCTTATCGCTCAGACTTTGTCTGCCCTAAATATTGCCTTGCCTACAGCTCAGTCTGAGCCCTTGGAAGATCCCCTTCTTCAGGGGTTTAAGGTAGAGCAGCGCTGTTTTCCGGTGCATAGGATTATGAAACAGATGGTTGAATCTGAATGGGAATGCCCGGAGGCTACTTTGCGTGGGGCAAAGTCTATCGGGCGCTTGTACCCTCTGCCCCAGGAGGAGCAGGAGTTATTTAAGATGCCTAAGGTGGATGCCTTGGTTTCGGCGGTAACCAAGAAAACTACTATTCCTGTCGAGGGCGGTGCGGCCTTGAAGGATTTGCAGGATAGGAAGCTGGAGGTCTTGTTGAAACAAACCTTCGAGTCCTGTGCTCTCTCGCTACGAGCGGCTATCTGTGGTGCGTATGTCTCCCGTGCCTCTATTCGATGGATCCAAGGAGGTGCGCACTCCCATAAGGAAGATGATGAAGGGGCCAAGCTGGAATCCGCAGCAGCTTATTTAGCGGATTCCTTTTATGATTTGGTTAGAGTTTCAGCGAAGTTTATGGCTACGGTGATTGCGGCCCGAAGGTTTCTTTGGTTGCGGAATTGGGCGGCGGACACCTCTTCCAAAGCTCGTCTAAGTAAGCTTCCATACAAGGGCACCCTGCTGTTTGGGGCGGCCTTGGAAAAGATAGTTAAAGATCTCGGGGATTCCAAGGGGGGGGGGGGCGCCTTCCTGAGGACCGTCCGAAGGTTCAGAAGCCTAACAATTTGCACAAGGGTCCCTCTCGCAATTTTCGTAGGTTTAGGGGGTCCCGGTTCACTCCGTATCAGAGGGGTCCTTTTGGAGCCCAAACTCAGTCCTTTCGGGGTGCTCGAGGATTTGGTAGAGGTTATTTCGGATCCCAGCTCAATACCCCCAAAAAGTCACAATGAAACGAGGCTGGTCCAGGCGGAGTTCCCGGTGGGAGGGCGGCTTACCAGCTTCCTTTCGTCCTGGACCACCATTACGTCCGACCAATGGGTCCTAGAAATTATTCGAGAGGGATACTCCCTGGAGTTCGCTCGTCCGTTGTCAGAGGCTTTCGTGGTGTCTCCGTGTGGTTCGGCGGAAAAGCAGGCGGCAGTGTCAGAGACGCTTCGGCGACTGGTTCGGCTGCAGGCTGCTGTTCCGGTTCCTCCAGATCAGTTAGGATTAGGTCGATACTCGATTTATTTTGTAGTTCCCAAGAAAGAGGGCTCGTTCCGGCCTATTTTGGATCTCAAGCACGTCAATCGGTGCTTGAGGGTTCCGCATTTCCGCATGGAGACGCTTCGATCGGTCATCAGCTCCGTGCAGCCGGGGGAAGTGTTGACTTCCATAGACCTCACGGAGGCCTATCTTCACATTCCCGTCAGGCCAGAGCATCAGAGTTTCCTGCGCTTTGCGGTGCACATGGGACACTTTCAGTTCCGGGCCTTACCATTTGGGTTGGCCACGGCGCCTCTTACCTTCACAAAGGTGATGGTAGTAGTCGCAGCGGCCTTGCGAAAGCAGGGAATCCTGGTGCATCCGTACCTCGACGACTGGCTGATTCGGGCGCCATCCGTGTCAGATTTGCGGGTGGCGACTGCGAGAGTGGTGAGCCTTCTGGAGCAACTTGGTTGGGTGATCAATCAATCAATCCAAGAGCCAACTGCAGCCGGTGTTCCGCCTCCAGTACTTGGGAGCGATTTTCGACACAGAAATGGGTGCGGTCTTTCTGCCTGAAGCTCGGGTACAGAAGATCTTAAAGCAGGTGACAGCGTTTTTGAGGTTAAAGGCGCCAACGGCGTGGCGAGATCTGCAGCTCATCGGCTCCATGGCGGCAGCCATAGATCTGGTTCTGTGGGCAAGAGCCCATATGCGCCCGTTGCAACAGGCGTTGCTGTCGCGATGGTCGCCGCAGGATCATCCGTTGGACCGCAAATTGCCCCAGTTATAGACGGTCAGCGACAGTCTGCAGTGGTGGTTGGAGCCCAGCCATCTTTGAGCGGGAATGCCCTTACGTCAGCCAGACTGGGTGCTAGTCACTACCGATGCCAGTCTGTCGGGCTGGGGCGCCCACTGTCAGGGGTGCATCGCTCAAGGTTGTTGGCCCTCGGAGATGGGGGGCTGTTCCATAAATCTTTTAGAACTCCGAGCGGTGTTTCTGGCTCTTCGGGACTTTCTTCAATTGGTGGGGCACAAAGCGGTACGAGTGTTCTCCGACAACGCGACAGCGATGTCTTATATCAATCGGCAAGGGGGAACCGGAAGCGCGGTGTTAGAGGAGAGTCAGCGGTTGATGTCCTGGGCGGAGGTCCATCTGCAAGGCCTGTCGGCAGCGCATGTGGCCGGTCAGGACAATGTGCAGGCAGATTATCTCAGCCGTCATGTCGTGGATCCCGGGGAGTGGGAACTGAACGCCGCGGTGTTTCGCGATCTGGTTCGGCGGTGGGGTCAGCCGGTGATGGATCTGATGGTGTCCTTCGCCAATGCCAAGGCACCTCGGTTCTTCAGCAGACACAGGGAACGGATGTCGGAGGGGCTAGACGGTCTAGCTCAGCCATGGCCGGCCCAGGGGCTCCTTTACGTTTTTCCACCCTGGCCCATGATAGGCAGAGTCATCCGGAGAGTGGCGAGTCACCGAGGTCGCATGATTCTCATTGGGCCAGATTGGCCCCGGAGTGCGTGGTATGCGGACTTGGTTCGTCTGCTCATCGATCATCCCTGGAAGCTTCCCACTTGAACGGATCTCTTGGTTCAGGGGCCTCTGCGCATGCCCAATGTGGATCGCTTCTCGCTTACGGCTTGGCTCTTGAAAGGGACAGGTTAGCACGTCGAGGGCATTCGGCGGCGGTCGTGGCCACTCTGTTGAAGGCCAGAAGGCGGTCGACGTCCCTTGCTTATGTCTGCGTTTGGCGGGTGTTTGAGGGCTGGTGCAAGGCGCAGAAGATCCAACCGCGCGATGCCTGGGTGCCGCAGGTCTTGTCTTTTCTTCAGGAAGGGCTGGATAAGGGTTTGGCCCTTAGCACCATCAGAGTGCACCTGGCAGCGATTTCCTGTTTTCGTGGGAGTTTGCGGGGAGCTCGTCTCTCTTCACATCCAGATATTCTTCGCTTTCTGAGGGTGGTAAAGAACATTCGGCCTCCTGTTCGGTCTATGGTTCCCCCTTGGGACTTGAATCTCGTCCTGGAGGCTTTGGGGAGGCCTCCCTTTGAGCCGGCCAAGGACATATCCCTCAGAGTTTTCCTGGAAGGTGGCCTTCCTAGTGGCCTTGTGTTCGGCGAGAAGGATTTCCGATCTCCAGGCTCTCTCGTGTAAGGCTCTGTATCTTCAGTTTTCGGAGGAAAAGGTGGTCTTGCGCACGGTTCCTTCTTTTCTCCCTAAAGTGGTGTCTAAATTTCATGTGAATCAGACTATTTCTTTTCCGACCGTTCGGGCACGTGACGGTCTTCCCATTGATGAGGTGTTGAAGAAGTTGGATTTAGGGAGGCTCCTCAAGAGGTACCTGAGGAGGACCGCACCGTTTCGTAGAACGGACAAGCTGTTTGTGTTGTTTGGTGGCCCTCGGAAAGGGGAGGCAGCTTCCAAGGCCTCGATTGCTCGATGGGTGAAGCAGGCCATAGCGGCGGCGTATCAAGCCAGTGGGCAGGTGCCGCCTTTGGGGCTTCGTGCTCATTCCACTCGTAGTCAGGCTTCTTCCTGGGCCGAGTATGCTTTGATTCCGCCAGTGGACATTTGTCGGGCAGCTACTTGGTCCTCTTTTCACACTTTTGCAAAGCATTACAGGTTGGATGTTCAGGCCAGGGGAGATGCGATTGTGGGGGCTTCGGCCATCATAGCGGGCCTGGCGGGTCCCTCCCGGAGTTAGGTACTGCTCTGGTACTTCCCTCCTGTTCCTGGACTGGCCTGGAGAGACGAGAAGGAAGAAGAAATTAGACCTTACCTGCTAATTGTCTTTCCTGGAGTTCTCTCCGGGCCAGTCCAGGACCCACCCGTGTCATTGGAGTTCTTTTTCGGCGGGGCGTTACCGACTTAGGGCCTTCGGCTGCTTGTCTAAGAGTTTGCAGACTAGTCGGTTGAAAGGCCTCGGGGTGGTCTATGGGGCTCCCTTGCTGCAATTAGGGGTTCCCTTCGGTCTCATTGCTTAGGACCATGAGCGGTGTAACAAAAAAAAAAAAATTAAAACAACCACGGTAGTGGTCTCCATGTTCATAGTTATTACATTAATTACTGACAGAGCCCGGCATGCGGGAGTTGTTCTCTGGTTGGTAGGTTCTATATCTTTTTCAGTTTGCCTATTTAGCATTTTTTGTTTTTCATGTTATGGGGGTCGTCTTAGGCTGCTTGGTTACGTTGTGACTGAGGTGGCCAGCAGGGGGAGCCAGCTATCAGATCAGCAAAACTTCTGAATTCAGTCCTCAGCTGCTGGAGAAGGTTGACAACCCTCCTGTTCCTGGACTGGCCTGGAGAGAACTCCAGGAAAGACAATTAGCAGGTAAGGTCTAATTTATTCTCAATCTCTCAACTGGAGGGTAAGCATGAAAAGGAAACTGGGTCCAAGCGATTTATTACGGCGACTAGAGGAAGTTTGAGGAGAATTGCATAACTTGGAATTGGAGGAAATTAATTTTCACATGCAACAATTATAACCGGCCCATTTAGAGTTTGGAAATAAGGCTAGTAGATTATTGGCCTATAAACTGAAGAAACTCCACAAATGTAATAATATATTGAAGCTCAGGGACCCGAGGGGTGAAAAGGTTATAGGGAATGATTAAATACAGCAGCAGGTTATTCAGTTCTACAAAGTCTTTGCCAGAATTGGCAATAGAAGATAAACAGAGTTGGGAAGCTAGTTTCTACCCTAAAAGTGATGGCAGCTATTAAGGCCCCTAAATGGGGAAAGGCCCCAGGTATAGATGGCTGTACATCAGAATTCTATAAAACATTTGCTGATTAGTTAGTGGATCTTTTATAGCATTAAATATACGCTTTAGGGGAGGGAGAGTCGCTTCCTGATACTTTCGAGATTGCTGGGGTTGTAGTCTTATATAGAAGGTTAAGATCCAGAGGTCTGTGGATTCTATTGACCTGTTTCTTTATTAGATACTGACAAGATTTTCACTAAAATTTTAACTAATAGGATAAAGAATCTGATGCTAGGGTTGACCTATGAAGGGTCAATCGTGTTTTATTTCTGGAAGATTTATGGCAAGTAATATATGAAGAGAGTTGTGAACCTAATTTGATGGGCTAAAAGAATGAATAAGCCCTTATTTGCTTTAGCTATCAACACCATAAAAGCTTTTAATAGGACCCACTTGCCTTTCCCCTGTTTAAAGTCCTACAGAAAGTGGGCTTGGAAGGGAGTTTTTTTTGCAGTGAGTAGAAGCCATAGGCATGTTTGAAAATTAATGGGGGGGGGGGGGGAGAAATACAGAAACATTTTGAATAGAAAGGGGGGACCAGGCAGGGTTGTCCCCTTTTGCCCTTACTATCTGTCCTGGTCATGAATCCCTTGGGTTTAAAATTAATGTAACAAAGTCAGAGCCATTAGGGGCATTAATGGAATCTGCAATAGTGTGAGCGATATGAACTCAGTATTTCTTTTAGTGGGCTAAGGCCTCTATTTATAGAATCATAGAAATATGCCTACAGATAAAAGACCATATGACCTATCCAGTCTGCCCTTCCATACCAACTATTACAGTCCTTTTTCCTTCAGAGATCTGTGTTTATCCCATGCTTCCTTTTTTATATTTATGTATTTAACACAAAAATACAAGTAAACAAATGCATAAGAAATGAGGATCGCAGACGAAGGTAAGAATTACATAAAAGATCCCCTAACATTTAAAAATGAAATTAACTGAGAGGGATGTGAGAAAATATAGGAAGTTTATTAGGCACTTGCAGGGTTACTTAAGGGAAAGAACTCCACCAAGCTGTCAAACCCAAGGCCACAGAATCAAAACCTCCATCCTGCGGCATTGGGTCTCTCTAGCCAGGTCTGGAAAAATCTAACCCAAACATCCTTTAAAAAGCGAATTCCAATTTCTATAAAACAACTTAAGAAGCCACTTTCTATCAGAGACCAATGCTAAAATAACTAAGCATGCAGCAGGAACAATCCCTTCTGAATCTGAAGCTTCTAATAAAGCAGAAATGTTCAAGACATCTGCTGACTGGGGGGGCCAGGGATCTCGGCAGAAGCCAGGACACTCTGACCCCCAGGCAGGTAATAAATCCTGACCAAAGCTGGACATGACTCCACAGGGACACCCAAAGTATCAATAAGATAAACTTCTAAACATTTCATTTGTCGAAAAATGTGGAGACTAGGGAAAATTAACTAAACACAAATTAGCTAATCTACTACTGTTGTCCAGTTGCACTAAATGAGCCTTCATCATGTTAGCATCTTTAATAAATGCATCTGAACAAGAGTCTAAATGATCAGTTGAGTCAACTGTTCGATAGAGGTTTTAAGCGTTCTAGTATTTTCATTGTTTTTAGTAGAAACCTCAGAAGTATGCTGTACCTGTACTTGCAATTCCAAGTCATCCTGCTAGACCAGTCCAGACAAGTGGATTGTGTTCCCCTGTCAGCAGATGCCGGAGACAGAGAAAAAACTGTACCAGAACCTGATTGGCTAAGACCCGGTACCCATATAGGCACACCCCAAGGGGTCACCCTCAGTATTTTTCTCTGTCTCAGCAGATGCTGGTGTTTCTCCAGGACCAAGCAGGAAGTCGGTCCTCGCATATGGGTGACGGCGCCGACGAAGCCCCTATGCGGAGCATTTCCCCAGCTTTCAAAGAAAGCCTTTGGGAATGCAGCGCGCATGCGCGGTCCCCTTCCCGCCCAAGGGTGCCATCTTGCTCAGTCTTCTTTTTTTCCACGGAGCCCGACGGACGTGTTTCGTTTTCACCCGAGGAAAAAGTGGATTTTGTTCTGTATTTGACCCATTTCTTCGGTTCGATGCCTGTTTCCCTTTTCCGCCTGGGTCCGATACATCGGTATCAAGCCCAGTCTTCTTTTTTCGGTTTTTGTCCTTCGTGACTAGCGTTCACGCCATTTTTCTTTTTTCACTGGCAGCCCTGTCTTTTGACCTCACAGGGGCCCTTTTTCCCCCTGATGGCTGCCAGCGGGTTTAAAAAGTGTGATCGGTGTAAGAAGCTTATGTCTCTCACCGACACACATGACTGCTGCCTCCGGTGCCTCAGACCCGATCATGACCCGATCTGTGGTCCATGTGGGAAAATATCCTCAAAGGCATTGAGGAGTCGGCAGCACCAAAAGGAAAGAATCTTCTCTGACTCCGCATCCGAACGGGCCCGGACTTCGTCAGAGGCCTTGACGTCTCGGGACTCCTGCCCCGAGCAGCGCCGAGGTTCCTCTGAGAGGGGGTCTTCCTCGCGGGAGCATCGCAGGAAGAAAAAACCTGCAAGGGCGGTGTCGGTGGATGCACTTGGCTCCTCGAGGGCCAAGTCGCATAGCCCCGACCGCCATCCCGGGTATTCGGAGTCAGAGAGGCCTGCAAAACAACCTCGTGTGGAGATGGAGTCCCCGGATCATGTGAGTACTGTAGTCCTCGTGGACTCTCCTCCAGGGGAGCCGACGTCGGGCCCGATGCGGTCGGGGCCCAAGTCGGGGTTGCTGAGTCTCCTGAGCTCGGACTCAGGTTGACAGCCTTGGAGAGCAGCTTGGCTGCCTTCATGGAACAGCAGCGGGCACTGATCGCCGATCTCACCGGTGCATCTGCCCTGATCACCGGGACATCGACGTCCAAGTCGACCCCGGAGGCCGAGCCGATCCTTGAGTCCATGTGCGCTCGAGTCGATCCTCGGCCAAGGTCCTCCTCGGCCTCCCGCTCGGGACCGAGGTCGTCGACGCCAGTACCCTCGGCGTCGGGGCGGATGGCATCGGTGCCTGCCCGACCGGAGCCGCTTGATTCCTCTTCCGAGGAGTCCGGCTGGGAAACGGAGGATGAGGAGTCACCC
Source organism: Ichthyophis bannanicus (assembly GCA_033557465.1). Lineage (NCBI taxonomy): Eukaryota > Metazoa > Chordata > Amphibia > Gymnophiona > Ichthyophiidae > Ichthyophis > Ichthyophis bannanicus. The sequence continues at coordinate 1,371,252,077 of CM066031.1, forward strand.
GACACCTTTCGGACTCCGTGTGTCTCATCGGACTCACCAGAGTCCGAGCCTCAGAGACGGTCCCCACTGGAAGATACTCGGTTCTCGGATTTCGTGCAGGATATGGCCAAGGCCTTGGCCTTCCCCGCAGATCCCGAGGAGGAGCCTCGAGCCGAGGAACTCGAGGCCCTGCAGTATGACTCTCCCCCAAAGGAGGCCTTTACTATACCGGTTCCTCCGATGCTGGAACAGCTGCTCTTCCGCATGTGGGAGGCGCCGGCCTCGACGCCAGTTTTGAGCAAGTGGGTCGATTCCATCTATCGAGTCCGCAAGAGCCCCAGGTTCCAAAAGACACAATTGCCGCACCACTCCATGGTTGTGGAATCGGCCATGCATCGTCTGAAGAGTCAGAAGATGCACTCCTTGGTGCCTCCCGGCCGGGAGGCCCGGAACCTGGATGCCCTCGGTAAGAAGTGCTTCCAGGGCCCTATGCTTGCTTGCCGTGTCCAGACCTACCAGCTGTACATGGGCATGTACCTTCGAGACCAGGCAAAGGAGATTGACGGGTTCTCTGCTGGTCTCTCCGAGGAACCTTTGCAGTGGTTCAATGCTCTGTCATCGGGTATTCGTGAGTGCTCGAAGTTTATCTGTCGAGCAGTCTATGATGGCTTCGAGGCTTCGGCCCGGGTAGCCACGGTCGGCATCGGTGCATGCTGTCAGGCCTGGCTACAGTCATCGGACCTCGAGCCATGGGTGCAGGACAAGTTGGTCGATGTCCCCTGCCGAGGTGAAAACCTCTTTGGCAAGCCCATGGCTGACAAGGCTGCAGAACTCGAGACTGAGACTCTTACCCGGACAAGGCTGTCCAGAAAAACCTCTGCCCCTTCTCAGAAGAAGAAGGGCTCGGGGAAAAAGACCTTTTACCCAAGGAAGTCATCTGCCTATAAACAGTACCCTCATTTTCAGGACTCTGTAGCTCCCCAACAGGGTCAGCAGGCCAAGGGGCAGGGACATGGGCCCTGTAGGCAGAAAACCCCCAAGCCACCAGCTCCGGCTCCTGCACAGCAGGGAGCGGGGTTTTGACTCCAGTGGCATAGCCTCTCCTCCTCAGCTGGCCCCTATCAGCACAGGAGGCCGGTTGGCCCTGTACGCCTGCAGGTGGTCAGCCGTCAAGGGATACCTGGGTACTAAGTATAGTCCAGCAGGGCTATCTCCTCCACTTCCACCAGGTACCCCCCTCCTATTTTCCAGGGTAGCCTCCAAGACATCCTCTGCACAGGGACTTATTCCTGCAGGAGTTAGCAAGTCTTGTAAAGGAACAGGCAGTGGAACTGGTGCCCCACCACCTGAGAGGTCAAGGCTTCCATTCCAGGTACTTCCTGGTACCAAAAAACAGGAGGCCTCAGGCCCATCCTAGACTTGCGGAATCTGAACAAGTGCCTGGAGAGGGAAAAGTTCAAGATGCTTACCCTTGGTATCCTGCTGCCCTACCTCCAGCAGGGAGATTGGCTATGCTCCTTAGACTTAAAGGATGCTTATACTCACATCCTCATTCATCCAGACCACAGACAATATCTCAGATTTGTAGTGGGAGGAAACCACTATCAGTACAGAGTACTGCCTTTTGGCCTTACATCCGCCCCCAGGGTGTTCACCAAGTGCCTGGCGGTGGTGGCAGCCTACCTCAGGGTTCAAGGCCTCTTTGTCTTCCCATACCTGGATGATTGGCTCATCAGGGGTCAATCCCCGCAAGAGGCCAGTCAAGCCACCCTTGCCCTGTTGCTCTGCTTCAGCACCTGGGGTTTGTTATAAACTTCGCAAAGTCCACTTTGCACCCCTCACAGAACATGGAGTTCATAGCAGCAAGGCTGGACACCTTTCAGGCAAAGGCCTTTCTACCAGTGGACAAGGCCCACAGATTGATGGATCTAGCCAGGCAGTTCCACAGCAATTCTCTGGTCTCCGCCAGACAATTCCTGAGGCTCTTAGGCCACATGGCATCCATGGTCCATGTAACTCCAAATGCCTGTCTACACATGAGGCCTCAGGACTCAGTGGCGCCAAGCCACAGGAAGCCTCACGGACAAAGTGAGGGTGTCCAACCTACTAGAGTCTTCTCTGCAGTGGTGGCTTCATCTTCCGAATCGGGTGCAAGGGGTGCCTTTTCAAGAACCTCCACACTCTCAAGTGCTAACAACCGATGCTTCTCTTCAAGGTTGGGGTGCACATTGCCAAGGAGCATGTACTCGAGGCCTGTGGTCTCCCTGGGAGGCCGCACAGCAGATCAATCTCTTAGAACTGAGAGCTATCCGCTTAGCCTTGAGAACTTTCTTCCATCTGATCTCTCACCAGTCTGTCTTGGTTCAGACGGACAATCAAGTTGCTATGTTCTATGTGAACAAACAAGGGGGCACAGGGTCCCACCTTCTATGTCAGGAAGCGCAGAAACTGTGCTCCCGGGCAGTCAGTCACGGCATTCTTCTCAAAGAAGTCTATCTCCCTGGTCAGGAGAATTACCTGGCGGACAGATTGAGCAGGATCCTGCAGCCGCACGAGTGGCAGTTGAATCCTCTAGTGGTTCAGTAGATCTTCCTGAGATGGGGTCTTCCAACCATAGATCTCTTTGCCAGTCCTCTGAACCGTCAACTTCCCAGGTTCTGCTCCAGGCAACCGCATCCTCTCAGTTGCAGCGGATGCGTTTCTCATTCCATGGTCTACAGGCCTTCTATATGTGTTTCCTCCCACGCCTCTAGTGTCCAAGACACTATTCAAGGTGATCAGGGACAAGGCCTTGCTGATCCTGTTGGCCCCCAGGTGGCCAAGGCAACCCTGGTTCCCACTTCCTTTGCAACTAGCAGTGGACACTCCTCTCCTTTTGGGGATGCAACCCGATCTCCTATGTCAGGAGCAGGGATCTCTTTTACACCCCAATCTCCAGTCCCTCAATTTGATGGTCTGGCTGCTGAAAGGGTAGTTCTGGCGCCTTTACTAGTGCCTAGGGAAGTGGAGGACGTGGTTTTGGCCTCTAGGAGGCAGTCCACCCGAAAGTCTTATGCCCTTAAGTGGTGTAGATTCTCTACCTGGTGTACTCAACACAACGAGAATCCTTTCTCGTGTCTGGTACCAGTGGTGCTGCAATATTTGCTTCACCTGACCAACCTAGGCCTTAAGTCCAATTTTGTGAGAGTTCATCTTAGTGCTCTTTCAGCGCACCACTCCCCAGTGGAGGGTCAATCTCTCTCAAGCCATGCTTTGGTGGCTCACTTCCTCAGAGGCCTGCTTTTGCTTAAGCCTCCAGTGCGTCCGCCTGCCCCTGAATGGGATTTAAATGTGGTTTTGCAGCGGCTTACTTGCCCACCATTTGAACCTATGGCTACTTGCCCTCTGCGTTTTCTCTCTTGGAAAGCGTTGTTACTGGTAGCCCTTACCTCAGCGAGGCAAGTGAGTGAGCTTCAGGCCCTAGTATCAGATGCACCTTATACTAGGTTCTATAGGAACAGAGTAGTCTTACCGACTCACCCTAAGTTCCTTCCTAAGGTTGTCTCCTCCTTCCACCTCAATCAGTAGGTGGTTCTTCCAACTTTTTCCCAGGCCGCATGCCAGCCGGGCTGAGATGGTCTTGCATACCCTGGACTGTAGGAGGGCGTTGTCCTTCTACCTTGACCGTACGCGGGAGCACCGGAGGGCTGCTCAGCTCTTCATCTCTTTTGACCCCAATAAGTTGGGGTTGGCTGTCTCCAAGCATACTTTATCTATTTGGGTAGCCGACTGTATCGCCTGGGCTTACAGGGCAGCCGGCCTCTCGTTACAGGGTCGAGTTACGGCTCACCGTGTCAGGGCGAAGGCTGCGTCACTGGCTCATCTCCGCTCTGTTCCGTTGGCAGACATCTGCCGGGCCGCTACTTGGTCTTCAAGACAGACATTTGCTGCCCACTACTGCCTTGAGAGGGAGTCCCGCAGGGACAGTACTTTCGGGCAGGCAGTACTCCATAATCTCTTTGGGGTTTAGGCAACTCCTACCCTCCGGCCCTAGTGTTGGGCTACCGTTCGGGGGCGTTATCAGAGAAGATTCTGTTCTTGCATGCTGAGGCTCTAGATGGAGCTCATTTTTAAGCTTTGGGTCTCCGGTTAGCCTTAAGCTGGGGAGTCCCATATGTGAGGACTGACTTCCTGCTTGGTCCTGGAGAAAGAGTAGTTACTCACCTGTAACAGGTGTTCTCCAGGAGCAGCAGGAATAAGTCCTCACAACCCTCCCTCCTCCCCTTGGAGTTGCAGTCATAGGATTTATTTTGTCATTTTTGCTGTCCTTTAGCTATGTCATCAGACTGAGCAAGATGGCACCCTTGGACGGGAAGGGGACCGTGCATGTGCGCTGCATTCCCAAAGGCTTTCTTTGAAAGCTGGGGAAATGCTCCGCACGGGGGCTCCGTTGGCGCCAACGTCACCCATATGTGAGGACTGATTCCTGCTGCTCTTGGAGAACACCTGTTACAGGTGAGTAACTACTCTATTCTTTGCTTTTGAGAAATTGTTTTTTCCTAGGTTTTAGTTTTCTTTATCTTCGGTATTTTTTTCTTTGGCTGGATGTTTCAGGGCACACAGGAGGTGTTTCCCTGCATTGCCCAGTCCAACGGTTCCTTGGATCCTCAGTGTTAGGAGCTCCTCGTCTGGAGGATCAGTCGATCTCCTAACTGTTTCACGGATCCCTTATTTGGCCCCAGGCCAGGAGGTCCTGATCGGCCAGGATCAAGGGGTGGCCTTCTACTTCTCTGCAGTCTTTCTTCTTCTGGCTCCCCTGCTCGACGGGCTGCATGAAGACTTCAACTGTGAGTTGCACTGGCTGACTGATTTGTCATTCCCCCCCCCCCCCCCGAACCCCGTTCTTGCGATCGGTGTTGGTGCTCTTGCTGCGAATTTGGCTTTTTAAGCCCGCGGTAGCCTGCCGGCGAACCCGCAGCATGTCTATATTTTAAAACGCCGTCGGGTCGCCTTTCCCCTGCCAAACCGCTGTTTTTTCCACGATTGCGCAAGCGGCTCGTGAGTCCCTTGTAACCTTTGGGTTTGCAGCTCGACTCCTTCCTTTGCCACTCCGCGGTTCCTGTGCACGTCTTGCCTGCACTTTTCCGGTGCTCCGGTGTGTCTCTTCAGTCGCGATTTTCAGCGCACGGTTTTGGCGGGCTTTTTACACGGCGGACATTTTGTTTGTTTTTCTCCCTCCTCGTAGCTGCAGAGACCATCTTGAGTGGCAGTTTTTAATATCTGTACTGATTTAACATGCCTTCCTCTTCTCAGCGCTGTATTGTGTGTAGCAAAAAAGTGAAGGATATTAAGGACAGAGTGTGCTTGTTCTGTGCTTTCACACACAGGAGAATCTTCGGCTGCTATTGAATGCTCTGTCAGGAGTGATCCTCCTGCTGTCTGTCACCACAGCGACTACTCATGCAGCTCAAGCAGAGGAAGTCACTGATCCTCCTCTGTTATCTCCACACTCTGCTCAGACCACAGCGCTAACGGGGGAACAGCCGTTGCCAACGTCAGATGCACAGTTTTTGGCTCTGTTTAAACAGGCATGGTCCATCTGCCAATCGGAGCCTCCCACCTTAGGGGGCAGCACCTCAAACGTCTTCTCCTAATGCAGCCAGTGCACAAATGGTCTCCCGGAAGCGCTCCTGTACTGATGTTTTCCCTAAGAACTCTTCCCGTGCTGCTAAGGAAATTTGGTGGGGTTCGGAGGCTTCGCCAGCTGATCCAGAAGTTGAGCTGTCTTCGGGGGCCATGAGTTCTGATCGTGAAGATGGTGAATATTCCCCATCGGACGCTTCGACTGCTAGCCAAGGAGATACTCAAGATATTCGTCTTTTTCACAAGGACAAGTTGCCTGCATTGATTGCTCAGATAGTAGAAGCTCTACGCTTGTCCGATCCTGCGGCAGCTCAAGAGCCTCGGTCACAACTGCAATCGGACCCTATCCTGCAGTTTATCCGAAAGCCCTTTAAGGCTTTTCCCTTCCCAGCGGAGCTGCAGCAAATGGTGTCACAGGAATGGGACGCACCAGATGCTGCCTTGCGTACAGCCCACCATATTGGGCAGTTTTATCTTTGGGCCCCATCAGATCGGGATAAGTGGCTCGTCTATCCCAAGGTGGACACCCTGGTGACGGGCGTCACAAAGCATACTACCCATCCCTGTGGAGGGTGAAGCAGCTCTCCGAGACCAACAGGATAGGAAAGTGTAGAGTCTTCTTAAAACAACCTTTTCCTCTTCGACGCTAGCTCTCCAAGCCACCGTCTGTGGGGGTCTCTGAGCTCGGACCTTGCTGCGATGGATACAGCGTTTGCCTGAAGATCCAGCCCTAGCTCGTTTGGAATCTGTCACGGCTTATTTAGCGGATGCCTTTTATGACTTGCTTCGGCTTTCCACTTGATCCGTAGCAGCAGTCACGGTAGCTCGGCGTTGGCTCTGGCTGTGCTAGTGGTCGGCAGACGTCGCCTCCAAGACTCGGCTCTCTAAGTTACCTTTTAAAGGCAGGCTCCTCTTTGGCGAGGACCTGGATAGGTTGATTAAAGACCATGGGGAGGTAAAGCCACAACGCCTCCCGGAGGACAAGCCGAAGTTCTGCAATCACCGACCATCCCGTCTTTACGGGGCTTCTTTTCGGCAGACTTCTCGCTTTCGAGATGCTCGCCATTACCATACAAGTAGAACAGCGCCATCAACTTCTTCCAATTGCTTGGCCCAGAAGACACAGTCCTTTCGAGGAGCCAGAAAGAACAATAGCTCATACTCAGGCTCCAACAAGTTCACCGGGGCCGTCTGGTCCTCCCGCTGACAATGCGTCTCGCTCACCTGAGAGACCGCCCCCGGTCCGCGGAAGGCTGGCTCTTTTCTTTCATCAGTGGACTCATTTCAGATTGGTGGGTTCTTCAAGTGGTTACTCAGGGTTATGCTCTCGAGACTTATCGACCCATCCGGGATGCCTTTCTGCTTTCTCCAGGAGGATCTCTTCCGAGAAGGGAAATCGTTTGTTCTACCATTCGCCGCCGCCTTCTCCTGCGGACGATTTGCCCCGTTCCTCTCCCCGAGTGCGGTGCGGGGCCCTATTCCATTTACTTTGTGGTTCCCAAGAAGGACTGATCCTTCCGGCCGATCCTCGACCTCAAAGGCGTCAACTGTTGTCTCCGCGTCCCTCGCTTCCGCATGGAAACCCTCCGCTCTGTCATCCAAGCGGTTCGCAAGGGAGAGTTCCTAGCCTCCTTGGATCTAACCGAGGCATATTTTCACATCCCTATTCGCAGCAACCATCAGCGGTTTCTGCGGTTCGCGATTCTGGGCAGTCATTTCCAATTTTGTGCCATACCGTTCAGCCTTGCCACGGCATCGCGCACCTTCTCCAAAATCATGGTGGTAGTGGCGGCCGCCTTGTGCAAAAACGGAATTCGAGTGCATCCTTATTTGGATGACTGGCTTATGCGTGCAGACTCCCTTGCGGAGGCCTGTCGAATGATAGACCACGTGGTTTCCTTCTTAGAAAGTCTTGGCTGGGTGGTCAATCGGGCCAAGAGTTCCTTGCGCCCCACGCAGTGTTTGGAGTTTCTCGGAGCTCGCTTCGATACCGCTCAGGGCAAGGTATTCCTGACTCACGAGCGGTTCCACAAATTGTTGCTCCGGATTCGCAACTTTCTCTCCGGCCCCTGCCCGCGGGCGTGGAACTATCTTCAGGTGTTAGGTTCCATGGCGGCCACATAGAGGTGGTGCTGTGGGCCAGGGCGCACATGCGCGGCCTGCAGTGGGCCCTGCTCTCCCGGTGGTCACCGGTGTCGGAGGATTACGATGCCCAACTGCCCATTCCGCCCTCCGCCAGGAACGATCTTCAATGGTGGCTTCGGCCATCTCACATCTTCAGAGGGGTTCTTAACCAGTCCTCCTTGAACCCCTAGGCCAGTCCGAGTGTTCAGGATAGCCCTAATGAATATACATGAGATATATATGCATTAGAGATATCCTGCCAACCTGACTGGTTTGTGGCCCTCTAGGGCTGGATTCGGAGACCCCTGCCTTACATCTCTGTCATTTAAGAATGTGAATGGGCAAGGTGAAGATCTCCAAGACATCAAAAGGTTAGATAGAATTTGTCACATGCCTCTTTGCTTCTCACCACCACCAAAATATTGTCTATTAGACAACGTTTTGGTGTTGGTGAGAATTGAGGAGGCATGTGACACATTCTATCTACCCTTTTGATGTCTAGGACATCTGCACCTTGCCCACTCACAATCTTAAATGACAGAGGTGTAAGGCAGGGGTCTCCAAATCCAGCCCTAGAGGGCCACAAACCAGTCAGGTTGGCAGAATATCTCTAATGCATATATATCTCATGCATATTCATTAGGGCTATCCTGAACACCCGACTGGCCTAGGGGTTCAAGGAGGACTGGTTAAGAACCACTGCTCTAGAGGCACCCTGCTGGATTTTGTTGACCACTGATGCCAGTCTCTCCGGTTGGGGGGCTCATTGTCTCAACCTCACAGCCCAGGGCGTGTGGTCCCCTCGCGAAGCGCGTTGGTCCATCAACCAACTGGAGGCTCAGGCGGTTCGGTTAGCCCTACTGCAGTTCCTCCCGCAGGTTCGTCACCCGGTGATGCGCGTGCTCTCCGACAACGTGACGACCATGCACCAAAATAAACCGCCAAGGCGGAACGAAAAGTCTCGGAGTGGCCAAAGAAATGCTCCTGCTCTTTCATTGGGCGGAAAGACATCTTCAGGCGATATCGGCACAGCACATTGCGAGGACATCCAATGTCATGGCAGATTTTCTCAGCCGACGTGTCCTCGACCCAGGAGAATGGGAGCTAGCGCCGTGGGCTTTTCAGCGCATTGTACAATAGTGGGGTCGTCCCACGATGCATCTCATGGCGGCCTCGACCAACTCCAAGGCCCTAGTCTTCTTCAGCCGCAGGAGGGAACACAGCTCACAGGGACTAGATGCCTTAGCCCAGTCCTGGCCAATCTCAATGCTGCTCTACGTCTTCCCTCCATGGCCGCTGATCGGCAGGGTGCTCCAGCACGTCAGGGAGCACTCGGGAGCAGTAATTCTAGTAGCGCCGGATTGGCCGCAGAGGCCCTGCTATGCAGACCTCGTGCGGCTAGCTCAAGCTCCTCTGCGCCTCAGGTCCTGCAAAGGGCTTTTACGGCAGGGTCCTGGTCTAATGGAGAACCCTGCTCCCTACTCGCTTACGGCTTGGCTCTTGAGCGCCAACGCCTAAAGGACAAGGGTTATTCTCCCAAGGTAGTAGCTACCCTGCTCAAGGCCCGTCGGCCGTCTAGCTCTCGAGCTTATGCCCGCATCTGGTGGAGATTTGAAGCCTGGTGTTCGGACCGTCAACTTTCACCGTGACATGTACTTCTTCCTCAGATTCTGGTTTTTCTTCAAGAAGTTCTTGACAAAGGCTTGGCGCTTGGGTCTCTTCGAGTCCACATTTTGGTGCTTACCTGCTTTAGGGGTCCGATAGATTGCTGTTCCCTCGCTTCACATGTCGATGTGGCGCGTTTTCTTAAGGGAGCAAAGGTCGTCCGTCCCCTTTTCCGGCCTGTGGTTCCTCCTTGGGATCTGTCCCTGGTCCTAAGAGGACTGACAGGAGCTCCTTTTGAGCCACTTCACAAGGCATCACTCCGCAATCTCTCCATTAAGACCGCCTTTCTAGTAGCAATAACGTCGGCTCGGCTAGTTTCGGAATTGCAGGCTTTGTCTTGCCGGGATCCTTATCTCTCTTTTTCGGAAGCGGGTGTCACGCTGTGTACCGTTCCCTCCTTTTTGCCAAAGGTTCTGACGCCTTTTCACGCGAACCAGCCTATTTTCTTGCCTGCCTTCCCACAGGAGCAGTCCTCCGGAAAGCAAAAGTCGTTTCGTACCTTGGATCTCAAGAGTCCTTTACCGGTATTTAAAGGCTACCAATTCCTTCCGAAAGTCCGATCATCTTTTTCTGCTTTTTTCGGGGCCTCGGAAGGGCCTCGCAGCTTCTAAGTCCACCATCTCGAAATGGATACGGAAGGCGATTGAGTCCGCATACATCCTCCACGGAAAGCCGTTACTTTCCGGGCTCCGAGCACGTTCTGCGCATGCTCAAACAGCGTCGTGGGCGGAGCATTCTCAGGCTACTCCCCTTGATATTTGTAGAGCAGCCACCTGGTCCTCTCTATCCACTTTTAGCCATCACTATCGGCTCGATTTCCTGCGTGGGAGGATGCCGAATTTGGGGCCCAAGGTGGTAACTGCGGCACTGTCTTCCCACCCGGAGGGCAGTTAGCTTGGGTACTACCCACTTGTCTGGACTGGTCTAGCAGGATGACTTGGAAGGAGAAATTTCTCTTACCGTTAATTTCCTTTCCTGGAATCCTGCTAGACCAGTCCAGGACCCTCCCTTGACGCATACAGTCAGTGTTGTTGCGAAAGTCTCTAGCAGCATTATATCTCGAGCAGGGGTTCTCCACTGCTTTTCGGACTTTCTTCACTTGTACATAGTTTCTTACTATTTCTTTGTTCTTCTTGCTTGCCAGAGTTTACTGAGGGTGACCCCTTGGGGTGTGCCTATATGGGTACCGGGCCTTAGCCAATCAGGTTCTGGTACAGTTTTTTCTCTGTCTCCGGCATCTGCTGACAGGGGAACACAACCCACTTGTCTGGACTGGTCTAGCAGGATTCCAGGAAAGGAAATTAACGGTAAGAGAAATTTCTCCTTCCTTCACTTGTGGAATAAGGGTCTCAATAAACTGCTTAATAGCAGTCCAAATGTGAATTGTTCTGTATGATTGAGAGCGAAGGAAAAATCAGTAGTACTTCGTTCAGCTTCCATTGCTTCAACTGCACCAGTGAAGACCGTGGGAGGGGAAACTGTGACTGTTCCTGTTACTGCAGGGGAGTTCAAACTCCTGGAAGATAGTCCAGACAAAGGTGGTCCCCACGAGGTTTCACCACCACTCGTGGCAAGTCCCGAAGGCAGCCCCAGTAGAGACGGAAAGTCTCCTTGACAAGGGAGCCTGATGCCCCAACATCTCTGGAGCTTGACTCTGAACACAGTTGTTTCTGGGGTCTCCTATACTTCAGGAGAAGTGAGGTCACTACTCGATTGAGATCCTGGGCCACCTTGCTCCAGGCATCTCCCAACTAAGAAATCCACTCCTGATTGAGCTGACTGCTGCTCCTGGCAAAGAATAAAGGCATCCAGTGGTCCTGAAGCAACAGGAGTTGAGGTTAGCTGGGTAGTTGGGGCAGCTTGCCCTGCTTCCCTTTCCTCCTGTTCCCCATTAGGTAAGAATGCCAGAGCAGCTTATGCTGCATGTCACCATCTTGGATCCCTCCTTGTTCTATCCCATGCTTCCTTAAAATCACATACAGTCTTAGCCTCTTCTACCTCCACTGGGAAGACTATTCCACGCATCTACCACTCTTTTCATAAAGAAATATTTCGGTGTATTACTCCTATTCCCTTTCCACCTTAATGTTATGCTTCCTCGTTGCAGAGCTATTTCAATTGAAAGGTGCTATCCCCCTGTGCACTTATGCCACGGATGTATTTAAATGTCTCTGTCATATTTATTTTATTTATTTAGCTGCATTTATATCCCGCTTTTCACCGGGTCAGAGCTGTTGGGGGATACATTTAACACGAGGGGATATGAGACACATACACTAATACTTACAGGGAACATGGGCAATGGAGGGTTAAGTGGCTTGCCCAAGACCACAAGGAGCACCTGTGGGACTAGAAACCCCAGTCCTTCCGGCCCAAGGTTGCTGTCCTCTAGTGGGATTTGAACCACCAACCTTACGGCCTTTAGTACCTTGCCCCAACCACTAGGCCACTCCTCCCTCTCCCGTCTCTCTCCTGCCTTTCCTCCAGTTTATACATACAGCCTCTGACACTTCAACAACATAGTCCTTACAGAACACGAACCAGACTCTCTGCACACCCAAAGTCAAGATCCCAATATGTAACCTGAACTGTAAATTATCCACAGGTGAAATATCTGTTTGTATATAGTATGTATATAGTTTCCCCTGTTATTTCCAAGTTCTGACCCTGTTATAATGTAAGCAAAGGATTGTTCCAATGCGAAAATTTGTTATCTGTAAACCGCGCTGATACCAAAGAGTGCGGTATATAAGAACTGTAAATAAATAAAAAATATTGAGATCTTTGTCTCTCCCCTTATGCCTTACAACAGAGCATACTGACCATTCTCTGGGAACAAGCAGGAAGTTGGTCCTCACATATGAGTGTCGTCAGCACCAACTGAGCCCTCGCGGAAGCATCCACCCAGCTTTCAAAGAAAGCCTTTGGGAGATGCCACCACGCATGTGTGGTCCCCTTCCCGCTCAAGAGTGCCATCTTGTTCAGTCTCCTTTGTTATGTGGAGCCCTGCAGACATTTGGCTTGTCCCCGGGAAAATTTGATTTTTCTCCAAGTTTCATACTCGCCTCCGGTATTGTACTGGTACTCTTCCTGCCTACTGACCTCGTTGCCTCGGTGTCGAGTTTGGTTTGTGTTGCTAGTTTTTCGTTTTTTTCTTTTCCTGGCATCTTCGTGCCTTTTTACTCCCACTGGCAGCCCGGAGAATCTTCGACCTCGCAGGGGTACTTTTTTCCCCCCATGGCTACCAGTGGCTTTAAGAAGTGTGATCGGTGCTCTAAAATTATGTCCTTGACCGACACACATGACTGCTGTCATCGCTGCCTTGGGCAAGACCATGAACCAGCGGTCTCTGCAAGAAGATGTCCAGTAAGGCCTTCGAGCCGCCAGCAGCAGCACGATAAGTTTTTCCCCAAGTCCCTGATGCCTCCAAAGTCCAGGGCCTCGTCTGAGGTCCCAACATCTTGGGTGAAGCCTTCCAAACCCGAACCTCATCGTGGGTCCTCAGAAAGGTGGTCTCCCTTGAGGGAACCCAGGAAGAAGAAGAAACCCTCAAAGGCGGCATCCTTGGACGTTTCCGACTGGCTGGATGCTCCCCGGGCCCGGTCCCACAGTCTGAGACATTCATCCAAGGCATCATAGAAGGAGCAGCTTGCAAAAGTCCCCCAGAAGGATCTGACCGTGGACCGGCCTCAGTCCCCAGACACTATCCTCGTTAAGAATTCCCCTTCGGGGGAGCCGGTGTAGGGACTGAGTCCGCCGAAGACTGTAGAACCTTCTGGTCTGGCGTTCAGAATGGCGGCCCCGGAGTGCAGTTTCTCTGCCTTCATGGACCAGCAGCAGGCGCTGTTGACCGGCACGACTGGTTCACCCGCCCCGACCATCAGGCCTTCGATGTCGAAGATGTCCCCAGAGGCCGAGCCAATCCTCAAGGTCTTCGGCCTCGAGTCTATCCTTGGCCGAGGTCGTGATCAGAGTCCCGCTCGACGGGACCATGGTCATCCCTGTCAGGTTTGCCAGGCACTGGCTGCAGGGCATTGGGGGCCCCGAGGCACGTGGAGCAGCCCTCCTCCGAGTCCTCGAAGGACTATTTCGAGTGGGAGACGGAGGACTAGGAGTCCCCCGATACCCGTCGCCACCGCAACGTCCCATCTGACTCTCCCGTCTCAGAACCTCGACGGCGGTTCCCGCCCGAGGATATGGGCTTATTTGATTTTGACAAGGACATGTCTAAGGCCCTGGCGTTCCCGACAGAGTCTTAGGAGGACGCTCGGGCGGATGAGTTGGAAATCCTCCAGTACGAGGCCCCTCCACGGGAATCGCTCACTGTGCCCATCCCTCCCATCCTGGAACCTGATGCTCCGAATGTGGGAGACAACAGCTTTGGTCCCCGTCGTGAGCAAATAGCTCGATTTGATGTATCGTGTTTGCCGGAGCCTGGGCTTCCAAAAGTCACAACTGCTGCATAACTCCATGGTGGTGGAGTTAAACATGCGTCGACTGAAAAAGCAGAAGATGCAGTCCTTGGTGCCCCCCCAGCAGGGAGGCCCGCACCTTGGATGCCCTCAGCCAAAAGTGCTATCAGGGCTCAATGCTCATCGGCCGCATCCAGGCCTGCCAGCTGTACATGGGCATGTACCTGAGAGACCTGGCGAAGGAACTTGCCAGGTTCTCAGCTGGTCTTTCAGAAGAACTCTTGCAGCGGTTCAAGAACTTGGCCAAAGCAGTCCATGAATGCTCCAAATTCATGTCCTGAGCAGTCTATGACTGGTTCGAGTCGGCAGCTCGAGTAGCGGCGGCTGGCATAGGTTCACGCTGCCAGGCTTGGCTACAGTCGTCCGACCTTGAGCAGTGGGTTCAAGACAAATTGGTCGATGTCCCCTGCCAAGGAGAGAACCTCTTTGGCAAACTCATGACCGACAAGGCTGCTGAGTTGGAGATCGAGTTCATGATGAGGACCAGGCTCTCCAAAAAGACCGCTGCTCCTCCCTGACAGAAGGGCTCGGTTAAAAAGTCCTTTTACCCGAGGAAGGTAGCTGCTTACCGAAACTACCCACCTTATCAGGCCTCCCAGCTCCCCAACAGGATCAGCAGGCCAAGGTACATGGGCATGGCCTGCGTAAGCAGAAGGCTCCAAAACCCCAGGCACTGATTCCGACCCAACCAGGGGAGAGTTTTTGACTCCTTGAGCATAGCCTGTCTACCCCAAGAGATCAACAGCTCACAGAGGGACGTCTGGCCCTCTATGCCCAGAAGTGGGTATCCATCACCACCGATTGATTCCTAGGCACTTTGGGAAGTCAAGGAGGGTTACCTCCTCCACCTGACTCAGACACCTTCCCCTTATTTCCTGGAAGAGCCCCTCAGGTCTCCCCTCCACCGGGACCACCTTTTGAAAGAGTTGGCAGGTCTTCTCAAGGACAAAGCGGTGGAACCGGTGCCCCACCATCTCAAGGGCAAGGGATTCTACTCCAGGTACTTCCTCATGCCAAAAAGGACAGAGGGCCTAAGGCCCATCCTCAACCTGTGTAACCTCAACAAATCCCTGGTGAGGGAGAAGTTCAAGATGCTCTCCCTTGGAACATTGCTGCCCTACCTCCGGCAGGGAGACTGGCTATGCTCCCTAGACCTCAAGGATGATTATTCTCACATCCTCATCCACCCCAACCACAGGCAGTACCTGCGGTTCATAGTGGGGGGCAGGCATTTTCAGTAAAGGGTGCTCCCCTTTGGCCTAGCTTCTGCCCCAAGAGTTTTCACAAAATGCCTGGCAGTCATGGCCGCCTTCCTCTGGCTTCAGGAGGTCTTCATCTTTCCCTACCTGGATGACTGGCTCATAAAGGGAGGCACGGCCTTGGAGGTGCAGCAGGCCACCGCATGCACCATCCAGGTTCTGCAACACTTGGGGTTTGTCACAAACTACCCCAAGTCTCACTCATCCCGACACAGTGTCTTGAGTTCATTGGGGCAAAGATCGACACACTCCAGTTGAAGGCTTTCTTGCCCAGGGATCAAGCTAATCATCTCAGGACTCTGACTCAGGACGTACAGTACCGTCCCTCGGTGCCCGCTCGGCTTCTCCTGCGCTTTCTCGGGCAGATAGCCTTCTACGGTCCACGTCACCCCCGATGCTCACCTCCACATGAGAGCAGCACAGTAGTGTCTCTGGGACCAGTGGTCTCAGGCCATGGGCCGCCTTCGAGACAGAGTTTCTGTGACCCGCCATTTGGTGGATTCTCTGGTCTGGTGGCTGATCTCCTCAGCATCTCGAGGCGGGCATGCGTTTTCAGGCCCCAAACCACTCAAGGGTCCTTACCATGGACGCCTCCCTGCTTGGCTGGGAAGCCCACTGCAGAGATCTCTGCACCCAGGGCAATTGGTCACCAGACAAGAGTACCCAGTAGATCAACGTTCTGGAGCTCCGAGTCAAACATTTAGCCCTGAGGGTCTTATGTCACCACCTGTCTCACCAGCTGGTGCTGGTCCAGACGGACAACCAGGTGGCAATGTTCTCTGTGAACAAACATGGGGGCATGGGGTCTCATACCATTTGTCAGGGGGCACTGGTCCTCTGCTTGTTCGCAATCCAACAGGTTATCTTCCTGCGGGCAGTGTACCTGCCAGGCCGACAGGCTCAGCAGAGTTCTCCAGCCGCACGAGTGGCAGCTGGACCCCAGAGTTGCCAGTTGGCTTTTCTGGCTCGGGGGGAACTCGTGATAGACCTGTTCGCTAGCCTGGACAACTTTCAGGTGCCCTGCTTCTGCTCTCGACAGGACCATCCCTCCAGGGTGGCAGGAGACACATTCCTGGTCTCATGGTCAGAAGGCCTCATGTACGCCTTCCCTCCTACGCCGCTGTTTGCGAAGACCTTGCTCAGGACCCTCCACAACAGGGCCTTGCTCATCCTGATAGCTCCTCGGTGGCTCTGGCAAGCATGGTTCCCGCTGCTTTTACAGTTGACGATGGAGACCTCCATCCCCTTGGGGACCGTCCCAGGACTCCTATCTCAGGAGAGAAGCGCTCTCCCGTACCTCAACTTGAGGCATTGTCATTCGTCGTTTGGGGCTCAATTTAACAGTTAATTTGGATTGGTTTTATGAGCATAGTTATGGATCTCCTCTTAGAGAATCAATTAGAGAGTTGGAGCAGTAGACTAGGTTAAATCAAAGCAAATGTAAAAGTCTTTATACGTAGAGAGAGTTAACCTGCCTGGAGCAGTAGATACAACCTTAAGCAAAGGCATAGAAGGGGAATAACCTGTATAGAGCATCAGGTGCAGCTTTCCAACTCTAGCCACCTTCTGGGCAGGCTGGATGGACCATGCTGGTCTTTATCTGCTGTCATTTACCGGTGTACCGCATCCTTCATGATCTTAAGAACATAAGAACATAAGATATGCCATACTGGGTCAGACCAAGGTCCATCAAGCCCAGCATCCTGTTTCCAACAGTGGCCAATCTAGGTCACAAGTACCTAGCAGTTTCCCCAAAAGACACAGGTTCTACAATGCTTGTACTGCGTCAAGCATTGATATCCTGGGTCCCTTCTTAATAATGGTTTATGGACCTCTCCTCCAGAAACTTGTCCAAACCTTTTTTAAACCCAGCTGCACTAACAGCCTTTACTACATCTTCCGGTAACAAATTCCAGAGTTTGATTACACGTTGAGTGAAAAAAATATTTTCTTTTATTAGTCTTAAATAGTTTACCCTGTAGCTTCATTGCATGTCCCCTAGTCTTTCTATATTCTGATAACGTAAACAATCTATCTACGTTTACCCGTTCCACTCCGTTCATTAATTTATAGACTTCTATCATATCTCCCCTCAGCCGTCTCTTTTCCAGGTTAAAGAGCCCTAACCTTTTTAGCCTTTCTTCATAGGAGTATCCTTCCATCCCCTTTACCATTTTGGTGGCTCTTCTCTGAACCTTTTCTAAAATCGCTATATCCTTTTTAAGATACGGCGACCAGAATTGCACACAATATTCAAGGTGCGGTCTCACCATGGAATGATATAGAGGCATTATAATATCTTTTGTTTTATTTTCCATTCCTTTCCTTATGATACCTAGCATTCTATTTGCTCTCTTGGCCGCCGCTGCACACTGGGCCGAGGGTTTTAACATGGTATCCACAATGACGCCTAAATCTTTTTCCTGGGTGGTGGTTCCTAATGTGGAACCTTGCATCGTGTAACCATAGTTTGGGTTGTTCTTCCCTAGGTGCATAACCTTGCACTTGTCCACATTAAATTTCATCTGCCATTTTGATTCCCAGTCTTCTAATTTATCAAGATCCTCTTGCAATTTTCCACAATCCTCTTGGGTTTTAACAACTTTAAATAGTTTTGTGTCATCTGCAAATTTGATAACCTCACTCGTTATTCCACTTTCCAGGTCATTTATGAATATGTCAAAAAGCAGCGGACCCAGCACAGATCCCTGGGGTACACCACTATTCACCTTTCTCCATTGGGAGAATTGGCCATTTAGCCCTACCCTCTGTTTTCTATCTTTTAACCAGTTCCTGATCCACAATAGTACACTGCCTCCTATCCCATGACTCTTTAGTTTTGCCAAAAGTCTCTGATGAGGGACCTTGTCAAAGGCTTTCTGAAAGTCCGGATACACAATATCAACCGACTCACCTTTGTCCACCTGTTCATTCACTGCTTCAAAAAAACATAACAGATTAGTAAGACAAGATCTTCCTTGTCTAAAGCCATGTTGGCTGTCTCCCATTAGATCATGACTATCTACATGCTGAGTAATTTTATTCTTTATAATGGTTTCTACCATTTTTCCCGGTACTGATGTCAGGCTCACCGGTCTGTAGTTTCCCGGATCACCCCTGGAACCCTTTTTAAAAATTGGTGTTACATTGGCGATCCTCCAATCTTCAGGTATTAGAGATGATTTTAATGATAGTTCACAGATTACTAATAGCAGGTCTGCAATCTCATATTTCAGTTCTTTCAACACCCTTGGATGTATACCATCCGGCCCAGGTGATTTGCTACTTTTCAGTTTATCTAATAGTTGTAATACATCTTCCTGATGTATCGATATTTCCTTCAATTCTTCCGCACCTTCAAATACCACTTCAGTCATGGGTAACATCCCAACATCTTCCTCAGTAAAGACCGAAGCAAAGAATTCATTCAGTTTCTCCGTTATCGCCTTGTCGCCTCTCAGTGCTCCTTTAACCCCTTTATCATCTAATGGACCAACTGATTCTCTCACAGGCTTTTTGCTACGAATGTACTTGAAAAGGTCTTTATTTCGTGTTTTTGCTTCTGCAGCAAGCTTCCTCTCAAATTCTCCCTTTGCCTGCCTTATCAATGCCTTGCATTTGACTTGCCAGTGCTTGTGCTGTTTCCAGGTTTCGTCATTTGGCTCTTTTTTCCATTTCCTGAAAGATGCTTTCTCCAGGACCAAGCAGGAAGTCAGTCCTCACTTATGGTGACGTCGGCGCCGACGGAGCCCTCGCGGAGCAATTTTCCCCAGCTTTCAAAGAAAGCCTTTGGGAATTGCAGCGCGCATGCGCGGTCGTCTTCCCGCCCGAGGGTGCCATCTTAGCCAGTCTTCTTTTTTTCCGCGGAGCCCTACAGACGTCCCCGTCTTGTCCCCGCGAAAAAGTCGATTTTCTTCATTATTTTATTCTTTTTCCTTTCGGTTCGACGCCGATCGCTTTCCCGCCCGGACTCGCGACGCCGGTCTCGAGTCTGCTTACTTTTTTCGGTTTTTCTGACTTAGTCAGCTTTCGTTTTCGGTTTCCCTGGCAGCCCGGTCCTTTGACCTCGCAGGGGCCCTTTTTCCCCCGATGGCTGCCAGTGGGTTTAAGCGGTGTGGTCGGTGTGACCGAAATATGTCACTAACCGACACACACGACTTTTGCCTCCGCTGCCTGGGCCCGGATCATGAGGAACTGATCTGTGGGCCCTGCAGCAAACTGTCCTCAAAGGCGTTGAGGAGTCGGCGGCATCAGCGTGAGAGAATCTTCGCTGACCCCAGCCGTACCCGGACCTCGTCGGAGGCCTCCGCGTCGAAAGGCTCCAGCTCGGACCGTCGACGGAGCTCCTCCGACCGGGGTTCTCCCTCCGGGGACCATCGTCGGAAGGAAAAACCCGCGAGGGCGGCGTCGGTGGACGCTCCTGGCTCCGCGAGGGCCAGGTCGCATAGCCCCGACAGCCGCCCCGGGTCCTTGGAGAAGGAGCACATCCCGAAGCAACCTCGCCTGGAGTCGGAGATGCCTGCCCGGGTAAGTCCTGTGGTCCTTCTGGACTCGCCTCCGCGACAGCCGACGTCGGGCCCGACGCCGTCGGGGCCCGAGTCGGGGGCTGCTGGGTCACCTGAGCTCGGACTCAGGTTGACGGCCTTGGAGAGCAGACTGTCTGCCTTCATGGACCAGCAGCGGGCACTGCTCGCTGGCCTCGCTGGCGCCGCTGCCCCGACCGCCGGGACGTCGACGTCCAAGTCGACCCCGGAGACCGAGCCGATCCTCGAGTCAATGAGAACTCGAGTCGATCCTCGGTCGAGGTCACCCTCGGCCTCCCGTTCGGGACCGAGGTCGCCGACGCCGACTCCCTCGACGTCGGGACGGCTGGCGCCGCACCCTGCCCGGGCCGACCCCACCGAGTCCTCGTCGGAGTCGGTCTGGGAGTCTGAGGAGGAAGAGTCACCTGATTCTTTCCGGACTCGGTGTGTCCCATCGGACTCACCGGGGTCCGAGCCTCGGAAGCAGTCCCCCCCGGAGGATGCCCGGTTCTCGGACTTCGTTAGGGATATGGCCAAGGCTTTGGCCTTCCCTGCGGATCCCGAGGAGGAGCCTCGAGCCGAAGAGCTCGACGCCCTCCAGTATGACTCTCCCGCGAGGGAGCACTTTACTGTGCCGGTTCCTCCTATGCTGGAACGCCTACTCTTCCGCATGTGGGAGAGTCCGGCCTCCTCGCCGGTCCTGAGCAAGCGGGTCGATTCTATCTATCGGGTCCGCAAGAGCCCTGGCTTTCAGAAGGCACAGCTGCCACACCATTCCATGGTAGTGGAATCGGCCATGCATCGTCTTAAGAGCCAGAAGATGCACTCCTCGGTGCCTCCTGGAAGGGAGGCCCGTAACCTGGATGGCCTTGGCAAGAAGTGCTTCCAGGGCTCTATGCTCGCATGTCGTGTCCAGACTTACCAGCTCTACATGGGCATGTATCTCCGGGATCTGGCTAAAGAGCTAGCCGGATTCTCCGCTGGTCTCTCCGAGGAGCCCTTGCGGAGGTTCCTAGCCTTGTCCACGGGCATTCGGGAATGCTCAAAGTTCATGTCCCGAGCAGCCTATGATGGCTTTGAGGCCTCGGCTAGAGTGGCCGCAGCCGGCATCGGTGCCCGCCGACAGGCTTGGCTTCAGTCGTCGGACCTTGAGCCCTGGGTACAGGACAAGTTGGTCGATGTCCCCTGCCGAGGCGAAAACCTCTTTGGCAAGCCCATGGCGGAAAAGGCTGCACAAATTGAGACTGAGACTCTCACCAGGACCAGGCTTTCTAGGAAGACCTCCGCCCCTTCCCAGAAAAAGAAGGGCTCGGGAAAAAAGTCCTTTTACCCGAGGAAGGCGGCTGCCTACAAACAGTACCCCCATTATCAGGCCCCTGCAGCTCCCCAACAGGGCCAGCAGGCCAAGGGACGGGGTAACGGGTCCCGTAGGCAGCAAGCCCCCAAGCCTGCACCACCAGCCCCTGCTCAGCAGGGTGGGGGTTTTTGACTCACAATGCATAGCCTCTCCCCCCCCGCTGGTTCCTCCCAGCACCGGAGGCCGGCTGGTTCACTTCGGCCACAGGTGGTCCAGCATCACCGCAGATGCCTGGGTACTTCAGGTCGTGCGAGAAGGCTACCTTCTCCACTTCCATCAGGTCCCTCCCTCCTATTTTCCGGGAGAACCTTCGCGCCCCCCTCTGCACAGGGAGTTGCTCCTTCAGGAGTTAGCAGGTCTTCTGCAGGAACAGGCGGTGGAACCGGTGCCCCACCACCTGAGAGGTCAAGGCTTTTATTCAAGGTATTTTCTGATACCAAAGAGAACAGGGGGCCTCAGACCCATCCTGGACTTGCGCAACCTCAACAAGTTCCTTGTGCGGGAGAAGTTCAAAATGCTTACCCTTGGAATCCTTCTGCCCTACCTCCAGCAGGGAGATTGGCTATGCTCCTTGGATCTAAAGGATGCCTACACGCACATCCTCATCCACCCAAGCCACCGCCAATACCTAAGGTTTGTGGTGGCAGGAAATCATTACCAGTACAGAGTACTGCCCTTTGGCCTATCCTCCGCACCGCGAGTCTTCACAAAATGTCTCGCGGTCGTGGCGGCCCATCTCCGGCTTCACGGCCTCTATGTCTTTCCGTACCTCGACGACTGGCTCATCAGAGCAGCGTCCGCTCAGGAGGTCGCCAACGCCACGCGCCGCACGGTGACTCTGCTGCAGCACTTGGGCTTTGTCATAAACTTCGCAAAGTCCACTTTGCTCCCCTCACAGGATCTCGAGTTCATCGGCGCAAGGCTGCACACTCCTCGGGCACGAGCGTACCTACCGCTCGACAGGGCGCAACGGCTCATGGACCTAGCCGACCGCTTTCGCAGCCAGCCCCTGGTCTCCGCCAGGCGCTTCCTGAGACTGCTCGGCCATATGGCTTCCACCGTCCATGTGACCCCCAATGCCCGCCTGAACATGCGGTCTGCTCAATGGTGTCTCCGCCAGCAGTGGCGACAAGCCACAGGCGGCCTGGCGGACCTAGTGCGCGTCTCCGAGCCGCTGCTCTCGTCTCTCCGGTGGTGGCTCCGGCAGCCGAACCTGATATTCGGAATGCCTTTCCAGTCACCTCAGCCGACCCGGGTGCTGACCACCGATGCATCCCTCCTGGGCTGGGGAGCGCATTGCCAAGAGGCACGTACTCAGGGCCTCTGGACCACGTGGGAGTCTGCTCAGCAGATCAACTTCCTGGAGCTCAGGGCGATCCGCCTAGCTCTCAAGGCCTTCTCCCACCTGACTTCCCAACAGTCCGTCCTTGTCCAGACGGACAATCAAGTTGCCATGTTCTACGTGAACAAGCAGGGGGGCACGGGCTCCTTCCTCCTCTGCCGGGAGGCACAGAAGCTCTGCTCTTGGGCCGTCAGTCACGGCATTCTCCTCAAGGCAGTTTATCTCCCCGGCCAAGAAAATTGCCTTGCAGACAAACTCAGCAGGGTCCTCCAGCCGCACGAGTGGCGTCTGGATCCCTTGGTAGTTCAGAAGCTCTTCCTCAAGTGGGGTCTCCCCACGGTGGATCTCTTTGCCAGTCCTCACAACCGGCAGCTTCCTCGCTTCTGCTCTCGTCAGCCACACCCCCTTCGGGTGGCGGCGGACGCCTTTCTGATCTCGTGGTCGGGGAGCCTTCTGTACGCTTTCCCTCCCATCCCGCTGGTCTCTCGGACTCTTTTCAAGGTTCTCCGAGACAAAGCCTTCATGATCCTGGTGGCCCCTCGCTGGCCCAGGCAGCCGTGGTTTCCGCTCCTGCTGCAACTGGCGGTGGAGGATCCAATCCCTCTGGGGGTACAACCGGATCTCCTCACTCAGGATCAGGGGTCCCTTCTGCACCCCAACCTCAGGTCTCTCAACCTCATGGCCTGGCTGCTGAGAGGGTAGTCCTTGCTCCCCTTCTCCTGCCGGCGGAGGTGGAGGAGGTCGTCTTAGCTTCGCGACGGCCTTCTACCCGCAAATGCTACGCCCTTAAATGGCGTCGCTTTGCAGTCTGGTGTACCCAACAGTCTCAGGATCCCTTCTCCTGCCCGGTGTCGGTGATCTTGCAGTACTTGCTGCACCTCTCTAATCTGGGACTTAAGTCCAACTCCGTCAAAGTTCACCTCAGTGCTCTTTCAGCACATCATGTGCCAGTGGACGGCAGACCTCTCTCCAATGACCCTCTCGTAGCGAGGTTTCTCCGAGGTCTCCTTCTACTTAAACCACCTCTGCGCCCGCCAGCGCCTGACTGGGACCTGAATGTGGTTTTGCAGCGGATCACCTGTCCGCCTTTTGAACCTATGGCTACCTGTTCTCTCCGTTTTCTGTCTTGGAAAACACTGTTCTTGATAGCCCTCACTTCCGCTAGGCGCGTAAGTGAATTGCAGGCCCTTGTGTCTGATCCCCCTTACACTAGGTTCTACAAGAATAGGGTAGTCCTACGGACTCACCCAAAATTTCTGCCTAAAGTGGTCTCCCCTTTTCACATCAATCAGGAGGTGGTACTTCCAACCTTCTTTCCCAGACCACACTCCAGCCGAGCTGAAACGGTCCTCCATACCCTGGACTGTAGAAGGGCATTGAACTTCTACCTTGACCGTACGCGGGAGCACCGTAAAGCTGCTCAGCTTTTTGTGTCTTTTGATCCCAATAAATTGGGGCTCCCGGTCTCCAAGCGTACTCTGTCCATCTGGGTTGCGGACTGTATCTCTTGGGCTTATGGGGCAGCCGGACTCTCCTTAGAAAGTCGAGTCACGGCTCATTGCGTTCGGGCAAAGGCCACGTCAGTGGCTTACCTCCGCTCTGTTCCGCTGGCAGACATCTGCCGGGCCGCTACTTGGTCTTCGAGCCAGACTTTTGCGGTCCATTACTGTCTCGAGAGGGAGTCCCGTAGGGACAGTGCTTTCGGACAGGCAGTCCTCCGTAATCTCTTTGAGGTCTGAGCAACTCCTACCCTCCATCCCGTATGTGGGCTACCGGTGGGTGATAATTCAGCGAAGATTCTATCCTTCTGTGCTGCTGAGCTAGAGGGAGCTCATTTTTGTGCTTAGGGTCTCCGGTAGCCTTGAGCTTGGGAGTCCCATAAGTGAGGACTGACTTCCTGCTTGGTCCTGGAGAAAGCGTAGTTACTCACCTGTAACAGGTGTTCTCCAGGAGCAGCAGGAATCAGTCCTCACTACCCTCCCTCCTCCCCTTGGAGTTGCAATCGTCTGCTTATGTTCTTTTTTTGCAACTTTTTATGCTGTCTTTTTTAGCTATGTCATCTGACTGGCTAAGATGGCACCCTCGGGCGGGAAGACGACCGCGCATGCGCGCTGCAATTCCCAAAGGCTTTCTTTGAAAGCTGGGGAAAATTGCTCCGCGAGGGCTCCGTCGGCGCCGACGTCACCATAAGTGAGGACTGATTCCTGCTGCTCCTGGAGAACACCTGTTATAGGTGAGTAACTACGCTTTTTTGGCAACAACAGCCTCTCTGACCTCACCTTTAAACCATGCTGGCAGTTTTTTGGACTTCCTTCCACTTTTCTTAAAGCGTGGAATACAGCTGGTCTGGGCTTCCAAGATAGTATTTTTCAACAACACCCAAGCTTGATGTACGTCTTTAACCTTTGCAACTGCTCCTTTTAGTTTTTCCTTAACTGTTTTCCTCATTTTATCATAGTCTCCCTTTCGAAAGTTAAAAGGTAGTACTGTGGATTTCCTTACTATCCCTCCTCTACTAATTAAATCAAAGGCGATCATGCTATGATCACTATTGCCAAGTGGCCCCAACACACTTATCTCTTGCACTAGATCTGGTGTTCCACTAAGGACTAGGTCTAATATGGCTTCCCCTCTGGTCGGTTCATGAACCAGCTGCTCCAAGAAGCAGTCATTTATTTCATCTAGGAACTTTATCTCCCTAGCATGTCCTGACGTGACACTAACCCAGTCGATACCGGGGTAATTGAAACCACCCGTTATTACTGCGCTTTAACTTTTGTTAGCTTCCTTGATTTCTTTGAGCATTTCATCATCCATTTGTTCATTCTGGCCAGGCGCTCGATAGTACACCCCCACTGCCATCGCCTTCCCCCTTATACATGGAATTTCAATCCATATAGATTCTACAGCAAATTTTGTTTCCTGCAAAACTTTAATCCTTTCTGACTCAATGCCCTCTCTAACATAGAGAGCAACCCCTCCACCAATTTGATCAGCTCTATCATTACGATATAGTTTGTACCCAGGTATCACAGTGTCCCAATGGTTGTCCTCCTTCCACCATGTCTCTGATATTCCAATCATATCTAACCTTTCATTCCAGTTCATACTGCTAGACCAGTCCAGACAAACGGGTTATGCACCCCTGCCAGCAGATCTTGGAGACAGAGAATTCTACCAGAGCTCTGATAGGCTGGAGCCTGGTGATATAATCCTACCCCTAGGGGTCTCCCTCAGTTTTTCTCTGTCTCCAGCAGATCTGGATGCTTTTTTTTTTTGCTTCTTCAAAAAAATTTAAGATGCTTTATTTCTTTGTGATTTCTCTGGGAGAGATTATACCCTGTAGTTGCAAGTGTACTTATCTGGGCACCAGGATGAATTCCAGCTGAGCTCCTGTGTCCTGCGGGTCACAGTAGAGCTCGCTGATGTGTAGACTTCCCAGCACTAGTCAAGAAGACTATTTAGCTGGATGATAAGCCTCCTAAAATCCAGTCCCTGGGGCTGATTTTAGTGGTGAGGCAGCTGGCAGTGCTCTCAGCAGCGGTCCGTGGATTCTCTGCACTTTCTGTACTGTGAGTAAAAAACCTGTCTTTCTCCCACTGCTGTCTGCAACTCTGTGGTGACTGGATTTATTTTTCTTGATTTTTCAGCGATTTTAGGCATTTCTCTCATGCCTGCAACCCCCCCCCCCCCCCCCACCTTGTCATTTGACTTTTAAGTTAATTCCTTAGCTTTTGGGGGTTTTAATTCACTCTTTTTGAAGTTTATTTTTGCCGGCGGCCATTTTGAATAGCTAATGAGCCCTGGTTTTTGGCGGGAAGCCAGATTCCTTTTCTCTTTGCTGGCTTCTAGCACCAAAAAATAAAAAAATAAAAAAATAAAATTGCTGTTTAAATTTTTCCACCACACTGGCTAGCTATGAGTTGTGGGGGGTTCCTTTTTTCTCTGCCTATGTATTAACATAATGAATAAAAAGTACGGAAGGCATGATTAGAGAACCGGATGCAATTCAGAGCCACAGTACAATGCTAAGACACTGACCACTGGTGCAGGGCTCATGGGTTCCATCCCCCACTGTGCCCAACAAAGAAGGCTGGCTGAGGCATTGCATAGTATGGGGAATATTGTTAAATGCCTGTTCCTCCGGGGCAGAGTTATTATTTTTTTTAGTTCTCCCTATGCCTTATTCAGGTCTACGCTGCATAAGCTGTCAGAAGACACACAGGGACCTCAGAAATCAACTGTGCTCTTCCCCCAGCGTCTTGATTCCCCAGATAAACTTGATTTCCTGAGCCTGGCTTCAGTGGAGCTCTCCATTGGCTTTACGCTGCGCTGAGTCTTTGCCACGGACATCCCCGGGAAGTTCAGGTATCAATTCCTGAAAGGAAACTGAGTAGCCTGTTTTTTTCTCACTTGCCTCAGCTACTGCTCCCGGACTGGCTGCCTCTGAGTTTTGAAGTTCCTACTTTAAAATTTTTAATCCACATACTGCAGCCGGGTTACTTTGTACGTCTTACTGGAATATTGTACCTGTCTTTTTCAATATACCATTTGATTGGAATTTTAAGTCAGTGTTTTGGATCCTGACTGTTTTGGGCTCTACCTAATTAAACATACTCACTGTCATCTTCCGTACGGCTGGGTTTGAGCTTCTACATCCCTCCCCAGAAACACCTTTCAGCCCCTACCATGGAGGTCTGAGTGGCTGCAGAGGAATCACTCTAAATTTCCCTACTTTCAGTCACTGTAATGGCCTTACCCTGACTTTGAAAGTTTCTCTGTACCAGCACAGTGAGTGACTGACAGTTCCCTTCTCAGCTCAGTGAATACCTGACAGTTTTTCTGTGCCAGTGGCCATTTTGTTTTTCTCTTCAGTGTTTCTTTTTGGAGGGAACAGCTCTAGACAGCAGTTTCCACACATTTAAACATGCTGTGGAGGCACGGAGAGTTTAAAATCCTTTTCTTTGAAGAGTCTTCGGTTTCCCTGAGCCTACCTTGATTTTTGTTTTAAATGCAAAAAAAAAAAAAAAAAAAAGGGAAAAAAAGAGGAAAGGTGGTTTAAGTCTC
This sequence comes from Ichthyophis bannanicus, assembly GCA_033557465.1. Lineage (NCBI taxonomy): Eukaryota > Metazoa > Chordata > Amphibia > Gymnophiona > Ichthyophiidae > Ichthyophis > Ichthyophis bannanicus. Next base: position 1,371,279,487 of record CM066031.1, read on the forward strand.
TACAATGCTTGTTTCTCTGGCTGTATTATATGTAATAAGTAATCAGCCGAATGGGGAATTAAGAGATTGCTTGTGTTCCACCTGCACGCTGCATCCCGGAGACTCTTTCCCCATTCCCACTGCGCTGTTAGATGGGTTCATCAGCACCTTATCTCCTCCCTCCTCAGAGCCCCTGCTGCAGGATCTTCCTGCAGGAAACGGTTCAGTCAGCTCCCATGTCGCTTCCACAGCCGCTGGAGGCCACAGCAGCCTTGACTGACAGTGCCTTCCTCACACTCTTCCATCTGGCATGACGCCTGTGACTTTTGGAGTCTTTTGGAATATCTCCTACACCTGCCCAGTAGCAGGCAAGCATATGGCGTGGTCTCGCAAGTGGTCCCATAAGTCCTCAGATCTTAGAGTAGTACGTCCTCCTTGGAGCGTTGCATGTGCCTTGCAGGGTACTATGGATATTCAAGAAGACTTTAAATCTTCGGAGGTCAGCCCTGACTCGTTGAAGTACGGAGATGGGGAATATTCTCCGTCTGTTTTCTTCGCTGACGGTTCTCAGCCTTTTTCGGAAAGAGGAGTTGCCGGCTCTAATCACACAGGTGATGGAGTCGCTCCTCCTGGACGACACGCCTGATCCTCCGGATTCTCAAACCCGGTTGCAGCCGGATCCCATTTTCCAGGGCATTCGTACGGCACGCGGTATTGGTCAGTTATACCCTTGGTCTCCCTTTCACTTGGACCTTTGGCTGACATACCCAACAGTTGATGCATTCTGACCAGGGTCATCAGGCATACCACACTTCCGGTTGAGGGCGGAGTGGCGCTCCGCGACCAGCAAGACCTAAAGAGTTGGGAGGCTGCTGAAGACGGGTTATCCTTCGCCCGCTATTTCCTTCTTGCAGGGGTGTGCAGAGGTCTAGCAGCTCGGGCCTCCCTTCGCTGGATTCAGCAGCTTCCAGGTGTTCCCGAGTTGGTTCATTTTGAATCCATCGCTGCATTCCGGGCAGAGACGTTCTGTGATCTCTTGCGGCTCAGCTCGCTTCCTAGCACCGGTGTCGGTAGCTCGGAGATGGCTCAGCCTGCGGCAATGGGCAGCGGATGTTGCTTCATTTCCAGGCTCCAGCGTTTAGATGCCATTCGTCCCGGTCCACCGTTGGAAGGAGGACTGGGCCGTTACTCTGTCTATTTTGGGATGCTTCAGGTCCGGGATTTTCTAGGGGCTGGGTGCGACACTCGTCGGGGGCGGGTGTTTCTACCTCAGGAACGTTTTCAGAAGATCTCTCTTCAGCTCCGCCGCTGCTTGGATCAAGCGGCACCTCGGCCTTGGGGGCTACCTTCAACTCTTGGGGTCCTTGGCAGCAACGATAGCCCTCGTTCCGTGGGCGGAAGCGCACATGCGCTGCTTGCCGACGGCGCTTCTATCTCGTTGGTCGCCGGTGTCGGACAGTTATCTAATCCGGTTACCTTTGCTTCTGCCGGTGCACCGCAGCCTCCGCTGGTGGCTTCAGGCACACAATCTTCTAGGGGGGTCCCTCTGGAGTCTCTGCGCTGGATCTTGGCGACGCCAGTCGCCGACCTCTCCGGTTGGGGAGCGCCTTGCGGCTTGGCCTTGGCGCAGGGGAGTTGGTCACCTCGCGCAGCCCAAGGGTCTATCAATCGTCTCGAGAAGCGGAAAGTGCGCTTCGCCCTTCTTCAGTTTCAGCCTCTTCTGCGGCGGCGTGCGGTTCGGTTCCTGTCCGACGCCACGACGGTTGCTTACCTAAGCCGCCTAGGCGGCACGCAATGTCCGGATGTCTCACAGGAGAGGCGTTTGCTCTTCCCGTGGGCGGAGGAACATCTTCAGGCTATCAGCGCAGCACATCGCAGGCGTGAACAATGTGTAAGCCAATTTTCTCAGCCGGCACTCTCTGGAGCCTGGGGGCTGGGCTCTGCAGCCGGATGCGTTCCGGTCCATTGTTCACCTGTGGGCACTGCCAACCATGGATCTAATGGCTACGGCACAGACTGCCAAGGCTTCGCTGTACTTCGGCCATTGGAGGGACGAGGGAGCGCACGGCATAGATGCTCTCTCTCAACCGTGGCTGGCTCATCTTCTCCTGTGTGTTTTCCCTCCCTGATCCGTGATATGCATAGTTCTCCGGCGGCTCCGAGACCGTCGCGGCCCTGTACTCCTGCTGGCTCCGAATTGGGCTCGCGGACCATGGTATGCGGATCTCTTCCGTCTGTCTGGGGCGTGGCTGCTCCGCCTCGAGGCGTTTCTCGGCCTTCTGATTCACGGACCGGTGGAGATGGAAGACCCGGCTCCTTACTCGCTTTCTTCCTGGCTATTAACCGCCGCCGGTTTGGTCGCTACCGCTCTTCGCCTAGCGTGGTCGTGGCGCTTCTCACGGTGCGGCGGTCTTCCACGACGCTGACTTACGCTTGGGTTTGGCGTCTCTTGATGGTTAGTGTTCGCGAAATAACCTCACACCCTGGCGTTGCGGTATTCCGGACATCCTGTCCTTTTTACAGGCCGGAGTGGATAAGGGATTAGCATTCAATTCCTTGCGAGTACAAATGGTCGCTTTAACTTGTTTTCGGGGTCCTATACCGGGGCGATCGATAGCTTCGTATTCGGACGTGTCTCGGTTTCTCCGCGGAGTTGGGCCTTCCGGCCTCCTCTGCGTTCGCCTGTGCCGGCGTGGGCTCTCGTGCTTGTCCTCTGTGCCCTCGTTGCTCCTCCCTTTGAGCCTCTGAGGACCTGTTCTCTTCTAGATTGGACTCTGAAAGCAGTCTTCTTGGTGGCCATAACTTCGGCACGCCGTGTTTCTGAGCTCCAGGCTCTCTGTTTCGAGATCCCTATCTCTCGTTTTCCTCCGAAGGCGTTTCTCTGAGAACTGTCCCTTCCTTTGTTGCCCAAAGTGCTGACGCCGTTCGCTGTTGACCAGCCTCTTTCCTTTCCGTCTTTTCCAAAGACGCAGTGTGACAGTGGTCGGTCTCCGTTGCGGGCGGTGGACCTTAAGAAGGTTCTTTTTCGGTATCTGGGGGTCACCAGACCCTTCCATATGACTGTTCCTCTTTTGTCTTGTTCGCGGGTTCTCGTCGGGGATCCGCAGCCTCCGAATCTACCATTTCTAGATGGGTTACGGAGGCCATTGAGGCGGCGTACCTTCTTCAAGGAGAACAAGCTCCACCGGGACTCCGTGCTCACTCCTCTCGGGCGCAAGCAACTTTGTAGGCCGGGAGGTCTCATGTAGTTCCTCTCGATATTCGCCGGGCGGCGACTTGGTCGTCGCTGTCCACCTTTGTCGGTCATTATAGGTTGGACGTTCATGCCCGTCAGGAAGTCCGTTTTGGAGTTGCTGAGCTGTCGGCGGCCTTGCCCCCCCTTGAAAGCAGGTAGCTTGGGTACTGCCCGTTTGTCTGGACTGGTCTAGCAGTATGAACTGGAAGGAGAAATTTCACTTACCGTTAATTTCCTTTCCTGGAATACTGCTAGACCAGTCCAGGACCCGCCCTGCTGTTGGTTGGAGTGCCGCTGGTGCGGTGCAGCCGCCAACCGCTGTTCTTCTCTTTGCCGGTATGCCTCGCCCTGGGCAGTCCATAGGTTCGTAGGTGGATACTGTTTTCAGCTCTAGGGAGTTCTTCGGCTCCCTTGTATATAGTTCACTTGGGACCCTCTGGGGTGATGTTACAGTTCATGTTGCATTAGCTTGTGGACGTAACTGAGGGAAACCCCTAGGGGTAGGATTATATCACCAGGCTCCAGCCTATCAGAGCTCTGGTAGAATTCTCTGTCTCCAAGATCTGCTGGCAGGGGTGCATAACCCGTTTGTCTGGACTGGTCTAGCAGTATTCCAGGAAAGGAAATTAACGGTAAGTGAAATTTCTCCTTTAGTGCTATATATTCTAACGCTCCCATCTTATTTTTTAGACTTCTAGCATTTGCATACAAGCATTTTAGAGATTGTATTTTATTCATATTAATTTGGCTATTGTTAGACCTGGGTAATTTGGGATCTTTAAGCTGTGTCTGCTCCATATTTGAGGGCATTTGGGCTGCTTTACTCTTTAGTGGAACCTCTCTGCTTTTGGTAGTATCCTTCAAGGATACATTCTTCCGAGCCATCCGCTCTTGGGCGACTGTCAGCTTTCCCCTAATATCTAGTTTAAAAGCTGCTCTATCTCCTTTTTAAAGGTTAATGCCAGGAGCCTGGTTCCATCCCGGTTAAGGTGAAGCCCATCCCTTCGGAAGAGCCCCTCCTTTCCCCAGAATGTTCCCCAGTTCCTAACAAATCCAAAACCCTCATCTCTGCACCATTGTCTCATCCACGCATTGAGACTCCGGAGCTCTGCCTGCCTTTTGAATCCTGCGCGTGGAACAGTAAACATTTTGGAGAATGCAACTCTGGAAGTTCTGGATTTCAACTTCCTACCTAAAAGCCTAAATTTTGCCTCCAGAACCTCCCTACCACATTTTCCTATGTCATTGGTACCAACATGTACCAAGACAGCAGACTCCTCCCCAGCACTATCTAAGACCTTATCTAGGTGACGCGTGAGGTCCGCTACCTTCGCACCAGGCAGGCATGTTACCAGGCGATCCTCATGTCCACCAGCCACCCAGCTATCTACATGCCTAATGATCGAATCACCAACTATAATGGCTGTCCTAACCCTGCCCTTATGGGCACATGGCCCTGGAGAAACTTCCTCGGTGCGAGAGGGTTTTACATCACCTGGAGGACAGGTCCTAGTTACAGGATCACTTATGCTCTGTATGTGGGAGATGCCTCTCATGGCCTTGCCTCTAAATCAATGTCTCAATACCATGTATCGGGTACCAGAGTGTTGTCCCGGTTTCTAAAAGCCGCAGCTTCCCCACCACTCTATGATGGTTGAATCGCCAATGCGCCGAATCAGAAGTTCAAAGGCTCACTTCTCCATAGCTCCAGGTAGAGATTCGTGAACTCTTGATGCCTTTGGGTGTCAATGCTTTCAGGCATCCGTGCTCTCAGCTAGTATCAACTCCTATATTCTCTACATGGTAATGTTCCTCAAAGAAGTCTCCAGGGATCTTGAGGCCTTTGCCTCTCTCCTCCCAGATGACAAGCGGGCAGATTATCTTGCCCTTGTTAAGCATAGCCAAAATGTTTCAAAGTTTATCAATAGGGCTACCTTCGATGCCTTTGAATGCACAAGCAGGGCCTCAGCAATATGCATTGGTGCACATCGAATTGCATGGGTTCAAGATAAGCTGGGCAACATACTTTGCACAGGGGAAAATCTCTTTAGCAAAGACTGGCAAGATAAGGCCTCTTAATTAGAGTCAGAAAATACTACTTTAAAGAGACTGTCCAGAGTAACAGCTGTCCATCTAGGAAAAAGACATCTGCAAAGAAGTCTTTCTACAATAAGAAGAAATTATTCTCTTTGTATCCTCCTCCTTCTCAGTACCAGGGTCAGGCCCCACAGAGGAGGCAGCAGCTTCCTAGACAACAAAAGAAGCCACAAGTGGCTAAATCTTAACCAACTCCGCAGCTACAGTCTGCATCTTTTTTTGACTCTTTCCTAGAGAACATTGCTACCCTGCCTCTGAAGGACCCCCTCCACATAGCAGCACACTTTGTCACTACGCCCACAGATGGCAACTCATCACCTCAGAGCAGTGGACACTCACCATAGTCCAGGAAGGGTACAGACTTCATCTGCAAACTCTGCCCTTCTCCACTTTCATGGGGGAATATCAAATGCAACCCCCACTCGCTGCTCCTCCTACAGGATGAGTTGTCCTCTTTTCTGTCTCAGGGTGCCAACAGGGAATGGGCTTCTGCTCTCTATACGTTCTCATTCCAAAGAAAACCGGAGGATGCAGGCCCTTTCTGGACCTCAGAAACCTCAACAAGTTTCTAATCCATGAAAAGTTCAAGATAATCTCTCTCAGGACTCTTCTTCCCTACCTCCAGAGTCAGAACTGGCTCTGTTCTCTAGATCTAAAAGAAGCGTACACACACATCCTCATCCATCCAGGACACAGGAAATATCTACGCTTCACCTTTCAAGGAAAGTATTATCAATACAGAGTCCTTCCCTTCAGACTCTCCTCTGCCCGAGAGTCTTCACAAAGTGTATGGTGGTCATAGTTGCACATCTAAGATCACTGGGGTTATTCATCTTCCCTTACTTAGATGACTGGCTAATAAAAGCAGATACCTCCCAAGAGGTTCTGTTTTCCTTGCATCGTACCATCACCAAACTGCAACACTTGGGATTTATGATAAACTTTCCAAAATCCTAGCTAATTCCAATTCAAAAGCTAGAGTTCATCGGAGCCCTACTAGATACCCAACAGTCTAGGGCCTTTCTGTCCCAGCTCCATTGTGCCTGTCTAGTTGAACTAGCGTCCCAGACCCTCTTTCGAGACCATCTGACCGCCCAAGAGATGCTGCAGCTCCTTGGGCACATGGCCTCTACAATACATGTCATTCCATATGCCCAACTACACATGCAGACAACCCAGTGGACTCTTGCCTCCCAGTGGAAGCGGGCCTCGGACCGTCTCCGGAACAGGATTCAAGTCAGTGCCCCTCTAACCCTTCAATGGTGGTGGTCTTCAGAAAATCTGCTCATAAGGTCACCTTTTCAGATGCCTCCACTTCAATGCACCCTGAGGACGGATGCCTCCAAACTGGGTTGGGTAGCCCACATGGGAAAACCTGACTACACAGGGTCTGTGGACAACGCAAGAGTCACAACTCCGGATCAATCTCCTGGAACTTCGTGCTATCTCGAATGCCCTCCAAGTGTTTCAGCACCACCTTGGAGCGTAAGAAGTCCTAGTCAGGACGGACAGTCAGGTTGCCATGTTCTGTGTGAACTAGCAGGGAGGAGCAGGCTCTTGAACCCTTTGCGAGGAGGCACTACATCTGTGGTCCATTGCTATTGCCAAGTGGTATACCTCCCAGGGGTGTTCAGTGTCTTGGCAGACAGATTGAGCTGCTTCCTTCTTCCCCACGCATGGTTTCTGCGTCTGGACACAATGTCCTACATCTTCCAAACCAGAGGAACCCCAGACATAGATCTGTTTGCTACTCTGCAGAATGCCAAGCTTCCTTGCCTTCTGCACAATAACTCTAACATCCAGCAACCAACAAGTGCATGCCTTTCACCTACACTGGGGTCAGGGTCCCGCATTCCCTTGACACTTTTCAAGCATCAGTCTGACTAGGGCTCCATGATTCTCATAGACCCTCACTGTCCGTGGCAACCGTGGTTTCCACTGCTATAATGTCTGACTTGGAATCTTCCTCTGTGATTGGGATATGCACTGGATCTCCTTTCCCAGGATGACGTCTCACTACTCTATCCCAAGGCTGCTGAGAGCATAGCTTTATAAGGCTTTGACCTTACTCAAGAGGTTAAGGAGATCCTTTTGGTTTCTAGAAAATCCTCCACCAGACGTTCATACACTTTTAAATGATGTAGATTATCTGTCTTATGTTCCCAAAAAGATCTCGATCCCTTTTCTACTCCAGTGGAGTCACTCTTCCAGTATCTCCTCCACCTGTCCTCGACAGGTCTAAAGACAAAGTCGATGAGAGTCCACCTCTGTGCCATTGCGGCCTCTTACCACCTACTGTGTGGACAGACCATCTCCACGCAGCTGCTGGTAGCACATTTCATGAGAGATCTCCTGCTGTCCAAACCACCCATTAAGCCACCTCCAGTAGCTTGGGACCTCAATATCGTTCTAGCACAGCTTCTCAAGCTGCCCTTTGAACCATTAGCCATGACCTCACTTAAGTTCCTCTCGTGGAAGCTAATCTTCCTAATTGCCCGCATTTCAAATAGACGCATTCATGAGCTTCAGGCTTTGGTGGCGGATCCACCCTATACCCGCTTCCACATGACAAAGTAGTCCTGCAGACTCGCCCATACTTTATGCCAAAGGTGGTGTCTTCCTTCTATTTAGACCAGTTGATTTAAGTTCCAGTTTTCTTTCCTAAACTGCATGCGCCTTGAGCAAAAGCAACTCTGTACAGTCTTGACTGTGAACGTGCCTTGGCTTTCTGTCTCTAAACGACTCGAGATCATCGTAAAGCCTTGCAGTTGTTTATCTCATTTGACCCTAGTCACCTGGGATTACATATTTCTAAGCATACGCTGTCCAGATGGATAGTGGATTGCATTTCATTTGCCTATGACAAAGCAGCACTCTCCTTGGAAGGGCATGTCTCTGCTCACAATGTTTGCACCATGGCCACCTCGATGGCAAACCTACACTCTGTAGCCATTGACGGAATTTGCAAAGGAACAATTTGGTCTTTGCTGCCCATTATTGTCTGGACATCAGTTCCTGTTGGGATGCCATGTTTGGTCTGGCTGTACTCCAGCACCTCTTTCAGACTTAGATGCAACTGCTACCCTCCGTCCCGGACTTTGAAGATACCAGAAATCCATGTGGGATCCATGACCTAATCATGCCTATTCCAAGGTGAACTCCACCGGTTCTGAGGTCACTTCATCTGGTACCTGGGAGTTAGGGAGTCCCATATGTGAAGACTTACATTCCTGCATGTTTCTGAATATAGCATAGCTAGTCATCTGTAACAGATGATCTCTGGGAACAGGTCTTCACAACCTGCCCTCCTCCCTTAAGAGTTATAGGGTTTCATTTATTTTCTTTTCTCAGCTACAAACTCAACTGAAGAGAGGGAGTTTGGAAGGCAATCGCGCAGGCGCAGTGTAGTGCTCCCAAACCTTTTCCTGCACGGGCTTCGTCTGTGCCAATGTCACTCATAAGTGAAGACTAAATTCCTGCTGTTCCCAGAGAAAACCTGTTACAGGTGAGTAACTACTTTCACTGATTTAACGTGAGAGGAATACCTCTTGGAAAAAGACTTCAACCTCTAGATCCTCTCAGGGTGAAATTTCACGGATTTATAAAGTTCTGTTAGAGGGGCGGGATATAATACTGAGTGTTTTGGAAAAATGGGAAGGGGACCTGAACTCTATATTTGATGCAGATATGCAAAAGTAAACTTATAAAGGGCTGCTTTAGGGTTCCCTTTCTGCCAGTATCTTGTAAAATGGATATAAAATGTTATCACTTGTATTATATCCCTGATTGATTAAGATGTTTGGGGGAGACCAGGCAATTTGTAGGCATTAATGTGGACATAGTGGGAACTTTTGATCATTTATGGCGGCTGTGTCTGAAAGTTCAACCCTATTGGGAAATGGTTTTTAACTTGATGTGGGAAATTTTGGGAAGGACCTTACATAAATCGAGAGGGGTGATCTCCAGGAACAAGCAGGAATGTAGTCTTCACATATAGTTATCGTCAGTACTGACGGAGCCTGCGCGGGAACGCTCCCCAGCATCCAATAGGAAAGCTTTTGGGAGCATCCCACAGCGCCTGCGTGCTGCCTTCCCGTCTTTCCCAACTGTCCCTCTCCAGTTCTTCGTTTTCTGCGGAGCCGACAGGTCGCACATCCTGTCACCGCAGAAAATAATTTCCTTTTATTCTTCTTTTTTGTGGTCGCGTCTGCCTTCCCTCGACACTACACCGGTACCGCCGGTGTTTCTTTCTTTTTTTCCAAAAAGAAAAAACCCTTTTCTTAAGTCTTTTCCAGGTATTTTCTCCTCAGGTGGCCCGCACCATTTTGGGCACTAGGCCCAACTTTTCCTTTAAAATGGAAAAACCCACTTCGGGTTTTAAAAAGTGTTCCAAGTGTGGCGGTACCATCACCGACACCCATGAGTGGTGCCTCAAATGTTTAGGTCCTGACCACTCTATTTCGGAGTGTGTTGCCTGTGGGTTGATGTCGAAGAGGGGCCGGCAGAACCGAGCTGCTAAACTTAGCACCCTTTTTCCCTCCGATGCCGCCTCTGTGGCATCGACGTCTTCCAGGGCTTCGTCTTCCTCCCATGGATCTCAGGTAACTAAACATAAATCTAGCCGGTCCTCAAAGGGTAGATCTCCCTCTAAGCATCGAGATGCCTCTGGCGTTGCCCTTGTGGGACATTCACTGGCAAAATTGCCCCAGCGGGAGGCTTTGGCTTCCAAAGCACTAACGGGGCTCCAGGATGTTCTCGAGGCCTCAACCTCGGCAGAACTACTGGTGCCATGCTCTGGGGTACCAGCTGCTTCATCCGGTACTGATATCCAAGCATCGGCAGCATCGATAGACCAGAGATTCTTGGCTATTGAACGCAGTCTGGTGGCTCTTCTCACGGCCTCTATGCCCCTGAAAGGGCTTCAGACAGTTCAATCGGTACCGGTACCGACTGCATCGACATCGGCAGGTAATCTAACGGGAGTCATGCTTATCCATCCGGTATCAACAGGTCAGTACCGGACCCCTCCGATGCCGACATCGATTGCTACCGGTATCGTACCTTGCACGATCACCGGGATCGGAGATACTTTGAATCCTCGAATGAGTCTGAAGACTCTGAAAGCTCTGCCGATACCAGAGTACTTCTTCCTGAGGATTCTTCTTCTCGGTGTAGGATGTCTCCACCAGAGGATATGTCCTTTCAGGATTTTTTCCGAGATGTGGCTCAAGGTCTTTCCATCACAGTCGCTCCTGAAAAGCAGCCTAGGGCAAAAGAATTAGAAATCCTACAATACCCTAAGGCTCATAAGGAGGCAGCTACCTTACCTATTCATGAGATCTTGCATGATCTCATGTTAAGGATGTGGGAAACACCTCTAACCACATCTCCTCACTCTCGAAGACTCGACACTATGTATCGAGTTCCTCCTTGTCCTGGGTTTCACAAGACTCAGCTAGCACACCATTCCATGGTGGTGGAATCAGCTATGAGAAGGATCAAGAGTGCAAAAAGGCATGCATCTAATCCTCCAGGACGTGAGTGTAGGACTCTTGACGCCTTTCGACGTCGAACCTTCCAGGCTTCCATGCTTTCTGCTAGGATCAGTTCCTATATATTATATATGGGAATGTTCCTTAAGGAAGTCACAGGAGATTTAGAGCTTATGAGCCCTCTCCTTCCTTATAAGAGGGGTACAAGCTTCATTTCCTCAGCATGCCGCCTCCTACAATGGTAAGACTGTTCAATTCTCAGACCTCTCTCAACGACCAGTTAGGTCAAGAGGTCACTGTGCTTCTTGCCCAAGGGGCAATAGAAGAGGTACCCATTCCCCAACAGGCTACAGGTTGTTACTCCCCCTATTTCCTAATCCAAAGAAAACAGGCCCATTTTAGACCTCAGAGAATTGAACAAATTCCTGTTCAAAGAGAAGTTCAAAATGATTTCTCTAGGAACTCTGCTGCCATACCTTCAGAGTCAAGACTGGCTTTGTTCTCTAGATCTCAAGGATGCGTACACTCATGTTCTTATCCATCCATCTCATCAAAAGTTCCTTCGCTTTCTATTTCAGGGGAAGCACTACCAGTACAGTTTTCTTCCTTTTGGCCTGGCCTCGGCACCAAGGGTGTTCACAAAGTGCATGGCTGTGGTGGCAGCATTTCTTCGCACCCTAGGAATATTCGTCTTCCCTTACTTAGACAACTGTCTCATTCGAGACGCTTCAGAGCCAGAGGCCAGGGTTGCTCTCTCTCGCAAAATGCGCATCCTTCAGTATTTGGGACTTGTCATAAACTTCCCAAACTCCAACCTTGCTCCCACTCAGTCCCTAGAGTTTATAGGAGCTCTGCTGGATACCAGACAGACAAGGGCCTACCTTCCACAAGCCCGCTGCCTTCGTATTGTGCAGTTAGCTTCCCAAGCGGTATTAAAACCTCACCTCACTGCTTGAAAAATGTTACAGTTGCTAGGCCACATGACATCCACCGTGCATGTGGTTCCTTATGCTCTCCTTCATATGAGGGCAGCCCAGTGGACTTTATCCACTCAGTGCACTCAGGCGTCAGGTTGCCTGTCAGACAAAATAGCAAACTCAGATTGCCTTATTTTCTCCCTCCAATGGTGGCTGTCACCCCAAAACCTTTTGGTGGGGTCTCCTTTTTAGCAACCTCCACCCCAAGCCACTCTAACAACAGATGCCTCACAGGTGGGTTCGGGAGCCCACCTGCAAGGCCTCTCTACCCAGGGTACCTGGACTCCACAGGAGACCTATCTACACATCAATCTCCTGGAACTCAGAGCAATCTTCCTTGCTCTTCGAGTATTCCATATCCAGCTCAGCTACAAGACAGTCCTAGTTCAAACGGACAATCAAGTAGCCATGTTCTGTGTGAACAAGCAGGGTGGAACAGGCTCTCTGTCGCTATGCAACGAAGCTTTGCGACTATGGGCCCTCGCCAGAGAACATCAGATTCATCTCCTTGCGGTGTATCTTCCAGGCATTCAAAACTCTTGGGCAGACAGACTCAGTCGAGTTCTGTTTCCACACGAATGGTCTCTCCATTCCAAACCCGGTGGCCAAAATGTTTCAAATTTGGGGAACCCCGGACATAGACCTCTTTGCAAGTCCGCTGAATGCCAAACTTCCCCGGTTCTGTTTCAGAATTCCGGCTCAGGGTTGTCAGGCCAGGGATGCTTTCCTCCTCCATTGGGGCTAGGACTTCCTGTATGCCTTTCCACCCATTCCCCTAATTCCTAAAACCCTGTTCAAGCTTCAGAGAGACAGAGGTCGTATGATTCTCATAGCTCCATATTGGCCACGGCAAATGTGGTACCCTCTGCTCCTACATCTCTCTCAAGCTTTGCCTCTGGAGTTAGGATCTGCTCCAGTTCTCCTTTCTGAGGAGGACGGAATTCTGTGGCATCCCAATCCCCAGTCTCTGCATCTCAGGGCCTGGTTACTAGAACTTCATGGTCTTAACCTTTCTCAGCAGGTAAAGGATGTTCTTTATGCTTTCAGGAAGCCTTCCACAAGACGCTCATATGCTTTCAAGTGGAAAAGGTTTACCATATGGTGCTCGCAGAAGGGTCTTGACCCTGTTGCGATACCTCTGGAATCATTACTGGAGTATCTCCTTCATTTGTCTATTACATGGCTTAAGACCAATTCAGTGAGAGTTCATTTGAGTGCTATTGCAGCTGCTTTCAAGCCTCTAAATGGACAACCTATTTCCTCTCATCCTCTCATAGCGAGATTTATGAGAGGCCTTCTTTTAACTAAGCCTCCCATTAAGCCACCACCGGTGGCATGGGACTTAAATGTGGTTCTTGAGCAGCTCATGAAGCCGGCTTCTGAACCATTAGCTACTACCTTTTTGAAATTCCTTTCCTGGAAGGTCATCTTTCTTATTGCAGTCACATCAGCACGTCACATTAGTGAATTGCAAGCATTGGTGGCTGATCCTCCTTATACAAGGTTCCATCATGATAAGGTAGTCCTTAAGACTCATCCACACTTTATGCCAAAGGTGGTATCACCTTTTCATTTGAACCAAGCGGTTTACCTTCCTGTATTTTTCCCAAGGCCTCACGCCTCAAATGCAGAAAGGAATCTTCATACTTTGGACTGTAAAAGGGCTTTGGCTTTTTACTTGCAAAGGACACAGCAACATAGAAAGTCCTCTCAACTCTTTGTTGTTTTTGATCCTAGTCATTTGGGACTTCCAGTCTCCAAAAGAACACTGTCCAGCTGGATTGCACAGTGTATTTCTTTTGCCTATGGAGAGTAAGAACCTTACTCTTGAAGGCCATGTCACAGCTCACAATGTGAGAGCCATGGCAGCCTCTATGGCTCATCTTCACTCTGTGTCTATCGTCGACATCTGTCGAGCAGCTACTTGGGCTTCGGTTCATACCTTCACAGCACATTACTGCTTAGACAAGGACTCCCGCTGGGATGCCCTGTTTGGTCAGGCTGTTCTTCAACACCTGTTCCATTCTTAATCAACTCCTACCCACCATCCCTGGTAGGATGCCAGAGATCCATGGGGGGAAGTGGAGCCCTTTCACAAGGGCACACAACTTCTGGGGCCTTCTCCCTGGCATCTGCAGTTAGGGAGTCCCCATATGGGAAGACTACATTCCTGCTTGTTCCTGGAGATAGCATAGTAACTCACCTGTAACAGGTGATCTCCGGGAACAGCAGGAATTTAGTCTTCACAACCCACCCACCTCCCCTGGGAGTTGTATTTCTCTATCTCTCTCTTTCTCTCTCTCTCAGCTATAAACTCAACTGGAGAGGGACAGTTGGGGAAGGCGGGAAGGCAGCACGCAGACGTTGTGGAATGCTCCCAAAAGCTTTCCTATTGGATGCTGGGGAGCGTTCCCTTGCAGGTACCGACGATACCCATATGTGAAGACTAAATTCCTGCTGTTCCCGGAGATCACCTGTTACAGGTGAGTAACTACGCTATGTTGCTTAATAGGACTATGACATCTATGCATGGATGAGCTGTCTGGTTGGTGCTCTATACATACATACATACATACATATATATATATACACACACACACACACATGGCTGCAAGTCTATCTCCTACACAAGAATGGAAGCAAACTCGCATCTTTGATAGAGTGAGGATTGTGTCTAAGCTAGACTTTGTTTATAGGAGTCTCAAGTAACCAGCTTTGAACTAAGATCAAAAGGAGCAATTCCGAGCAATTTGGGCACCTTTTGAGAAATAGAAATTCTCCAGGACCAAGCAGGAAGTCAGTCCTCGCATATGGACCAAAAATTAACCATATGATAGAGTAGTTACTCACCTGTAACAGGTGTTCTCCAACTATTGACATTGTCCTGTAGAAATGTGGAAAATTTTGACTGTGAGGTAGGGGGAGGGTCAAATCTAGACCTGCAGAATTTCAGAAAACACATCAAAACACACCTATTCTGAGAGTATTTTGGAACAAACAACAATGACACTATACAACCCTCGCCCATCTCATATAATCTCAACACTCTTTCCTTCCCTCCTATCCAGCTATGTAAGTGAATTCCTTTACTGCTTTTTACAGTCTGTAGATAGTTTTGTTTGATTTTTACTCCACACTCTCCCCCCCTAGTTTGATGCCCACTAATATTTTATGTATTATGATAAATTCAGTGTTTGATACCCACCAGTGTTCAATGTATAATGTTAAGTTCAATGTAAACCACTCCTGATCTCCGGAAGGAGTGGTATAAAAGTGCACTGAAATAAATAAAATAAATTTTTAAAAAATTATGTTGAAAAAGAAAGGTAATGCAATATTTCTGTGCAGCCCCTATAAGCAGTGAAAGCGCTTCCACTAGTCCCACATTTAGCATAGCCTCTCTCGTAACACTTTCACTGTGTTAGGTCGCTCCAGCATTCAGTGTGTTCTGCCTAATGCAGAGGTACTTAACCAAGTCCTCAAGACACACCTAGCCAGTAAGGTTTTCAGGATAACCACAATGAATATACATGATAGAGATTTGCATTCAGTGGAGACAGTGCATGCAAATCTATATCATGCATATTCATTATTGTTTCCCTGAAAACTTGACTGGCTAGATGTGTCCCCCAAGGACTGGGTGGAGAACCCCTGGTCTACTGTTACCTCCAAGTTCAGGTATAGATGATCACCCATATTCAAAATGGCTTTGCAGATCTCATCAGCAACCTCCTTGCAGTCCAGATATTCTGGGGCCTCCAGCACGTCTCTAATTCTCAGATAATTCCTCCTCATTTTATTTTCCATATCTTCCATTTTAGACAACATTGAGTCCTTTGCCACCTCTGGTTAGAACATAAGAACATAAGATATGCCATACTGGGTCAGACCAAGGTCCATCAAGCCCAGTATCCTGTTTCCAGCAGTGGCCAATCTAGGTCATACGTACCTAGCAGTTTCACCAAAAGACATAGGTTCCGCAATGCTTGTACTGGGTCAAGCATTGATATTCTGGGTCCCTTCTTAATAATGGTTTATGAACCTTTCCTCCAGGATCTTCTTCAAACCTTTTTTAAACCCAGCTACACTAACAGTCTTTACTACATCCTCCGGTAACAAATTCCAGAGTTTGATAACACGTTGAGTGAAAAAAATATTTTCTTTTATTAGTCTTAAATAGTTTACCCTGTAGCTTCATTGCATGTCCCCTAGTCTTTCTATATTCTGATAACGTAAACATTCGATCTACATTACCTGTTCCACTCCGTTCATTAATTTATAGACTTCTATCATATCTCCCCTCAGCCGTCTCTTTTCCAGGTTAAAGAGCCCTAACCTTTTTAGCCTTTCGTCACAGGAGTATCCTTCCATCCCCTTTACCATTTTGGTGGCTCTTCTCTGAACCTTTTCTAATAACGCTATATCCTTTTTAAGATACGGCGACCAGAATTGCACACAATATTCAAGGTGCGGTCTCACCATAGAATGATATAGAGGCATTATAATATCTTTTGTTTTATTTTCCATTCCTTTCCTTATGATACCTAGCATTCTATTTGCTCTCTTGGCCGCCGCTGCACACTGGGCCGAGGGTTTTAACATGTTATCCACAATGACGCCTAAATCTTTTTCCTGGGTGGTGGTTCCTAATGTGGAACCTTGCATCGTGTAACCATAGTTTGGGTTGTTCTTCCTTAGGTGCATAACTTTGCACTGGTCCACATTAAATTTCATCTGCCATTTTGATGCCCAGTCTTCCAATTTATCAAGATCCTCTTGCAATTTTCCACAATCCTCTTGGGTTTTAACAACTTTAAATAGTTTTGTGTCATCTGCAAATTTGATAACCTCACTCGTTATTCCCTTTTCTAGGTCATTTATGAATGTCAAAAAGCAGCGGACCCAGCACAGATCCCTGTGGTACACCACTGTTCACCTTTCTCCATTGCTAAAATTGGCCATTTAGACCAACCCTCTGCTTTCTATCTTTTAACCAGTTCCTGATCCACAATAGTACACTGCCTCCTAGCCCATGACTCTTTAGCTTTGCCAAAGGTCTCTGATGAGGGACCTTGTCAAAGGCTTTCTGAAAGTCCAAATACACTATATCAACCGACTCACCTTTGTCCACCTGTTTATTCACACCTTCAAAAAAACATAACAGATTAGTAAGACAAGATCTTCCTTGTCTAAAGCCATGTTGGCTGTCTCCCATTAGGCCATGACTATCTACATGCTGAGTAATTTTATTCTTTATGATGGTTTCTACCATTTTTCCCGGTACTGACGTGAGGCTCACCGGTCTGTAGTTTCACGGATCACCCCTGGAACCCTTTTTAAAAATTGGTGTTACATTGGCGATCCTCCAATCTTCGGGTATTAGAGACGATTTTAATGATAGTTCAAAGATTACTAATAGCAGGTCTGCAATCTCATATTTCAGTTCTTTCAACACCCTTGGATGTATACCATCCGGCCCAGGTGATTCGCTGCTCTTCAGTTTATCTAATAGTTGTAATACATCTTTCCGATGTATCGATATTTCCTTCAATTCTTCCGCACCTTTAAATACCACTTCAGTCATGGGTAACATCCCTACATCTTCCTCAGTAAAGACCGAAGCAAAGAATTCATTCAGTCTCTCCGCTATCGCTTTGTCGCCTCCTAGTGCCCCTTTAACAACTCTATCATCTAATGGACCAACTGACTGTCTCACAGATTTTTTGCTACAAATGTACTTGAAAAAATCTTTATTTCGCGTTTTTGCTTCCGCAGCAAGCTTCTTCTCAAAGTCTCCCTTTGCCTGCTTTATCAACGCCTTGCATTTGACTTGTCAGTGCTTGTGCTGTTTCCAGGTTTCATCATTTGGCTCTTTTTTCCATTTCCTGAAAGATGCTTTTTTGGCAACAGCCTCTCTGACCTCACCTTTAAACCATGCTGGCAGTTTTTTGGACTTCTTAGTTCTTTTATTTGTTTTTGTACTGCCATTAATTCCTCACTCTTCTGTCATGAAGTTTCTCCTCCTTACTTTAACGAAGCTCAACTTTGCCTGCCCCAAATTCCACCACCAGCTCTTCAATTTCTCCCCTCACTTCCTCTTAAGGTTCTCTTTTGGCTCATTTAACTACCTGCAGAGTTTTTCATGTATAAACAGGAGTGCCATGATACCTGCTGTCTCTCTTGGAGAATCTTTGTTCCATTTCACATGACTCACCTGTCATGTTGCTCTCGTTTTGGACTTTGGCCTTGCCGTCCAGACTCCCTCAAATAGTGTTTTTTCATTTGGTGGTTATTCCTGGCTCGCTTGACAACATCTTAATGCTTCCCATCAGGTGTACACAGTCGTACTGCTGCTGATGGAGAGGGATGAGCCCTGATACTGGGCCAATTAGAGGGAGCTCTCAGCTCATGTGTCCATTTTGTTGGGTTGCATCACTTTCTTCCAGTGCCGAATTTCAACAATGGCATCTGTAGGGTTTCCACTCCATTGCCTCTGGTAGGAAGAGCATTTCAGGGGATTGGAGAACATCCCAGATCGGTAGTCCTTTTAGCTATGGACTAGTTAAGAAAAACCATGGTTATGTCAATATCTCCAGGAACAAGCAGGAATGTATCTTCACATATGGGTGACATCGGTACCAACCAAGCCCAGGCGGGAAAACTCTCCAGCGTCCAATAGGAAAGCTTTTGGGAGCATCCCACTGTGCCTGCTTAGCTGCCTTCCCAGCTCTGCTCCCTCAGTTCTTCCTTTTCCACGGAGCCAGCAGGAAGTAAATCCTGTCGCAGCAGAAAATTCTGTAGTTCTTTATTTTTGTTTTTTGTGGTTAGCATCTGCTTTCCCATCAACGCTAGAACAGACTCCCATTGTTGGTTCTTTCTTTTCTTTCTTTTCTGTTAAAAAAAAAAAAAAGTAGTAGTTTTTTTTTCTTCAGGCATATCATTGCTATTTTAGGCCTTAAGCCTACCATTTGTGTCTACTGACTCTATGGAAAAAACAGCTAGTGGTTTTAAGAAGGGTTCTAAATGTGGCAGTACCATCTCCGCTACTGACACTTATGACTTTTGTCTCAAATGCCTCGGGCCCGACCACCAACCGTTAGAATGTTTCCTGTGCAAGAAATGACTAAGAGACCTACAGAATCGAGCCGCGAAGTTAGGCTCACTCTTTGTCTCATATGCAATTTCTTTGGCATCAAGGGCGTAATCTTCCTCTCAAGGATCTTGGGTATCGAAGTACAAGTCTTGTTTGAAGACAGACCATCCCCCCAAGGATAGATCTCTTTCTAAGCATCGAGATGCCTCGAGCGTTGCCCTGGAGGTGTACAGGAGCCATGCTCTGGGACGGTAGCACAAATCTCCAGTACCAATACCCAAGCATTGGCAGGTTCCATGGATCAGTGTATCCTGGCTATTGAACGCAGCCTGGCGGCTCTACTGGCAGCTTAGTTGCCAGTCAAATTATTACCAATGGTAAGGCCAACACCGGTACTGACTTCGGTACCGATGCAAACTGCTTCGGGGTAGATGTTGCTAGGTCTGCTACCGCCCATGCCTGCCCTTGAGTCTATTCATGGTACCGAGGTATCGTCCAATCATGTCCCCCTTCCCATAATGACTTTAACCGGTATGGGGCCTTAACGGAGCAGGAACATCGTTCCTACCATTTCTTCGAGTCTTCCGATTCCAAATCTTCTAATGATGAGTCACTCGATACCCAGATACTACAAAGTCTGCCAGAGGACCCTTCTCTCTCACTGCAGTGGTGCATGTTCCCTCTTGAGGACATGTCTTTTCAAGAGTTTATTCGAGACCTAGCTAAAGGTCTCTCTATAACAGTGACATCCGAGAAAGACCCCAAGGCAGAGGAATTGGAAATCCTCCAATACCCAACAGCTCCTAAGGAGGCGGCTACACTTCCGATTTACCGCATTCTCCATGATCTCTCATGCTGCGGATGTGGGAGACTCCCTGTACTATTACTCAACATACTCAATGTCTCCTTACTATGTACAGAGTACCGTAATATCCCGGCTTCCAAAAGACGCAGCTTCCCCACCATTCAATGTTGGTTGAATCGGCGATGCGTCGCATTAAGAGTTCAAAGACCCATTCCTCTAACCCTCTGGGTAGAGAATCAAGAACCCTTGATGCCTTTGGACATTTTCAGGCTTCCATGCTTTCAGCCTGGATAAACTCATACATTCTCTATATGGGTATGTTCCTCAGGGAAGTTACCAGGGATCTTCAGTCCATGGCCCCTCTTCTTCCAGATGATAAGAGAGGTGACTGTCTCACATTGATTAAGCATGCCCAGAATGTCTCAAAGTTTAATAGAGCAACCTTCTATTCCTTTGAGTGCACTAGCAGAGCCACATCAATCTGTATCCGTGCACGCAGGATTGCATGGCTTTGGGCATCAGATCTTGAACAGTGGGTTCAAGATAAACTGGGCAATATTCGCTGCACAAGCGAAAACCTTTTTGGCAAGGACTGGCAGGACAAGGCTTCTCAGTTGGGATCTGAGAATACCACTCTGAATATGCTTTCTAAAACTACAGCCAACCTGCTAGGAAAAAGGCAGCTGCTAAGAAAACTTTCTTTGATAAGAAGTAGTAGTTTTACCCGTCTTATACCCCTGTTTCTCTGTACCAACCTCGAGGTCCTCAGAAGAGGCAGCAGCCTCCAGAACAGAAGAAGCCACAGGCTCCTAAGGTTCAACCAGCTCCGCGGACAGCCTGCACCTGGTTTTTTACTTTTTCCTAGAGAACATAGCCACCCTGCCTCAGGAGAACCTCCGCCCCCTCTACATAGCAGGTAGACTCTGTTATTATGCCCACAGGTGGCATCTGATCACCTCAAAGCAGTGGACACTAACCATAGTGAGGGAGGGTACAGACTTCATCTCCACACCCTTCCCCCTTCCATCCTGGTAGGAGAGTATTGTGCTCAGCCCCCTCTCACTGTTCTCCTGCTGAAAAAGGTGACTTCTCTTCTATCACAAGGTGCCATAGAGGATGTTCCACCACCTCAGCAGGGGATGGGTTTCTACTCTCCGTACTTTCTCATACCAAAGAAGAGCGGAGGGTACAGGCCCATCCTGGACCTCAGAAACTTAAACAAGTTTCTGGGCTGCGAGAAGTTCAGGATGGTCTCACTGGGGACCCGCCTTCTTACCTCCAGAGTCAGGACTGGCTCTGTTCTCTAGATTTAAAAGAAGTGCACATGCATATCCTCATGCATCCAGAACACAGGAAATATCTATGCTTCATCTTTCAAGAAAGACACTTTCAGTACAGAGTCCTTCCTTTCATACTGGCCTCTGCCCCAAGAGTCTTCACAAAGTGCATGGCAGTTGTAGCCGCATATTTAAGATCTCTAGGTATATTTGTGTTCCCTTACTTAGACAACTGGCTCATAAAGGCAGGCACCTCCCAAGAGGTCTACATCTGTCCATTTCAAACAATGCAGGTACTGCAACATTTGGGCTTTGTCATAAATTTTCCAAAATCCCATCTCGCTCCAACTCAAACACTAGAATTTCATAGGAGCTCTCCTAGACACACAACAGTCGAGGGCATTCCTGTCCCAACCCTGTTGTACTCATCTGAGCTAGCATTCCAAGTGCAATTCAGAGACCATCTGACTTTATGGGAAATGCTGCAACTTCTAGATCATATGGCCTCAACAGTGCATGTAGTACCGTACGTCCATCTGCATATGTGCACAGCCCAATGGGCACTTACCTCCCAGTGGAAGCAAACCTTGGACCATCTCAGCAACAAGATCTGAGTCACTGCCCCTCTGGTCACGTCCCTCCAGTCTCCTCGTTGGGTCACCTTTTCAGATGCCTCCACATCAATGCACCCTGACAACGGATGCCTCCAAGCTGGGTTGGGGGGCATATTTGGGCACTGTCTCCACTCAGGGCCTCTGGACAGAACAGGAGTCACAGCTCCAGATAAATCTTCTGGAACTTCGTGCTATCTCCAATACCCTCAGGGTGTTTCAAGATCATCTACGATCCCACAGAGTGGTGGTCAGACAGACAACCAGGTAGCCATGTTCTATGTGAACAAGCGGGGGGAACAGGCTCTTGGCCCCTATGCAGGGAGGCCTTTCATCTCTGGTTCTTTGCAATTGCTCATCAGATACACCTCCATGCAGTTTATCTTCCAAGGAAGCAAAATGTATTGGCAGACAAATTGAATCTGATCCTCCTTACCTTCTTCATCTTTCAAATCTGGGGGACTCCAGACATAGGTCTGTTTTGCCACTCCGCAGAATGCCAAACTTCCATGCTTCTCCACCCAGACTCCTATGTCCAACAACCAGCAGGTGGATGCTTTCCACCTCCATTGGGGTCAGGGTCTCCTGTATGCCTTCCCTCCCATTCCCCTGATTCCCAAGATTATTTTCAAGCTCCAAGCAGACAAGGGCTTCATGATCCTCATAACCCCATGCTGGCCATGTCAACCATGGTTTCCTCTCCTACTACGTCTGTCTCAGACTCAACCGCTGCGTCTCGGATCTGCGCCCAATCTCCTCTCTCAGGAAGAAGGGATGCTGCTCCATCTTATAGCTTGGCTGCTGAAAGCATAGCATTGCAGGATTTTAACCTTACCCAGGAGGTAAAGGACATCTTCTTAGCTTCCAAGAAGCCATCCAAGAGGTGTTCATATGCTTTTAAATGGTGTAGATTCTGTACCTGGTGTTCCCAGAAGGATCTCAATCCCTTCTTGGCTTCATTGGAGGTTGTTGTTGTTAAGTGCTGTCGAGTCTGAGTTGACTCATGGCGACCCTCTGGATAGCTATCCTAAATTGTGTTCGGTCTTCAGTCAGGCGACTCATTGTTGACAGACTGGTACCTGTAGCTGCTGTTGTTGTATCGATCCATCTCATTGCTGGCCTTCCTCTTTTGCGTTGACCTTCTATCTTGCCAAGCATAATGTCTTTCTCTAATGATCTCTCTCTTCGCATGATGTGTCTAAAGTATGAAAGTCGAAGTCTTGTCATCTGAGCTTCTAAAGAAAGCTTCGGTTTGATCTCCTCTAGTACCGACTGGTTTGTTCTTTGGGCAGTCCATGGTATACACAGAATTCGCCGCCAGCACCATAATTCAAAGGCATCAATTTTCTTCCTGTCTGTCTTTTTCACTGTCCAGCTTTCACATCCATATGATGTTGTTGAAAATACCATGGCCTGAACAAGTCGAATCTTTGTATGGAGAGAGACATCTCTGCTCTTCAGAATCTTATCTAGGTCTTTCATAGCCATTCTGCCAAGAGCAATGCGTCATCTGATTTCTTGACTGCTTGTTGCTTCTTTATTGATAGTTGATCCAAGTAGGTTAAAGTTGTTCACAATTTCAATTTCTTCTCCGTCAATGATGAACCTGTTTATGCCAGTTGTCATGATCTTTGTCTTCTTTACATTAAGGTGCAGGCCCATTTTGAGACTATGTTCTTTGATTGTGAGAAGCAAATGTTTCAGATCATCTTCACTTTCAGCCAGTAATGTGGTATCATCAGCATAGCGAAGGTTGTTGAGTCTTCCACCAATCTTCACACCTCTGTTGTCTTCATACAATCCTGCTTCTCTGATGATTTGTTCTGCATATAAATTAAACAGGTAGGGGGAAAGTATGCAGCCTTGTCTTACACCTTTGCTTATTTTAAACCATTCTGTTTCTCCTTGTTCCATTCGAACTGTTGCTTCTTGATCAGTGTACAGATTGCGCAAGAGAACGATCAGATGTTCTGGTATACCCATGCTTCTTAATGTGGCCCAGAGTTTCTCATGGTTTACACAGTCAAAAGCCTTGCTATAGTCGATAAAGCACAAATAGATCTCCTTTTGGTATTCTTTAGTCTTTTCAAGGCTCCATCTCACATCTGCAATGATGTCTCTTGTTCCTCGCCCTTTCCTGAACCCTGTTTGCACTTCAGGTAGTTCTTGTTCCAGGTATGGTTGTAGTCTCTTTTGAATAATCTTCAGTAGAATCTTGCTGGCATGTGGGATCAGAGCGATTGTGCGATAATTTCCAGAGTCAGTTGAATCACCTTTCTTTAGTATTGGTATAAACACAGATCTTTTCCAGTCAGTTGGCCATGATTTTGTCTTCCATGTTTCTTGGCAGAGCATTGTGAGTACGGTAACAGCTGCATCAGATTGCTGCCATACTTCTATGGGAATGCTATCAATGCCTGGTGCTTTGTTCTTTGATAAGGCTTTCAATGCTGCTTCAACTTCTTCTTTCATCACCAATGGTTCCCGATCATAAGGTACAGGTTGAAACGGCTGTTGGTCCACTTGATCTTTATCATATAAAAACGCTGTATATTCCTTCCACCTTTTCTTGATGATCTCAGCATCATTCAACATAGAACCTTGAGCATCTTGTAACATTCCAATTCAAGGCTGGAACTTTTTCTTTAACTCTCGTAGCTTTAGGAAAGCTGATCTTGTTCTTCCTCTAATAGTTTCTGCTTCTATTTCCTTGCAAGTGTCATTGTAGTACTTTTCCTTGTCCTGTCTTGCTGCACGTTGGAAATCTCTGTTAAGTTCTGCGACTGTCTTTCTTTCTCCTCTGGCTTTAGCTTCTCTGCGTTTCTGGGCAATTTTCAGTTTCTTCTGTCATCCATTTTGGCCGTTTTTGCTTTTTCACCTTTTGTAGAGACTTCTCGCTTTCTTCCAACACAACCTTCTTGATGTCATTCCATAACTCTTCCGGAGCTCTGTTATTTGTATCTAAAGCAGCAAATCGATTTTGCAGGCAGTCTTTAAATTCCAGTGGCATATTCTCAAGGTCATATTTTGCTGCATTCATGAGTGGTTTGCTCTTTTTCAACTTTAGCTTGAGTTTGCATACTAGTAGTTGATGATCTGTACCACAGTCAGCTCCAGGTTTTGTCTTTGTTGATGTTACAGAGCTTTTCCATCGTTGACTTCCACAGATGTAGTCAATTTGATTTTTATACAATCCATTGGGTGAAGTCCATGTGTATAGTCGCCGCTTGTGTTGCTGGAAGAAGGTGTTTGAGATGAATAGATCATTGGTCTTGCAAAGTTCTATCAGTCTTTCTCCAGCTTCATTTCTGTTGCCAAGTCCATATTTTCCAACTACTTTGCCGCCTTCTTTGTTGCCACCTTTTGCATTCCAGTCACCCATGACTATCAGGATATCCTGTTTGCATGTTCTGTCAATTTCAGCTTGTACTTGTTCATAGAACTCTTCAATTTCATTCTCTTCTGCAGCTGTTGTTGGGGCATATACTTGAATTATAGTTGTGTTGATAGGCAATCCTCGTAGACGAATAGAGATTAAGCGTTCGCTGACTGCATTGTATTTCATTACAGTTCTTGCAAGTTTCAGAAGCTGTAAAGATGTCCATTGGAGGTACTCCTGCAGTATCTCCTCCACCTGTCTTCAACAGGTCTCAAGACCAACTCACAGAGTTCACCTTAGTGCTATTGGGGCTTCTCATCTACTGGATGGACAGCCCATCTCCTTAAAACCGCTAGTAGCGCACTTTGAGAGGACTCTTGCTTACCAAGCCACCCATTAAGCCACCTCCTATGGCATGGGATCTCAATGCAGTTCTAGCACAGCTTCTCAAGCTGCTCTTTGAACCCTTTGGCTACGACCTCACTAAAGTTTCTTTCATGAAAGGTCATCTTCTTCATTGCCCTCTTCAGCTGGACGCATTAGTGAGCTTCAGGCTTTGGTGGCGGACCCACCTTATACCCGCTTCCACCATGACAAGGTCGTCCTTAGGACTCGCCCACATTTCATGCCAAAAGTGGTCACTCCTTTTCATTTGAATCAGTCAGTTTACCTTACTGTCTTTTTTTCCTAGACCACATTTGTCTAGAGCAGAGGTCACCCTGCATGCTCTTGACTGCAAGCGTGCCCTAGCCTTTTACCTTCAAAGGTCATGAGAGCACTGTAGAGCTTTGTAGCTGTTCATTTCCTTTAACCTTAGTCACCTGGGGTTGGCAGTATCTACATAGTAACATAGTATATGACGGCAGATAAAGACCAGAATGGTCCAACTAGTCTGCCCAGCAAGGCGGCAAGTGTAGGTGCCGCTCTCCCCATGCCCTGTCCAGGGGTGCACGCACCGCTCTGCACAGGCCACCCCATTCATCCAGACATAAGAGACAGTTATGCTTATTTTGATTTTATCCTGTTGCTATAAAGGAATCCACTATGTCTGTTCCATGCCATTTTGAATTCTGTCACTGTGCTTGCCCCCACCACTTCCGTTGAGAGGGCATTCCAAACATCCACCACCCTTTCAGTGAAAAAGCATTTCCCGACATTGCCTTTCAGTTTACCCTCTTGCAGCTTAATGTTATGCCCTCTAGTTTTACAGCTTCTCCGTCTTTGGAAGAGGTTTGTTTGTCCATTAATACTCTTTAAGTATTTAAAGGACTGAATCATATCTCCCCTGTCCCTCCTCTCCTCCAGAATATACATATTTAGGTCTTCAAGTCTCTTCTCTTAAGCCTTCTGACACAGGCTCCAAATCATTTTTGTCGCCTTCCTCTGAACCGCTTCCAGTGTTTTTATATCCTTTGCAAGATACGGTCTCCAAAACTGAACACAGTATTCTAAGTGAGACCTCACCAGCAACTTGTACAGTGGCATTAGTACCTCTTCCTTTCTGCTGGTAATTTCTCTCTGTATGCAACGCAGCATCCTTCTGGCTTTTGCCACCGCCCTGTCACACTGTTTCGCCACTTTGAGCTCGTCAGAAACAATCACTCCGAGATCCTTCTGGTCCGTGCACACCAATCTCTCACCCCCTATTGCTTACAATTCCCTTGGATTTCTGCTTCCTAAGTGCATGGCACTGCACTTCTTCACATTAAATCTTAACTGTCAAACATTAGACAGCTTTGGCAGATCTTTCCTCATGTTCTTCACTCCCTCAGGGCAGTCCACTGTATTGCAAATTTTGGTGTCATCTGCAAAAAGACAGACTTTTCCATTCAGCCCTTCGGCAATATCACTCACGAATATATTGAACAGTACCGGTCCCAGGACCGAACCCTGGGACACATCGCTAATCACCTTCCTTTCATCCGAGTGAATTCCGTTTACCGTCACCTTCTGTCGTCTGTCAGTCAACCAATTTCTGATCCAGTTCACCATCTTGGGACCCATCCCCCAAACTGTTGAGTTTTATTGATAAGCCTCCTATGAGGAACAGTATCAAAGGCTTTGCTGAAATCCAGATAGATCACATCCATTGCATGCCCTTGATCTAGTTCTCTGCTCACCCAGTCAAAGAACTCAATCGATTTGTTTGGCAAGATCGTCCTTTGGTAAAACCATGTTGCCTCGGATCATGCAACCTGTTGGTTTCGAGGAAGTCCACTATTTGTTCTTTCAGGAGCGCCACCATTACTTTTCTGCCACCGAGGTAAGGCTTACTGGCCTATAGTTTGACACTTCTTCCTTATTACCACTTTTGTGGAGAGGTACCACATCAGCCCTTCTCCAGTCCTGTGGAACTTCTCCTGTCTCCAAAAATCTATTAAAAACATCCTTTTAAAGGCCCTGCAAGAACCTCTGAGCTCTTTCAGTATCCTGGGATGTATCCCATCTGGTCCCATAGACTTGTCCACTTTCAGTTTTGCAAGCTGTTCTAACACATCATCTTTTGTGAATGGTGTGATATCTACTCCATTTCCATTTGTATATTTGTCAATCACGGGTGGTCCTTCTCCAGGATTTTCTCTAGCGAAAACAGAGCAGAAGTATTTGTTTAGCATTTTTGCTTTTTCAATGTCACTTTCCACGAATCAGTTTTGAGTCCTGTAATTCAACCTCTGATTTTCCTCCTCTCCCGAATATACCTGAAAAATGTTTTCTCACCACACTTCACATCTTTAGCCATCTTTTCTGCCTTTGATTTTGCTATCCTTATTTCTCTTTTTGTCTGTTTTAGTTTGATCTTGTATTCTTTTCTGCGTTCCTCTGTTTACGAGCTTCTGAATTTTGTGAAAGCTGTGTTTTTTTACTTTATTTGTGTAGTCACTTCTTTGGAGAACCAAATGGGTTTCCTTTTCCTCTTGTTTTTATTTATTTTCCTTACGTATGTTTCTGTTGCACCTTTTCATTGCCTCCTTTAGTTTAGCCCATTGCAATTCCACTTCCCTTATCCCCTCCCACCCTACGAACTCCTCCTTCATGTACTAGGCCATTTTACTGAAGTCAGCATTTTTGAAGTCTAGGACTTTGAGCTTGCTGTGATTGGATTCCACCTTGGCTTTTATCTCAAACCACACCCTGCGATGATCGCTGCTGCTCACATGGGCACTCATCTGGATATTTGACATGCTATCTCCATTGATGAGCACTAAATCCAGCACGGAGCTCTCCCAGGTCGGTTCCAACACCATTTGTTTAAGTAACGCATCTTGGAAGGCATCCACAATTTTTTTACTACTTTCCAGTTTTGCAGAAGGAACACTCCAATCCACATAGGGTAAATTTAAAATCACCCAATATGATCACTTCCCCCTTTGTGGCTATCTTTGCAATATCAACGATCAATTTGCTATCCATTTCTTTGGTTTGAGTTGGAGGCCTGTAGACCACAGCAGTATGGCTGACAGTACCATCTCCTCTTTCCAACACAATCCAGAGTGCTGCTGCTTCTCCCCGTGTCCCCTGCATTTTAGCAGCTTTAATATTGCTTTTAACATACAGGGCTACTCCTTTTCTACCCTCTATCCTTCTAAATAGATTATTGCCAGCTATGGCCATTCATGCGACTGATTGCATCTCATTTGCTTATGATCAGGCAGGACTAATCTCCAGGAACAAGCAGGAATGAGTCTTCACATATGGGTATCGTCGGTACCGACGGAGCCTGCGCGGGAACGCTCCCCAGCGTCCAAAAGGAAAGCTTTTGGGAGCATCCCACAGTGCCTGCGCGCTGCCTTCCCGCCTTTCCTAACCGCCTCTCTCCAGTTCTTCTTTTTCCGCGGAGCCAGCAGGTCGTGTTTCCGGTCACCGCTGAAGAATTTCTTATTTTTTCTTTTATTTCTTTAGTCGCGTGTCTGCCTTCTCGACTCTGGACCGGTACTGCCGGTTTTTTCTTTCTTTCTAAACAAAAAAAAAAAAATCTACTCTTTTCTAGTTCAGTGCATTTTTTCTTTCTGTGGCCTTAGGCCTACAGAAAATTTTTCCTCATGGAAAAGCCCACCTCCGGGTTCAAAAAGTGCACGAAGTGCAGTAGCACTATTTCTGTCACCGACACCTATGACTGGTGTCTTAAATGTTTAGGTCCTGACCATTCCATCGCGGACTGTGAGTCCTGTTCCATGATGTCTAAAAGAGGTTTACAGAATCGAGCAGCCAAGCTCAGTACCCTGTTTTCCTCTGATGCTGCTTCTGAGGCATCAACGTCTTCCAGGGCTGCTTCTTCCTCCCATGGATCTCAGGTAACCAAACTTAAATCTGGCCGGTCCTGGAAGAGTACATCTCCCTCCAAGTATCGAGATGCCCCCGGGCTTGCTCTCGAGGAATCCACACCGGCAAAATTACCCCGGCGGGAGGCTCCGGCTTTCAAAGCTTTATCTATGGGGTCACAGGTTGACATCGATGGCTCGGCCTCGACCGATCACCTGTTACAATGTTCTGGGGTACCGACGGTTCACACCGGTACTGACATCCAGACATTGGTGGCATCGATGGATCAGAAAATTCTGACCATGCAGCGTGCCATCACAGCATTCATTTAAGCTGCGACGCCTTTGGTACCGCAACAAGCTTCGTTGTCAGTACCGATTCCGGTACCGGACCCGATATCGGTTCCAGTGCCGGTACCGATTGCATCGACATCCACGTCGATGGCAGCGGTACACTGTGCTGTGATGCCCATCGGTACCGAATCGGTACCGATTACCCCCGATGTCGATACCCCCCGGTACGCGTATCGGGCTCTGCAACAGCATCCAGACAGACGATACTTCGATTCCTCTGAAGACTCTGATGAATCAGAGGCCTCTATCGAAGCATCAGGGATCCTTCCTCAGGAACCCTCTTCTCCAAAAAGGAGAATGTCTCCTCCAGAAGACTTGTCCTTTCAAGACTTCATCAGGGAGGTGGCCAGGGGCCTTTCCATCTCAGTGGCCTCTGAGACTGATCCTAGAGCCAAAAAATTAGATATTTTACAATATCCTTAGGCTCCTAAAGAGGCAGCCACTTTACCAATACATGAGATTCTTTATGATCACATGTTGGGCATATGGGAGACTCCTCTTACCACCTCCCCTCATTCTCGTAGGTTGGACACCATGTATCGTGTTCCTCCTTGTCCTGGTTTTCATAAGACTCAGCTTCCTCATCACTCTATTGTGGTGGATTCTGCTATGAAAAAGATCAAGAGTGCAAAAAGGCACTCTTCTACTCCACCAGGAAGAGAATGCAGAACCTTAGATGCCTTTGGCAGGAGAATCTTCCAGGCCAGTATGCTTGTGGACAGAATCAACTCCTATAGCCTCTATATGGGGATGTTTCTAAAGGAAGTTACAGATCATCTGCAAACCCTATCTCCTTTTATTTCAGAAGATAAAAGGGAAGAGTTTCTCACCTGGCTTAAACATGCCCAGGATATTTCCAAGTTTTCCAACCGTGCAGCCTTTGACTCTTTTGAAGGTGCCAGCAGAGCCTCGGCTATTGCTATAGGTGCACGCAGAGTTGCTTGGTTACAAGCTTCTGATTTGGAACCCTGGGTTCAGGATGGACTAGGTAACCTTCCTTGTACAGGTGAAAACCTTTTTGGCAAAGATTGGCAGGCAAAGGCCAACCAGATGGATGCTGAAAACTCTGCTTTAGATAGACTTTCCAAGTCTACTTCTGCTCCTTTTAGAAAGAGGTTGTTCAAAAAAGGATTTTTCCCAAAAAAGGGAAATATTCTTCTACTTATGGTCAGGCCTCTTCTGCAGGTCGTTTTGCTACAAAGAGACAGCAACAACCAAAACAGGCCAAGCCTAAGGCTGCCAGGACTGCTACGGCCCAACAGCCTCAGCCTCCTCAGGGCCTTTGACTTACACCTAGAGAACTTAGCCTTTCTGGCTCTAGAACATCCAGAGCCTCTCACCATTCCAGGAAGGTTAGCTTATTTTGCTCCCAGATGGGGACAAATCACAGCAGAGCAATGGACCCTCTCCATCATAAGAGATGGGTACAAGCTTCATTTCTTAAACCTTCCCCCTCACACCATGGTGAAACAGTTCAATTCTCCAACATCTCTCCTCGACCTTCTGGGTCAGGAGATTGCTACCCGTCTTGCCCAAGGGGCAATAGAAGAAGTACCCCTTCTTCAACAGGGCTCAGGGTTCTACTCCCCCTATTTTCTCATCCCAAAGAAAACAGGGGGTTACAGACCCATCTTAGATCTCAGAGAATTGAACAAGTTTCTATGCTAGGAGAAATTCAAGATGACTTCTCTCGGAACTCTCCTTCCATACCTCCAGAGTCAGGACTGGCTTTGTTCTCTAGATCTCAAGGATGCGTACACCCATGTCCTCATCCATCCAACACACAGAAGGTTCCTTCGGTTCCTTTACCAAGGAAAGCACTACTAATACAAAGTGCTTCCTTTCGGTCTGGCCTCTGCACCAAGAGTGTTCACAAAATGCATGGCAGTAGTAGCTGCATTTCTGCGCACTCTAGGGATATTCATATTCCCATATCTGGACGACTAGCTCATTCGAGCTCCATCCCAGTCAGAGGCCCAGACTTCCCTGGCCTGCACAAGGCGTGTTCTTCAGTATCTGGGACTTGTTATAAACATTCCAAAATCCCATCTTACCCCTATTCAGTCTCTAGAGTTCATAGGGGCCTTACTGAATACTACAACTGCAAGGGCCTATTTTCCCCAGGCCCGTTGCCTACGCTTGGTGCAGTTAGCCTCACAGATTCAGTTAAAATCCCATTTAACTGCTCGAGAGATGTTACAACTGTTAGGCCACATGGGATCCACCGTGCTTGTGGTTTCTTATGCTCGCCTTCACATGAGAGCAGCTCAATGGACTTTGTCCACCCAATGGACCCAGGCATCAGGGTGCCTGTCAGACAAGATAGCGACCTCCAGTCGCCTCTCTTGCTCTCTCCATTGGTGGAAGTCCACTCAAAATCTGTTGTTGGGGTTCCCCTTTCAACAGGTGTTACCCCAAGCAACCCTTACCACAGATGCCTCTCCAAAGTGTTGGGGAGCTCATCTACAAGATCTCTCCACCCAAGGCATCTGGTCTCCTCAGGAGACATCTCTACATATCAACCTCTTAGAGCTCAGAGCAATCTTTCTGGCTCTCAGAGACTTCCACACCCTGCTCAGCTACAAGACCGTCCTCACCCACACGGACAACCAAGTAGCCATGTTCTGCGTGAACAAGCAGGGGGGAACTGGCTCTCTGTCACTTTGCAACGAAGCTCTGAGATTGTGGGCCTTCGCCAGAGAGCATCAAATCCATCTCATGGCAGTGTATCTTCCAGGAGTTCAAAACTCTTGGGCAGACAGACTCAGTCGAGTTCTGCTTCCACACGAATGCTCCCTCCATGGATATCCCAGGATCTTTCGAATTTGGGGAACCCCAGACATAGACCTGTTTGCAAGTCCGTGGAATGCCAAACTTCCCCGGTTCTGTTCCAGGATTCCGTGTCAGGGTGTTCAGGCCAGGGATGCCTTCCTCCTTCACTGGGGGCAAGATTTCCTCTATGCCTTTCCTCCTATTCCCATCATTCCCAAGACTCTGTTCAAGCTTCAGAGAGACAAGGGGTCTATGATCCTCATAGCAGCACGTTGGCCACGCCAAGTGTGGTACCCTCTACTTCTGCATCTCTCTCAAGCTCCCTCCCTGGATTTGGGGTCTGCTCCAGATCTCCTCTCCCAGTAAGAAGGAACGTTGTGGCATCCAAATCCCCAGTCCCTTCATCTCAGGGCCTGGTTGCTGAAGGCCTAGACTTTCAAGATTTACCTCTTTCTCAGCAGGTGAAGGATATCCTTCATGCTTCCAGAAAGCCTTCCACCAGACGTTCCTATGCTTTTAAATGGAAGAGGTTTACCATTTGGTGTGCAGAGAAGGGTCTTAACCCTCTTGCAATACCTCTGAATTCTTTACTAGAGTATTTGCTGCATTTATCCAATGCAGGCCTTAAGACAAATTCAATCAGAGTCCATTTGAGTGCTATTGCATCATCCCTTAAACCCCTCAATGGACAGCCTATTTCCTCTCATCCTCTTATAGCAAGATTCATGAGAGGCCTTCTTTTGACTAAACCTCCCATTAGACCACCTCCAGTGGCATGGGACTTGAATCTGGTTCTTGGCCAGCTTATGAAGCCACCCTTTGAACCCTTAGCCACTACCTCCTTGAAATTCCTTTCCTGGAAGGTTATTTTTCTAATTGCAGTCACCTCAGCTCGCCGTATCAGTGAGTTGCAAGCCTTAGTGGCTAATCCTCCTTATACAAGGTTCCATCATGACAAGGTAGTCCTCAGAATTAATCCACACTTTATGCCTAAAGTGGTCTCACCTTTTCATCTGAACCAGGAGGTGTATTTACCTGTCTTTTTTTTCCAGGACCTCACGCATCAAGTGCAGAGAGGAATCTTCATACCCTGGATTGTAAAAGAGCATTTGCCTTCTACTTACAAAGGACACAGCAACATAGAAAGTCCTCTCAACTTTTTGTTGCTTTTGATCTCTTTCATTTAGGACTTCCAGTCTCTAAGAGAACTCTGTCCAATTGGATTGTTCAGTGTATTTCTTTCGCCTACCAGAGTAAGAACCTTTCTCTGGAGGGCCATGTCACAGCTCACAATGTGAGAGCCATGGCAGCCTCTATGGCTCATCTAAACTCTGTGTCCATCGACCAAATCTGTCGAGCGGCCACCTGGGCCTCGGTTCATACCTTTACAGCCCATTACTGCTTGGACAAGGACTCCCGCCGGGATGCCTTGTTTGGTCAGGCTGTTCTCAAACACCTGTTCCATACCTAATCAACTCCTACCCTCCATCCCTGACTGGATGCCTGAGATTCATAGGTGGAGGTAGAGCCCTTCCCAGGGACTCACAACCTGGGTGATCTCCCAGGCATCTCTAGCTGGGGAGTCCCCATATGTGAAGACTCATTCCTGCTTGTTCCCGGAGATAGCACAGTTACTTACCTATAACAGGTGATCTCTGGGAACAGCAGGAATAAGTCTTCACAACCCACCCACCTCCCCTAGGAGTTGTATCTCTCTATCTTTCCTTTCCCCTCTCTCTCTTTGTCTCAGCTTTAAAACTCGAACTGGAGAGAGGCGGTTAGGATAGGCGGGAAGGCAGCGCGTAGGCGCTGTGGGATGCTCCCAAAAGCTTTATTTTTGGACGCTGGGGAGCGTTCCCGTGCAGGCTCCGTCAGTACCGACGATACCCATATGTGAAGACTTATTCCTTCTGTTCCCAGAGATCACCTGTTACAGGTAAGTAACTGTGCTTTACTTGAAGGTCAAGTCACTGCTCATAATATTTGTGCAATGGCTACCTCGATGACTAATCTACGCTCTTTAGCCATTGACTAAATCTGCAAGGCAGCAACTTGGTCTTCGGTCCATACCTTTGCTGCTCATTACTGTCTGGACAATGATTCATACCAGGATGTCATGTTTGGTCAAGTTGTTCTCCAGCACCTCTTTCGGACTTAAAGGGAACTCGTACCCTCCGTCCCGGAACTTAATGATACCAGACATCATGACCTCTTGAAGCGTACCCTGAGGCAAACCTCCACCTGTTCTGAGGTCATTTCTCTGGTATCTTTGAGCTAGGGAGTCCCATATGTGATGACTACATTCCTGCTTGTTTCTGGAGATAGCATAGTTACTCACCTGTAACAAGTGATCTCCAGGAACAAGCAGGAATGTAGTCTTCATATATGGGTGACGTCTGTACCGACGGAGCCCGTACGGGAACGCTTCCCAGCATCCAATAGGAAAGCTTTTGGGAGCATCCCACTGCGCCTGCGTAGCTGCCTTCCCACCTTTCCAACTCTTCCTCCTCAGTTCTTCATTTTTCGCGGAGCCGACAAAGCAATTCCTGTCATCGCAGAAAATTTGATATTTTTTTTCTTGTTTTTTTGTGATCGCCATCTTCCTTCCCATCGACACTGGTACCGACCCTGTCCGTGCTCACTCTTTCTTTCAAAAGAAAAAA
Organism: Ichthyophis bannanicus; assembly: GCA_033557465.1. NCBI lineage: Eukaryota > Metazoa > Chordata > Amphibia > Gymnophiona > Ichthyophiidae > Ichthyophis > Ichthyophis bannanicus. The sequence continues at coordinate 1,371,314,480 of CM066031.1, forward strand.
AAATATTTTCTGAAGGGAGGATCGTTTTCCTCAGAGCGCATCGACGCCATCTTAGGCTTAGACCTTTCTCCAAAATGGACAAACCAGCTAGTACAATTTCAGCCAAAGACACCCATGACTGGTGTCTAAAATGTTTGGGACCAGATCATCAACCTTCTGAATGTCCTCTCTGTAGGAAGATGACAAAGAGAGGCCTGCAGAACGGAGCTGCGAAACATGGCACCCTCTTTGCCACTGATGCAATGTCGGTAGCATCGATGTCATCGAGAGCTTCATCGTCCTCTCAGGTATCGAAACCCAGGTCTTCATTGAAGACTAGCTGGCCCTCCAATGGTAGATCTCCTTCTAAGCATCGAGATGCCCTAGGTGTTGACCTGGATGGAGACACACTGGCCAAGCAACCCTGATGGGAGGTCCTTGCCTACAAAGCCTTAGTGGGGTTCCCAAGATGCTCCCGAGGCCTCTACCTCTGGAGAGCTCTTGGTGCCATGCTCAGGGATCATGGCCCAAAACTCCGGTACCGATACCCAGGCCATCGGCAAGCTCTATGGATCAATGTATCCTGGCTATTGACTGGAGCTTAGCAGCCTTGCTAGTGGCTTCCATACCGGTAAAGCCTCTACAGTCGATTCCTCAGCCATCGATACCGACAACAGTACGTAAGGTGTCTGCATCAACATTTTTGTCACTTCACACCCTAACACCCATGCCGGCCCTTGAGTCCTTCTCTGGTACCGAAGTTCCAGCACCAAAACCTTTCGATACCGGTTTCGAGTGATACCGAGTACGGGCACCCTGCCCGTTGATACTTTGAGTCTTCTGACTCCGATTCATCAGATGACGAATCAGCTGGTACACGGGAAATGAGAATTCACCCAGAGGATCCATCTCCATCCCCAGAACGTCACATTTCCCTTCCGGAGGACATGTCTTTCCAAGATTTTATCTGTGTTGTTGTTCGGGGCCTCTCCATCTCGGTGATTTCGGAGAAGGAACCTAGGGCTGAGGAGCTTGAAATTCTTCAATACCCTGCAGCCCCAAAGGAAGCTGCTGCTCTTCCTATTCATCGAATACTTCACGACCTTCTGCTTTGAATGTGGGAGATACCCTTATCCATCTCTCCACATACTCAAAGGCTCGATAAAATGTACCGGGTATCGGATTGCCCCGGCTTCCAGATGACACAATTACCACACCATTCCATGGTGGTGGAATCTGCAGTGCGTTGAATTAAAAGTGCCAAAATGCATTCCTCAAACCCACCGGTTAGAGAATCGAGAACCCTCGATGCCGTTGGTCGTCGATGTTTTCGGGCCTCCATGTTATCGGCCAGAATCAGTTCCTATATACTGTACATGGGTATGTTCCTTAGGGAGGTGGCTAGGGATTTAGAGTTGATGGCTCCTCTTCTCCCTGATGACAAGAGAGCTGATTATGTCACCCTGATGAAGCATGCCCAGAATGTTTCCAAATTTGTTAACAGGGCAACGTTGGACTGTTTTGAATGCATCAGCAGAACTTCAGCTATATGCATTGGTGCACACAGGATTGCTTATTTATTTGTGGGTTTTATATACCGCTATTTCAGGTAATCATAGCGGTTTACATTACTAAGAACGGATACAATAAACAATATAACAATATAATTGGTGATGAACGATCAAAGATTTACATAATTACTGTATGTATATTTAACTTATTTACATTTAAGATAAGAGGGTGTAGTTCAGAGTGAAGGGTCGTTCTAGGGGAATGAGGGGAAGTTCAAGAGGAATGGCAGAGTGCTAATGAGTGGATTGAGAGATTGAAGGCCTCGAAGAAGAGGAGATTGTAGTTTATGTGGGGGCTTCATAGGTTGTGGTTTCATTATGACCAAAATGTTGAACAAAAAGGTGGGTTTTTAGATGAGAACGAAAAGATAAGTCTGTAATATTTCTGAGGCTAAGAGGTAAAGCATTCTAGAGTTTTGGTGAAATATACTCAAATGCTCTGCTTCTTGTACATTGTTTGGACTTCTGAATTCAGCTGGTGTACTTAGGGAGTTGATCGTATTTTCTCTTCTTTGCCAATCGTTGGATACAGTTTTAACTAATTGGGAGAGAGCAGCAGGGGTTATTTTTCTAATGATCTTGAAAGTCATCATCAGTATTTTGTATTTTATGCGGCTCTGAATGGGTAACCAAAGTAAGTTAAATAGAATTGGGGTTAGCTCCAAGCTTCTGATCTTGAACAGTGGGTTCAAGATAAGCTGGGTAATATACCTTGCACAGGTGAAATCCTTTTTGGCAAAGACTTTCAGGATAAGGCTTCTCAGTTAGAATCTGAGAACACCACTCTTAATAGACTCTCTAGATCTACTGCCAACCCAGCTAAGAAAAAGACATCAAAGAAACCCTTTTTCAATAAGAAAAAGAAGTACTACCCTTCTTACAATCCTGCGGTGCACCGTCCATGCTCCCCAAAAAGGGCAGCAACAACCAAAACAGCAAAGAAAGGCTCAGACTCCCAGGTCTCCGCCAACCCAGCAAACCCAACCTCCTCAGGGTCTTTGACTCCTTCCTGTCCTGTCTCTGGAAATTCCAGATTCCATTCGCATTCCAGGCAGACTGTCACTTTGCCCACAGGTGGCCTCTTGTAACATCAGAACACTGGACTCTCCATAGTAAGGGAAGGGTACAAACTTCACTTCCGAAGTCTACCCCCCCCCCCTCCCCACCATCTCCTCCAAGAGAATTCAGTTCTCAACCCCCTCTCACCACTCTGTTATGGCAGGAGGTCACCTCCCTTCTCTCACAGGGTGCAATAGAGGAAGTATCACTCTCCCAGCAAGGTCTGGGCTTCTATTCTCCTTACTTCCTCATTCCAAAGAAGACAGGGGAATACAGGCCAGTCCTTGACCTCGGAAAACTGAACAAGTATCTACATCGGGAGAAATTCAAGATGTTCTTCCTAGGTACTCCTCCCCTATCTCCAGAGTCGGGATTGGCTCTGTTCTCTAGATCTAAAGGATGCATATACTCACATTCTTATCCACGCAGAATACAGAAGGTTCCTGCGTTTCCTGTTTCAGGGAAAACATCATCAGTACAGATTCCTGCCATTTGGCCTCGCCTCTGCTCCAAGAGTCTTTACAAAGTGCATGGCAGTTGTAACTGTATTCCTAAGGACTCTAGGGATATTTGTCTTCCCCTACTTAGACAACAGGCTCATCGAGCAAGCACACCTCTAGAGGCCAATCTTTCTCACACGCACCATGCAGGTGCTGCAACACTTGGGATTTGTAGTAAATCTTCCAAAGTCCCTGCTCGTTCCCTCGCAAACTCTGTAGTTTATAGGAGCCCTCCTAGATACTCAACAGTCAAGGGCTTTTCTGATCCTTGAATTCTCTTAGCTTATCTGGCAGGGCATTCCAGAGAATAGGTTAGAAATAAGTGAATGCTCTCTTGCTCGTTGAGTGGTTTGTTTTGCGGTAATTAGAAGGGGCTGCCAAGGTATATTTATTGCATTCTCTTCTAGTTATCTCATTAGATGGGATGCTAATCAGTGAGAATAGAAATGAGGGGTCTATTTCCCTAATGAGTTTAAATGTGGAAACACTTCTGCTAACTCTCATAGACAAACGTCTACGCGGAATGGACAACTCAAAACAAGCTTTCATACTAGTATTCCTTGACATTGCATTCGCATTTGACAATGTCAATCACAACACATTAATCAAAAGATTGGAACACATTGGCATCACAGGAACCACCAGTGGTTTAAATCATACCTACAAAACTGCACTCAACAAGTACAAGTTGGCACAGAAACATCTCCAAGCTTCAAACAAGAACAGGGTATCCCTCAGGGCTCTGCCCTATCCTCACTCTTATTAAATCTGTACCTCCAGCCTGTATGCAACATCTTCAGAAACTTTAAAGTAGAATATCGTATTTATGCCGATGATATCATGCTTTATGTCCCCATAGACATAACCAACCCCAACCAAAATGTACTTCCTTACTGCATTAAAGTAGTACAATCCTGGCTAAGCACAATGATTCTGTGGATCTACTTTAATGAAACAGAAGTCCTCTACACCACCAGAAACCCAAACTTCACCCCGCCACTGAATCTCCCATTTGATGAAACTTACCTACCTACCAGTAAAGAAGTGAAATGCCTAGGAGTCACCTTAGACCAGAGGTTCCCAACTCCAGTCCTGGAGGGCCAAACACCATTCAGGTTTTCAGGCTGCCCCTAATAAATATGCATGAGATGTATTTGCATGCACTGCCCCCATTGTATTCAAATGTATCTCATGCATATTCAGTAGGGACAGTCTGAAAACCTGAATGGTGTTTGGCCCTCCAGGACTGGAGTTAGGAACCTCTGCCTTAGACCAAACACTTGGCATGAATTCTCACGTAAAACTAACCACAAAAAACATACTTTATAAACTCTGAACATTACAATCCCTCAGACCATTACTAGACCCTCACAACTTCAGATCAGTAGTTCAAGCCCTAGCCACACCCCATATTGACTCCTGCAATAGTCCACTCCAAGAACTGCCCAAAAAAACTATTAACCAGCTCCAGATAGCTCAAAATGTTGCAACCAGGATCATCTGTAAAGCCCCCTAACTGATCGTATCACCCCCATTCTGCATATGCTCCACTGGCTCCCAGTTATAAGCGGAATTAAGTTCAAAATACTGATGACCACCTTCAAACTGCTAAATAACATCTCTCCATCATTCCTATCTATGCTAATTCTCCAATCCACAGAAACTAGAACCAAAAGAGGTTGCCACTTAAACATTGCTAAAATCCCTAAGGACTACTGTAAAACCAAGCAAACCCCAGCAATAGAGCATTCTCATACATAGCCCCCACTCTGTGAAATGCCCTCCCTGACACACTCATCCATTAAAGACCTTCAAACATTTAGAAAGCACATCAAGACATACCAATTCATTGAACATTTTGGCAATGATAACATCAATCAGGCTACATACCCAACTTAACAACCCCAACAACCAAATCAAATCATCCCTCCTCCCATTCTCCCTATTCCTTGAACTCTCTCCCTCTCAGCAACACTATAATGACCTAACTTGTATATAGTTTAAAATGTACATAGTTAAATGTAAATAATGCTCCCCTTCCATCCTACTACTTATTACCCTGGTTTGATGTAACTCTGCAATGTTTAATGTAATCTCCAGGAACAAGCAGGAATGAGTCTTCACATATGGGTACGTCGGTACCGACGGAGCCTGCGCGGGAACGCTCCCCAGCTTCCCAAAAAGGAAAGCTTTTGGGAGCATCCCACTGCGCCTGCGCGCTGCCTTCCCTCCTTTCCTGACCAGCTCTCCTCAGTTCTTCTTTGCCGCGGAGCCAGCAGGTCGAGCACTGTCACCGCTGAAAAAGTTCTTAATTTTATTTTATTTCTTTGGTCGCGTGTCTGCCTTCCCCGACTCCGGACCGGTACCGCCGGTCTTTTCTTTCTTCTTTTAAAAAAAATAAAAATATATATATATATTTTTTTTTTTTTTCCTCACTTAGTGTAATTTTTCTTCTAGGCCTCAGGGCCCAAGAAAAAATTTCCCTCATGGAAAAACCAGCCTCCGGGTTCAAGAAATGCACTAAATGTAGCGGTACTATTTCTGTTACAGATACCCATGAATGGTGCCTTAAATGTTTGGGTCCTGAACACTCCATTCCGGATTGTCCGTCCTGCTCTCTAATGTCTAAACGGGGTTTACAGAACCGAGCAGCTAAGCTCCATGTGCTGTTTCCCGCTGATGCAGCGTCGGTAGCATCGACCTCTTCCCGGTCTTCTTCTCCTGATGGATTTCAGGTAACCAAACATAAGTCTAGTAGGTCCTCGAAGGGTAGATCTCTCTCTAAGCATCGAGATGCCTCCAGGCTTGCCCTCGAGGATCCTGCCCCAGCCAAACAACCCCGGCGGGAAGCTCCGTCTTCCAAAGCTCCTCCTATGGGGTTACAGGTTGACATCGATGGCACAGCCTCGACCGATCACCTGTTAGATTGCTCTGGGGTACCGGCACAATCTCCCGGTACCGAACTCCAGGCATTCATGGCGTCGATGGATCAGAATGTTCTGTCCATGCAGCGGGCTATTACAGCCTTCATTGAAGCTGCGACGACGACGGTACCGCAACGAGCTCCGTTGTCGGTATCGGCTCCGGTACCGGCACCAGCGCCAATACCAGTACCGACTGCATCGACATCGACCAGGATACCAGCAGCAGCGGTTCCTTGTCCAGGGCTATTTCTCGGTACCGATCCGGTTCCGAGGACGCCCGATGTCGATACCGCTCGATACGCGTATCGAGCGTTGGAAGAGCACCCTGACAGACGGTACTTCGATTCCTCTGGTGATTCTGATTCATCGGATGAATCTCCTGAAGTATCCATAGCCCTTCCTGAAGAGCCGCCTTCTCCAAAAGGAAGAATGTCTCCTCCAGAAGACTTGTCCTTTCAAGACTTCATAAGAGAAGTAGCTAAAGGACTTTCTATTTCATTCACTTCTGAGTCAGAGCCTAGAGCAAACAAATTAGATATTTTAGGATACTCTAAGGCTCCTAGAGAAGCAGTCACCTTACCAATTCATGAGATTCTTTATGAACACATGATTGATTTATGGGAGACTCCTCTCACTCTCTCTCCTCATTCTCGCAGGTTGGACACTATGTATCGTGTCCCTCCCTGTCCTGGATTTCAAAAAACTCAGCTTCCTCACCATTCCATTGTGGTGCAGTCAGCTATGAAGAGGATAAAGAGTACAAAGAGACACTCTTCTGCTCCTCCAGGAAGACAATGCAGAACCTTGGATGCTTTTGGTAGGAAAATCTTCCAAGCTAGTATGCTTATTGCCATAATCAACTCATATAGTCTTTACATGGGTATGTTTCTAAAAGAAGTTGCAGAAAAGCTGCACACTTTCCTCCCTTTTCTTCCAGAGGATAAAAGGGAGGAATTTCTCCTTTGGCTTAAGCGTACTCAAGACACTTCAAAGTTTTCCAACAGGGCAGCCTTTGACTCCTTTGAAGGTGCCAGCAGAACCTCAGGCATTGCCATAGCTGCTCGCAGAATTGCTTGGCTCCAGGCTTCTGATTTAGAACCCTGGGTTCAAGATGGCTTAGGAAATCTGCCCTGTACAGGTGAAAATCTATTTGGCAAGGAGTGGCAAATAAAAACCACTCAAATGGATGCAGAGAACTCTGCTCTGGATAGACTTACAAAGTCAACCTCCATTCCTGCCAAGAAAAAGACTTTTAAAAAGTCTTTTTTCAAAAAGGGCAGATTCCCTTCCACTTCTGGCCAGCAATCTTCTACAGGTCGCTTTACCACTAAGCGTCAGCAACCTAAGCAAGCCAGGACTAAGTCTACAGCTGCTGCTGCAACTCAGCAGTCCCAACCCCCTCAGGGTTTTTGACTTTATGCTAGAGAACTTAGCCTTTGTGGCTTTGAAACAGCCAGAACCTCTCACCATTCCAGGAAGGTTAGCTCATTTTGCTCCCAGATGGGAGCAAATCACATCAGAGCAGTGGTCCCTCTCCATCATCAGAGAGGGCTACAAACTTCATTTCTCAGACCTTCCTCCTCACACCATGGTGAGACACTTCAATTCTCCCACATCTCTTCTCCACCTTCTAGGTCAGGAGATAACTACCCTTCTTGCCCAAGGGGCAATAGAAGAAGTTCCTCTTCTTCAACAAGGGTCAGGGTTCTACTCCCCCTATTTTCTCATTCCAAAGAAGACAGGGGGATACAGACCCATTCTAGATCTCAGAGAATTGAACAAATTTCTATGCAAGGAGAAGTTCAAGATGCTTTCTCTAGGCACTCTCCTTCCATACCTTCAAAGTCAGTATTGGCTTTGTTCTCTAGATCTCAAGGATGCGTACACCCATGTCCTCATCCATCCATCTCACAGAAGGTTTCTACGTTTTCTTTTCCAAGAAAAACATTACTAATACAGAGTGCTTCCTTTTGGTCTGGCCTCTGCTCCAAGAGTGTTCACCAAATGCATGGCAGTAGTAGCTGCCTTTCTATGCACTCTGGGAATATTTGTATTCCCATACCTGGACGACTGGCTCATCCGAGCTGCATCTCAGTCAGAGGCCCAGATTTCCCTGGACCGCACAAAACGCATTCTGCAGTATCTGGGACTTGTGGTAACCCTTGCCCAGCGTTTTGGGTAAAGGAACTACGCATGGAATTCAGTCCATTCATCGCAAAACTGATAAACCTTTCCTTCACTACTGGTTCCTTCCCCACAGCACTCAAACAAACCTCTATTAGGCCCTTATTAAAGAACCCCAAACTTGACCCCCAAAGGGTTGATTCTTACAGGTCAATAGCTAGTATTCCGCTCCTAGCAAAGATAATTGAGAAAGAGGTTCAAAGGCAAATACAGGATCATATAGACTCCACAGCTCCCCTAGATCACTGCCAACACGGGTTCAGAGAGTATCATGGAGTCGAGACCCTTCTCACCTTCCTTTTCAACAATATAATTACAGGCATTGATAACATCCAACAAGGTTTTGTGCTCATCTTTTTAGATATTGCTGCGGCCTTTGACTCGGTACATCATGAACTCCTCCTCGGGCGACTGAAAGAGAAGGGCATCTGTAATACTGCACTCGAATGGTGCAAGTCCTACCTAGATGGTCGATGGCAATATGTAAAATCCGGATCAGAAGAATCAAAACAATTCCATCAAACACAAGGCGTGCCTCAAGGTTCCTCCCTGTCATCTCTACTGTTCAATATATACATGCAACCTATCTGCAATATCAGATCATTTAGCGTGAGCTGTCTGATATATGCGGATGACATTCTCTTATACATGCCTTTCTCGACAGTTCAAATGGACCTTACACCAATTATAGAGTGTTTCAATGCGGTATCCGATTGGCTACAATCACAAAACCTCCGCATCAGCACAAAAAAACGGAGGTACTGTTCATCTCAAGAGACCCTGACTTTATTCCACCATCCCATGTAAGAGTCAAGGAAGCGGAATTACAAACCAAAGAAGCAATAAAATACCTCGGGGTCACCCTAGACCAACATCTGGACATGAAATCTCACATAAGCAACATAGTCAAAGCTGTTTATTTCAAAATCCGTTCACTCAGACATCTGCGCTCCCTACTGGACCCAGATGATTTCCGGACAATATTCCAAGCACTAATCCTGCCTCATTTTGACTTTGCTAATTCCATTTTACAAGGTCTCCCTCAATCTACACTGAACCCGCTACAACTGGCCATGAATGCCGCAGCAAGGGTCCTCCACGGAGCCTCCAGAAGTGACCATGTGACTCCTATTCTAAAGCAGCTTCATTGGCTACCTATACACAGAAGGATTATATTCAAGACTTTACTCCTCTCATTCAAGGCCATCAATTGCCTCTCATCTACGGCACTCACTGAGCTTATCCACACAGTGCCCCCCAACAGATCCAGAAGGTCAACAACACTAAATCTACTAATAACCCCGAAGTCCTTGACTAAATGCAACAGCACAACGGCAAATAGGGCTGTCAGTATTTACGTCCCCAAATGCTGGAATGCACTACCACCAGACATTCGAGCTATTAGAGATCTGTCTCAATTCAGGAAGGCAATCAAATTTCACCTCTTCCTCCAATTCTACCCAGCCAGCAACCGAGTCTAACCCCACCTAACCGAGTCTAACCCCACCTAAGAAACTAGTGTTCTTATATTCCCAGCCTTTACTATTTATTACCTCATGTATATAGTTCAACCCTGTTGTAATTATTATTATCTCGTGTATATAGTTCAACCCAGTTAGCCAAGTTGGTACTCCTGTTCCTTGTAAAACCAAACAGATTGTTGTCTTGGTCGTTTTGTTATATTGTAAACCGCGCTGATACCGAATAGTGCGGTATAGAAACATAGAAACATGATGACAGAAAAAGACCACAAGGCCCATCTAGTCTGTCCTTCCATAACAACAACTACAACAGTCCACTTTTTACCTTTAGAGATCCTCTGTGTTGGTCCCATGCTTTTTTGAATTCAGTTACTGTCCTCATCTCTACCACCTCCACTGGGAGACTATTCCACGGATCCACTACTCTTTCCGTAAAGAAATATTTCCGCATATCACTCCTGAATCTATCTCCCTTCACCTTCATCCCATGTCCCCTCGTCGCAGAACTTGCTTTCAATTGAAAGAGGCTCTCTCCCTGAACATTTATGCCACGGAGGTATTTAAACATCTCAATCATATCACCTCTATCCCGCCTTTCCTCTAAGTTGTACATATTAAGATCCTTAAGTCTGTCCTCATATGCTTTATAATGAAGACCACTAATCATCTTAGTAGCACCCCTCTGTACCGACTCCATCCTGTTCACATCCTTTTGAAGGTGCGGTCTCCAGAATTGCACACCATACTCCAAATGAGGTCGCACCAAAGACTTATACAGAGGCATTATCACCTCCTTTTTTCTGCTAGCCATTCCTCTCCATATGCACCGTATATAAGCAACTGTAATAAATAAATAAATCTCCCAAAGTCTCAGCTTACCCCTACTCAGTCCCTAGAATTCATAGGGGCCTGGTTGGATACCACCACTGCAAGGGCCTACCTTCCTCAGGCCCGTTGCCAACGTCTAGTACAGTTAGCCTCCCAGATTCAGTCAAGGAGCCCCTTACCTGCCCGGGAGATGCTACAACTGCTAGGCCACATGGCTTCCACAGTGCATGTGGTACCCTATGCTCGCCGACACATGAGAGCAGCTCAATGGACCTTCTCCACCCAGTGGACTCAAGCTACAGGAGCTCTTTCAGACCAAATAGCAACCTCCAAACGTCTCTTTTGGTCTCTCCAATGGTGGATGTCCACTCAAAATTTGTTGCTAGGGTCCCCCTTCCAACAGCTGTTGCCCCAAGCAACCCTCACAACAGATGCCTCCCAAACAGGTTGGGGAGCCCATCTACAAGACCTCTCCACTCAGGGCACTTGGTCCCCACAGGAGACCGCTCTTCATATCAACCACTTGGAGCTTCGAGCAGTTTTTCTAGCTCTCAAGGTCTTTCATACCCTCCTCAGCTACCAGACAGTCCTCATTCATACGGACAATCAAGTAGCCATGTTTTACATAAACAAGCAAGGAGGGACTGGCTCTCTGTCGCTTTGCAACGAAGCTTTAAGATTGTGGGCCTTCGCCAGAGAGCATCAAATCCATCTCCTGGCAGTTTACCTCCCAGGAGTCCAAAACTCTTGGGCAGACAGACTCAGTCTGGCCTTTCTGCAGGCAGGGCTGGAAAAAGAACTGGCGTGCAGTTCACTTTGAGTGCAGGTGGTGGCTCTAACCTGTTGCTGTTGTAGAAGGATCCAGGGCCTGTCCCTGGCGGACCACCCAAATGTCGTGCTTTTCCTTAGGGCAGTGAAGCAAGTTTGGCCACCTCCACGATCTTCAGTCCCTCCTTGGTACCTCAATCTGGTTTTGTCGGTTTTGACAGAGGCGCCCTTTGAACTGCTAAGTACGTATGACCTAGATTGGCCACTGTTGGAAACAGGATACTGGGCTTGATGGACCTTGGTCTGACCCAGTATGGCATATCTTATGTTCTTATGTTCAGTCGAGTTCTGCTTCCACACGAATGGTCCCTGCACATGGATCAGGTACTCAGAATCTTCCAAGAATGGGGAACCCCGGACATAGACCTCTTTGCAAGTCCGTGGAATGCCAAACCTCCCGGGTTCTGTTCCAGAATTCTGTGTCAGGGAGTTCAGGCCAAGGATGCCTTCCTCCGACCTAATGGGAGACAGCCAACATGGCTTTAGACAAGGAAGATCTTGTCTTACTAATCTGTTATGTTTTTTTGAAGGAGTGAATAAACAGGTGGACAAAGGTGAGTCGGTTGATATTGTGTATCTGGACTTTCAGAAAGCCTTTGACAAGGTCCCCTCATCAGAGACTTTTGGCAAAACTAAAGAGTCATGGGATAGGAGGCAGTGTACTATTGTGGATCAGGAACTGGTTAAAAGATAGAAAGCAGAGGGTAGGGCTAAATGGCCAATATTCCCAATGGAGAAAGGTGAATAGTGGTGTACCCCAGGGATCTGTGCTGGGTCCGCTGCTTTTTGACATATTCATAAATGACCTGGAAAATGGAATAACGAGTGAGGTTATCAAATTTGCAGATGACACAAAACTATTTAAAGTTGTTAAAACCCAAGAGGATTGTGAAAAATTGCAAGAGGATCTTGATAAATTGGAAGACTGGGCATCAAAATGGCAGATGAAATTTAATGTGGACAAGTGCAAGGTTATGCACCTAGGGAAGAACAACCCAAACTATGGTTACACGATGCAAGGTTCCACATTAGGAACCACCACCCAGGAAAAAGATTTAGGCGTCATTGTGGATACCATGTTTAAACCCTCGGCCCAGTGTGCAGCGGCGGCCAAGAGAGCAAATAGAATGCTAGGTATGATAAGGAAAGGAATGGAAAATAAAACAAAAGATATTATAATGCCTCTGTATCGTTCCATGTTGAGACCGCACCTTGAATATTGTGTGCAATTCTGGTCGCCCTATCTTAAAAAGGATATAGCGATTTTAGAAAAGGTACAGAGAAGAGCCACCAAAATGGTAAAGGGGATGCAAGGATACTCCTATGAAGAAAGGCTAAAAAGGTTAGGGCTCTTTAACCTGGAAAAGAGACGGCTGAGGGGAGATATGATAGAAGTCTATAAATTAATGAACGGAGTGGAACGGGTAAACGTAGATCGATTGTTTACCTTTTCAGAATATAGAAAGACTAAGGGGACATGCAATGAAGCTACAGGGTAAACTATTTAAGACTAATAAAAGAAAATATTTTTTCACTCAACGTGTAATCAAACTCTGGAATTTATTACCGGAGGATGTATTAAAGGCTGTTAGTGTAGCTGGGTTTAAAAAAGGTTTGGACAAGTTCCTGGAGGAAAGGTCCATAAACCATTATTAAGAAGTGACCGAAGATATCAATGCTTGACCCAGTACAAGCATTGTGGAACTTGTGTCTCTTGGGGAAACTGCTAGGTACATATGACCTAGATTGGCCACTGTTGGAAACAGAATACTGGGCTTGATGGACCTTGGTCTGACCCAGTATGGCATATCTTATGTTCTTATGTTCTTTCATTGGGGTCAGGGCTTCCTGTATGCCTTTCCACCCATTCCCTTGATTCCCAAGACTGTTCAAACTACAGAGGGATCAAGGATCTATGATCCTCATAGCTCCACGCTGGCCACGCCAAGTGTGGTACCCTCTACTTCTACATCTCTCTCAAGCCCCCTCCTTGGACTTGGGAGCTGCTCCAGACCTCCTATCCCAGGAGGAAGGGACTTTGTGGCACCCAAACCCCAAGTCCCTTCACCTCAGAGCTTGGTTACTGAAGGCCTAGACCTTCAAGGCTTGAATCTTTCTCAGCAAGTGAAAGATATCCTCCATGCTTCTAGAAAACCTTCCACCAGGCGTTCCTATGCTTTTAAATGGAAAAGATTTTCCATTTGGTGTGCTGAAAAGGGTCTTGACCCTCTAGCACTACCTTTGAATTCTCTCTTAGACTATCTCCTGCATCTTTCCAATGCAGGACTTAAGACGAATTCAGTAAGAGTCCATTTGAGTGCTTAAGCCCATCAATGGACAACCTATTTCCTCTCATCCTCTCATTGCAATATTCATGAGAGGCCTAACTTTAACTAAACCTCCCATTAGGCCTCCTCCGGTGGCATGGGACTTAAATTTGGTTCTTGGTCAGCTTATGAAGCCACCTTTTGAACCCTTAGCCACTACCTCCTTGAAATTTCTTTCCTGGAAGGTTATTTTCCTCATTGCAGTCACTTCAGCTCGCCGCATCAGTGAACTGCAGGCATTAGTGGCTAATCCACCTTATACAAGGTTCCATCATGACAAGGTGGTCCTTAGGACAAATCCACACTTTATGCCTAAAGTGGTCTCACCTTTCCATCTTAATCAGGAGGTATATTTACCTGTCTTTTTTCCAGCTCCTCATGCATCCAGTGCAGAGAAGAGCCTTCATACTCTGGATTGTAAAAGAGCTCTTGCTTTTTACTTGCAAAGGACACAGCAACATAGAAAGTCTTCCCAGCTTTTTGTTGCTTTTGATCCTTCTCATTTAGGATTTCCAGTCTCTAAGAGAACACTGTCCAATTGGATTGCTCAGTGTATTTCTTTCGCCTACCAGAGTAAGAACCTTACTCTGGAGAGCCATGTCACAGCTCATAATGTGAGGGCCATGGCCACCTCTATGGCTCATCTAAACTGTGTCCATCGACCAGATCTGTCGAGCAGCCACCTGGGCCTCGGTTCATACCTTCACAGCCCATTACTGCTTGGACAAGGACTCCCGCCGGGATGCCTTGTTTGGTCAGGCTGTCCTCAAACACCTGTTCCATTCTTAAACAACTCCTACCCTCCTTCCCTGGATGGATGCCTGAGATCCATAGGGGGACGTAGGACCCTTCCCATGGTCTCATACCCTTGGGGATCTCCCAGGCATCTTAGCTAGGGAGTCCCCATATGTGAAGACTCATTCCTGCTTGTTCCTGGAGATAGCACAGTTACTTATCTGTAACAGGTGATCTCTGGGAACAGCAGGAATAAGTCTTCACAACCCTCCCACCTCCCCTAGGAGTTGTACCTCTTTTCTGTCTTTCCTTTCCTCTCTCTCTCTATTGTCTCAGCTTTAAACTCGAACTGAGGAGAGCTGGTCAGGAAAGGCGGGAAGGCAGCGCGCAGGCGCAGTGGGATGCTCCCAAAAGCTTTCCTTTTTGGGAAGCTGGGGAGCGTTCCCGCGCAGGCTCCGTCGGTACCGACGTACCCATATGTGAAGACTTATTCCTGCTGTTCCCAGAGATCACCTGTTACAGGTAAGTAACTGTGCTTACTGTTGAGTTCATTGTATACCGCCCCTGATCTCAGGAAGGGGCAGTATGTAAAAACTTTGAAATAAATAAATACCTACTCTCTGGAACGCGCTCCCAGATAATTTAAGGCTTATAAAAGATCTTCAGCCTTTTCAAAAGGAACTCAAAACGTCCTCTTCATTCAATACTACAACCACAATTCCTCTATCCAGCCACCTCAAACGTCATAATCTCCCCCTTCCCCTTTTGACGGCCCTTCTTACCTCCCTACATAAATAGTTTATGTACCAGAGATCTACATATAGTCCTGTAATAGCTTCTCCATTATATCCTGCTGATTGTAAATAAGTTCTAATGTAAAATTAACTGTTACATTTATTGTTCTCTGTAAAGAAGTTCCTCTGATGTTATACTTTAAACTAATTACGGTTCATTGTAAAGCGCCACTGATTTTTGGAAGTGGCAGTATATAAAAGTTTATTAATAAAATAAAAAAATAAATAAATGTAATCGTGAGAATTTTACATTCTATTCAAATCAATATAGGTAACCAGTGTAGGTCGTACAGTATTGGTGTGATGTGTTCTGTTCTATTTATCTTAAAAATGATAAGGACAGTGACATTTTGGGCCATTTGAAGGTGATTAAGGGTCTGCTAGGTAGACCATGTAAAATACTATTTGAGAAGTTGTAGTGAGGAATGATCATAACCTGGGGTATGGAACGGAAGTCATAGTCAGATATGGTCTGAGATGTTGAAACATTCACAATTTACAGAAGATGGTTCTCGTAATTCGTTTTATATGAGTAGTCATAGTAAAAGTCTGATCCAAGTTAACCCCTAAGTATTTCACTTCATTTTTTTACTTCTAGCTCAACATCTTTAAATTGTAGTTTTGGTGGAGGGGTAAAGTTTTTTAGTTCCTTGTTATATCTTGTCAGACGGCTGCCTGGGTGAGAATCTTCACAGTCTTGGCAAGTGCATATATCTATATGATTTGCAAGGGATTGTGGGCAATGTAGTTCATTCACACCAGACACAGCTGCTGACAATAATTTAGTTGTGCTCAAGTGTTAAAGCCAATAAGATATTTATTTTATGGGGTTATTTCTCCCAACACAGATATGCTTGGTAGCACATAAATCAGGTTACTTTCTTCCAGTGTTTAACTTGAAAAAACAAAATCAAACTCAGGAAAACAACATTCAAACTTGTCAGGCATTAGCTAATGTTTTCTTAGCATATATCAAACAACAAACGAAAAGCCACAAAGAAAGAAAAAAACTGTTCTTTTCAGGTTAACTTCTGATAACTTCCCACATAGATTCAGAAGTGATTCTCTCCTAGCTCACAAGCAATTAGGTAAGGCTCAATTGCTAGCAGTTATCCAGCTGAAACCCCTTAGCTGGCTTGCTTTCTACAGCGTGGCCAGAAATCCTACACAGGAGCTTTTCTGAGTAGATTAAAGAACAAGTTTGTATTTCTTTGTGATGGTTGCTGTACTTTATAACAGAAAATCACCAAAGGAGTTTGGACAGAGAGCAGTCCATATAAACACATTCTTCATCTGCAATCATTCCCCCTTCTTCAACAAGCATGGGTTCAATATCATGGATTGGCACAGATGAATCTCTCAATGGAGCACTTTCAGGAGAATACTTGTTTCCCTGCTGTCTTTCAAGGTTATAGCTAGGGCATAGATCAGTGTTCATACCTGAGCTTCCATTGCTGTTAGAGTTCCTCTCTATATAGCCTGGCCAGTATGTAGTCCAGCCTTCCAATCCAGATCCCTGGACACTGGATCTCTCTTCACATACCTTCTGGCACGGGTCTTAGGGTCCCTTCCACGTGCAGCCGTCTCTCTCACATGTACCGTCTGGAGATTCCTAGCTCTGCAGCACCATTCCTCTGGCTTTCCCCAGTCCAATGGTGTATGCTGGCCCTTGGAATGCCTCCCAGTATACGTACTGCTCTGGACTCTTCTAGACCTCTCAAAGGCTTTTCTCTTCTTTCTTCCAAAGGGTTTCTGTCCGTCCGGTTTGGCTTCTGCTTCTGATGATCCTCCTGACGACGAAGACGATCAGGCTCAAGCTGATTCTCAGGATAATGAGGATGATTCTCTGTAGAATAAACTCTACCTTTATTCTGCTTAGATGAGTGCTCCTCCCTAACACAGCGCAGCTGTGCTGAATCAGGCCCTGCCCTTTGAGATGAGTGCTTAGGGATTACCTCATAGCCCTCCTGATTGAACACACGTTTCCCCACTTCAGCTCCTCTAATGGCTGTTGGAAACCTGGTGCATTCTGGGACTGGTAGTCTTTTATGGGAAAATTCTGTTTTCTTATTTCTACCAGAACTGACAGGTTGCTTGTTCAGAGTCACTTCACCTTTTCTATAGCTCCTTCCTGAGCTATGATAAGCTTCCTTATCACAATCTAGGACCTCGGTTTGTTTGTCTAAGTTATGTAGCTTTAACCAATTTATTACTTCACTGAAACATGTTGTGAGTTGATAACTGGAATTCATAATGTCTATTGGGAGATTGCACATTATATCATCAGCATAGATGTGGTAGCCTAGTTTAAACTTTTTGAAGATGTTGCAAATAGGTTGTAAGTATACATTAAATAGTAATGAAGAGAGCAGATCCTTAAGGGATACCCTTCTCTTGTTTATATGATCGGGGTGACTGCTAACCTATCTGTACTTGTGTACGATCAGAGAGAGAGAACGGAACACTTAAATACATTGCTGTTTATACCTATCTAGTGGAGTCTATGACTATTAATCATTTATATAACACTATAAGGCATGCATAGCACTGTACAGACACATAGAATAAGACGGTCCCTTACTCATCAGAGCTTACAATCTAATTAAGACAGACAAGATGAAGGATAAAGATGCAATAGGGAAGAGTAAGGAAAGCAAGGGATCAGGAACCAAAAGCAGTCTCAGAGGTAAGCTTTTAACATGTATTTGAGAAGGGAGAGAGAGGACACTTGATGTACGAATTCGGAAAGTTTGTTCCAGGCGTAAGAAGCCGCAAGGTGAAAGGATCGAAGCCTAGAGTTAGCAGTGGAAGAAAAGAGCATAGAGAGGAGCAGGCCAGTGGAAGACCGGAGTTCACAAGGAGGGGTATAGGGAGAGAGGAGAGGTATGGAGGAGCTGCAGAATGAATGGATTTGTATGTCAGAAGGAGAAGTTTGAATTGGATATGGAAACAGAAGGGAAGCCAATGAAGTGATTTGAGAAGAGAGTTTGGTTTACTGAGGCTGGCAAAAGATTAGTCACGCAGCAGAGTTCTGAACAGGTTGAAAAGGAGAGATGACTTAGAGGGAGACCAGCAAGGAGGATGTTACAATAGCTGCAATTTTAGCATACAAATAGAATGCTAGAGGGAGGAGTCTTCTCAAGATGGCTGCTGAGAGTTCTGTTTGAATTGATGCCGAAAAGAAAGGGGAAGTTGAGGGCTCTTCCCTTGGAGCCTCAACAACCATCCACTGGTCCGATGGACCGCTTCGTTACCTTGACCCCGGACCAGAGAGTGGAGGTTCGTGCTGGCTTGGTGGCGTGTGGTAAAGAGGCCACTTCGCCACCGTCGGAAATTGAAACATCTCTTTACCCCGCGCAGAGAACACCGCTGGCAGTTCTGCTACTGCTGGCCCCACCCTGGCAGCTGCGACGTCTATTCCTCCTGTGTTGGGGGATGAGCCTGCCGCTCGAGGGAAGCTGCACGATGTGGAGGCTTTGCAGTCCCCTGTGGATTGCAGGGAGGCGTTGGATGTTTCTTCTCCGGCGGAACTCCTAGAGTCGTCATCATTGGGGAAACGGAGTCCTCAGGTTGCTTCTTCTCTGTTGCCTGTTTCACCCTTTTGTCTTTCCAGACCGAAGATTTTCACACTCGAATTCATTTGGGACGCCATAGCTGCTTTATCGGGAGCAGTCCAGTCTCAATCAGCAGCCTTTGCCTCGGGTATTCAGGATAATGCTTTGCGCATTCTTGAGAACGCTGGTAAGATCGAGACAGTCATATCTACTTTTGACTCTTTGGCAACGTCGGTAGCTGATCATGGAACCCAGTTGAACTCTCTTTTTGACCAGTCCTCTGCTTTGGTTAAGGACAATGGGATTCTTCGTTACAAATTAGAAATTTTGGAAAATGCTGCTAGACCCGCTAACTTGCGGGTCTTAAATTTTCCACAATCTCAAGGGGTAACAGCGACTGATATGTTTAAAAAACATCTTCATGAAATTCTCAAGGTCCCAGTTGATTTGTTTCCACCATTGAATAAGGTTTATTATCTCCCTTGAGGGAAAAAAGATTCTGTGGTTCCTTCTGATGTATCAAATATTGATTTTGATGTTTTCAATGTCTCTAATCTTTTAAAGGATGCCGGAGGTGGGGGCTGTGTACCAGCTACCTTGATAGTTCAATGTGCCTTAATTTCTGATAAGGATTGGCTTCTCAAAATGTTTTTTAAGAAGAGGTTAGAGTCCTTTTTGAGTCTGACAATTTCTATGTTCCTTGATTTAACATGGGAAACTCAGAAGCGGAGTAAACAATTTTTGTTATTAAAAGCCAGAGTGTTGCAACTGGGAGGGTCCTTTTTCCTGCTATATCCATGTAGATGCCTAGTTATCTATAACTCTTATTTGTTGTTTTTTCACTAACCCATCGGATCTTGCTACCTTTATAAATGCTAGGATTTCTACTGATGATGCTCTGGGATAGTTGTTATCTGCTTAATGGAGTTGTCTGGGGTACCTCACGGCCACACGAGTTTCTTATGTTTGTTTCTTATAGTTTTGTAGACCATTCTTCTCTTGTTTGGTCTTCATTTTCCTTCCCTCCCTCGTTTATGTTGGCCTGTATGGGAGTTATAGGATTATTCTCATTGTTTGTATCTTGCTTAAATTTATGCTCCTATGTAATAATCTCATTTTCCTGCAAGATTGTGTTCGCTTTTCTTGTTTATGTGAAATTCATAAAAAAAAAAAAAAAGAATGCTAGCAATCCTAGGGAAAAGAATGGAGAATAAAAAAGATTTTATAATGTCTCATTCCATGATGCAACCACTTCTTGAATATTGTGTGCAATTCTGTTCGCCATATCTCAAAAATGGTATAGCAGAATTTAAAAAAAAAATTGAGTACAGAAGAACCACCAAAATGCTAAAGGGGGATGGAAGGATACCCCTGTGAGGAAAGACTTAAAATGTTAGGGCTCTTCAACTTAGAAAAGAGATGATTAAAGGGTGATATGATAGAGGTCTATAAAATAATGAATGGAGTGGAACAGATAAACATAGATCAGTTGCTTACTCCTTAAAAAAAGTAGAAAGATTAGGGGGACATGCAATGAAGCTACAATACGGCCCATTTAAGACTAATCGGAGAAAATATTTTTTCACTCAATGCATAATCAAACAATGAAATTAGTGCTGGAGTATTAAGTAAAAGCTGTTAGTGTAGCTGGGTTAAACACGTGGACAAGTTCCTAGATAAAAATTCATTCCTTATCGTCCCTCCAGTCTAGTCCTGAACCTCTGGGTTAAGTACCTCCTCTCGCAGCTTTGGAAACTGAGCACGTCACTCTTTTGGTGACCCCCCCCCCCTGGTTATAAATAGGCCAGGATCCGCCTCCTCGCTCCAGTAAGCTCAGTCTCCAAAGCAGCTGGAGGAGTATTTGACCCTAGGAGGTTCAGGACTCACTAGAGGAATGAATAAGTCTAGTCCTGTATCCCCTCCCTGGTGTTAATCTTGGACTGTAGCCTGAAGCGGAAGAAATTGCGGTTCATTCGGGGAGGGTGAGTAGTAAGTTTCTGGGGGATTAATGGCTGCCTGGGGGTCCTCGGGAGAGGGTGAGGTTAGGCCCCAGCAGCACAAAAAGAAAATATCCATTGCAGAATAGGTTTGTTTCAAGAGGCTCTGTTTGGAGGAGCTTCTGAAGTGTTATTTTGTACAGAGTTAGTTGCTGTTGTGCTTAACTACTTAGTTGCTCTCGTGAGTCTGCTTTGTCAATAGGTTACTGGAGCAAGGAGGCGGATCCTGGCCTATTTATATGGGGGGGGGGGTCACCAAAAGAATGACGTGCTCAGTCTCCAAAGCTGCGGGAGGAGGTACTTAACCCAGAGGTTCAGGACTAAACTGGAGTTCCTCAAGGAACAACAATTAGCAGGTAAGTTTAATTTCATCTTAACCATTATTGAAGAGGCCTAGGGAAATCTACTTACCCTGGGATAAGCAACGTGGAGTCTGTGTACCTTTTTGGGAACCTGACAGGTACTAATGATTTGGATTGGCTGCTGTTAGAAACAGGATACTGGGCTTGATAAACCTTAGTCTGACCCAGTATAGCATTTATGATGATCTTCTCTCCAAAGGACAGACTTCCTGAGTGCCTTTGGTCTTGCTTAGCTAGAGTGCAGACTTCTTGAGTAGACCTTTGGCTAATTCCATCAGCAGAAATTTGCAAGCTGGCCCCCTCGTCATCCTTACATCTGTTGCACATTGCTGCCTAAACATTCAGGTCAGAGATGATGTCGCTTTGTAGTAGCATCCTAAGAGCAGGGATCTCAAGGTCCAATTGTTAACCACAGTATATATATAGTAACCCCTATTAACAAGTTCAACTAACACTGCACCTCGGGGAATTAGGGCAACTAGAAAAAAGACAGATGGACATATAGTATCAAAAGTTAAACCTTGGGGAATAGGCAGAAGTTGAGTGATTCTTTGCCACACTGCCTTCCAAAACTCTTGTAGCAGGGTGCACTCAGAGCATGTGTGGCAGAGTACCTTCTGCAAGGTTACATGACCAGCATACCCCATCGAGTACCAATTTGGCTCTGAATAGTCCCATGGGGTCCACATGGCCCAATGTATGATTAGGTAATTAGATTGCAATATATTAGGAGCCACACAGGCCCTTATAGTTTTGGACATGTGCTGCATCTGTTCCTCATCCAACTCTTTTTTTTTTTTTTTTTTTCTTAATTCCTCTTCCCACATTTTTTGAAGTCCTACAGAGCCCAGGTCATTAACAGATAGTAACAGTTTGTAAGTACACAATGCTGTCTTCCCCAAAGGCAACCACTGTGGAGCAGCAACTTAGGATGATGGGAAGGGCCGAGGTTTATGCCTATCTCCAGGAACAAGGAAGAAATCAGCCTTCACATATGGGTGACATCGACACCGAGCCCGGAGCGGGAACACTCCCCAACAACCAGTAGGAAAGCTTTTGGGAGCGTTCCTCCAAGCATGCGTTGCTGCCTTCCCGCCTTCGCTCCTGGTCTCTGTCTTTTTTTCCGTGGAGCCATCAGGACCTTGTCCCCGTCAGCAGCGTCAAGAGTCGTCTTAATTTTTTCATGATACCGTCTAGTTCTTTTCTTTCTTTGCCTTCCCGTCGATTCCGCTCCTGTTCCCATATTTCTTTTCTTAATTTATTTAATTTTTTATTTTATTCTTTCTTGTATCTTGTTGGGCTTAAGGCCTATGGCTTTACCGTACACCATCGCACAATTTGACTTTGCCTCAGTCCTTTTCCCAGACATGGATATGCTCAAAGTGGGCTAGTACCATTTCCATCACAGACATGTAAAGATGGTGCCTCAAGTGTTTAGGCCCAGACCACGGTGTAGATTCCTGCGCCTCCTGCCACCATACGTCTGCCAGAGGTAGGAAGAACCAGGATAGAAGATTAAGCTGTTTCTAACAACTCAGCTCCTTCAGTGCACTCCTCAGGGGCATCTGCTCCATCTAAGTCCTCACATGCCTTTAGATCCCCACTTAACCAGAAGGACAAGCATCGATCTGAGTCTCCAGTGCAAAAGAGGGAAAAGATGTCGATAGCATTGATGATATTGACCTTGAGGATGGCCTCAGACACAGAGTATCAACATCGTCACCAACACTCTGTGCTCCACCACCTCTGGGGCAGGGGCTTCTCTCTCTCACCTGCCTTTTCCCTCCACCTCTGGCCAAAAAGGTTCTCGCATTGCATGGAATGTTAATTAGCTTATCTTGGATCCATTGTTCCAGGTCAGATGCTACGTCTAGCTCCAATGAAGGCTGCAGCCGCCCTGCTGTTGGCCTCAAAGGCTGCTCTTGTTAGAAATTTTGAAGTGTTCTGGGCATGTGTGACTAAAACCCGATGAGCTGCCCGTTTCTCAGGAGGCAGTAAGGTAGTAAATTCTGCTAGATCCCTTGAGAAATCCCTAAGGAACATGCCCATATATGGCATGTAGGAATCTATTCTGGAAGCTAACATTGTTGCCTGGAAGACCTTTCTCATAAAGGCATCGAGGGTTCTGGCCTCCCCCTTCCAGGAGGAACAGAGGAGTGGTTCTTTTGACTTTTAATCCTTCTCATGGCAGACTCAAATACCATAGAGTGGTGAGGAAATTGAGGGTTATGAAACCCTGGAGAAGGAGGGACTCTGTAAGAAGTATCCAGCCTCTTAGAGACTGCAGGAATTGACCCGGAGGTGGTGGAGCACTCCTCTCACTCCAATTCAGACTGGCCAGCAAAGCAGCCCCAGCAGGAGGCCTCACCCTCCAAAGCCGTAAAGAGGCTCAGGGATACCCCCGAGGTACAATCCTTGGTGGAGCCCCGATACCACCATCAGGAGTTGTGGCCCACACAATCATGTCTGGAGCCACTCCTCCCCTGGTACTGACACTTGATGATCGGGTCATTGCCATTGAAAAGAGTATTGCTGCACTCCTGGCAGTAGTGACACTGTTGGCATCAGGGATATTGCAATTGGCACTGTTTTTACCACCACTGGCAGCCATGGAGATCCCTCTCAATACCTTAACTCAAGCATCACCTGTATCACATGAAGCCGTTGAGCAACCAGTACAGAGGTCTTCAGTACTGCTGCTCTCGATACCCTCAACATCTAAATACGCCGAACACCGAAGTTAATAGGGGGCCTCATAAGGATTATTTTGATTTCCTTCTAGATTCTAATTCTGCGCCGGAGGCCTCCGACTCCGAATCCATCGATTCCAATACCATCAGGGATGTGCCATCAGATCCATTGCCTCTCTATGAGCGTTGAAGGTCTCCACCCGAGGAAATGTCCTTTCAAGATTTTATTAAGGACATGGTGGCTGCCCTGGAGGAGGTATCTGTGGCTACGGTGACAGAACCCAGAGCAGAGGAGCTGCACATTCTCCAGTATCCATCGGCACCAAAGGAGGCGGCAACCCTCCCGATGCATAACATCTTGAGAAATTTGATGGCTTGAATGTGGGAATCTCCCATGTCAATTCCTGCAGTCTCTAAGAGGCTGGATACTCTTACAGAGTCCCTCCTTCTCCAGGGTTTCATAACCCTCAATTTCCTCACCACTCTATGGTAGTTGAGTCTGCCATGAGAAGGATTAAAAGTCAAAAGAACTACTCCTCTGTTCCTCCTGGAAGGGGGAGGCCAGAACCCTCGATGCCTTTATGAGAAAGGTCTTCCAGGCAACAATGTTAGCTTCCAGAATAGATTCCTACATGCCATATATGGGCATGTTCCTTAGGGATTTCTCAAGGGATCTAGCAGAATTTACTACCTTACTGCCTCCTGAGAAACGGGCAGCTCATCGGGTTTTAGTCACACATGCCCAGAACACTTCAAAATTTCTAACAAGAGCAGCCTTTGAGGCCAACAGCAGGGCGGCTGCAGCCTTCATTGGAGCTAGACGTAGCATCTGACCTGGAACAATGGATCCAAGATAGGTTCTCGCATTGCATGGAATGTTAATTAACTTTTTTGGCCAGAGGTGGAGGGAAAAGGCAGGTGAGAGAGAGACAGGCGACCTCACCATAAAGAGGTTTTCTAGAAAGACTACAGATCCTTCTGAAAAGACTGCCACTAAGAAACCCTTCTTCCCAAAGAAGAAGCATTACTCTCCACCCTATCATTCCTATTCCTCCTATTCTGCTCCTCAACAACAGAGGCAGCAGGGCCAAAAACCACCCAGGAAACCCAAGCTTACCAAGCCAAAACCTGCTCCTCCAGCTCAACCATCTCGGGATTTTTAACTTCTACTTCTATACCTACTCCATTTGTCCTTCTCTGGTCTCAAGACCTACTCATTGAGGGTACATTTATCTGCCATTGTGGCCTCTCACCATACTTTGGAAAAAAAAACCCTATCTTCACACATCCCTTAGTGGCTAGATTCATGAGGGGTCTTCTCCTGACCAAACTGCCTCTCTGCCCACCACCCACAGCATGGTATTTAAATGTTGTTCTTGCGCAGTCCTTTTGAACCCATGGCATCAGCTTCTTTAAAATTCTTAACATGGAAAGTTATTTTTCTCATTGCAGTAACCTCTGCCTGTAGGGTCAGTGAACTGCAGGCTTTGGTGGACTATGCCCCATAATACTACATTTCACCACGACAAGGTGGTCCTTCGGACACATCCTAAGTTCTTACCGAAGGTCGTCACTTCCTTCCACCTGAACCAATCCGTCTCACTTCCAATGTTCTTTACAAGACCTCATAGCTCCCCTGCTGAGGCTAGACTACATAACGCTGGATTGTAAAAGAGCATTATCCTTCTACCTTGACTGTACTAAGGCTCATCGGCAATCCTCTAAGCTATTTGTCTCCTTTGAACAAAGTCATCTGGGGCTACTGATTTCCAAATGAACATTTTCTTACGGGCTAGCAGACTGCATATCTTTCACTTACACGCAAGCTGGTCTATCTCTTCACTGCCATGGCTACCACTGTAGCCAACCTCCGTTCCATCCCTATTTTGGAAATCTGCCGCCTGGTCTTCTCTTCATACCTTTACAGCGTACTGTTGCCTGGATAAGAACTCTAGAAGTGTTGCTCAATTCGGTCAATCTGTGCTACATGATCTTTTTCAAATTTAGACAACTTGCCCTCCGCCCACTGGACTACCTTGTGAGGAGTGCTACGAATGAGCTGAGTTTGTTCAATCCTTGCTGCAACCTCCGGTTGTGCTAGTACTCTTCTTTCGCTCGGCAGTCAATGGCTAGAGAGTCCCATATGTGAAGACTGATTTGCTGCCTGTTCTTGGAGATAGCGTAGTTACTCACCTGACATTGCTACCTGGATGTCTTACTGCTGTTTGAAATTGAACATGGCCAAAACTGAGCTGCTTATTTTTCCCCCTAAAACCACCTTCCCCCTTCCCCCTTCCCCCTTCCTCCTTTCTCAATCTCTGTGGATAACACTTTACTACTCCCTGTTTCCTCGGCTTGCAACCTTGGGGTCATCTTTGACTCCTCCCTCTCCTTCTCCTACACATCCAACTGATAGCTAAAAACCTGTCGTTTCTTTCTCTATAACATCAGCAAAATTCGCCCCTTCCTTTCTGAACACAATACTAAGACACTCCTCCAGAAAGTCAGTCCTTACATATGGGTGATGTTGGCACCGACAGAGCCTGCGCGGATCATTTCCCCAGCTTTCTAAGAAAGCCTTTGGGAATGCTACCATGCATGCATGGTCTCCTTCCCGCCCAAGGGTGCCATCTTGTTCAATCTCCTTTTTTCTGCGGAGCCCAATGGACGTGGTCCTCATCTCTCTCAGGAGGCGTGTTTCTTTCCTTCCAAATTCTTGTACTTCGGTCCTGTACCATCCTCCGCCTCGAGTCTGGCATCTCTGTGCCTCTCTCGGCCTCGTTGCGGTCCTTTTGTGTCGAGATTTCTCCTTGACCAGCGTTCATGCCTTTTTTTGCCCAGGGGTCCTCGATCCCTGCCAGGTGTTCTCCCACCTTGACTCCCAGTGGATTTAAAGCATGACCGATGTGGCCAGACCATATCTGGTAGAGATACTCAAGATTGCTGCCTCCGCTGTCTGGGCCTGGACCATGACAGCTCCTTCTGTGACCGGTGCCAGGCCATGACGTCCAAGACCAACAGGAAGAGGTCGGAGTTGCAGGGGAAGCTGTTCTCCATGCCAGACTCCGCTCCAGCGTCTCCCTGTCCCAGTCCGAAGGAGAGTTCCTCGAGGGAGGTCCGGGCATCCTCGGAGTCCTGTGGCAGCGGCTCCTCTGGTAGGTTGCTGGACCCTCCTAAAAAAAGAAGGTGCGGCCACCCGAGTTGCTGACAAAGCCTGGGAAGGTCCTGCGGCGGGACTCAGGCGACTCGGTGCAGCGCCCACCCAACTCTTGAGGCAGGAGCCCTCGG
Organism: Ichthyophis bannanicus; assembly: GCA_033557465.1. Taxonomy (NCBI): domain Eukaryota; kingdom Metazoa; phylum Chordata; class Amphibia; order Gymnophiona; family Ichthyophiidae; genus Ichthyophis; species Ichthyophis bannanicus. The sequence continues at coordinate 1,371,341,581 of CM066031.1, forward strand.
CCGGCAGTGACCACACAAGGGTTCGGGAGCCTATAGTCCTCATGGAGGACGCACTCTCCGGAGTGCCGGCGTCGGACCCGAGGCTCTTGGTGTCCACGCCGAAGGCTGCTGAGCCATCGGGTCTTGAGGCCTGTATGGTAGCAATGGAGCAGAGTCTCCTCCATTCTGGCCTTGCAGCAGGCGTTGATGTCTGGACTCCCAGCATCATCGGCCCTGACACCTGGCCCCCCGGCCTCAGGGGTCCCCGGGGCGTCGAAGGCCGCTGGCCTTGGGTAAGTCCTTGGCTCTGGTCTAGTTTTCCTTGGCGAGCCTGCGGTGGTCTGACCCCCAGTCCTCGGGTGGTCCCCTGTTCATCGTGGTTACCCCTGAGACAGAGTCCTCGACAATCTCGGGATCCGAATGGGAGACCGAGGACGAGGCTTCTCTCGAGACCTCCGGGCACTGGGACATTCCCTCGGAGCCCTCACCACCACATCCTCGACGCCACTCCCCACCCGAGGATGTAGCGTTCCATGATTTCATTTGGGATATGGCCTAGGCTCTCTCAATGCAGACAGAGTCCGAGAAGGAACCGCACACTGAGGAGCTGGAAATTTTGCAGTAGTCTCCACCCAAGGAGACTCACAGTCCCGATCCCACCCATCCTCGAGAGGCTCCTGCTCTGGACTTGGGAGACCCCGGCCTTGGTGCTGGTGGGTCGCTGCCATTTACCGAGTCCAGAAGGGTGCGGGGTTCCACAAGCTTAACCTCCCCACAACTCAATGGTGGTGGAGTCATCGATGCAAAGGCTGAACAGTCAAAAGACCTACTCGTCCGTGCCCCTGGGGCGCCATGCTTGGGTGCTGTATACAAGCCTACGAGCTGTATATGGGGATGTATTTTGAAGAGCCTGGTCCAGGAGCTCTCAGGGTTCTCGACAGGCCTTGCCGGGGAATCCCTTCTTCTTGTCCCCTGACCCAATCTGTCCAGGACTGCTCTAGGTTTCTCTCTAGAGCTGCCTACGATGGGTTCGAGGCCTCAACCTGAGTGGCAGTCATAGGCATTGGTGCCCGGTGCCAGGCGTGGCTGTAGACCTCGGACCTGGAGCAGTGGGTGCAGGAGAAGCTCCTGGACGTGCCCTGCAATGGGGAGAATTGTTTTGGAAAGCCGATGTCAGACAAGACTGCCGAGATCCCCCGGAAGAAGCCCTCGAGAAAGAAGACCTCTTTCCTGAGGGGAAAAGGGTTCCCTCCCCCCCCCCCCCGACCAGCCATTTCCAGGGTCAATCTCACCAACCCGCACAGCCAAAGGGCCGTGGCATGGGTCCAGGAAGTCCAAATCCCCAGACACCAGCCCCCCCCCCTCAGTCAGGGGGGAGCTTGTGGGCAGGGTCTCCCCTCCCCCAGGAGACCCACCTCAGCCCAGAAGGGGTCGACTGGCCTCCTTCGCCGACAGCTGGGCCACCATCACTACAGACTAGTGGGTCCTGTAGGTGGTGAGAGGGGTTTTCCCTCCACTTGCAGCAAAACCCTCCAGATTACTTTCCAGGAGAGCCACCCTGTCCCCTCCTTCATCAGGTCTTGGTCATCACAGAGCTCACAAACCTGCTTAGGGACAGGGCGGTGGAACCTGTGCTCCACCACCTCTGGGGCAGGGGCTTCTACTCAAGGTATTTCCTTGTCCACAGAAGAACAGGAGGCCTCCAACCTATCCTGGATCTGTGCAACCTCCGACCTATCCTGGATCTGCGCAACCTCAACAGGTTCCTGGTGAGGGAGTGGTTCAAGATGTTCTTCCTTGGAACACTGCTGCCCTACCTCCACCAGGGAGACTGGCTTTGCTCCTTGGATCTCTAGGACACTTATGCCCACATCCGGATTTATCCCTCCCACAGGGAGGTCTGCATTTCCAAGTACAGAGTGCTCCAATTCAGCCTTGCCTTCTCCCCAAGGGTCTTCACAAACTGCCTGGCCGCAGTAGCTGCACATGTGCGCCTTCAGGGGGCTCACATCTTCTCCTATCTGGACAACTGGCTCATCAGGGACAGCATCGCTGAGGAGACGGACTGTGCCACAAGGCTGACCAATCACGCCCTCCATCAATTGGGCTTCATCTTCAACTACCCCAAGTCCAGGTTCTCTCCGACTCAGACCCTGGAATTCATAGGGGCCCAGCTGAACACTCTGCTGGCCAAGGCTTTCCTCCCAGAAGACAGAGCTCACCGCCTGATGCGGTTGGCCAGGGAGGTGCAAGCCTGCAGGTTGGTGATGACCCGTCGGCTCCTCTGCTTGTTGGTCCACATGGCTTCAGTGGTGCACTTTACGCCCCTAGCCTGCCTACACATGCAAGCAGCCCAGTGGTGCCTCCGATCTCAATGGTTTCAGGCCTTAGACGGACTGGGGGATAGGGTGGTGGGTCACCTGGCAGCTGATGACCTCCCTTACCTGGTGGAAGTTCCAGGCACCAGCACCTCAGAAAATTCTCACTATGGAAGCATTCCTGGCGGACTGGGGTGCGCATTGAGAGGGCCAGCATACTCGGGGTCACTGGTCTACCTTCTCGAGCTTTGGGCCATCTTTCTGGCCCTGCAGACCTTCCGCTACCTGCTCTGAAATCTCCCGATCCTCATACAGATGGACAACCAGGTGGTCATGTTCTAGATGAACAAGCAGGACTAAATGGACTCCTAATCCCTCTGTCAGGAGGCTGTAGCATTTCATTCTTTTGCAGTTCGCACCTGCATGACCCTAAGGGCTGTGTACCTACCAGGCCAGGACAACTCCCTGGTGGACAGGTTCAGCAGAGTTCTCTGCCCACACGAGTGGCACCTGGACGCCAAGGTGGCCCAGAGGCTCTTCTGACTCTGGAGCAGGCCCTGCCTGGACCTATTCGCCTCTCCGGACAATGCTCAGCTTCCGCGGTTCTGCTCCCCTCAACGACACTGTGGGAGGATGGCGGCAGATGCGTTTCTGATCTCCTGGTCGCAGAGCCTGCTTTACGCATTCTCGCCGACCCCCCTGATACCCAAGTGTTTGTTCAAAGTCCAGAGGAAGCATGCCTCAGTGATCCTGGTGGCCCAGGCAACCCTGGTTCCCCCTGCTGCTCGCTCTCTCTCTATCGGTAAAAGCCCCAGTACCCCTGGGCCAGGCACCGGGCCTCCTCTTGCAGGAGGAGGACTCCCTCCTGCACCCCAACCTGAGGGCCCTAATGCTGACAGCATGGCTGCTGAAAGGGTAGCTTTGGCCCCTTTACACCTCAAGAGGAAGGTCGAGGAGGTCCTCCCTGGCCTCCAGGAAGCCCTCAACTAGGAGGGCTTACGACTTCAAGTGGAGGAGGTTCTCCATCTGGTGCGCAGACAGGAATGTGAACCCATTCTCCTGCCAGGTACAGCTCGTGTTGCAGTACCTTTTGCATCTCTCAGATTCTGGCCTGAAATCCAATTCAGTCAGGGTGCATCTCAGCGTCATAGCTGCGAACCACCACCCTGTAGATGGGAAGCCCCTCTTGACCCTGCCCCTGGTCTCCAGATTCCTCAGGGGCCTTCTGCTGTCAAGGCCCACCCTCCGGCACCAGAATGGGACCTCAGTGTGGTGCTATCCCAGCTCACCAGACCATCCTTTGAGCCTATGGCCACCTGTCACCTGAGATACCTCTCCTGGAAGGTGGCTTTCCTGGTGGCTGTGACCTCTGCTCGCAGAGTGAGTGAGCTGCAGGCCCTGGTGGCGGATCCTCCCTATTCTCCAGGACCAAGCAGGAAGTCAGTCCTCACATATGGGTGACGGCGCCGACGGAGCCCCCGTGCGGAGCATTTCCCCAGCTTTCAAAGAAAGCCTTTGGGAATGCAGTGCGCATGCGCGGTCCCCTTCCCGCCCAAGGGTGCCATCTTGCCCAGTCTTCTTTTTTCCACGGAGCCCGACGGATGTGTTTCGTTTTCACCCGAGGAAAAAGTTGATTTTATTCTGCCTGGGCCCGATACATCAGTATCGAGCCCAGACTTCTTTTTCGGCCATTTTTCTGTTTTCACTGGCAGCCCTGTCTTTTGACCTCGCAGGGGCCCTTTTTCCCCCGATGGCTGCCAGTGGGTTTAAAAAGTGTGATCGGTGTAAGAAACTTATGTCTCTCACCGACACACATGACTGCTGCCTCCGGTGCCTCGGACCCGATCATGACCCGATGATCTGTGGTCCATGTGGGAAAATGTCCTCGAAGGCGTTGAGTCGGCAACACCAAAAGGAAAGAATCTTCTGACTCCGCATCCGGACGGTCCCGGACTTTGTCAGAGGCCTCGACATCTCGGGACTCCGGCCCCAAGCAGCGCCGAGGCTCCTCTGAGAGGGGATCTCCCTCGCGGGAGCATCGCAAGAAGAAAAAACCCGCGAGGGCGGCGTCGGTGGACGCATTTGGCTCCTCGAGGGCCAAGTCGCATAGCCCCGAGCGCCATCCCGGGTCTTTGGAGTCGGAGAGGCCTGCAAAACAACCTTGTGCGGAGATAGTCCCCGGGTCACGTGAGTACTGTAGTCCTCGTGGACTCTCCTCCAGGGGAGCCGACGTCTGGCCCGATGCCGTCGGGGGCTGAGTCGGGGGCTGCTGAGTCTCCTGAGCTCGGGCTCAGGTTGACAGCCTTGGAGTGCAACTTGGCTGCCTTCATGGAACAGCAGCGGGCACTGATCACCGGTCTCACCGGTGCATCTGCCCCGACCACCGGGACATCGACGTCCAAGTCGACCCCGGAGGCCGAGCTGATCCTCGAGTCCATGCACACTAGTCGATCCTCGGCCAAGGTCTCCCTCGGCCTCACTCTCGGGACCGAGGTCGTTTACGCCGGTACCCTCAGCGTCGGGGCGGATGTCATCAGTGACTGCCCAACTGGAGCCGCTTGATTCCTCCTCCGAGGGGTCCGGCTGGGAAACGGACGATGAGGAGTAACCCAACACCTTTCGGACTCGGTGTGTCCCATCAGACTCACCGGAGTCCGAGCCTCGGAGGATACCCAGTTCTCGGACTTCGTGCGGGATATGGCCAAGGCCTTGGCATTCTCCGCGGATCTCGAGGAGGAGCCTCGAGCCGAGAAGCTCAAGGCCCTACAGTATGACTCTCCTCCAAAGGAGGCCTTTACTGTACTGGTTCCTCCGATGCTGAAACGGTTGCTCTTCCGCATGTGGGAAGCGCCGGCCTCGACGCTGGTTTTGAGCAAGCGGGTCGATTCCATCTATCGAGTCCACAAGAGCCACGGGTTCCAAAAGGCACAATTACCGCACCACTCCATGGTTATGGAATCGGCCATGCATCGTCTGAAGAGTCAGAAGATGCACTCCTTGTTGCCTCCCGGCCGGGAGGCCCAGAACCTGGATGCCCTCGGTAAAAAGTGCTTCCAGGGCTCTCTGCTTGCTTGCCGTGTCCCGACCTACCAGCTGTACATGGGCATGTACCTTCGAGACCTGGCAAAGGAGATTGCCGGGTTCTCTGCTGGTCTCTCCGAGGAACCTTTGCAGAGGTTCAATGCACTGTCATCGGGTATTCGAGAGTGCTCGAAGTTTATCTCTCGAGCAGCCTATGATGGCTTCGAGGCATCGGCCCGGGTAGCCGCGGCCGGCATCGGTGCACACCGTCAGGCCTGGCTACAGTCATTGTACCTCGAGCCATGGTGCAGGACAAGTTGGTCGATGTCCCCTGCCGAGGTGAAAACCTCTTTGGCAAGCCCATGGCTGAAAAGGCTGCAGAACTCGAGACTGAGACTCTTACCCGGACAAGGCTGTCCAGGAAAACCTCTGCCCCTTCTCAGAAGAAGAAGGGCACGGGGAAAAAGACCTTTTACCCGAGGAAGTCATCTGCCTATAAACAGTACCCTCATTTTCAGGCCTCTGTAGCTCCCCAGCAGGGTCAGCAGGCCAAGGGGCAGGGACATGGGCCCCGTAGGCAGAAAATCCCCAAGCCACCAGCTCCGGCTCATGCACAGCAGGGAGCGGTGTTTTAACTCCATTGGCATAGCCTCTCCTCCTCAGCTGGCCCACATCAGCACAGGAGGCTGGCTGGCCCTGTACGCCCACAGGTGGTCAGCCATAACAAGGGATACCTGGGTACTAAGTATAGTCCAGAAGGGCTATCTCTTCCACTTCCACCAGGTACCCCCCTCCTATTTTCCAGGGGAGCCTCCAAGACTTCCTCTGCACAGGGACTTACTCCTGCAGGAGTTAGCAAGTCTTGTAAAGGAACAGTGGAACCGGTACCCCACCACCCGAGAGGTCAAGGCTTCTATTTTTCTATTCCAGGTACTTTCTGGTACCAAAAAGAACAGGAGGCCTCAGGCCCATCCTAGACTTGCAGAATCTGAACAAGTTCCTGGAGAGGGAAAAGTTCAAGATGCTTACCCTTGGAATCCTGCTGCCCTACCTCCAGCAGGGAGATTGGCTATGCTCCTTAGACTTAAAGGATGCTTATACTCACATCCTCATTCATCCAGACCACAGACAATATCTCAGATTTGTAGTGGGAGGAAACCACTATCCATACAGAGTACTGCCTTTTGGCCTAACCTCCGCCCCAAAGGGTATTCACCAAGTGCCTGGCGGTGGTGGCAGCCTACCTAAGGGTTCAAGGCCTCTTTGTCTTTCCATTCCTGGACGACTGGCTCATCAGGGGTCAGTCTCCACAATCAAGCCACCCTTCGTACTGTCGTTCTGCTTCAGCACCTGGGGTTTGTCATAAACTTCGCAAAGTCCCACTTTGCACCCCTCACAGAACATGGAGTTCATAGGAGCAAGACTGGATACCCTTCAGGCAAAGGCCTTTTTACCCATGGACAGGGCCCACAGATTGATGGATCTAGCCAGGCAGTTCCACAGCAATTCTCTGATCTCCACCAGACAATTCCTGAGGCTCTTAGGTCACATGGCTTCCACGGTCCATGTCACTCCAAATGCCCGTCTACACATGAGGCCAGCTCAATGGGGCCTCAGAACTCAGTGGCACCAAGCCACAGGAAGCCTCACGGACAGAGTGAGGGTGTCCAAACCACTAGAGTCTTCTCTGCAGTGGTGGCTTCATCTTCCAAATCTAGAGCACGGGGTGTATTTTCAGACACCTCCACACTCTCAAGTGCTGACAACCAATGCTTCTCTTCAAGGTTGGGGTGCACATTGCCAAGGAGCATGTACTCAAGGCCTGTGGTCTCCTTGGGAGGCCGAACAGCATATCAATCTCTTAGAACTGAGAGCTATTCGCTTAGCCCTGAGAACTTTCTCCCATGTCATCTCTCACCAGTCCGTCTTGGTTCAGACGGACAATCAAGTTGCTATGTTCTCCGTGAACAAACAAGGGGGCACAGGGTCCCGCCTTCTCTGTCTGGAAGCGCAGAAACTGTGCTCCTGGGCAGTCAATCACGGCATTCTTCTCAAAGCGGTCTATCTCCCAGGTCAGGAGAATTATCTGGCGGACAGATTGAGCCGGATCCTGCAGCCGCACGAGTGGCAGTTGAATCCTCTAGTGGTTCAACAGATCTTCCTGAGATGGGGTCTTCCAACCATAGATCTCTTTGCTAGTCCTCTGAACCGTCAACTTCCCAGGTTCTGCTCCAGACAACCGCATCCTCTCAGAGTAGCAGTGGATGCGTTTCTCATTCCATGGTCTACAGGCCTCCTATATGCGTTTCCTCCCACGCCTCTAGTGTCCAACACACTATTCAAAGTGATCCGGGACAAGGCCTCGGTGATCCTGGTGGCCCCCAGTTGGCCAAGGCAACCCTGGTTCCCACTTCTGTTGCAACTAGCGGTGGACACTCCTCTTTGGGGATGAAACCCGATCTCCTGTCTCAGGAGCAGGGATCTCTTTTACACCCCAATCTCCAGTCCCTCCATTTGATGGCCTGGCTGCTGAAAGGGTACTTCTAGCGCCCTTACTGCTGCCTAGGGAAGTGGAGGACGTGGTCTTGGCCTCTAGGAGGCAATCCACCCAAACGTCTTATGCCCTTAAGTGGCATAGATTCTCTACCTGGTGTACTCAACACAAGAATCCTTTCTCGTGTCTGGTACCAGTGGTGCTGCAATATTTGCTTCACCTGTCCAACCTAGGCCTTAAGTCCAATTCTGTGAGAGTTCATCTTAGTGCTCTTTCAGCACACCACTCCCCAGTGGAGGGGCAGTCTCTCTCAAGCCATCCTTTGGTGACTCGCTTCCTCAGAGGCTTGCTTTTGATTAAGCCTCCAGTGCGTCCACCTGCCCGTGAATGGCATTTAAATGTGGTCTTGCAACGGCTTACTTGTCCACTATTTGAACCTATGGCTACTTGCCCTCTGCGTTTTCTCTCCTGGAAAGCATTGTTTCTGGTAGCCCTTACCTCTGCAAGGCGAGTGAGTGAGCTTCAGGCCCTAGTAGCAGATGCTCCTTATACTAGGTTCTATAGGAACAGAGTAGTCTTACCGACTCACCCTAAGTTCCTTCCTAAGGTTGTCTCCTCCTTCCACCTCAATCAGGAGGTGGTTCTTCCAACTTTCTTTCCCAGGCCGCATGCCAGCCAGGCTGAGATGGTCTTGCATACCCTGGACTGTAGGAGGGCGTTGTCCTTCTACCTTGACCGTACGCGGAAGCACCGGAGGGCTGTTCAGCTCTTCGTCTCTTTTGACCCCAATAAGTTGGGGTTGGCTGCTTCCAAGTGTACTTTGTCCATATGGGTAGCCGACTGTATTGCCTGGGCTTACAGGGCAGCCGGTCTCTCGTTGCAGGGTCGAGTTACGGCTCACCGTGTCAGGGCGAAGGCTGCGTCAGTGGCTCATCTCCGCTCTGTTCCGTTGGCAGACATCTGCCGGGCCGCTACTTGGTCTTCAAGCCAGACTTTTGAGGCCCACTATTGCCTTGAGAGGGAGTCCCGCAGGGACAGTGCTTTCAGGTACTCCATAATCTCTTTGGGGTTTAGGCAACTCCTACCCGCCGGCCCTGGTGTTGGGCTACCGTTCGGGGGCATTATCAGAGAAGATTCTTTTCTTTCATGCTGTGGCTCTAGAGGGAGCTCATTTTTCAGCTTTGGGTCTCCGGTAGCCTTACGCTGGGGAGTCCCATATGTGAGGACTGACCTCCTGCTTGGTCCTGGAGAAAGAGTGGTTACTCACCTCTAACAGGTGTTCTCCAGGAGCAACAGGAATCGGTCCTCACAACCCTCCCTCCTCCCCTTGGAGTTGCATTCATATATTTCATTTTGTTGTTTTTGCTGTCTTTTAGCTATGTCATCAGACTGAGCAAGATGGCACCCTTTGGCGGGAAGGGAACCGTGCATGTGCGCTGCATTCCCAAAGGCTTTCTTTGAAAGCTGGGGAAATGCTCCGCACGGGGGTTCCGTCGGCGCCGACGTCACCTATATGTGAGAACTGATTCCTGCTGCTCCTGGAGAACACCTGTTACAGGTGAGTAACCACTCTTACCCCGTTCTACATGAACAGAGTGGTGCTGCAGATGCATCCCAAGTTTGTTCCTAAGGTGGTGTCTACTTTCCATCTCAACCAGGAGGTGTTTCTCCCTACCTTCTTTCCACGGCCTCACTCTGGCAAGATAGTCGGTCTTGCATACCTTGAATTGCAAGAGGGCCCTATCCTACCTTCATAGGACCAGGGACCATCACAAAGCACCCCAACTCCTTGTCTCGTTCGGTCCCAGTAAACTGGGGCTGCCGGTGACCAAAAAGAACTTTGTCCTCTTGGGTGGCGGACTGTGTCGCCTTCGCTTACGAGCAGGTGGGCCTTTCCTTGGAGCACCTGATTACTGCTCATTGCCTCAGAGCCATGACTGCTTCGGTGGCCAACCTGCGCTCGATACCAGTGATGGAATATGCAAGGCCGCCATATCGTCTTCAGTGCATACTTTTGCAGCGCATTACTGCCTAGAGAGTGAGTCCCGCAGGTACAGTGCCTTCGGCCAGGTGGTAATCCATAGCATACTCTGTGTTTAGGCAACTCCTGCCCTCCAGCCCGTTGATGGTCAGGCTCCCGGACTATTAGCGACGAGGATAGCTGGGCATTGTGGAGTCTCTGGGTAGGGACTCGTCTTCTGCAACTGGTGGCCTCCCCTAGTGGTCGCCATTGGTGCTGTCATGGTTCGGGTCCCGGCAGCCTGGAGCTAGGGAGTCCCATATGTGAGGACTGATTTCCTGCTTGTTCCTGGAGAAAGCGTGGCTACTCACCTGTAACAAGTGTTCTTCCGGAACATTAGGAATCAGTCCTCACAACCCTCCTTCCTCCCCTGGGAGTTGCCTTCTCTATCTGGTTTTGTCTTTTCGCCTAAGCTATGTCATCTGACTGAACAAGATGGCACCCTTGGGTGGGAAGGGGACTGCGCATGCATGGTAGCATTCCCAAAGGCTTTCTTTGAAAGCTGGGGAAATGCTCTGTGCGGGCTCCATCGGTGCTGACGTCACCCATATGTGAGGACTGATTCCTGCTTTTCCCAGAGAACACCTGTTACAGGTGAGTAGCTATGCTTTAACCACTCTTTTGTCACTTCTTACCTAGACTATTGCAACCTCATTCCTTGTTGGTCTCTGAATCATTTTTCTCCCTGTCCGTCTGTTAAAAACGGGGCTGCGCAGCTAATTTTCCATAAGTCCTTGATATGATCATATCACCTCTCTTCTCAAGTCGCTTCACTGACTCCCTATCAGTTTCTGTATCCAATTCAGACTTTTCCTACTGACCTATAAGTGCACTCATTCTGCTGCTCCTCACTATCTTTCCTCTTATCTCGCCCTACACCCTTCTCGGGAACTCTGCTCTTCTGGCGGTTCGCTTCTGTTTGTGCCCTTCTATTCCACTGCCAACTCCAGACTTCGAACCTTTCGCCTTGCTGCTCCTTATGCCTGGAACAAACTACCTGAGTCTGTGTGTCAGGCTTCATCTCTGGCCCTTTTCAAATCCAGACTGTAGACTCACCTCTTTGAGGCTGCTTTTGGATCCTGATCTGCTTAGTTTCCGATATGTTTTCTTACCATACCCCTAGATGTATTCTTGTCCTCAGCCATTGTATTGTCTGTCTTAACTACATTGTAAGCTTTGATTAGCAGGGACCGTTTTTACATGTACCTGTACAGTGCCGCGTATGCCTTGTAGCGCTATACAAATGATCAATAGTAATATTAGTAGATTCCTTTTACCAATGGCAGATTTCATCTCTTTCCAAAGGTTCTCGATTGGATTGAGATCAGGACTTATTGCTGACAGTTTAAAACGGTCCATTATTCCTTTTTAACCATTCTTTTGTACTTCTCGATGTATGTCTTGAGTAATTGTCCTGCTGGAGGACCATGACCTTTCTACCCAGAACTAGCTTTCTGATACCAGGTAGCACATTTTGCTCCAAAATACCTTGGTAGTGATCTGACTTCGTGATTTCTTGAATATGTTATAGGCCCCCAGTTCCTGAGGCAGCAAAATAGCTCCACAACATTATGGAACCTCCACCATATTTAACTGTAGGAAGGGTGTTTTTTTTCCTTATAAGCTTCATTTCTTCTGTAAATGTATCGCTGGTTTGTATTGCCAGAGAGCTCAAATTTGGTTTCATTTGTCCACGGAACATTTTCCCAGAAGGATTGTGGTTTCTCAAGGTGAGTTTTGACAAAGATCAGGCGTACCTTTTTATGTCTCTCTTTGAGTAGTGGGTCATTCCTTGGCCTTCGCCCCTGAAGTCCGTCTTTGTTTAGTATGCAGCTCCAGGGCAGCTTTAAGCTCTTGGGATGTCATAGGTGGTGGTTTTCCAACAGTTCGCACTAACCTTTGAAGACTTATTGGATTAATTTTCCTCTTATCACCACATCCTGGGAGGTTCTTGACAGTTCCATGAGCAGAAAAAATCTTAACATTGCGAACTGTAGATACAGGAATCCCAGGGTGTCTTGTACCCCTTTGAAGTTTGATGTTTGGAGTGGAGGAGTGGCCTAGTGGTTGGGGCAAGGTACTTCAGGCCGGAAGGTCGGGGGTTCAAATCCCACTAGAGGACAGCAACCTTGGGCCGGAAGGAATGGGGTTTCTAATCCCACAGGTGCTCCTTGTGGTCTTGGGCAAGCCACTTAACCCTCCATAGCCCATGTTCCCTGTAAAATAGTTATCTCCAAGTTATAATGCCCTGTTCATTGTAATTTCAGTTTGTTCAATGTAAACCGCACTGATGCAGAATAGCGCGGTATATAAAAAATGTAAATAAATAAATAAATAATAGCTTTTCTGACTATCTCAGATAGCTTTCTTGCCTTCACCATTGTAAAAATGGAACATGGTGTAAATGTGTCCATTTTAAACATTAGAGCCATCATTCATTGGTTGATTCAAGTCATGTGAGTACTGACACTTGATCACAGGTGCATCTGATTTTACTGTAGTGGGAATGTGGTTCTGTTCAGACTGATTTGAATTGTTTATAAGTGGTCCACTAGTCATGTCCTGGCAAGGTCCCAGTTTTTATACTATTTCCTGCTATTTCCTTTTTGAATTGGTCTTGTTTTATTTTATTCTTTTATGTGTCAAATGTAGTCCAAAGCCATTTCACTGTTCAACATGTCCTGAGAGTTTTTCTGCAAAGGGGCGCTGCAAGCAATAATTTGGCCCCCTCAGTGGCCTTATAAGCATATCAAACTGTTGTGTAATTCAAAGACTGTTTCATTTCGGACCATTATGGAGCTAATTGACAAAAGTCTGCCTCTGTCAATAGCTATTATTGAACCTCGGACAGCAAAAAATAGTCCATTCTAGAGTAAGATTGATGAGGGTTAGAAAAGGATTTCCTGCTCCCTAGGGTATAGTGGGCACAAAGGATCTGTTAAACCAAATGACTGAGCCAAGTTTAATAAAGCAGTCAAAATCTTGATTTGATGGGCCCAAGAACATAAGATATGCCATACTGAGTCATACCAAGGTCCATCAAGCCCAGTATCCTGTTTCCAACAGTGGCCAATCTAGGTCATAAGTACCTAGCAGTTTCCCCAAAAGACACAGGTTCCACAATGCTTGTATTGGGGCAAGCAGTGGATATCCCGGGTCCCCTTTAATAATGGTTATGGACCTTTCCTCCAGGAACTTGTCCAAACCTGTTTTAAACCCGGCTACACTAACAGCTTTTACTACATCCTCTGGTAATGAATTCCAGAATTTGATTACGCATTGAATGAACAAATATTTTCTCTTATTAGTTTTAAATAGCTTGCACTATAGCTTCATTGCATGTCCCCTAGTCTTTCTGTATTTTGATGGCATAAACAGTTGATCTACGTTTATCCATTCCACTCTATTCATTAATTTATAGCCCTAATTGAAAGGCTAGCAAACCTGGGAATAGGAGGCACTGTCCTTAAATGGTTTATGGAGTGGAGGAGTGGCCTAGTGGTTGGGGCAAGATACTTCAGGCCGGAAGGTCGGGGGTTCAAATCCCACTAGAGGACAGCAACCTTGGACCGGAAGGACTGGGGTTTCTAGTCCCGCAGGTGCTCCTTGTGGTCTTGGGCAAGCCACTTAACCCTCCATAGCCCATGTTCCCTGTAAAATAGTTATCTCCAAGTTATAATGCCCTGTTCAATGTAATTTCAGTTTGTTCAATGTAAACCGCACTGATGCAGAATAGCGCGGTATATAAGAGAATGCAAATAAATAAATAAATAAATAACTATATATATCTCACCGATTGCTACGTGTCCAACTAGGCCAGAACACCTCAGAAACGTTCTCCCAAGGACAGGGAATTCCACAAGGTTCGCCCCTCTCGGCCATCCTTTTTAATCTATATCTACAGCCCATTACATTTATGCCGATGACATCATGCTCGCTATCCCCTTAAACGCTAGCAATCCCTCATACCATAATCTATCTGAATGTATCAGAGGCTGAATCCTGGCTAGAAACCAACTACCTCAGCATTAACCTAAAAAAACCTGAAGCTATGTTCGTATCAAGAAAACATGATACAATCTATCCAAAAACCATCATAATCAACAACACCGCTATCCCAGTTAAACAAGAGGTAAAATACCAAGGGATAATATTAGATCACGCACTCAGTATGCTCCCCCACATAAAGCAAACAGTAAAAACTGTATTCTATAAACTAAACACTGTACAGCACCTAAGACCCCTCCTCGACAGCCATGATTTTAGGTCTGTAGTCAACTCATTAATTACCCCCCACTTCGACTACTGTAATAGTCTTTTGAATGGCCTACCACTTAAAAACACAAATATACTCCAAAGAGCCCAGAACATTTCTGTCAGAGTGATAGCCGACCACATAACCCCCATTCTACATGAACTACATTGGCTCCCTATAAATAGCCGGATAAAATATAAAATACTCTTAACAACATTCAAACTCCTCAATGACATCTCCCCCTCACACCTAACCACCCTCCTACACTCCCCACCAGAATCCAGAACACGCAGAAAAAATGCAACCCACTCACTTGTCATACCCAAAATCATCTGCAGGACAAAGAAAACTACAAGCTCCAGAACCCTTTCATTTGCTGCCCCTACCCTCTGGAATGAGCTTCCACTTACCCTCCGCATGACAAAATACCTCCAACTATTCAGAAAAGGACTCAAAACACACCTTTTCACTGAACATTTTGAAAATCCAACTGAAATCCCTCACCACCTACGAGCTACCTCTCAACAAACACAGAACCAACCTACTAACCTCCAGAACCTACAGCCTATTAACTCCCTCCTCCCTCACCCCTCACCTAAACAACCCCAGAGCCTTCCCCCACCCTTCCCAAAGAAAAAATGAAGTTAAGAGGCCGACTCTCTGTATATATGTAAATACAAAGTTGACACACAAGTTTGTACAATATGTTCCTTGTAAATAGTTAATACCACTGTTCCATGTAAAAGCTGTTTAACTGTAAACCGCCCTTGATCTCTGGAAGGGGCGGTATAGAATGAATAAATAAATAAAATAGACCTCTATCATATCTCCCCTCAGCCATCTCTTTTCCAGATTGAAGAGCCCTAACCTTTTTAGCCTCTCTTCATAGGGGTATCCTTCCATCCCCTTTACCATTTTGGAGGCTTTTCTCTGTACCTTTTCTAATAACTCTATATCCTTTTTAAGATACGGCAACCAGAATTGCACACAATATTCAAGGTGCGGTCGCACCATGGAATGATTCAGAGGTATTATAATATCCTTTGTTTTATTCTCCATTCCTTTCCTTATGATTCCTAGCATTCTGTTTCTTTCTTAGCTGCTGCTGCACACTGGGCAGAGAGCTTCAACATGTTATCCACGATGACGCCTAAATCTTTTTCCTGGGTGGTGATTCCTAATGTGGAACCTTGCATCGTATAACCATAACCTGATACTAGACTGGTGGTCTAAAATAAAATATTGGGGTTAACTAAAGTCTCTGCCAGTGATCATTGGGAAATCTGAATATTTGGTTAAATGACCAGTGAAATTGTGAAAAAATTCAGGATGATCAGCCGTTTGCAGCCATATACATTATATAGTACATATCCTGCTCAAAGCAACTCACTAGAGTTTGACTACAAGATTCTGCCGCATAAGAGAGGTCCTGGCAGTCAAGGGAAGAGTGAAACAAAATAGTGCCACCATTATCTGCCTCAGCAAAAATCCTCTCCCCAGTCTATTTAGCCCAGACTTGGGAAGATGAGTCTCTTGTACAAAAAGAACGTCTTCCTGACATTTTTGTAAATAAGCAAGGATTTTTGTTCTCTTAACAGGCTGGTTCATACCCCATATATTTAAAGAAAGGACTTCAACCATCACCCTGAATAATAAAGTGTATTAATACCCTGGTTAAACCAGGTGGCCCATTTCCTTAAACAAGCCAGACTTTCACAGGTAAGCACCACAAGAGACAGGAGTTGATTGCAGACCACCTTTTGGGTAATATAACACAACCATAAGCCAATCGTACTTTTGAGATCTTAGTCCCAACAAAGATTCTGACAACTAAAGATAGAAATATGAGAAGGTAACAAGGTGGAGGGGAAGGAAACTGCTCACATAGCACAAATGAAAACTTTCCTAGTAAATGCCAAAAAACAAGTCACTCATATCCCATACATTGCATTCACACAACATCCACTCTCTACCTAAAGCAATAGCTTTCCCAATAAGCTCCATCAATACCAGCAAACAGTAGACCAACATACTTTATAGCTTCATCCATCTACAAAGCCATCCCATGGAACTTGTGCAACCGTGTCAGCTAGCACATACATTGAACGTGCTTAATTACTACCCTATGCTAAATGACCAGTCATCTAAAGTACCATTAAAAAGGCATCCACAATCAGACTCTAAAACCACCTACTAACAGCCATGTTACCACACCAACAGTCACATTCATATGTTTCCAGCAACCCCATACCTAAATTTACATTAAACCATAGACAGTAAAGTATTTCGAACCATAGCAAAAATGATTTGTTTTTTGTTTCTATGTGTTATAAATGACTTTGAATGTTTCCATGGGTCAGGAAGTATTTTTTAAAGTTAATTTTGAGGGCTACTAGTTCCTGTGGGGTTGTGATCAGTGGAGACTGGTGAAATCTCACCATTGCCTGGTGATTATAAACCTGCTGATTTCATCCCTAGAGAGAGCCTCAATCTGCCAAAGTCAGGAGATTGTGATGCCCAAATTACAAAAAGGAAAAGCAAGCAAGGAGTGCATTGAAAGCTAAAAAAAAATCCTCCTCTGTTGTGCAATGAGCCTGCTAAGATAGTGGATCTTAGGGGTGGCTCTATAATTAAGTGGAGTGAGGCAGTGGCCTCATGCAGCAAACCTTTGGGGACAGCAAAATATGCCCCCAAAACAGCCGCCTCACTCTGCCTTCAGATTTAAAAAAAAAAAGGATGGACAACGTGCTGCTGCTGCTGCGATGGCGGTAATAATTTAAAATTAAAACAAAACCGGTGCGGAACCTTCCAGCCCTATGGAACCCCTGTTGCTGCATTCCACTCTAGCATCACTTCCTTTTGGGGGCGGGACACAGTGGCAGGGTTTCCATAGGGCCCAGAAGGCTCCACATCGGTTTCCTTTTCATTTTAAATTATTACCACTATCGCAGCTGCTGAGGAAGAGGAAGGAGAGGAAGCGGAGCAGAACTGACACGGGGGGAAGGAGGGAAAGCGGAACGGAGCCGACATGGGGGAAGGAGGGAGAGCGGAATGGAGCTGACATGGGGGAAGGAGGGAGAGCAGAATGGAGCTGACATGGGGGAAGGAGGGAGAGCAGAATGGAGCTGTCACAGGGGAAGTAGGGGGAAA
The DNA here is from genome assembly GCA_033557465.1 of Ichthyophis bannanicus. NCBI lineage: Eukaryota > Metazoa > Chordata > Amphibia > Gymnophiona > Ichthyophiidae > Ichthyophis > Ichthyophis bannanicus. The sequence continues at coordinate 1,371,358,818 of CM066031.1, forward strand.
GGAATGGAACTAACACAGAGGGAAGGAAAGGGAGCATAATGGAGCTGACAGAGGGGGAAAGAGGGTTGGAAGGGAGCAGACAGAGGGAGAAAGAGGGGGCTGGAAGGGAGCTACAGAGGAGGAAAGATGGGTTGAAGGGAGCTGACGGGGAAAGAGATGGCTGGAAGGGAATTGACATGGGTGGAAGGTGAGTGCTAGAAGAGCTGACAGAGGGGGGAAGAGATGGCTGGAAGTGAGCTGATACCTGAGGAATGGTACTGTGGGAGGACTGGAAGGGTGGTGATACTAGGGAAAGGAGCAGGGGAAGGGAAAGGAGCTGACACCTAGGGATGGTACTGGAGGGGGGGACTGGAGGTAGCTGACACTTGAGGATGGGAATGGTAGGTGGCTGGTAATGGAGAGGAGGCTGGAAGGGAGGAGGCACTTGGACTGGAAGGGAGCTGACACGTGGGTTACTGGGACTAGAAATAGGCTGATGGAAGGAAGTGAAGAAAACAAAAGAAGAGCCAAGAAATGGCAGATAAGACTGTAGACCAGTGGTTCTCAACCTTTTTTGTACCGTGACCCCTTTTACCATTGGTCAACTTGTGGTGACCCCCAATGATAAGATCAAATGCGTCTCTCTTCCTTTACCGTTAATGCATTGTCGCTGTAATCATTTGTTGAATTATTAATATATTATAGGCCTTTGCAATATGTTTTGATTTATAAAATTTACTTATTTAAACCACAATAATTAATCGCAATAACAAGTAACAATATTTGATTTCAAAATTATGATTTTGTAGTCAAATCACTAATATAAAATAAAATTATTTTTTCTACCTTTCACCAATTTATTCTCTGATCATGCTGGTCCCGATCTGAGGCTTCTGCTTTCCTCTCTTCTCTTAGCTCTCTTTCTGTGGTCTATGGTCCATCTGCTATTTCTTATCTCCTCTTTTGTTTTCTTCACTTCTTTCCATCAGCCTATTTCCAGTCCCCTTCTAGTCCAAATACCATGGCAGCCCCTCTCAGCATCCACTCCTTTCCAGTCCCATTCTCCCATCCCCTCGCATCAGCCCATTTGTAGCCCTAGCCCCCCAATTTTCTTCCAAGGCCAGCAGCTCTATCCTCCCCCCCATCAGCCCATTTCCAGTTGAGGCCCCCCCAATCAGCTCACTTCCAGTGCTAGTCCCTTCTCAACCCCATTACCAGTGCTAGGCTCCCCTATTCAGCCCATTATTGTCCTACCCCCCATCAGTCCATTACCAGTCCTAGCCGCCTCTAATCAGCCCATTACCAGTCCTAACCTCCCCGATCAGCTCATTTCCAATGCTAGCCCCCCATCAGCCCATTACCAGTCCCACCCCCTATCAGCCCATAACCAGTCCCAACCCCCCCCATTGATCAGTCCATTCCCATTCCTAGCCTTCCTTAATCAACCCATTACCAGTCCTAGCACCACTGTTCCCTCTAAGCTGTGCGCGTGTGCGCGCGCACACACCTCACCGAGCATGCGCACATACTTTACAACAGAGCGCACAAAACTTATGGTTCTGATTCTGATAGAAAACAACACAAACGTCTTAAAATTTAAAAGTTGTGATTGTAATTACTAGAAAATTTCTGCTTCATTTAGTAATCATCTATTTTCATTTAATTTGATTAAAATCAATGTGGTGTACATACTGTATTCTGACGTGTAGTTAAATTTTAAAGTATATAACTCCGAGTGCCGTTATGTGGCGCACAAAAATTTAACCTTCCTTCAAAAGCTGCACAGCTGATATTTTATGCGCACACAGCCTACAGAAAATTAGAGGGAACATTGCCTAGCACCCCACCTGATCTGCCCATTACCAGTGCTAGCCCCCCATCAGCCCATTATAATCCTAACCCGCACTGTCTCTCCCCTCTGTCCAGCATTTATCCCCTGTCTAGCATTTATCCCCTGTCTGTCCAGTATGTCCCCCTGTCTCTCCCCTTTGTCCATGTCAGCCCCCCTCCCTCCATGTCAGCCCCCCTCCCTCCCTCCATCCATCCATCCATCCATCCATGTCAGCCCCCCCCTCCCTCCCTCCCTCCCTCCATGTCGGCCTCCATCCATCCATGTCGGCCTCCCTCCCTCCATCCATCCATCCATGTCGGCCCCCCTCCCTCCCTCCCTCCATGTCGGCCCCCTCCCTCCATGTCAGCCCCCCTCCCTCCCTCCATCCATGTATGTCAGCCCCGCTCCCTCCATCCATCCATCCATCCATGTATGCCCCTCTCCCTCCATGTCAGCCCCCTCCCTCCCTCCATCCATCCCTCCATCCCCGCCCCCTCCCTCGATCCCCCATGTCAGGCCCATTGCAGGTTCCCTGGCCCCTTCTCCCTTCTCCCTATGTCTGCCTGCTACTGCTCCGTTCTTCTGCAGCCGCAATTCCCTGTCTCTTAGGGAACCGCTGCTGTGCCTGTGAAGCCGTTGCGGAGTCTTTCTGTCTCTCGACGGGCTCCATGCAGCATTGTCCCACCTCCAAAGTATGCAGCATTGTCCCACCTCCAAAGGAAGTTGTTTACCACTTCCTTTGGAGGCGGGACAATGCTTCATGGAGCCCGTCTAGAGATGGGAAGGCTCCGCAACGTTTTCACAGGCACAGCCGCGGTTCCCTAAGAGGCAGGGAGCCGCGGCTGCAGAAGTAGGGAGGTGTGGTGAGTTTGCCGCTGCCGAGAAGTGGACTCGTCAGCGGCAGCAACTTGTGCGATTTTTTTTTTTTTTTTTTTTTTTAACTGGAGTGAGGTGACCCCTGCTAAATCCTGTGGCGACCCACAGGTTGAGAACCGCTGCTGTAGATCATAGAATGAGTGCTAAGAAATGACAGGAAAGCAGAAGCCTCAGATCAGGATCAGCATGATCAGAGAATAAAATGGTCAAACAACAAAGGTAGAAAAAAATAATTTTATTTTCAATTTAGTGATTGGGCTTTGTGCTATCTTGATATTTTACACAGTATGGAGAACTGCATCTCTTATCTCCAGGAAGAAACAGGAATGTAGTCTTCACATATGAGTGGCATCGGTACTGATGGAGCCTGCATGGGAACACTCCCCGTGTCCAATAGGAAAGCTTTTGGGAGCATCCCACTGTGCCTGCATTGCTGCCTTCCCAACTCTCCCTCCTCGGTTCTTTGTTTTCCACGGAACCAGCAGGAAGCAAATCCTGTCATCGCAGAAAATTTGTTAAATTTGTTTCTTTTAATTCTTTGTGATTTGGATTGCATTCACGTCGACGCCGGAAACGGCTTCCATCAGTTTTTCCTTTCTTTCTTTTTCTTTTCTGTTTAAAAAAAAAAAAAAAAAAAGTATAACTTTTCTCAGGCTCATTGATGCCATTTTGGGCCTTAAGACTATCATACTGTCCACTGACACTGTGGAGAACCCAGCTAGTGGTTTTAAAAAATGTTCTAAGTGTGGCGGTACCATTTCGGCTACCGATACCCATGACTAGTGTCTCAAATGCCCCAGCCTTCAGAGTGTCCTCTATGTAAAAAGATGCCAAAGAGAGGCCTACAGAATCGAGCCACAAAGTTAGGCGCACTCTTTGCCTCAGATGCAGTTTCTTTGGCATCAAGGGCATAATCTTCCTCTCAAGGATCTCTGGTATCAAAGCACAAGTCTTCTTTGAAGACAGACCGTCCTCACAAGGGTAGATCTCTTTCTAAGCATCGAGATACCTCGAGCGTTGCCCTGGAGGTGTATCGGCCAGCGAAACAACCCCAGCGGGAGGACCTTTCCTCCAAAGCCATCGAAGGGTCCCAGGATGCTCCCAAGGCCTCCACCTCAGGAGAGCTCCTGGTGCCATGCTCTGGACATTGGCACGCTCCACGGATCAGTGTACCCTGGCCATAGAGCAGAGCTTAGTAGCTCTATTGGCGGCTTTGGTTCTGGTCAGATCTTTACCAGTGGTACCGTTGGCACCTGCACCGTCTACAGTACCAATGTAAACTGTATCTGCTTATATGCCACACGATGCGCTACCGCCTATGCCTGCTCTCGAATCCATCCCTGGTACCGGGGGTTCGTCCAGGCAGCTCCGTCACTCCAATTTCTACTTCAATCGGTATGGAGCATTAACAGAGCAGGGACATCGACCGCGTCGATACTTTGAGTCTTCAGATGATGAATTGCTCGATACCTGAAGACTTCAGAGCATACCGAAGGATTCTTCTCTGGAACGGCACATGTCACCTCCTGAGGATATGTCTTTTCAAGAATTTATTCGAGACTTAGCGAGGGACCTTTTCATAACGGTGTCATCAGAGAAATAACCTAGAGCAGAGGAATTGGAGATCCTCCAATACCCTACAGCTCCTAAGGAGACTGCCACACTTCCAATTCACCGCATTCTCCAGGATCTCATGCTTTGGATGTGGGAAAACACCCCTTACTATTTCTCTGTATTCTTGACGATTCAATACCATGTATCCGAGTACCAGAGTGTCCCAGCTTCCAAAAGACGCAGTTGCCGTACCATTCAATGGTAGTGGAATCCTCAGTGCGTCAAATTAAAAGTTCTAAGACACATTCTTCTAACCCTCCGGGTAGAGAATTGAGAACCCTTGATGCTTTTGGGCTTTGCTGTTTTCAGGCTTCCATGCTCTCAGCCAGAATAAGTTCATACATACTCTATATGGGTATGTTCCTCAAAGAGGTTACTAGGGATCTGGAGTCAATGTCCTCTGTTCTCCCTGATAAGAGAGCTGACTATCTCACCCTGGTCAGACATGCCCAGAACATTTCAAAGTTTGTCAATAGAGCAACTTTTGACTGCTTTGAGTGCACCAGTAGAGCCACATCAATTTCAATTGGTGCACGAAAGATTGCTTGGCTCCAGGCATCAGATCTTGAACAATGGGTTCAAGACAAACTGTAATATTCCTTGCACAGGTGAAAACCTTTTTGGCATGGACTGGCAGGATAAAGCTTCTTAGTTAGAATCTGAGAATACCACTTCGAATAGACTTTCTAGGTCTACTGCCATCCAAGCTAAGAAGAAAGCAGCTGTAAAGAAAACTTTCTTTAGTAAGAATAACTTATCTCCAGGAACAAGCAGGAATGAGTCTTCACATATGGGTACGTCGGTACCGACGGAGCCTGCGCGGGAACGCTCCCCAGAGTCCAAAAAACAAAGCTTTTGGGAGCATCCCACGTGCATGCGTGCTGCCTTCCTGCCCATTCACTTCCCTCTCATCAGTTTTCCGTTTTCCGCAGAGCCGGCAGGATGTATTCCTGTCACCGCAGAAAATTCTTCTTTTTATTCTTAGTTTTTTGTGGTCGTGTCTGCCTTCCCTCGACGCCACTGGTACCGCCGGTGTTTTTCTTTCTTTTTTTCTAAAGAATTTCTTCTTTTTCTTCAGAAATTTTCCTGTTTTTAGTGTCTGACACTTTCTAGGCCACTAGGCCTCTATCTTTCCATCATGGAAAAGCCAGCCACTACCCTTAAAGAATGCTCAAAGTGTGGCTGTACAGATATGTTTTCAGACTCCCATACTTGGTGTCTAAAATGTTTGGGTCCTGACCATTGCCCACTGGAGTGTCTTTCCTGCTGGAGCTCAAACAGAAGAAGTCTTCAGAATCGAGCACAACTCGATACCTGGTTCACATCGCACTCGATGTCACCAGCTAGAATATCTCCACAGGATCAGGTAACCAAACAAAAGTCTGTAAAGACTAGCCAGTCCTCGAGTGGTAGATCTCCTTCCCAGTATCGAGATGGCTCTGGCCTTGCCCTCGAGGACATATTGGCAATAAAGCCCCGGCAGGAGTCTTCGGGCTCCAAAGCATAAATGGGGCTTCAGGTTGTTCCCGGGGTTCTTACCTCGATGAACATACCTGCGCCATGCTTGGTGGTTGTGGCCGCTTCGAGCGGTACCGACACCCCGGCATCGGCTATGGTGATGGATGAAACACTCCTCACCGATGATCGCAGTCTAGCGCTCTCGGTTACTTCGGTACCGCTAGAGTTGCTGCAGACCGATCTTCCAGTATTGTTATAGGCTTCGGTACCGGTATCGACATGGGCATCGGTGTCGGTACCGTCCATGCTTATTTCGACAGACTCGCTTCCTTCGATGCCGAGCCTGGAATCGATCTCTAGCATGGATGATTCGGTACCGACCTCGGGCGGTACCGAAGACATTACTTTAAGGAAAATCCGATGCTTCACCCTTTCAGGTCTTCCGATCCCGATGACTGGGATGAATCCATCGGTACCAAGGCTGAATCTTCAACAAGTCTAGCCTTTACTCCTCATTTTAGAGGGTCCTCCTCAGGGGAGATTTATTTTCAAGCTTTTCTGCTTGATATGGCAAAGTTACTTGCCATTTCTATACCTGGTAAAGAATCCTTCCCAGGGGATTCAGAGATCCTGCAATCCTCCTGGATGCCAAAGGAGGTCATCATGCTTCCTTTGCATCAAATCTTACAAGATCTACTTTTCAGAATGTGGGAAACTCCTTTAACGGTATCACCACATTCTAAGACACTTGACTCCATGTACAAAGTGCCACCTTCTCCAGGTTTTCAAAAGACTCGACTTCTCATCATTCTATTGTTGTAGAACCAGCAATGAGGCATATTAAGAGTACAAAGAAGCACTCTTCTTATCCGCCAGGTCGTGAGTCTAGAACTTTAGATGCCTTTGGATGTCGATGCTTCCAGGCATCCATGCTTTCAGCAAGAATTATCTCATATATTTTCTATATGGGATTATCTCTTGAAGAGGTCACAAAGAACTTAGTCTTTGAACCCTTTTCTTCAAGAACATAAAAGAGCAGACTTTTCCATATTAGTCAGTCATGCTCAAAATGTCTCTAAATTCCTTAATCGTGCTTCCCTGGACTGTTTTGAGTCTATTAGCAGAACTTCTGTTATAGCCATAGGAGCACGACGCATAGCTTGGCTCCAAGCTTCAGACTTGGACAAATGGGTACAAGAAAAGCTGGGAAATACTCCTTGTACTGGTGAAAATCTCTTTAACAAGGATGCTTTATTTCAAGCTAATCAGTTAAACACTGATATTGTTACTTTCAGAGGATTGTCAAAACTTTTACCCCAGCTACTAAAAAGTCTCCTAACAAACTTTATTCCCCTAGGGGGGAAAAGTTTTATTCATCTTCTACCCATCATGCAGATGTTTCCAAAGAAGGGCAACATCATACCAGGCTAAGAAAACCAAAGTCTCAACAGGCTCAGCAAACTCAGCAGTCGCAGGGTTTCTGATTTTTTTATTCCATTAAACCTTTTTTCCTGTTGAGTTTCAGAACCACTACTTAACTACAGAAGCATTTGTAGTTCTTCTTATCCTTATTAAGAGGTCAGTAATACACTGCCTTAATCCTCTACTTTAGGCATGAATCTCTTGCTAAGGGCAATCCATCCTTTCAGCTCTTAGAGCTATTGAGGATAATCATGCCCCACAGGTAACAAGTTTCTCCTCTCCTTTCAAATTAAACAGAGGAGTTACAACTACTTACAAGGTATGCTATGCCCTTCACCTTGGCAGTTGTCCTGTACGAGGATATCTTATACTTTTGACTGCAGGGGAGCTTTAACCTTTTCAGGGACTACCAAATTGTAAATCTTCCCAACTCTGTATTACTCCTATCCCTCTTAGTTGACATTTTCAATCTAAGAGTGATATTATTTCACTGGAGGACTTACCTTTTTAAGCTATAGGATTGTCCTCAATACCTACTCCAGTAAGTAATTTCCATATAGAGTTTCTCCCCTCTGCAATCTTTCAAATATTTCTTTTAAGACAGCTTATCAGACCATAATTGAGAGTTAGTCACTCTAATTCTGTCTGTCGGTCCTTGTCCAATCTATAGGACCTATCCTCTTTTGCTGCCTTAACACATAATTCCAAGAGAGGTTCCAAAACCTACTTGGACAATTTATTGTTGCAGGCAACCAGCCTGTCTGCTATTCTTAGCCATCCTCAATTCTTTGGCTCCCACAGAATAGATTAGTTTGCACACTGGTAATTAAACAACCAGATCTCACCTGGACAACCTACAACATGCTCTCTGCAATTCTACAAAAAGCTCTGCAACTATGGGCCTTTGCCAGAGAGCGTCAGAGCCATTCCTGGTGGGTAGCTTCCAGATGGTTGAAAGGCTTGCCCAGTCATGCTCCCACATGACCGGTTTTTCCCTACCTTTACCATCTTCCTTAAAATTTCCTTTTAGGGAAAATGAACCAGGACTTAGATCATGTGAAAGCATAAAGAATTGCTTAATTCCCTGAGTTGTTCCACATCTCCAGTGGAACTTTTCCAACAGGGATGCATTTCTTTTCACTGCAGTCGGTCCTTGTCTAGTGCATTCCTTCTAATTCCCAATACTTCATTGGAGCTTATGCTGAACAAAGAACGCATTATACTCATATTGCCCTCATAGATGGGCAAATATGGTATTCCCTTTTATTGCGTCTTTTTCTCCACACTGAAGTTATAGAAGGATCCAGACTTCTCGTCTTAAGACTAAGGTTTTCTCTGCACCCCTTCAGGTAGATCTCCATTTCTGGTTATTCAAAGTCTAGAATTTTAAAGAGATCTAGGCCTATCCTTCTGACTAGGAAAATTCCACTGGTTTCCATGTAACCTTCTTCATGGTTCTCCACATATAACCAGTAAGGGGTTCTCTATCCATATTTTCAAGCAGGTCTTACCCCTTCTTGTTATTAAGTGAGTCTCTCTTTATATATCTATCTATATCTATCTATCTATCTATATATATATATATATATATATCTCACTCTGAAAGATTTGTTACTGTCCATATTAATGCTGTTCCAGCATGCCATAAGGTTTAAATGGACAACCAATTTCTATGGTAATCACAAACTACCTTTTACTGTAACCTCTCTGGTTACGTTACATCTGAAGCTCTCCATGTAAAGTCATCCTAAGTGACATCACTTGGGGAAGACCTTCCTGATCTTCAAGAAATTGGAGGCTATACCACCTACTACAAAGTTTCTTTCTTTCATTTGGATAGAGGGGTCTCAAAGACCCATCCTTTTTCTGCAAACCAATCAGATTTATCTCCTCTTTTTCCTAGAGTTTTTTTCTGCTCCAAGGACAAAGAGCTTCAAATGTTGGCTTACAGAAGCTTTAGCTTCTCATCCAAAGTCCAACCCCATTAAACTCTCCCAGTTTTTTTCTTCTGGGATTAGTTCTAGCCATTTAGGCTTCTGACTTCTGCCTGTATTGCAAAATTTATTTCCTCTACTTCACAGTAAGGTATTTTCTTTGAGGATAATGTACTGGTTTCTAGCACCAGACCATTACTCTCAACAAATACTTTCGCAATATTTTTGACTAAGGTCCACATTAGAAAATTGGAATCCAATTTTCACTAACATTTCTGATCAAAGGGCAAAGGCCTCTACTCTAGGTATTTTCTCATACCAAAGAGAACAGGAGGCCTCAGACCCATCCTCGACATACGAAACTTAAACAAGTTCCTGGTGAGGGAAAAGTTCAAGATGCTTTCCCTTGGAATGTTGTTGCCTTACCTCCACCAGGGAGATTGGCTATGCTCCTTAGACCTGAAGGATGCCTACACACATATCCTCATACATCCAGACCACAGACAATATCTGAGATTTGTAGTGGGAGGAAAACATTTTCAGTACAGGGTTCTACCCTTTGGCCTAGCCTCTACTCCCGAGAGTGTTTACAAAATGCATGGCTGTAGTGGCGGCCTTCCTCAGAAGTCAGGGAATCTTTGTCTTCCCTTACCTGGGGCCAGTCGCCTCAGGAGGCCCAACAGGCCCCTTCTCGCACTATCAACCTGTTGCAATGTCTAGGCTTTGTCATAAACCACGCAAACTCTATTTTGCTCGCCTCTCAAAACTTAAGAGTTCATAGGAGCAAGATTGGACTCCCTTCAGGCGAAAGCTTACCTGCCGGAAGACAGGGCACAGAGGCTGCTAGCACTGACACAGCAGTTCAGGCACACTTCTTATGCCTCCTTGGCCACATGGCCTCCACGATACATGTGACACCGAATGCCTGTCTCCACATGAGAACAGCTCAGTGGTGCCTCAGGGATCAGTGGACACAACCCACCGGCAGCCTCAGAGAGAGGTTAACAGTATCCAAACGTCTGGTGAAGTCATTGCAGTGGTGGAGTCAACCACCCAATCTGCTCGAGGGTGTGTCTTTTCAGATTCCCACACACACGAGTGCTGATGACAGATGCCGCCTTGCTGGGCTGGGGAGCCCATTGCCAAGGATCATACACTCAGGGGTTATGGTCTCCTCAGGAGTCTGCACGCCAAATCAACCTCTTAGAGCTGCAGGCGATTCGCCTAGCTCTTCAAGCCTTTTGTCATGTCCTCTCACTTCAGTCTGTATTGATACAGACGGACAACCAGGTAGCAATGTAATACGTGAACAAGCAGGGAGGTACGGGGTCTCGTATCCTATGTCAGGAGACACTCGACCTCTGCTTCTTTGCCATCGGGCAGGGTATGTCTCTCAAAGCAGGTACCTGCCTGGTCAGGAGAACTGCCTAGCAAACAAACTAAGCAGGATTCTCCAGCCTCACGAGTGGCAACTGGATCCGGTGGTGGCCCAGCGGATTTTCCACCACTGGGGACATCCGTCCATAGATCTATTTGCCAGTCCGCAAAATCACCAGCTTGCCCAGATTTTGCTCCAGACAGCCACATCCCCTGAGGGTGGTGGCAGATGCTTTCCTGATCTCCTGGTCAGGGGGCCGCATGTATGCGTTTCCTCCCACGCCTCTCATGGCCCGGACTCTGTTCAAAATCCTTCAGGACAAGTCCTCTGTCATTCTGGTAGCCCCCAGATGGCCAAGACAGCCTTGGTTTCCGCTTCTTCTTCAGCTGGCATTGGAGACACCACTTCCACTGGGTACGTAGCCTGACCTTCTTTCGCAGGAGTAGGGCTCTCTCTTGCACCCCAACCTCAGGGCCCTCAACCTGATGGCATGGCTGCTGAAAGGGTAGTGCTGGCTCCTCTCCTCCTACCTCAGAATGTAGAAGAAGTGTTACTGGCCTCCAGGAGGCAGTCCACTAGGAAATCCTATGCTTTCAAGTGGCGTAGAATTGAGGTGTGGTGTAACCAGCACAATGAAAACCCTTTCTCTTGCCTTGTACCAGTGGTGCTGCAGTTCCTGCTTCACCTCTCAGAATTAGATCTAAAGTCTAACTCTGTCAGGGTCCACCTGAGTGCTTTGTCAGCAAACCACTCGCCAGTGGAGGGGCAACCTCTTTCGGCTCACCCCTGGTGTCCAGATTCCTCAGAGGTCTGCTTCTGCTGAAACCCCCAGTTCATCCTCCGGCAACTGAGTGGGATTTGAATGTGGTCTTGCAGCAGCTTACTTGCCCACCTTTGGAGCCAATGTCCTCTTCCCATCTGTGCTTCCTCTCCTGGCAGGTGCTCTTCCTGGTGGCACTCACATCAGCCAAACTTGTGAGTGAGCTGCAAGCTCTCGTAACTGATAAACCATACACAAGGTTTTATCGGAATAGGGTGGCCCTCCGCACTCACCCGAAGTTCCTTCCAGGAGGTGGTTCTTCTGACCTTCTTTCCCAGGCCGCATTCCAGCCGGGCAGAGGCAACCCTGCATATCCTGGATTGTAAGAGGGTATTGTCCTTCTACCTGGAGCATACGAAGGGACATCGAAGGGCTACTCAGCTCTTCGTCTCGTATGACCCCAGTAAGCTGGGATTACCTGTTTCCAAGGGTATGCTGTCCACCTTGGATGGCAGACTGCATTGCCTGGGCGTACAGGGCGGCCAACCTCCTGTTGCAGGGTCAAGTCACGGCCCACCGTGTCAGGGCTAAGGCCGTATCAGTGGTTCTCCAGGACCAAGCAGGAAGTCAGTCCTCACATATGGGTGTCATCGGCGCCGATGAAGCCCCAGCGGAGCATTTCCCCAGCTTTCCATGAAAGCCTTTGGGAATGCTGGCACGCATGCGCGGTTCCCTTCCCGCCTAAAGGTGCCATCTTACCTCAGTCTCTTTTTTTCTGAGAAGCCCATCGGACGTGTGTCCTGTTCTCCCGGATAAAAGTGATTTTTTTTCTTTGGCGATTTTCGCTATTTTTCTACGGTTTGACGCCGGTTCCCCTTCCACCGGGTTCGGTACACCGGTATCGAGCCCGTTTTCTTCATTTTTCCTTTTTTGCCCTTCGTGGCTGGTGTTCGCGTCCTTTTTTCATTTTTTCACTGGAAGGCCGGTCTTTTGACCTCGCTGGGGTATTTTTTCCCCGATGGCTTCCAGTGCTTTCAAAAAGTGTGATCGGTGTAAGAAAATTGTCTCTCACCGACACACACGACTGCTGCCTTTGGTGCCTCGGCCCTGACCACGACCCACAGTCGTGTGGGCCATGTGGGAAGATGTCTTCCAAGGCACTAAAGAGTCGACAGCATCAAAAGGAAAGGTTTTTCTTGGACTCTGCCTCCAGCCAGGCCCGGACCTAGTCTGAGGCCTCAACATCTCGGGATTCTGATCCCGAGTGCCGTCGAAGCTCCTCGGACAGGAGGTCCCCTGACCAGGAACGTAAGAGGAAGAAGCGGCTCGCGAGGGTGGCGTCGGAGGAGGTCTCTGGTCCCTCGAGGGCCAGGTCTAAGACCCTCGACCGCCAGGTCTAAGACCCTCGACCGCCGTCCCGGGCCCGTGGACCAAGAGAAGCCTGCAAAATTTCCTCGCGTGGAGCCGGAGTCTGCTGGACACGTAAGCCCCACAGTCCTCGTGGACTCTCCTCCCAGAGAGCCCGAGTCGGTGGCTGCTACGTCTCCCGAGCTGAGTCTCAGGATGACAGCCTTGGAGTGCAGACTGTCTGCCTTCATGGAGCAGCAGCGGGCACTGATGGCCAGCCTGTCTGGTGCATCTGCCCCAACCACCGGGACGTCGACTTCGAAGTCAACCCCGGAGACTGAGCCGATACTCGAGACCCTCGTGGCTCGAAGTTGTCCTCGGTCGAGGTCTCCCTCGACCTCCCGTTCGGGACCGAAGGTGTCGACGCCGGTGCCCCCGGCGTCGGGGCGGTGCCTCGGGGCCCCGCAGGTTCGGACCCTGACTCCTCGGACGAGTCCACCTGGGAGACGGAAGGACGAGGAGTCTCCCGATACTTTTAAGACTCGGTGCGTCCCGTCGGACTCACCGCAGTCTGATCCCCGGAGTAGATCCCGATGAAGAGCCTCGAGCCGAGGAGCTTGATGCTCTACAATACGACTCTCCTCCGAAGGAGGCCTTTACTGTCCCGGTTCCTCCGATGCTGGAACGGCTCCTCTTCCGAATGTGGGAGGCCCCGGCCTCGGCGCCGGTTCTAAGTAAGCGAGTCGATTCCATTTATCGACTCTGCAAAAGCCCTGGTTTCCAGAAAGCACAGCTACCACACCATTCCATGGTTGTGGAATCGGCCATGCATCGTCTGAAGAGCCAGAAGATGCACTCTGCGGTGCCCCCCGGCAGGGAGGCCCGCAACCTCGATGGCGTCAGTAAGAAGTGCTTCCAGGGGTCGATGCTTGCTTGCCGTGTCCAGTCTTACCAGCTGTACATGGGCATGTACTTGCGGGACCTGGCCAAAGAACTGGCCGGCTTCTGTGCTGGTCTCTCCGGGGAACCCTTGCAGAGATTTCAGACCTTGTCCTCGGGAATGCTCGAAGTTCATTTCCCGCGCCGCCTACGATGGCTTTGAGGCTTCGGCCCGAGTAGCGGCTGCCGGCATCGCAGCTCGATGCCAGGCGTGGCTGCAGTCATCGGACCTCGAGCCATGGGTTCAGGACAAGTTGGTCGATGTCCCCTGCCGAGGTGAGAACCTTTTTGGCAAACCCGTGACCGAGAAGGCCGCTCAGCTCGAGACAGAGCACCTTACTCGGACAAGGCTGTCGAGGAAGATCTCTGCCCCTTCACATAAGAAGAAGGGCTCGGGTAAGAAGTCCTTATACCCGAGGAAGGGCACTGCCTACAAACAGTACCCTCAGTATCAGGCTGCCCAAGCTGCCCCCCAGGGTCAGCAAACCAAGGGCCAGGGTAATGGGCCCCGTAGGCAGAGGACCCCCAAGCCTCAGGCTCCTGCTACCACTCAGCAGGGTGGGGGTTTTTGACTCCTTGAGCGTAGCCTCTCCTCCACTGCTCTCCCCACCCTGCACAAGAGGTCGCCTTGCCCTCTTTGCCCACCAGTGGCCCCTTATCACCGGGGACAGTTGGGTGCTGGACATAGTCCACAATGGCTGTGCCCTCCATTTTCACCAACTGCCTCCGCCATATTTTCCAGGGGAGCCTCCAAGGCCTCCCCTGCACACAGACCTCCTTCTACAAGAGCTTCATGGTCTGTTGGTGGACAGGGCGGTGGAGCCTGTACCTCCCCACTTGCAAGGTCACGGATTCTACTCCAGGTATTTCCTGATACCCAAAAGAACCGGTGGCCTTCGATCCATTCTGGACCTCAGAAACCTCAACTAGTTCCTAGAGAAAGAAAAGTTCAAGATGCTTACTCTTGGGACACTTCTGCCCTACCTCCAGCAGGAAGATTGGCTATGCTCCTTAGATCTAAAGGATGCGTACACTCACATCCTCATTCATCCAGACCACAGAAAGTACCTCAGGTTCATTGTGGGAGGAAACCATTATCACTACAGAGTACTACCTTTTGGCCTGACCTCCGCTCCCCGGGTCTTTACCCAAGTGCCTGGCAGTGGTTGCGGCCTACCTGAGAAATCAAGGCATCTTTTTCTTTCCCTATCTGGACGACTGACTCATCAGGGGTCAGATGTCCCTGGAGGCCAGACAAGCCACCCTCAACACCATTGCTCTGCTTCAAAAGGTGGGCTTTTTCATAAACTTCGCAAAGTCCACTTTGCTCCCCTCCCAGAACTTGAAGTTCATAGGGGCAAGGTTGGATTCTCAACTGGCAAAGGCATTCTTGCCAGAAGACAGGGCTCAAAGGCTGATGGACGTGGCAAAGCAGTTTCTGAACAGGTCCCTGGTCTCCGCCAGACTCTGCCTCAGGCTTCTGGGACACATGGCTTCGACAGTACATGTGACTCCCAATGCCAGGCTCCATATGAGGCCTGCACAGTGGTGCCTTCGGACTCAGTGGTCTCAAGCCAAAGGCCACTTACGAGACAGGATAAAGGTGTCCAAACCCCTTTTGGCCTCCCTCAGCTGGTGGCTACATCCACCCAATCTACTCAAAGGAATGCCCTTCCAAATGCCAGAATACTCGGTGGTCCTCACCACCGACGCCTCTCTAAAGGGCTGGGGTGCTCATTGTCTGGACAAGTGCACCCAAGGCCTCTGGTCTCCCTGTGAGGCAGCCCAACAGATCAATCTGCTGGAACTTCGGGCTATCCGCTTGGCTCAAAGTTTTTTCTCCAGCCCTGGCTCACCGCTCAGTCTTGATTCAAACAGACAACCAGGTGGCCATGTTTTATGTGAACAAGCAGGGCGGGACTGGGTCCCAGATCCTTTGTCGAGAGACTCAGGACCTGTGTTCCTTTGCCCTGAAGCACCACATGCTTCTCAAGGCGGTGTACCTCCCAGGCCAGGAGAACTGCCTGGCCGACCGGTTGAGCAGGATTCTGCAGCCCCATGAGTGGCAGCTGCATCCCTTGGTAGTTCAAAAGATCTTCCTGAAGTGGGGTCTCCCTTGGATAGATCTCTTTGCCAGTCCATTAAACAAGCAACTACCAAGTTCTGCTCCAGGCAACCACATCCTTTGAGGATAGCACCAGATGCTTTTCTGATGTCCTGGTCTCAGGGCCTCCTGTATGCGTTTCCTCCCATGCCCTTGGTGGCCTGAACTCTGTTCAAGATTCTTCAGGACAAGGCCTCGGTCCTGCTGGTGGCTCCCAGATGGCCGAGACAGCCTTGGTTTCCTCATCTGCTTCAACTGGTGGTGGATCCCCCACTGCCTCTGGGGTTGCAACCTGACCTTCTCTCTCAGGAGCAGGGTTCCTTACTACACCCGAATCTCAAGACTCTCAATTTGATGGCCTGGAGGCTGCAAGGGTAGTCTTGGCTCCCTGGGGCCTGCCTCAGGAAGTTGAGGAGGTTGTCCTAGCCTCTAGAAAACAGTCCACTAGGAAAGCCTATGCTCTCAAATGGAAGAGGTTTTCTGTGTGGTGTCAGCTACATACAGAGGATCCTTTCTCCTGTACTGTGCCGGTAGTGCTTCAGTACTTGCTGCACTTATCAAATCAGGGACTTAAGTCCAATTCTGTTCGGGTCCACCTCTCAGCTCTAGCAGCTCACCACTCACTGGTGGAGGGACATTCTCTGTCAGGTCACCCCTTGGTGTCCCGCTTTCTCAGGGGCTTGCTTTTGCTCAAGCCCCCCATCCGTCGTCCTGCTCCCGAGTGGGAGCTGAATGTGGTCTTGTAGCAACTGAGTCGCCCACCCTTTGAGCCGATGACTACTTGTCCTCTGTGCTTCCTCTCCTGGAAGACACTTTTCCTGATAGCCCTTACCTCGGCTAGGCGAGTGAGTGAGCTTCAGGCCCTGGTCTGTGATAGGCCTTACACCAGGATTTATAGGAACAGGGTAGTCCTCAGGACTCATCCCAAGTTCCTCCCTAAGGTTGTCTCCTCTTTCCACCTCAATCAGGAGGTGGTTCTTCCAACATTCTTCCCTAGGCCTCATGCAAGCCAGGCTGAAGCAGTTCTGCATACCCTGGACTGTAGGAGAGCCTTATCCTTCTACCTTGACCGTACGCAGGGGCATAGAAGGGCTACTCAGCTCTTCGTATCCTTTGACCCCAATAAGTTGGGGTTAGCTGTGTCCAAGCGTACCTTGTCTATCTGGGTGGCTGGCTGTATCACCTGAGCTTACAATGCGGCTGACCTTCCTTTGCAGGGTAGGGTCACGGCCCATCGTGTCAGGGCAATGGCTGCCTCAGTGGCTCATCTGCGCTCTGTGCCCTTGGTAGACATCTGCAGGGCTGCAACTTGGTCTTCAAGCCAGACTTTTGCAGCCCATTACTTTCTGGAAAGGGAGTCCCGTAGGGACAGTGCTTTTGGCCAAGCAGTACTCCGGAATCTCTTTGAGGTTTAGGCAACTCCTGCCCTCTGTTGGGCTACCGGTGGAGGTTGTGTCCTTTAAAAGCCCTTCTTTGCTGCTGGGACTAGAGGGAGTTCTCTTGTTCAGCCTGGGTTCCTCGGTAGCCCAGAGCTAGGGGGTCACCATATGTGAGGACTGACTTCCTGCTTGGTCCTGGAGAAAGAGTAGTTACTCACCTGTAACAGGTGTTCTCCAGGAGCAGCAGGAATCAGTCCTCACAACCCTCCCTCCTCCCCTTGGATTTGCAGATGTACATAGTTTGTGTTTTTACATTTTTGTGTGCTCTTCTTAGCTATGTCATTTGACTGAGGTAAGATGGCACCTTTAGGCGGGAAGGGAACCGCGTATGCGTGCCAGCATTCCCAAAGGATTTCATGGAAAGCTGGGGAAATGCTCCGCTGGGGCTTCATCGGCGCCGATGACACCTGTATGAGGACTGATTCCTGCTGCTCCTGGAGAACACCTGTTACAGGTGAGTAACTACTCTCTCTGTTCCGCTGGCAGACATCTGCCGGGCTGCAACTTGGTCTTCAAGCCAGACTTTTGCGGCCCATTACTGCCTGGATAGGGAGTCCCGACGGGACAGTGCTTTCGGCCAGGCGGTACTCCGTAACCTATTTGAGGTTTAGGCAACTCCAACCCTCCGACTCTCTGGTGTCAGGTTACCGGGGGGTGTTGCTTTCTTGGCTGAATTCCTATTGCAGCTGCTACGGCTCTTCTAGAGAGGGCCATTTTTCAGCTATGGGTTCTCAGTAGCCCATAGCTAGGGAGTCTCATATGTGAGGACTGACTTCCTGCTTGTTCCTGGAGAAAGTGTAGTTACTCACCTGTAACAGGTGTTCTCCAGGGACAGCAGGAATCAATCCTCACGACCCTCCCTCCTCCCCTGGAGTTGCAGTCCTATAATTGGTTATTATTCATTTTGCCGTCTTTTTAGCTATGTCATTTGACTGAGCAAGATGGCACCCTTAGGCAGGAAGGGGACCGCTCATGCGCGATGCAATCCCAAAGGCTTTCTCTGAAAGCTGGGGAATTGCTCCGCACGAGAGCTCCGTTGGCGCTGACGTCACCCATGTGTGAGGACTGATTCCTGCTGTCCCTGGAGAACACCTGTTACAGGTGAGTAACTACGCTTTCTCTTATGTAGATGACTGGCTCATAAAGGCAGGCACCTCCCAAGAGGTTTGCCTGTCTCTCTTCCATACCATGCAGGTACTGCAATATTTGGGATTTGTGACAAATCTTCCAAAATATCATCTCACTCCTATTCAAACACTGCATTCATAGGAGCTCTCTTAAACACTCAGCAGTCAAGGGCATTCCTATCACAGCCCCGCTGTTCTTGACTCATTCAATTGGCATCTCAGGTATGTCTCAGAGACCACCTAACTGCCCTAGAAATGCTACAGCTTCTAGGTCATATGGCCTCAACAGTACATGTAGTACCATATGCCCGTCTGCATATACTCACAGCCCAATGGACTGTAGCCTCCTAGTGGAAACAGGCTTCAGGCCATCTCAGTGACAAGATTCAAGTCTCTGTCCCCTTGACCACATCCCTTCAATGTTGGTGTTCCCCAGAGAATCTCCTTGTTGGGTTACCTTTTCAGATGCCTCCACATCAATGTATCCTGACGACGGATGCCTCCAAACTGGGGTGAGGGGCCCATCTAGGGACTCTCTCCACTCAGGAACTCTGGACAGAGCAGGAGTCGCAACTCCAGATAAATCTACTTGAACTTCAGGCTATTTTCAACGCCCTCAAGGTCTTTCAGGAGCATCTACAATCCCACAGGCTCCTGGTCCAGATGAACAATCAGATAGCCAAGTTCTGTGTGAAAAAGCAGGGGGGAACAGGATCTTGGCCCCTCTGTAGAGAGTCTCTCCTTCTCTGGTCCTTTGCATTGGCTCATCAGATATATCTCCAAGCGGTGTATCTCCCAGGAGAGCAAATGTCTTGGCATACAAATTGTACCGGATCCTCCTTCCCCATGAATGGTCTCTCCATACAGAGACTGCATTCTTCATCTTCCAGATCAGGGGAACTCCAGAGTTAGATCTGTTGTCACTCTGCAGAATGACAAGCTTCCTCGCTTCTGCACCAGGATTCCCATGTGGGCAACCAGCAAGTGGATGCTTTTCATCTTCACTGAGGTTGAGGATTCCTGTATGCCTTCCCTCCCAATCCCCTAATTCCCAAGATGCTTTTCAAGCTCCAGGCAGATAGGGGCTCCATGATACTCATAGCCCCGCGCTGGCCACGTCAACCGTGGTTTCCTCTCCTGCTATGTCTGTCTCAGACTAAACCCCTAGATCTCTGATCTGCTCCAGATCTCCTCTCTCAGGAGGATGGGACACTGCTCCATCTCACTCTGCAGTCTCGCCACATCATGGCATGGCTGCTGAAAGCATAGCATTACAAGATCTTAACCTTACTCAGGAAGTTAAGATGATCCTGGTAGCCTCTAGGAAACCATTCACCAGATGGTCAAATGCTTTCAAATGGCATAGATTTTTTCATTGGTGTTCCCAGAAGGACCTTAATCCCTTCTCAGCTCCAGTGGAGGCCCACTTCCAGTATCTCCTCCACCTGTCCTCATCCGGTCTCAAAACAAATTTGGTAAGAGTTCACCTAAGTGCAATTGCAGCCTCTCATTATCCCTTGGATGGACAGCCTATTTCCTCACAGCCACTCGTAGTGTATTTCATGAGAGACCTTTTGCTCAGCCAGCCTCCCATCAGACCACCACTGGTAGCGTGGGATCTCAATGTTGTTCTAGGGCAACTTCTCAAGCCACCTTTTGAACCCTTGGCCATGACCTCGTAGATGTATTAGTGAGCTTCAAGCTTTGGTGGCAGACCCACCCTATACACGGTACCACCATGACAAGGTCATGCTTAGGACTCTCCCCCCCCCCCCCCCCTGCCCACACTTTGTGCTGAAGATGGTGTCTCCTTTTCATTTGAATCAATCAGTTTACCTTCCTGTCTTTTTTTTCTAGACCACAGTCGTCTAGGACAGAGGC
Organism: Ichthyophis bannanicus; assembly: GCA_033557465.1. Classification (NCBI taxonomy): domain Eukaryota; kingdom Metazoa; phylum Chordata; class Amphibia; order Gymnophiona; family Ichthyophiidae; genus Ichthyophis; species Ichthyophis bannanicus. The sequence continues at coordinate 1,371,378,907 of CM066031.1, forward strand.
AATCCTCCATACTCTTGACTGCAAACGTGCCTTACAGTTTGATCTGCAAAGGACTCAGGAGCACTACAAGGCATCTCTTTGTTCATCTCCTTTGATCCTAGTCACCTCGGGTTAGCAGTATCCAAACATACTCTCTCTAAATGGATAGCAGATTGCATCTCTTTTGCTTATGATATGGCAGGACTATCTCTTGAGGGTCATGTCGATGCCCATAATGTTTGTGCCATGGCGACTTAGATGGCAAATCTACGCTCTGTCGCCATTGACGAAATCTGCAAAGCAGCAACTTGGTCTTCAGTCCATACCTTTGCTGCTCTGGACAAGGACTCCTGCCGGGATGCCATGTTTGGTTAAGCTGAACTCCAGCACCTCTTTCAGACTTAGGGGCAACTACTACCCTCCATCCCAGAAATTAAACAATACCAGACATCCATGGAGGATTCGTGACCTCTTGAGGCCTACCCTGAGGCAAACTTACCAGTTCTGAGTTCATTTTCTCTGGCATCTAGGAGCTAGGGAGTCCCATATGTGAAGACTACATTCCTGCTTGTTCCTGGAGATAGCATAGTTACTCACCTGTAACAGGTGATCTCCGGGAACAGCAGGAATTTAGTCTTCTCAACCCACCCTTCTCCCCTAGGAGTTGTAGGTTTTCTTTTCTGTCCTTTTCTCTCAGCTACAAACCTAACTGAGGAGGGCGAGTTGGGAAGGCAGCAACAGGCGCAGTGGGATTCTCCCAACAGCTTTGGATGCTGGGGAGTGTTCCCGTGTGGGCTCCGTCGATATCGACATTAACTAAATTCCTGCTGTTCCTGGAGATCAACTGTTTCTCCAGGACCAAGCAGGAAGTCAGTCCTCACTTATGGGTGACATCGGCGCCGATGGAGCCCCCGTGCGGAGCATTTCCCTAGCTTTCTATGAAAGCCTTTGGGAATACTACACGCATGCACGGTCCCCTTCCCGCCTAAAGATGCCATCTTGCTCAGTCTCTCTTTTTCCGTGGAGCCCTTCGGACCTAGTCACCCGGGAAAAGTTGACGTTTTTTGAAGATTTTTTCGCTTTTTTTCTCTGAGTTCGACGCCAGTTCCCCTTCCTGCCAGGTTTGGTACACCGGTATCGAGCCTGTTCTCTATTTTTCGTTTTTTGCCCTTCGTGGCTGGCGTTCGCGCCCTTTTTTCTGTTTTTCCCTGGAAGGCCGGTCGTTTGACCTCGCGGGGGCCCTTTTTTCCACGATGGCTTCCAGTGGTTTCAAGAAGTGTGATCGGTGCAAGAAACTAATGTCTCTCACCGACACACCCGACTGCTGCCTTCGGTGCCTCGGCCCAGATCATGATCACATGATCTGTGGGCCCGTGTGGTAAAATGTCCACCAAGGCACTTCGAAGCCGCCAGCACCAGAAGGAAAGGATTTTTTCGGATTCTGCTTCCGGCTGGGCTCAGACCTCATCTGAGGCCTCAACGTCTCGGGAGTCTGATCCCGAGCATCGCCGGGGTTCCTCGGACAGGGGGGTCCCCCGACCGGGAACGCAAGAGGAAGAAAAGGCTTGCGAGGGCGGCATCAGAAGAGGTCCCTGGTTCCTCGAGGGCCAGGTCTAAGACCCCCAACCGCCGTCCCGGGCCTTTGGAGCAGGAGAAGCCGTCCAAAGTACCTCGTGTAGAGCCGGAGACCGTCGGACACGTAAGTCCTGTAGTCCTCGTGGACTCTCCTCCGAGGGAGCCGACATCGGGCCTGGCGCTGCCGGGGCCCAAGTCGGTGGCTGCTGAGTCTCCTGAGCTTGGACTCAGGCTGACAGCCCTGGAGTGCAGATTGTCTGCCTTCATGGAGCAGCAGCGGGTACTGATGGCCAGCTTCGCTGGTGCATCGGCCCCGACCACCGGGACGTCGAAGTCGACCCTGGAGACCGAGCCGATATTCGAGACCATGAAGGCTCAAAGTCGTCCTCAGTCAAGGTCTCCCTCGTCCTCCCGCTCGGAACCGAGGGCGTTGACGCCGGTGCCTTCGGCGTCGGGACAGGTGCCACCTCGACCCGCGCGGTCGGAGCCCCTCGACGACTCTTCCGATGAGTCAGCCTGGGAGACGGAGGATGAGGAGTCTCCCGATATCTTCATGACTCGGTGCGTCCCGTCGGACTCACCGCAGTCCGAGCCCTGGAGTAGGTCCCCTCCGGACATGGCCAAGGCCTTGGCGATTCCCGCCGACCCCGAGGAGGAGCCTCAAGCCGATGAGCTCGAGGCCCTCCAGTATGACACTCCTCCAAAGGAGGCCTTTACTGTGCCGGTTCTTCGGATGCTGGAACGGCTCCTCTTCCGGATGTGGGAGGCACCGGCCTCGGCGCCGGTCTTGAGCAAGCGAGTCGATTCCATTTATCGACTCCGTAAGAGCCCTGGCTTCCAAAAGGTGCAGCTGCCGCACCATTCCATGGTGGTGGAATCAGCGATGCATCGACTGAAGAGCCAGAAGATGCACTCCGCAGTGCCCCCCAGTAGGGAGGCCCCGGAACCTGGATGCTTTCGGCAGAAAGTGCTTCCAGGGCTCGATGCTTGCTTGCCGTGTCCAGTCATACCAGCTGTACATGGGCATGTTTCTCCGAGACCTGGCAAAGGAGCTTGCCGGGTTCTCTGCTGGTCTCTCCGGGGAACCTTTGCAGAGGTTCCAGTCTGTCTTCAGGAATCCGGGACTGTTCCAAATTCATGTCCCGAGCGGCCTATGATGGCTTCAAGGCTTTGGCTCGTGTGGCGGCCGCTGGCATTGCGGCCCGACGCCAGGCATGGCTGCAGTCATCGGACCTCGAGCCTTGGGTACAGGACAAGTTGGTCGATGTCCCTTGCCGAGGTGAGAACCTTTTTGGCAAACCCATGGCCGAGAAGGCTGCTGAGCTCGAGACCGAGCACCTGACCAGGACTAGGCTGTCAAAGACTTCTGCCCCTTCTCACAAAAAGAAGGGCTCGGGTAAAAAGTCCTTCTACCCGAGAAAGGTGTCTGCCTACAAACCTTTCCCTCAATACCAGGCCTCCCCAGCTCCCCCTCAGGGGCAGCAGGCCAAGGGGCAGGGACATGGGCCCCGTAGGCAGAAGACCCCCAAGCCTCCGGCTCCTGCTCCTACCCAGCAGGGAGGGTTTTTTTGACTCACAAGGCATAGCCTCTCCGTCCCTACTGTCCCATCCCTGCACAGGAGGTTGCTTAGCCCTGTTTTCCCACCGGTGGCCACCCATTACAGGGGATGCTTGGGTTTTAAGCATCATTCACCAGGGCTATATGCTTCATTTCCAACAACTACCTCCTGTCTACTTTGGAGAACCTCTGAGGCCTCTCCTGCACACCACCCTCCTCTTCCAAGAACTTCAGGGTCTGCTTCTGGACAAGGCAGTGGAGCCGGTACCTCCTCGCTTACAAAGGGCATGGGTTCTACTCCAGGTATTTTCTGGTGCCAAAGAGGACAGGAGGCCTAAGGCCTATCCTAGACCTCCGAAACGTCAGCAAGTTCTTCTCGGAACACTTCTGGCCTACCTCCAGCAGGGAGATTGGCTATGCTCCTTAGGTCTAATGGATGCGTACACTCACATCCTTATTCATCCAGAGTACAGAAAGTACCTCAGGTTCGTGGTGGGAGGAAACCATTACCAGTACAGGGTACTGCCTTTTGGCCTAACGTCTGCCCCACGGGTCTTTACAAAGTGCCTAGCTGTGGTGGCAGCCTACTTGAGGACTCAAGGGATATTTGTCTTCCCCTGTCTGGACGACTGGCTCATCTGAGGCCAAACCTACCAGGAGGCCAGGCAGGCCACCTTCAGGACTGTCACACTCCTTCAAGACCTAGGCTTTGTCATAAACTTCGCAAAGTCCACTTTGCTCCCCTCCTAGAACCTCAAGTTCATAGGAGCATGGCTGGACTCTGTGCAGGCAAGGGCTTACTTGCCAGAGCTCAAAGGCTCTGGAGTTGGCATCCCGGTTTCTCAGTCTGCCAAGGGTTCCTGCCAGGCTTTGTCTGCAGTTCCTGGGACACATGGCATCGACTGTGCATGTGACCCCCAATGCCCGCCTCCACATGAGGCCTGCACAGTGGTGCCTCAGAACTCAGTGGAAGCAGGCCACAGGGAGCCTAGCAGACCAAGTAAGGGTATCCAAACCTTTCCTGGATTCTCTTCAGTGGTAGCTACACCCTCCCAACTTGCTGCAGGGGGTGCCTTTTCAGGTAGCTGTCCCCACAGTGGTGTTGACAACCGATGCCTCCTTGCAGTGCTGGGGTGCACACTGTCAAGGGAGCTGCACCCAAGGCCTCTGGTCCCCATGGGAAGCCCTGCAACAGATTAACCTACTGGAACTGCAGGCTATTCGCTTAGCCCTCAAGGCTTTTTCTCACTTCTTATTCCACCAGTCTGTTCTAGTTCTGACAGGCAACCAAGTAGCCATGTTCTATGTGAACAAACAGGGCGGCGCTGGATCCAGGCCTCTATGCCTGGAAGCCCAGGCCCTTTGCTTTTTTGCCCTCAGGCACCAGATGTTGTTGAGGGCTGTGTATCTTCCTGGCCAGGAGAACTTTCTGGCAGACCGCCTAAGCAGGATATTGCAGCCCCACGAGTGGAAGCTGCACCCTTTATTGGTTCAACAGATTTTCCTAAAATGGGGACTTCCATCTATGGATCTTTTTGCCAGTCCCCTGAATCACCAACTGCCCAGGTTTTGTTCCAAGCAACCGCATCCCCTGAGGGTGGCGACAGATGCCTTCCTGATTTCTTGGTCCCAGAGCCTGCTCTATGCGTTTCCTCCCATGCCTCTGGTGGCCCGAACCTTGTTCAAGATTCTCAGGGACAAGGCCTCAGTACTTCTGGTTGCTCCCAGGTGGCCGAGGCAGCCCTGGTTCCCCCTGCTACTACAACAGGCAGTGGAGACACCCATGCCTCTGGGATTCCAACCCGACCTTCTATCTCAGGATCAGGGTTCCCTTCTGCATCCCAATCTCAAATCTCTCCATCTGATGGCATGGAGGCTGCAAGGGTAGTCTTGGCTCCCTGGGGTCTTCCTCAGGAGGTGGAAGAGGTGGTCTTCGCCTCTAGAAAGCAATCCACCAGGAAAACATATGCCCTAAAGTGGAGAAGGTTCTCCTTGTGTCAGCAACGCAAGGAAGATCCTTTCACTTGCACTGTGCCAATAGAGCTCCAGTACCTACTGCACTTGTCCAATCAGGGCCTTAAGTCCAATTCTGTTCGGGTCCACCTCTCTGCTCTGGCAGCTCATCACTCTCTGGTGGAGGGACACTCTTTGTCATTTCACTCCTTGGTGTCCAGATTTCTCAGAGGCTTACTATTGCTCAAGCCTCCTCTCCGTCCACCAGCCCCTGAGTGGGGCTTACTATTGCTCAAGCCTCCTCTCCGTCCACCAGCCCCTGAGTGGGAGTTGAATGTGGTCTTGCAGCAACTTACTCGCCCACCTTTTGAGCCCATGGCTACATGTCCTTTACGCTTCCTATCCTGGAAGACTCTATTCCTAGTGGCCTTGACCTCGGCCAGGCGAGTGAGTGAACTTCAAGCCCTGGTCTGTGACAGGCCATACACTCGCTTCTATAGGAACAGGGTAGTCCTTAGGACTCATCCTAAGTTCCTCCCCAAGGTCGTCTCCTCTTTCCATCTCAACCAAGAGGTGGTTCTTCCAACATTCTTCCCTAGGCCCCATGCAAGCCGAGCTGAGACAGTCCTGCATACCCTGGACTGTAGGAGGACCTTGTCCTTCTACCTTGAACGTACACAGGGGCATAGAAGGGCTACTCAGCTCTTCTTATATTTTGACCCCAATAACTTGGGGGTACCTGTGTCCAAGCGTACCTTGTCCATCTGGGTGGCTGACTGTATCACCTGGGCGTGCAGGGCAGCTGACCTTCCTTTGCAGGGTCGGGTCATGGCCCACCGTATCAGGGCAATGGCTGCCTCAGTAGCTCATCTCTGCTCTGTTCCATTGGCAGACATCTGCAGGGCTGCAACTTGGTCCTCAAGCCAGACTTTTGTGGCCCATTACTGCCTGGAGAGGGAGTCCCGCAGGGACAATGCTTTTGGTCAGGCAGTGCTCCGGAATCTCTTTGAGGTATAGGCAACTCCTACCCTCCAGCCCTCTGGTGGTTGGGCTACCGGTGGAGGTATGTTTTCAGTGAAATCCTTTCTCTGATGCTGAAGCTAGAGGGAGCTCATTTTTCAGCTCTGGGTCCCCGGTAGCCTGAAGCTGGGGAGTCCCATAAGTGAGGACTGACTTCCTGCTTGGTCCTTGAGAAAGAGTAGTTACTCACCTGTAACAGGTGTTCTCCAGGAGCAGCAGGAATTAGTCCTCACAACCCTCCCTCCTCCCCTGGGAGTTGCAGTTGTACATAGTTAAATTTTTTCTTGTTGTGTGCTGTTTTAGCTATGTCATTTGACTGAGCAAGATGGCACCTTTAGGCGGGAAGGGGACCGTGCATGCGTGTAGTATTCCGAAAGGCTTTCATAGAAGGCTGGGGGAATGCTCTGCACCGGGGCTCCATCGGCGCCGATGTCACCCATAAGTGAGGACTGATTCCTGCTGCTCCTGGAGAACACCTGTTACAGGTGAGTAACTACTCTTACAGGTGTGTAACTATGCTTTCTCCGGGAACAAGTAGGACGTCAGCCCTCACATATAGGTGAAATCAGCGCCGACGAAGCCCTCGTGGAAGCATCCCCCCAGCTTTTAAAGAAAGCCTTTATTTATTTATTTATTTATTTAACAATTCTTATATACCGCACTATTTGTTATCAGCGCGGTTTACATTTAACAGAGTTTTCGGATCAGAGAAGACTGATTGAAATTACATTATAACAAGGAATAAAACTTGGAGAACATGGGAAACTATTTACATATTGACATGTAACAGAATGGTTGAGGAGTACAAGGAACTATATACATAAAGATATGGCATAATCGTTACTTGATCTGAAAGTACGTAGGTTGCTTTAGGACTGACAAGTGAGTGAGTGGGATTTGGGTGTTATGTTGTGTGGGAGTCTTTAGTAGGGGAAAGGGGTTGGTTTCTTAGAGTCAGGGTAGCAGCTTGGGCAAAGTGGAGCAGAAAGAGGTGGTGTTTTATTGCTTTCCGGAATTGTAGAAGATCCCGGATCGCTCTGATTTCTGGGGGAAGGTTGTTCCAACATTTTGGTGCATAGTAGGCAAAGGTTCTTCTCCTGGTTGGTTGGGAGCATTTTATGGAGTCTTTGGGAATCGTCAGAGTGTTGTCTGTTGTTGTCCTTCTGATTCTAGTTTTAGGAGTAGGTGTGATAAGTTCATTGAGAGACTTGGGGCCGATGTTGTTGATAATCTTGAATGTTATTAGCAGAATCTTATATGTTAGCCTGGAGTATATTGGTAACCAATGGAGATCCTTGAGTATTGGTGTGATGTGATCTGATCTGGCTAGACCACAGAGGACATGTGCAGCGGCATTCATGGCTTGTTGGAGAGGGTTGAGGGTGTTCTTTGGTAGGCCATACAAGATTAGGTTTGCATAATCTAGATGTGGTAGTATGAGGGCCTGGAAGATGGTTCGGAAGTCGTCAGCAGGTAGCATAGGTTTGAGAAGTCTCAGTGTTCTGATTTTGTTGTAGATGGATCTGGTGATGGTTTTTATATGCTCCTTGAAATCCAGGTGCTGGTCAAGAGTAATGCCGAGGTAGCGTATGGTATTACGGCTTGGAAGCTCCGCATCTCTTACTCTTAGGCTGGAGGGGGGAGAGAAGTTTTTGTTCCTTGACATGAAAAGTACCTCCGTTTTCTTGAAGTTAATGTGGAGGTTTTGGGTGGTTAGCCAATCTGTAATTGCGTTGAAGCAGTTAACAAGGTTGGAGAATTCAGGTTGTTTGACTTTGAACGGGGTGAATAGTAGAACATCATCCGCGTAGATTAGGGCAGAAATGTTGAAGGATCGGATGATGTTGCATATCGGCTGCATATAGATGTTGAACATCAGCGCCGATAAGGAGGAGCCTTGCGGGACACCTTGTTGCTGGTGGAATGGTGTCGAAGTTTCAGAACCAACACGGACTTGTTGCCAGCGATCCGACAGGTAGGATTTACACCACTCCCAGGCAAGGCCGTGGATGCCTTTTTCCAGGAGGCGGATAAGTAGCTGGTTGTGGTTGACGGAGTCGAAGGCAGCAGAAATATCCAAGAAGATGAGTGTGAAACAATTTTCGGCGTTGTCAATTCCTCTATTGAGAGTGTTGGAGAGGGAGGTGAGCAGTGTTTCTGTTCCATGCGATTCCCTAAAGCCATGTTAGCAGGGGTCGAGGGGGGCTGCTATGTCTATATGTTGTTGGATTTGTCTGTAGACGACCTTCTCGATTATTTTAGCGAGTAGAGGAATGCCCGCGATAGGCCGGTAGGATTCTGTTTTTGATGGGTCAAGTCTGCTGTTCTTTAGGAAGGGTCTTATTGAGGTTCGTTTGAGTAAAGAGGAGAATGAGCCAGTAGCAAATGAGAGACGGATGATGTTTAGTAGAATTGGGCTGAGTTCAACTCTGAGGGTCCGGATCCAGTGTGCTGGACAGGGGTCGTTTGGAGCTGTTGAGGTGTTGATGCTGACAATGAGGTCTTGGAGACTCCTCTCGTCAGGAGGGGTAAAATATGTGAGTGAGTTTTGTGAGATGGGAGTTTGGTAAAGGGGGGGCGCTATTGCTGTTGGCTGATTACTTGCTGTTAGTGATTTGGAAAGGAGGAAGTCGGCATATAACTGGGGGGGAATCGGGGCCAGTTGGATGGGGGAGGGTTCCTTGATTAGGGATTTTGCTAGGTTGAATAGGTCTCTTGGTTTGTTGATTGAGCGTTGAAGGAGCTGGGTATGGTATTCCTTCATTCTGAGATAGATCTTCTCACGGTGAGACTTCAGGAGTCCGAGGTAGGTTGATTTGTGGGACTGGGATTGGGAGCGTCTCCACTTCCTCTCGTGCTTCCTGAGTTCGATGAGGGAGGCACGGAGTTCTGTTGTGGGTTTCTGAGTTAATGGAGGAAGTTGGGTGGGCGAATTCATTCAATGTGTTGTTCCAGATGGAGATTGCTTCTTCTAAGTTGGTAGATTTCTGTTGTAGGGTTGGGAGGACTTTCTTGGAGAATTCTTCTATAACAAGAGGTCTGGAGCGTGGTGTGGCTGAGGATCTAGTTGCTTCACACTGTGGTGCTGGAACATGGTGTGATGGAATATGGAAAGTAATCAGGTTATGGTCGGACCAAGGGACAGGACTGATTGAAATGTTGAAGTCTGCTATGTGGCTAACTGAAGTGGTAGGGGCAAAAATTAGGTCTAATAGGTTTCCTTTTTGGTGAGTTGGGGCTGTCACTAATTGTTTGAATTGCAAGTCTTGCATTGCATCCAGGAAGGCCGTTGCTTAGTTAGGTTGCAGGGATGGTAGGTTAAAATCACCGAGTAGCCAGTTGGGATTGCGTGGATTGGTTGGGTTGCATGCTATGTCAATGAAGGTGGAGAGGTCATCTGGAGGGGAGGAGGGGGCTCTGTATATGAGGTTTATGGTGATGAATTTATTTTCTATGGAGACAATGTCGGCATGTGTATTGCTCCTGGAGGAGCATAGTTGAAATTTAAGGTCTGTTTTGGCTAGGATAAAGACTCCTCCGCCTTTGCGATTGGATCTGTGGCAGGTGTAAATGGAGAAATTAGGAGGGATGAGTTGATTTATTAGAGTGGCATCTGAGTCAGACAGCCAGGATTCTGTCACCATGACGAGGTCTAGGTTGTGCACAGCTATAAGATCAGTGATGACAGGCCATTTCTTGCGAACAGAGCGGGAATTTGAGTGCGCATTTGAGGACTTGCTGTTGGGTTGCCTTGCTGTATTTAGATTGGATAAGGTCTATATACAGGAGGTGCGAACGACGTGGCTGAAGTGGTAGCCGTGTGGCTGAGTAAAAGGGGTTTTCCTGGTTTCTTTTGCCCAGAAGGTGGATGGTGGGGATATGACAGTGTCTGTCTACTAGGGCAAAGGAGAATTGTATGGCATTTGGGAGATCCGTGGTCCCCTTCCCGCCCAAGGGTGCCATCTTGTTCAGTCTCCTTTATTCCACGGAGCCCTTCAGACATTTGTCTGGCTTGTCCCTGGAAAAAGCAGATTTTTCTTTCCAAGTTTCATTCTCGCCTCTGGTATCACATCGGTACTCTTCCCGCCACCTGACCTTGTTGCTTCTGCGTCGAGTTCTGGTATATTTTTGTAGTTTTCGGTCTTTCTTTTTCTGGCGTCTTCGTGCCTTTTTTCCAACTGGCAGCCCGGAGAGTCTTTGACCTCACAGCCTTTTGGCCTGGAGCGCAGTTTGTCGTCTTCATGGACCAGCAGCGGGCACTTTGTCCGGCACGACCGGTTCATCTACCCCAACCACTGGGCCCTCGATGTCCAAGACGTCCCCAGAGGCCGATTCGATCCTCGAGTTCATTTGGCCTTGAGTCAATCCTCGGCCAAGGTCACAATCCAAGTCCCGCTCGATGTGACCACAATCATCCCCGCAAGTATGCCAGGCACCAGTTGCAGAACATTGGGAGCCCAGAGGCCCATTGAGCAGTCCTCCTACGAGTCCTCAACAGACTACTACAAGTGGGAGACAGAGGATGAGGAGTCCCCCGTAAGCTGTCCACCTGGGTGATGGACTGTCGCCCTCGCCTGTGAGCTGGTGGGGCTGCTCCTGCTGAAGGCTGCATCACAGTGCACCGGGTCAGGGCCATGGCGGCCTAGATGGCAAACATGCGCTCTGTCCCGATGGTGGGCATCTGCCGGACCGCCACCTGATCTTCAGTCCATACCTTTGCAGCCCATTACTGCCTGGAAAGAGTCCTGACAGGACAGTGCCTTTGGCCAGGCTGTGCTCCGTAACCTTTTCTGGGATTAGGCAACTCCTACCCTCCGACTCTTCTGTGTTCAGGCTACCGGAGTGCTGGTTTCATTGAACACAAGGGTCCTACTGTGGCCTGTGGATACAGGCTCAATTGCTGCTGCTTGTGGCTCCCCGTGAGGGAGCCCCTGCTTTTTGCTATGTGTTTTCGGTAGCCTGTAGCTGGGGAGTCCAGTATGTGAGAACAGACTTCCTGCTTGTTCCCAGAGAAAGCGTAGTTACTCAACTGTAATAGGTATTCTCCGTGGACAGTAGGATTCGGTCTTCACAAGCCTCCCTCCTCTCCTTGGAGTTGCACCTTTACCATCTTTTATTTTTGCCATCTTTTAGCTATGTCATCTGACTGAGCAAGATGGCACCCTTGGGCGGGAAGAGGACCATGCATTCATGGTAGCATCTCCCAAAGGCTTTCTTTGAAAGCTGGGAGGATGCTTCTGTGAGGGCTCTTTCAGTGCCGACATCACCCATTTGTGAGGACTGATTCCTGCTGTTCCCGGAGAATATCTGTTACAGGTGAGTAATTACGCTTTAGCTGATGTTGCACTGCATGCGGAGTCTGGCTTCTTGAGGTTTCGGTTTAATTTTTGTCTACATATTTTTATTTTTACTTTAGGTTGTGATCACTTATTCTGTACTTGTTGTGAGAGTCTGTATTCTAAGTGTGTGACCGAGGCTGTGTGTTCTGTTAACATGACGTTTCTACGCAGGGATCTGTACTATGGTAATTTGCCTTGTTCAGCTTTTCAAATAGGCGTTAGATGTTCTAGGGCCTGCTACAGTATTTATAGTGCTGCCTTTTTCTGGGTAGGCACCTTGTATGAGCTTCAGAAGCTTATGCTGCTATGTATGGTATTGTAGATTTGGCCTTGTAGATCTTCAGTGACTTTTGTAGTGTTTTATATTAGTTCCCAATATGCCTAGTACTGGAGAATGTTTGTTAGTGAGATGAGCAGAATCAGATACATCTTTGTTAGTGATATTTCAGAAGGACTGTTGGGTAAGGTTTGTCTCTTTGCGGATGATACCAAAATCTTTAATAGAGTAGTCACCCAGGAGGGATCTAGTTAAGCTTGAAGAATGGTCTAGAATTTGGCAGCTGAGATTTAATGGTAAAAAAATGTGAGGTCATGCATTTGGGCTGCAGTAATCCTAGGAAGCAATATGATATAGAGGGTGAAGTACTTCTGTCCACAAAAGAAGAGCAGGACTTAGGCGTGATTGTGTCTAATGATCTTAAAATAGATAAACAGGTAGATAAGGCCACTGCAAAAGCTAGAAGGATGCTTGGATGCATAGGGAGAAGAATGACCAGCAGAAGAAAGGAGGTAATAGTGTCTCTGTATAAGTCTTTGGTGTGACCTCTTTTGGACTATTGTGTGCAATACTGGAGACCGCACCTTCAAAAGGATATAAACAGGTTGGAGTCAGTGCAGAGGGTGGCTACTAAAATGTTTAGTGGTCTTCATTATAAAGCATATGAGGACAGACAAGGATCTTAATATGTATACTTTAGAGGAAAGGCAGGATAGAGATGATAAGACTGGGACGTTTAAATACCACCATGGCATAAATGCACAGAAGAGCCTGTTTCGATTGAAAGCAAGCTCTGCTACGAGGGGACATAGGATGAGGGTGAAAGGGGATAGTCTCAAGAATAATATGTGGAAATATTTCTTTATGGAAATAGAATGATAGATGCGTGGAAAAGTCTCCCAGTGGAGGTGGTAGAGATGGGGACAGTATCTGAATTTAAAAAAGCATGGGACAAAAACAGAGGATTTCTAAAGGAAAAAAGGGGACTATTGTAGTGGTTGAGATGGAAGGGTAGACTAGATAGGCCATGTGATCTTTTTCTGCCATCATGTTTCTGTGTTTCTATATATTTTTTCTAATATATTGAGGTCTGTGGGTGAATGTCCTACTTCTCCAGGACCAAGCAGGAAGTCAGTCCTCACATATGGGTGACATCGACGTCGATGGAGCCCCTGCGGAGCATTTCCCCAGCGTTCTATGAAAGCCTTTGGGAATACTGCATGCATGCGCGGTCCCCTTCCCGCCTAAAGGTGCCATCTTGCTCAGTCTCTCTTTTTCCGTGGAGCCCATCGGACGTGTGTCCTAGTTCACCCGGAAAATAGTTAGATTTTTTCATCCATTCCTTGCGATTTCTTCATGGTTTTTTTCTCCGGTTCGACGCCGGTTCCCCTTCTCGCCGGGTTCGGTGCACCGGTATTGAGCCCGATCTTATTTTTTTGGTTTTTGCCCTTTGTGGCTGGCGTTCGTGCCCTTTTTTCTTTTTCTCTGGAAGGCCGGTCCTTTGACCTCGTGGGGACTCTTTTTTTCACCGATGGCTTCCAGTGGTTTTAAAAAGTGTGATCGGTGTAAGAAACTAATGTCTCTCACCGACACATACGACTGCTGCCTTCGGTGCCTCAGTCCGGATCATGATCCTAAGATCTGTGGACCGTGTGGAAAAATGTCCACTAAGGCACTTCGAAGTGGTCAGCACCAAAAGGAAAGGATTTTCTCCGATTCGGCCTCCGGTCGGGCCTGGACCTCATCTGAGGCCTCGACGTCTCAGGAGTCTGACCCCGAGCATCGTCGGGGTTCCTCGGAGAGGGGGTCCCCTGAGCGGGAGCGAAAGAGGAAGAAGCGGCTCGCGAGGGTGGTGTCGGAGGAGGTCCCTGGCTCCTCGATAGCTAGGTCGCGGACTCCTGACCGCCGTCCCGGGCCTGTGGAACAGGAGAAGCCATCAAAAGTACCTCGGGTGGAGCCGGAGTCTGCTGGACACGTAAGTCCTGTTGTCCTTGAGGACTCTCTTCCCAGGGAGCTGACGTCGGGCCCGGTGCCGCCGGGGCCCGAGTCGGTAGCTGCTGAGTCTCCTGAGCTGGGTTTCAGGCTGACAGCCTTGGAGTGCAGACTGTCTGCCTTCATGGATCAGCAGCGGATGCTGATGGCCAGGCTCACTGGAGCATCTGCCCCGACCACCGGGACATCGACGTCGAAGTCGACCCCGGAGACCAAGCCGATACTTGAGGCCATGAAGGCTCGAGGTCACCCTCGGTCGCGGTCACCCTCGACCTCCCGGTCGGGACCAATGGCGTCGACGCCGGTGCCTTTGGCGTCGGGGCGGGTGCTGCCGGGCCCCGCGCGGTCGGAGCCCAACTCCTCTTCGGATGAGTCTGCCTGGGAGATGGAGGATGAGAAGTCCCCCGATACCTTCAAGACTCAGTGCGTCCCGTCGGACTCACCGCAGTCTGAACCCCGGAGTAGGTCCCCTCCGGAGGATACCCAGTTCTCGGAGTTCGTGCGGGATATGGCCACTGCTCTGGTGATCCCGGCGGATCCCGAGGAGGAGCCTCAAGCCGAAGAGCTCGAGGCACTCCAGTATGACTCTACTCCAAAGGAGGCCTTTACTGTGCCGGTTCCTCCGATGCTGGAACGGCTCCTCTTCCGGATGTGGGAGGCACCGGCCTCGGCGCCGGTTCTGAGCAAGCGAGTCGATTCCATTTATCGACTCCGTAAGAGCCCTGGTTTTCAAAAGGCGCAGCTACCGCACCATTCCATGGTGGTGGAATCAGCCATGCATCGTCTGAAAAGTTAGAAGATGCACTCCGCGGTGCCCCCTGGCAGGGAGGCCCAGAACCTGGATGCATTCGGTAGAAAGTGCTTCCATGGCTCGATGCTTGCTTGCAGTGTCCAGTCATAAGAACATAAGATATGCCATACTGGGTCAGACCAAGGTCCATCAAGCCCAGTATTCTGTTTCCAACAGTGGCCAATCTAGGTCATATGTACCTAGCAGTTTCCCCAAGAGACACGAGTTCCACAATGCTTGTACTGGGTCAAGCATTGATATCTTCGGTCACTTCTTAATAATGGTTTATGGACCTTTCCTCCAGGAACTTGTCCAAACCTTTTTTAAACCCAGCTACACTAACAGCCTTTACTACATCCTCCGGTAACAAATTCCAGAGTTTGATTACACGTTGAGTGAAAAAATATTTTCTTTTATTAGTCTTAAATAGTTTACCCTGTAGCTTCATTGCATGTCCCCTAGTCTTTCTATATTCTGATAAGGTAAACAATCGATCTACGTTTACCCGTTCCACTCCGTTCATTAATTTATAGACTTCTATCATATCTCCCCTCAGCCGTCTCTTTTCCAGGTTAAAGAGCCCTAACCTTTTTAGCCTTTCTTCATAGGAGTATCCTTCCATCCCCTTTACCATTTTGGTGGCTCTTCTCTGTACAGTCTTACCAGCTGTACATGGGCATGTACTTGTGGGACCTGGCAAAGGAGCTTGCCGGCTTCTCTGCTGGTCTCTCCGGGGAACCTTTGCAGAGGTTCAAGTCCTTGTCTTTGGGGTTCCTGGAATGCTCTAAGTTCATGTCCCGAGCGGCCTACGATGGCTTCGAGGCCTCGGCCCGTGTTGCGGCTGCCGGCATCGCGGCTCGACGCCAGGCATGGCTGCAGTCATCGGACCTCGAGCCATGGGTTCAGGACAAGTTGGTTGATGTCCTTTGCCGAGGTGAAAACCTTTTTGGCAAGCCCATGGCCGAGAAGGCTGTTGAGCTCGAGACCGAGCACCTCATGAGGACAAGGCTGTCTCGAAAGGCTTCTGCCCCTTCGCACAAGAAGAAGGGCTCGGGTAAAAAGTCCTTCTACCCGAGGAAGGCGACTGCCTACAAACAGTTTCCACCTTACCAGGCCTCCCCCGCTCCCCCACAGGGTCAGCAGGCCGAGGGGCAGGGACATGGACCCCGTAGGTAGAAAGCCCCCAAGCCTCCGGCTCCTGCTCCCACTCAGCAGGGTGGGGGTTTTTGACTCCCAAGGCATAGCCTCTCCGTCTTTGCTGTCCCATCCCTGCACAGGAGGTCGCCTAGCCCTGTTTGCCCACCGGTGGCCACCCATTACAGGGAACAACTGGGTCTTAAGCATAGTCCACAAGGGCTACCTGCTTCATTTTCATCAGTTGCCTCCTCCCCTATTTTCCAGGAGAGCCTCCAAGGCCTCCTCTCCATACAGCCCTTCTCCTGCAGGAGCTCCAGGGTCTGTTACGAGACCAGGCGGTGGAGCCTGTGCCTCCCCACATACAAGGTCACGGTTTCTACTCCAGGTACTTCCTAGTACCAAAGAGAACAGGGGATCTCAAGCCTATTCTCAGAAATCTCAACAAGTTCTTACGGAAGGAAAAGTTCAAGATGCTTACTCTTGGAACACTTCTGCCCTACCTCCAGCAGGGAGATTGGCTATGCTCTTTAGATCTAAAGGATGCGTACACTCACATCCTCATTCATCCAGACCACAGAAAGTACCTCAGGTTCATTGTGGGAGGAAACCATTATCAGTACAGAGTGCTGCCATTTGGCCTCACCTCTGCTCCCAGAGTCTTTACCAAATGCCTGGCAGTGGTGACGGCCTACTTGAGAAATCAGGGTATCTTTGTCTTCCCCTATCTAGACGATTGGCTCATCAGGGGTCAGACGTGCCAGGAGGCCAGGCAAGCCACCCTCCGAATGATTTCTCTACTACAGCATCTGGGGTTTGTCATAAACTTCGCAAAGTCCACTTTGCTCCCCTCTCAAAACTTAGAGTTCATAGGGTCAAGACTAGACTCTCTGCAGGCAAAAGCTTTCTTGCCAGAAGACAGAGCCCAAAGACTGATGACCTTGGCAAACCAGTTTCTCAGCAGGTCACTGGTCTCCGCCAGGCTCTGCCTGAGGTTTCTTGGCCACATGGCTTCGACAGTGCATGTCACACCCCATGCCAGGCTTCATATGAGGCCTGCGCAATGGTGCCTCAGAACTCAGTGGTCGCAGGCCAAAGGGAGCCTCAAGAGACAGAGTAAGGGTGTCCAGACCATTCCTGCACTCCCTCCGTTGGTGGCTGCATCCCCCCAACTTACTGAAAGGGATGCCTTTTCAGCCACCTGGGTTCACAGTGGTATTGACCACCGATGCCTCTCTACAGGGCTGGGGAGCACACTGTCTGGTCAAGTGCACCCAGGGCCTGTGTTCTCCCTGGGAGGCCCAGCAGCAGATCAATCTACTGGAGCTTCGGGCTATTCGTTTAGCTCTCAAGACTTTCTCTCAAACCCTGGCTCACCAGTCTGTTTTAGTGCAAGCAGACAATCAGGTGGCCATGTTTTATGTGAACAAACAGGGAGTCACTGGGTCCAGGCTCCTTTGTCAGGAGGCGCAGGACCTTTGCTTGTTTGCGCTCAGGCACAACATGTTGCTCAAGGTGGTTTATCTCCCTGGCCAGGAAAATTACCTAGCAGACAGGTTGAGCAGGATTCTGCAGCCCCACGAGTGGCAGCTCCATCCCTTGGTAGTTCAAAAGATCTTCCTTAGATGGGGACTTCCATCCATAGATCTCTTTGCCAGTCCCCTGAACAGACAGCTGCCCAGGTTCTGCTCCAGGCAACCGCATCCTCTGAGACTAGTAGCAGATGCTTTTCTGATTTCCTGGTCCCAAGGCCTCCTATATGCGTTTCCTCCCATGCCTCTGGTGGCCCGAACCCTGTTCAAGATTCTAAAGGACCAGGCCTCGGTCCTTCTGGTAGCCCCCAGGTGTCCGAGGCAACCTTGGTTCCCACTTCTGCTTCAGCTAGCAGTGGATATTCCACTACCTCTAGGGTTGCAGCCCGACCTTCTTTCTCAAGACCAGGGGTCTCTTCTGCACCCCAATCTCAAATCTCTCAATTTGATGTCCTGGAAGCTGCAAGGGTAGTTTTGGCTCCTTGGGGCCTACCTCCTGAAGTTGAAGAGGTCGTCCTGGCCTCTAGGAAGCAGTCCACTAGAAAAACCTATGCCCTGAAGTGGAAGAGGTTTTCTGTGTGGTGTCAGCTGCGTACAGAGGATCCTTTCTCCTGTGCTGTACCAGTGGTGCTTCAGTACCTGCTGCACTTATCCAATCAAGGCCTTAAGTCCAATTCTGTTCGGGTCCACCTTTCAGCTCTAGCAGCTCACCACTCACTGGTGGAGGGACACTCTGTCGGTTCACCCCTTGGTGTCCTGGTTTCTCAGAGGTTTGCTCTTGCTCAAGCCTCCTGTCCGTCCTCCAGCTCCTGAGTGGGAGTTGAATCTCGCCCACCTTTTGAACCGATGGCTACTTGTCCTCTCCGCTTCCTTTCTTGGAAGACACTCTTCCTAGTAGCCTTAACCTCGGCCAGACGGGTGAGTAAGCTTCAGGCCCTGGTCTCTGACAAGCCTTACACCCGCTTCTATAGGAACAGGGTAGTCCTTAGGACTCATCCAAAGTTCCTCCCTAAGGTTGTCTCCTCTTTCCACCTCAACCAGGAGGTGGTTCTTCCAACATTCTTCCCTAGGCCTCATGCAAGCCAGGCTGAAGCGGTTCTGCATACCCTGGACTGTAGGAGGGCCTTATCCTTCTACCTTGACTGTACGCAGGGACATAGAAGGGCTACTCAGCTCTTCATCTCTTTTGACCCTAATAATTTGGGGTTAGTTGTGTCCAAGCGTACCTTGTCCATATGGTGGCTGACTGTATCACCTGGGCTTATAGGGCGGCTGACCTTCCCTTGCAGGGTCGGGTCACGGCCCATCGTGGAGTGGAGAAGTGGCCTAGTGGTTGGGGCAAGGTACTTCAGGCCGGAAGGTCGGGGGTTCAAATCCCACTAGAGGACAGCAACCTTGGGCCGGAAGGACTGGGGTTTCTAGTCCCACAGGGTACTCCTTGTGGTCTTGGGCAAGCCACTTAACTATTTTACAGGGAACATGGGCTATGGAGGGTTATCTCCAAGTTATAATGCCCTGTTCAATGTAATATCAGTTTGTTCAATGTAAACCGCACTGATGCAGAATAGCGTGGTATATAAGAGAATGTAAATAAAATAAATAAATAAATAAATCGTGTCAGGGCAATGGCTGCCTCAGTAGCTCATCTCCGCTCTACCGTTGGCAGACATCTGCAGGGCTGCAACTTGGTCTTCAAGCCAGACTTTTGCAGCTCATTACTGTCTGAAGAGGGAGTCCCGTAGGGACAGTGCTTTTGGCTAGGCAGTACTCCGGAATCTCTTTGAGGTTTAAGCAACTCCTGCCCTCCAGCCCTCCGTTGGGCTACCGGTGGAGGTTCTTTCAGTGAAAAGCCTTTCTTTGATGCTGGGACTAGAGGGAGTTCTCTTGTTCAGCCTGGGTTCCTTGGTAGCCCAGAGCTAGGGAGTCACCCATATGTGAGGACTGACTTCCTGCTTGGTCCTGGAGAAAGAGTAGTTACTCACCTGTAACAGGTGTTCTCCAGGAGCAGCAGGAATCAGTCCTCACAACCCTCTCTCCTCCCCTGGGAGTTGCAGTTGTACATAGTTTATTTTACATTTTTGTGTGCTGTTTTTTAGCTGTCATTTGACTGAGCAAGATGGCACCTTTAGGCGGGAAGGGGGCCGCGCATGCGTGCAGTATTCCTAAAGGCTTTCATAGAAAGCTGGGGAAATGCTCCGCAGGGGCTCCATCGACGTTGATGTCACCCATATGTGAGGACTGATTCCTGCTGCTCCTGGAGAACACCTGTTACAGGTGAGTAACTACTCTTTCTGCTCTGCACCCATTGTTGAGAGAGAGGTTTCTGTGGATGCAGAATATTTATTCAAAAAGAAAAAGTGAGAACGATAATGCAGTTTTTAACAGAATAAAATGAGTTATAATTTGGTCTTATAAACTGCTGTGGTTCTCACTTTTTGTTTTTATTCCTTGGTGTGCAAGCATCTTACATTTGCATTTCCTTAGTTTTTTATGGAATATATATTAACACCATGCTTGTGCAGTTTGCTGTTCAGGAGTTATGTTGGGTTTGCCAAACCCTTCTTGGTGTTTATTGGAGTGGGAGGTGCTGTTTTGGGGGTCACAGAGTTCCTCTCTTTTTTCAGAGGGTGGGAAGTGCTGTGTTGGGCCACCAAGTGGCTCTTGTTTTTGTGGAAGTGGGAGATGCTGCATGAGTGCTGTTGAGCCTATCTGTTTGGCATATTTAGCGGCATGTTTCCTAGACTCTGCCCTGGTAGCATATGAAAATAAGAACAAAAGAAATGCCATACTGGGTCAGACTAAGGTCCATCAAGCCCAATTTCCTGTTTCCAATAGTGGCCAATCCAGGTCACAAGTAGCTGGCAGGTTCTCAAAAAGGCATCCAGGTTCCATAATGCTCGTTCTGGGGTAAGCAGTGGATTTCCCGGGTCCTCTTTACTAATAGTTTATGGACCTTTCCTCCAGGAACTTATCCAAACCTTTTTTAAATCTAGCGGCACTAATAGCTTTTGATACATCCTCTGTTAACTAATTCCAGAATTTGATTGCCCAGGGTCGTAGACTAAATCCAGGGAGGCAGTTATATCCCCTTGCAGTAACCACATTTCAGCATGGCAAAATAGCTGCCAGTGCAACAAAGGCTACCCACTGAGGTGCCATTAGTTGCACTCAGCCGTTATGTTAGTTTCTGCTGAAAATGCAGATGCCTGTGTGTGAGAATTTTCTCTTGCCTCACTCTGCAGTAAAGTATAATTTTGGGAAAGAAATCCTTTAAACCCAATAGTAATGGGTAAAAGCATTTTTTTGACTACATATGTCTGTTTTTAGTTTGTACTGATATTCCCTACTTGGTGAAGATCTATCTCTGTTCTGCATATGTGTGATTGAGGCCACATGTTCTGATAGTATGGAATTTCTATGTAGGGAACTGTAGTAATCCTGCTTGTTTAGTCTTTTGAATAGGAATATGGATGTTCTAGTGCCCACTGCGGTATTTCTGGTGATGCCCTTTTCTGGGTACGCGCCATGTTGTGTGAGTTTTGGAAGTTAGTGGTGTTATGGATAGTAGATTTGCTCTATGGGTTTTGTACTCTGGGTTCTTGGTGAGATCAACTGTAAGGTGTTGGTTAGGGGTGGGGGTACTGAATATGTATTATTTTTTAGATTTGCGGTTTTGCTTTCTTTATGCTGCCAGATTGAAAAATTTTAAATATTATGTCAGTTCAGATTCAAGGAAATTTCAGATTTTAAGGGGACATCCCAGTTTAATTGTGTTTAGTAGCCTGATAGCTTCACCACTGCTGAGTTTTGGACTTTTCCAGCTCTAGCACAATCCAGTTCAGCATTTGAATTCATGGCTACCAGGATTACTTTATGTAATTCGTATATCTTCCCTCTTCATTAATTATCCAGTCAAAGCAAAATAAATCTGATGTGCAGATACTTATAATGGATTGTTTGGGGGGGAGGGACTGTTAAGTGGCTTTTTATTAATCAAATGTAATGCTTTATTATGTTTGTTTTATTGTAACATTTGCTTTACTAAATTGCATGAATATGTTTGGAAGCCACCTAGGATTTTAGATTGGTGACATACATTTTAAACAAAGTATACAAAATTTATGTAAACGATGTTGCACTGAATCTCCGCACATGACCCTGCATCATCCTCATTCTGCCCCTGGGGGGAGGTAGGTGAGAGGGGGCAGTACTGGGAGATGGAGGAAAGCAGAAATCTCAAATTGGGACCAGCATGGTCAGAGAATAAAATGGTCAAAAACAAAGGTAGAAGAGAATTTTATTTTCAATTTAATAATCGCACTTGGTGCCATCTTTATATTTTATACAGTACATGGAAATGCATCTCTTTCTATTTCTCTGGTATTGCATTGTATGCAGAACCTGACTTTTTAGGGTTGCAGTTTTATTGTTATTTTTAGGTTATGGTCACGTATTCTGTACTTGGTTGAGGGTCTGTGTTTTGAGTGTGTGACCAAGACTGGGTATTCTGTTAACATGAAGTTTGTATGTAGAGATCTGTACTGTAGTAATCTGAATTATTCAGCTTTTCAAATAGGTGTTGGATATTCCGGGGCCCACTGCAATATTTGCAATGATACTTTTTTGGATGGGCTCCTTATATGAGTTTTGGAAGTTGGTGCTGGTATGGTAAATTGCAGCTTGTCGTGCTGTGAGGGCTTGCGTGCATCAGTGATGCTGAGAGCTAAACTATCGGTAGTTTAACTACTGGCAGGGTCTCCCAAGATGGACAGGTCTCAGCTGAGGTTCCAGACCAAGACAAACCACCCATCTGGGCAGCAGCAAAATGGGATAGTGTTGACGGCGGAGGATCACATTTTTGTGACAACGGCAACAACACCAAACTTAAACTGTGTGGAAGAAAGGCCCGCCAATCTACTTTTGTATCTTGCCATGAAAACCCAATGGATAGTTACAACAAAACAAATTGTGCTATGGTGCTGGAAGATGAGACCCCCAGGTCGGAAGGCACTGAACTAGCTACTGGGGAAGAGCTGAAGACTTTTCAGAGTAAAGCCAGCGTTTATGATGTGGTTGGATCAAAGCCCTCGGGAAGTCTGACTGCTGATGTAGCTGCGCATGAAATGAGAGTCAGAAGCTGTAAAGATGTCTTACGCATTGGAGCATGGAACGTACGAAGCATGAACCAAGGGAAGTTGGAGGTGGTCAAGAATGAAATGGAACGTGTACAACTTGATCTGTTGGGTGTCAGCGAACTGAAATGGACTGGCATCGGGCACTTTGCATCAGATGATCACATGGTCTACTATGCTGGAAATGAAAGACAAAGAAGAAATGGTGTTGCATTTATAATAAAGAAGAAACTTGCAAGAACTGTAAAGAAATACAGTGCAGTCAGCGAACGCTTAATCTCTATTCGTCTACGAGGATTGCCTATCAACACAACTATAATTCAAGTATATGCCCCAACAACAGCTGCAGAAGAGAATGAAATTGAAGAGTTCTATGAACAAGTAAAAGCTGAAATTGACAGAACATGCAAACAGGATATCCTGATAGTCATGGGTGACTGGAACGCAAAAGTTGGCAACAAAGAAGAAGGCAGAGTAGTTGGAAAATATGGACTTGGCAACAGAAATGAAGCTGGAGAAAGACTGATAGAATTCTGCAAGGCCAATGATCTATTCATCTCAAACACCTTCTTCCAGCAGCACAAGCGGCGACTGTACACATGGACTTCACCCAATGGATTGTATAAAAATCAAATTGACTACATCTGTGGAAGTCAACGATGGAAAAGTTCTATAACATCAACAAAGACAAAACCTGGAGCTGACTGTGGTACAGATCATCAACTACTAGTATGCAAACTCAAGCTAAAGTTGAAAAAGCGCAAACCACTCATGAATGCATCAAAATATGACCTTGAGAATATACCACTGGAATTTAAAGACTGCCTGCAAAATCGATTTGCTGCTTTAGATACAAATGACAGAGCTCCGGAAGAGTTGCGGAATGACATCAAGAAGGTTGTGTTGGAAGAAAGCGAGAAGTCTCTACAAAAGGTGAAAAAGCAAAAGCGGCCAAAATGGATGACCGAAGAAACTCTGAAAATTGCCCAGAAACGCAGAGAAGCTAAAGCCAGAGGAGAAAGAAAGACAATCACAGAACTCAACAGAGATTTCCAACATGCAGCAAGACAGGACAAGGAAAAGTACTACAATGACACTTGCAAGGAAATAGAAGCAGAAACAATTAGAGGAAGATCAGCTTTCCTAAAGCTACGAGAGTTAAAGAAAATGTTCCAGCCTTGAATTGGAATGTTACAAGATGCTCAAGGTTCTATGTTGAATGATGCTGAGAAGATCAAGAAAAGGTGGAAGGAAATATACAGAGTTTTTATATGATAAAGATCAAGTGGACCAACAGCCGTTTCAACCTGTACCTTATGATCAGGAACCATTGGTGATGAAAGAAGAAGTTGAAGCAGCATTGAAAGCCTTATCAAAGAACAAAGCACCAGGAATTGATAGCATTCCTATAGAAGTATTGCAGCAAATCTGATGCAGCTGTTACCATACTTACAAGGCTCTGCCAAGAAATATGGAAGACAACATCATGACCAACTGACTGGAAAAGATCTGAGTTTATACCAATACTAAAGAAAGGTGATCCAACTGACTGTGGAAATTATCGAACAATCGCTCTGATCCCACATGCCAGCAAGATTCTTCTGAAGATTATTCAAAAGAGACTACAACCATACCTGGAACAAGAACTACCTGAAGTGCAAGCAGGGTTCAGGAAAGGGCGAGGAACGAGAGACATCATTGCGGATGTGAGATGGATCCTTGAAAAGACTAAAGAATACCAAAAGGATATCTATTTGTGCTTTATCGACTACAGCAAGGCTTTTGACTGTGTAAACCATGAGAAACTTTGGGCCACATTAAGAAGCATGGGTATACCAGAACACCTGATTATTCTCTTGCGCAATCTGTACATTGATCAAGAAGCAACAGTTCGAACAGAACAAGGAGAAACAGAATGGTTTAAAATAAGCAAAGGTGTAAGACAAGGCTGCATACTTTCCCCCTACCTGTTTAATTTATATGCAGAACAAATAATCAGAGAAGCAGGATTGTATGAAGACAACAGAGGTGTGAAGATTGGTGGAAGACTCATCAACAACCTTCGCTATGCTGATGATACTACATTACTGGCTGAAAGTGAAGATGATCTGAAACATTTGCTTCTCACAATCAAAGAACATAGTCTCAAAATGGGCCTGCACCTTAATGTAAAGAAGACAAAGATCATGACAACTGGCATAATCAACAGGTTCATCGTTGAAGGAGAAGAAATTGAAATTCTGAACAACTTTAACCTACTTGGATAAAGAAGCAACAAGCCGTCAAGAAATCAAACGACGCATTGCTCTTGGCAGAATGGCTATGAAAGACCTAGATAAGATTCTCAAGAGCAGAGATGTCTCTCTCCATACAAAGATTCAACTTGTTCAAGCCATGGTATTTTCAATAACATCATATGGATGTGAAAGCTGGACAGTGAAAGACAGACAGGAAGAAAATTGATGCCTTTGAATTATGGTGCTTGCGGCGAATACTGTGTATACCATGGACTGCCCGAAGAACAAACCAGTCGGTACTAGAGGAGATCAAACCGAAGCTTTCTTTCGAAGCTCAGATGACAAGACTTCGACTTTCATACTTTGGACACATCATGCGAAGAGAGAGATCATTAGAGAAAGACACCATGCTTGGCAAGATAGAAGGTCAACGCAAAAGAGGAAGGCCAGTAATGAGATGGATCGATACAATAACAGCAGCCACGGGTACCAGTCTGTCAACAATGAGCCACCTGACTGAAGACTGAACACTATTTAGGATAGCTATCCAGAGGGTCGCCATGAGTCGACTCCTACTCAACGGCACTTAACAACAACAACATGGTAAATTTGCTTTCTAGATCCTCAGTGACTTTGTTGTAGGGTTTTGTAATAGTTCACAATATACCTGGTACTTGAGAATGTTTGTTAGTGAGATGATCAGAATCTGATTTTTTTTTAAGGTATTGAGTTCTGTGGGTGAATGTCCTAGTTCTGCTTTGCACCCACTGTTGAGGGGAGAGGGTTCTGTGGATGCAAAATATGTTCAAAAAGAAAAAACAAGAACCATAAGAGTTATAATTTGGTTTTATAAACTGCTGTGGTTCTTGCTCTTTCTTTTAGTTCCTTGGTGTGCAACATCTTGCATTTCCTCCATATTATCTAATCGTTTTTTTTGATTTGGTTCAGTCCCTGACTAGAGTTTTGAGAAAGTCCTTCCCCCCCCCCCCCCCACACACACACACTACCGGGGGGTGGGGCGGCGCATCGTCTCATCCCTCACCTCAGGCAGCAGATTGCCTTGCCCCTACCCTGATAGCAGCAATACTGGAATAGACCTCTATGATTTTACAATAGCTTAGAGATTTGAAGGATGAAATAGTTGCTATGGTTCTGGAACATTTTGAACAGAAGTTTGAAAGAGTGCTGAGTAGACTTACTCAAGGTAGAGGAACGACTGGGCGTACTGGAGATTGAATACACTATTGAGAGAGAAGATATTGGGGAAAATAAGACGGTCCGCTGGCTGCAAGAAAAAGCAGAGTACCATGCAAATGGAGATTTTGGGCATTCCAGAAAGAGTAGAGCTCCGTTACCCTAGAGCATTTGTTTAAAGAGGTATTGGACAAGTGCTTTCCACTAGCAATTGCCTCTCCCAACAGTGACATTGAGCATGCACATAGGGAGACTAGGCCCAAACTGTGCTAGGAAAATGTCCCAGGGCAATCCTTGTATGACTGTTTCAGTAGCAAGAGAGAGCACATTGCCAGAAGGATGCTTGGGTGCATAGGGAGAAGAATAGCCAGCAGGACGAGGGAGGTGATAGTGGCTCTGTCTTTCATGAGACCTCATTTGGAGTATTGTGCAGTTCTGGAGACCACACCTTCAAAAGGATATAAACAGGATAGAGACTGTGCAGATGGTGGCTACCAAAATGGTCATTTGACCTTATGACTATCTCAATATGTACACTTTGAAGGAAGATGGGGAGATATGATAGCAATGTTTAAATTTATTTATTTATTTATTTTCTCTTATATACTGCGCTATTCTGCATCAGTGCGGTTTACATTGAACAAACTGAAATTATATTCAACAGGGCATTATAACTTGGAGATAACTATTTTACAGGGAACATGGGCTATGGAGGGTTAAGTGGCTTGCCCAAGGCCACAAGGAGCACCTGTGGGACTAGAAACCCCAGTCCTTCCGGCCCAAGGTTGCTGTCCTCTAGTGGGATTTGAACCCCCGACCTTCCGGCCTGAAGTACCTTGCCCCAACCACTAGGCCACTCCTCCACTCAAATACCTTTGTGGCATAAATGCACAGGAGGACAGCCTCTTTCAATTGAAATAAAGCTCTAGAACGAGGGGGCATAGGATGAAAGTGAATGGGAATAGATTCAGCAGTAATATGCGGAAATATTTTTTTATGGAAAAAGTGGTATATGCATGGAACAGTCTTCCAGTGGAGGTAGTAGAGACCAGGACAGTATCTGAATTCAAGAAAGCATGGGACCAACACAGAAGATCTCTAAAGGTAAAAAAGGGACTATGACTATAGTAGTTGCTATGGAAGGGCAGACTGGATAGGCCATATGATCTTTATCTGCCGCCATGCTTTTAAGTGCGTAAGTCCCATTCAGAATGCACCCATTAAAGCCAAGTTTAGTGCTAGTAGGTTTCCCAGCCAGATTGACGGTACTAGATCAGGGAGAATGTATGTTTTTACACTCCCCCCACAGATGGTAGATACTTTGAGAGACATCATGCTAAAAGTAGCGAGCCTGCAGAATCAGCAGCAGGTGAATTCTCAAGGAGAGCTTCCTCTTTGTGGCAGTACAAGCATGGACTCTGTGCTGAGGTTTCTGCCCCAGAGCATACAGCAAAGTCATTGACTTCATTGAAGGTACCCATTCATGATAATGTATTGAGGCATTTGGTCCCTGACAGTGCTGACCCGGGGGCCACTGGGGAAACTGCCATGGGGATAACAGATGAAATCACGATGAAGGGTGGCTACTGTGGGAGACAACAGACAGCTACAATGAAAGTTATCTTAGTCCCGCTTTTGGGGCCTCAGCAGCAACGATCACAACTACCCAATTCTTGAGCTGCGGTGGTTGTGGCCCCCATGGCTGGATCCTGCTGCTCTTATTTTCTCTGAAACAATGTGTAGGGACTGGTTCTCCAGGACCAAGCAGGAAATCAGTCCTCACATATGGGTGACGTCGGCGCCGACGGAGCCCTCGCGGAGCAATTTTCCCCAGCTTTCAAAGAAAGCCTTTGGGAATTGCAGCGCGCTTGCGCGGTCCTCTTCCCGCCCAAGGGTGCCATCTTGCTCAGTCTTCTTTTTTCCGCGGAGCCCTACAGACTTCGTCGGTGAATCCCCGCAGAAAAGTTGATTATTTCTCTATTTTTCTCTTTTTTCTTCGGTTCGACGCCGGTTCTTTTCCCGCCCGGACTCGCGACTCCGGTTGCGAGTCCGTCCCGTATTTTTCGTTTTTTTGTCCTTCGTGACAGATTTCGCGCCTTTTTCCTTTTTCCCTGGCAGCCCGGTCATTCGACCTCCCAGGGGCCCTTTTTCCCCCGATGGCTGCCAGCGGCTTTAAAAAGTGTGATCTCTGTAAGAAACTCATGTCTCTTACAGACACTCATGACTTCTGCCTCCGCTGCCTCGGGCCCAGATCATGACTCCATGATCTGTGTGCCTTGTGGCAAAATGTCCTCAAAAGCATTGAGGAGTCGGCAGCATCAGCGGGAGCGTATCTTCTCTGACTCCGGCCGGGCTCGGACCTCGTCAGAGGCTTCGACGTCTCGGGACTCTGGTCCGGAGCATCGTCGAAGTTCCTCTGAATGGGGGTCTCCTACCCGGGAACATCATCGGAAGAAGAAACCCGCGAGGGCGGGATCGGTGGACGCTCCTGGTTCCTCGAGGGCCAGGTCGCATAGCCCCGATTCCCGTCCCGGGTCCTCGGAGATGGAGAGGCCGTCAAAACATCCTCGACTCGAGGTGGACTTGCCCGCTCACGTGAGTACTGTTGTCCTCGTTGACTCGCCTCCGAAGGACCCGACGTCGGGCCCGACGCCGTCGGGGCCCGAGTCGGGGGCTGCTGGGTCTCCTGAGCTCGGACTCAGGTTGACGGCCTTGGAGAGCAGTCTGACTTCCTTCATGGACCAGCAGCGGGTATTGATCGCTGGCCTCGCCGGTGTTTCTGCCCTGACCGCCGGGACGTCGACCTCCAAATCGACCCCGGAGACCGAGCCGATCCTCGAGTCCATGAGGGCTCGAGTCGATCCTCGGTCGAGGTCTCCGGCCTCCCGTTCGGGACCGAGGTCGTCGACGCCGACTCCCTCGGCGTCGGAGCGGATAGCATCCGTGCCCGCCCGACCGGAGCCGCTCGACTCCTCCTCCGAGGAGTCGGCCTGGGAATCTGAGGACGAAGAGTCACCTGGTTCCTTTCGGACTCGGTGTGTCCCTTCGGACTCCCCCGAGTCCGAACCTCGGAGACGGTCCCCCCCGGAGGATACCCGGTTCTCGGACTTCGTGAGGGATATGGCCAAGGCCTTGGCCTTCCCCGCGGATCCCGAGGAGGAGCCTCGAGTCGAAGAACTCGATGCCCTCCAATATGACTCTCCCCCGAAGGAGGCCTTTATTGTACCGGTTCCTCCGATGCTGGAACGACTTCTCTTCCGCATGTGGGAGAGCCCGGCGTCGTCGCCGGTATTAAGCAAGCGGGTCGATTCCATTTATCGAGTCCGCAAGAGCCCCGGCTTCCAAAAGGCACAACTACCGCACCATTCCATGGTGGTGGAATCGGCCATGCATAGACTTAAGAGTCAAAAAATGCACACCTCGGTGCCCCCTGGTAGGGAAGCCCGAAGCCTGGATGCCCTCGGTAGGAAGTGCTTCCAGGGCTCTATGCTTGCTTGTCGAGTCCAGACTTACCAGCTCTACATGGGCATGTATCTCCGAGACCTGGCTAAGGAAATAGCCGGGTTCTCTGCTGGTCTCTCCGACCAACCTTTGCAGAGGTTCCAAACCTTGTCTACTGGTATTCGGGAGTGCTCCAAGTTTATTTCTCGAGCAGCCTATGATGGTTTTGAGGCTTCGGCTCGAGTAGCTGCGGCCGGCATCGGTGGACACTGCCAGGCTTGGCTTCAGACGTCCGACCTCGAGCCCTGGGTACAGGACAAGTTGGTCGATGTCCCCTGCCGAGGTGATAACCTCTTTGGCAAGCCCATGGATGAGAAGGCTGCACAAATCGAGACGGAGACTCTCACCAGAACTCGTCTCTCAAGGAAGACCTCTGCCCCTTCTCAAAAGAAGAAGGCCTCGGGGGAAAAAGCCCTTTTACCTGAGGAAAGGTGCTGCCTATAAATACTACCCTCAGTATCAGGCCTCAGCAGCTCCCCCACAGGGAAAGCAGGCCAAGGGACGGGGTAATGGGTCCCGTAGGCAGCAAGCCCCCAAGCCTGCGCCACCGGCCCCTGCTCAACAGGGTGGGGGTTTTTGACTTCCTCAGCATAGCCTCTCCCCCTCAGCTGGTTTCTCTCAGCACAGGAGGCCGGCTGGTCCACTTTGCCCAAAGGTGGTCCAACATCACCACAGATACCTGGATACTTCACATAGTTCAAAAGGGCTATCTTCTTCACTTTCACCAGGTACCTCCCTCCTACTTTCCAGGGGAGCCTCCCAGACTACCTTTGCACAGGGACTTACTCCTTCAGGAGTTAGCAAGTCTTGTTCAAGAACGAGCCGTGGAACCGGTGCCCCACCACCTGAGGGGCCAAGGGTTTTACTCCAGGTACTTCCTGATTCCAAAAAGAACAGGAGGCCTCAGACCCATCCTGGACTTGCGAAACCTCAACAAGTTCCTTGCAAAGGAAAAGTTCAAGATGCTTACCCTTGGAATCCTGCTGCCCTACCTCCAGCAGGGAGACTGGCTATGCTCCTTGGATCTGAAAGATGCGTATACTCATATCCTCATTCATCCGGACCACAGACAATATCTCAGATTTGTTGTGGGAGGAAATCATTACCAGTACAGAGTGCTGCCCTTTGGCCTATCCTCCGCACCCAGGGTGTTCACCAAATGCCTCGCAGTGGTGGCGGCTTATCTGAGACTTCAAGGTCTGTTTGTGTTCCCATACCTGGACGACTGGCTCATCAGGGCCCCATCTTCACCAGAGGCCGCTCAAGCCACTCATCGCACTGTGGCTCTGCTCCAGCACTTGGGTTTTGTCATAAACTTCGCAAAGTCCACTTTGCTCCCCTCTCAGAATCTCGAGTTCATCAGCGCCAGGTTGGACACACTTCAGGCGCGGGCCTTCCTCCCTCTGGACAGGGCCAAGCGGCTCATGGATCTCGCCGGCCACTTTCACAGCAATGCACTGGTCTCAGCCAGGCACTTGCTGCGAATGCTCGGCCATATGGCTTCCATGGTCCATGTGACCCCCAATGCCCGACTGAACATGCGTCCTGCTCAGTGGTGCCTTCGCAATCAATGGCATCAGGCCACAGGGAGCCTAGCGGACTCTGTGCAGATCTCCGACCAGCTGGTCTCCTCTCTGCGATGGTGGCTTCATCTACCCAACCTAGTGCTAGGAGTGGCTTTTCAGTCCCCTCTGCATTCTCAGGTCCTAACGACCGATGCTTCCCTCCTGGGTTGGGGAGCACATTGCCAAGGGTCATGTACTCAAGGACTCTGGACTCCTTGGGAGTCTGTTCAACAGATAAACTTCCTGGAGCTCAGAGCCATCCGCCTAGCGCTCAAAGCCTTCTCTCACCTGGTGTCCCTCCAGTCGCTGCTGATACAGATGGACAACCAGGTTGCCATGTTCTACGTAAACAAACAAGGCGGAACAGGCTCCTTTCTCCTCTGTCAGGAGGCGCAACGGCTATGCTCTTGGGCAGTCCGCCAGGGCATCCTCCTCAGGGCTGTCTATCTCCCAGGTCAAGAAAATTACCTGGCCGACAAGCTCAGCAGGATCCTCCAGCCACACGAGTGGAGGTTGGATCCGCTGGTGGTTCAGCGGATCTTTCTCAAGTGGGGCCTCCCCACCATGGATCTGTTTGCCAGTCCTCTGAACCGGCAGCTGCCCAGATTCTGCTCTCGACAGCTGCATCCTCTCCGGGTAGCGGCGGATGCTTTTCTAATTCCATGGTCCACCGGCCTTTTGTATGCCTTTCCTCCCATGCCACTGGTGTCTCGGACGCTCTTCAAGGTTCTCAGAGACAAAGCATCGATGATCCTAGTGGCTCCCCGGTGGCCGAGACAACCTTGGTTCCCGCTTCTGATGCAGTTAGCGGTAGACACTCCTCTTCCACTGGGATTTCAGCCCGACCTCCTGTCGCAGGATCAGGGGACTCTCCTACACCCCAATCTCCGGTCCCTTCATCTGATGGCCTGGCTGCTGAAAGGGTAGTCCTTGCTCCTCTGCAGCTACCTCCAGATGTGGAGGAGGTCGTCTTGGCCTCCAGGAGGCCCTCCACCCGAAGGGCCTACGCTCTCAAGTGGCGTCGGTTCTCCGTCTGGTGTACTCAGCAGTCTCAGGAACCTTTCTCCTGTTCAGCATCAGTGGTCTTGCAATACTTGCTCTCTCTCTCTAACCTTGGACTTAAGTCCAACTCGGTCAAGGTCCACCTCCGTGCTCTTTCTGCGCATCACATGCCGGTGGATGGTAGACCTCTTTCCAGCCACCCTCTGGTGGCTCGGTTTCTCAGAGGCCTCCTTCTCCTTAAGCCACCTTTGCGCCCGCCAGCCCCGGACTGGGATCTTAATGTGGTTTTGCAGCGGATTACCTGTCCGCCCTTTGAGCCTATGGCTACCTGTCCGCTACGTTTTCTTTCATGGAAAACCTTGTTCTTGGTAGCCCTCACTTCTGCTAGACGCGTTAGTGAGCTGCAGGCCCTGGTTTCTGATCCTCCTTACACTAGGTTCTACAAGAACCGGGTAGTCCTACGGACTCACCCTAAATTTCTTCCCAAAGTGGTTTCCCTTTTTCACATCAACCAGGAGGTGGTACTTCCGACCTACTTTCCCAGGCCACACTCCAGCCGAGCTGAAATGGTCCTGCATACCCTGGACTGTAGAAGGGCGTTGACCTTCTACCTTGACCGTACGCGGGAGCACCGAAAGGCTGTTCAGCTCTTCATGTCTTATGACCCCAACAAGTTAGGGCTCCCTGTCTCCAAGCGTACTCTGTCCATCTGGATTGTGGACTGTATCGCTTGGGCTTACGAGGCAGCCGGCCTCGTGCTGGACGGTAGAGTCACAGCTCATCATGTTCGGGCGAAGGCTACGTCGGTAGCTTACCTCCGCTCTGTTCCATTGGCAGACATCTGCCGGGCCGCTACTTGGTCTTCAAGCCAGACTTTTGCAGCCCATTACTGCCTGGAGAGGGAGTCCCGCAGGGACAGTGCTTTCGGACAGGCAGTCCTCCGTAACCTCTTCGAGGTATAGGCAACTCCTACCCTCCGTCCCGGTTGTTGGGCTACCGGTTGGAGACATACTCAGAGAAGATTCCTTCCTTCTGTGCTACTGACCTTGAGGGAGCTCATTTTTGTGCTTAGGGTCTCCGGTAGCCTTAAGCTTGGGAGTCCCATATGTGAGGACTGACTTCCTGCTTGGTCCTGGAGAAAGCGTAGTTACTCACCTGTAACAGGTGTTCTCCAGGAGCAGCAGGAATCAGTCCTCACAACCCTCCCTCCTCCCCTTGGAGTTGCAGTTATATGATTTTGTTTTTGCTAATTTTTGCTGTCTTTTAGCTATGTCATCTGACTGAGCAAGATGGCACCCTTGGGCGGGAAGAGGACCGCGCATGCGCGCTGCAATTCCCAAAGGCTTTCTTTAAAAGCTGGGGAAAATTGCTCCGCGAGGGCTCCGTCGGCACCCATATGTGAGGACTGATTCCTGCTGCTCCTGGAGAACACCTGTTACAGGTGAGTAACTACGCTCTTTTGAATAAGCTTAACAAACACTTGATAAGACTTATGGTTTTTTCCTCTCTCGTGTTGGGTATTAGTTGGGACATTGGAGGTGGGAGGAATGGGATGGAATCTGCTCTTGTTTCTATGTTTGGAGTGTGGTTGGGTGGGGTATGGAGTGAGGTGGGCGTAGATGTGCGGAGAGTGCTTATTTTGTTGTGGATGAGTGTTAGCAGTTTGGTGTGAAGCCAGGAGATGCAGCTCTTATGTATGAGGCATTGTATTTGTTGAGAACTTGTATGCTGGGGTGACTAGCAAGTTGATGGGCAGGATATGGATGGGCTATTGGTAGGGGGAGGTAATGGTTAGTGCAATGTTTCACGATTACCTATGAAAGAAACCTTTGTTTGAGATAATAAATGTGGTAGAGATTAGACTTACAGTTACTGTTTTGTTTGCTGTTCTGTTGGTTCATTTGGGAGTAGCAATGGATGAGTGCATGCTGTCAATGCAGAATGGAGATATATATGTTCCTATTGGAACTCTGAAGATTCGGATGGGGTAAGGGTTAGTTGGGGTATTGGTGAAAGATGATACAGACTTCTTGGGAGATTGGATTCCTGGACTCCCCCAAGGGATGGGGATGGTACTTAAAATTTTTACATTGAATGTTGGAGGCCTTAACAGCCCCATTAAACAAAAGTGCATATTAGCTTACTCAGCAAAAAGAGTACATATTGCCATTTTACAGGAGGCATGATTGGAAATGGAGAAACTAAAAACTGGGTGATGTCAGATTTCTTTAACTTTGCATCAGAATCTTTCTGTATTAAATGTCTATGCACATTAATACAGGTAGTGGGAGGGTATGTGAATTGAGTTCTCTTTGAGCACCAGAGGACCTTTTCTAAGAACTCTCCAAGATTAAACCTTTATGTAAGGGTGTGGTGGAATTTGGGTGAGTAGATGCTTGGAATGCCTTGAACTCTGATTACACTCACTGCTGTGCTAAAATTCTCATTTAGATATGTTATTAGTCAAGAAAAAGAGCCTTAGCTAATGTAGCTTCAGTTGGAGTTTCCATCATAATGGTGAATGACCACATTAGTGTTTGTTATTGGCCTTGGGGAGGGATGCTGCAATGTGACATGAACTGCAATGGAGAATGAGCGATAAGAAGGTTCAGGATCAAATGAGTAGTTAGTGGGCTGAATATTTAGAGTTTAATTTCTGCAGGTCTGTTATGGGGCAGGCTGCTCCAGTTGGCAGCACAACTGAAGAATCACAGAGGCAGAGTTGTGTGCACTTCAGGAGGAGCCAGGAGGCACTGCAACAGCAACACATGAGTGTTAGTGTAAAGACTTATTGCAGGTAGATGGAGGTGAAACGTAAGATTGATGCTGCTGAAATTGATTACATTGAATTTTGTTATGATTAATTAAACACAGCTTTGCGTAAGATATTAACTTGGCAGTTGAGGAGAATGCAGAGCAGTAGATTTGTTAGTGAGGTTTATGACAGTGCTGGGATGAGTAATAAAGATAGTATGGGTATATCTGCAGTGTTTTTAAAACTTCTCCACATTATATCCTTCTGAAGCAAAGAATAATCCAGAGGCCCTCAAACTCTTCCTGGATAAAGCAAATCTGTAATCACTAGCGGAGCAACAGAGGCATGCCCTTAATAGGGACAACTCTGATCTCCAGGAACAAGCAGGAATGAGTCTTCACATATGGGTACGTCAGTACCGACGGAGCCTGCGCGGGAACGCTCCCCAGCGTCCAATCAGAAAGCTTTTGGGAGCATCCCTCTGCGCCTGCGTGCTGCCTTCCTGCCTTTTCAACTGTCTCTCCTCAGTTTTCGTTTTTCCGCGGAGCCGGCAGGACATCATCCTGTCACCGCAGAAAATATTTTTCTTTAATTCTTGTGGTCGCGGCTGTTTTCCCGCCTCCACCGGTACCGCCGGTGGGTTTTTTCTTTTCTTTTTCTCAAACTCAGGGAGAGTTTTTCCCTCAGTTTCTGTCTTAAATTTTTGGGCCTGCAAGGCCTCTCCATCATGGAGCCTTCTTCTCCTAAGAAGTGCCTTAACTGTGGAAATACAGTTTTCTTTTTAGACTCCAATAACTGGTGTCTAACCTGTTTGGGTCCTGACCCTTCTCCTCTGGAGCCATTAGGCTACAATTTTATGAGAAGAGATTCTCTATGTCGAGTTTCCCTCGATACCGAGTTCCCTTCCAGTGTCAGGGCACCGACCATTTCTTCTCTACAGGATCAGGTAACCCACAAACACTCTGTTAAGACTAGCCAATCCTTGAGTGGTAGGTCTCATGCCAAGCATGATGACGGCTCCGGCCTTGCCCTCAAGACCCTATTGGCTTCACAACCCCGGCAGGAGTCTTCAGTCTCCAAAGCCTTTCAGGGGTTTCAGGTTGTTCCTGGGGCTCAGCCCTCACAGAACATACCTGAGCCATGCTCGGTGGTGGCATCCGCTTCGAGCGGTACCGATACCCCGGCATCGGCACTGGTGTTAAGTGATCCACTCTTCACCAGGGATCGTCATCTGGCGTTCTCGGTACCTTCGGGACCGATCGATACGTCCCAGATTGACTTTCCAGTATCGGCAGCATCGCCGATACGACCACCGACGTCGGTACCCTCTAGGCATGCATCGATAGACTCGCTCCCTTCGATGCCGAGTCTGGAATCGATATCTAGTCTGGAAGACTGGGTACCGACGCGTCTCGGAACCGACGCTTATCGATTCCGGATGCGCGGTACCAAGGATACTCACCAAGGGATTTTGGTTACCTCGGTACCGTTTGGGCGGCCTCCGATGACTGCTTCGATGTCGGTATCACCTCCGATTCCGGCGCAGCTAACGGTATTGGTATCGATGCCGGTTCCTGCAGTAACATCGGGACCAGCTACTTCCATGCCTTTCTCACCAGGATCGCTCCTTTCTATACCTAGTTTGGAGTCTATACCTGGCATGGACGATGCAGTACTGACTGTCTCAAGTCATAACCGCCAGTACCAGTATCCATCCATTATGGTTCCTTTTCTGCACCGGACCAGTACATCCTCCGGTGCCCAGGCTACTGCTTCAACTTTAGCCTGTCCAGGGATGGTTCCCATTGGAGATCCTTCTTTTCAGAAATTTCTCCTTGACATGGCAACATTCCTTGCTATTCCTATCCCTGGCTATGATCCTACACAAGGCTCTTCTGCAGAAAAGGAAAATATACTGCTTCCTTTACATCATTCTTTGCAGGATCTTCTTCTGAGAATATGGGAAACACCTTTAAGGGTTTCCTCACCTTCTACAGCACCTGATCTTCTGTATCAGGTGCCCCCCTCTCCAGGGTTTCAAAAGACTCCACTTCCCCATCATTCCATTGTAGTGGAATCAGCAATGAGGAAGGTAAGAAGCAAGAAGAAGCATTCTTCTTATCCGCCAGGTCGTGAATCTAGAACACTGGATGCCTTTGGACATCAAACCTTCCAAACATCTATGCTGGCAACAAGGATTGTCTCTTATATATTTTATATGAGTCTGTCCCTTCAGGAGGTCACAAAGCAATTATCTCTTTTGACTCCTTTTCTATCAGAGCCCAAGGCTGCAGACTATTCCCTACTTCTTAGTCATAGCCAAAATATCTCTTGGTTTCTTTCTCGTGCTTCCCTAGACTCTTTTGAGTCTGTTAGCAGAACCTCTGCTATAGCCATAGGAGCATGACGTAGAGCCTGGCTCCAAGCTTCAGACTTGAACAGATGGGCACAACAGAGACTGGGTAATACTCCTTGTACTGGAGAAAATCTCTTCAATAGGGAGTCTTTACGTCAGGTTGTTCATTGCTCCACTGACTTCCCTGTTTCTGAGGGCTATCCTAAGCCTTCTCCTTCCCCGGTAGGTAGGAAATGCCCTACCAAACCTTCTTTCCCTAAAAGAAGAAGGTTTTATTCTTCTCCTGCCCATCATACGGATGTTCCCAAACAAGGGAAACCTCGCTCTGATCTGAAGAATCCAAACTCAAGCCAGGAAAATTAACCCTCACTAGGGTTCTAATTACTCTTTTTATAACCTACAGTTCACTTCTCAGCAGAAGTTTTTCACTGTTTTTTCATTAAAACTCTACACATGAATTCCTGTTTTCCCAGGACATCCACTTGTTTTTAGGTAGGCTGAGCTGTCAGGAGTTTCATGTCTATGGGTCACAGGGTTTTCCTTCTCTCTCTACCATGAAGAGAGGTTTGCCAACTATCTCATGATAGTTTTCTCCTGTACCACCATGAATTTTTTCCTTCTGCAGACTTACCATATGGCAAGTCTCCCTCCAGCTCCTATTTTTCTTTAGTATGAGTGCTACCATACCACTGGAAGGCTTTCTTAGCCTTTCTAGTCTACCTGTCCTTTCTAGTGTAGAGTTTTCTCTGGAATAACCTCCCTGCTTTCATTGGGCAGCTCATCAGACATGATCAGAATTTTCCCTCTTGTTCTCTCTGTTACAAACAGAAGAATTCTCTCTGCTGTTCTTTTCAGCAGCTGCCCATGCAGGAGTTCCAGTGTTGGACTACTGGTACTTTTCTACGAGTTCCAGTCTCCTCGTCCACTACTTTTTCTCTGGCCTTAGTAGTGCTTCCAAGATAGTGCTCATCTTTCTTGGATAATCCTTATCGCTTCTTTTCTGTCATCTCCAAATCTCTGGAGTTGGCAGCATAACTGAAGTGGCAGCTAGTTTTCTCCAACAGCCACTTTTATTTCCCAATTCTCCTGCATAGTGCTCTCTGCAATCCTACTGAGAAGCTTTCCACTATGGGCCCTTGCTAGAGAGCATGGGAATTTTTCTCTAATTACTATCCTATATGGTTGAAAAAGGCTTCCTCAGTCATTCCCCATGACTGTAGGGGTTCTTTACACCCTTCTATTTCCTTTTAATAAAGGACATAAGCCTTCTCTATGTGACAGTCTAAAGACTTACCCAGTTTCTACAGGAAATATGCTCTTTTCCTTGCAGCTTGTTCTCATGGTATCCTATTCCTTCATGGACAACATATATTTAATTAAACAACGCATTTTCCCCCCCCCCCCCCCATTGTCTCTCAAGTGGGTCAACCTGGTATCTCATCCTCTGCGTTTCTGTCCATTTACCATGTTAGAGTTCTACCGGACTCAAGACTTGCTGTTACAGACTGATATTATTTATTTATTTTATTTGGGAAACATTTGTATACCGCAGCTTCCAGTGATCAGCTGCGGTGATTTCACACAAACGGTTACAAGTTATTCAAACTAAAAACAGTGGTTACATAGTTATGCCAAATAGAATTATATACAATAGGTCAGAAATCAAGAAATATACATTTCGATTTGGGGGAGCAAATATATCTATATACAATAGTGCTGAAATGATACAAATGTATGGGATTATGGAGTATGATAGCTGGTGGCTTGGGTTATACTAGGTTGTAGTACTCTTGGAAGAGGTGTGTTTTTAATTTTTTTCTGAAGTCAGATCACTGTTTGATCACATGTGACTTGGTAACTGATTCCAAAGTATGGGGGCAGAGAAGGTGAATGCCCTGCTGCTTGTGCATGCTTTCATGTGTCTTATGTTGGTAGGGACGGTGAGTGAATCTGAGTTGTTGGTTCTTCTGGATCTGTTGCTAGATTGTCTGCTGATGAGGTTAGAGAGGTAAGTAGGGGCAACGTTATGAATGATCTTGAAAGAGGTTATCAATATTTTGTATTTTGCGTGGGCCGTTATGGGGAGCCAGTGCAATTCCATTAAAGTCGGTGTTATGTGCTCTGAAAGGTTCATCTTCTTAATAATCCTGGCTGTGACATTTTGTGCCATTTGCAGAATGTTTAATGTGTTCTTCGGGAGACCCTGTAGGATGGCGTTACAGTAGTCCAGGTGTGGTGTGATGAGCGCTTGGACTACAGTTCTGAAATCTGAGTCGTCAATGAGGTTGCGCAGCGGTTGGATGACCCTTAATTTATGAAAGATGGCCCGGTTTGTTAACGGCAAGTGTTTTTCCATCTTTAAGTTATTGTCAAGAGTCACCCCAAGGTATTTTATTTCGCTCTTTATGTTGTACGTGTGGTTATTTAATGTGATTGTGTTGGGAGTTATCAAATCAGGTTTTTTGGATATACACATTATTTCTGTTTTTTTGTGGTTTATTGACATGTTATTATGTTGCAGCCAGTTTTGCAGATCATGTAGGCATTCTTCAAGGTGGTTGTACTTTGGGTTATTTACATCTTCTTGAGTAATAGCATCACGTCATCCGCATAGATGTGGTAGTTGATTTTGTGCTCCTGGAAGATCGTACAGATAGGTTTTAGGTATAAGTTAAAGAGTAGGGCGGATAGTGCAGATCCTTGTGGTATTCCTTGAGTTTGTGGGAAAGGTTGAACTTTTTCGTTATTGTAAAGAACCTGCTGCATTCTGTCAGTTATGTAAGAGCTAAACCATCGTAGAGGAGTTCCTGAAATCCCGATTGAAGCCAGTCGTTCTATGAGTGTTTTGTGGTGGACAGTATCAAAAGCTGCCGTTATGTCTATAAAAATCAGGATGAACATCTTCTTTCTGTCCTCTAGTCCTTTGAGCAGAGTGTCTAATAGTACCAAGAGCAAGGTTTCTACACCATGATGCTGTCGAAAACCATATTGATGGTCATCCAGGGCTTTCCATGTGTCTAAATGATCTTGCAACTGTAGTAGTACTGCTTTTTCGATAATCTTCGCTAGGAATGCTATACTAGTGATTGGGCGGTATGATGTTGGGTCTTCCTTGTTGAGTGAGTTGTTTTTTAGAATTGGTCTTATTATGGATTTTTTA
Organism: Ichthyophis bannanicus; assembly: GCA_033557465.1. Lineage (NCBI taxonomy): Eukaryota > Metazoa > Chordata > Amphibia > Gymnophiona > Ichthyophiidae > Ichthyophis > Ichthyophis bannanicus. The sequence continues at coordinate 1,371,418,958 of CM066031.1, forward strand.
AGCTGAGCTGGCATTATACCCTGTTGAAGTGATTGGTTGACAATGTGGGTGATGTAATGAGCTAGTTCTTGTTTGGTTGCTTTGATCCAGGCTGCTGGGCAAGGGTCAAGTGGAGAAGTGGTAGTGTTTAGTGCTGTGATTATGCTTATTGTTTGTCTGTCTTTAAGTTTCTGGAAAGCATTCCATTCCATTCTTGTTTGTTATTGTTGATTGTTGAATGGGGCCAGGCAGGTTTTGATTTGGGGTGTAAAGCATTTGAACTGTAGGGTTCAATTTGTTGGCATAATGGCCCGCTAGGGTTTGAGCTTTGATCGACGTATTTGTGGTATCCTCATAGGTTGCTTTAGTAAGGGTTTTAACTAGATCAAATAACTCTCTAGGCCTGTTGAGAGCTTTGTTCAGAATGTTGGTATGATAAGATTTCTTAGCCTCGTTGACTTCGATTTTGTACTTTGCAAGGGTTGAGAGGTATTCTGTTTTGAGTTCTTGTGTTTTCGCTTTTCTCCATTTCTTTTCTAGTTTCCTGAGGTCTTTCTTCATCCTGTTCAACGTTGATGTGTACCAAGGTTCCGATTTGGATTTTGTCATCTTTTTGGTTAGATTTGGTGTTTCAATCTTTCTTTCAGCTACTGGTTCTATCGCTTTGTTCCAAAGGGTTATAAGAGTTTCTAGTTCAGTCTGTTCAGTGTTCATGTGAGGATCCTATTAGTTGCTCTTTGTTGTACTTTTGGAATCTCCTTCGTGCTTGTGTTGTGTTATTACTTTGGTGGTGTGACGGTTTTATTGGCAAGTAGGAAGTGAATTTTATAAGATGGTGGTCCGACCAAGGAACTTGTGTGATTCTCAAATCTGTTATGTTATCTAGTTGTTTACGCTGTTCATTGGGTATGAAAACTAGATCAAGGATGTTTCCCTTGTCATGTGTGGCATCATGTATTATTTGTTTATAGCCTAGTTGTTCCATGGCTTCCAGAAAGGTGTTAGCCTGAAATGATGGTATAGAGGCTAGGTTTAAGTCTCCCATGATTATTTGGTATTTTTTGGTTGTGGTTGCTGATATTATCTCTATTGTATTGGAAAGGGTTTCATTGTGTGAAGTGGGAGATCTGTATATGAGACATGCTAAATGTTTTACTCTCAAGCTTTAGAATATCGAGACCATCAATGGATTTTTGTACTGTGTTTTTTAGGTGTAGGTAGTCTTTAGCCATGATTAGGACACCGCCACCCTTTTTGTTGGTGCGAGGGCAGTTATAGATCTTATAGCCTGGCTTGATTATTTGGTTGATAAAGACTGGGTCTTTTTCAGAGAGCCAGGTTTCAGTCACGCAAAAGATGTCAGGATTTTCATCTGTGATGACATTATGGATGATGTGGGTCTTGTTTCTTATGGATCTGGCGTTTATCAGAACATAGGTACAGGGGGGGGGCGGAGCCCGATGTCCAGCGGGATGGTCGCATAACGCTGAGGCTCCCGAGAGGCCTACTCAGAATCCTGAATTAACACCGGACATACTTGAATTTCTGCTCTGATCTTGCCGGGGCACATTGGTGAGATGGCGGGGACCAAACCCACGCGCCTGGAATTTGGATCTCCAGCGGCTTCTCACGGCAAACGCTCCAAAACCGAACCCCCGTCCCCGCAGAAGGGGCTGGCTTTGCGCGAGGGCCCCGAAATGCAGCAGGAAATCCTCGCAGAAATTAGAGGGGTTAAGGACCTCGTGCAGTCAAACGGTGAAGCACTCCGAGCGCTGCGGGAAGATCTTGGTGTACTGCAAGGCAGGCTAGAGGGGCTCTCTTCGCGTCAGGACAAAATGGAGAGCATATTAGACTCCCATGCGGTCCGGCTGTCCAAACTCGACAAAGTTGAACGTCAGGTGCGGGCCCTTGCAGAAAGAAGTGGAAGATGGCAATAATAGAGCGCGCCGCAACAACCTACGACTCGTGGGCATACCGGAGGGAGCGGAATCGGGAGACATGAAGGAGTTTTTATGTAAAATCCTCCCTTCCCTGCTCCAAATCACCTTTACCAAAGAATTGGAGATCGATCGCGCTCATCGTGTACCCACAAACATAACGCTCAACAGGAAGACCCCGCGGCCTATCATTTTTCGACTTTTGAGATATCAACATGTGGAACAAATTCTCAGTGCCTCTCGGGCAAAGGGCCATATGGAGTTTGAGAGCCACAAGATCTCCTTCTATCCTGACTTGGCTAAACCCACGGTCGACCGCCGAAAGCGTTTTCTGGAATTTCGGCCGAGGCTTCAACAACTACAAGCACGCTATGGCCTGATGTACCCGGCCAAGCTCCGAGTCACGCTTCACAATCAGACAAGAACATTTGAGGACCCTGATCTACTAGCGGAGTTTTTGGATTCTAAAGAAGCCGACTTGATGCGTTGACTTCCAGAATATTCCTGCCAGTACTCTCATATCCGCTGTACCTGCCATATTGGATTTACTGCGGCTCAGCAAAGAGTCTGTCGAGGGCGGTTTGTTGCCTTATTTTTGATGATACCTGTGACCCGACTCCATCTACCCATTGTAGCCTCGATGAGTATCAGAGACAGTGTTACTTATGGACTCTGGTGTTTCTTTTCCTTTTATTATGTCTCTATCTTCCTCTCTAGGGCCTCCTCCCGCAGACATATGGTCGCCATATCATTGGGGGTTTTGCTTCTTCTCTAAGTTACTTTGGTACATACTTTTCAATATGGGTGTATTGGCCAGCATACTTGGTGCTTATGTCATTATTGTACAGATTCTGATTATGTTGTATGTTTTCAAGCGCCCTTACCTAAAATGTCTATTATCGATTGATGGCACCATGTAAGATTTTCTCATTGAACGTACAAGGAATCAATAATCCGATAAAACGGAAGAAAATCCTAAGCTATCTAAGTCATGAAGCTGTGGACCTGATTTTCCTCCAAGAAACGCATTTAAATTCGAAGGAAACTCTCAAACTCAATATTAAACCTTACATGGTGGCTGCCTATTCCCCAGCCGTTTCTAGGAAATGTGGGGTTGCCATACTGGTTAGGAAATCTCTGCATGCTACTATTATTGCGACTAGCTCAGATACAGCAGGTAGATGGTCCAGAGCTCACCTCAAGATAGGTAACCTTGCAGTTACATGTATATGCCTTTATGCTCCTAATGTGGATGACCCTGCCTTTTTTGCTACCATTGCTCAGGTTGCGCAGACCTCTGCTAATACTACATTATAACAGGGGGGGATTTCAATTTAGTTCTTGATCCCCTGATTGACAAATAGCCGCCTAGGACAAGTGGTCCCCCCAAGAGTCACATCACGCTTACCTCTGTGATCAAAGATATTGCTTTAGTCGATCTATGGAGGTTACTACACCCCAATGAGCTTGCCTTTACCTTCTTCTCTTCCCCTCACAAATCCTAGTCTCGTATGGATTTCTTTCTAATATCAAAACTGTTAGTTCCTCAGGTGGACGCTGCAAAGATTCACTCCCAATATTTCAGATCATGCTGCTATTTCTTTTCAATTACACACTACTGCACTCCAAGGGAATTCGGGGGCCTGGTTCTTTGATAGAGCCTTATTAACTCAGCCAGAGTTCCAGTTAGAAATTCGAGCAGCCATACAGGATTACTTCCAGACCCTGGTACTCTAGGGGGATCTGGACACCCCAACAGCTCTTCTCCGCAGCTCGTTGGAAAACCTTTTCGGATTTACAAAGGAATTTGCGTTATCAGCGAAACATTACTTTCAATTGATGCAGCTTCAACGCTGCCTCAAAAGTGCTCCAATCATGTCGCCTTCTGTCCCTACTGAGGACGGGCTATTAGAACTAATTCACTCTATTAGTAGTACACATGGGGTAGCCTCTAATTTTTATAAACTATTATGTCAGGGTACAGATACTGCCACTTGTAGAGTCCAACAAGCCTGGGAGCGCGAACTGCAAACCACTTTACCCCCTGTGCAATGGAGCGTTTTCTGGAGCAAAATAGTGCGGGTTTCCCGATCTGCCTCAGTCTGCTAGGGACCAGTGTTGGTCTTGCCATACTGATGTGGGAACCCTCGCTCATGTTATTTATGAATGTTCTCAACTACAGGTTTACTGGGGGCGGGTCTGGGGTCGTATTCAATTTATCTTACACCTTCACGAGCCTCTTTCTTGGAAGACTGTGGGACTCCGCTCAGTGGCGGAGGTCCCCTCTCTTCCTAAGAAGGGTCGCTTTCTCCTTGATTTCATGCTGGGTATAGCCATATGTTTAATCACGAGGACTTGGAAGGATAGCTCTCGACTTACTGTCAATGAATGGTGGAACCTCGTCTGCTTATATAGTAAATATGAGCAGATATCTCGGAGAGCTATTCTCCATACCCAAACTCATTCTCGCTTGTCTAAATGGCAGATGCTCAATGATTATGTACAATCTGCTCATTGCTCCGACATGTCTGTTTAATGTACACTCATCATGTTTCAGATCACCGTTAGGCTTTGTAACACAATAATGTCAGTACACGCCCGCTTCGGGAATGATTAGTTTTCTAGAGAAGAAGCAGGGGGGAGGGGGGTGGCAGGGGTTTACTTTGGTGTATGTATCACATTCTATGTATGTATTTGTCTTTTAGCTGTATGTCTTCCTTTCCTTTGTTGTTATAAAACGAAAATAAAGAATTAAAAAAAAAAAGAACATAGGTACAGGGGATTTGATTTATTACGATTGGTTGGGGTTGGGGGTTATTGTGTTGTGGAGTTACTTGTGAGGGCTTTGGATGTCTTGGATTTGAGTTATGGTATGGCAGTATGTGAAGTCTGGATCAGAATAGTCAAGCCACTTCCATCAAAAGCAAGGGGTACCCCAAGGATCCTCGTTATCCTCATTACTATTCAATATCTACATGCAGCCCATCTGCAGTATCATAAGATCGTTCAACGTAAATTGCATGATATATGCAGATGACATTCTCTTATACATGCCTTTCTCCACAACTCACATGGACCTGACCCCACTCACAGATTGTTTCAATGCAGTCTCAACATGGCTCCAGACACAGAACCTACGCATCCAACATAAAAAAACAGAGGTCCTTTTCATCACCAGAGACTACAACTTTACTCCTCCGTCCCACGTCAGCGTCAAGGAAGCTGATTTGCAAACTAAAGATGCAATAAAATACCTGGGAATTACTCTGGACCAACATCTAGACATGAAACGCCACATAAGCAACATAGTCAAAGCCATCTATTTCAAAATATGCTCACTCAAACACCTACGCTCCCTGCTGGACCCAGAAGATTTCCGAACCATATACCAAGCGCTGATCCTGCCGCATTTTGACTTTGCAAATGCCATCTTACAAGGTCTCCCCCAATCCACACTAACCCCCTTACAGTTGGCCATGAATGCCGCAGCTAGGGTCCTTTACGGAGCATCCAGAAACGACCACGTGACTCCTATTCTCAAACAGCTGCACTGGCTACCGATCCATGGGAGAATCACCTTCAAATCACTTCTATTAGCATTCAAGGCAATAAAGTGTACTTCATCCTTCTCACTCGCGCATCTTATCCACATGGTCCCCCCCAACAGATCCAGAAGAACAACAGCTGTAAACTTGCTTGCAATACCAAAGGCTTCGACAAAGTCCAACACAAAAACCACAAACAGGGCATTCAGTTTTTACGTCCCCAAATGTTGGAACGCTTTACCCCCCGACATTAGGGCCATTACCAATCTATATCAATTCAGGAAGGCTCTCAAAACCCACCTTTTCCTCCAATACTTCCCAGACAGCAATTGAACTAGATATCCCTCCCAAGAAATGACCCAATCTAGAAAGGCCCTTACAATTTTTATCTGCAGTGTAGATAGCTTATGTATATAGTTAACTCGGTTATCCAAGTTTGTACTCCTGTTCATTGTAAAAACCTGACAGTTGTCGTTAGGGTCGTTATGTTATGATGTAAACCGCGCTGATCCTAAATAGCGCGGTATATAAGAAACTGTAATAAATAAATAAATAAATGGTATCTATGTGTAGAGTTTGGGTGTTTTGTGGTGGTAGTTCCATTGTGTAATTTTGTGTTGTAAGGGTTGTTGGGGTAATGTGAGTTAACCAGAACATGAGTTGGGAGTGAGAATGTAGTATATAAATACAATGGTTGCCATATGTATGGGATATGGTTTTGTACTTTTGTTAAATACAAGCAGTTACAAGTTGATCGGTATAGAAGAAAAAACAGAACTAACACATTAATGAGCTCCATTTTCAATTTCTTTTGCAGTGGAAATCCTAACAAATCTTCATCTATATGGGGGGTTCAAATGAATTGGGTATACAGTAAGACAATATAGATTTAGTTAGTTACCTTTGACATTATAAGCAGTGTTGTAGCTGGTAGGTAGAGATACTCTAATGTTGATATTTGACTTGAGTACAGCAGCAATGTTAGTATTTAGAAGAAAGCTGGATGGTCGATACGCTGCAAAACTGCTTATTAATTAGAAAAGCAGTTGCATTCAGGTCTCAACAATTTTCTTGGATCGTTTCTTAGGACCACCACCTAAGGGCCACGCCAAAGGGCCCTCAGGCGCGGGCCCGCCGGAATGGCGCTCAAACTTTTAAATGTTGGGCGTCTGCCCCGATTGGGCAGCATGCCGGGAAGGTCGGTGTCCTGCCGCTGGATGCTCTATCCCCAGGGGGAGAGCAGAGGATGGTGCCGGGCTCTTCTGCCTTGCGCCGGAATGGCGCTCAAACTTTTAAATGTTGGGCGTCTGCCCCGATTGGGCAGCACGCCGGGAAGGTCGGTGTCCCGCCGCTGGATGCTCTATCCCCAGGGGGAGAGCAGAGGATGGTGCCGGGCTCTTCTGCCTTGCGCCGGAATGGCGCTCAAACTTTTAAATGTTGGGCGTCTGCCCCATTTATATATATATATATATATATATATACACATATCTATATATATATATCCCTGTATATATGTGTATCTGTCGAGATGCCTCCTTATAAGTAGATATGTATTTGCATACTTATCTCTCTAACTGTCTAGGCTTATAAAGGTTTATCTCCAGGAACAAGCAGGAATGAGTCTTCACATATGGGTACATCAGTACCGACGGAGCCTGCGCGGGAACGCTCCCCAGCGTCCAATCAGAAAGCTTTTGGGAGCATCCCTCAGCGCCTGCGTGCTGCCTCCTCAGTTTTCGTTTTTCCGCAGAGCCGGCAGGACGTACTCCTGTCACCGCAGAAAATTTCTTTTTTAATTCTTTAATTTTTTGTTTTCTTGTGGTCGCAGTTGCTTTTCCCGCCTCCACCGGTACCGCCGGTGGGTTTTTTCTTTTCTTTTTCTTAAACTCAGGGACTGTTTTCCCTCAGTTTCTGTCTTAATTTTTTGGGCCTCTAAGGCCTCTCCATAATGGAGCCGCCTTCTTCTAAGAAGTGCCTTAACTGTGGAAATACAGTTTTCTTTTTAGACTCCAATAACTGGTGTCTAATCTGTTTGGGTCCTGACCCTTTCCCTCCGGAGCCAATAGGCTACAATTTTATGAGAAGAGATTTTCCATTTCGAGTTTCCCTCGATACCGAGTTCCCTTCCAGTGTCAGGGCACCAACCATTTCTTCTCTACAGGATCAGGTAACCCACAAACAGTCTGTTAAGATTAGCCAATCCTTGAGTGGTAGGTCTCATGCCAAGCATGATGACGGTTCCGGCCTTGCCCTCAAGACCCTATTGGCTTCAAAACCCCGGCGGGAGTCTTCGGTCTCCAAAGCATTTCAGGGGTTTCAGGTTGTTCCTGGGGCTCACCCCTCACAGGACATACCTGAGCCATGCTCGGTGGTGGCATCCGCTTCGAGCGGTACCGATACCCCGGCATCGGCACCGGTGTTGAGTGATTCACTCTTTGCCAGGGATCGTCATCTGGCGTCCTCGGTACCTTCGGGACCAATCGATACGTCCCAGATTGCCTTTCCAGTATCGACAGCATCGCCGATACCACCACCGACGTCGGTACCCTCTAGACATGCATCGATAGACTCGCTCCCTTCGATGCCGAGTCTGGAATCGATATCTAGTCTAGAAGACTGGGTACCGACGCGTCTCGGAACCGACCCTTATCGATTCCGGATACGCAGTACCGAAGATATTCACCAAGAGGTTCTGGTTGCTTCGGTACCGCTTGAGCAGCCTCCGATGACTGCTTCGATGGCATTATCGCCTCCGATTCCGACACAGCTACCGGTATCGGTATCGATGTCGGTTCCTGCAGTTACATCGGGACCAGCCACTTCCATGCTTTTTTCTCCTCCATCGCTCCTTTCTATGCCTAGTTTGGAGTCGATACCTGGCATGGACGATGCAGTACTGACTGCCTCAAATCGTGACTGCCAGTACCAGTATCCATCTAGTGGGGCTCTTTTTCTGCATCAGACCAGTTCATCCTCTGGTGCCCAGGCTGCTGCTTCAACTTTAGCCTATCCAGGGATAGTTCCCATTGGAGATCCTTCTTTTCAGAAATTTCTCCTTGACATGGCAACCTTCCTTGCTATTCCTATCCCTGGCTGTGATCCTACTCGAGGCTCTCCTGCAGAAAAGGAAAATATAATGCTTCCTTTACATCATTCTTTGCAGGATCTTCTTCTGAGAATATGGGAAACACCTTTAAGGGTTTCCTCACCTTCTACAGCAACTGATGTTCTGTATCAGGTGCCCCCCTCTCCAGGGTTTCAAAGGACTCAACTTCCCCATCATTCCATTGTAGTGGAATCAGCAATGGGGAAGGTGAAAAGCAAGAAAAAGCATTCTTCTTATCCGCCAGGTCGTGCATCTAGAGCACCTGATGCCTTTGGACGTCAAACCTTCCAAACATCTATGCTGGCAACAAGGATTATTTCTTATATTTTCTATATGAGTCTATCTCTCCAGGAGGTCACAAGGAAATTATCTCTTTTGACTCCTTTTCTATCAGAGCCCAAGGCTGCAGACTATTCCTTACTTCTTAGTCATATCCAGAATCTCTCTTGGTTTCTTTCTCGTGCTTCCCTAGACTCTTTTGAGTCTGTTAGCAGAACCTCTGCTATAGCCATAGGAGCACGACGTAGAGCCTGGCTTCAGACTTGAGCAGATGGGCACAACACACTGGGTAATTCTCCTTGTACTGGTGAAAATCTCTTCAATAGGGAGGCTTTACGTCAGGTTGCTCATTGCTCCACTGACTTCCCTGGTTCTGGGGACCACCCTAAGCCGCCTTCTTCCCCAGGAGGTAGGAAATGTCCTACCAAACCTTCTTTCCCTAAGAAAAGAAGGTTTCACTCTTCTCCTGCCCATCATCCAGATGTACCCAAGCAGGGGACACCTCGTCCTGCTCTGAAGAATCCAAACTCTAGCCAGACTCAGCAAACCCAGCAACCATAGGTTCCTGAAGGTCGCAACCTACAGTTCACTTCTTCTTAGCAGAAGTTTGTTCACTTTTTTTTTTCCTTTAAAGCTCTACACATGGTTTCCTTCCTTCAGGACATCTTTTTCCCTCCTAGATATGCTGAGCTGTCAGGATATTCATGTCTATGGGTTACAGATTTCTCCTCTTCTTCCTACCAAGAAGAGAAGTTAACAACTATCCCATGATAGTTTTCTGTCCCAACATGAACATTTTTTCCTTCAGCAGACTTACCATATGGTAAGTCACCATTCAGCTCCTGTTTCTCTACCCTCTCATCCAGGGTTCCCCCTGAATGAGTGGTACCATACTGCAGAGCTTCTCTGCCTATCTCCAGGAACAAGCAGGAATGAGTCCTCACATATGCGTACGTCGGAACCGACGGAGCCTGCGCGGGAAAGCTCCCCAGCTTCCCAGTAAGGAAGCTTTTGGGGCCTCCCACAGCGCATGCCTTCCCGCCTTACTGACCAGCTCTCCTCGGTTCTTCTTTTTCCGCGGAGCCAGCAGGTCGTGTTCCTGTCACCGCTGAAGAAATTATTTTAATTTGTTTCTTTGACCGCGTGTCTGCCTTCCCCGATTCCGGACCGGTACCGCCGGTCTTTTTTCATTTATTTCTTTAAAAAAAAAAAAAAAAATTACTTTTTCCTCACTTGGTGTGTTTATTCTGTGAGGCCTCTAGGCCTTCTCAGATTCTCCCTCATGGAGAAACCAGCCTCTGGTTTTAAAAAATGCACCAAGTGTACCAGTACTATTTCAGTCACAGATACCCATGAATGGTGTCTTAAATGTTTGGGGCCTGACCATTCCATTCCGGATTGTCCATCCTGCTCTCTGATGTCCAAACGGGGCTTACAGAACAGAGCAGCCAAGTTTCATATGCTGTTTTCTGCGGATACTCCAGCATCAACATCCTCCAGGTCTTCCTCTCCTGATGGATCTCAGGTAACCAAACATTCTTCAGGCAGGTCCTCAAAGGGCAAATCTCCCTCTTAGCAGCGAGAGGCCCTTGGGTTTGACCCTGAGGACCCTGCCCCAGCCAAACAACCCCGGCGGGAAGCTCCGGCTTCCAAAGCTCCTCCTATGGGGTTACAGGTAGACATCGATGGCACGGCCTCGACCGATCACCTGTTAGACTGCTCTGGGGTACCGGCTAACACCGGTACCGACATCCAGGCAGTTGTGGCGTCTATGGGTACTACGGTACAATCCATGCAGCAGGCCATACTGGCTTTCATTAACGCTGCAACGCCCTCGGTACCGCGCGACAATCGGTTCCGACTCCGGTTCCGGTACCACAACCGATACCGGTACCCAGAGCATCTACTTTCAGTAGTATGCCGGTTCCGGTCTCCGGTTCCGGAGATTTTCTCGATACCGATCCGGTTCCCGGTACGCCCGATGTCGATACCGGTCGGTACACGTATCGATCTCTGGAAGCTAATAGGCGGTACTTTGAATCTTCTGAAGATTCTGATACCTCAGATGATTCTGCTGATGTCTCTTTTACTCTTCCTGAGGAGCCCTCTTCTCCAAAAAGGAGAATGTCTCCTCCAGAGGATTTGTCCTTTCAAGACTTCATTATTGAAGTAGCTAAAGGACTCTCCATATCTGTAACCTCTGAAAAGGAACCTAGAGCAAAAAAATTGGATATTTTAGGATACTCTAAGGTTCCCAAAGAGGCAGCCACCTTACCCATACATGAAATTCTTCAAGAACACATGATGGACTTGTGGGAGGCTCCTCTCACCCTATCTCCACATTCTCAACGTTTGGACACCATGTATCGGGTTCCTCCTTCTCCTGGTTTTCAAAAAACACAGCTCCCTCACCACTCTATTGTGGTGAAGTCTGCTATGAAAAAGATAGAGTACCAAAAGGCACTCTGCTACCCCTCCAGGAAGAGAATGTAGGACTCTGGATGCTTTTGGTAGAAAAATCTTCCAGCTAGCATGCTTATTGCCAGAATCAATTCATACAGCCTCTATATTGGCATGTTTTTGAAAGAGATTGCACTGAAGATACGTCATTTTCTCCCCTTTATCCCAGAGGATAAAAAGGAGGAGTTCCTTCTTTTGCTAAAGCAAACTCAAGATGTTTCAAAGTTCTCCAACAGAGCAGCCTTTGACTCTTTTGAGGGAGCTAGCAGAGCCTCCGGCATTGCCATAGCTGCTCGCAGACTTGCTTGGCTCCAGGCCTCTGATTTGGAACCCTGGGTACAAGAAGGCTTGGGCAATCTGCCCTGTACAGGTGAAAATCTGTTTGGCAAGGAGTGGCAAATCAAAGCCACTCAAATGGATGCAGAGAATGCTGCTTTAGATAGACTTTCTAAGTCTACCTCTACCCCTGCCAAGAAAAAACCTTTTAAGAAGCCTTTCTATAAAAAGACCAGATTTTTCACAAATACTGGCCAGCAATCTTCCCAAGTTCGCTTTGCTCCTAAGCGTCAGCAATCTAAACAGGCCAGAACAAAGTCTACAGGGGCTGCTACAGTCCAGCAGTCCCAACCCCCTCAGAGTTTTTGACTTGATTCGAGAGAACTTAACCTTTCTGGCTCTGCAACAACCAGAGCCTCTCACCATTCCAGGAAGGTTAACTCATTTTGTTCCCAGATGGGAACAAATCACATCAGAACAGTGGACCCTCTCTATCATCAGAGAGGGCTACAAACTACATTTCTCCAGCCTTCCTCCCCATACCATGGTGAGACAATTCAATTCTCCCCCATCTCTCCTGTACCTGTTGGGCCAGGAGGTGACCACTCTTCTCGCCAAAAGGGCAATAGAAGAGGTTCCTCTTCCTCAACAAGGGTCAGGTTTTTACTCCCCTTATTTTCTCATTCCCAAGAAAACAGGGGGGTACAGACCCATTCTGGATCTCAGAGAATTGAAAAAATTTCTATACAAGGAGAAATTCAAGATGCTTTCTCTAGGCACTCTCCTTCCATACCTACAGAGTCAGGACTGGCTTTGTTCTCTAGATCTCAAGGATGCGTACACACATATACTCATCCATCCATCCCACAGAAAATTCCTACGGTTTCTGTTTCAGGGAAAACATTTCCAATACAGAGTACTTCCCTTCGGTCTAGCCTCTGCTCCAAGGGTATTTACCAAATGCATGGCAATAGTAGCTGCATTTCTACGCACTCTGGGAATCTTTGTCTTCCCATACCTGGACGACTGGCTCATCCGAGCTCCATCTCAGTCCGAGGCTCAGACTTCCCTGGACCACACCAGACGCATACTGCAGTATCTGGGACTCGTCATCAATCTGCCAAAGTCTCAACTCACCCCTACTCAGTCCCTAGAATTCATAGGGGCCTGGCTAGATACCACCACTGCAAGGGCCTATCTTCCTCAGGCCCGTTGCCACCGTCTAGTGCACTTGGCCTCTCAAATTCAGTCCAGAAGCCACTTGACTGCCAGGGAGATGCTACGACTGCTAGGCCACATGGCATCCACAGTTCATGTGGTGCCTTATGCTCGCCTACATATGAGAGCAGCTCAATGGACTTTGTCCACCCAGTGGACCCAAGCATCAGGAGCTCTCTCAGACCAAATAGCAACCTCAAAACGTCTTTTTTGGTCTCTCCAATGGTGGATATCCACTCAAAATCTGTTGTTGGGGGCCCCCTTCCAACCTTTGTTACCCCAAGCAACTCTCACCACAGATGCCTCCCAAACAGGTTGGGGAGCTCATCTCCAAGACCTCTCCACTCAGGGCACTTGGTCTCCACAGGAGACCACCCTTCATATCAACCTTTTGGAGCTGCGAGCAATTTTCCTTGCTCTCAAGGTCTTTCATACCCTCCTCATCAACATGACAGTCCTTGTTCATACCGACAATCAAGTAGCCATGTTCTACATAAACAAACAAGGAGGGACTGGCTCTCTGTCGCTTTGCAACGAAGCTCTAAAATTGTGGGCCTTCGCCAGAGAGCATCAAATCCATCTCCTGGCAGTATACCTCCCAGGAATCCAAAACTCTTGGGCAGACAGACTCAGTCGAGTTCTGCTTCCACACGAATGGTCCCTGCACATGGATCAGGTACTCAGAATCTTTCAGAAATGGGGAACCCCGGACATAGACCTGTTTGCAAGTCCGTGCAATGCCAAACTTCCCCGGTTCTGTTCCAGAATTCCGTGTCAGGGAGCTCAGGCCAAGGATGCCTTCCTCCTTCATTGGGGTCAGGCCTATGCCTTTCCACCCATTCCTTTGATTCCCAAGACTCTATTCAAATTTCAGAGGGATCAAGGATCTATGATCCTCATAGCTCCACGCTGGCCACGCCAACTGTGGTACCCTCTACTTCTGCATCTCTCCCAGGCACCCTCCCTTGATCTGGGAGCTGCTCCAGACCTTCTGTCTCAAGAGGAGGGGACTTTGTGGCACCCAAACCCCAAGTCCCTTCACCTCAGAGCTTGGTTACTGAAGGCCTAGACCTTCAAGACTTCAATCTTTCTCAACAGGTGAAGGATATCCTCCATGCATCTAGGAAACCTTCCACCAGGCGTTCTTATGCTTTTAAATGGAAAAGATTTTCCATTTGGTGTGCTGAAAAGGGTCTTAACCCTCTAGCACTACCTTTGAATTCTTTACTCGAATATCTCCTGCATCTTTCCAATGCAGGACTTGAAACAAATTCTGTAAGGGTCCATTTGAGTGCTATTGCAGCATCTCTTCAGCCTATCAATGGACAACCTGTTTCCTCTCATCATCCTCTTATTGCAAGATTCATGAGAGGTCTAACTTTAACTAAACCTCCCATTCGGCCTCCTCCGGTGGCATGGGACTTAAACGTGGTTCTTGGTCAGCTTATGAAGCCACCCTTTGAACCCTTAGCCACTACCTCCTTGAAATTTCTTTCCTGGAAAGTCATTTTCCTTATTGCAATCACTTCTGCTCGCCGCATCAGTGAACTGCAGGCTTTAGTGGCTAATCCACCTTATACAAGGTTCCATCATGATAAGGTAGTCCTTAGGACAAATCCTCACTTTATGCCTAAAGTGGTCTCACCTTTTCATCTTAATCAAGAGGTATATCTACCTGTCTTTTTTTTCCAGCTCCTCATGCATCCAGTGCAGAGAGGAACCTACATACGTTAGTTTGTAAAAGAGCTCTTGCCTTTTACATCCACAGGACACAGCAACATCGAAAGTCTTCTCAACTTTTTGTTGCTTTTGATCCTTCTCATTTAGGACTTCCAGTCTCAAAAAGAACACTGTCCAATTGGATTGCTCAGTGTATTTCTTTTGCTTACCAGAGTAAGAACCTTTCTCTGGAAGGCCATGTCACAGCTCACAATGTGAGAGCCATGGCCACATCTATGGCTCATCTTCATTCTGTATCCATCGATCAGATCTGTCGAGCAGCCACCTGGGCCTCGGTTCATACCTTCACAGCCCATTACTGCTTGGACAAGGACTCCCGCCGGGATGCCTTGTTTGGTCAGGCTGTCCTCAGACACCTGTTCCATTCTTAAACAGCTCCTGCCCACCTTCCCTGAATGGATGCCTGAGATCCATAGGAAGATGAGGAACCCTTGGAGGGGGATCTCCCTGGCATCTTAGCTAGGGAGTCCCCATATGTGAGGACTCATTCCTGCTTGTTCCTGGAGATAGCACAGTTACTTACCTGTAACAGGTGATCTCTGGGAACAGCAGGAATTAGTCCTCACAACCCACCCACCTCCCCTAGGAGTTGTATCTCTCTCTCTCTCTCTCTCTTTCCTTTCCTCTCTCTATTGTCTCAGCTTTAAACTCGAACTGAGGAGAGTTGGTCAGGAAGGCGGGAAGGCAGCGCGCATGTGCTGTGGGAGGCCCCAAAAGCTTCCTTTCTGGGAAGCAGGGGAGCTTTCCCGCGCAGGCCCCGTCGGTTCCAACGTATCCATATGTGAGGACTAATTCCTGCTGTTCCCAGAGATCACCTGTTACAGGTAAGTAACTGTGCTTTCTTTCCAGTGTAGAGTTTTTTCCTTGAATAAATTCTATGGACAGCTTATCAGACAGGGACAGGAATTTTTTCCTCTCCCTTTGTCTGTTTTCTCTGTTTTACACAGGAAGATTCTCTCTGCTGTCTCTTTCAGCTGCTGTTCTTGCAGGAGTTCCAGTGATTGAACTACTGGTACTTTCCATAAGTTTCCAGTCTGTCTTCCACTACGTCTGTCTAGCCTTAGTAGTGCTTCCAAGATAGTGCTTCATCTATCTTGGATAATCCTAATCACTTCAGGCTGCTCACACTATCTTCTTTTCTTGCCATCTCCACCTCTTGGATTTGGCAGCACATCTGACCTAGTCAGTTTTATTTCATAATTCCCCTGCATAATGCTCTCTGCAATCTTCAGAGAAGCTTTCCACTATGGACCCTTGCTAGAGAGCATGGGGTTTTGTCTCTAATGACTATTCTATATGGTTGGGAAAGGCTCCTCGGTCATTCTCCACGACTGTGAGGGTTCTCCACACCCTGTTATCCCCTGTTATAACACAGGATATAAGCCTTTCTTCATGAATATCCAAAGAGTTTTCAAATCCTGCAGGAATATACTCTTTTTTTTTTCCTTGCAGCTAGTCCTCATGGTATCCTATTCCTTTATGGACAGCACATATTCTATTAGCAACGCATGATACCCCTTGTGTCCCTCCAATGGGTCACCCTGGTATCTCCTCCTATGCGTTTTCTGTCCATTTACCATGTCAGAGCTCTTCAAGACTCAGGACTTGCTGTTTACAGACTGATATTATCCTCTGTTTTTCACGCTACCTTCCTGGTTATTTCACTGGATAGCATTCCTGCACCTTTTTACTCAGGAGGAATAGATTCTCTATATAATTTCTCAAGTAGGTTCCACCTGCTTGTTCTTAGATGAATCTTTTTCCTTCACATCTTTCATGTGAATGTTCTTATGGGCATATCTCTATCTGCTTAGTTGCAGACATCTATCCTCAAACATACATGTTCATGTATGTATATATCTCTATATACCTCTATAGATACCTATGTCTGTAAGCTGTGTGTGCATATGTTATGCCCCTATATATATATATATATATGTATGTATCTTTCGAGATGCTCCTTATAAGTAGATATGTATTTACATACTTATCTCCCTGTCTATGCTATAAGGATTTTACCTTCCTAGAAGTTCCAGACAGTGGGCTTACATATGTTCATACTGTCCCTCAGTAGGTCGGGGGCATTATGCACACAACCACTACTGTGGTACTAACAGCTCCCACTTTACTCTAGCTCTCGCTATCCTTGAAGCACCATGCTTCAATCTCTTTCCTATCTCTCACCAGCTAGGAAAGACAGCGTAGATCTTCAGTAGTTTGAGGTTTCAGCCCTTCACACAACTGTCCTCCTTGGGAATACGGGCTTTTTTCCATACCCCTTCTCCCTCCAAGTCTGGGCTGGTTGTCCAAGTCGGTCAGTCTTCCTCTTTTACTCCTAAATGTTAATGCCTCTGTAGCTAAAAGAGTTTTCAGCTTTTTTCCATAAAGCTTTCCACTAAAGACCTGCCATTTTATACTACCCCAGTTGACGCCTGGTCACCTGCCAATTCCAAGTTTGGACCTTCACCTTCACTGCCGTGAGGTCACCTTGAGGATTCCTCTACTGCATCTCCAGTAGACTCCATCAAGCTCTCTACTTCCTGCAATCCAGTAGGTAACGTCCATATTGTGATTGCTTATTCAATATTTTTAATGGTACTTATCATACATACCAAGGACTCCTCCCCTGTAGTCCTTAGGTTAGCTGTTTTTTCCTACAGCTCCTCTCTTTTCAACTCCTACCCACCATCCCTCATGGGATGCCAGAGATCCATGTGTGGGAAGTGCGGTCCTGTTCCAGGGACACACGTTTTATGGGATCTCCCCCTGGCATCTACAGCTAGGGAGTCCCCCATATGTGAAGACTCATTCCTGCTTGTTCCTGGAGATAGCACAGTTACTTACCTGTAACAGGTGATCTCTGGAACAGCAGGAATAAGTCTTCACAACCCACTCACCTCCCCTAGGAGTTGTCTCTCTCTATCTTTCTTTTCTCTTTCTCTCCCTTTGTCTCAGCTATGAAACTCAACTGAGGAGAGACAGTTGGAAAGGCGGGAAGGCAGCACGCAGGCGCTGAGGGATGCTCCCAAAAGCTTTCTGATTGGACGCTGGGGAGCGTTCCCGCGCAGGCTCCGTCGGTACCAACGTACCCATATGTGAAGACTTATTCCTGCTGTTCCCAGAGATCACCTGTTACAGGTAAGTAACTGTGCTTTATCCAAGTTGATGCGTGGCGTTGTTTCAACTTGGATAACAGTTAGTTGATTAGTAACAAGACGTGTGCAGCATCAAAAACCCTTTTGGGAATGATCCCCTGAAGACATTTAAGTAAACACTTTTGAGGAATGATCCCCTGAAGAAACTCAAGCGAGTGAAACTCGATGAGGCGCCGGTAGAAGGTGTTGGGAAGAAGAAGAAGTGGGAAGAAGATATAGAAATGGGAAGAGGATATATAAAATATTAAGATAAGCATTTTCTCACACGGAAATGTACTAGACCAGAAAGGGAATAGCATTTGATTGGTCCTTGATGCAAACAGGCACTGATAGTTCTGACGGATTGAAAGTCAGTAAAAATAGTGCTGTGGAGTCTGAGACCATTCTATAATATTTAAGTGATTTCTTCATAATTATTTGAAAGTGAAGTTGTTTTATTATTTTAATCATTCTTACCCATCATGATAGGGGTTTGATACTTATAGGGTGAATTGGCTATCTAGCTGAGACACAAGGGTACACGGCATGTCTGTCCTCATTCTCCACTTTAATTTGCATTGGCCATTGAACCATTAGCCTATATCTTAAGAGAGATTCCTGATATATTTACCTGTTTTAGGGGGAATGCCGCATCAGATGTCTCTTCATGCTGATGATACACTAATCTTTGTTTGAGATTCTCAAAGATCCATTTCCTTGCTGCTAGAGGTGTTGTGGAATTTTTCAGAGGTCTCTGGTTTTAAAATGAACCTCAGTAAATCTGAGGTCTTACAGATGAGGGATAAGTTTACGCTGCATCCTGCTGTCTTACTCTTTCAGATTGCCTTGGCAGGTATTACTTGTTGTTAAGTGCCATTGAATCGAAGTAGACTCCTGGTGACCCTGTGGATAGATGTTTGTGTTGTGGTTCTCTCCTAGATGTTTTTGGTAAGTTATTACTTAGGGATTCGTATTTTGACCCAGCTGGATGATCTCTTTCAACTTAATTATTCTCCGCTGATTCATGACGTTGCGAAGGACTTATATAGGTGATAGGTGCGGACTCTGAGCTGTTTGGGAATACTTGTGACTATTAAGATGGTTATAGAAATTGTTGGTTTATATGTTTACTCAACTTCCTATTGCTGGTCTGATATCCTTTCTACTTGAAACAGAACAAAGACTTAGTAAATTTGTGTGCAGGAGGAGGGAGCGGGGGAAAGCTTGTCTGAGTTGGCACCACTTGGCTTTAGTGGTTGATGGTGAGGATTATCTTGCCAAAAATTGACCTTGTATTATAAATATGCTTAGGGTAATTAGATACTACTGCATTATGCCACCAAGTGCTCACTGGGTAAAGATGGAGCGCAGGGTTGGCTGGCCCGCCAAATCTTTTTTTGAAACAGTGGGAGAACATAGTAAAGAGGTGGAAGGGATTCTGTTTAAACATATATACTGCTAAGTCCACTTTTGCAGGTCTGAGGGCAAGTAAGGGAAACACATAAATTGCAGGTATGTTTATTTCTGTGACTAAAGTTGAAGAAATTTTGTCATTTGGTGATAGGTTTTAGAGAATTATGGCGGGCTTGGAAGAATGACGATCCATTTTAACATTTAGTGGATGAGAATGCCACATCTCTCAACAGCATTTGCAGAGGGAGGGTGATATTAGGGCTTCCTTTTTTCAATGTTTTCAGCTGCATTATTTGTTGAGACACATAAGATATGCCATACTGGGTCAGACCGAGGTCCATCAAGTCCAGTATCCTCTTTCCAACAGTGGCCAATCTAGGTCACAAGTACCTAGCAGTTTCCCCAAAAGACACAGGTGCCACAATGCTTGTTTTGGGTCAAGCAGTGGATATCACGGGTCCCCTTTAATAATAGTTTATGGACCTTTCCTCCAGGAACATGTCCAAACCTTTTTTAAACCCAGCTACACTAACAGCATTTACTACATCCTCCGGTAACAAATTCCAGAGTTTGATTACACGTTGAGTGCAACATTTTTTCTTATTAGCCTTAGATAGGCTACCCTGTAGCTTCATTGCATGCCCCCTAGTCTTTCTATATTTGATGGCATAAACATTCGATCTATGTTTACCCGTTCCACTCCTTTCATTACTTTGTAGACCTCTATCATATCTCCCCTCAGCCATCTCTTTTCCAGGTTGAAGAGCCCTAACCTTTTTAGCCTCTCCTCATAGGGGTATCGTTCCATCTCCTTTACCATTTTGGTGGCTCTACTCTATACCTTTTCTAATAACGCTATATCCTTTTTAAGATACAGCGACCAGAATTGCACACAATATTCAAGGTGTGGTCGCACCATGGAATGATACTTACAGAGGCATTATAATATCCTTTGTTTTATTCTCCATTCCTTTCCTTATGATACCTAGCATTCTATTTGCTCTCTTGGCTGCCACTGCACACTGGGCGGAGGGTTTCAACATGTTATCCACGATGACGCCTAAATCTTTTTCCTGGGTAGTGATTCCTAATGTGTAACCTTGCATCATGTGAACATAGTTTGGGTTGTTATTTCCTAGATGCATAACTTTGCACTTGTTCACAATTAAATTTCATCTGCCATTTGGATGCCCAGTCTTCCAATTTATCAATATCCTTTTGCAATTTTCCACAATCCTCATGGGTTTAGCAATTTTGAATAATTTTGTGTCATCTGCAAATTTGATTACCTCACTCGTTATTCCCATTTCCAGGTCATTTACGAATATATTAAAAAGTAGCGGACCAAAGCACAGATCCCTAGGGTTCTCCACTATTCACCTTTCTTCATTGGGAAAATTGGCCATTTAGCCCTACCCTCTGCTTTCTATGTTTTAACCAGTTCCTGATCCACAATAGTACACTGCCTCCTAGCCCATGACTTAATTTCGCCAAGAATCTCTCATGAGAGACCTTGTCAAAGGCTTTCTGAAAGTTCTGATACACTATATCAACTGACTCACCTTTGTCTACCTGTTTATTCAAACCTTCAGAAAAACATAACAGGTTAGTAAGACAAGACCTTCCTTGGCTAAAGCCATGTTAGCTATCTCCCATTAAACCATGACTATCTACAGTACATGTTCAGTAAGTTTGTTCTTTATAGTGGTTTCTACCATTTTTCCATGTACTGATGTCAGGCTCACCGGTCTGTAGTTTCCCGGATCACCCCGGAACCCTTTTTAAAAATTAGAGTTACATTGGCCATCCTCCTGTCTTCAGGTATTACAGATGATTTTAATGATAGCTCACAGATTACTAATAGATCTTCAATCTCATATTTCAGTTCTTTCAGCATCCTTGGATATATGCCATCCGGTCCAGGTGATTTGCTACTCTTCGGTTTATCAAATAGTTGTAATACATCTTCCCAGTATATCGATATTTCTTTCAATTCTTCTGCAGCATCTCCTTTTAAACACCATTTCAGTCATGGGTAACATCCCTACACCTTCCTCAGTAAAGACCGAAGCAAAGCATTCATTCAGTCTCTCTGCTATGGCTTTGTCCCCTCTTAGTGCCCCTTTTACCCTTCTGTCATCTACTGTTCAACTGATTCTGTCACAGGTTTTTTGCTACAAGTGTACTTGAAAAAGTCTTTATTATGCATTTTGCTTCCACTGCAAGCCTCTTCTCAAATTCTCTCTGCCTGCCTTATCAATTCCTTGCATCTAACTTGCCAGTGTTTGTTTCCAGTTTTCATCATTTGGCTCCATTTTCCATTTCCAGAAAGATGCTTTTTTGGCAACAACAACCTCTGACCTCACCTTTAAACCATGTTGGCAGTTTTTGAACTTCCTTCCACTTTTCTAAATTGTGGAATACAGCTGGTCTTGACTTCCAGGATTTTTAAACAACACCCATGCTTGATGTAAATCTTTAACCTTTGCAACTGCTCCTTTTAGTTGTTTAACTATTTTCCTCATTTTATCATAGTCTCCCTTTTGAAAGTTAAAAGGTAGTACTGTAGATTTCCTTACCTTTCCTCCTCTTTTTATTAAATCAAACGCGATCATGTTATGATTACTATTGCCAAGTGGTCCCAACACCCTTATCTCTTGCACCAGATCTTGTGTTCCATTAAGGACTAAATCCAAAATGGCTTCCCCTCTGGTCGGTTCATGAACCAGCTGCACCAGAAGCAGTCTATTTATTTATTTTATTTAACCAGTTTTCTGTATCGCCTTATCTTTCAGTCAAAGCGGTTTACATTAGTAATCACTACAAACAGATACTGGATACATTCCCTTGTACGCAAAGGGCTCACAGTCTGTGTGTACCTGAGGCAACGGAGGGTTAAGTGGCTTGTCCAAGGTCACAAGGAGTGCCTATAGGACTAGAAACCCCAGTCCCTCTGGCCTGAGATTGCTGTCCCCAGGTGGGACTTGAACTTCCAGCCCTCTGGCCTGAGGTACCGTATCCTAACCACTAGGCCACTCCTCCCTATTTCATCTAGAAACTTTATCTCCCTAGCATGTTCTGCCGTGATACTGATCCAGTCGATACCAGTGTAATTGAAATCCCCCATGATTATTACTGTTTGTTAGCTTCCCTGATTTCTTTGAGCATTTCATCATCCATTTGTTCATTCTGGCCAGGCGGTCAGTAGTACACCCCAACTGCCATCGCCTTCCCCTTCCCTTTTTTACATGGAACTTCAATCCATAGAGATTCTATAGTGAATTTTGTTTCCTGAAAAACTTTAATCCTTTGTGACTCGGTACCCTCTCTAACATAGAGTGCAACCCCTCTACTAATTTGATCAGCTCTATAATTATGATATAGTTTGTATCCAGGTATCATAGCATCCCACTTGTTCTCCTTCCACCATGTCTCTGAGATACCAGCTCAGAGCCCCGATCGGCATCGGGACAGAGAGCAGGAGGTCGGAAACTCCTCCTGCTTTCCAGCACAAGGCCAATCAGGACCTGACGTGGAACTTTGAATTCCGGTGCTGCCTGCCGCACCCAAGCCTGAAGCCTCACCAGAGGGCCCTTTGGCGTGGCCCTTAGGCGTGGAAGTTAGGCACTGAAAACATCATAAAACAGGTACCTAAGCCTAATAGCTATTATACAGGCTACCTTGCTATAGATATAAAGAAAACATATTCATATATATTTGACACTGCTTATTCCCTGATACTCTATGCTAAGATAAAGGTAAACCTTACTTGATACTGTAAAGCTTTGTCTAATAATAGAATATTTTGTTATTATGTTTCAACACAATCTACTACATAATTAACCTGTCCACAATTACAACATTTTGCTGCATGCACAGTGAAGCTCCTTTTTCAAAATTGTTTTCCTTTTTCCCCTAGTATTTTCCTACTATTAACTCAGTCCCTACAGGCAGGACCGTACCTATTCCTGTGCGAGCGGTGTGGCCGCACAGGGCGCGAAGGCTTAAGGGCGCATTTTAGCTGTCTGCCATTGCCTGCCACCATCACTTTTTCTTCTCTCAGCGGTGGCAGGCAACGACAGATAGCTAAAATGCGCCCCTTAAGCCGGCAACTTGCACATTGGGCACACTTCTCTCCCGCTGCGGGAGGAGGTTGTGGGGGCGGCGCACGCCCGATGTGCAAGTCGCACAGAGCGCAATTTACACTTGGTACGGCCCTGCCTACAGGTACGCTTCTATACTAGCACAGCTCTACTACTCTTAATAGAATGGCAGACATTCTCTCCTTTCTCCTCCTTATTCTCCTCATAATTCAACCCGCTTACCCTACAGACCCTCTATTCCAACAACCAAATTTTATACCAATCATACGTAACCAAGGCCAGAGATGGCAGGGAATTCCATATTCTGATACAACAACACACCATACAACCTGCTATAAGCATCTTATATATATTATATGTCAATCTCTAGTAAAGAGGCAAGGACCAAAACCCTCTGATAAACAGCACCTAGCATGTATGCTAATAAAAACGCATCTCATCCGTAACAGATGGCCTGTAATCTTAGACTATGTGGAAACATATAAATTAGATATGCTATTTGTGACTGAATCATGGCTAACTGACACGGACACAGTCATCACGAACCATATAAAGCTCCCAAATTATGTCCTATTCAACTGCCCAAGGGCTAATAAGAAGTGGCGGAGTCCTAATCATAGCCAAAGAGAATCTCCAACTTTAGTGCCATAACCTACATTATTCAAACACCCTGGACGCTATTCTGATCTCCAGTCAACACCTTTCAACAGCCCTCTTCTACCGTGCCCCCTCTACATCTGCTGATGACCTTTCAATCGTCCTTGACATAGTATGCAGCTCCTCTATGAAGAGAGAGCCTATATGGCTACTAGGAGACTTCAATCTTTCTGCACTTTCAACGAAACACAACTCTGCATTCCTTGATGCTATGGCTTCTTTAGGCTATAATCAAATAATACATGAACCTACCCATATTGGAGGTAATACTCTGGATCTCATCTTCTCTCCTATAACTACTCAGCTGGTCAACAATCTACATCAGTTACAAATCATTCCAGTTCCTTGGTCGGACCACAAGGCCATCTTCTTCCACATTCCACAGCCATCAACTGATCACGAGCCTCACTCAAATCATACTCTGACTCCCCCTCGCCATTTTCAACCATTCATCAAAGAGGAATTACTAGAGGCAACCCTGCATAGGTTCATAACTGAGCTCTGACTTACTCGATTTAACACACACCTGGAACTCTACTTTAAGTAAAGCGGCACTCCTAACATCTGAAAAAAGAACCGCTAAACGAAACAGAGCCCCAATATGGTACACTGATGATCTAAAGGAATTCTTGCGATAACCCAGGAAGCTAGAAAGCAAATGGCGAATCTCTAAGCTCCAATTTGACAAGACCATTTATATGAAGACATTACAAGAGCATTGTAACGCAATTAACTTAAGAAGAAAAGAGCACCATTAAGAACCTAGCATTAGGCTGGTGCAGATCTTACCTTTCTGACCGACAACAAACGGTACACATAGGTATGGAAACATCATCCAGCTATGTACAAACGCGAGGAGTCCCACAAGGCTCATCACTATCAGACCTACTGTTTAATATTTACATTCAGCCTATTTGCTCCATAATTAAATCATTCAACATTCTCTACCACATTTATGCTGATGATGCACTGATGTATGCTCTCTTCTCTACAATCCACCCGAACTACTCTAAAATCATCGACAGCTTCAAAGCAGTATCCGACTGGTTGAGTCAACATAACTTAAAAGTTAACTACAATAAATCCAAGGCTCTCTTCATCACTAAGGATCCATCATTCATACCTCCTCCCCACCCTATGAGTAAGGGATATGGAGATAAGCACCAACCAAGAAGTACGATACTTGGAGATCACCCTAGACCAACGTTTGACAATGGAGCCACAAATAAACAATACTACCAGAGCAATATATCTGAAGTTACAGACCCTTTGCCAGCTCCGTCCCATGCTTGAAGCTGAAGACATCCGGACAATTTTCCAAGCATTGATTACTCCGCATTTTGACTTCGCAAACATCATTCTATATGGTATTCCAGATTATGCAATTCATCCCCTTCAAATGGCAATGAATAAGGTAGCACAAACCCTTGTTGCAGTCTCAAGATATGAACATGGCACCCCGATCCTAAAACAGCTCCCCGTCTCTGTTTGGCTCAAGTATAAAGCTCTCATCATAGCATTCAAAATCTTACACAACCTCTCAGCGAATGCCCTTAATGCCTACAATGGACAGTTGACAACAGATTAAGAAGATGTACTATGTCAAATACTCTTATAGTCCCTTCCGTAGTAAGAAAGAGCTCTCAACTCGTTAATGGGTGAGCATTCAATTTATATGCACCAACTTTCTGGAACTCCCCCCCCCCTCCCCCATCCATGCCATCTCTGAGCTTTCTACCTTTAGAAAACACCTAAAGACACATCTGTTTCAACTATACTATGAACAGGTAACCTAAACTACTGCATACCTCCAAACTCCTTCTACAAAAAACCTCTAACCTTCTACGATGCTCTTGATATTATTTAGTTACATTGTATATAGTTAAACTATATATAGTTTCTTGTATGGCTCAAGTTATACCCACCTAAGTTATATAGGTTTGCTGAACCAAACCTATTCTATTTATTCTTTGACTGCTCATAAGAGTGTTCCATGTAAGTTAAGATATCAAGATGTTATCTACTTGTTCTCTGTAAGTTCTGTTCTCTGTAAACCGCACTGAATGTGAAATAGCGTGGTATATAAAAACCATTAAATGAATAAAAATAAATACCAATCATATCTAACCGCTCATTTAGTGCTAATATATTCTAACTCTCCCATCTTATTTTTTAGACTTCTAGCATTTGCGTACAAGCATTTCAGAGGCTGTATTTTATTCTTCTTAATCTGGGTATTGGTAGGCAGGAGTAATTTGGAATCTTTAAGCTCTTTCTGCTCTGTACTCAAGGGCTTTTGGGCTACTTTTGTCTTTATTTGAACCTCTCTGCTGATATGCCCTTTCTCCAGGACCAAGCAGGAAGTCAGTCCTCACACGTGGGTGACGTCGGCGCCGACGGAGCCCCCATGCAGAGCATCTCCCCAGCTTCCAAAGAAAGCCTTTGGGAATACAGCACGCATGCGCCGTCCTCTTCCCGCCCAAGGGTGCCATCTTGCTCAGTCGTCTTTTTTTCCGCCGAGCCCAACGGAAGTGTGTCGTGGTCACCCGTGAAAAAGTTGATTTTTTTCGGTGTGGATCAGTGGTTTTTCTCTGTTCGGCGGTTTTCCCTTTCCCGCCTGGGCCCGGTACACCGGTATCGAGCCCAGACCTTATTTTTCGGTTTTTGTCTTTTGAGACTGGCGTTCGCGCCATTTTTTCTATTTTTCTCTGGCAGCCCTGTCTTTTGACCTTGCAGGGGCTCTTTTTCCCCCAATGGCTGCCAGCGGGTTTAAAAAGTGTGATCTGTGTAAGAAACCTATGTCTCTTACCGACACACATGACTGCTGCTTCCGCTGCCTCAGGCCCGATCATGACCCGATGGTCTGTGGCCCATGTGGGAAAATGTCCTTGAAGGCATTGAGGAGCCGTCAGCATCAGAAGGAAAGGATCTTCTCTGACTCCGCGTCCGGTCGGGCCCGGACTTCGTCAGTGGCCTCGACATCTCGGGACTCCGATCCCGAGCATCGCCAGGGTTCCTATGAAAGGGTGTCTCCCTCACGGGAGCATCGCAGGAAGAAGAAACCCGCGAGGGCAGCGTCGGTGGATGCACTTGGCTCCTCGAGGGCCAGGTCGCATAGTCCCGACCGCCGTCCTGGGTCTTCGGAGTCGGAGAGGCCTGCTAAACAACCTCGTGTAGAGACGGAGGCGCCGAGTCAAGTGAGTACTGTAGTCCTCGTGGACTCTCCTCCGGCCTCAGGTTGACGGCCTTGGAGAGCAGCTTGGCTGCCTTCATGGAACAGCAGAGGGCACTGATCGCCGGTCTCACCGGTGCATCTGCCCCAACCACCGGGACGTCGACGTCCAAGCCAACCCCGGAGGTTGAGCCGATCCTCGAGTCCATGCGGTCTTAAGTCGATCCTCGGCCAAGGTCTCCCTCAACCTCCCATTCGGGACCGAGGTCGTCGACACCGGTACCCTCGGCGTCGGGGAGGAGGGCATCAGTGCCTGCCCGTCCGGAGCCGCTCAATTCCTCCTCTGAGGGCTCGGGCTGGGAAACGGAGGACGAGGAGTCCCCAGACACGTTTTGGACCCGGTGCGTCCCTTCGGACTCACCGGAATCTGAATCTCGGAGAAGGTCCCCCCCTCCCCCCCCCCCCCGAGAGGATACCCGGTTCTCGGATTTCATGAGGGACATGGCCAAGGCTTTGGCATTCCCCACGGACCCCGAGGAGGAGCCTCGAGCTGAGGAGCTCGAGGCCCTTCAGTATGACTCTACCCCCAAGGAGGACTTTACTGAACCGGTTCCTCCGATGCTGGAACGGTTGCTCTTCCGCATGTGGGAGGCGCCGGCCTTGACGCCGGTTCTTAGCAAGTGGGTCGATTCCATCTATCGAGTCCGCAAGAGCTCCGGGTTCCAGAAGGCACAGCTACCGCAACATTCCATGGTTGTGGAATCGGCCATGCATCACCTGAAGAGTCAGAAGATGCACTCTTCTGTGCCTCCCGGCCGGGAGGCCCAAAACCTGTATGTCCTCGGTAGAAAGTGCTTCCAGGGCTCTATGCTTGCTTGCCGTGTCCAGACCTACCAGCTGTACATGGGCATGTACCTTCGGGACCTGGCAAAGGAGATTGCCGGGTTCTCTGCTGGTCTCTCCGAGGAACCTTTGCAGAGGTTCACAGCCTTGTCTACTGGGATCCGAGAATGCTCGAAGTTTGTCTCGAGCAGCTTATGATGGCTTTGAGGCTTCAGCCCGAGTAGCCGCGGCCGGCATCAGTGCACACCGTCAGGCCTGGCTACAGTCATCGGACCTCGAGCCATGGGTGCAGGACAAGTTGGTCGACGTCCCCTGCCGAGGTGAAAACCTCTTTGGCAAGCCCATGGCTGAAAAGGCTGCAGAACTCGAGACCGAGACTCTGACCAGGACTAGGCTGTCCAGAAAAACCTCTGCCCCTTCTCAGAAGAAGAAGGGCTCGGGAAAAAAGACCTTTTACCCGAGAAAGTCATCTGCCTACAAAACCTACCCTCAGTACCAGGCCTCCACAGCTCTCCAACAGGGTCAGCAGGCCAAGGGGAAGGGACATGGGCCCTGTAGGCAGAAAACCCCCAAGCCACAAGCTCCGGCTCCTGCACAGCAGGGAGCGGGGTTTTGACTCCAGTGGCATAGCCTCTCCTCCTCAGCTGCCCCCTCTCCGCACAGGAGGCCGGCTGACCCTGTATGCCCACAGGTGGTCAGCCGTAACAAGGGATACCTGGGTGCTAAGCATAGTCCAGAGGGGCTATCTGGGGGCTTCCACCAGGTACCCCCCCTCCTAATTTCCAGGGGAGCCTCTACGAACCCCTCTGCACAGGGACTTGCTCCTGCAGGAGTTAGCAAGTCTTCTAAAGGAACAGGCGGTGGAACCGGTGCCCCACCATCTGAGAGGTCAGGGCTTCTACTCCAGGTACTTCCTGGTACCAAAATGAACAGGAGGCCTCAGGCCCATCCTAGACTTGCGAAATCTAAACAGGTTTCTGGAGAGGGAAAAGTTCAAGATTCTTACTCTTGGAATACTGCTGCCCTACCTCCAGCAGGGAGATTGGCTATGCTCCTTAGACCTAAAGGATGCTTATACTCACATCCTTATTCATCCAGACCACAGACAATATCTCAGATTTGTGGTGGGAGGAAACCATTTTCAGTACAGGGTACTTCCTTTTGGCCTAACCTCCGCTCCCAGGGTTTTCACAAAGTACCTGGCTGTGGTGGCGGCCTATCTCAGGGTTCAAGGGCGCTTTGTCTTTCCATACCTGGAAGACTGGCTCATCAAGGGTCAGTCTCCACAGGAGACCAATCAAGCCACCCTCCGCACTCTCTCTTCTACAGCATCTGGGGTTTGTCATAAACTTCGCAAAGTCCACTTTGCGTCCCTCCCAGAACATGGAGTTCATTGGAGCGACACTGGACACCCTTCAAGCAAAGGCTTTCTTACCTGTGGACAGGGTCCACAGACTGATGGATTTGGCCAGACAATTCCTGAGGCTCTTAGTCCACATGGCATCCACGGTTCATGTAACTCCAAATGCCCGTCTGCACATGAGGCCAGCTCAGTGGGGTCTCAGAACTCAATGGCTGCAAGCCACAGGAAGCCTACAGGACAAAATAAGGGTGTCCAAACTACTCGCATCTTCTGTGCAGTGGTGGCTTCATCTTCCGAATCTGGTGCAAGGAGTGCCTTTCCAGGCCTCTCCACACTCCCAAGTGCTGACAACCGATGCTTCTCTTCAGGGTTGGGGTGCACATTGTCAGGGAGCCTGCACTCAGGGCCTGTGGTCTCCTTTGGAGGCCGCACAGCAGATCAATCTCTTGGAGCTGAGAGCTATCCGCTTAGCCCTGCGGACTTTCTCTCATGTCCTCTCTCACCAGTCCGTCTTAGTTCAGATGGATAATCAAGTTGCTATGTTCTATGTAAACAAACAGGGAGGCATGGGGTCCCGCCCTCTCTGTCAGGAAGCACAGGACCTGTGCTCCTGAGCAGCCAATCATGGCATAGTTCTCAGGGCGGTCTATCTCCCTGGGCAGGAGAACTGCCTGGCGGACAGATTGAGCAGGATCCTACAGCCACACGAATGGCAGTTGAATCCTCTGGTGGTTCAACAAATCTTTCTGAGATGGGGTCTTCCCGACATAGATATTTTTGCCAGTCCACTGAACCATCAACTGCCCAGGTTCTGCTCCAGACAACCGCATCCTCTCAGAGTAGCAGCGGATGTGTTTCTCATTCCGTGGTCTACAGGCCTCTTATATGCATTTCCTCCCACGCCTCTAGTGCCCAAGACACTGTTCAAAGTGCTCCGGGACAAGGCCTTGGTAATCCTGGTGGCCCCCAGATGGCCAAGGCAACCGTGGTTCCCACTTCTTTTGCAACCAGCGTTGGACACTCCTCTTCCTCTGGGGATGCAACCAGATCTCCTGTCTCAGGAGCAGGGATCTCTCTTACACCCCAACCTCCAGTCCCTTAATCTGATGGCCTGGCTGCTGAAAGGGTAGTTCTAGCACCCTTACTGCTGACTAGGGATGTGGAGGACGTGGTCTTGGCCTCCAGGAGGCAGTCCACCCGGAAATCTTATGTCTTCAAATGGCGTAGGTTCTCCACCTGGTGTGCTCAACACAAGGAGGATCTTTTCTCATGCCTGGTACCAGTGGTGCTGCAATATTTGTTTCACCTTTCCAACCTAGGCCTTAAATCCAACTCTGTTAGGTCCATCTCAGTGCTCTCTCAGCGCACCACTCACCGATGGAGGGCCAGTCTCTTTCAAGCCACCCTTTGGTGACTCGCTTCCTCAGAGGCCTGCTTTTGCTTAGGCCTCCGGTTCGTCCACCTGCCCCTGAGTGGGATTTGAATGTGGTCTTGCAACAGCTTACTTGCCCACCATTTGAGCCTATGGCTACTTGCCCTTTGCGTTTTCTTTCCTGGAAAGCGTTGTTTTTGGTGGCTCTTTACTTCAGCAAGGCGAGTGAGTGAGCTTCAAGCCCTGGTGTCAGATGCACCGTATACTAGGTTCTATAGGAACAGAGTAGTCTTGCGGACTCACCCTAAGTTCCTTCCAAAGGTTGTCGTCTCCTTCCACCTCAGTCAGGAGGTGGTTCTTCCAACTTTCTTTCCCAGGCCGCATGCCAGCCTTGCTGAGATGGTCTTGCATACCCTGGACTGTAGAAGGGCGTTGTCCTTCTACCTTGATCATATGCAGGGACACCGAAGAGCTGTGCAGCTCTTCGTCTCTTTTGACCCTAATAAGCTGGGGTTGTCTGTCTCCAAGCGTACCTTGTCCATCTGGGTAGCAGATTGTATCGCCTGGGCGTACAGGGCAGCCGGCCTCTCACTGCAGGGTCAAGTCACGGCCCACCGTGTCAGGGAGAAGGCTGCGTCAGTGGCTTATCTCTGCTCTGTTCCGTTGGCAGACATCTGCCGGGCCGCTACTTGGTCTTCAAGCCAGACTTTTGCGGTCCACTACTGCCTCGAGAGGGAGTCCCGCAGGGACAGTGCTTTTGGACAGGCGGTACTCCGTAATCTCTTTGAGGTATAGGCAACTCCTACCCTCCGGCCCTGGTGTTGGGCTACTGTACGGGGGCGTTCTCAGAGAAGATTCTTTTCACACAGGCTGAGGCTCTAGAGGGAGCTCATTTTTCAGCTTTGTGTCCCCGGTAGCCTTAAGCTGGGGAGTCACCCATGTGTGAGGACTGACTTCCTGCTTGGTCCTGGAGAAAGCGTAGTTACTCACCTGTAACAGGTGTTCTCCAGGAGCAGCAGGAATCAGTCCTCACAACCCTCCCTCCTCCCCTTGGAGTTGCAGTCATATATTTCATTTTGTTTTTTGCTGTCTTTAGCTATGTCATCAGACTGAGCAAGATGGCACCCTTGGGCGGGAAGGGGACCGCGCATGCGTGCTGCATTCCCAAAGGCTTTCTTTGGAAGCTGGGGATATGCTACACATGGGGGCTCCGTTGGCACCGACGTCACCCATTTGTGAGGACTGATTCCTGCTGCTCCTGGAGAACACCTTTTACAGGTGAGTAACTACGCTAACTTCAATCTTTTGCTAGTATCCTTCAAGGATACATTGTTCCAAACCCATGTGCTCTTGGGCGACTGTCGGCTCTCCCCTATCTCCTTTTTAAAGGTTTGACCCAGTACAAGCATTGTGGAACTTGTGTCTCTTGGGGAAACTGCTAGGTACATATGACCTAGATTGGCCACTGTTGGAAACAGAATACTGGGCTTGATGGACCTTGGTCTGACCCAGTATGGCATATCTTATGTTCTTATGGTTAATGCCAGCAGCCTGATTCCATCCCAGTTAAGGTGAAACCCATCCCTTTGGAAGAGCCCCTCCTTTCCCCAGAATGTTCCCAAGTTCCTAACAAATCCAAACCCCTCTTCCTTGCACCATCTTCTCATCCACGCATTGATATTCCAGAACTCTGCCTGCCTTTTGGATCCTGCGTGTGGAACGGGAAGCATTTCGGAGAATGCTACCCTGGAAGTTCTGGAGAGAGCAGAGTAGGTTTAATTTAAATAGACCCATTGGGATTGGGGATTGGAAAGGGTGTTGTATGGAGGGGAAGGGGCAATGAAAGGGGTTGCTTTTATTTATCTCCCTAATCTCATCCCCCATATGGATAGTTGGAATAAGTGATTGAGGAAATGGATTGACCCAAGGATTAAAAGTTCATACACCGGAGAAGGTGCTACTATACAGTAGACAGACCCAATATAAGGCTATTACACAAATATATAACACCAATCTGACTGCAGCATGAAAGGAAATGGAGATGCAGAGTGTTGGAGACATTGTGAGGGGATGAGGTACTCTTTTTCATTTGTGGAGAGAATGTCAGGCAATCCAGTAGTACTGGGTTGGGGTCTTAGGTAAGATTATAGATCATCCGAGTGGTCTGTAAGATAGACCCATTGGTTGGTTTGCTAAGTTTTTTGGATCAGGTGGACTTAGAGAGGTGCTAGCATAAACAACTGGTGAATTACTTATCCCCAGGAACAAGCAGGAATGATTCTCCAGGACCAAGCAGGAAGTCAGTCCTCACATATGGGTGACGTCGGCGCCGACGGAGCCCTCGCAGAGCAATTTTCCCCAGCTTTCAAAGAAAGCCTTTGGGAATTGCAGCGCGCATGCGCGGTCCCCTTCCCGCCCAAGGGTGCCATCTTAGCCAGTCTTCTTTTTTCCGCGGAGCCCTACAGACGTGCCCGTCTTGTCCCCGCTGAAAAAGTTGATTTTCTCGTGATTTATCTCATTTTTCTCTATCGGTTCGACGCCGGTCCTTTTCCTGCCCGGACTCGCGACGCCGTTGCGAGTCCTTCTGTTATTTTTTGGTTTTTCTGATTTTCTGTCAGTTTCGTTTTCGGTTTTTCGCTGGCAGCCCGGTCCTTTGACCTTGCAGGGGCCCTTTTTCCCCCGATGGCTGCCAGTGGTTTCAAGCGGTGTGTTCAGTGTGACAGAAATATGTCACTCACTGACACACATGATAATTGCCTCCGCTGCCTTGGCCCGGATCACGAGGAACTGATCTGTGGGGCCTGCAGCAAGATGTCCTCCAAAGCGTTGAGGAGTCGGCGGCATCAGCGGGAACGAATCTTCGCTGATCCCGCCCGTACCCGTACCTCGTCGGAGGCCTCGGCGTCCAGAGGTTCCAGCTCTGACCGTCGCCGGAGTTCCTCCGACAGGGGTTCTCCCTCCGGGGACCATCATCGGAAGGTGAAACCCGCGAGGGCAGCGTCGGTGGACGCACCTGGTTCCGCGAGGGCCAGGTCGCATAGCCCCGATAGCCGTCCCGGGTCCTTGGAGAAGGAGCATCTGCCGAAGCGACCTCGTCTGGAGTCGGAGTTGCCTGCTCGGGTAAGTCCTGTAGTCCTCCTGGACTCGCCTCCGAGGGGTCCGACGTCGGGCCCGACGCCATCGGGGCCCGAGTCGGGGGCTGCTGGGTCACCTGAGGTCGGACTCAGGTTGACGGCCTTGGAGAGCAGACTCTCTGCCTTCATGGACCAGCAGCGGGCACTGATCGCTAACCTCGCTGGCGCTGCTGCCCCGACCGCCGGGACGTCGACATCTAAGTCGACCCCGGAGACCGAGCCGATCCTCGAGTCCATGCGGGCTCGAGTCGATCCTCGGTCGAGGTCACCCTCGGCCTCCCGTTCGGGACCGAGGCCGACGCCTCCGCCCGCCCGGACCGACCCCACCGATTCCTCCTCGGAGTCGGCCTGGGAGTCTGAAGAGGAAGAGTCACCTGATTCTTTTCGGACTCGGTGTGTCCCCTCGGACTCGCCTGAGTCCGAACCTCGGAAACAGTCCCCTCCGGAGGACGCCCGGTTCTCGGACTTCGTCAGGGATATGGCCAAGGCTTTGGCCTTCCCTGCGGATCCCGAGGAGGAGCCCCGAGCCGAAGAGCTCGATGCCCTTCAGTACGACTCTCCCGCCAGGGAGCACTTTACTGTACCGGTTCCTCCCATGCTGGAACGACTACTCTTCCGCATGTGGGAGAGTCCGGCATCGTCGCCGGTATTAAGCAAGCGGGTCGATTCCGTTTATCGAGTCCGCAAGAGCCCTGGCTTCCAAAAAGCACAGCTACCGCACCATTCCATGGTGGTGGAATCGGCCATGCATAGGCTTAAGAGCCAGAAGATGCACTCCTTGGTGCCTCCTGGCAGGGAGGCCCGCAACCTGGATGGCCTAGGTAAAAAGTGTTTCCAGGGCTCTATGCTTGCTTGTCGTGTCCAGACCTACCAGCTCTACATGGGCATGTATCTCAGAGACCTGGCTAAAGAGATAGCCGGATTCTCCGCTGGGCTGTCCGAGGAACCTTTGCGGAGGTTCCTAGCCTTGACAACTGGTATTCGAGAATGCTCCAAATTCATGTCTCGAGCAGCCTATGATGGCTTTGAAGCATCGGCACGAGTGGCCGCAGCTGGCATCGGTGCCCGCCGACAGGCTTGGCTTCAGTCGTCTGACCTTGAACCCTGGGTGCAGGACAAGTTGGTCGATGTCCCCTGCCGAGGTGAGAACCTCTTTGGCAAGCCCATGGCTGAAAAGGCTGCACAAATCGAGACGGAGACTCTCACCAGAACTAGGCTTTCTAGGAAGACCTCCGCCCCTTCCCAGAAGAAGAAGGGCTCGGGAAAGAAGTCCTTTTACCCGAGAAAGGCAGCTGCCTATAAACACTACCCTCAATATCAGGCCTCCGCAGCTCCCCAACAGGGTCAGCAGGCCAAGGGACGGGGTAGCGGGTCCCGTAGGCAGCAAGCCCCCAAGTCTGCACCACCGGCCCCTGCTCAGCAGGGTGGGGGTTTTTGACTTCATCAGCATAGCCTCTCCCCCTCAGCTGGTTCCTCCCAGCACAGGAGGCCGGCTTGTTCACTTTGCCCACAGGTGGTCCAACATCACCTCAGATGCCTGGGTGCTTCAAGTGGTGAGAGAAGGCTATCTTCTCCACTTCCACCAGGTCCCTCCCTCCTATTTCCCGGGAGAACCTCCACGACTCCCTCTGCACAGGGACTTACTCCTTCAGGAGTTAGCAAGTCTTCTTCAGGAACAGGCTGTGGAACCGGTGCCCCACCACCTGAGGGGTCAAGGCTTCTATTCCAGGTATTTCCTAATACCAAAAAGAACAGGAGGCCTCAGACCCATCCTGGACTTGCGCAACCTCAACAAGTTCCTCGTCAGGGAGAAGTTCAAGATGCTTACCCTTGGAATCCTTCTGCCCTACTTCCAGCAGGGAGATTGGCTATGCTCCTTGGATCTAAAGGATGCCTACACGCACATCCTCATCCACCCCAGCCACCGCCAATACCTAAGGTTTGTGGTGGCAGGAAATCATTATCAGTACAGAGTACTGCCCTTTGGCCTATCCTCCGCACCACGAGTCTTCACAAAATGTCTCGCGGTGGTGGCGGCTTATCTCCGGCTTCACGGCCTCTATGTCTTTCCGTACCTGGACGACTGGCTCATCAGAGCATCGTCCTCTCCAGAAGTCACCACAGCCGCACACCGCACTGTGACTCTTCTGCAGTACTTGGGCTTTGTCATAAACTTCGCAAAGTCCACTTTGCTCCCCTCGCAGGATCTCGAGTTCATCGGCGCAAGATTGCACACTCTTCAGGCACGAGCTTTCCTGCCTCTCGACAGGGCTCAACGGCTCATGGACCTAGCCGGCCGCTTTCGCAGCCAGTCCCTGGTCTCCGCCAGGCGCTTCCTGAGACTACTCGGCCATATGGCTTCCACCGTCCACGTGACCCCCAATGCCCGCCTGAATATGCGGCCTGCTCAGTGGTGCCTTCGCAAGCAGTGGCAACAGGCCACGGGCGGCCTAGCTGACTTAGTGCGCATCTCCGGCCCGCTCGCCTCCTCTCTACAGTGGTGGCTTCATCGGCCGAACCTGGTGCTCGGAATGCCTTTTCAGTCTCCTCCGCCGGCTCAAGTGCTGACGACCGATGCATCTCTCCTGGGATGGGGAGCGCATTGCCAAGGGGCATGTA
This sequence comes from Ichthyophis bannanicus, assembly GCA_033557465.1. NCBI lineage: Eukaryota > Metazoa > Chordata > Amphibia > Gymnophiona > Ichthyophiidae > Ichthyophis > Ichthyophis bannanicus. Next base: position 1,371,455,308 of record CM066031.1, read on the forward strand.
CTCAAGGTCTCTGGACCGCGTGGGAGTCTGCGCAGCAGATCAACTTCCTGGAGCTCAGAGCAATCCGTCTGGCTCTCAAGGCTTTCTCCCACCTGACTTCTCACCAGTCCATCCTTGTCCAGACGGACAATCAAGTTGCCATGTTCTACGTGAACAAACAGGGAGGCACGGGCTCCTTCCTTCTCTGTCGAGAAGCACAGAGGCTCTGCTCTTGGGCAGTCAGCCACGACATTCTTCTCAAGGCAGTTTATCTCCCAGGCCAAGAAAATTGCCTGGCGGACAAACTCAGCAGGATCCTCCAGCCGCACGAGTGGCGCCTGGATCCCTTGGTAGTTCAGAAGCTTTTTCTGAAGTGGGGCCTCCCCACGATGGATCTCTTTCCCAGTCCTCTCAACCGGCAACTTCCTCGCTTCTGCTCTCAGCAGCCGCATCCCCTTCGAGTAGCGGCGGATGCTTTTCTGCTCTCCTGGTCGAAAAGCCTTCTGTATGCCTTTCCTCCCATACCGCTAGTCTCCCGAACTCTTTTCAAGGTTCGCCGAGACAAAGCTTCCATGATCCTGATAGCTCCTCGCTGGCCCAGACAGCCGTGGTTTCCACTCCTGCTGCAGTTAGCGGTGGAGGATCCGTTTCCTCTGGGGTTTCAACCAGATCTCCTAACACAAGATCAGGGGTCCAAGCTACACCCCAACCTCAGATCTCTACATCTGATGGCCTGGCTGCTGAGAGGGTAGTCCTTGCTCCCCTTCTCTTGCCGGCAGAGGTGGAGGAGGTCGTCCTAGCTTCCCGGCGACCTTCTACCCGTAAATGCTACGCCCTTAAATGGCGTCGCTTTTCCGCTTGGTGTGCCCAGCAGTCTCATGATCCCTTCTCCTGCTCGGTGTCGGTGATCTTGCAGTACTTGCTCTACCTCTCTAATCTGGGACTTAAGTCCAACTCCGTCAAAGTTCACCTCAGTGCTCTCTCAGCACATCATGTGCCGATGGAAGGCAGACCTCTTTCCAGCGACCCTCTCGTGGCGAGGTTTCTCCGAGGTCTCCTTCTACTTAAACCACCTCTGCGCCCGCCAGCACCTGACTGGGATCTGAATGTGGTTTTACAGCGGATCACCTGTCCGCCTTTTGAACCTATGGCTACCTGTTCTCTACGTTTTCTTTCTTGGAAAACCTTATTCCTGATAGCCCTCACTTCCGCTAGACGCGTAAGTGAATTGCAGGCCCTCGTGTCTGATCCCCCTTACACTCGGTTCTACAAAAATAGGGTAGTCCTACGGACTCACCCAAAATTTCTTCCAAAAGTGGTCTCCCCTTTTCACATCAATCAGGAGGTGGTACTTCCGACCTTCTTTCCCAGGCCACACTCCAGCCGAGCTGAAATGGTCCTGCATACCCTGGACTGTAGAAGGGCACTGAACTTCTACCTTGACCGTACGCGGGAGCACCGTAAAGCTGCTCAGCTTTTTGTGTCTTTTGACCCCAATAAATTGGGGCTCCCGGTCTCCAAGCGTACTCTGTCCATCTGGGTTGCTGACTGTATCGCTTGGGCTTATGGGGCGGCCGGACTCTCCTTAGAAAGTCGAGTCACGGCTCATTGTGTTCGGGCGAAGGCTACGTCTGTGGCTTACCTCCGCTCTGTTCCATTGGCAGACATCTGCCGGGCCGCTACTTGGTCTTCGAGCCAGACTTTTGCGGTCCATTACTGCCTCGAGAGGGAGTCCCGCAGGGACAGTGCTTTCGGACAGGCAGTCCTCCGAAATCTCTTCGAGGTTTGAGCAACTCCTACCCTCCATCCCGTTTGGGGGCTACCGGTGGGTAATGATTCAGCGAAGATTCCTTCCTTCTGTACTGCTGAGCTAGAGGGAGCTCATTTTTGTGCTTAGGGTCTCCGGTAGCCTTAAGCTTGGGAGTCTCATATGTGAGGACTGACTTCCTGCTTGGTCCTGGAGAAAGCGTAGTTACTCACCTGTAACAGGTGTTCTCCAGGAGCAGCAGGAATCAGTCCTCACAACCCTCCCTCCTCCCCTTGGAGTTGCAATTATCTGCTTTAGTTTTTTTGCAAATTTTTATGCTGTCTTTTAGCTATGTCATCTGACTGGCTAAGAAGGCACCCTTGGGCGGGAAGGGGACCGCGCATGCGCGCTGCAATTCCCAAAGGCTTTCTTTGAAAGCTGGGGAAAATTGCTCCGCGAGGGCTCCGTCGGCGCCGACGTCACCCATATCTGAGGACTGATTCCTGCTGCTCCTGGAGAACACCTGTTACAGGTGAGTAACTACGCTGTCTTCACATATGGGTACGTTGGTACCGACGGAGTCTGCGCGGGAACGCTTCCCAGCATCCAATCAAAAAGCTTTTGGAAGCATCCCACCACGCCTGCGTGCTGCCTTCCCGCCTTTCCCAACTGCCTCTCCTCAGTTTTTGTTTTTGTTTTCCGCGGAGCTGGCAGGACGTCCTCCTGTCACCGCAGAAAATTCTTCTTTTATTTCTTTAGTTTTCTTGTGGTCGCGGCTGTCTTCCCCGACGCCACCGGTATCGCTGGTGTTTTCTTTTTATTTTCTTGTGAAATTTTCCTTTTCAAGGAATATTTTTTCTTCATAGTGTCTCACTGTTTCTCAGGCCTTTTAGGCCTTTCCTTTTTCCTTCATGGAACCGCCAGCCACTTTCTCCAAGAAATGTTCATACTGTGGCAGTACAACTTTATTCTTAGACCCTCAAAGTCTGTGTCTGATCTGTTTGGGTCCTGCCCTTTTTCCTCTGCCCTTGGGCAACAGTATTTTGAGAGAAGGTTTTCAACATCGAGTTTCCTTCGATACCCGGTTCCCTTCCAACTTCAGGGCACCGACCGTTCCTTCTTCTACACAGGATCAGGTAACCCACAAACAGTCTGTTAAGACTAGCCAGTCCTCGAGCGGTAGATCTAATGCACAGCATGGAGATGCCTATGGCCTTGCCCTCGAGAATCCACTGGCTCCAGAACCCCGGCAGGAGTCTTCGGCCTCCAAAGCGTATGAGGGGTTTCGGGTTGTTCCTGGGGTTCACCCCCCACAGAACATACCTGAGCCGTGTCCGGTGGTGGCATCCGCTTCAAGCGGTACCGATACCCCGGCATCGGCACTGGTGTTGGATGAAACACTCCTCACCAGGGATCGTCGTCTGGCGTCCTCGGTACCTACGGGTCCGACGGATACGTTCCAGACTGACTTTCCAGTATCGGTACCGGCACCGATACTACCTCCGACGTCGGTACCCTCCAGACATGCATTGATAGACTCGCTTCCTTCGATGCCGAGTCTGGAATCGATCTCCAGTCTGGAGGACTGGATACCGACTCGTCTTGGTACCGGCTTCCGTCGGTACCGAAGGCTCGGTTCCGATGGTTCGGATCCACAACTCTGGGTTCCTCCGATGCCGTTTGAGTTGCCACTGGCTGGGTTTCATCCATTGGTGTCAGACACGGTACCGAAGTCGGTACCGATGTCTACATTACCCTCGATGCCGAGTTTGGAATCGATCTCTAGTCTAGAAGACTGGGTACCGACACGCCTTGGTACCACGACCTGTTGATACCGGAGGCTCGGTGCCGAGGGTGACTGCCGAAAGTTTTCGGTTACCTCGGTACCGATTGAGCTGTTACCGAGGGCTGTTCCCATGTCTGTCTCTGGTTCGGTTCCGACATCGGTATCGGCATCGGTACCGGTATCCACTGTAGCATCGTGGCCAGCTCCTTCCATGCTTCTTTTAACAGGATTGCTCCCTTCTATACCAAGTTTGGACTCGATACCTGGCATGGACGATGTGGTACTAACTGTCACTGGTCCTGACCTCCACTACCGGCGGCCATCCTTTAAGGATTCCACACTGCACCGTGCAGGATCTTCTATTTCTATATACTTGGATAGATCCTTCGGTGCTCAGGCTAGTTCTGCAAGTCTAACCTGTCCAAGGGAGGTTCTCTTTGGGGATCCTTCTTTTCAGTTTCCTCCTGGATATGGCAAGATCTCTTGCCATTCCCATTCCTAGGCATGATCCTACCGAAGCAAGGAACAACATAATGTTTCCTTTGCATCATTCTTTGCAGGATCTCCTCCTAGGAATGTGGGAAGCACCTTTAAGGATACCCCCACCTTCCAGAGCAGCTGATCTCCTATATCAGGTGCCCCCTTCTCTAGGGTTTCAAAAGACTCAACTTCCCCATCATTCCATTGTAGTGGAATCAGCACTGAGGCGGGTGAAGCGTGAGAAAAAGCACTCCTCTTGTCCGCCAGGTCGTGAGTCTAAAACACTTAGATGCCTTTGGACGTCAAACCTTCCAGACATCTATGCTTTCAGCAAAAATTCTCTCATATATTTTTTATATGAGTCTGTCTCTTGAGGAGGTCACAAAGAAATTGCATCTTTTGACTCCTTCTCTTCCAGAATCCAAGAGGTGCAGACTATTCCTCATTGCTTAGTCATGTTCAAAATATCTCTTGGTTTCTTACTCGTGCTTCCCTAGACTCCTTTGAGTCTGTTAGCAGGACCTCTGCTATAGCTATAGGGGCACGACGTAGGGCCTGGCTCCAAGCTTCAGGTTTGGAAAAATGGGCACAGCACAGACTGGGAAATACTCCTTGCACTAGAGAAAATCTCTTCAACAAGGAGTCTTTACTTCAGGTTGCTCAGTTATCCACTGATTTACCTGTTTCTAGGGGCCGTTCTACGCCTTCTTCTTTCCCAGTAGGTAGGAAATGTCCTACCAAACTTTCTTCCCCTAGGGGGAGAAGGTTTTATTCATCACCTGCCCATCATACAGATGTTTCCAAGCAGGGGAAACATCATCCTGGTCTGAAGAATCCAAATTCTAACAGGCTCAGCAAACCCAGCAACCGTAGGGTTTCTGATTAATCAGTATCACATTTTTTGTGCCTCTTGGGGTTTGCAACTTGCAGTTTGCTTCTTCCCAATAGAGGCCTCCTACTGCTTTTATTCTAAACTCTAGACATGGATCTCTTTCCACAAGACATCCATTTCTATGTTATGCCAGCTGTTCATGCCTATAGGTCACATGTTTCTCCTCTTCTTCCTGCTAAGGAAAGAGGTCTAACAACTATCAAACGATAGTTTCCTGTACCAGCATGTATTTTCTTTAGCCTCTCTAGTTTTTGTTACTTTTCAGTGTGGAGTTTTCCTTTGAGTCAACTCCTCTTTGTCAATCTTGCTTTGAGGCAGCTTATCAGACATGTCCAGAGTTTCTGCCTCCTGTTCTGTCTGTCCTTTCTGGTTTTAAACAGAAAGATTATTTCTGCTGTCTTGCTAGCAGCTGCCTATGCAGGAGCCCTAGTGATTGGACCACTGTTTTTTTTCCACAAGTAACCAGAGTTGTCCTCCACTTGCATTCTTCTGGCCTTAGTAGTGCCTCCAAGACAGTGGAATCAACTTTTTTGGGCTATCACTACAGGCTTCTTGAATGATCTTCTATTCTTGCCATCTCCACTTCTCTTGGGTTTGGCAGCATAGTTGACGTAGGTACTGGCCTTTCCAGCAGCCAGTTCTATCTCCTACTCCTCCTGCATCTTGCTCTCTGCAATTTTACAGAGAAGCTCTGCACTATGGGCCCTTGCTAGAGAGCATTAGGATTTTCTCCAACAGCTATCCTAGATGGTTGGAAAAGGCTCCCTCAGTCATGCTCTTCATGACTTAAAGGGCTCTTCCTACCTTACTATCTCCTTTTTAAAGTAAAGGGACATGGGCCTTCTCTTACGTGAAAGCTTAGAGTTGACAATTCCCTGGTTTGGTCCACAAGATTTCCCACAGGGAATATGCTCTTTTTCACTGCAGCTCGTTCTCATGGTATTTCTAATCCTTCATGGACAGTGCATATTCAGCTAAAGAACGCATGATACCCTTTTTGAACCTCAAGTAGGTCAACATGGTATCTCATTCCTATGCGTCTTCTGTCCACTTACCATACTAGAGTTCTGGAAGACTCGGGACTTGCTGCCTGCAGACGCATATTATCCTCTGCTTTTCACGTAACCATCCTGGTTATTTTCACTGGCTAGTACTCTTGCAGCAGTCTAGTCTGTTCCTTGTCAGGGAGAGTTTTCCCCTGACTCCCTCCTTCATAACCAGGGAGAATAGATTCTCTATGTATCTTCCCAAGTAGGTTCCACCTTCTTGTTGTTACATGAATTTCTCCACATCTCCTATATGGCTATACTTATATGGGCATATCTCTGCTTAATTGCAGACACCCATATATAGGCCTATATATTCCTATATATATATATATCTGTATACATCTCTATAGATCTATACCTATGCTCTTTGTGTGTATCTTATGTCCTTCTATATCTCACTATAGATATATTTGAGATATTTTATTATAGGTAGATATGTATCTGCACACTTATCTATCTGACTGTCTATGCTCATATAGCTATATATATCTTTATATGATTCTGACAGTTGGGCTTTACCCATACCCATGCTGTTCCAGCATGTTTAGGGCTCTACACACACCACCACTTCCTGTGGTAGTTAGCAACCTTTTTACCATAACCTTCAGGTTAGGTACCTCTGAAGCTCTCCATGTTCCAGTATCTTTCCTACCTGACATCAGTTAGGAAAGACATTGCAGATCTTCAGTCATTCTGAGGCTAATGCCTCGGGCATCTGTCCTTTCTTTTGGGATATAAGGGTTTTCCATACCCCTTCTTCCCACAAGGATTAGGCCTGTTTGTCCAAATCAGTCAGCCTTTTCCTCTTTTTGCTCCTATCAGTGAGTCACTCTGTAGCCAAAAGAGTTTGGGCTTTTTTCATAAAGCCTTCCGCTGACTGCTTACAGTTTTGGTACTACCCCAGTTTACCCCTGGGGTTACCTCTTACCTTTCAGAATTCCTGACCTCCATTATGTTTTCCTACAGGTTTATTACCTCTACTTTTGCAGTGAGGTCCTCCTTGAGGTTCCTCTACTGGATCCCCAGTAGATCCCATGAACCTCCATACTTTTGTACAATCCTGTTAAGGGAGGTCCATATTGCAATATCTCATTTTCAATATATTTGATGATAATTGTCATCTACACAGGGACTTCTTATCTGCAGTCCTATGTTAGGCTAGCTGTCTTTTACAGCACCTTTCTGTTTCAACTCCTTCCCACCATCCTGGGATGCCTGGCCATATGAGGTGTAGCATGTTCCAATCCATAACATGCTGGAACTCCAGGCATCTTAGCTTGGGAATCCCCATATGTGAAGACTCATTCCTGCTTGTTCCTGGAGATAGCACAGTTACTTACCTGTAACAGGTGATCTCTGGGAACAGCAGGAATAAGTCTTCACAACCCTCCCACCTCCCCTAGGAGTTGTATCTCTCTATCTTTCCTTTCCTCTCTCTCTTTGTCTCAGCTTTAAAACTTAACTGAGGAGAGGTAGTTGGGAAAGGCGGGAAGGCAGCACGCAGGTGTGGTGGGGTGCTTCCAAAAGCTTTTTGATTGGATGCTGGGAAGCGTTCCCGCGCAGACTCCGTCGGTACCGACGTACCCATATGTGAAGACTTATTCCTGCTGTTCCCAGAGATCACCTGTTATAGGTAAGTAACTGTGCTTTATATGCCATGTATATGGTAGTGGCTTATTGTTGGGAAAGAGAGAGAGGACCCACAGTTGTGACGTGGCATACAAAAGCAGGCAAGCCTGTCTTTTGATAAACTGTCATACTTGGTAAAAGGTAGAATGAAAGACTTTCACACAGTGTGGGCCCTCTTTTGCCGTCACATCAGTAGAGTGTAATGATGTAGGTTCTGGTGTGTGAGTGAATGTGAGGATTGCAAACACGTATCTTGAGGATTGCATAATAGAAAGTTTCGGAGGGTTTTGGGGTCCTTCGATGTGTTGATTGATTTAGTTTTGGGGACAGCCCATGAGTATTTTGGTTCTCTGTGTACTGTTTTTATGTAAACCAGCAATGGCTTGCTCTCTCCTTTTTTCTTGGTCATTTGGATTGTAATGATAGTTATGCTGCTTCAGTATCATGGTTATGCCATTTTTTTTGTAAAAAAGATAATAATTCTTCAGATATTTATTATTATTTAACGAAAAATAGATGATGGCTGTGAACAGTTTTGGCATGGATAGCTTGTTACAAATAAAGTTATAAAAAAAAAGTTAATTTTGAAGCATAAAACATTTTTCCTGACATAGAACTTGAAATAAGTAATATGATCTAACAAATCACTTACATGAAATACTGCAAGTATGCTGTAAGTTTCTGTTATCAATGAGAGTAAGAAGGGGATCTACAGAATTATTTACTGACGGAAGTACCTATTAGTTGTATCCACTACACCTTGACAGACATGGCCAACGTGTAAATAAATGTTGGCTATCTTTCCTCTTGAGGATATACAGTGAGACCAAGAGAGAGAATACTATAGGGCAAGGGTGTGATTGGTTAATGTTTGTTTTTTTATTTGAAGGTCCGTGACTTGTTTGTGATGGCACGCAAGAACGCCCCTTGCATTCTCTTCATTGATGAGATAGATGCAGTGGGGAGGAAGCGAGGGCGGGGCAACTTTGGAGGACAAAGCGAACAGGAAAACACTCTGAACCAGCTGCTGGTGGAAATGGATGGTAAAAAAAAAAATCCTCAAATTCTTTGTATCTTTTGGGTATATAGTTGTGGTTAACATTAATGGCACCTTTCCTTTTTAGGTATATTGTGCACAATATCTTGAGAAAGAAATATAAATATTCCAACTGTATGTCATCATAATATTTTAATGTTCAAGGTATACAACAACAAAAAAATGTCTGTAGAACTGAAAGAAAAAGAAAATATGACCTGGGCAGGATTAATGCACCCTTCACTAATAGGTTGCATGACCTTTGGCAGTGATGACAGCCTCCAAACATTTCTTGTAGCCATCTGTAAGTTTCATACATCTGCCTGCTGGTAGTTTCTCCTGTTCTTCAACTGATTTGTTCCAGCTCATGAATGTTTCCAGGATTCCTTTTACCACTGGCAGATTTCAGCTCTTTTGCAAAGGTTCTCGATTGGCTTGAGTTCAGGACTCTTAGCTGGCCAGTTTAAAACAATCCATTTGTTCCTTTTTAACCATTCTTTTGTACTTTTGGATGTATGTATTGGGTCATTATCCTGCTGGAGGACCAATGACCTTCGACCCAGACCTAGTTTTCTGATACTAGGTAACACATTTTGCTCCAAAATACCTTGTTAGCTCTCTGACTTCATGATTCCTTTAATATATTCCAGGTCTCCAGTTCCTGAGGCAGCAAAACAGCCCCACAACATTATGGAACCTCCACCATATTTAACTGTAGGAAGGGTGTATTTTCCTTATAACTACTACTACTATTAATCATTTGTATAGCACTACAAGGCATACGCAGCGCTGTACAGACACACATAAAAGACGGTACCTGCTCATCAGAGCTTACAATCTAATCAAGACAGGCAGTACAATAGATGAGAACAAGGGTACAGTAGGAAAGGGTACTGAGAATAAAGTGAGAACAAAGAATTAAGAACCAAAAGCAGCCTGAAAGAGGTGAGTCTTTAGCATGGATTTGTAAAGGGGAAGAGATGTAATTTAAAGATACAGATAATTTGTTCTCCAGGACCAAGCAGGAAGTCAGTCCTCACTTATGGGTGACATCGACGTCGATGGAGCCCCCGTGCGGAGCAATTCCCCAGCTTTCTAAGAAAGCCTTTGAGAATACTGCACGCATGCGCGGTCCCCTTCCCGCCTAAAGGTGCCATCTTGCTCAGTCTTTCTTTTTCCGTGGAGCCCACCGGACGTCTGTCCGTGTCACCCGGAAAAATTGACGTTTTTTTCTTGCGATTTCATCGTGTTCCTTCTCTGGTTCGACGCCGGTTCCCCTTCCCGCCGGGTTCGGTACACCGGTATCGAGCCCATCTTCTATTTTTTGTTTTTTGCCCTTCGTGGCTGGTGTTCGCGCCCTTTTTGTCTTTTCCCTGGAAGGCCGGTCCTTTGACCTCTCGGGGGTCCTTTTTTCCCCGATGGCTTTCAGTGGTTTCAAAAAGTGTGATGGGTGCAAGAAGCTGATGTCTCTCACCGACACACACGACTGCTGCCTTCGATGCCTCGGACCAGATCACGATCCTAAGGTCTGTGTCCCGTGTGGCAAAATGTCCACCAAGGCACTACGAAGCCACCAGCATCAGAGTCCTGTTTGCCCACAGGTGGCCACCCATTACAGGAGATGCTTGGGTATTGAGCATAGTCCACAAGGGCTATATGCTCCACTTCCAGCAGTTGCCTCCAACCTACTTCTCAGGAGAGCCTCCAAGACCTCCTCTGCACACAGACCTCCTCCTTCAAGAACTTCAAGGTCTGCTTCTAGACCAGCTGGTGGAGCCGTTACCTCTCCACCTGCAAGGTCACAGGTTCTACTCCAGGTACTTCCACGTACCAAAGAGAACCGGGGGCCTCAGGCCTATTCTCGACCTCAGGAATCTCAACAGGTTCTTGGAGAAAGAAAGGTTCAAGATGCTTACTCTTGGAACACTTCTGCCCTACCTCCAGCAGGGAGATTGGCTATGCTCCTTGGATCTAAAGGATGCATACACTCACATCCTCATTCATCCAGACCACAGGAAGTACCTCAGGTTCATTGTGGGAGGAAACCATTACCAGTACAGGGTACTACCCTTTGGCCTCACCTCCGCCCCAAGGGTCTTTACAAAGTGCCTGGCGGTGGTGGTGGCCAACTTAAGGAATCAGGGGTTTTTTGTCTTCCCCTACCTGGACGACTGGCTCATCAGGGGTCAGATTTCCCAGGAGGCCCAGCAAGCCACCCTCAGAATTGTCTCCCTCCTTCAACACTTAGGGTTTGTCATAAACTTCGCAAAGTCCACTTTGCTCCCCTCCCAGAACCTAGAGTTCATAGGGGCAAGGTTGGACTCCCTGCAAGCCAAGGCTTACTTGCCAGGGGACAGGGCAAAGACTCATAGACTTGGCAAATCACAAGTCTCCGCCAGACTCTGTCTAAAGCTCCTGGGCCACATGGCATCGACAGTGCATGTGATCCCCAACGCCCGCCTCCACATGAGACCTGCACAATGGTGTCTCCGAACTCAGTGGAAACAAGCCACAGGAAGCCTCACAGACAAAGTGCGGATGTCCAAACCATTCCTGGACTCCCTGCAGTGGTGGCTACACCCCCCCAACTTATTGCAGGGGGTGTCTTTTCAGGTGCCTGCTTCCACGGTGGTGTTGACCACCAATGCCTCCTTGCAGGGCTGGGGTGCACATTGCTTGGACAGGTGCACCCAGGGCCTGTGGTCTTCATGGGAGGCCACACAACAAATCAACCTCCTGGAACTCCGGGCTATTCGCTTAGCCCTCAAAACCTTCTCTCACACCTTGGCTCACCAGTCTGTTCTGGTACAGATGGACAATAAAGTGGCCATGTTCTATGTGAACAAGCAGGGAGGCACGGGGTCCAGGCTCCTGTGTCGAGAGGCACAGGCCCTGTGCTCTTTTGCTCTCAAGCACAACTTGTTTCTCAAGGCTGTTTATCTCCCTGGCCAGGAAAACCTCCTGGCAGACAGGTTGAGCAGGATTCTGCAACCCCACGAGTGGCAACTACACCCCTTGGTGGCTCAGAAAAGTTTCCTGAGATGGGGACTTCCATCCATAGATCTCTTTGCCAGTCCCCTGAACCGGCAGCTGCCCAGGTTCTGTTCCAGGCAACCGCATCCCCTGAGATTAGCAGCGGATGCCTTCCTGATTTCTTGGTTCCAGGGCCTCCTGTATGCGTTTCCTCCCATGCCTCTAGTGGCCCAAACCTTGTTCAAGATTCTAAGGGACAAGGCCTCGGTACCACTGTTCCCTCTAAGCTGTGTGCATGTGCGCGCGCACACACCTTGCCGAGCGAGCGCACATACTTTACAAGAGAGCGCACAAAAATTATGGTTCTGATTCTGATAGAAAATAACACAGACATCTTAAAATTTAAAAGTTGTTGTGTATTTATGGTTTTCACAAGTTCTACAATATTTTCTAGTGCAATCAATGTGGTGTACATACTGTATTCTGACGTGTAGTCAAATTTTAAAGTATATAACTCCGAGTGTCGTTATGTGGCGCACAAAAATGTAACCTTCCTTCAAAAGCTGCACAGCTGATATTTTATGTGCACACAGCCTACAGAAAATTAGAGGGAACATTGCTCGGTACTTCTGATAGTTCCCAGGTGGCCGAGGCAGCCCTGGTTTCCACTTCTGCTCCAGCTAGCCGTGGACACACCACTACCTCTTGGGTTGCAGCCCAATCTTCTCTCTCAGGATCAGGGTTCCCTTCTGCACCCCAATCTCAAATCTCTCAATTTGATGGCCTGGAGGCTGCAAGAGTAGTGTTGGCTCCCTGGGGCCTACCCAGAGAAGTGGAAGAGGTGGTCTTGGCCTCTAGAAAGCAATCCACCAGGAAAACCTATGCCCTGAAGTGGAGAAGGTTCTCCATGTGGTGTCAGCAGCGCAAGGAGGATCCTTTCGCCTGCACTGTACCAGTAGTGCTTCAGTATCCTACTGCACTTGTGCAGTCAAGGCCTTAAGTCCAATTTGGTTCGGGTTCATCTCTCTGCTCTAGCAGCTCACCACTCACTGGTGGAGGGACACTCTGTCGGTTCACCCCTTGGTGTCCAGGTTTCTCAGAGGCTTGCTCTTGCTCAAGCCTCCTCTCCGTCCACCAGCCCCTGAGTGGGAGTTGAATGTGGTCTTGCAGCAACTGACTCGCCCACCTTTTGAGCCGATGGCTACATGTCCTCTCCGCTTCCTTTCTTGGAAGGCTCTATTCCTTGTGGCCCTGACCTCGGCCAGGCGAGTGAGTGAGCTTCAAGCCCTGGTCTGTGACAGGCCTTACACTCGCTTCTATAGGAACACGGTAGTCCTTCGGACTCATCCTAAGTTCCTCCCAAAGGTTGTCTCCTCTTTCCATCTCAACCAGGAGGTGGTTCTTCCAACGTTCTTCCCTAGGCCCCATGCCAGCCGGGCTGAGACAGTCCTGCATACCCTGGACTGTAGGAGGGCCTTATCCTTCTACATTGAGCGTACGCAGGGGCATAGGAGGGCTACTCAGCTCTTCGTATCTTTTGACCCTAATAACTTGGGGTTACCTGTCTCCAAGCGTACCTTGTCCATCTGGGTGGCTGACTGTATCACCTGGGCTTACAGGGCAGCTGACCTTCCCTTGCAGGGTCGGGTCACGGCCCACCGTGTCAGGGCTATGGCTGCATCAGTAGCTCATCTCTGCTCTGTACCGTTGGCAGACATCTGCAGGGCTGCAACTTGGTCCTCAAGCCAGACTTTTGCGGCCCATTACTGCCTGGAGAGGGAGTCCCATAGGGACAATGCTTTCGGTCAGGCAGTGCTCCGGAATCTCTTTGCGGTTTAGACAACTCCTATCCTCCAGCCCTCTGGTTGGGCTACCGGTGGGGGTATGTTTCAGTGAAATCCTTTCTCTGATGCTGCGGCTAGAGGGAGCTCATTTTTCAGCTCTGGGTCCCCAGTAGCCTGAAGCTGGGGAGTCCCATAAGTGAGGACTGACTTCCTGCTTGGTCCTGGAGAAAGAATAGTTACTCACCTGTAGCAGGTGTTCTCCAGGAGCAGCAGGAATCAGTCCTCACAACCCTCCCTCCTCCCCTGGGAGTTGCAGTTGTACATAGTTTATTTTTACATTTTTGTGTGCTGTTTTTTAGCTATGTCATTGGACTGAGCAAGATGGCACCTTTAGGCGGGAAGGGGACCGCGCATGCGTGCAGTATTCCCAAAGGCTTTCTTAGAAAGCTGGGGAATTGCTCCGCACGGGTGCTCCATCGACGTCGATGTCACCCATAAGTGAGGACTGATTCCTGCTGCTCCTGGAGAACATCTGTTACAGGTGAGTAACTACTCTTTCCAGGCATAAGAGCAGCAAGGTGAAAGGATCAAAGTCTGGAATTGGCTGTTGAAGAGAAGGGCATAGAGAGAAGCAAGTCAGAGGAAGAGTGGAGTTCACGAGGAGAGGTGAAAGGTAGTGAGGAGCAATATAACAAATGCACTTATAAGCCTGATGGAGACATTTTTATTGGATACGGAAACTGAAGGGAAGTCAATGAAGTGTTTTGAGAAGAGGTGTTGTATGAATATATTGGGGCTGGCAGAAGATTAGCCACCCAGCAGATTTTTGAACAGATTGAATGGGAGAAAGATGACTCTGAGGGAGACCAGCAAGGAAGATGTTGCAATAGTTGAGGCAAGAACATAAGATATGCCATACTGGGTCAGACCAAGGTCCATCAAGCCCAGTATCCTGTTTCCAACAGTGGCCAATCTAGGTCATACGTACCTAGCAGTTTCCCCAAAAGACAGAAAAGACAAGAAGAGACTAAAGAGTGGATAAGTATTTTAGCAGTGTGTTCAGAAAGGAAGGGGTGAATTTTGTTAACCTGTTTTGGACCAGCGTATGTTTTACATACATAAAGTTTCCATACTTACTACTCAACATTTTACTAATTAATGGTGTTAAATTCAATGGAACTATGTTTAGCTATTATCGTTATGTCAAAAAGCGTTATATACAGATTTTTTTATCTGAAATCCAGTTAGTTTAATAGGTATTCGAAGTTTGCTGATTTTGACGGTACTGGCGGCTCAACATAAAAAGATCACAAAAAATAGTAAGTAGCTTATAATGCTGTAATAGCTACTATTTTGCAAATAAGTATTTGTAGACTTTAGAAAATAGGTTTAGATAACTGTAAGTTACTTAGTGTCAGAGTTATTGGTGCATATATCAGCCTTCTATGTTTTTCATACGCTGGGCTAATATGTTGTCGAAACTAATTGCTGTCAAGCTTTCTGTTATAGGTGTTTCAATGGTGCAATATCGACGCACTGCATCAGAAGTGTTTTCACATGTATCATATTCCGCCGTCAGAATGGACTGTTGACAAACTACATTATATCATAATAAAGTGCTTTAAATGAAAACTGCAGTTTCAATAGTATCATACAGTATGTTTGTCAATGAATATTGGAACTGAATCCTATCATTTCTGAAGACGGATTATACTATATTGGACCAGTGTATGAAAAACATACACTATGTGAAACTTCTATTTTCTGCAAAGTTTTAATATTTTTTTAATCTCCAGGAACAAGTAGGAATGAGTCTTCACATATGAGTACGTCGGTACCGACGGAGCCTGCGCGGGAACACTTCCCAGCGTCCAATCAGAAAGCTTTTGGAAGAATCCCACCACACCTGCGTGCTGCCTTCCTGCCTTTCCCAACTGCCTCTCCTGTTTTCGTTTTTCCACGGAGCCGGCAGGACGTCGTCCTGTCACCGCAGAAAATTCTTCTTTTAATCCTTTAGTTTTCTTGTGGTCGAGGCTGTCTCCCCGACGCCACCGGTACCACTGGTGTGTGTTTCTCTTTTCTTGTAAAAATTTTCCTTTTAGGGAATATTTTTTTCTTCTCAGTGTCTTATGGTTTTTCAGGCCTTCCAGGCCTCTCCATGTCCTTCATGGAACCGCCAGCCACTTTCTCCAAGAAATGTTCAAACTGTGGCGGTACAACTTTATTTTTAGACTCCCATAATTGGTGTCTAAGCTGTTTGGGTCCTGACCTTTTTCCTCCGGAACCCTCGTGCAACACTATTGTGAGAAGAGGTTTTCAACATCGAGTTTCCCTCGATATGAGGTTCCCTTCCAACTTCAGGGCACCGACCATTTCTTCTACACAGGATCAGGTAACCCACAAACAGTCTGTTAAGACTAGCCAACCCTCGAGTGGTAGGTCTCATGCACAGCATGTAGACGGCTCCGGCCTTGCCCTCGAGGGCCCATTGGCTTCAAAACCCCGGCGGGAATCTTCGGCCTCCAAAGCCTATGTGGGGTTTCAGGTTGTTCCTGGGGTTCACCCCCCACAGAACATTCCTGAGCCGTGTCCGGTGGTGGCATCTGCTTCGAGCGGTACCGGTACCTCGGCATCGGCACTGGTGTTGGACGAAACACTCCTCACCAGGGATTGTCGTCTGTCGTCCTCGGTACCTATGGGACCGGTGTATACGTTCCAGACTGACTTTCCACTATCGGTACTGGCACCGATACTACCTCCAACGTCGGTACCCTCCAGACATGCATCGATAAACTCGCTTCCTTCGATGACGAGTCTGGAATCGATCTCCAGTCTGGAGGACTGGGTACAGACTCGCCTTGGTACCGGCTCCCGTCGGTACCGAAGGCTCGGTTCCGATGGTTCGGATCCACAACTCTCGGTTCCTCCGATGCTGTTTGGATTACCACCAGCTGGGTTTCATCCATCGGTATCAGACACGGTACCGAAGTCTGTACCGATGTCTACATTATCCTCAATGCCAAGTTTGGAATCGATCTCTAGTCTGGAAGACGCGGTTCCGACACGCCTTGGTACCGTGACCTGTCGATACCGGAGGCTCGGTGCCGAGGGTGACTGCCGAACGTTTTCGGTTACCTCAGTACCGATTGAGCTGTCACTGATGGCTGTTCCGATGTCTGTGTCTGGTTCGGTTCCGACATCGGTACCGGTATCCACTGTAGCATCGTGGCCAGCTCCTTCCATGCTTCTTTCAACAGGATCGCTCCCTTCTATACCAAGTTCGGAGTCGATACCTGGCATGGACGATCTGCTACTGACTGTCGCTGGTCCTGACGTCCAGTACCAGCGTCCATCTGTTAAGGATCCCATATTGCACTGTGCAGATACATCCTTCGGTGCCCAGGCTAGTTCCTCAGATCTAACCTGTCCAAGGGAGGTTCTCTTTGGAGATCCTTCTTTTCAGAGTTTCCTCTGGGATATGGCAAGATCACTTGCCATCTCTATCCCTGGACATGATCCTACACAGGGCTCTGTTTCTACCGAAGCAAAGGAAAACATAATGCTTCCTTTGCATCATTCCTTGCAGGATCATCTTCTAGGAATGTGGGAAGCACCTTTAAGGGTACCCCCACCTTCCAGAGCAACTGATCTCCTATATCAGGTGCCCCCCTCTCGAGGGTTTCAAAAGACTCAACTTCCTCATCATTCCATTGTAGTGGAATCAGCAATGAGGCGGGTGAAGAGTAAGAAAAAGCACTCTTCTTATCCGCCAGGTCATGAGTCTAAGACACTAGATGCCTTTGGACGTCAAACCTTCCAGACATCCATGCTTTCAGCAAGAATTCTCTCATATATTTTTTATGAGTCTATCTCTTGAGGAGGTCACAAAGAAATTGCATCTTTTGACTCCCTTTCTTTCAGAACCCAAGACTGCAGACTATTCCTCACTGCTTAGTCATATTCAAAATATCTCTTGGTTTCTTACTCGTGCTTCCCTAGACTCATTTGAGTCTGTTAGCAGGACTTCTGCCATAGCTATAGGGGCACGACGTAGAGCCTGGCTTCAGACTTAGACAAATGGGCACAACAAAGACTGGGTAACACTCCTTGCACTGGAGAAAATCTCTTCAATAAGGAGTCTTTACGTCAGGTTACTCAGTGGTTCACTGACTTGTCTGTTTCTAAGGGGCTGTCCTACGCCCTCTTCTTTCCCAGTAGGTAGGAAATGTCCTATCAAACTTTCTTCCCCTAGGGGGAGAAGGTTTTATTCATCTTCTGCCCATCACACAGATGTTCCCAAACAGGGGAAACATTGCCCTGGTCTGAAGAATCCAAACTCTCACCAGCATCTGCAGGGTTTCTGATTAATCACATATTTTTTGTCTCTCTTGGGGTTTAGAACCTGCAGTTGGCTTCTTCTCAGTAGAAGCCTTCCACTGCTTCATTCTAAACTCTAGGCGTGGATCTCTTTTCTCAAGACATCCATTTTTCTCTGTTATACGAGCTCTTAGGATGTTCATGCCTATAGGTCACAGCTTCTCCTCTTCTTCCTGCTAGGGAAAGAGGTTTAACAACTATCAAACGATAGTTTTCTGTACCAGCATGAATTTTTCCTTTCTATAGACTTACCACATTGTAAGTCTCCATTCAGCTCCATCTTCTCTACATTTCCCCTGTAAGAGTGGTGTTATTACACTGGAGGGCTTCTCTTCAGCCCTTCTAGTTTTGTCACTATTCCAGTGTGGAGTTTTCCTCTCTGAGTTAACTCCTTCTTCTTTTTTGCTTGGGGCAGCTTTCAGACAGGTACAGAGTTTTCTTACTCCTGTTCTGTCTGTTCTTTCTGTTTTTTTAACAGGAAGTTTCTTTCTGATGTCTTACTAGCAGCTGCCCATGCAGGAGCCCTAGTGATTGGACCACTGGTTCTTCCCCACAAGCATCCAGAGTTGTCCTCCACTATATTCTTTCTGGCCTTAGTAGTGACTCCAAGACGGTGCATTCATCTTTCTTGGCAAATCTTATCACTACAGGCTTCTCAGATTGTTTTCTATTCTTGCCATCTCCAGTTCCCTTGGGTTTGGCAGCATAGTCGAACTAGGTGCTGGTCAGCCAGTTCTATCTCCTAATTCTCCTGCATTATGTTCTCTGCAATCTTACAGAGAAGCTTTCCACTATGGGCCCTTGCTAGAGAGCATTAGGATTTCCTCAAACAGCTGTCCTAGATGGTTGGAAAAGGCTCCCTCAGTCATGCCCCTCATGACTGGAAGGGTTCTTCCTACTCTACTATCTCCTTTCTAAAGCAAAGGACATGGGCCTTCTCTTACGTGAAAGCTTAAAGAGTTGTTCAATTCCCTCGTTTGGTCCTCAGGATTCCCACCGGGAATATGCTCTCTTTTTCCTTGCAGCTTGTCCTCATGGTATCCTAATCCTTCATGGACAGCGCATATTTAGCTAAAGAACGCATGATACCCTTTGCCCCTCAAGTAGGTCAACATGGTATCTCATTCCTATGCGTCTTCTGTCCATTTACCATGCCAGAGTTCTGAGGGACTCGGGACTTGCTGCCTGCAGACTGATATTATCCTCTGCTTTTCACGTAACCATCCTGGTTATTTCACTGGCTAGCATTCTTGCAGTAATCTAGTCTGTTCATTGTCAGGGAGATTTTTCCCCTGACTCCTTCCATCATAACCAGGGGGAATAGATTCTCTATATATCTTCTCAAGTAGGTTCCACCTTCTTGTTAGATGAATCTTTCCTCTTCACATCTATGTGAATATACTTTCTATAGGCATATCTGTCTGCTTAATTGCAGACACTTATATATAGGCCTATATATTCATATCTATATTTATATATATGTATATATATATGTGTGTGTGTATATGTATATGTGTATATATGTATATGTGTGTATATGTAGATATATATATATGTCTGCCATTTGTGTGTTGTTATAGGTAGATATGTATTTACATACTTATCTATCGGACTGTCTATGCTCATATAGACATATAGATATATATATATATCTATATGATTCTGACAGTTGGGCTCTACCCATACCATGCTGTTCCAGCATGTTTGGGGTGCTACACACACCACCATTCCAGTAGTAGTTAACAACTTTTCTACCATAACCTTAAAGGTTAGGTACCCATGAAGCTCTCCATGTTCCAGTATCTTTCCTACCTGACATCAGTTAGGAAAGACATTGCAGATCTTCAGTCATTCTGAGGCTAATGCCTCGGGCATCTGTCCTTTCTTTTGGGATATAAGGGTTTTCCATACCCCTTCTTCCCACAAGGATTAGGCCTGTTTGTCCAAATCAGTCAGCCTTTTCCTCTTTTTGCTCCTATCAGTGAGTCACTCTGTTGCCAAAAGAGTTTGGGCTTTTTTCATAAAGCCTTCCGCTGACTGCTTACAGTTTTGGTACTACCCCAGTTTACCCCTGGGGTTACCTCTTACCTTTCAGAATTCCTGACCTCCATTATGTTTTTCTACAGGTTTATTACCTCTACTTTTGCAGTGAGGTCCTCCTTGAGGTTCCTCTACTGGATCCCCAGTAGATCCCATGAACCTCCATACTTTTGTACAATCCTGTTAAGGGAGGTCCATATTGCAATATTTCATTTTCAGTATATTTGATGATAATTGTCATCTACACAGGGACTTCTTATCTGCAGTCCTATGTTAGGCTAGCTGTCTTTTACAGCACCTTTCTGTTTCAACTCCTTCCCACCATCCTGGGATGCCTGGCCATATGAGGTGTAGCATGTTCCAATCCATAACATGCTGGAACTCCTGGCATCTTAGCTTGGGAGTCCCCATATGTGAAGACTCATTCCTGCTTGTTCCTGGAGATAGCACAGTTACTTACCTGTAACAGGTGATCTCTGGGAACAGCAGGAATAAGTCTTCACAACCCTCCCACCTCCCCTAGGAGTTGTATCTCTCTATCTTTCCTTTCCTCTCTCTCTTTGTCTCAGCTTTAAAACTTAACTGAGGAGAGGCAGTTGGGAAAGGCGGGAAGGCAGCACGCAGGCGTGGTGGGATGCTTCCAAAAGCTTTCTGATTGGACTCTGGGAAGCGTTCCCGCGCAGGCTCCGTCGGTACTGACGTACCCATATGTGAAGACTTATTCCTGCTGTTCCCAGAGATCACCTGTTACAGGTAAGTAACTGTGCTTTATTGCCGGTATTTCATAGTTGTTTGAGTGTAACAAATCTAGTAAATCATCCAGAACAGAGAAAGAATATGCGAGCTGTCCAAAACGGGTTAATCTTGTAGAAAAAGAAGAAATAGGTTTTTGGATATGTGTGGAGAAGGAGAGGGAGGAGTCGAAGATAACGCCAAGTTTGCGGGCTGAGGAAACAGGAAGCAGAAGAATGTTATCAACAGAGATAGAGAAGGGGGGAAGAGGGTTTAGGGGGAAAAATAAGAAGTTCGGTTTTGGCCATGTTCAATTTCAAACAGCGGCAAGCATCCAGGCAGCGATGTCAGATAGGCAGGTAGATATACGGGCTTTGAGTGTAAAAGAAATATCAGGTATAGATAGATCTGAGAAATTCATCAGCATAAAAATGATATTGAAAGCCACGGGAGGAGATGAGAGCACCAAGGTATAGAAAGAAAAGGAGAGAGCCTAGAATAGACCCTTGGGGTGCACCTACTGAAAGAGGGATAGCAGTAGAGGAATAATCACCAGAACAGACACTGAAGGAGCAATGGGAGAGATAAGAGATCCAGCACAGTGCAGAGCCCCTAAAACCAAGTGAGGACAATTTATGAAGGAGTAGGTAGTGGTGAACAGTGTCAAAAGCAGCAGAAAGATCAAGAAGAATGAGGCCCGAGTAAAGGTCTTTGGACTTAGTCAGGAAAAAATCACTGGAGACTTTAGCAAGGGCGGTTTCAGTAGAGTTTAAGGGACAAAAAGTCAAATTGAAATGGATCTAGGAGGGCTTGAGAGGAGAGAAATTCAGGTTCAAGAATGTTGGAAATGAAGGGAAGAAGGGAGATGTGTCAATTAGAAGGAAAGTATAGGGTCAAGTGACGGTTTCTTGAGGAGAGGTGTGATCAGAGCATGCTTGAAGGCTGCATGGAAAGCTGTAATAGAGAATGATAGATTGTGAGTGTGTGTGATGGAAGGATGACCGAGGAGGAGATGTGGTTAAGGAGATGAGTTGGGGTAAGATCAGAGGAACAAATAGTAGATTTAGAGGAGGAAAGAAGTGAGGTTTCCTCTTCAGAGATCTTAGAAAAGGAAGAAAGGAAAACAGAGATTGAGGGGAAAAGTTGGTATTGAAGAGGGGGAGGGGGGTGAAGCTGATCTTGAGGGGAATTAGAATGTAATCTTGTGGTCTTTGTTGTGAAAATAGCTAGGGTTTCAGAAAAAAGAGAAGGGGGGGGGGGTTGGAGGCGGAGGTGCCTGGAGGAGAGGGTTGATAGGAGAGAAGAGACTATGGGGATTAGAGGCAAGAGAGTTAGATGGACATAGTAGTTTACTTTGGTGAGTGCTATGGCAGATTGGAAGGAAGTAAGCATGAATTTGAAGTGAAGAAAGTTAGAAAGGGAGCGGGATTTGAGCCAAATGCACTCAGCTGAACAGGCACAGGTGCGAAGGTAGCAGGTAGTTGAAGACTGCCAGGGCTGATGTATAGTGCACCTCACAGGTTAGGGGAGCAAGAGAATCCAGAGCAGAGGGAGAGAGCAGTATTATAGGAAACAATAGCCTCATCAACCAAGTTAGAAGACAAAGTGGAGGAGAGCTAATGGATTGACAGCATGAAGATTCCTAAAGTAGGAGGAGACTGGGCGGGATTGAGGTAGGGATTGATGAAGAGTGAAGCTAGCCAGGTGATAAGGGAAGGGCTGAGATACAGAAATTAGAGAGTAAACAATTAGAGAAGACAAGGTCAAGGCAGTGGCCATGCTGATGAGTGGGGGCAGAAGAGCAAAACTGATGGTTAAATGAGGAGGTAAGAGAGAGGAGTTTGGAAGCAGAGGGATCAGAAGGATCACCAAGAATAAGGGAAGGGGAAGAAGAATCGAGAAATAGGGACAGCTTCATTTCTTTGTTTGTAAAAGTATCACTGGTCAGCATTGCCAAAGAGATCAAGTTTGGTTTCATTGGTCCACTGAACATTTTCCCAAAAGGATTGTGGTTTCTCAAGGTGGGTTTGGGCAAAGATCAGGTGTGCCTTTTTCTGTCTGTCTTTGAGCCGTGGGATTCTCCTTGGCCTTCACGCATGAAGACCCTCTTTGTTTAGTGCGTGGCGTATGGTGAGGGTTGAAACCACCATTCCAGATTTGCTCCAGGTCAGCCTTAAGCTCTTTGAATGTTCTACATGGTGTTTTTCCAACAGATCGCACTAACCTTCAAAGTCGTCTTGGATTAATTTTCTTCTTCCCACCATGTCCTGGGAGGTTGGTGACAGTTCCATGAGTAGAAAACTCCTTAATTGTGAACTGTAGACGCTGGAATCCCAAGATCTGTGTAGGTGGCCTTGTACCCCTTTGAAGTTTACTAAATCAAAACTAGGTCAATTTGTGTGAATGACTACTATATCACAACTGGAAAAATACCTCATTCAACTATCCACTAATACAATCTTATTCAATATTTTATAATTGTCACAACATAGCCTCAGAGTCAACCATTGGCACTAATAATTCTGGATATTGTTTGATATTTCCAGACATGTGCCGGTATAATATCAATGGCTTATGTTGGATAGACCATGTCGCATATCACTATTATTCCAAACAAAATCCAATTATAGGAAAATACTTAACTTGCTTGAAAACGTGATATTGCATGGATCTTTTAGTGATTTTTTTGAAACTTTTTCTCCTTATTTTTCTTCTTAAAATAAAGCGTGTCCCCTTTGAAGTTTGACATGTGGTGATAATGGCTCTTCTGACTGTCTCAGGCAGCTCTCTTGTCTTCAGCATTATGAAAATGGAACAGGAAGTGAATGTAGCCATTTTAAACATTAGAGCTATCAATCATTGGTTGGTTTCAAGTCATGTGAGTACTGACAGTTGATCACAAGTGTGTCTAAAATTGCTACATTTGCAAGATGGCGGCAGAGCAGTTGTGAGCCAAAATGCCTAAGTGAAAAGGCAAGCTGAGTTTTTCCCGCGGAGCCCGTGCCTGCCAGTGTGGGGCCCATGGATCGTTTTGTTAGGCTCACCGAACATCAAGTTGGGGAGATCCAAGCGGGCTTGATTGCGCTGGCTGAGGAGGCTGCGGCGTTTCCTGCCTTCGTGTCTCTCTCCCCAATGGGCATGTCTCTCCTGCTGCTCTGAGCCTTCTGGCTTCTCCTCCCGCAAGCGGAGCCGCGTCCCAGTGCGGGGCCTGTTGGAGGTGGTCTCCAGTGGGCAGCCAAGTGTATATTCCACTGCAGGCTCGGTAGAAATTCGATCTCTGGAGGAGGTTGTATCTGCTCGAGGACAGAGCGGTGCTGATGAAGGGAAGGCTTCTCTGGTGGGAACTGCAGTGTCTGAGCCTCCATCTGCTTTCATTTTGCCTCATCCTGTTGCGATTTCTTTGGAGAACATCTGGGAAGCATTATCTCAAATCTCCAGGAACAAGCAGGAATGTAGTCTTCACATATGGGTATCGTCGGTACCGACGGAGCCTGCGCGGGAACGCTCCCCAGCGTCCAATTAGAAAGCTTTTGGGAGCATCCCACAGCGCCTGCGTGCTGCCTTCCCGCCTTTCCCAACTGCCTCTCTCCAGTTCTTCGTTTTCCACGGAGCCAGCAGGTCGTTTTTCCTGTCACCGCAGAAATTATCCCATCTTTTTCATTCTTCTTTGTGGTAGCGTCTGCCTTCCTTGACGCTATACCGGTACCGCAGGTTCGTTCTTTCTTTCTTTCTTTCTTCAAAAAAGATTTTTTTTGTAATCTTTTCCAGTCTTTTTTCTGTCGGGTGCAACACACCATTTTGGGCACTAGGCCCAACTTTTCCTTCAGAATGGAAAAACCCGCCTCGGGTTTTAAAAAGTGGTCCAAGTGTGGCGGTACCATCTCAGTCACCGACACTCACAAGTGGTGCCTTAAATGTTTAGGTCCTGACCACTCCATCTCGGAGTGTGTTGCCTGTGGGATGATGTCGAAGAGGGGTCGGCAGAACCGAGCTGCTAAGCTTAGCACCCTTTTTCCCTCCGATGCAGCATCCGTGGCATCGACGTCTTCCAGGGCTGAGGCTTCGGCTTCCAAAGCACTATCAGGGCCCCAGGATGTTCTCGAGGCCTCAACCTCGGAAGAACTACTGGTGCCATGCTCTGGGGTACTGGCCGCTTCGTCTGGTACTGATACCCAGGCATCGGCAGCATCAATAGACCAGAGATTCTTGGCTATTGAACGCTGGCTGGTGGCTCTCCTTGCGGCTTCGGTGCCTTCGGGACCGCTTCAGACAGTTCAACCGGTATCGACACCGGTTCTGGTACCGACAGCATCGACATCGGCGACTGTGTTACCGACACCGAGTCATGCTGTTTCCTCCGTTATCGAAGAACACCCGGACAGGAGATATTTTGAATCCTCCGATGAATCTGAGGATTCTGACAGCTCTGTCAGTACCGGAGTACTTCTCTCTGAGGAGCCTTCCTCTCCTAAACGTAGGATGTCTCCTCCAGAGGATATATCCTTTCAGAATTTCATTCGGGTGGTGGCTTGAGGTCTTTCCATCACAGTGGCTCCTGAAACAGAGCCCAGAGCAAAGGAATTGGAGATTTTACAATATCCTAAAGCTCCCAAGGAGGTAGCTACTTTGCCTATTCAAGAGATCTTGCATGATCTCATGCTAAGAATGTGGGAAACACCTCTTACCACCTCTCTTCATTCTCGTAGGCTTGATACCATGTATCGAGTATCTCCTTGTCCTGGATTTCAAAAAACCCAGTTACCACACCACTCCATGGTAGTGGAATCAGCTATGAGAAGGATCAAGAGTGCAAAAAGACATGCATCTAATCCGCCAGGACGTGAATGTAGGACTCTTGATGCCTTTGGGCGTCGAACCTTCCAGGCCTCTATGCTTTCTGCCAGAATTAGTTCCTACATTTTATATATGGGAATATTCCTTAAGGAGGTTACAGGAGATCTAGAGCTTATGAGCCCTCTCCTTCCTGATGATGAGGCAAGATTATCTTACACTTGTCAAACATGCCCAAGATGTTTCCAAGTTTGTTAATCGTGCAGCTTTTGACTGTTTTGAGTGCATAAGCAGAACCTCTGCCATTGCCATAGATGCTCATAGGATTGCCTGGCTCTAGTCATCTGACGTAGAACTCTGGGTACAGGACAAACTGGGGAATATCCCTTGCACAGGCGAAAATCTCTTTGGCAAAAATTGGCACGAGAAAGCTAATGAGCTGGATGGTGATAACACCACTTTGGATAGACTATCCAAGGCTACAGCTGATCCTGCAAGGAGAAAATCTACAAGAAACCATTCTTCTCTAAAAAGAAAAGGTTTTACCCCTCCTATACCCAGCAGGGGCATTCTACAGGTCAGTCTGCCCGAAAGGGACAGCAGCCACCAAAACAAAGAAAAGCAAAGTCTGCTAAGCCTCAACTGGCCCAGCAGACTCAGCCTCCACAGGGGCTTTGACTCCCATCCAGAGAACTTGGCCTTCCTGGCCCTCAACGGGCCAGAGCCCTCCACCATTCCAGGAAGGTTGTCTCATTTTGCCCCCAGATGGGAGCAGATAGCAGCAGAAGAATGGACTCTCTCCATTGTAAAGGAGGGGGGTACATGCTTCATTTCCTCAACATGCCCCCTCCTACAGTTGTAAAACGGTTCAATTCTCAGACTGCACTCGAAAATCAGTTAGGTCAAGAGATCAATTTACTTCTTGCCCACGGGGCAATAGAAGATGTACCCATCTCCGTACAGGGTTTTACTCCCCCTATTTCCTTATTCCAAAGAAAACAGGGGGACACAGACCCATTTTAGACCTAAGAGAATTGACCAAATTCCTGTTTAAGGAGAGGTTCAAGATGATTTCTCTAGGAACTCTTCTGCCATACCTTCAGAGTCAGGATTGGCTTTGTTCTCTACATCTCAAGGATGCATACACCCATGTTCTCATCCATCCAACTCACCGAAGATTCCTTTGGTTTCTATTTCAGGGGAAGCACTACCAGTACAGGGTTCTTCCTTTTGGCCTGGCCTCAGCACCAAGGGTGTTTACGAAATGCATGGCTGTAGTGGCAGCATTTCTTCGCACTCTAGGAATATTCGTCTTCCCCTACTTAGACGACTGGCTCATTCGACCCCCATCAGAGTCAGAGGCCAGAATTTCCCTATCTTGCACAATGCGTATACTTCAGTATTTGGGCCTGGTCATAAACATCCCAAAATCCAACCTAACCTCCCACTCAATCTCTAGAGTTTATAGGAGCTATGTTGGAAACCAGGAAAGCAAGGGCCTATCTTCCACAGCCCCACTGCCTTCGCATTGTACAGTTAGCTTCCCAAGCAGTGTTAAAAACTCATCTCACTGCTCGGGAAATGTTACAATTGCTAGGCCACATGGCATCTACCGTGCATGTGGTTCCCTATGCTCACCTCCATATGAGAGCAGCCCAATGGACTCTATCCACTCAGTGGACTCAAGCATCAGGCTGCCTATCAGACAAAATAGCAAGCTCAAGTCACCTTATTTTGTCCCTACAATGGTGGCAGTCAACCCAAAACCTGTTGGTGGGGTCCCCTTTCCAACAGCCCCCACCCCAGGTCACTCTAACAACAGATGCCTCACAGGTGGGTTGGGGAGCTCACCTGCAAGATCTCTCTACCCAAGGCACCTGGACTCCACAGGAGACCCATCTACACATCAATCTATTGGAGCTCAGAGCAATCTTCCTTGCTCTTCGAGTGTTCCACACCCAGCTGAGCTACAAGACAGTCCTAATTCAGACGGACAATCAAGTAGCTATGTTCTATCTGAGCAAGCAGGGAGGAACAGGCTCCCTGTCGCTTTGCAACGAAGCTTTGCGGCTATGGGCCCTCGCCAGATTCATCTCTTTGCGGTGTATCTGCCAGGCATTCAAAACTCCTGGGCAGACAGACTCAGTCGAGTTCTCCTTCCGCACGAGTGGTCTCTTCGTGCGGACCAGGTAGCAAAAATTTTTCAAATTTGAGGAACTCTGGACATAGACCACTTTGCCAGTCTGTTGAATGCCAAACTTCCCCGATTCTGTTCCAGAATTCCGGCTCAGGATTCTCAGGCCAGGGATGCTTTCCTCCTCCATTGGGGTCAGGACTTCCTATATACGTTTCCACCCATTCCCCTAATTCCCAAAACCCTATTCAAGCTTCAGAGAGACAGAGGCCATATGATTCTCATAGCTCCACATTGGCCACGGCAGGTGTGGTACCCTCTGCTCCTACATCTCTCTCAAGCTCCATCTCTGGAGTTAGGATCTGCTCCAGATCTCCTGTCTCAGGAGGACGGGATGTTGTGGCATCCCGATCCCCACTCTCTGCATCTCAGGGCCTGGTTGCTGATGCCCTAGACCTTCATGGTCTTAACCTGTCCCAACAAGTGAAGGATATCCTTTATGCTTCTAGAAAGCCTTCCACAAGACACTCTTATGCTTTCAAGTGGAAAGGTTTTTCCATATGGTGTTCGCAGAAGGGTCTTCACCCCTTGGCGATACCTCTGGAATCATTATTGGAGTACCTCCTTCATTTATCTAATGTAGGGCTTAAGACTAACTCAGTTCGAGTCCATTTAAGTACTAGTTCAGCTTCTTTCAAGCCTTTAAATGGGCAACCTATTTCTTCTCATAGCGAGATTTATGAGGGGCCTCCTTCTAACTAAGCCTCCCATTAGGCCACCACCGGTAGCATGGGACCTAAGTCTGGTTCTTGGACAGCTCATGAAGCCACCTTTTGAACCTCTAGCTACTACCTCCTTGAAATTCCTTTCCTGGAAGGTTGTCTTTCTCATTGCAATCACATCAGCACGTCGCATCAGTGAACTGCAAGCATTAGTGGCTGATCCTCCTTATACGAGGTTCCATCATGATAAGGTAGTCCTTAGGACTCATCCATACTTTATGCAAAAGGTGGTCTCACCTTTTCATTTAAACCAAGCAGTTTACCTGCCTGTATTTTTTCCAAGGCCTCATGCTTCAAATGCAGAAAGGAATCTTCATACTTTGGACTGTAAAAGAGCACTTGCTTTTTACTTACAAAGGACACAAAAATGCAATGTGTGCCTTTGAGTCAGTCCTGACTCCTAGCGACCCAGAAGCTCCTGGGTTTTCTTGGCAGTGTCACTGGAAGTAGATTGCCAGGCCTTTCTTCTGAGGCATTGGAGGGTTAAGTGACTTGCCCAAGGCCACAAGGAATGCTAGTGGGAATCGAACCCTGCTTGCTTGGTTACCAAGCCAGTATTCTAACCACTAGGCGGCTACTCCACTCCTAGCAACATAGAAAGTCCTCTCAACTCTTTGTTGCTTTTGATCCTTCTCATTTGGGACTTCCAGTCTCCAAGAGAACATTGTCCAATTGGATTGCACAGTGTATTTCTTTTACCGATCATAGTAAAAACCTTTCTCTGGAAGGCCATGTCATAGCTCACAATGTGAGAGCCATGGCAGCCTCAATGGCTCATCTATACTCTGTGTCTATTGGCGACATCTGTCGAGCAGCTACTTGGGCCTCAGTTCATACCTTCACAGCCCGTTACTGCTTAGACAAGGACTCACGCCGGGATGCCTTGTTTGGTCAGGTTGTTCTACGACACCGGTTCCATACTTAATCAACTCCTGCTCGCCATTCCCGGTAGGATGCCAGAGATCCATGGGGGGACGTGGAGCCCTTTCACAGGGGCACACAACTTCTGGGGTCTCTCCCTGGCATCTGTAGCTAGGGAGTCCCTATATGTGAAGACTACATTCCTTCTTGTTCCTGGAGATAGCATAGTTTACTCACCTGTAACAGGTGATCTCCGGGAACAGCAGGAATTTTGTCTTCAGAACCCACCCACCTCCCCTAGGAGTTGTATCTCTTTTCTTTTCTTTCCCTCTCTCTCACTCTCTCTCTCTCTCTTTGTCTCAGCTTTAAAACTCAACTGGAGAGAGGCAGTTGGGAAAGGCAGGAAGGCAGCACGCAGGCACTGTGGGATGCTCCCAAAAGCTTTCTAATTGGACGCTGGGGAGCGTTCCCGTGCAGGCTCCGTCGGTACCGACGATACCCATATGTGAAGACTAAATTCCTGCTGTTCCCGGAGATCACCTGTTACAGGTGAGTATGTGTTATCGAACATAGTAAGTCAACAGTTGGCCTTATCTACTGCTCAGGTTGACAAACTTGAAGACTCTGTCTCTAATATTAATTCTGCAATGTTGGACATTAAAGCAAAAATCAGATCAGAAACTTATGCAGGTTTCTGAGGTGTCGTTATCCTTCGTGAAAGACAATGTATCTTTAAGAGCAAAGCTTGAGACTTTGGAAAATGCTGCCAGGTCTTCTAACATTTGATTACTTAATTTTCCTGTGGCTCCTTTGGAGCTGTTTAAAAAATATCTACAAGAGACTTTATTGGTTCCAACTGAGTTAATTCCCCCAGTTGTGAAAGTCTGTTTTTTTACCGTCTGGCAGAAAAGAGGGGAAGATGGCTATTGTGTCATTAGATATGGATTTTTTGAATGTCTCGGTCGTACTTCAAACTCCTAAGGAAGATGGATTTGTTGTTTCCACCATGTCAGTAACTTTTGCTCTTCCATCCGATAGAGAGTGGATTCTCAAGTTGTATTATAAAAAGTGTGCCAACTTATTTATGGGAAAAGAATATCAATATTTCCTGATGTTGCCAGAGACACTCAAAAAAGACGCAAAGCTTTTGCTACGTCCTGGGGTGTCTCAGATGGGTGCTGCTTTTGTGCTTAGATTTCCTTGTAAATGTGTCGTCGTTTTTCATTCACACAAATATGTTTTCTTTCTCCAGGACCAAGCAGGAAGTCAGTCCTCAGATAAGGGTGTCATCGGCGCCGATAAAGCCCCAGCGGAGCATTTCCCCAGCTTTCTCCAGGACCAAGCAGGAAGTCAGTCCTCACATATGGGTGCCGACGGAGCCCTCGCGGAGCAATTTTCCCCAGCTTTCAAAGAAAGCCTTTGGGAATTGCAGCGCGCATGCGCGGTCCTCTTCCTGCCCAAGGGTGCCATCTTGCTCAGTCTTCTTTTTTCGCGGAGCCCTACAGACGTTGTTTGTGAATCCCCGCAGAAAAGTTGATTTTATTTCTCTTTTTTCTCTCGGTTTCGACGCCGGTTCTTTTCCCGCCCGAACCCGCGACGCTGGTTGCGAGTCCGTTCTTTATTTTTTGGTTTTTTGTCCTTCGTGACAGATTTCGCGCCTTTTTACTTTTTCACTGGCAGCCCAGTCTTTTGACCTCGCAGGAGCCCTTTTTCCCCCGATGGCTGCCAGCGGGTTTAAAAAGTGTGACCTCTGTAAGAAACTCATGTCTTACAGACACACACGACTTCTGCCTCCGCTGCCTCGGACCCGATCATGACCCGATGATCTGTGGTCCGTGTGGCAAAATGTCCTCAAAAGCGTTGAGTCGGCAGCATCAGCGGGAACGTATCTTCTCTGACTCCGGCCGGGCTCGGACCTCGTCAGAGGCTTCGACGTCTCGGGACTTTGGTCCTGAGCATCGTCGAAGTTCCTCTGAACGGGGGTCTCCTACCCGGGAACATCATCGGAAGAAGAAGCCCGCGAGGGCGGGATCGGTGGATGCTCCTGGTTCCTCGAGGGCCAGGTCGCATAGCCCCGATTCCCGTCCCGGGTCCTCGGAGGTGGAGAGGCCTTCCAAACATCCTCGTCTCGAGATGGACTTGCCCGCTCACGTGAGTACTGTTGTCCTCGTAGACTCACTTCGGAAGGAGCCGACGTCGGGCCCGACGCCGTCGGGGCCCGAGTCGGGGGTTGCTGGGTCTCCTGAGCTCAGATTCAGGTTTACAGCCTTGGAGAGCAGTCTGACTGCCTTCATGGACCAGCAGCGGGCATTGATCGCTGGCCTCGCCGGTGCTTCTGCCCTGACCGCCGGGACGTCGACCTCCAAGTCGACCCCGGAGACTGAGCCGATCCTCGAGTCCATGAGGGCTCGAGTCGATCCTCGGTCACGGTCTCCTTCGGCCTCCCGTTCGGGACCGAGGTCGTCGACGCCGACTCCCTCGGCGTCGGGGCGAGTGGCATCGATGCCCGCCCGACCGGAGCCGCTCGACTCCTCCTCCGAGGAGTCGGCCTGGGAATCCGAGGACGAAGAGTCACCTGGTTCCTTTCGGACTCGGTGTGTCCCATCGGACTCCCCCGAGTCCGAACCTCGGAGACCGTCCCCCCCCCCCCCGGAGGATACCCGGTTCTCGGACTTCGTGCGGGATATGGCCAAGGCCTTGGCCTTCCCCGCGGATCCCGAGGAGGAGCCTCGAGTCGAAGAACTTGATGCCCTCCAATATGACTCTCCCCCGAAGGAGGCCTTTATTGTACCGGTTCCTTCGATGCTGGAACGACTTCTCTTCCGCATGTGGGAGAGCCCGGCGTCGTCGCCGGTGTTAAACAAGCGGGTCAATTCCATTTATCGAGTCCGCAAGAGCCCCGGCTTCCAAAAGGCACAACTACCGCACCATTCCATGGTGGTAGAATCGGCCATGCATAGACTTAAGAGTCAAAAAATGCACTCCTCGGTGTCCCCCGGTAGGGAGGCCCGAAGCCTGGATGCCCTAGGTAGGAAGTGTTTCCAGGGCTCTATGCTTGCTTGTCGAGTCCAGACCTACCAGCTCTACATGGGCATGTATCTCCGGGACCTGGCTAAGGAAATAGCCGGGTTCTCTGCTGGTCTCTCCGACGAACCTTTGCAGAGGTTCCAAACCTTGTCAACTGGTATTCGGGAGTGCTCAAAGTTTATCTCTCGAGCAGCCTATGATGGTTTTGAGGCATCGGCTCGAGTAGCCGCAGCCAGCATCGGTGGACGCCGCCAGGCTTGGCTTCAGACGTCCGACCTCGAGCCATGGGTGCAGGACAAGTTCGTCGATGTCCCCTGCAGGGGTGAAGACCTCTTTGGCAAGCCCATGGATGAGAAGGCTGCACAGATCGAGACCAAGACTCTCGCCAGGACTCGTCTTTCAAGGAAGACCTCTGCCCCTTCTCAAAAGAAGAAGGGCTCGGGGAAAAAGCCCTTTCACACGAGGAAGGCGGCTGCCTATAAATACTGCCCTCAGTATCAGAGGAAGGCGGCTGCCTATAAATACTGCCCTCAGTATCAGGCCTCACCAGCTCCCCCACAGGGTAAGCAGGCCAAGGGACGGGGTAATGGGTCCCGTAGGCAGCAAGCCCCCAAGCCTGCACCACCGGCCCCTGCTCAGCAGGGTGGGGGTTTTTGACTTCATCAGCATAGCCTCTCCCCCTCAGCTGGTTTCTCTCAGCACAGGAGGCCGGCTGGTCCACTTTGCCCAAAGGTGGTCCAACATCACCACAGATATTTGGGTACTTCACATAGTTCGGAAGGGCTATCTTCTTCACAAGTCTCCTTCAGGAACAGGCTGTGGAACCGGTGCCCCACCACCTGAAGGTCAAGGGTTTTACTCCAGGTACTTTCTGATACCAAAAAGAACAGGAGGCCTCAGACCCATCCTGGACTTGCGAAACCTAAACAAGTTCCTTGCAAAGGAAAAGTTCAAGATGCTTACCCTTGGAATCCTGCTGCCCTACCTCCAGCAGGGCGACAGGCTATGCTCCTTGGATCTAAAGGATGGTATACTCATATCCTTATTCATCCAGACCACAGACAATATCTCAGGTTTGTTGTGGGAGGAAATCATTACCAGTACAGAGTACTGCCCTTTGGCCTATCCTCCGCCCCCAGGATGTTCACCAAATGCCTGGCAGTGGTGGCGGCCTATCTAAGACTTCAAGGCCTTTTTGTGTTCCCATACCTGGACGACTGGCTCATCCAGAGCCCAGTCTTCACAAGCAGCCACTCAGGCCACTTATCGCACTGTGACTCTACTCCAGCACTTGGGATTTGTCATAAACTTCGCAAAGTCCACTTTGTTCCCCTCTCAAAATCTCGAATTCATCGGCGCCAGGTTAGACACTCTTCAGGCGCGGGCCTTCCTCCCTCTGGACAGGGCCAAGCGGCTCATGGATCTCGCCAGCCACTTTCACAGCAATGCCCTGGTCTCGGCCAGGCAATTTCTGAGGCTGCTCGGCCATATGGCTTCCACTGTCCATGTGACCCCCAATGCCCGCCTGAACATGCGACCTGCTCAATGGTGCCTTCGCACTCAATGGCATCAGGCCACTGGGAGCCTAGCGGACTCCGTACAGATCTCCGACCAGCTGGTCTCTTCTCTACAATGGTGGCTTCATCTACCAAACCTAGTACTAGGAGTGACTTTTCAGCCCCCTACGCATTCTCAGGTCCTGACGACCGATGCTTCTCTCCTGGGTTGGGGAGCACAATGCCAAGGGACATGTACTCAAGGCCTCTGGACTCCTTGGGAGTCTGCTCAGCAGATAAACTTCCTGGAGCTCAGAGCCATCCGCCTAGCGCTCAAAGCATTCTCTCACCTGGTTTCTCAGCAGTCGGTGCTGATACAGACAGACAATCAGGTTGCAATGTTCTACGTGAACAAACAAGGCGGAACAGGCTCCTTCCTTCTCTGTCAGGAGGCACAAAAGCTATGCTCTTGGGCAGTCCACCACGGCATCATCCTCAAGGCTGTCTATCTCCCAGGTCAAGAAAATTACCTGGCCGACAAGCTAAGCAGGATCCTCCAGCCACACGAGTGGAGGCTGGATCCGATGGTGGTTCAGCGGATCTTTCTCAAGCGGGGCCTCCCCACCATGGATCTGTTTGCCAGTCCTCTGAACCGGCAACTTCCCAGATTCTGCTCTCGACAACCGCATCCTCTCAGAGTAGCGGCGGATGCTTTTCTAATTCCATGGTCCACAGGCCTCTTATATGCCTTTCCTCCCATGCCGCTGGTGTCTCGGACACTCTTCAAGGTTCTCAGAGACAAAGCCTCGGTGATCCTAGTGGCTCCCCAGTGGCCGAGACAACCTTGGTTCCCACTTCTAATGCAGCTGGCGGTGGACACCCCTCTTCCTCTGGGATTTCAGCCCGACCTCCTGTCACAGGATCAGGGGACTCTCCTGCACCCCAACCTCCGGTCCCTTCATCTGATGGCCTGGCTGCCGAAAGGGTAGTCCTTGCTCCCCTCCGCCTGCCTCCAGATGTGGAGGAGGTCGTCTTGGACTCCAGGCGGCCCTCCACCCGGAAGTCCTACGCTCTTAAGTGGCGTCGGTTCTCCGTCTGGTGTGCTCAGCAGTCTCAAGATCCCTTCTCCTGTTCAGCATCAGTGGTCTTGCAGTACTTGCTTTCCCTCTCCAATCGTGGACTTAAGTCCAACTCGGTCAAGGTCCACCTCAGTGCTCTTTCTGCACATCACATGCCGGTGGATGGCAGACCTCTTTCTAGCCACCCTCTGGTGGCTCGTTTTCTCAGAGGCCTCCTTCTCCTTAAACCACCTTTGCGCCCACCAGCCCCGGACTGGGATCTCAATGTGGTTTTACAGCGGATTACCTGTCCGCCTTTTGAACCTATGGCTACCTGTCCTCTTCGTTTTCTTTCTTGGAAAACCTTGTTCTTGGTGGCCCTCACTTCTGCTAGACGCGTTAGTGAGCTGCAGGCCCTGGTGTCTGATCCTCCGTACACTAGGTTCTACAAGAACCGGGTAGTCCTACGGACTCACCCTAAGTTTCTTCCCAAAGTGGTTTCCCCTTTTCACATCAACCAGGAGGTGGTGCTTCCGACCTACTTTCCCAGGCCACACTCCAGCCGAGCTGAAATGGTCCTGCAT
Source organism: Ichthyophis bannanicus (assembly GCA_033557465.1). Classification (NCBI taxonomy): domain Eukaryota; kingdom Metazoa; phylum Chordata; class Amphibia; order Gymnophiona; family Ichthyophiidae; genus Ichthyophis; species Ichthyophis bannanicus. The sequence continues at coordinate 1,371,490,545 of CM066031.1, forward strand.
ACCCTGGACTGTAGAAGGGCGTTAACCTTCTACCTTGACCGTACGCGGGAGCACAGAAGGGCTGTTCAGCTCTTCGTCTCTTATGCCCCAATAAGTTGGGGCTCCCTGTCTCCAAGCGTACTCTATCCATCTGGATTGCTGACTGTATCGCTTGGGCTTACGAGGCAGCCGGCCTCTCGTTGGAAAGTCGAGTCACGGCCCATCGTGTTCGGGCGAAGGCTACGTCAGTGGTTTACCTCCGCTCTGTTCCATTGGCAGACATCTGCCGGGCCGCTACTTGGTCTTCAAGGCAGACTTTTGCGGCACATTACCTCCTGGAGAGGGAGTCCCGCAGGGACAGTGCTTTCGGACAGGCAGTCCTCCGTAACCTCTTCGAGGTATAGGCAACTCCTACCCTCCATCCCGGATGTTGGGCTACCGGTTGGAGACGTATTCAGAGAAGATTCCTTCCTTCTGGGCTACTGAGCTTGAGGGAGCTCCTTTTTGTGCTTAGGGTCTCCGGTAGCCTTAAGCTTGGGAGTCCCATATGTAAGGACTGACTTCCTGCTTGGTCCTGGAGAAAGCGTAGTTACTCACCTGTAACAGGTGTTCTCCAGGAGCAGCAGGAATCAGTCCTCACAAACCTCCCTCCTCCCCTTGGAGTTGCAGTTATATGCTTTCTTTTTTTGCTAATTTTTTTGCTGTCTTTTAGCTATGTCATCTGACTGAGCAAGATGGCACCCTTGGGCGGGAAGAGGACCGCGCATGCGCGCTGCAATTCCCAAAGGCTTTCTTTGAAAGCTGGGGAAAATTGCTCCGCGAGGGCTCCGTCGGCGCCGATGTCACCCATATGTGAGGACTGATTCCTGCTGCTCCTGGAGAACACCTGTTACAGGTGACTAACTACGCTTTCCATGAAAGCCTTTGGGAATGCTGGCACGCATGCGCGGTTCCCTTCCCGCCTAAAGGTGCCATCTTAACTCAGTCTCTTTTTTTCCGAGAAGCCCACCGGACGTGTGTCCTGTTCTCCCGGATAAAATGATTTTTTCTTCGGCGATTTTTTGCTATTTTTTCTCCAGTTCGACGCCGGTTCCCCTCCCGCCGGGTTCGGTACACCGGTATCGAGCCCGCTTATTTCTTTTTCGGTTTTTGCCCTTCGTGGCTGGCGTTCGCGCCCCTTTTTTCATTTTTCCCTGGAAGGCCGGTCTTTTGACCTCGCAGGGGCTCTTTTTTCCCCGATGGCTTCCAGTGCTTTCAAAAAGTGTGATCGGTGTAAAACTTTTGTCTCTCACCGACACACATGACTGCTGCCTTCGGTGCCTCGGCCCTGACCACGACCCCAAGTCGTGTGTGCCATGTTGGAAGATGTCTTCCAAGGCACTCAAAAGTTGACAGCATCAGAAGGAGAGGTTTTTCTCGGACTCTGCCTCCGGCTGGGCCCGGACCTCATCTGAGGCCTCGACATCTCGGGATTCCGATCCCGAGCGTCGTCGAAGCTCCTTGGACAGGGAACACAAGAGGAAGAAGCGGCGCGCGAGGGCGGTACCGGAGGAGGTCCCTGGTCCCTCGAGGGCCAGGTCTAAGACCCCCGACCGCTGTCCCGGGCCCGTGGACCAAGAGAAGCCTGCCAAAGTTCCTCGCGTGGAGCCGGAGTCTGCTGGACACGTAAGCCCCATAGTCCTCGTGGACTCTCCTCCCAGAGAGCCAACGTCGGGCCCGGCGCCGCCGGGGCCCGAGTTGCTGGCTGCTGCGTCTCCCGAGCTGAGTCTCAGGATGACAGCCTAGGAGTGCAGATTGTCTGCCTTCATGGAGCAGCAGCGGGCACTGATGGCCAGCCTGTCTGGTGCATCTGCCCCGACCACCGGGACGTCGATTTCGAAGTCAACCCCGGAGACTGAGCTGATACTCGAGACCCTCGTGGCTCGAAGTCGTCCTCGGTCGAGGTCTCCCTCGACCTCTCATTCGGGACCGAGGGTGTCGACGCCGGTGCCCCCGGCGTCGGGGCAGGTGCCTCGGGGCCCCGTGGGGTCGGACCCTGACTCCTCCTCGGATGAGTCCGCCTGGGAGACGGAGGACGAGGAGTCTCCCGATACTTTTAAGACTCGGTGCGTCCCGTCGGACTCACCGCAGTCTGAGCCCCGGAGTAGATCCCCTGCAGAGGACACTAGGTTCTCGGAGTTCGTCCGGGATATGGCCACTGCCTTGGCTATCCCTGCCGATCCCGAGGAAGAGCCTCGAGCCAAGGAGCTCGATGCTCTACAGTACGACTCTCCTCCGAAGGAGGCCTTTACTGTCCCGGTTCCTCCGATGCTGGAACAGCTCCTCTTCCAGATGTGGGAGGCACCGGCCTCACCGCCGGTTTTGAGCAAGCGAGTCGATTCCATCTATCGAATCCGCAAAAGCCCTGGTTTCCAGAAAGCACAGCTACCACACCATTCCATGGTTGTGGAATCGGCCATGCATCGTCTGAAGAGCCAGAAGATGCACTCTGCGGTGCCCCTCCCCCGGCAGGGAGGCCCGCAACCTCGATGGCGTCGGTAGGAAGTGCTTCCAGGGGTCTATGCTTGCTTGCCGTGTCCAGTCTTACCAGCTGTACATGGGCATGTACTTGCGAGACCTGGTCAAGGAATTGGCCGGATTCTCTGCTGGTCTCTCCGGGGAACCCCTGCAGAGATTTAAGACCTTGTCCTCGGGAATTCGGGAATGCTCAAAGTTCATTTCCCGCGCCGCCTACGATGGCTTCGAGGCTTCGGCCCGAGTTGCGGCTGCCGGCATCGCAGCTCGACGCCAGGCGTGGCTGCAGTCATCAGACCTTGAGCCATGGGTTCAGGACAAGTTGGTTGATGTCCCCTGCCGAGGTGAGAACCTTTTTGGCAAACCCGTGATCGAGAAGGCCGCTCAGCTCGAGTCCGAGCACCTTACCCGGACAAGGCTGTCGAGGAAGACCTCTGCCCCTTCACATAAAAAAAAGGGCTCTGGTAAAAAGTCCTTTTACCCGAAGAAGGGCACTGCCTACAAACAGTACCCTCAGTATCAGGCTGCCCAAGCTGCCCCCCAGGGTCAGCAAGCCAAGGGCCAGGGTAATGGGCCCCGTAGGCAGAGGACCCCCAAGCCTTCTGCCGCTGCTTCCACTCAGCAGAGTGGGGGTTTTTGACTCCTTGAGCATAGCCACTCTGTCCCTGCTTTCCCAGCCCTGCACAGGCGGTCGCCTTGTACTCTTTGCCCACCAGTGGCCTCTCATTACCACCGATAGTTGGGTACTGGACATAGTCCAAAAGGGCTATGCCCTGCATTTTCATCAACTGCCTTCTCCTTACTTCCCAGGGGAGCCCTTGAGACCTCCCCTGCACACAGACCTTCTCCTTCGAGAGCTCCAAGGGCTGTTGGAGGACAGGGCGGTGGAGCCTGTGCCTCCCCACTTGCAAGGTCATGGATTCTACTCCAGGTATTTCCTGGTACCCATAAGAACCGGTGGCCTTCGACCCATTCTGGACCTCAGGAACCTCAACAAGTTCCTAGAGAAAGAAAAGTTCAAGATGCTTACTCTTGGAACACTTCTGCCCTACCTCCAGCAGGGAGATTGGCTATGCTCCTTAGATCTAAAGGATGCGTACACTCACATCCTCATTCATCCAGACCACAGAAAGTACCTCAGGTTCATTGTGGGAGGAAACCATTATCAGTACAGAGTACTACCTTTTGGCCTGACCTCCGCTCCCAGGGTCTTTACCAAGTGCCTGGCAGTGGTTGCGGCCTACCTGAGGAATCAAGGCATCTTTGTCTTTCCCTATCTGGACGACTGGCTCATCAGGGGTCAGACGTCCCTGGAGGCCAGACAAGCCACCCTCAGAACCATTGCTCTGCTTCAAAATGTGGGCTTTTTCATAAACTTCGCAAAGTCCACTTTGCTCCCCTCCCAGAACTTGGAGTTCATAGGGGCAAGGTTGGATTCTCAACTGGCAAAGGCATTCTTACCAGAAGACAGGGCTCAAAGACTGATGGACGTGGCCAAACAGTTTCTAAACAAGTCCCTGGTCTCTGCCAGACTCTGCCTCAGGCTTCTGGGCCACATGGCCTCGACAGTGCATGTGACTCCCAATGTCAGGCTCCATATGAGGCCTGCACAGTGGTGCCTTCGGAATCAGTGGTCTCAGGCCACAGACCGCCTAAGAGACAGGATAAGGGTGTCCAGACCCCTTTTGGCCTCCCTCAGCTGGTGGTTACATCCACCCATTCTGCTGAAGGGGATGCCCTTCCAAATGCCAGAATACTCGGTGGTTCTCACCACCGACGCCTCTCTGCAGGGCTGGGGTGCTCATTGTCTGGACAAGTGCACTCAAGGCCTCTGGTCTCCCTGGGAGGCAGCCCAACAGATCAATCTCCTAGAACTTCGAGCTATCCGCTTAGCTCGCAAGGCTTTTTCTCCGGCCCTGGCTCACCGCTCAGTCTTGATTCAAAAAGACAACCAGGTAGCCATGTTTTATGTGAACAAACAGGGCGGGACTGGGTCAAAGCTCCTTTGTCAGGAGACTCAAGACCTTTGTTCCTTTGCCCTAAAGCACAACATGCTTCTCAAGGCGATGTACCTTCCAGGCCAGGAGAACTGCCTGGCCAACCGGTTGAGCAGAATTCTGCAGCCCCACGAGTAGCAGCTGCATCCCTTGGTCGTTCAGAAGATCTTCCCGAAGTGGGGTCTCCCTTGGATAGATCTCTTTGCCAGTCCGCTGAACAAGCAACTGCCCAAGTTCTGCTCCAGGCAACCGCATCCTTTGAGGATAGCACCAGATGCTTTTCTGATGTCCTGGTCTCAGGGCCTCCTGTATGCGTTTCCTCTCACGCCCTTGGTGGCCCGAACTCTTTTCAAGACTCTTCAGGACAAGGCCTCGGTTCTGCTGGTAGCTCCCAGGTGTCCGAGGCAGCCTTGGTTTCCACTTCTGCTTCAACTGGCAGTGGATTCCCCACTACCTCTGGGGTTGCAGCCCGACCTTCTCTCACAGGAGCAGGGTTCCCTTCTGCACCCCAATCTCAAAGCTCTCAATTTGATGGCCTGGAGGCTGCAAGGCTAGTTTTGGCTCCCTGGGGCCTGCCTCAGGAAGTTGAGGAGGTTGTCCTAGCTTCTAGGAAACAGTCCACTAGGAAAACCTATGCCCTCAAATGGAAGAGGTTTTCTGTGTGGTGTCAGCTTCGTACAGAGGATCCTTTCTCCTGTACTGTGCCAGTAGTGCTTCAGTTCTTACTGCACTTATCAAATCAGGGACTTAAGTCCAATTCTGTTCGGGTCCACCTCTCAGCTCTAGCAGCTCACCACTCACTGGTGGAGGGACATTCTCTGTCTGGTCACCCCTTGGTGTCCTGCTTTCTCAGGGGCTTGCTTTTGCTCAAGCCCCCCATCCGTCATCCTGCTCCTGAGTGGGAGCTGAATGTGGTCTTGCAGCAACTGACTCGCCCACCCTTTGAGCCAATGGCTACTTGCCCTCTACGCTTCCTTTCCTGGAAGACTCTCTTCCTGATAGCCCTCACCTCGGCTAGGCGAGTGAGTGAGCTTCAAACCCTGCTCTGTGATAGACCTTACACCAGGATTTATAGGAACAGGGTAGTCCTTAGGACTCATCCAAAGTTCCTTCCCAAGGTTGTCTCCTCTTTCCACCTCAACCAGGAGGAGGTTCTTCCAACATTCTTCCCTAGGCCTCATGCTAGCCAGGCTGAAGCAGTACTGCATACCCTGGACTGTAGGAGGGCCTTATCCTTCTACCTTGACAGTACGCAGGGACATGGAAGGGCTACTCAGCTCTTTGTTTCATTTGACCCCAATAAGTTGGGGTTGGCTGTGTCCAAGCGTACCTTGTCCATCTGGGTGGCTGACTGTATCACCTGGGCTTACAAGGCGGCTGACCTTCCTTTGCAGGGTAGGGTCACGGCCCATCGTGTCAGGGCAATGGCTGCCTCAGTGGCTCATCTCCGCTCTGTGCCCTTGGTAGACACCTGCAGGGCTGCAACTTGGTCTTCAAGCCAGACCTTTGCGGCCCATTACTGTCTGGAGAAGGAGTCCCGTAGGGACAGTGCTTTTGGCCAAGCAGTACTCCAGAATCTCTTTGAGGTTTAGTCAACTCCTGCCCTCTGTTGGGCTACCGATGGAGGTTGTGTCCTTGAAAAGCCTTTCTTTGATGCTGTGACTAGAGGAAGTTCTCTTGTTCAGCCTGGGTTCCTGGTAGCCCAGAGCTAGGGAGTCACCCATATGTGAGGACTGACTTCCTGCTTGGTCCTGGAGAAAGAGTAGTTACTCACCTGTAACAGGTGTTCTCCAGGAGCAGCAGGAATCAGTCCTCACGACCCTCTCTCCTCCCCTTGGAGTTGCAGTTGTACATAGTTTGTTTTACATTTTTGTGTGCTGTTCTTAGCTATGTCATTTGACTGAGGTAAGATGGTACCTTTAGGCGGGAAGGGAACCGCGCATGCGTGCCAGCATTCCCAAAGGCTTTCATGGAAAGCTGGGGAAATGCTCCGCTGGGGCTTCATCGGCGCCGATGACACCCTTATGTGAGGACTGATTCCTGCTGCTCCTGGAGAACACCTGTTACAGGTGAGTAACTACTCTTTCAACCTGAAGATTTGTCTTCCTTCGTTAGCACTCATATAGTTACATCCTCTCCCTCTTGAGTGGTTCCCCATTATTAAATTAGATATTTTTGGTCCTCTGCCCTCTCTTGCTTTGTGGTTTACTGTTTTTCCTATATTGTACTGGGGAGTTTCCTGCCCTCAGTATTTTGTTTAATACTGCTTCCCCTCCATCTAGAGGACTATTGATACTCTTGTAATATTTACCTTTAATTATGTTTTTCTTTTTCTCAACAAGGATGTATCTTTCTGTACAAGCGTGTTGCTTGATATATTGTTAAAATGCATAAATATTAAAATTAAAAAAAATTACTACATTTGGAATGTGGGTCTTCTGTTCAAACAGATTTGAATTGTTTATAAGGGGACAATAATTATGTCCTATAAAAATAAACTGATTGATATGGGAATTTTAATCTCACCAAGTGACTCTTTAATAATACCCCATAAATTACCAGCTCCCCCATATGAAGAAATCTTTTGTCTGGACTATCACAGCAAAGGCTGCTATTGTAATAGCTGCCCCAATTAGAAGTCTATTTTAATTTTAATAGTGATCAATATAAAATATCAGTGTCTAAATTCAAACATAGTGTTGGGTTTCAAACTTGCTGTTAAGTTCTTTATCAGGGTATACAATGATATACTTATCTGAAAAGGAGCTCATTAACTCGTTCCTCCTCTGTCAAGCAGCTGGAATATCTCTGGCTTTAGGCAAATATGGCCGCGGTGTCTTTTTAAATTAAACTCTCAATGCCCGCCCAGCTTAAAGTTCTTAAAGGATATAAACACTATTTCAACTTATTAAAGTATACCAATCCATTTGTTGACTCAAACCGATGGGTGCACCATATTCAAAGTATAAATCCAGTATTGCTCCTTGTAATTCAGATGTGCCTCATGATTGCCACGCCTCCACCAAATCAAAACATTTTAGATTACTCTCCATTTGTAATTGTGCAAACGAATGTCTATACTGTAAACCGTGCGAGACAATTGGAGCTGTTAGAGTGTGAGTATTTAACCAAGTTCGATGTTCTCACAGACTCTGTAACACAGCATTTGATATGCCCAACATTTGCTTTGTTACAAAGGCAAAGCAAAGCATAAACCACAAAGGTACTCTGACATGTAGTGTATGTTTTACTCTTCGGTAGTTTCCCCACTGATGGATACTGCCAGGAAGATCCCACTAATGTTGTTAAGCAAAATTCACACAATCCGCAAGCATAATGACCTGGAGACTGAAGTGTTATATTAATGTCCTCTACCCAAGTGATAGACTTACTTACAAAATTGGCAATATTTTTCCCATGCCAATAAGTCACTATCAGCGGACCATCAAAAGAAGAGTGAACTTGCAAAATGCTTCAGAGTTTATATATTATTGCTACATGGGGAGCTCGAACCGAAAAGGATAACGCACACTGTGCTCTTCTCAGGACTGAACATCATCCTGCGATGGGAGTTCAACAATAGTAAATCAAGTTTCATGTAAGCCAACTACAGCTAGAATGGAGAGTAATTGAACATGTTCTGATTTGTTGGAGGGGTTGAGAATCGTGAGGCACCTCTAAATTACAAGGAACAATGCTGGATTTATTTATACTTTGAATACAGTGCATCCATCAGGTTTGAATCAGCAAGTGGAATAGTATACTTTGATGAGCTGAAATAGTGTATCTCCAGGAACAAGCAGGAATGAGTCTTCACATATGGGTACGTCGGTACCGACGGAGCCTGCGCGGGAATGCTCCCCAGCTTCCCAAAAAGGAAAGCTTTTGGAAGCATCCCACAGCGCCTGCGCGCTGCCTTCCCGCCTTTCCTAACCGCCTCTCCTCAGTTCTTCTTTGCCGCGGAGCCAGCAGGTCGAGCCCTGTCACCGCTGAAGAAGTTCTTTATTTTATTTTATTTCTTTGGTCATGTGTCTGCCTCCCCCGACTCCGGACCGGTACCGCCGGTCTTTTCTTTCTTCTTTTCAAAAAAAAAAAAATATATATATAATTTCCCTCACTTACTGTATTTTTTCTCTTTGGGCCTTAGGCCTCACAAGAAAATTTTCCTCATGGAAAAACCAGCCTCCGGTTTTAAGAAATGCACTAAGTGCAGCGGTACTATTTCTGTTACAGACACCCATGAATGGTGTCTTAAATGTTTGGGTCCTGAACATTTCGGATTGTCCGTCCTGCTCTCTGATGTCTAAACGGGGTTTACAGAACCGAGCAGCTAAGCTCCATGTGCTGTTTCCCGCTGATGCAGCTTCGGTAGCATCGACGTCTTCCAGGTCTTCTTCCCCCAATGGATCTCAGGTAACCAAACATAAATCTAGCCGGTCCTCGAAGGGTAGATCTCCCTCTAAGCATCGAGATGCCTCCGGGCTTGCCCTCGAGGATCCTGCACCGGCAAAACAACCCCGGCGGGAAGCTCCGGCTTCCAAAGCTCCTCCTATGGGGTTACAGGTTGACATCGATGGCACGGCCTCGACCGATCACCTGTTAGAATGCTCTGGGGTACCGGCACAATCTTCCAGTACCGAATTCCAGGCATTCATGGCGTCGATGGATCAGAATGTTCTGTCCATGCAGCAGGCTATCAATGCCTTCATTCAAGCTGCAACGCCGTTGATACCACAACAAACTCCGTTGTCGGTATCGACTCGGGTACCGGCAACAGCGCCGGTACCGGTACTGACTGCATCGGCATCGACTAGGATACCGACTGCAGCGGTTCCCTGTCCAGGGCTGCTCCTCGGTACCGAGTCGGTACCGATGACCCCCGATGTCGATACTGCTTGATACGCGTACCGAGCATTAGAGGAGCACCCTGACAGACGGTACTTTGATTCCTCTGGTGATTCTGATACATCAGAGGAGTCTGCTGAAGTATCCATAACCCTTCCTAAAGAGCCGCCTTCTCCAAAAAGAAGAATGTCTCCTCCAGAGGACTTGTCCTTTCAAGACTTCATAAAAGAAGTAGCTAAAGGACTTTCTATTTCAGTAACCTCTGAATCAGAGCCTAGAGCAAAAAAAATTAGATATTTTGGGTTATTCTAAGGCTCCTAAAGAGGCAGTCACCTTACCAATTCATGAGATTCTTTATGAACACATGATTGATTTATGGGAGACTCCTCTCGCTATCTCTCCTCATTCTCGCAGATTGGACACTATATATCATGTCCCTCCCTGTCCTGGTTTTCATAAAGCACAGCTTCCTCACCATTCCATTGTGGTGCAGTCAGCTATGAAGAGGATAAAGAGTACAAAGAGACACTCTTCTACTCATCCAGGAAGAGAATGCAGGACCTTGGATGCTTTTGGTAGGAAAATCTTCCAGGCCAGTATGCTCATTGCCAGAATCAACTCATATAGTCTTTACATGGGTATTTCTAAAGGAAGTTGCAGATAAACTGCATACTTTCCTCCCTTTTCTTCCAGAGGATAAAAGGGATGAATTCCTCATTTGGCTTAAGCATACTCAAGACATTTCAAAGTTTTCCAACCGAGCAGCCTTTGACTCCTTTGAAGGTGCCAGCAGAGCTTCTGACATTGCCATAGCTGCTCGCAGAATTGCTTGGCTCCAGGCTTCTGATTTAGAACCCTGGGTCCAAGATGGCTTGGGAAATCTCCCTTGTACAGGTGAAAACCTGTTTGGCAAAGAATGGCAAATAAAAGCCACTCAAATGGATGCAGAGAATTCTGCTCTGGATAGACTTTCAAAGTCAACCTCCATTCCTGCCAAGAAAAAAGCCTTCAAGAAGTCTTTTTTTCAAAAAGGGCAGATTCCCTTCTGCTTCTGACCAATCCTCTACAGGTCGTTTTACCACTAAGTGTCAGCAACCTAAACAGGCCAGGCCTAAGGCTACAGGGGCTGCTGCAACTCAGCAGACCCAACCTCCTCAGGGTTTTTGACTTGATGCTAGAGAACTTAGCCTTTCTGGCTTTAAAACAGCCAGAACCTCTCACCATTCCAGGAAGGTTAGCTCATTTTGCTCCCAGATGGGAGCAAATTACATCAGAGCAATGGACCCTCTCCATCATAAGAGAGGGCTACAAACTCCATTTCTCAGACCTTCCTCCCCACACCATGGTGAGACACTTCAATTCTCCCACATCTCTTCTCGACCTTCTGGGTCAAGAAGTAGCTACCCTTCTTGCCCAAGGGGCAATAGAAGAAGTTCCTCTTCTTCAACAAGGGTCAGGGTTTTACTCCCCCTATTTTCTCATTCCAAAGAAGCCAGGGGGATACAGACCCATATTAGATCTCAGGGAATTGAACAAATTTCTATGCAAGGAGAAGTTCAAGATGCTTTCTCTGGGCACTCTCCTTCCATACCTTCAAAGTCAGGACTGACTTTGTTCTCTAGATCTCAAGGATGCGTACACACATGTCCTCATCCATCCATCTCACAGAAGATTCCTCGGTTTTCTTTTCCAAGGAAAACATTATCAGTACAGGGTGCTTCCTTTTGGTCTGGCCTCTGCTCCAAGAGTGTTCACCAAATGCATAGCAACAGTAGCTGCATTTCTACGCACTCTGGGAATTTTTGTATTCCCATACCTGGACGACTGGCTCATTCGAGCTCCATCTCAGTCAGAGGCCCAGATTTCCCTGGACCGCACAAGACGCATCCTGCAATATCTGGGACTTGTGGTAAACCTCCCAAAGTCTCAGCTCACCCCTACTCAGTCCCTAGAATTCATAGGGGCCTGGTTGGACACTACCACTGCAAGGGCCTACCTTCCTCAGGCCCGTTGCCAACGTCTAGTGCAGTTAGCCTCCCAGATTCACTCAAAGAGCCACTTAACTGCCCAGGAGATGCTACAACTGCTAGGCCACATGGCTTCCACAGTGCATGTGGTACCCTATGCTCGCCTACACATGAGAGCAGCCCAATGGACTTTGTCCACCCAGTGGACTCAAGCATCAGGAGCTCTCTCAGACCAAATAGCAACCTCCAAACGACTCTTTTGGTCTCTCCAATGGTGGATGTCCACTCAAAATCTGTTGCTGGGGTCCCCCTTCCAACAGTTGTTGCCCCAAGCAACCCTCACAACAGATGCCTCCCAAACAGGTTGGGGAGCTCATCTACAAGACCTCTCCACCCAAGGCACTTGGTCTCCACAGGAGACCTTTCTTCATATCAACCACTTGGAGCTTCGAGCAGTCTTTCTAGCTCTCAAGGTCTTTCATACCCTGCTCAGCTACAAGACAGTCCTCATTCATACGGACAATCAAGTAGCCATGTTTTACATAAACAAGCAAGGAGGAACTGGCTCTCTGTCGCTTTGCAACGAAGCTTTAAGATTGTGGGCCTTCGCCAGAGAGTATCAAATCATCTCTTGGTAGTATACCTCCCAGGAATCCAAAACTCTTGGGCAGATAGACTCAGTCGAGTTCTGCTCCCACACGAATGGTCCCTGCACATGGATCAGGTACTCAAAATCTTCCAAGAATGGGGAACCCCGGACATAGACCTCTTTGCAAGTCCGTGGAATGCCAAACTTCCCCGGTTCTGTTCCAGAATTCCGTGTCAGGGAGTTCAGGCCAAGGATGCCTTCCTCCTTCACTGGGGTCAAGGCTTCCTGTATGCCTTTCCACCCATTCCCTTGATTCCCAAGTCTCTGTTCAAACTCCAGAGGGATCAAGGTTCTATGATCCTCATAGCTCCACGCTGGCCACGCCAAGTGTGGTACCCTCTACTTCTGCATCTCTCCAAAGCCCCCTCCCTGGACTTGGGAGCTGCTCCAGACCTTCTGTCCCAGGAGGAGGGGACTTTGTGGCACCCAAACCCCAAGTCCCTTCACCTCAGAGCTTGGTTACTGAAGGCCTAGACCTTCAAGACTGGAATCTTTCTCAACAAGTGAAGGATATCCTCCATGCTTCCAGAAAACCTTCCACTAGGCGTTCCTATGCTTTTAAATGGAAAAGATTTTCTATTTGGTGTGCTGAAAAGGGTCTCGACCCTCTAGCACTACCTTTGAATTCTCTATTGGAATATCTCCTGCATCTTTCCAATGCAGGCCTTAAGACAAATTCAGTAAGAGTCCATTTGAGTGCTATTGCAGCATCCCTTAAGCCTGTCAATGGACAACCTATTTCCTCTCATCCTCTCATTGCAAGATTCATGAGAGGCCTCAATTTAACTAAACCTCCCATTAAGCCTCCTCCGGTGGCATGGGATTTAAAGCTGGTTCTTGGTCAGCTTATGATGTCTCATTTTGAACCCTTAGCCACCACCGCCTTGAAATTCCTTTCTTGGAAGGTTATTTTCCTTATTGCAGTCACCTCAGCTCGCCGCATCAGTGAGCTGCAGGCCTTAGTGGCTAATCCACCTTATACAAGGTTCCTTCATGATAAGGTAGTCCTTAGGACCAATCCACACTTTATGCCTAAAGTGGTCTCACCTTTTCATCTTAATCAAGAGGTGTATTTACCTGTTTTTTTTCCAGCTCCTCATGCATCAAGTGCAGAGAAGAATCTTCATACTCTGGATTGTAAAAGAGCTCTTGCCTTTTACTTACAAAGGGCACAGCAACATAGAAAGTCTTCCCAGCTCTTTGTTGCTTTTGATCCTTCTCATTTGGGACTTCCAGTCTCTAAGAGGACACTGTGCAATTGGATTGCTCAGTGTATTTCTTTCGCCTACCAGCATAAGAACCTTTCTCTGGAGAGCCATGTCACAGCTCATAATGTGAGGGCCATGGCCACCTCTATGGCTCATCTAAATTCTGTGTCCATCGACCAGATCTGTCGAGCAACCACCTGGGCCTCGGTTCATACCTTCACAGCCCATTACTGCTTGGACAAGGACTCCCGCCGGGATGCCTTGTTTGGTCAGGCTGTCCTCAAACACCTGTTCCATTCTTAAACAACTCCTACTCTCCTTCCCTGGATGGATGCCTGAGATCCATAGAAGGAAGTAGAACCCTTCCCAGGGTCTCATATCCTTGGGGATCTCCCAGGCATCTTTAGCTAGGGAGTCCCCATATGTGAAGACTCATTCCTGCTTGTTCCTGGAGATAGCACAGTTACTTACCTGTAACAGGTGATCTCTGGGAACAGCAGGAATAAGTCTTCACAACCCTCCCACCTCCCCTAGGAGTTGTGTATCTCTCTATCTATCTTTCCTTTCCTCTCTCTCTCTATTGTCTCAGCTTTAAACTCGAACTGAGGAGAGGCGGTTAGGAAAGGCGGGAAGGCAGCGCGCAGGCGCTGTGGGATGCTCCCAAAAGCTTTCCTTTTTGGGAAGCTGGGGAGCATTCCCGCGCAGGCTCCGTCGGTACCGACGTACCCATATGTGAAGACTTATTCCTGCTGTTCCCAGAGATCACCTGTTACAGGTAAGTAACTGTGCTTTATGCCCTTAAGAACTTTATGTTGGGTGGGCATTGATAGTTTAAAAAGACACAATGGCCATATTGGCCTAAAGCCAGAGATATTCAGCCCCTTGACAGAGGAGAAATGAGTTATTCAGCTCCGTTTCAGATGAGTGTATTAACCCTGATGCAGAACTTAGCAGTTAGCAAGTTCAAAACACAACATTGTGTTGGAATTTAGACACTGTTATTTTATATTCATCACTATTCAAAATTAAAATGGACTTCTAATTGGAACAGCTTTTATAATAGTAGCCTTTGCTGTGATAGCTACCCAATATGAAAAAAAATGTTTGGTAATTTGTGGGATCACTGAAGTCACTTGGTGAAAATAATCATATCCTGGCAATGTCTATTTTTATGCTGTTTCCTGTTTTAATTGGTCTTGTTTCTTTTTCTTTTCTTTTTTAAAGGAGATATTAGACTTTAAGGGGTTGAATGACAAGGGTGCCAATAATGTTGGCCACAACTGTAAAAACATCTTTTGAATGTGAATCAAATAAGTGAAAGGTGGTTTTTTATTCTGGATTAGTTGCAGCAGTTTCTTTGCGTTTCAGTGAAAGTGGATTGACAGTGTAATACAAATTTCCAAAAATTGTTTGCTTCAGAAACTAAATGTGCTATTTCTTAATGAATTTGATATGCTGAATTCAAATATGATAGTGAAATTGGTAAATTAGCTCCTGTTTCTATGATATGTTGAAGAATTTACATTTTACCACTATGTATGGTGAAAATCGAGCCTAAATCCTTAGATGTAAATCAAAAGCTTATTACAAATGAAACTCTGCACAATAGCAAGCATGTTTTTATAAAATAAAGTTCATAAACGTACTTAGAAGAAACAGAGGAATAATTATGTCTGCAATTTAACTTAAGAACATTTGTAAGTACGTTCTAGCAAGTTTTGTTCTTATTCAGTGACTTCACGACTCTTCCTGATCTGTTTCTTGTACTGAAGCAATGGAATATCCCTTGTCACTGTCCAGCAGTAGTCTGCAAGCATTGATGGACTCCATTTACCCTGATACCTCTTTTTCATTGCTGCAATGTCTTGGTGAAATTGTTCTCCATGTTCATCACTTACTGCTCTGCAATTTTGTGGGAAAAATTCTAGATGAGAGTGTAGAAAATGAATCTTTAAGGACATGTTGCAACCAAGGTATTTGTATGCCTTGAGAAGATCTTGAACAATCTCTTGGTAATTATTTGCTTTGTTGTTTCCAAGAAAATTTTGTGTCACTGATTCAAATGCTATCCATGCAGCCTTTTCCTTTCCACGCAATAAACAAAGAAATTTGTCATCTTGAAGTGAACGAATCTGAGGGCCAACAAAAGCTCCTTCCTTAACTTTGGCATCACTCAGTCTAGGAAATTTGCCACTAAGATACCTGAAAGCAGGTTTAGTTTTATCCATTGCCTTGACAGAGTTTTTCATTAGTCCCAACTTGATGTGCAAGGAAAGCATCAAAATCTTGTTGCTGTCTTCAAGTGCTGGAAACAACATTTTTGCTTCCAGGATCCAGTGACTGACGGAGTGGCCAGTCCCTTTTGACGAAATGACAATCTCTAGCACAACTATCCCATTCACACAGGAAACAGCAGTACTTGGTGTATCCACCCTGAAGACCAAGCAAGAGGGCAACCACTTTGAAGTCACCACAGATTGACCATAGATGATGTTCATAGTTTATACATTTCAAAAGTTGTTACATATTGTCATAAGTCTCTTTCATAAAAGCTGCATGGCCAATAGGAATTGATGGTAGCAAGTTGCCATTATGCAGCAGTACAGCTTTAAGACTTGCTTTGGATGAATCAATGAAGAGCCTCCAATCATCTGCATTATAATTGATATTGAGAGCTGCCATTAAACCTTTTATGTTGTTGCATGCAGCAAGATCATCTTCTTTGAAAAAGAATGACACCAAGTCTTTCTGACGGTCCCGGAAAAAAGAAATTCAAACGTCACCAGCCAGAAGATTCCACTGCTGTAGTCTGAAACCCAAAAGCTCGGCTTTATTCTTTGGGAGATCCAAATCCCTGACAAGGTCGTTCAATTCACCTTGCGTTATGAGGTGTGGCTCATTAGCAGTGGCCAGAATAAACTGGGTCACGTGAGGTTTGACGGTTCATGACTACAAACTTCTTCCTTTTCCTCACTTGATTCTAATGATAATGATGCTGACATTTTGGGAATTGGCAACCCTTCTCCATGAGGCACTGGGCGTATTGCAGATGGAATGTTTGGATATTGCACAGTCCACTTATTCTTTCTGGATATGCCTTTCTGACTTGGAGGAACCATGCAGAAGTAGCAATTGCTGATGTGATCCGTGGGCGCTCTCCAGATCATTGGAACTGCAAAAGGCATTGATTGCCTTTTGCTATTCATCCATAGCCTGAGATTTGTTGCACATGCATTGCAGCATATGTGTGGTGCCCAGCTCTTATCCTGATCTCCTATTCTGCAGCCAGAATATAAGTTGTAGGCTTTCTTAACCACCACAGTCATATTCCGTTTATGTGATGTATATTTGTGGTGAAGTCACTCCACCACAAATATAGCAGAAATTATCTGCATTAACACAAGTATGATGCATTGCCGAATACGCTGTGATTGACCTATTGGCATAAAATAATGCAAAATAATTAATTTTTAATTTTTCTGTGACTAATACACCTTAAGATTTGTACTGTCAAGTGATGCAAATTTAAATACTGATTGCATCATCTGGTTTTGGACAGATATTTCTATTGGTTGCAAGTAGAGATTATGCAATCTCACGCAAATGTTGCATAATACACAGTTAATGGCCCCTAATAACTAATTGATAGCATATATCTTAGCAACTAGACCTAATCAGCCATTTTCATTATGATTTCTGTGTTCAGCAGCCTTAAATTAGTTTAGAACAGCTGCTTTCGTGGCCGAAGCATTTTGGCTGTTGAACAGTGATTGACAGATTTCAAGATTTATGTTTATGAAATGCTTATCAACTCAGATCTTGATTTCAACTTTATTTAGGTATGTAAAGGTTAGGGTTGAACTTGTCTGACCTATAATTTATTTAACAGGTTTTATGTACCTCCTTCTCTTATAGTCACAGCGGTTTACATAGCAAATGGAGAAACATTACTTGGCAAATTGAACATGTTATATAGCACTTCTAGATGTGTATTTTATTTATTTATTTAACAGGTTTTGAAACTTGGGTTTTTCATTGGTCCTTGTCTCCACCAATCTGCTGGTAGGGGGGAGACCATGCACTTGTCTGGACTGGTCTAGCTGGACTCAAGGAAATAAATAAAATAAATAAATAAAATGTCACCTTCATTGTGTTTGCTGTGCTGCCTCCACTCCTGTAAGTTTGCCGTGGATCTTGGAAGCTGTTCTCGCTGAGCCATTCTCGTGATAACAGCCACACTGTGAGACTTCATCCCAGTGAGGAACAGCCACCAGGCCCGCGATGAACTTAGAGGAGCAGAGGCAGTGCTGCAAACATAATGAAACATAGGCCATGAGGTCTTTTTCTGTCATCATGTTTCTATCTAGTCTGCCCTTACATATCAATCACTACAATAGTCCCCTTTTTTCCTTTAGAGATACTCTTTGTTTGTCCCATGCTTTTTTGAATTCAGATACTGTCCTCATCTTTACCACCTCCACTGGGAAACTATTCCATGGATCCACCACTCTTTCCATTAAGAAATATTTCCGCATATCACTCCTGAAACTATCCCCTTTCACCCTTATCATATGTCCCCTCGTAGAACAGCTTGCTTTCAATCGAAAGAGGCTCTCCTCCTGTACATTTATGCCACAGAGGTATTTAAGCGTCTCAATCATATTGCCTCTATCCCACCTTTCCTCTAAGGTGTGCATATTAAGATTCTTAAGTCTTTCCTCATATGCTTGATAATGAAGACAGCCACACTCTGTACTGACTCCATCCTGTTTATATCCTTTTGAAGCTGCGGTCTCCAAAATTGCACACAATACTCCAAATAAGGTCGCACCAAAAACTTATACAGAGGCATTAATACCTCCTTTCTTCTGCTGACCATTCATCTCCCTATGCACCCAAGAATCCTTCTAGCTTTTGCTGTCTCTTTTCTACCTGTTTAGCTACTTTAAGATCATCGGACACAATCACACCTAAGTCCCGCTCTTCTTCAGTGGACAAAAGTACTTCACCCCTTATACTATATTGCAGGCATGTCCAACTTCGAACAGGTCGTGATCTACTTTTTCCAGCCAAACGTGCCGGTCATCTACCACCATGAAAATTATGTTTCAAATTAGTTCCAAATTAAATTTTAACCCAATAAAGTTGGAGGATTCCCCCCCCCCCTTTTTAATGAACCTTCTGTCATTTACTTGGATGTGATCAGCTGTTAAGCAAATTAAGCAAAAACAAAACAGAGACGAAGATCCAGTAAGAACTGCGAGAGGAAATTGAAAGTACATTTTTTCTTAGTTTTATTGAGTAATAACTTTCTTTAACTGTCTTAATAACTTTCTTTAAGTTGAGTAATTTGTGTTAAATTTAGGTCGCGTATTGATCCAGGCTGATCTTGCACAATCTTTAATATTTCGCTCTTGCTCATTAGTGAGACGTCTGAACCTGCATTTCATCCACCAGCTTTTTGAAGTTAGGTGAATATTGCGTGAGGGCCAGTCTCAGGGAATCCTGGAGATGTTCATCTGTCATGTTGGAACGTTGTGTACTCTTTGTCATTTTCAGATGGTAAAACGCAGATTCACACAAATAAGTTGAACCGAAACAAGAGTGTACACTTCACTGCATCTTCTCAAGTTGGGAAGTTTGTCTCTAGGCACTAGCTTCCAAAATGATTCTTGCTCAGCACGGGTCTTGAGAAAAATGTAATTTTTAAGGGTTAATATTTCGTTTACAAGAGATGGCTTGTTCAATGAGTAATTTTTACTGATAGCAGCTGCAGTTTCTTTAATGTCCATATCTACTTTGAATGGGTATGACAAGTACTCCAGAACTGTTCCAATTTTTTGGAAGAATCTATTTTCGAATTCCTGGATAACAGAACAGATTTCTGTCACGTACTTCTCGTTCTGAAAAACAAAATTTGGATATTGTCCCAGATGGTCCCGCATATTAGGAAAATGATCAAAAGTGGTGTTTGCAAGTTGTCAGTCAGTCATTAGCTCAAATTTGCTCTTGTAGGATGAAACTGTACACATCTCGCCAATGCATTTGTTTTTACCTTGTAGTTAAAGGTTCATATCACTTAGTTTGCCTGTAAAGTCAACGAGAAATGCCAGATCACATAACCACTCCTCATCTTCCAACTCTGCTTGGTCATCTCCCCTCTTCTTCAAAAAACGTCTTATTTCGTTCAGAAAATCACGAAATCTTTGCAGAAATTTGTGCCTGTTTAGCCACCTTACATCTGTGTGCAAAATGATTTCCGCTGCCCCTTCATCAAGAGTAAGATTGAAAAGCCGTCTTTGAAGTGATCTTCAACGAACTGAATTTACAATTTTGAAAGTGATGTCCATGACAGTCTTTGTATTGAGTCTCTTGCTTGCCAAAACTTTCTGCTGAATGATGCAGTGGTAAGAAAGGAAATCTGGGAAGTCATCATGCTGTCTACAAAGGGCTATGAAACCGTTAACCTCATCTGTCATTGCTCTTGCTCCATCGGTAGTGATGGAAATAAGTCTATGCAATGGAAGATTACACTTTGTCACAAAAGAATGGAAAGAACTGAATATTTCCTGACCGGTAGTTCTCCCTTTTAAAGAAATCATTCCAAGTAGTTCTTCTTTAACACTGAAGTCTTCAAAAACCATCCAGATAAAGACTAGTAACTGGGCTATGTCTCTCATCCAGTTAGAGTGAAAAAGCAACACAGTTTGAAACATCCTCCAACAATTGTTCAATTGTGTCTCCACACATCTTTTCTGTTCGCTGCACAACGGTGTTTCTTGACAATTGTACGTCTTGAATAGCAGCTATGATCTCTCTTATTTTTAAATCCTTCAAAAAGATTGTCAGCTGCTTCAAGAAAACAGTCTTTTACAAATTCCCCTTCAGTGAAAGGTTTGCATTTCTTTGCAATCAGGTTGCTGAGTAGCCAATTTCGATTTAAGTTCTTTGAGCTTCAGTTTACGAATTTCACTTTTGGATGGAAAATCAGCATCAAACTTATTGCTATGAAGAGCTTTATAATGACATTCCAGATTACCCTTTTTGGGCAAGGATACTGGGGCGTTACAAATTAGACAACACTTGTCTTTCACCATGATGAAGAAGTAGTCCATTTCCCATTCATCATGAAAGTGGTAGGTTTTGCTCTTCTTTGGAACACTCATCTTCGTTATACTGGGGTGGCTGGATATAAGAAGGCCAAATCTGCTAAGTTAGTATAAACACTGGCTGAATCTGGTTCAAAACTGTCACTGTCCTAAAGTATTAAAGATCAACAGGAACTCAAGACCTCTGGATGATGTGCAATATGATTAATGGGCTTCATTATAAAGCATATGAGGACAGACTTAAGGATCTTAATATGTACACCTTAGAGGAAAGGCGGGATAGAGGTGATATGATTGAGATGTTTAAATACCTCCGTGGCATAAATGTTCAGGGAGAGAGCCTCTTTCAATTGAAAGCAAGTTCTGCTACGAGGGGACATGGGATGAGGGTGAAGGGAGATAGATTCAGGAGTGATATGCGGAAATATTTCTTTACGGAAAGAGTAGTGGATCCGTGGAATAGTCTCCCAGTGGAGGTGGTAGAGATGAGGACAGTAACTGAATTCAAAAAGCATGGGACCAACACAGAGGATCTCTAAAGGTAAAAAGTGGACTGTTGTAGTTGTTATGGAAGGACAGACTAGATGGGCCTTGTGGTCTTTTTCTGTCATCATGTTTCTATGTTTCTAATACAAGGACTGGAGATGCCAAAACCACACATGCAGTTCTTAAAGTAAAAAATAAGAATTCATCATACTGTCACCGATAATCAAATACCACCAATCATCAAAAAAACTCAAACACCTGTCCAGCAAACAAGATAAAATCAAATTCTGCACACAGTGTAGAATCAATGCAAAGGCAAGGCAAAATAAAATTGCAGTGTAGAATCAACGCAAAGGCTAGGAAAAATAAAATTGCAGAGGCAAGCAAAGGTCAGTGTGGTTTGAACCAATTTGAGGGCAAGGCTTAGGCAAGTTAGAACAAAATTGGAAATGCCCGCCAAAATCACCAAGTTCTTGACACATTTAATGAAAGCGAACTATAAAGCGACCAACGACCAGCACACAACACAACTAATATGGTAAGTGTATTCAGGTAAAGCCCAGGTGAATGGATATCGCCCAGTATATAACACACTTCTAAGGGGTGTTGGGGCGGGGGCAAGAATGGGTGATTCTGAGAGGCAGGAGACCAGGTATGACGCTGGGCCTGTGGCGTCTCATCACGGGGCGTGGGCGGTGGCCCTCTGGGGTACCCACAAACTATTGGCACAAAAACAACAAGCGCCCCCAATACACCCACAGGCAAGATTCCTGCAGACAGGCAAAGGATCAGCGGCGGCGGCAAGCCCTCGGCAGGCGACCTGCCGGCATGAGCTCTCTCCTAGCGACGGGAGGAGCTGCTGGAGAGATGGAGCCAACTGGGGCTGGCGATCTATCTCTGACCCCTCCGTGATCTACAGGTAGATCGTGATCTACCTGTTGGACGTGCCTGCTATATTGCTTCCTTGGATTGCTGCAGCCCAAATGCATGACCTTGCATTTTTTAACATTAAATCTCAGCTGCCAAATTCTAGACCATTCTTCAAGCTTAACTAGATCCCCCCTCATGTTATCTGCACCTTCCTGGTTGTCTACTCTATTGCAGATTTTGGTATCATCTGCAAAGAGGCAAACCTTACCTGACAGCTCTTCTGCTGTATCACTAACAAAGATGAAGTAAGTTTGCCACTGCTACAGTACCAGGAGTGGCATGCCACCATCACAACAGTGGAGAAGGGCCCTCTACAAAATTTTGCTTGCGGGCCCCTCATTGTAACTTACGCCCTGACCTTTTTAAGCATTTCCTCATAGAGGTATCCTTCCATCTCCTTTAACATTTTAGTGACTCTTCTCTGTACTTTTTCTAATTCTGCTATATCCTTTTTAAGATATGATCAGAATTGCACACAATGTTTAAGGTGGTGGTCGCACCATGGAACGATAGAGACATTATAATAAACTTTGTTTTATTCTCCATTCCTTTCCTTATGGTTCCTAGCATTCTATTTGCTTGCTTGGCTGCTCCTGCACACTGGGCAGAGGGTTACAATATATTATCCATCATAACGCCTAAATCCTTTTGCTGGATGATGATTCCCAATGTGGAACCTCGCATCATGTAACTGTAGCTTGGGTTGTTCTTCCCTAAGTGCATAACTTTGCACTTGTCCACATTAAATTCCATCTGCAATTTGGGCGTCCAGTCTTAATTTATCCAGGTCCTCTTGTAATTTTTCATAATCCTCTTCTGTTTTAACAACTTTGAATAATTTTGTGTATCCGCAAATTTGATACCTCACTTATTATTCCCATTTTCAGGTCATTTATGAATATATTAAAAAGCAGCAGGCCCAGCACAGATCCCTGGGGTACTCCACTATTGAGAAAACTGGCCATTTACCCCTACTCTGGTTTCTATCTTTTAACCAGTTCCTGATCCAAAATAGTGTACTGCCTCCTATCGTATGACTTTTTTTCATTTTGCTAAGAGTTCTTTATGAGAGACCTTGTTAAAGATTTTCTGAAAATCGTAGTGCACTATATCAGCTGGCTCATCTTTATCTACCTATTTATTCACACCTTTATTTTTTATTTTTTTATTTATTTACTTCTCTTATATACCGCGCTATTAAAATCAGTGCGGTTTACAGTTGAACAAAAAACATACTGCAATGTCACACGACAATTGAGTTTTTACATTGAACATGGACGAGATAACCTGGAGGTAACAGGGGTAACTAATTACAGAGTAATTATTCATGGAGTATGGTGAGAAATTATACATATAGTATGGTGAGAAATTATACATATAGTATAGCTTGGTTTCAATGTATTTATAAGAGGTTTAATCAATGAGATGTGTGATCAGTACCAATAATAAATAAGAGAGGGGATATGGTGGTAGAGCTAGTCATTTTCTTTATGGTGTTGGATTTTGGGTGGGGTGGAGTAGGGTGTAGGATGTGAGGATGGGTGGTTGTTTCTGGGATTGGATTCTGGGTAATGGATGAGGAAAAGGTGTTGTTTAAGGGCTTTTCTAAATGACAATAGGTCTGGGGTGGAACGGAGCTCAGTGGGGAGGGCATTCCAGGTCATGGGTGCAAATAGGGAGAAGGCTCTATTGGCAGTAGCCTTTTTGCACTTAGTTAGAATGTTGGGGATCTCTAGAATGAGTTTGCTGATGGGTGAGGTGATCAGGTTCCTTAGGGCTTTGAATGTTAGTACTAGGGACTTATACTGGATTCTAGCCTGAAGTGGAAGCCAGTGGAGATCCATCATGACTGGGGTTATATGTTTAGCTCTTGATGTACCTGCAAGTACCCTTGCTGCAGCATTCATTGCAAGGCGAAGAGGTCCTAGTGTTGACTGAGGGAGGCCATGAAGGATAATTGCAAAGTCTAGATGTGGGAGCACCAAGGCTTGGAAGATAGTTCGGTAGTCATTAAAGGCCAATAGGGGGCGCAGGTGACGTAGTATCCGGACCTTATGGTAAATTGCTTTCGTGATGTTCTTCACATGTGTAAACATGTCGAGTCGTTGGTCAAGCGTGATGCCGAGATAGCGGATAGTTGATTTTGCTATCAACTCAATATTGTTTACTTTTAATGTGGGGGGTGGGGAGAACATCTGGTTCTTGGTGAGGAATAAGACATCTGTTTGACTATGGTTGATCCTTAAATTTTGTGTTGTAAGCCATTGTGATACAGCTTCGAAGCAGCTTGATATAGGTGAAAAGTCAGGTTGATCAATCAGGAATGGTGAGTAGATTAGGACGTCGTCTGCGTAGACTAGGCACTGGATGTTGAAGGAGCGGATTAGGTACAAATTGGTTGCATATATATGTTGAACATTAATGCAGATAGGGATGAACCCTGAGGTACACCTTGATTGAGAGGGAATGGGTCAGAAGTCATGGGACCTGTTCTGACTTGTTGCCATCTGTTAGATAGGTAGGACTTGCACCATGCTATAGCTGAGCCTTGTATTCCTTTCTCCACAAGACGGAGTATCAGAGTTTCATGGTTGACTGAATCAAAGGCTGCAGCAATATCCATGAAAATACACCTTTGAAAAATATAACAGATTAGTAAAACAAGACTTTCCTTGGCTAAATCCATGTTGACTTTCTCCCATTAATCCATGATTTATCTACATGTTCAGCAATTTTATTATTTATAATGGGTTTTACCATTTTGCCAGGTACTGATGTCAGGCTCACTGGTCTATAGTTTCCTGGATCACCCCTAGAACCCTTTTTAAAAATTGGTGTTACATTGGCCATTCTCCAACTACTACAGATGATTTTAAAGTTTACAGATTTGCTAGTAGTAGGTCTTCAGTCTCATATTTCAGTTCTTTCAGCACCCTGGGATGTATACCAGCTGGTCAAAATGATTTGCTACTCTTTAATTTATCAAATAGTTGTAATGTTTCTCTCTGGTTTATCGAGATTTGTTTTAGTTCTTCAAATAATCAACTTTAAATACCATTTCAGGCATGGTTAATTTCCCTATACCTTCTTTAGTATAGACTGAAGCAAAGAATTCATTCAGTTTCTCCGCTATGGCCTTGTCCTCTCTTAGCATCCCATTTAACCCTCTCATCATCTAACGGTCCAACTGACTCCGTTTTAATCAGCTCCTGCCCTCCTTCCCTGGATGGATGCCTGAGATCCATAGGAAGAGGTAGAGCCCTTTCCAGGGTCTCATAACCTTGGGGATCTCCCAGGCATCTTTAGCTAGGGAGTCCCCATATGTGAAGACTCATTCCTGCTTGTTCCTGGAGATAGCACAGTTACTTACCTGTAACAGGTGATCTCTGGGAACAGCAGGAATAAGTCTTCACAACCTACCCACCTCCCCTAGGAGTTGTATCTCTCTATCTATCTTTCTTTTCCTCTCTCTCTCTTTGTCTCAGCTTTAAAACTCGAACTGGGGAGAGGCGGTTAGGAAAGGCGGGAAGGCAGCACGCAGGCGCTGTGGGATGCTCCCAAAAGCTTTCCTTTTTGGGAAGCTGGGGAGCGTTCCCGCGCAGGCTCCGTCGGTACCGACGATACCCATATGTGAAGACTTATTCCTGCTGTTCCCAGAGATCACCTGTTACAGGTAAGTAACTGTGCTATAATCAATTAGAAGGGTTTGGGGCCGTCACCAGGTGGCCAACAATAATGATTTTTTGACAGTTACTTGGGACATAGACATAGGACATATGTTCAGGGGATGAGACATGGTGGTTGGGGGGGAGTCAGTGCTGGGTGCTTGTTTCTGGTCCGAGGAATTCTTGGAATAGTGCAGTTTTAAGTTTTTTCCTGAAAGATGATGGGTCTGTGTTGCTTCTGATGTGATTGGGTAGAGAGTTCCAGAGGGATGGTGCATATAGTTTGAAGGCTCTGTTGCAGGCCCGTTGATTGTATTTCATTCTTTTGTGAGGGATGGTGAGGGGGGAGTTGGTGGTTTATCTGGTTGTTCTGTTGTGGGCTTGTTGAGGCAGTAGAGTGCGGAGCTGGGAAGTTTGAGTTTGGTAGAGAGCTTTGTGGGTGAGTAGGGCGGATTTGTATTTGATTCTTGCTTTTAGAGGGAGTATGTGTAGCTCCCTCAGGACTGGGGTGATGTGATCCTGTTTTTTTGCATTCTTGATAATTCTTACTATGGTGTTTAAGGCAGCTTTAGTGGCTGATCCTCCTTATACAAGGTTCCACCATGATAGAGTATTCCTTAATGCTGATCCTCACTTTATGCCTAAGGTGGTTTCGCCTTTTCATTTTAACCAGTCAATTTACCTTCCTGTCTTCTTCCCTAGGCCTCACGCGTCTAGTGCAGAAAGGAATCTTCATACTCTGGATTGTAAAAGAGCTTTAGCTTTTTACCTTCAGAGGACTAAGCAACATAGGCTTCACAGCTTTTTGTTGCCTTTGACTCCAGTCACCTGGGCTTACCAGTTTCCAAGAGAACTCTTTCTAAGTGGATTGCAGCCTGCATATCCTTTACCTATGAGAGTAAATGACTTTCTCTCAAAGGTCATGTCACAGCTCACAATGCGAGAGCAATGGCTGCCTCTGTGGCCAACCTTCTCTCGGTGTCGATTGACGACTTTTGCAAAGCAGCCACTTGTTCTTCGGTCTACACCTTTGCAGTCCATTACTAATAAATAAATAAATAAAAAATACTTGGACAAGGACTCCCGTCGAGATGCCTCATTTGCCAGGCTCTTCGCCAGCATCTCTTTCAGACTTAGGGGCTTGTTTACAAAGCCGCGGTAGCGGTTTGCGATCGTAATCGGAGCCGCGGCCCCATTGATTTCAATGGGGCCGCGGCTGCGATCGTGATCGCGAACCACTACCGCGGCTTTGTAAACAAGCCCCTTAGAATAACTCCTGCCCGCCGTCCCGGGTTTCGATGCCAGAGATCCTTGGGAGGAAACATGACCCACCTCAGCCTTGGTTTCGCAGCTTCTAGGGTCTTCTCTCTGACATCTCTAAGCTTGGGAGTCCCCATATGTGAAGACTACATTCCTGCTTGTTCCTGGAGATAGCGTAGTTACTCACTTGTAACAGGTGATCTCCAGGAACAGCAGGAATTGAGTCTTCACAGCCCACCCACCTCCCCTAGGAGTTGTATCTATCTCTTTCCTTTCTCTCTTTCCTTCTCTCCTTTGTCTTAGCTACAAACTCAACTGAAGAGGAAGAGTTGGAAAGATGGGAAGGCAGCAGTGCAGGCGCAGTGGGATGCTCCCAAAAGCTTTCCTATAGGATGCTGGGGAGCGTTCCCGCGCGGGCTCTTTCGGTGCCAACGATACCCATATGTGAAGACTCAATTCCTGCTGTTCCCGGAGATCACCTGTCACATTTGAGTATCTACGCTTTTTTGCTGGGAATGACGTCCTGAACTTTCTTTTCCCATCTTTACCCCCCTTTCCCTAGTTTAAATGCTTGTCAATGTATTGCCTGAACTTTTCACTTAGGATCTTTTTCCCTGCCACAGAGAGATGAAGTCCATCAACACAGTATAGCTTCTAGTGGTTCCATCTATTTCTCCAGTTGCCTATATATCTAAATCCTTTTTATTAGTCTGGAATCCCTCCTCTTCAGAAGACTTATTTCCTCCCCTTAATGATTGGTAAGGATGCTTTGCAGAAAGCTGATACCTCTCAGGTAGAGATGTCTTCTGACTCCTTGGACTTGGGGATCCTGTCTGAGTTGTTAGAGCAGTCTACCAAGGCCTGGGCTACTTTGTTGGTATCTTTTGTATTTCTTCAGGAGCAAGAAAGTGTTATTACAAATGTATTTAAAAAAAATCTGGTGTTTCTTTTTTGGGGGGTAGGGTACAGATCTTCCCAGATGTGTCCAGGTGAACTCAATCTAGGAGGAAAACATTTCTGGAATTCCATACTGACTTTTTAGCTTTGGGTGCGTGTTTCCAGTTGAGATTTCCTTGTAAATGTGTACTTGGGTATCAGAATAAGATTTTTCATTTCTTTGAGCCATCTCAACTGCATTTTTCTTAGATGCTAAGCAATTGTGAATTCATCTTATGGTAGTATTGTGGGCTTTATAAATTGTATGCGCTTTACATCCTACATTTTCTTTTTAATATTTTTCTTTGTAACTGTTCTACGGTGTATACTGTTCTTGACTCCTTCCTTTTCTTTATTCTGTTGTGGACTGCTAGCATACTGTCATGTTACTGGTTGCATTATGTTCTTTTGTGCTAATTTTTTTCATGTGCATGATGATTGTGATATTCTATCTCCAGAAACAAGTAGGAATATAGTCTTCACATATGGGTATCGTCGGTACCGACGGAGCCTGCGTGGGAACGCTCCCCAGCGTCCAATAGGAAAGCTTTTAGGAGCATCCCACAGCACCTGAGTGCTGCCTTTCCGCCTTTCCAACTCTCCCTCTTCAGTTCTTAGTTTTCCGCAGAGCAGACAGGTCGCATACCCTGTCACCACAGAATATTTATTCTTATTCTTTTGTTTTTTGTGGTCGCGTCTGCCTTCACTTGATGCCAACCGGTACCGCCGGTTCTCTTTTCTTTTTTAGAAAGTTAGTTGGGTTTTTTTTTTTTTTTTTTTTTAAAGGAGTTTTTCTCAGGGGCCTCTCCCCTCTCGGCGCTTGGCGCCATTTTGGGCACTAGGCCCACTGTTCTTCAAACATGGAGAAACCAGCTAGTGGTTTCAAAACATGTTCTATCTGTGGCAGTACCATATCCGTCACCGGCACCCATGAATGGTGGCTTAAGTGTTTAGGTCCTGACCATTCTCCATCGGAGTGTCTCTCCTGCAGAAAGATGACCAAGAGGGGCCTGAAGGAACAGAGCTGCAAAACTCAGTATCCTTTTTGCCGCAGATACAATGTCAGTCACATCGATGTCTTCCAGGGCTTCATCTTCCTCCCATGGATCTCAGGTAACTAAACCTAAGTCTTCTAAGACTGGCCAGTCCTCAAAGGGTAGATCTCCTACCAAGTATCGAGATGTCACTGGTGTTGCCCTTGAGGAAAGTTCACAGGCAAAACAGCCCCGGCAGGAGGCTTCGGTCTCCAAAGCATTAACGGGGCTCCAGAATGTTCCAGAGGCTTCCACCTCTGCAGAACTACTGGTGCCATGTTCTGGGGTTGTGGCCATTTCCACCGGTACCGACACCCAGGCATCGGCAGGAGCGATGGATCAAAGAATCCTCGCTATCGAACGCAGTCTAGCGGCTCTCTTAGCAGCTTCGGTACCACTAAGACCGCTACAGACGGTTCCACAGGTATCAGTACCAACATTAGTGCTGGTACTGACTGCACCTGCCTCGGCCGGTATACTTCCTCCCATGCCAAGCCTTGAGTCTATTTCAAGTATCAAAAGATTGGTACCGAGACACCTCGATACAGACTTCGAGCGATACCAGTACCGTGCGTTGCAGGAACACCCGGCACAGAGGTACTTCGAATCCTCCAATTCCGATGACTCTGATTCTGCCGGTACTAGAGCAATCCTTCCAGAGGATCCCTCTCCTTCTCCTCAATGCAGAATGTCTCCTCCAGAGGAAATGTCCTTCCAGGATTTCATACGTGATGTAGCTCAAGGTCTTGCAATCATGATGTCTCCAGAGAAGGAACCCAGAGCAGAAGAGTTAGAAATTCTTCAATATCCTAAGGCTCCTAAAGAGGCAGCAACTCTGCCCATTCATAGGATCTTGCATGACCTTATGTTAAGAATGTGGGAAACCCCTTTAGCAATGTCTCCACACTCCCGACGTCTCGATACCATGTACCGAGTTCCAAGCTGTCCTGGTTTTCAAAAAGCTCAATTACCACACCATTCAATGATAGTGGAATCGACGATGCGTAGGATTAAGGTTGCTAAAACGCATTCTTCCAATCCTCCAGGCCATGAATCGAGGACGCTTGATGCCTTTGCACGTCAATTCATCTAATCCTCCATGTTGTCAGCCAGGATCAGCATTTACATTCTCTATATGGGGAATGTTCCTCAAGGAGGTTACAGGAGACTTGGAGCTCATGAGCCCTCTTCTTCCTGAGGACAAAAGAGGGGAATTTCTTACTCTGGTCAAACATGCCCAGGATGTCTCTAAGTTTGTGAACCGTGCAACCTTTGATTGTTTTGAATGTATTAGCAGAACTTCTTCTATTTCAGTCGGTGCATGTCGTATTGCCTGGCTTCAGACATCAGACTTAGAACAATGGGTGCAAGATAAACTGGGAAACATCCCTTGCACAGGAGAAAATCTCTTTGGCAAGGATTGGCAGGACAAGGCAAATCAGATTGAATCTGAAAATACTACCTTGAACAGACTATCAAAGTATACAGCCAACCCAGCAAAGAAAAAGTCAAATCAAGTAGCCCTTTTTCAACAAGAAAAAGAGGTTTTACCCATCTTACACCCATCATGCTCACTGTCCAGTTCATGTTCCCCAAAAGGGGCAGCAACAGAACAGACAGCAAAGGAAGCCACAAGTTCCAAGAACTCAACCGGCTCAACAAGCTCAGCCTCCTCAGGGGCTTTCTCTTTCCTAGAGAACTTAGTCTTCCTGCCCCTGAAAGGTCCGGAACCCCTTACCATTCCAGGCAGGCTATGCCATTTTGCCAAGAGATGGCAACAAATAACATCAAAAAATTGGACTCTGTCCATCGTATGACAGGGGTACAGGCTTCATTTTCACAGCATCCCCCTCCTACAATGATAGGTCCCTGACACCAATCTCTTGGGTCAGGAGGTCACATCACTTCTTGCTCAAGGAGCAATAGAAGAAGTACCCATATCCCAACAGGGAACAGGATTCTACTCCCCTACTTTCTCATCCCAAAGAAAACAGGGGGACACAGGCCCATTCTGGACCTCAGAGAATTAAATATCTCTTCCGAGAAAAATTCAAAAAGATGTCCCTCGGAACACTCCTGGAGGAACAAACGGAGCAAGAGACGTAGGTCGGTAACAGACTGCTTTATTGATGAAAGTCCCTACGCGTTTCGGCAAACGCCTTCCTCGGGGGACATACAGCTAACATAAAATGAACAAACAATGTTAAAACAAAGAAATATTAAATGCCATATCTTAATAAATAATACATATAATAAAAATGATAAATAGATAAATAATGAAGTACATTCAAATGACCATGCAAATAATAAGAATAAGAAGGGCCGAGACAAGAGATAGATAAATTTGTCCAAATATTAAGGACTATGGAACCTAATGAGGAACAGTTAATAATCACATATAAATTAAAGATAAAAATAACTAACAATCATACATGTATAACCTAGATAATAGAGGAGGAGGGACAGGGAGAGACAAAGGTCACATTAAAAAATTACACCAAGAGTGTCAACTGTATTAAATAAAAAGTAGTCCAAGCGACAAACTCATACATATCAATCAAAACCTACCAGTGCTGTGTCAGGTGAGGTGTCTCATTAAGACAGTTTGGTCAGACTATTATACAATAGCTAAAAATATAAAAAAACAGGCTATAAAATTGTAAAATATATGAGTACACATAAGAACAATAAATAATAATCAAATGTTATAAAACAATATGCAAACAATATAAATATAAATATAAAAATGCAATAATAAATTACATGACTAAAAAAATATATAAATACTAATACAAGAATTGTCATAAACAAGGAAACAAATCAATGTATGTAACAGAAAATAAGTGTGAATCAAAATATGTGTATATATAAAAACATAACAAGATGCTAATGCTTAAAAATTTCTATTCAAGGTAGACGATACTTATGGACAGGTAAATAACCAAGTGATAAGTTTTATACAACAAACTATAGACAAAACCATGTGTAAAAGGAGCTATTGAATAATAGAAAAGAACTAGAAAGACATACAGCAAATGGGTGCAGAGGACTGTCAATAAAACTTGTGCTAAGAAGAAATTAGAAGGGGTTGTAAAGGTGAATGTAAACGTCGGTGAGATAAGTGAAAGTAAAAACGTGCGTTGCATATCTCTGTACAGGGATAAAAAATGTGATAGAAACAAAGGTATATAATATATATATATATATAATCTTAAAACCAAAAATGGTGAATGTATATGGGTGTGAAAAAAGAACAAACATGTAAGGAGAAACTAGTATTAAAATGAACGGTGAGCAGAATAATCTCAAAACTATATTAATTGAAAAAATGTGAAACGACTGAACATAAGAGATGTGCTGAAAGTGACAAGCGTATGGATGTGAAAAGAAGTGTTAGAATATTAATAATCTGATGAAGCCGCGGAGACAGTGACAGAGTAGAGTGGAAACCTGCATTGCAAAAAAAATGGTCTTACATTAATCAATGAGTAGACCTGTGTGAATCATGTAAAAATGTCAAGATGACAACCATGTGCTGAATCTAAGAGCGGCGTGATACCAGTGAAAAGAAACCTAGAACAATCAAGTAGTTTATGTAGACGCCATTTTCCGCGCCTTCATAGATGACGTGAACAAAGAGGAGGAGTCGAATACAATCGTGAAAAATTTAAAATATGCCCTTACATAAAAATCCAAAGTGAAACGGACAAAAGAGTAATAAGATTAATGTGACAATTGGTGAATAGAATGAAAGGGAACCTAATGAGATTACACTACTTGATGATTATGATAGACAGAGGATGAACCGTAAGCTGTGTATCAATTGAAACGGAGTAATTATGAGACCAAGATGTGTGAAAAGGTGCAGTGTAAACCTGACTGCGAAATGATATTAAAGTGCATGGCATATTTCTGTGCGGGGGTGAATAATGAGAAACAAGTAAATATATACAATCGTAAAATGGAATGAACACAGACTTGTAAACAATAAGCCTGACAAAATCGCTAACGTGAACGCGGGAGTATTATATACAAAAATGTGAAACGGCTGGACATAAAATGAAATTGTTGAGTAGTGCTGAGAGGAAAAATAAATGTTGAGGAGTACTGAGAGTGAAAAAATACACAAGTGTAAAGGGAACGAATACAACCTATCAAAACACTAAACCGTGAAGTGTGAAGAATATGGAGAGATATAAAGACAAAGAAATTCAAACAAGAGAACATAATCTTACATATTGACAATGATTAATCCTATGCTGATCGTGTAGAGATTGAACCCAAAATCGCACAATATGTTGAACTTGGGAACGGCGTGATGACAATGAAAAGTAACCTCGGGGGACCAAGGAGTATTATGTAGACGCCACTTTTTGCGCCTTCTAAGATGACGTCACAAAAGTGGGCGGAGTCAATTGCGGCCGCGGGAAAATAATTAATAAGAAAATTTGAAGAAACCATAATATCAAACTGTTAAAAGCAAAGGTAGGTTATAGATACAAACTGGGTGCATTCAAAGTGAGCATTTGACAAGTAGTCAAGAGTTGAAAACGAAAGGGTAGTAAAACCATTAGGACAACTAATAAAACAGTCAGGGGTGAACAAGGGGGTTAAACCAGAGGGTAAGGGGCGAATTAAACATGGCAATATCCTGTATCCCAAAAGGGCAAAAATTAATAAAATCAACCCATGAATTATGTATACAAGATCAAAAACTGAATGAGGTAGTAATAATGATGAGAACCGAGATCTATCAAAGTTCAAGGTAAAACTACCTGTAGAGTTATATTCAAATGTGTAGAAACGCTAATAAACATTGATAAAACATGAGTACATAAAATATGTACTATAAAATTATATGAATGTAAAAAAGGGGGGGTAAAATGGGTTGTGAAAAATACAATGTATATTAAATGTATATAAGAAGAAGGGGGATACAACAGGGAAATTGGTACAGTGAGAATGATAAAAACCTATTAAGAAAAAAATCATTATTATAAGCTGATTCATAGAAAGACCGAAAGATCACTTTCTTGGTTAAGCCCAAACGGTTCCAGACTATTCAGTTCATAAATGAACCGTTGTTCTAACTTGAGTAAGGTATTATTGATATCACCTCCCCACCAGTGTGGAATAGCAGTCTTAATGACCAAAAATTTGATGTCACTAACCCGGTGGCCCTTCTCCAACCAGTGCGAAACTAATGGCTTGTCAGTAAGTTGTCTCTGAATATTGCTCCTATGTTCAATGATGCGTGTCCGTATTTGTCGTAAAGTTTTGCCTATGTAAACCATATCGCAGGGACATAGTATCAGATAAATAGCATTGATGGTCTTGCAATTGGAATAATGATTTATGATGATTTTATGGCCCGTGGATTTATGTAAGAAAAAATTCTTTGTTGTGATGGTATGAAGACAAACCGAGCAATTGCCACAGCTGTAGTGACCTCTAACTTTGATAGAGGGCCGAGGGGCAGTGAGAGCAGAGGGAATTAGAAAGTGGCTCAAATTCGGTGCCCGTTTATATGATACCATCAACCGTTTTGATTGGAAGGCAGGCAAAAAGGATATAAGACCCCATTCTTGTTTCAAGATGTCCGTGATGGTCTTGGAATATGATGAAAAGGTGAGAGGACAAGTAACCCTATCTATTTCTGAAATACTGTATTCTGCAAAAGTGTAGACCGATCCGTAGCTAATGCTCTCTGATATGCTCTATGAATGCATTTATTAGGGTAACCCCGTTGCTCAAACCTTCAATATAAATCCGTAGCATGTTTCTCAAAATCCATATTGTTAGTACATAGCCTCTTAATTCTAAGGAATTGGCTGACCGGGAGGTTTTGCTTGAAGGCGGTGTTATGACAACTGTCATATGTCAGAAAGGTGTTCCTATCAGTCGATTTCCGGTATAAATCAGTCACAAAACCCACGTCTGATTTCTTGATCATAATGTCGAGATAAGGAATAGATTCTAAACTGTATGTTCCCTCAAATTGCAGATTAGAATCTAATGTGTTAAGCCAGATATGTAAGGTGTCTTCAGGGCCATCCCAAATTACAAGTACGTCGTCAATGTAACGCTTCCAAAGACGGATGTATTTCTTGTATGGATGAAACGACAAAAAGTTTTCTTCAAATTCAGAAACGTAAAGGTTTGCTACGTCAGGAGCCATGGGCGAACCCATGGCGACCCCTTTAATCTGTTTGTAAAAAAGGCCTTTAAATATGAAATAATTCTCGGACATAACTAAAGAAGCTAACTGTGTAAGAAAAAAGGTGGGTATCCGAACCGGTTTTGGTCTTTTAATTAATACATTTGCTAGCACTTCTAGAGCTGCTTGTTGCGGAATGTTTGTGTATAAAGAATTGATATCCAATGTTAATAAAATAAGACCACCATGATAGCCTTGAAAATTGTTTAGAATATTAATAATGTGGGTGGAGTCCTTGACGTAAGAAGGTGCTAGAGAAACAAATGGGCGCAAAAAAAGGTCCAGAAATTTGGAAAGAGGTTCGAAAAGTGAGCCATTAGCCGAGACGATCGGTCGGCCTGGGGGATTTTGCATAGATTTGTGTATTTTTGGAAGCATGTAAATCGTGGGTATTACAGGATGGATAATGGTAAGAAAGGTGATTTCTTTATGTGTTAGATACCCTGCCTCTTTGCCAATATATAATAAATTGTCTACTTTCCGTTGTAATGTGCTTGTAGGGTCATCAAAAATCTTTTGATAAAATGTGGTATCATTCAGTTGACGAAGAACCTCTGCTACATATGTGGTTCTGTCCTGTACTACAATTGCACCGCCTTTATCCGCGGGCTTTATTATTATGGCTTGATTAGATTGGAGGCCTTTTAATGCTGATTTTTGTAAGGCTGTGAGATTATGATATGAATGCTTCTGTTTAGTTTTATATAGTGCATTAACTCTGGAAAGAACCATATTTTCATAGGTAGTAATCTTGGGATCCGGGATAGACGGAGGGAGCCAAGTGGATGGTTTCTTAACTACCGAAGGATCGACGGAGAGCGAGGGTTTTTTTTTTTAAGCAATCTATAATTTTAAGCTTACGAAAAAACTTGTAAAGTTCCACATGTGTTAGAAACTTATCATGGCGTTTAGTGGGCACAAAGGACAGGCCCTTATTTAGAACCTGAAATTCAAGGTCTGTTAATGAGTATGTGGATAAATTAATAACTGCATTTACAAGTCCCAATTCAGATGTCTTTTTGACATCATTCCCTGACTGTACATTCTCTCCCGCGGTGAGTACTGTCTTGATTGTTGATTTCTGTATCTCGGTGGACGAGATGGTGGTGATCTTGGAGAAACGTTTCTTCTGCCTTTTGCCCAAAGGGAATCCATGTGAAAATCCCGCTTGTGATTATGCCTGTGAGAGTGTGCAGTAGGAGATCGTGGTTGTGTGGGAAAAAGAGGGGCTGATGCTTCAATGTTATCCCTTGAATGATGTCGTGACCTTTTATTGCTGCTTTCCATTTCTGGAGTGACTGATACGGACCTTCGTCTTACTGATTGTTTATCCTTTATATTAGTCTTTGATATATTGCGGGGTGATCTGGGAGATCTATGTGGTCTGGGTGATCTATATGGTCTCCTAAAAGAAGTACTTCTTTTCCTATCTTTAAGATCGGACTTACTATAGGTCCAGTAATACACAGTGTTTTGTTTATAGTCCTCATCATCCCTTTTAAGTTTTTTGATCTTGGACTCTTTGATAGATTGTCTATAATCCAGGTTATTTTTATCAAACTTTCTTTTCTCCGATTCAAACTGAACATCCTTCTTCTTATCGATTTTTGAATCTATCTGTGGTTTGAGTGTCTCGGCCCTTCGTTTAGAAGTATTAATTAAAAGGATCATCAGATCCAATGAACATTATTTAAAATCTTTATCCAATTACTCATAAAAACATCATCTTTAAACATTCCAGGTGCCTTTTACACATGGTTTTGTCTATAGTTTGTTGTATAAAACTTATCACTTGGTTATTTACCTGTCCATAAGTATCGTCTACCTTGAATAGAAATTTTTAAGCATTAGCATCTTGTTATGTTTTTATATATACACATATTTTGATTCACACTTATTTTCTGTTACATACATTGCTTTGTTTCCTTGTTTGACAATTCTTGTATTAGTATTTATATATTTTTTTAGTCATGTAATTTATTATTGCATATTTATATTTATATTGTTTGCATATTGTTTTATAACATTTATTATTTATTCTTATGTGTACTCATATATTTTACAATTTTATAGCCTGTTTTTTTATATTTTTAGCTATTGTATAATAGTCTGACCAAACTGTCTTAATGAGACACCTCACCTGACACAGCACTGGTAGGTTTTGATTGATATGTATGAGTTTGTCGCTTGGACTACTTTTTATTTAATACAGTTGACACTCTTGGTGTAATTTTTTAATGTGACCTTTGTCTCTCCCTGTCCCTCCTTCTCTATTATCTAGGTATACATGTATGATTGTTAGTTATTTTTATCTTTAATTTATATGTGATTATTAACTGTTCCTCATTAGGTTCCATAGTCCTTAATATTTGGACAAATTTATCTGTCTCTTGTCTCGGCCCTTCTTATTCTTATTATTTGCATGGTCATTTGAATGTACTTCATTATTTATCTATTTATCATTTTATTATATGTATTATTTATTAAGATATGGCATTTAATATTTCTTTGTTTTAACATTGTTTGTTCATTTTATGTTAGCTGTATGTCCCCCGAGGAAGGCGTTTGCCGAAACGCGTAGGGACTTTCATCAATAAAGCAGTCTGTTACCGACCTACGTCTCTTGCTCCGTTTGTTCCTCGTTTGTTCTGCAAGAGCGATGCTCCTCCTCTTGTTACCCCCTCGGAACACTCCTGCCATACCTTCAGAGTCAGGACTGGCTATGTTCTCTAGATCTAAAGGATGCATATACGCATATCCTCATCCATACAGATCACAGGAAATTCCTTTGGTTCCTTTTCCAGGGAAGACACTTCCAATACAGGATTCTTCCCTTTGGTCTGGCTTCTGCCCCAAGGGTCTTCACGAAATGCATGGCAGTAATAGCAGCATTTCTAAGAACTCTGGGAATATTAGTCTTCCCTTACTTAGACGACTGGCTCATTCGAGCATCGACAGCTCTAGAAGCCAGCTTCGCTCTTTCTCGCACAATGCGAATTCTGCGCTATTTGGGATTGGTCATAAACCTCCCAAAATCTCAGCTCACCCCTTCTCAATCTCTAGAATTCATAGGGGCTCGTCTAGACTCAAGACAGTCGAAGGCTTTCCTGCCACAGCCACACTGTCTTCGTATAATACAGCTGGCATCCCAAGCAGCTATGAAACTCTTTCTGACTGCTCAGGAGATGCTTCAGCTTCTGGGGCATATGGCATCCACTGTCCATGTGGTTTCATATGCGAGCAGCCCAGTGGACCTTATCCTCTCAGTGAACACAGGCCTCGGGTCGCCTATCGGGCAAAATCAAACTCTCCACGTCTCATTTCATCCCTCCAATGGTGGCGATCACTGTAAAACCTTCTAATATGATCTCCTTTCCAGCAGCCTCTATGCCAAGCCACCCTAACAATAGATGTGTCCAAGTTGGGTTGGGGGGCTCACTTGCACGATATCTCCA
Source organism: Ichthyophis bannanicus (assembly GCA_033557465.1). Lineage (NCBI taxonomy): Eukaryota > Metazoa > Chordata > Amphibia > Gymnophiona > Ichthyophiidae > Ichthyophis > Ichthyophis bannanicus. Next base: position 1,371,528,796 of record CM066031.1, read on the forward strand.
CTCAGGGTCTCTGGACCCCACAGGAGGCTTGTCTTCACATAAACCTCCTAGAACTCAAAGCCATTTTCTATGCTCTTCAAGTATTCCAGGCCCAGCTCAGCTACAAGACAGTCCTGGTTCAAACCGACAATCAAGTAGCCATGTTCTACATGAACAAGCAGGGCGAATCAGGCTCTCTGTCATTATGCAACAAAGCTTTGCGACTGTGGGCCCTTGCCAGAGAGCTCCAAATCCACCTTCCATGCATTCAAAATCTTTGGGCAGACAAAGTCAGTCAAATACTGCTGCCACACGAATGGTCTCTTCACTCAGACCAGATTGCTAGAGTGTTTCGAATCTGGGGAACCCAAGATATAGACCTCTTTGCAAGTCCACAGAATGCCAAACTTCCCCAGTTCTGTTTTAGAAGTCCGGCTCAAAACTGTCAGGCAAGAGATGCTTTCCTCCTCCACTGGGGGCAGGACTTTCTCTATGCCTTCCCACCCATTCCCTTCATTCCCAAAACACTGTTGAAGCTTCAGAGAGACAGAGGACGTATGATACTCATAGCTCCACGTTGGCCACGACAACGTGGTATCCTCTGCTTATAAGTCTCTCTCAAGCCACGCCACTGGAGTTGGCATATACTCCAGATCTTCTTTCCCAGGAGGACGGGACGCTTTTGCACCCGAATCCCCCAGTCCCTGCATCTCAGGGCCTGGTTGCTGAAAGTCTAGAGCTTCCAGATATCAGTCTTTCTCAATAGGTAAAGGATATCCTGGTGGCCTCCAAAAAACCCTCCACAAGGCGATCATACGCCTTCAAGTGGAAACGATTCTCTTTATGGTGGTGTCAGAAGGGGCTTCACCCTCTTTCGGTGCCTCTGGAATCGCTACTGGAGTATCTCCTCCATTTATCAAATTCTGGTCTTAAAACCAGTTCAGTAAGGGTCCATCTTAGTGCCATTGCAGCTTCTTGCAAGCCTTTGGATGGACAACCTATTTCCTCTCATCCACTCATAGCAAGATTTATGAGAGGTTTACTCTTAACAAAACCTCCCATTAAGCCACCACCGGTGGCATGGGATCTAAATCTTGTTCTTGGGCAGCTCATGAAACCGCCCTTTGAGCCTTTAGCTCTAAAGTTTCTCTTCTGGAAGGTCATCTTCCTAGTAGCTCTCACTTCTGCGAGACGCATCAGTGAGTTACAGGCTTTAGTGGCAGATCCTCCTTATACAAGATTTCACCATGATAAGGTAGTTCTTAGGACTCATCCCCACTTTATGCCAAAGGTGGTTTCGCCTTTTCATTTAAACCAAGCGTTTTACCTTCCTGTATTCTTTCCTAGGCCTCATGCCTCTATTGCAGAAAGGAACCTTCATACTTTAGATTGTAAAAGAGCCCTGGCTTTTTACCTTCAAAGAACTAAGCAACACAGAAAGTCTTCTCAGCTTTTGATTCTAGTCATTTGGGACTTCCAGTTTCCAAAAGAACTCTCTCTAGGTGGATTGCAAATTGCATATCCTTGCTTACGAGAGTAAGGGACTTTCTCTTGAAGGCCGTGTCACAACTCAGTGTGAGAGCCATGGCAGCCTCTATGGCTAATCTTCGTTCTATGTCCATTGATGACATTTGTAGAACAGCCACTTGGGCTTCGGTACACACCTTCACAGCCCATTACTGTTTAGACAAGGATTTCCCATAGGGATGCCTCATTTGGCCAGGCTGTTCTCCAGCATCTCTTTCAGACTTATGTCACGCCCATAGCCCCTTACATGCAGTATGGAGGGGCATGGTTGTCATTAGAGAGATTCACCTTTTGGTCTTTAACTGACTGATTGCCTTGTAATGTCTTATGGGAAAGGTAGTTCAGTCAAAAAGTATTCAACCTCAGGTAAAAAAAAAAAAAAAAAAAAAACACCTTTGTAGTTGCCTTGAGTGGCAAGGTAATGACAGTTTATTAACTGAAAAAAAACACGCTAAGGTTCACAAATTCCACCTTTGGATTATTTCTCCAGGATTCTTGTAAATGAACATCAGGATATAAATGAATTCCAAACAAAACAGCTTGCAATGTTCTCCAGTGTAAACATAAATACTTTAACAGCCCCTGCTATCAGGCATGGCTTGCAGTGCTGATTAAACAAACAGAAAACGGCTTTTCCTAAAGCAGGTTTCTTTTTCTCTGTCCAGAACACTGTTTGTCTTCTTAAACATAGAAAAACTTTCAACAGGGCAGTTAAACTCTTCACAGGCAAGCAATTCTCTATGCAAGGTTTTCTTATAAACAGCCAAACAAAAGCTTTCCTTACTTTCACTGTTAGTACGGCTTCCGGCTGAGCACTGCTCTGGCTCACAGCTGATTCACCAACTTAATTAGGCAGCTTCGGCTTGCACAGTAAAAAAAAAAAAAGGTATTTTGCCTTTAACTCAGGACCTTCACAAGTTAACCACAGGCTCTTAGGGCTACCGGACACTGGAGGTTTTCCTTACGGTTGATTCCCTTTCAAAACCTCTGTATTGGAAGACTGGCATAAAGAGCAATCCATGTATGAGACTTCTTCTAAAGCTATGTCTGGTTCACCCAGTTGCATTGGCACTTCCTCTGTTTCTGGCTCAGAGGTCTTAGCTGACTGCCTTCCGTTAGGGCTAAGGCTGTCTCTGGCAATTCTGTAGTGCTCAGAATTAGACAAACTTCTAATGCTCATACCTGGGTCAAAGCTTGTAACAGCTTCTCCTCTCTCATGCTCTGGCCACCATTCACCGGTGCTTCCACGTCCTATTCTCCAACTTGTGTTCCTGGTTCCTGCTGTTCTCACTGATCCAGATCCATTCCTCTTCCAGTAGGCACTCCTACTGCTTTCACGTTCTCTCTCCTTTCCTCTTCTTCTTCCTCTCCTGCCTCTCCCTTCTGAATAAACTGACCTAGTCTTAAACCTCTCAGGTGCCTGCTCCACCCCCTCCTCTCAGGTGTTGAAGATCAAACTGCCTCGTGGCAGCTGAGTAATTGGGGAATTCAGTGACGTAAGGGTTCCTTACCCTGAGCCTGTATTCCCTCTCTTTTTCTCCACTAGGGGCATTCTGCAACCTATTGTAGCTAGGATTTACCTGCTTTCTAGGTGTAAAGGGAGTTTTGTGTCTCTGACCTGGTAAAATGGGTCCTTTTATAAGGATAAATTCCTTCTCTTTATCCCTGTCTCTTGGGTCCTGATAAGCTTCCTTATCACACTTAATACAACTCCTACCCGCCGTCCTGGGTTTGGATGCCAGAGATCCATGGGAGGAAGCATGACCCATCTCGCCATGTGTTTGCAGCTTCCTGGGGTCATCCCCCTGGCATCTTTCAGCTGGGGAGTCCCCATATGTGAAGACTGCATTCCTGCTTGTTCCTGGAGATAGCGTAGTTACTCACCTGTAGCAGGTGAACTCCGGGAACAAGTCTTCACAACCTACCCACCTCCCCTAGGAGTTGTCTCTCTCTCTCTCTCTCTCTCGCTCTGCTTTAAAGCTTTCCTATTGGACCATGGGGAGCGTTCCCTCTTAGGCTCCGTCTGTACCAACGATACCCATATGTGAAGACCTATTCCTGCTGTTCCCGGAGATCACCTTTTACAGGTGAGTAACTACGCTTTATCCAAGGATCTTGGTTCATTCTAAAATTTAATTAAATATAAAATTTAAAAAAAGAAATCCTCCTTGTTTACAACAGGTTAGTAGCCATCTATTATAGTTGGTTATGTGATGCAGCCTCTCTTCCCCTTTAGCATAAACAGGTAGAATTTCAGAGAGTGCTGTAGTGAATTTAAGTATCTCCAGGAACAAGCAGGAATGAGTCTTCACATATGGGTTCGTCGGCGCCGACGGAGCCCGCACGGGAATGCTCCCCAGCATCCAATCAGAAGGCTTTTGGGAGCATCCCTCGCGCCTGCGCGGTAGCTTCCCGCCCTTCCCACTGCCTCTCCCCAGTTTTCGTTTTTCCGCGGAGCTGACAGGACGTAACTCCTGTCACCGCAGAAACTTTTTCTTCTTTTTTGTTCCTGTGGTCTCGGTTTTTTCCCCGCTGACTCTGGCACCGCTGGTGCCCCCTTTTTTCCTTATTTTTTGTTTTCCTTTATTTCCTTCGAGGAGCATCCTCCTCGTGTTATTCTGAGGCCTACCGGGCTTTCCAGCATGGAGCCTTCTTCCCTTAAGAAGTGCCCCCACTGTGGAGACGTTGTCTTCTGCTCCGACTCCAATGCCTGGTGTCTCTCCTGTTGGGGCCCTGACCCCTTCTCCCCCGGTTCCCCGGGCTTCAGCGTCGGGAGAAGACCCTCCCTGTTTCGAGTGTCCCTCGATGACGTCTTTCCCTCTGAGGAGCGGTCATCGGCGTTCCCTCCTCGCCAGGATCAGGTAACCCAACAACAGTCTGTTAAGACTAACAGAGCCTTGAGGGGTGAGTCTCATGCGCCGCATGACGATGGCTCCGGCCTTCCCCTCCAGTCCCTTACACCCCGGAGGGAGTCTTCGGGCTCCAGAGCCTCCACGGGGTTTCGGGTTGTTCCTGAGGTTCGCTCCTCACAGAACATTCCCGAGCCATGCCCGAGGGTGGCACCCGCTTCGAGCGGTGCAGATCCCTCGGCATCGGCGCCGGCGTCAAGTGTTCCACTCTTCGCCAGGGACTGTCGACTGGTGTCCTCGGTGCATTCGGGGCCGATCGACTCGACCCAGTCTGGCTCTACGGCATCCCGGCCCTGCGCGGGGGCGGTACCTGCTTTTGGCGGTGCCGATTCCCCGGCATCGGCGTCGCCGATTCCCCGGCATCGGTGTCGAGTGTTCCACTCGTCACCGGGGATCGTCGGACCAACCTGACCCGGTATGGCGTGCCCACACCCCTGCCATGCGCGGAGGTGATGACCGCTTCGAGCAGGACCAGGTCCTCGGCGTCGGAGTCGGTGGCCCCACTCCCCGCCAGGGATTGGCACCGGGTGCCCTCGGCTCCGCCAAGGTCGATCGACTCGCCCCCGGCTTCCACGGGGGCGGTACTGGCCTTAAGTGGCTCCGCCCCTCCCGCGGCGGTCTCGGGAACAAGGGCCCCGTTCTTCGCCAGGGGTCGCCTCCGGGCTCCGCCTGCGGAGCCGATCGATCTATCCCGGTCGGGCGGGTCGGCACCCCCATCTTGCGCGGGGCCGGGGCCTCCCCCGGACGCCACCGACCTCCCGGCATCTACGCGGGCGTCGAGTGCTCCGCTCGTCACTGGAGTTTGCCCGCGGGACCCGGGTCCTTCGGTCGAGTTGACCCAAAGAAGAGCCGGGGCTGGGCGTCTCGTTCCCCGCCGGGGCTCGTCGGCGGGTTACCTGGGTACCCTCAAGGCCGCGTAGTACGCCCCGTAAGGGTTTCCCGCTCAATAAAACGGGAGCGGGCAGACCCCGGCGCCTAGGAGGGCCTCTCTCCTGGCGTCGGAGCCGACTTCGGGTGTTTCCCTCTTCGCCGAGTTTCGGCCTGGGAAGCCCTCGTTGCCCTCGGCACCGATCGTCGCAACCCTGACTCCATTCGCGGGAGTGGCAGCACCGGCGCGGCCGCCGACACTGGGGCCCCCTAAGGAGGCGTTGCTCGGTTCGATGCCCAGCCTCGAATCGATCTCCAGTCTGGAAAGCGTGGCTCCGGCGCATTTCGGATCCGACCCCGGTCTCTTCCGATGGCGCAGTGCCGCTCTCGCCTGCTCTCCAGCGGCCTCGGCACCACTTCAGCCGCCCTTGCGGATTGCCCCGGGGGCGGCCCCGCCCCCGGATTCGGGTCCACGGCCGAGTCCCGCGGGCCCGTCGGGGACGTCGCTCCCTTTGATGCCCCGCTTGGAGTCAATCCCGGGCTCTGACGATGCAGTACTGTCTGCCTCGAATTAGGACTGTCAGTACCCTCCTCTGTTTAGAGCGATTCCTCCCGTGCACCAGCACGGTGGGTCCCCTGGTGTTCAAGCGGGCCCCTCCACCTCGGCCTCCCCCGGGATAGCCCCTCTGGGAGAGCCGTCTTTTCAGGACTTCCTCCTTGACATGGCGGACTTGCTCGCCATTCCTATTCCGGGCCCTTCGCTAAGTCCGGGTACTGCGGAACAGGCGGCCGTAATGCTTCCTTTACCTCCCTCCCTGCGGGATCTCCTGCTCGGGATTTGGCGCTCGCCCTTACAGGTACCGGCGCAGCCTGCGGCCATGCATGCCCGGTATCGGGTGCCCCCCTCTCCGGGTTTCCAGACGCACCAGCTTCCCCATCATTCCATTGTGGTGGAATCGGCCCTGAGGAAGGTCGGAAGCAAGAAGAAGCACTCTTCCTGCCCCCCGAATCGTGCGTCTAAAACTCTGGACAACTTTGGGCGGCGATCCTTCCAAGCGTCCATGTTGGCTTCCAGGATTCTCTCATATATTTTCTATATGAGCCTGGCGCTGCGGGAGGTCACCGAGAGGTTATCTCTTTTGTCTCCTTTTGTGTTGGCCCCTCGGGCCCCTGACTATTCCTTGCTTCTTTACCATTGCAGGAATATCTCTTGGTTTCTTTCTCGGGCTGCCGTGGACTCTTTCGAGTCAGTTAGCAGGTCCTCTGCGGTAGCCATAGGGGCACGTTGTACAGCCTGGTTGCAGGCTTCCGACTTCTGCAGCCGGGCACAACATAACCTGGGTACTTCCCCGTGCACCGGGGAGAACCTCTTCAATGGCGAGGCTTTGCGTCAGGTCGCTCTGTGCTCCGCCGACCTGTTTGGCACTGGCCGCCCGCGGCCCTTCCCCTCTCCCGGGGGTAGGAAATGTCCTTCCCGACCCTCCTGTCCGAAGAGGAGGTGGTTTCATCCCTCTGCCCGCCTGCCGGGTGCGCCCATGCCAGGGACGTCTCACACCGGTCGGCAGTGCCAGGGCTCGCGCCAGGCTGCCCATGCCAGGCAGCCTTAGGCTACGGTATGCGGCAGTTTGCACTTAACTCCTCTCACATGAAGTTACGGTCCAGTTCTACACTGAGGTTCTTTCAGTGTAACAAGCGGTTCGGCTGCTTGATGGGAGGTAGGTTAGCCTGGCTCCTCACCCCTCTGCCTGGCCCCGGATTGAGGGGATCGCGAACCGAATCTCCTTCTCCCAGTGTAGGCCTTGGCCGCTACTCTCCAAGCGTGGCCGAACCATTCCTCGACAGGGCCGGACCACCCACCCCCCCCCCCCCCCCGATCTGTGTCTCCGCTCTCGCAGAGAAATCCCTGGGTCCGTCAGGCTACGGTGGACAGGGTTCCTACTAACCTCTGCCGATCCCCCGCTCCGCTCCCTGCACTCTTCGGAGCGGCGGAGGGCATTGGCCCTAACCCCAAGGGTTTTTTTTATATAGGCCGGAGATGGCCCCACGGTCACCCCGTGGCTATAGGGTTTCTATCCTCCTGCCTTCCCTGTGGCACGGAGGACACGTTTTGGGTGACTGCCAGGTGGACGCCTCAGGGGTCTACGTACTCCTGATGTGCTCCTACCCAACTGATCTGGCGGTCACCCAACCATACTGCTACTCTCGCCGATCTGCCCTGCTCCACGCACATAGGCCCATCACTTGGATGGCCCTTCCTCCCGCCGCCTTCCAGGAAGGCGCCCTCCTGTGGATCAAGGGCCGGTCCGAGTTAGCAGTATCGTTCTCACGTGTCCATACCGGTTGAATAACCTGGGTGGGTTCTCCCGGGCCCACCTGTAGCCCGATATACATCTATACCTGTTATTGGATATATATCGGTACAGGTGGGCGCTTTTTGGGAAATGTTATAGCGCCCTGTGTCTTACCGACTATCCCCCAATTGTCGGTACTGACGTTTTCTTATTTCCTACGGGGTCTGGCCGGCCCGCTTGCCTGCGTTCTGCGGCTCGGGTGCTCGGACCGGTTATGCTTAAACTTGCTGTGATGTCAACAGCCCCTTGGTTTACGCCTCCTTGTCTGGAGGTTTTCAAACCCATTGTCTTCCTATCCCTTGCCGGCTACGGTAGACAGTGTACCCCTCGGTATCCCGGGGTACACTTCTGTTCTTCTCCGGGCTGGGTTCTCCCAGATCGGTCAGTCTTCTGATTAGTCCTCCGGATTGGGGACTCTGCTCCTACTGGAGTTCTCAGCTTCTTAGAGCTCCTCGTGAAGACCTGCCGTCTTTCCGGTGCCGGTTGACACCTGCGTCTCCAGCCCGCCCGGACTGGGAACTTTGTCCTCTCTGCGGTGAAGTTCCCTTGAAGACTTCGCTATTGCATCTACAGTACCCGTCGCAGCTCTGCCTTCTACAATCCAGTAGGTAAGCTCTAGATTGTGCTAGATCATTAACGGTTTAATGATAATTGACGTGGTTTGAAGACTCCTCTGTAGTCTTCGGTTGCTGTGCCTTGGCAACTCTTCTCAACTCCTACCCTCCATCCCTCCGGGGATGCCGGGGATCCAGGTTGGGCGATGCCGCCCTGTCCAGGGGCGCGCATTCTGGGATCTCCCCTGGCACCCTCAGCTAGGGAGTCCCCATATGTGAAGACTCATTCCTGCTTGTTCCTGGAGATAGCACAGTTACTTACCTGTAACAGGTGATCTCCGGAACAGCAGGAATTAGTCTTCACAACCCACCCACCTCCCCTAGGAGTTGTAACTCTCTCTCTCTCTCTCTCTTTCTTCCTCTCCTCTCCTTCTGTCTCAGCTATTAAATGCAAGTGGGAAGGGCGGGAAGTTACCGCGCAGGCGCGAGGGATGCTCCCAAAAGCCTTCTGATTGGATGCTGGGGAGCATTCCCGTGCGGGCTCCGTCGGCGCCGACGAAGCCATATGTGAAGACTAATTCCTGCTGTTCCGGAGATCACCTGTTACAGGTAAGTAACTGTGCTTTCTCTCCCAGAATCTGGAAGTCCCTTTGTATTGCCTTTCCCAGCTGCAGCCTCTTAGTATAAATTTGGCCACTGTGTTCTGTAAAACCTCCTTGCTGTCCCTGCAGTTTAATCATTTCCATATAACGTAACACATCTCATGTATTGTTATGTCACATTAAACATTGCTTTTATATTGCATGTTCTTTTGGCAGGATTTAATACTACAACAAATGTAGTCGTTCTAGCGGGTACCAACAGGCCAGATATCCTAGACCCCGCACTAATGAGGCCAGGACGATTTGACAGACAGATTTTTATTGGTAAGGCCCTATCTGTTCCTGCGCCTTATTTTCTCTTCTATTAGATGTATGCTGATAGGGAACTGGAGGAAATGCTTATTTGTATGTATATATTATCTTTGTTTACAGGACCTCCAGATATAAAAGGAAGAGCATCAATTTTCAAGGTTCATCTCCGACCCCTGAAACTAGATAGCAGCATAAATAAAGAAAGTTTGGCCAGAAAGCTAGCAGCTCTAACACCTGGGTTTTCAGGTAGGGTAATGATTAAACATGTTAGGATGGTGGGGCTTACTGCAGAACAGTCTTATTTTTCTTTAATTTTTTATTCATGCACGGTTTCAATTTCAAACACAAGAATAATTCTTGCTACGATTAGTTTTTGAATGAGTAAATAACCAATTTACACATTCCACTCATTCATTATTTTATAAACCTCTATAGGTATCCTCAAATACCTGGATGCCCTGAAGGATGTGACGGTACTTCTGTCCAAAAGATACTACAAAACAGTAAACCAGTCTTTGGCCAGTCCCCTGATTTTCATGCTTCCAAATGTCTGGAAATCAGAGTTCACGTAAAAGTGGGACACACTAAACTCCAGCTTGCACCCCAATCTGTGATGGCTCAATCTTCTTTAAAAAAAATCTAAATGCACATAGTTGCATTCCAGTTCTCTGGGAACAAGCAAGAAGTCAGCCCTCACATAAGGGTGATGTCTGTATTGACAGAACCCATGTGGTAGCTTTTCCCCAGCTTTTGAAGAAAGCCTTTGGGAGATGCACCACGCATGTGTGGTCCCCTTCCTGCCTAAGGGTGCCACCTTGCCTTAGTCTCCTTTTTTTCGCAGAGCCCACCTGATGTGTGTCTGTTTTACTTGGGAAAAAGTATTAAGCTTTCTCTTGAATTTTTCTTTCTCTGGTCGCTACCGGTTCCCTTTCCCGCCCCCGAGCTCGCTTTCCTCGGCATCGTGTGCCGGGTCTATTCTATTTTTTTTTTCTTTCTTGAAAGTTTCTCGACTGGCTTTGCGGCCTTTTTACCTGGCTGGGCTTTCAACCTCGTGGGGGCTGTCTTCCCAACATGGCCTCTGCCAGTGGCTATAAGAATTGTGACTGATCGCCCACACCATGTCATGCACCGACCCACACGACTGCTGCCTGCGTTGCCTAGGTCCAGACCATGACCCCTTGGACTGTGGTCTCTGCAAGAAGATGATAAGAACATAAGATATGCCATACTGGGTCAGACCAAGGTCCATCAAGCCCAGTATCCTGTTTCCAACAGTGGCCAATCTAGGTCATACGTACCTAGCAGTTTCCCCAAAAGACACAGGTTCCGCAATGCTTGTACTGGGTCAAGCATTGATATCCTGGGTGCCTTCTTAATAATGGTTTATGGACCTTTCCTCCAGGAACTTGTCCAAACATTTTTTAAACCCAGCTACACTAACAGCCTTTACTACATCCTCCGGTAACAAATTCCAGAGTTTGATTACACGTTGAGTGAAAAAATATTTTCTTTTATTAGTCTTAAATAGTTTACCCTGTAGCTTCATTGCATGTCCCCTAGTCTTTCTATATTCTGATAACGTAAACAATCGGTCTACGTTTACCCTTTCCACTCCGTTCATTAATTTATAGACTTCTGTCATATCTCCCCTCAGCCGTCTCTTTTCCACGTTAAAGAGCCCTAACCTTTTTGGCATTTCTTCATAGGAGTATCCTTCCATCCCCTTTACCATTTTGGTGGCTCTTCTCTGAACCTTTTCTAATAACACTATATCCTTTTTAAGATACGGCGACCAGAATTGCACAAAATATTCAAGGTGCAGTCTCACCATGGAACGGTATAGAGGCATTATAATATCTTTTGTTTTATTTTCCATTACTTTCCTTATGATACCTAGCATTCTATTTGCTTTCTTGGCTGCCACTGCACACTGGGCCTAGGGTTTTAACATGTTATCCACAATGACGTCTAAATCTTTTTCCTGGGTGGTGGTTCCTAATGTGGAACCTTGCATTGTGTAACCATAGTTTGGGTTGTTCTTCCCTAGGTGCATAACTTTGCACTTGTCCACATTAAATTTCATCTGCCATTTTGATGCCCAGTCTTCCAATTTATCAAGATCCTCTTGCAATTTTCCACAGTCCTCTTGGGTTTTAACAACTTTAAATAGTTTTGTGTCATCTGCAAATTTGATACCCTCACTCGTTATTCCACTTTCCAGGTCATTTATGAATATGTCAAAAAGCAGCGGACCCAGCACAGATCCCTGGGGTACACCACTATTCACCTTTCTCCATTGGGAAAATTGGCCATTTAGCCCAACCCTCTGCTTTCTATCTTTTAACCAGTTGCTGATCCACAGTAGTACACTGGCTCCTGTCCCATGACTCTTTAGTTTTGCCAAAAGTCTCTGTTGAGGGACCTTGTCAAAGACTTTCTGAAAGTCCAGATACACTATATCAACCGACTCACCTTTGTCCACCTGTTTATTCACACTTTCAAAAAAACATAATTGATTAGTAAGACAAGATCTTCCTTGTCTAAAGCCATGTTGGCTGTTTCCCATTAGGCCATGACTATCTACATGCTGAGTAATTTTATTCTTTATGATGGTTTCTACCATTTTTCCCGGTACTGACGTGAGGCTCACCGGTCTGTAGTTTCCTGGATCACCCCTGGAACCCTTTTTAAAAATTGGTGTTATGTTGGCGATCCGCCAATCTTCAGGTATTAGAGATGATTTTTTTTTTAAATTTAAACTTTATAAACAGTACAAAAATACACAAATATAGCCACATCCACAATATGACCGTATGTTAAACCCCCCCTTCCCCCCCAACCTACCACAGTCCCGCCATACCCCCAAATACAATAGAAAAACACCATTCAATAAGATCAATAGTTAATAACATTTTTCCAGCTCAAATATTTCTCCCACACATTATGGAACAATTTAGAACCATTATTCTTGATGGCAGTCGCCTTACTCCTCAAATAAGTAGCATCTAAGGACACAACATATTCCCCCATCGTGGGCGTATTGACCTTCTTCCAATTTCTAGCCAACATTTTCCGATATGTTACGCACCCCACATTCACAAAGAAGTTTTCTGCTTGAGTAAGGTTGTTTAGCCTCCTCCCCAACAGGGCCACTGCAGGGTTCGGCTCTATGTACTTTCCCAAAATATCGCCCAGCAAGCCAAACACCTCTCCCCATCTTGTATATACTATTGGGCAGATCCACCAAATATGTAAATATATTCCCCGCTCCCCACACTCCCGCCAGCACTTATCCGACTGCCCTGGAAACATATCATGCAGCCTCTCGGGTGTTAGATGCCACCTATACAACAATTTATAGTTATTTTCAATATAGCTGGCCGCTAAGGCCCCTTTATAGCGAGTTTGGAAAATGTCTGCCCACTCCTCCTCAGTCCACCGAATCCCCAGGTCTTGCTCCCAATTCTTTTGAAAGGAACCCCGCCGCCCCACTTCCTCCATCATATTATAAAACTTAGCACTTTTTTCGTTTGCCCCATCAAAAATACCCTCTCAAGCTCTGTAGGGTCTCCTTGTAACTCTGGTAAGATCTTATGGGTCAGGTAATGACACATCTGCTGGTAGGGGAAAAGATCCCTTCCCTGAAAACCAAATTGCCGCACCATAACAGTGAATGCTTTAATCTCCTTGCCCGCTAGGGCTTGACCGATATGGTTGAGCCCCCTCTGAACCCATAACCGAAAATCACTGTTGCCCATCGCTGGAGGGAAATCAGGGTTGTCAATCAGGGGTATCAGCCGTGAGACTCCCCCCCCCCCCCCCAGCCATTTCCGCTGCCACCGATGCCAGAGAGCCAGAGTCCTCTGCACATACGGACTGCAGTTTCGCGTCCCGCTAGGCCGCCCTGGCAGCCACATCCATTCATTGAGCCTGTCTACTCGGAGTTCCTCCGCCTCCATGCGCACCCACTCCTTACAATCCTCCTGACCCCACTCCACTATGGCACACAATTGAGCCACTTCCATGTACCTATGCACATCCGGAATGGCCATTCCTCCATTACGTCTGCTCCGCGTAAGCACCGGCCAGGCAACTCGATTACTTTTCCCTCCACCGATAAACCTCATAATGATCCGTTGGATCTTCCCTGTAAAACTCCTAGGCAGCCCTATGGGAAGCGCCCGAAAGAGATACAACCATTGGGCTAAGATCACCATCTTTACGGCAGAAATTCGCCCCAGCCAGGACAGTTTTTTACTCTCCCATAATTCGAGATCCCGCCGCATCTTATGTTCCATCTTACCGAAATTCACTCTGCCCAGGTCCCATTCATTGGCCATTAAATAAATCCCCAAGTATTTCACCCACTGCTTAGCCCATTTAAAGGGCAGGCTTCCCTTCATCACCTGTTGAGTCTGCAGATCCGCTGAAATATTTAAAATTTCCGATTTGGTGGCGTTTATTTTAAAGCCCGAAAATTTACCAAATTCTATTAAAATCCTGTACAGGGCCTCCACTGACTGCCGCGGCTCCGTCAGCATAAAAAGCAGATCATCCGCGAATAAGGAAATTTTACTCTCCCATGTCGTCCCTCGAACCCCTTTAACTAGTGGGGTTTTCCGAACCAATTGAGCCAGTGGCTCCATGGAAAGCACAAAAAGGAGAGGGGAAAGTGGGCACCCCTGGCGGGTCCCTCTTCCCAGCTCGAAAGGCACTGAATAGTCACCATTAACCCGAATCCACGCCAGCGGAGCCGAGTAAATCGCCCGCACCCACTGCAAGTACCCATCTCCTAACCCCATTAGGTCCAACACCTGCAGCAGATATGGCCACGACACTCGGTCAAAAGCTTTTTCCGCGTCGATGGATAAGAGAACCAACGGTATGCCTGCTTTCTTTCCCTTCCAGATCGTATTTAAAACCTTTCGAATATTATCAGCGGTCTGCCGACCCGGCACAAAACCACCCTGGTTTTCATGAACCAGCCTGTGCATGAATGGTAAAAGTCGATTAGCTAGAATCTTAGTAAAAATCTTGAAATCGGAGCCCAACAATGAAATAGGTCTATACGAGCTACATAAGGTTGGGTCCTTCCCTTCCTTAGGCAACAAAGTAACCCCCGCAGTACGCAGAGTATCAGGGAGGCGTCCCCCCTCCCGGAAGGAATTATAAAGCCGGGCCAACAGACCGCCCAGTTCTGCCTGAAAGGTTCTGTAAAATTTATTAGTATAGCCATCGAGCCCTGGTGCTTTATTAACCGGCAGGGATCCAATCACCACTCCCACTTCCTCTGCCGTAATCGGCTTCGCCAGCGATGTTGCCTCTGCCTCAGAGAGTTTAGGCAGTTTCATAGACAGGTATCGGGCCCGCTCCTCAGAAGAGCCAGATTCCTCCGCCTTATACAGGTTCTGATAAAACTGCACAAACTGCTCCCTAATTTGGGCCCCTTGTCTTATCTCTCCCCCTCCTGCCGCCCGAATCTTAGTAATAAAATTGCGTTGTTTGCGCTGTTTCAACTGGTAAGGGCATAGAAGGTCTGCTGCAATTGTTCCTGGGCGAATTTAATCTCTCCCAGCTCTATGTCCCCCAATTCCCTTTTCGCCTCTCGTAACTCCCACAGTCCCTTATCAAGCTCTCCCTGTTGATGTCGCCTTTCCCCGTCTCTGATCCGGAGTCGCAAAGACCTTTTCCTTTCCTCCTTCATGCGCTTCGTATAGGTTCCCAGGGAGATCAGGTCACCCCGCACAACAGCTTTTAAACACTCCCAAAGTGTCCCCACACTACACCCATCCCGATCATTCAACTCCAAATAATCATTAATAACGACAACAATTTTTTGCCTTATATCAGGGTTTTCCAACAGGGCCTCGTTTAGCATCCATTGTCTCTGGGGTTTCTGCTCCATCCCTATCACCACCTCTATCCAAACTGGGGCATGGTCTGTCCATACCCGTTCTCCTATTCCACACTCCAACACCTCCACCAGCAGATTGTCTGAGACCCAGATCATATCCAATCTTGAGAAGGTATTATGGACAGGAGACAAAAAAGTATATTCCCTTTTCTGGCCTCTCAACTCCCTCCAAGTATCTCTAATGCCTAGGGCTTGACACATCAATTTTAAACGCCGTCTATCTTTAGCATTACCCCTCCCTCCCCCGGGGGAGTTATCCAAGGCAGGATTCACAGTCAAATTAAAATCCCCCCCCCCCATTATCACTTCCCCCTCAGCAAACTGTTCCACTGTGGTAGTTAAATCTGAATAAAATCGCCCTTGCGCGGCATTGGGGCCATAAACATTCACTAGCGTGATCCATTTACCCCGAATCTGGAGTTTAATAAGCATATAATGGCCCTCTCTATCTCTGAGTACCTCTCCCAAATTATATCGTAAGTTCTCATGTATCAATATCCCCACTCCCCCCTTTTTCACTTCTACCGTGTTGGAAGCAAACCACTGTCTGGGGAATTTTTTATGTTGCATCCTCCACTCCTCTCCCTTTTTTAAGTGTTTCTTGGAGAAAAATAATATCTCCCCTCAGCCTCATACATTCTTTAAACAGACGCTGTCGCTTAATTGGGGAGTTCAACCCCCGAACATTCAATGTTAAAACACGTAGTTCAGCCATGATCCCAGATAACTAGAGATCCTATGGCTGGCGGACCCGTGGCAGGCAACCCCCCCTCTCCCCTCCTCCCCTCCCCCCTAAACCCCCAGTCCCTCCCTCCCCCCCCCCCACCCCCATCCCCCCTGCATCCTCCTCTCTCCCCGTCCAACTGCTACAAGGCATGACATCACCCCAGCCAGCATAGTAATCTTACCCAATACATTCCCACCCGCCACACACCCCAAAAACACTCACTCACAACTCACGACCCTCACCAACAATACCCCTATTATCCACAGAAACCCTATATAAGTCCAGGACCAGAGTCCAGCTTCATTAAGCCCTTCATTAAGCCCTTCATCAAGCCCTTATACTTCCCCATTTCGACTTTGCAAACTCTATTCTACAGGGGCTCCCCCGGTCCACCCTGAACCCCCTGCAACTGGCCATGAATAGTGCAGCGAGGGTACTCCTCGGGGCATCTAGGAGAGACCACGTGACACCACTCCTAAAACAGCTACACTGGCTTCCCATTCAAGCAAGGATCAGTTTCAAGACTGTACTGCTAACATTTAAAGCGATCAAGGGGCTCACCTCTTCTTCTCTCTCCAACCTCATACTACCACTTGCACCAAACAGGCCAAGAAGAACAGCAGAAATGAACACACTAGCTATCCCAAACGACACCACAAGATGTGCCAGATCAACAGCCAACAGAGCATTCAGACTCTGTGCCCCCACTTTATGGAACACCTTACCAGCACAAATCAGATCAGTACCAAATTTGAGTCAGTTCAGAAAGTCACTGAAACATTTCCTCTTCCTTAAATATCTCAATGACAGCTCAGAACATAACCTCCAGGTGAATAGCAGGAGTGGCCAAACAGACAGACCATCGCAACAGGCCAACTACACAATGTAAATACAAACAGTTCCATATACTATTGCACCACCTTTGTATATAGTTAACTATGATATCTCTTGTCAGATAACACACCTTTGTATATAGTTTCCCCTATTTCCCAAGTTTATATCTCCTGTTAAATGTAATTGACCAGACATATGTAAATTGTCGGATGTTTTTTGTTCAATGTAAACCGCGCTGATGTCTAATAGTGCGGTATATAAGAATTGTTAATAATAAAAAAATAAATTTGCGTTCTGCCACATTAGCCATGGTCTTCTTTGGCTTTCGCAGGCGTTTGTCCCCCAAGGAGACCCTCCTCCAGCGCCCCGCTTCTGGTTGCTGCTGCTCTCGTGGGGGGCACAAGGAACTTGCTTTTTCCAACCACCCTGCCTTCTGCATGGCTGCTGTAGCGTCGTCCACCGACCGCACGTGGGAGGCCACTCCCCCCACACTGAACATCAAACCAAAAGGGAATGTCCACCTATAGCGAATGTTCTCTTCCCGCAGCCTTGTTGTTAGACCTGACAGGGCTCTACGTTTACGCATAGTGATGGCTGATAAATCAGCAAACAGCTCAATCTTTTGATTGTCCCATTTCACCTCGGAAAGTTTGCGTGCCGCGGACATCACTAGCTCCTTTGTATGGTATTCATGAAAGCATGCTATAATGTCCCGCGGACGACCATCCCTTCTGGGGCCCAGTGCTCGATGCGCCCGATCCACACTCCAACACAGTCCAGCACTGTTCACCCCCGCTTGTTCCAAAATCCGCTGGCCAATCTGCACCACCATGGTCGTGCAATCCTCCTGCTCCTTGCTTTCTGGGAGGCCCCGAATGCGGACATTTGAGCGCCGTGACCTATTCTCTAGGTCCTCTAATTTAGTCCACAAGTCCTCTTGCTCACCTAGGACTCCGTCCATTTTGCCTTGCATGTCATGTAGCGTGTCCTCATGTTCCTCCACTTTGCTCTCAACTTTCACCAGCCGTTGGCCCACCTCTTTCACTTCCTCCTTTAACTCTGCCATCCAGTTTTGGGCCTCGGCCTTAAAGAGCGCCAAGTCTTGCCTCAGAGCTTCAAACCAGCCCTTCAACTCTCCTTTAAAAGTCTCCAGCTCGGACCCGCGGGGCCCCGTGTCTTCCCGGGTGCTTCCGCCTCCTCCACGGTCCCAGCTGCAACTGCCGCCATTTTTGCTTTGCCGGCAGAACTCCCGCTGGAGGATTTGAAAGCATAAGTTTTAAGGTCAGTAGTACTCTTTCTCGGACCCGACATCACCGCCACTCTCCCCTTGCTACCACGGCCGGTTTCTGGGTTTAGCACTGCGTCTGGGTCACGTTAGTGCGGGCTTTCTCATAAAACTCGACGGAGCTCCGTCTTCAAGCTGCCATCTAGCTGGATGACGTCATTTCCTCCGTATTAGAGATGATTTTAATGATAGTTCACAGATTACTAATAGCAGGTCTGCAATCTCATATTTCAGTTCTTTCAACACCCTTGGATGTATACCATCTGGCCCAGGTGATTTGCTACTCTTCAGTTTATCTAATAGTTGTAATACATCTTCCCGATATATCGATATTTCCTTCAATTCTTCCGCACCTTTAAATACCACTTCAGTCATGGGTAACATCCCTACATCTTCCTCAGTAAAGACCGAAGCATAGAATTCATTCTGTCTCTCCGCTATCGCCTTGTCGCCTCTTAGTGCCCCTTTAACTCCTCTATCATCTAATGGTCCAACTGACTCTCTCACTGGTTGATCTCCAAGGCCATCAAGAGCCATCAGTAGCACTTAATCATCCTTCAACAAGACGGACTCTGCACCGGAGTCTCCAGTGACACCATGCTCCAGGGCTCCCTCTGGAGATCTGGGGAGACCATGCTGCCTGGGAGCCCTGAAGCTGCGGGTCCTTCAACAGGACCCCAGAGGAAAACCCCAACAAGAGCCAGAAACCCTCAAAGACTGCGTAGGCAGATGAGCCTGGGAAAGTGGGCAAGTGGGAATCATCTGCATCCAGCAACCAGCCTCAGACCCTCGAGGCCATCCTGGTTGAGGACTCCCCCTCAATAGAGCCGGCATCAGGCCCAAGTCCCTCGGCACCCGAGCCAAAGGCTGTGGAGCCATCTGGCCTTCAGACCAGGATGGCAGCTTTGGAGTGCAATTTATCTGGCTTAATGGCCCAGCAGCAGACTTTGATGCCCTGCTCTGCCGGGCTGTCACTCCCAACTCAACCTTCTGGACCGCCCCAACACCTCCACCAACTGCGAGTTGGACTGGGAGACTGAGGATGACAAATCCCTGAATACCTGTCGTCACTGGGATGTGTCCTCTGACCCATCTCCCACTGAGACCCGGCGTTAGTCCCCACTCGAAGACATGGCTTTCCTCGACTTCGTGCAGGACATGGCCAAGGCACTGGCCTTCAAGTCAGAGGAAGACCCTTGGACTGGGAAACTCAAGATCCTCTAGTATGAGAGGCCCCTCTGAAGGAGTCACTGACAGTGCCTGTTCCCCTGACCCTGGAACGGCTGCTCCTCTGCATGTGGGAGACCTCTGGTCTGTGCCCATAGTGAGCAGATGGCTAGACTTGATGTACCAGGTCCGCTGGAGCCCTGGCTTCCAAAAGGCACAGCTGCCATACATCCATGTTGTTGGAGTCGGCCATGTGTCACCTTAAGAACCAGAAGACATACTCCTTGGTGCCCCTGGGTAAGCAGGCATGCACCTTGGACGCGTTGGGCAGGAATTGCTACTAGGACTCAGTTCTCATTGGCCAGATTCAGGCATACCAGCTATACATAGGCGCGTACCTCCGGGACCGGGCGAAGGGAACTCACTGGGTTCTCGGCTGGTCTCGCCGAAGAACCCCTCCAGCGGTTCCAGACCCTGGTCTCGGGTGTCAGATAATGCTCCAGGTTTATGACCCTGGCAATCTGACTGCTTCTAGTTGGCAGCTAGAATAGCTGCGGCAGGCATCAGTGCCCAACGTCAGGCCTGGATATAATCCTCCAACCTGGAGAAATGGGTTCAGGACATCTAAGCAAACTCATAACTGATAAGGCTGCTACCTTTGTCTCCAGGGAGCCTTCATTTTTCCCCTACCTGGATGACTGGCTCATGAGAGGCCGCACTTCCACAGAGGTGCAACATGCAACGGTGCGCCCCATTCTCATCCTGCAGTACTTGGGGTTCGTAATAAACTACCCAAAGTCCCCATCTGCTCCCGACCCAGTGTCTGAAGTTTATAAGGGCAAGGCTGGATACCGTTCAGCCCAAAACCTTTCTCCCTCGGGACAGGGTTGATCGCCTCAGGGCGTTGGCTGTGGGCATGCAGCACCAACACTTGGTGCCCACCCGCCTCTTACTCTGCCTGTTAGGTCACATGGCATACACAATTCTTGTTTTCCCGGATGTCCACCTTCACATGAGCATAGCTCAGTGGGGCCTCCGCTCCCAATGGGCCCAGGCCAGAGGCCGATTGTGGGACAGGTGATAGTGACCCGCCAACTGGCTGACACTCTCGCCTGGTGGCAAGCCCCCCAGCACCTCCTGGCTGGATGCCCTTCCACACCCCTTCCCCCAGAGAATCCTAACCATGGACGCCTCCCCCTTAGGCTGGAGAGCCCATTGTGACAGTCTCTGCACTCAGGGCAGTTGGTTGCATATGGACAGTCTGCAGCAGATCAACCTCTTGGAGCTTTGAGCCAAATCCCTGGCCCTCCAAGCCTTCCTTCACCACCTTCAACACCATTCAGTGCTGGTCCAGATGAACAATCAAGTGGTGATTTTCTACGTCATCAAGCAGGGGAGCACAGAGTCATACACTCTCTGCCAGAGACAATAGCCCTCTGCTCGTATGCGAACCACCACAGGTGGTGCAGGTGGTTTATCTGCCTGGCTAGGACAGCGCACTGGTAGACAAGGTTGAGCAGGGTCCTCCAGCCGCATGAGTGGTGGCTAGACCCCAGAGTGGCCTATCAGCTCTTCCAGCTCTGGGGGACTCCATGAATGGACCTTTTTGTCAGTCCAGCCAATACCCAGCTGCCCTGCTTCTGCTCCAGGTAGCCACACACCCCCATCCTAGGTAGCAGCAGATGCATTCCTCATCCCGTGAATGGGGAACCTTCTCTATGCCCGCCCACGCTGATGATTGCCAAGACCTCATTCAAGGCTGATACTTGTAGCCCCGGCAACTGTGGTTCCCACTGCATCTTCGCTTATCCACAGTGCCCCAGGGCTGCTGTCGCAGGAGGAGGGCTCCCTCCCACACCCCAGCTTTAAGTTTCTGATGCTAACAGCTTGACTGCTGAAAGGGTAGCCTTGACCCCTTTTAACTTTTCAAGCGAAGTTGAGGAAGTCATCCTGGTCTCCCACAGGACTGCCATGAGACGGGCTTACACATTCAAATGGTGCAGAGTCTCTGTGTGGTGCGCGGAGCGACAGGTAAACCCGTTTTTGTGCTCTGTGCAGCTTGTGCTGCAATATTTGCTTTTCCTGTCCCAGGCAGGACCGAAGTCTGACTTAGTCAGGGTACTTCTGAGCACTCTTGTGGCACTTTACCACCTCATTGAAGGCAAGCCGCTCTCTGCCCATCCCCTTGAACTCACCTCCTGTGGGGCCTCCTGTTACCCAAACCCCCCGTCCACCCTGACGGTGGAGTGGGATCTCAACGTAGTGCTTTCACGGCTCATGGGCCCAGCATTCGAGCCCCTGGCTATCTGCCACCTGCGCTACCTCTCATGGAAGGTTGTCTTCCTAGTGGCACTCAGTCTGCTTGCAGGGTCAGCGAGCTTCAAACCTTGGTGGCGGATCCACCTTATACGAGATTCTATAAGAACAGGGTTGTGCTTCACATGCACCCTAAATTTCTTCTCAAGGTGGTGTCCCCATTCCACTTCAATCAGGAGGTGGTGCTCCCCATCTTCTTTCCACAGCCTCACGCCAGCAGGGTGGAGATCATCCTTCATGCCCTGGACTGTAAGAAGGCCCTGTCCTGCCTCCAATGTACCCAGGGCCACCAGAAAGCCTCACAGCTTTTTGTCTGCTATGATCCAAGGCTGTGGGCAATGGTGACCAAACATACTCTGTCCACCTGGGTGGCGGACTGCATTGCCCTCACCTATGAGCAGGCTGGGCTCTTGCTGGCGTGCTGGGTCATGGCACACAGTGTCAAGGCCATGGCGGCATCTGTGGCAAACCTGCGTTCTATCCCTGTCAGAAATCTGCCGGGCCACCACCTAGTCCTCTGTCCATACTTTTGTAGCTCACTACTGCCTGTAGAGGGAACCCTGCCAGGACAGTGCCTTCAGCCAGGCAGTACTCTGTCATCTATTTGGAGTGTAGGCAACCCTCTGACTCTTCTGTGTTCAAGCTACCAGAGTGCTGGTTCCTCACTGGATACTTGGGTTGTTTGAGAGTCTGTTACTTAGGACTCCATTGCTGCTCCTCACGGCTCACCTTTTTCTGGTCACCCCTGGCTTTTTACAAGTTTTCAATAGCCTGTAGCTAGGGAGTCCCATATGTGAGGGCTGACTTCCTGCTTGCTTCGGGAGAAAGCATAGTTACTCACCTGTAACAGGTGTTCTCCAGGGACAGCAGGAATCATTAGACTCTAAATCAGGTAGGTTTAGTTGCGGCATGTTTGAGTCTGTGGATTGCTCCTCATGAAATAATTTATTCTCCAGGACCAAGCAAGAAGTCAGTCCTCAAATATGGGTGACGTCGGCACCGACGGAGCACTCGTGCGGAGCATTTCCCCAGCTTTCAAAGAAAGCCTTTGGGAATGCAGCGCGCATGCGCGGTCTCCTTCCTGCCCAAGGGTGCCATCTTGCTCAGTCTTTCTTTTTCCGCGGAACCCAACGGACGTAGTTCGTGTCACCCGGGAAAAAGTTGATTTTTTTTTCTGCAATTTTCACGTTTCTTTATCCGGTTCGACGCCGGTTCCCCATCCCACCTCGGCTCGGTACACCGGTATCGAGCCCGAAACTTCTTTTTCGGTTTTTTCCTTTGTGACTAGCGTTCATGCTTTTTCTATTATTTTCACTGGCAGCCCTGTCTTTTGACCTTGCAGGGGCCCTTTTTCCCCCGATGGCTGCCAGCGGGTTCAAAATTGTGATCGGTGTAAGAAATTTATGTCTCTCACCGACACACACGACTGCTGCCTCTGATGCCTCGGGCCCGACCATGGCCTGCTGGTCTGTGGCCCATGCGGCAAGATGTCGTCGAAGGAGCTTCGGAGCCGTCAGCATTAACGTGAAAGAAATTTTTCTGAGTCCGCGTCCGGCCCGGACTTTGTCAGAGGCCTCAACATCTTGGGAGTCTGACCCCGAGCGCCGTCATGGGTCCTCTGAAAGGGGGTCTCCCGCCCGGGAGCACAAAAGGAAGAAGAAGCTTGTGAGGGCAGCATCAGTGGAGGCACCTGGATCCTTGAGGGCCAGGTCGCGCAGCCCTGACCGCCGTCCCGGGCACTCGGAGTCAGAGCGGCCGACCAAGCTACCTCGCCTGGAGCCAGAGTCCCCAAGTCAGATAACTTCTGTTGTCCTTGTAGACTCTCCTCAGGGAGAACAGACGTTGGGGGCTGTGGAGTCTCCTGAGCTCGGTCTCAGGTTGACGGCCCTGGAGAGCAGCCTGGCTGCCTTCATGGAGCAGCAGCGGGAACTGATCGTCGGTCTGACCGGTGCATCTGCCCTGACCACTGGGACCTCGACGTCTAAGTCGACCCCGGAGGCCGAGCCGATCCTCAAGTCCATCAAGTCTCGAGTCGATCCTCAGCCAAGGTCTCCTTCGACCTCCCGTGCGGGGCCGAGGTCGTCGATGCCGGTGCCCTCGGCGTCTGGGTGGCATCGAGGCCCACACGGCCGGAGCCGCTCGACGACTCCTTGGAGGACGAGGAGTCTCCCGACACCTTCCAGACCTAGTGCGTCCCCTCGGAGAAGGTTCCCCCCCCCCCCCCACCGGAGGATACCCGGTTCTTGGACTTCGTCAGGGACATGGCCAAGGCTTTGGCATTCCTGGCGGAGTCCAAGGAGGAGCCTCGAGCCGAAGAGCTCGATGCCCTCCAGTATGACTTTCCTCCGAAGGAAGCCTTTACTATTCCGGTTCCTCCGATGCTGGAACGGCTGCTCTTCCGTATGTGGGAGGCACCGGCCTTGGCGCCGGTTCTTAGCAAGCGGGTCGATCCGTAAGAGCCCTGGGTTCCAAAAGGCGCAGCTACCGCACAACTCCATGGTTGTGGAATCGGCCATGCACAGGCTGAAGAGTCAAAAGATGCACTCCTCGGTGCCTCCCGGCCTGGAAGCCCAGAACCTGGATGCCCTCGGTAGAAAGTGCTTCCAGGGCTCTATGCTATCTTGCCGTGTCCAGACTTACCAGTTGTACATGGGCAACCTACGGGACCTGGCAAAGGAGATTGCTGGGTTCTCGACTGGCCTCTCCGAGGATCCCTTGCCGAGATTCAAAGCCTTGTCTACAGGGATCCGAGAGTGCTTGAAGTTTATCTCTCCAGCAGCCTATGATGGCTTCGAGGCTTCAGCCCAGGTAACCGCGGCCGGCATCGGTGCACACCGTCAGGCCTGGCTATAGTCGTCGGACTTTGAGTCATGGGTGCAGGACAAGTTGGTCGATGTCCCATGCCGACGTGACAACCTGTTTGGCAAGCCCATGACTGAAAAGGCTGCAGAAATCGAGACTGAGACTCTCACCAGGACAAGGCTGTCCAGAAAGACTTCTGCCCCTTTTCACAAAAAGAAGGGCTCGGGAAAAAAGCCCTTTTTCCTGAGGAAGGGTGCTGTCTACAAAACCTACCCACAGTATCAGGCCTCCCCAGCTCCCCAACAGGGCCAGCAGGCCAAAGGGCAGGGGCAAGGGCCCCATAGGCAGAAAACCACCAAGCCGCCAGCTCCGGCTCCTGCACAGCAGGGAGGGGATTTTTGACTCCCACAGCATAGCCTCTCCTCCGCCGGTAGCTCCACTCAGCACAGGAGGTCGGCTGACCCTGTACGCCTACAGGTGGCCAGCCATCACAGGGGTACTGAGCATAGTCCAGAAGGGCTATCTGCTCCATTTCCACCAGCTACCCCCTCCTACTATCCAGGGGAGCCTCCAGGACTCCCGCTGCATGGGGATCTCCTCCTTCAGGAGTTGGCGGGTCTCGTAAAGGAACAGGCGGTGGAACCGGTGCCACACCACCTGGAAGGGCAAGGCTTCTACTCCAGGTACTTCCTGGTACCAAAGAGAACAAGAGGCCTCAGACCTATCCTAGACTTGCGAAATCTGAACAAGTTTCTAGAGAGGGAAAAGTTCAAGATGCTTACCCTTGGAATACTGCTGCCCTACCTCCAGCAGGGAGACTGTCTATGCTCCTTAGACCTAAAGGATGCTTACACTCACATCCTCATCCATCCAGACTACAAACAATATCTCAGATTTGTGGTGGGAGGAAACCGCTTTCAGTACAGAATGCTTTCCTTTGGCCTGACCTCTGCCCCCAGGGTTTTTACCAAATGCCTGGCGGTGGTGGTGGCTTTTCTCAGAATTCAGGGGATTTTTATCTTCCCGTACCTGGACGACTGGCTAATCAGGGGCCAGTCATTCCCGGAGGCCCGACAGACCACTCTTCACACTCTCTCTTCTTCAGCATTTGGGCTTTGTCATAAACTACGCAAAGTCCACTTTGCTCCCCTCTCAGAACCCTAGAGTTTATAGGGGCCAGGTTGGACACCCTTCAGGCAAGGGCTTGCTTGCCCGAGGACAGGGCCCACAGACTTATGGACTTGGCCTGCCAGTTCCAAAGCAATTCTCTTGTTTCCGCCAGGCAATACCTGCGGCTTCTGGGCCACATGGCATCCACTGTACATGTGACCCCGAATGCCCGTCTGCACATGCGGACAGCCCAATGGTGCCTCAGGGAGCAGTGGACACAAGCCACTGGCGATCTCTGAGACAGAGTAAAGGTGTCCAGATGACTTCTGAACTCCTTACAGTGGTGGCTACAGCTGCCAAACCACCTCAGGGGGTGTACCTTTTCAGCCTCCAGCACACACAAGGGTGCTGACGACAGATGCTTCCTTAAGAGGCTGGGGTGCACGTTGCCAGGGCTCATGCACTCAAGGCCTGTGGTCCCCTCAGGAGGCCGCACAGCAGATCAACCTTTTAGAGCTGCGAGCACTCCGCTTAGCTCTGCAAACCTTCTGCCATACTCTTTCAGCAGTCTGTCCTAGTTCAGATGGACAATCAGGTGGCACTGGCCCTTTGCTCCTTTGCCGTCAAACAAGGCATGTTTCTCAAAGCAGTTTATCTGCGGGGTCAGGAAAACTTCCTAGCAGACGAGCTAAGCCAGATTCTCCAGCCCCACGAATGGCAGTTGAATCCATTGGTGGTCTAGCAGATCTTCCTCCGCTGGGGACTTTCATCCATCAATCTCTTTGCAAGTCCACTGAACCATCAGCTGCCCAGGTTTTGCTCCAGACAGCCGCATCCCCTGAGGATGGCAGCAGATGCTTTTCTAATCACTTGGTCTACGGGCCTCCTGTATGCGTTTCCTCCCACGCCCCTGGTGGCCCAAACTCTGATCAAGATCATCCGGGACAAGGCCTCGGTGATTCTGGTAGCACCCAGATGGCCGAGGCAGCCGTGGTTTCCACTTCTTCTGCAGTTGGCGGTGAAAGCTCCGTTCCCTCTGGGGCTGCAACACGATCTCCTGTCTCAAGAGCAGGGTTCCCTTCTGCACCCCAATCTCAGGTCCCTCAATCTGATGGCCTGGCTGCTGAAAGGATAGTGCTAGCTCCCTTACTTCTACCTAAGGAGGTCAAGGAGGTGGTCCTATTCCCTCAAGTGGCGTAGGTTTACGGTATGGTGTGCTCAGTGCAATGGAAGATCCTTTCTCTTGCCTCGTGCCAGTAGTACTGCAGTATCTACTTCACCTTTCAGACCTAGGCCTTAAGACTAACTCTGTTCGGGTCCACCTCAGTGCTTTGTCAGCGCACCACTCACTGGTGGAAGGACAGTCTGTCGGTTCACCCCTTGGTGTCCAGATTTCTCAGAGTTCTGCTTCTACTCAAGCCTCCGGTTCATCCACCGGCGACTGAGTGGGATTTGAATGTGGTCTTGCAGCAACTTACTCGCCCACCATTTGAGCCGATGGCTACTTGCCATTTACGTTTCCTCTCTTGGAAAGCGCTCTTCCTGGTGGCTCTTATCTCGGCCAGACGTGTGAGTGAACTACAAGCTTGGTTTCTGATAGACCGTACACGCGGTTCTATAGGAACAGGGTGGTCCTACGGACCCATCCCAAGTTCCTCCCAAAAGTGGTCTCCTCTTTCCACCTCATTCAGGACGTGGTTCTTCCGACCTTTTTTCCCAGGCCGCATGCCAGCTGGGCTGAAACAGTCTTGCATACCCTGGACTGTAAAAGGGCGTTGTCCTTTTACATAGAACATACGCGGGAGCATCGAAGGGCTACTCAGCTCTTCGTCTCGTTTGACCCTAATAGGATGGGTTTACCTGTCTCCAAGCGTATGTTGTCCACTTGGGTGGCAGATTGCATCGTCTGGGTATACAGGGCAGCTGACCTCCCCTTGCAGGGTTGGGTCACGGCCCACTGTGTCAGGGCGAAAGCCGCATCAGTAGTTCATCTCCGCTCTGTTCCGTTGGCAGACATATGCCGGGCCGCAACTTGGTCTTCAAGCCAGACTTTTGCAGCCCATTACTGTCTGGAGAGAGAGTCCCGGCGGGACAGTGTTTTCGGCCAGGCGGTACTCCGTAATCTCTTTGAGGTTTAGGCAACTCTACCCTCCGGCCCTTGTGTTGGGCTACCGTACGGGGTGCATTCTCAGAGAAAATTCTTATCACGGATGCTGAGGCTCTTGAGAGGGAGCCAATTTTTCAGCTCTGGGTTCACGGTAGCCACATATGGGGAGCCCCGTATGTGAGGACTGACTTCCTGCTTGGTCCTGGAGAAGGCATAGTTACTCACCTGTAACAGATGTTCTCCAGGAGCAGCAGGAATCAGTCCTCACGACCCTCCCTCCTCCCCTTGGAGTTGCAGTCATATGCTTCATTTGTTTTTTGCTGTCTTTTAGCTATGTCATCTGACTGAGCAAGATGGCACCCTTGGGCGGGAAGGGGACCGCGCATGAGCGCTGCATTCCCAAAGGCTTTCCTTGAAAGCTGTGGAAATGCTCCGTACGAGGGCTCCGTCGGTGCCGATGTCACCCATACGTGATGACTGATTCCTGCTACTCCTGGAGAACACCTGTTACAGGTGAGTAACTACGCTTTTTAGCACCATTGCTGCTTTATGTTGCTTCCTAAAGTGCTGGCAGAAAACTCAGTTACAAGAAGTAAATCGTCAACTTTTTAAAATTATATATAATATATATATATGCATATATATATTTTTTTACAGGTGCTGATATTGCAAATGTTTGTAATGAAGCTGCCTTAATCGCTGCAAGACACCTTTCTGATGCCATAAACCAGAAGCATTTTGAGCAGGCTATTGAGCGGGTGATTGGAGGTGAGAGCAATTAAAGGAAACTACACAGACAGAAGCTGCAGCTGGCAATTTTACTCCTGTCTGAGACTTCTAATGTTTTTTTGTGTGATGATTGCTTTGAATGACATGATATATAGCCAAAAAGGAAGAACCTTTTGTGTGATTTGATTTGCTGACGACATCCCTATATTCCAAAAGCATAAAAAACTATCACTTCACGTACAGTATGCTAAAGTCATCCACACATGGAAAACGAGAGGGAAAAAGACCTCATTGTATAGGAAAAGGGCTTTTATAAAATTGGCCAATTCATTTCAAGCCTGTTTATCAATGCCCTTTATTGTACCATCACAGGTCTTTAGAAAACCTCTCAACTATTTGAAAAGGCTTAAATATGTTTATCTTTTATTAATTGAAATCGCTCAATCTTCAGTACATTTTTTGGCCTAATCATTGCATTTTCACTTGGTCGAAACGATAGATGTGAGACAAAGATATGACTTACACTAAAGTGAATATTTTTCATACCTATTGCCAAAACATCATTACCTTTGTGTCACTTTATGCCTTTTAAGGGGGTAAATTGAGGGATGAATACACATTGTTTTGTAATTCTTATAGGGTTAGAAAAGAAAACACAAGTATTGCAGCCAGAAGAGAAGAAGACTGTTGCATATCATGAAGCTGGACATGCGGTAGCAGGCTGGTTCCTGGAACATGCAGATCCCCTTTTGAAGGTAGGGGGTGGGTACCAGTCGTCCTTTTTCCATGCAAGTCTTTCTCTTTGCACTTGACAGCAGATTATGAATATGTTCATAGTCTTGGTATATTCTGTGTTTCATCACAGATATTAGTACCTGGATATAACAGGGAAGACTGTTTAAGTCGGTATAAAAAATCCTCGTCAGAGCAATATTATCCATGGTCAGTGCACTAAAATAGTATATCCATAATTGTAGGTATTCAATAACCAGAGTCTAAATGCCAGATCATTTCACCAAAAATAAAATAGCATAGTTCTGTGTGACGTCTTGAAATAAAATACTTTTTTTGAGTAACTATATTTTTGAATCACTACACATGAGATGAAAATTCCAATAAAGAGTAATAAGCTAAACTAAGGACAGCTGCCAGCAACTTTGTCTTGTAAGGATGCTAAGAGGCCACCGATCTGCCTACAGACTTAAACTGTAGCTGGAGGAACCACTGTACGACATGCCTAAGCGTGATTGGTTTATCCTGCAGTGATGCACAGATTCATGTCCTGCTTTTAGATGAGCAACAGGAGGAAACACTAGCTCAGTGGTTCTCAACCCATTCCTTAGGGTACATTTAGTCAATCAGGTTTTCAGGATATATACAGTGAATATGCATGGAGAGATTTGCATGGACCACCTCCTTGGTATGCAAATCTATCTTATGTATATTGTAAATGTTTTGAAAGCCTCACCAGCAGATGTGTCCCAAGGGCTGGGTTTGAACCACTACGCTAGCCACTTGCATACAAATATGTCAGCAGTGTGCTCTTTGCCAACTCATGCTGTTCTCATCTGTTCTGCAAGCACTGCAATCTGTATTTCCAATCAAAAGGCTTATTTATGAAATTTTAAAGTAGTGCAAAGAATTCATTTTATTTGATGCCTCACCTTTCAATAACATGTCAAAGCAAGTTGCAAATCTGTTTCATGCATATCCATTGTGGATATCCTCGGATTGCTTGGGAGGGGGGGTGTATACCAGATCCAGTTTGAGAAATACTGCTACAGAGTATTGTTGAAGCATAAGGCAAATGGGAGGGTGGGCGTGCCAGATTTGGAAAAATGTGTTTTTATATCATCCTGCTAGGCTAGTCCAAACAAATGGGTTGTGTCCCTCAACCAGCAGAGATGGAGACAGAAAACAATAGAGTTTTCTAATGACTTCATCCTGTACCATATCTAGAGCAGCTAGAGGATATACTGCCTCAGCATTTCTGTCTTCACATCTGAGCAACTCTCTGAAAGCTTTGAGGAAAATTTGATTTAGCTCATGTGTTGCCATTCTTAGGAGCTACTTCCTCACTTGAGCTCAATGTTAGAGGCATCCGTTGGGTCACCCCTAACTGATGCTTTCCTGGGTTTGCCAAGGAGGAAGGTGGGTGTTCAGTTCCCTGTACTGTTAAGGGCCAGTTGAACAGCCAAATTTGGATCAGGACTCCTAATCTAGCACAGCCTTAGTGTCGTCTCCTCTTCTTCATCCCCGGCTCTACCCTGAAGATTGGGCAAAGGTTTCAAGAGGTTTGTGATGGAGTAGCATTGAGCCCAGCACCATTGTTGCATGGGCTTCCCGAGGGGTGAGTACCAGATCTAAATTAGTTTCTGTACCAAATCTGCATATCTGTGCTTCTCCAGGACCAAGCAGGAAGTCAGTCCTCACATATGGGTGACGTCGGCGCCGACGGAGCCCTCGCGGAGCAATTTTCCCCAGCTTTCAAAGAAAGCCTTTGGGAATTGCAGCGCGCATGCGCGGTCCCCTTCCCGCCCAAGGGTGCCATCTTAGCCAGTCTTCTTTTTTCCGCGGAGCCCTACAGACGTGCCCGTCTTGTCCCCGCTGAAAAAGTTGATTTTCTCGTGATTTATCTCATTTTTCTCTATCGGTTCGACGCCGGTCCCTTTCCTGCCCGGACTCGCGACGCCGTTGCGAGTCCTTCTGTTATTTTTCGGTTTTTCTGATTTTCTGTCAGTTTCGTTTTCGGTTTTTCGCTGGCAGCCCGGTCCTTTGACCTTGCAGGGGCCCTTTTTCCCCCGATGGCTGCCAGTGGTTTCAAGCGGTGTGTTCAGTGTGACAGAAATATGTCACTCACTGACACACATGATAATTGCCTCCGCTGCCTTGGCCCGGATCACGAGGAACTGATCTGTGGGGCCTGCAGCAAGATGTCCTCCAAAGCGTTAAGGAGTCGGCGGCATCAGCGGGAACGAATCTTCGCTGATCCCACCCGGACCTCGTCGGAGGCCTCGGCGTCCAGAGGTTCCAGCTCTGACCGTCGCCGGAGTTCCTCCGACAGGGGTTCTCCCTCCGGGGACCATCATCGGAAGGTGAAACCCGCGAGGGCGGCGTCGGTGGACGCACCTGGTTCCGCGAGGGCCAGGTCGCATAGCTCCGATAGCCGTCCCGGGTCCTTGGAGAAGGAGCATCTGCCGAAGCGACCTCGTCTGGAGTCGGAGTTGCCTGCTCGGGTAAGTCCTGTAGTCCTCCTGGACTCGCCTCCGAGGGGTCCGACGTCGGGCCCGAGTCGGGGGCTGCTGGCTCACCTGAGGTCGGACTCAGGTTGACGGCCTTGGAGAGCAGACTCTCTGCCTTCATGGACCAGCAGCGGGCACTGATCGCTAGCCTCGCTGGCGCCGCTGCCCCGACCGCCGGGACGTCGACGTCTAAGTCGACCCCGGAGACCGAGCCGATCCTCGAGTCCATGCGGGCTCGAGTCGATCCTCGGTCGAGGTCACCCTCGGCCTCCCGTTCGGGACCGAGGTCGTCGACGCCGACTCCCTCGGCGTCGGGGCGGCCGACACCTCCGCCCGCCCGGACCGACCCCACCGATTCCTCCTCGGAGTCGGCCTGGGAGTCTGAAGACGAAGAGTCACCTGATTCTTTTCGGACTCGGTGTGTCCCCTCGGACTCGCCTGAGTCCGAACCTCGGAAACAGTCCCCTCCGGAGGACGCCCGGTTCTCGGACTTCGTCAGGGATATGGCCAAGGCTTTGGCCTTCCCTGCGGATCCCGAGGAGGAGCCCCGAGCCGAAGAGCTCGATGCCCTTCAGTACGACTCTCCCGCCAGGGAGCACTTTACTGTACCGGTTCCTCCCATGCTGGAACGACTACTCTTCCGCATGTGGGAGAGTCCGGCATCGTCGCCGGTATTAAGCAAGCGGGTCGATTCCGTTTATCGAGTCCGCAAGAGCCCTGGCTTCCAAAAAGCACAGCTACCGCACCATTCCATGGTGGTGGAATCGGCCATGCATAGGCTTAAGAGCCAGAAGATGCACTCCTCGGTGCCTCCTGGCAGGGAGGCCCGCAACCTGGATGGCCTAGGTAAAAAGTGTTTCCAGGGCTCTATGCTTGCTTGTCGTGTCCAGACCTACCAGCTCTACATGGGCATGTATCTCTGTCCGAGGAACCTTTGCGGAGGTTCCTAGCCTTGACAACTGGTATTCGAGAATGCTCCAAATTCATGTCTCGAGCAGCCTATGATGGCTTTGAAGCATCGGCACGAGTGGCCGCAGCCGGCATCGGTGCCCGCCGACAGGCTTGGCTTCAGTCGTCTGTCCTTGAACCCTGGGTGCAGGACAAGTTGGTCGATGTCCCCTGCCGAGGTGAGAACCTCTTTGGCAAGCCCATGGCTGAAAAGGCTGCACAAATCGAGACTGAGACTCTCACCAGAACTAGGCTTTCTAGGAAGACCTCCGCCCCTTCCCAGAAGAAGAAGGGCTCGGGAAAGAAGTCCTTTTACCCGAGAAAGGCAGCTGCCTATAAACAGTACCCTCAATATCAGGCCTCCGCAGCTCCCCAACAGGGTCAGCAGGCCAAGGGACGGGGTAACGGGTCCCGTAGGCAGCAAGCCCCCAAGTCTGCACCACCGGCCCCTGCTCAGCAGGGTGGGGGTTTTTGACTTCATCAGCATAGCCTCTCCCCCTCAGCTGGTTCCTCCCAGCACAGGAGGCCGGCTTGTTCACTTTGCCCACAGGTGGCCCAACATCACCTCAGATGCCTGGGTGCTTCAGGTGGTGAGAGAAGGCTATCTTCTCCACTTCCACCAGGTCCCTCCCTCCTATTTCCCGGGAGAACCTCCACGACTCCCTCTGCACAGGGACTTACTCCTTCAGGAGTTAGCAAGTCTTCTTCAGGAACAGGCTGTGGAACCGGTGCCCCACCACCTGAGGGGTCAAGGCTTCCATTCCAGGTATTTCCTAATACCAAAAAGAACAGGAGGCCTCAGACCCATCCTGGACTTGCGCAACCTCAACAAGTTCCTCGTCAGGGAGAAGTTCAAGATGCTTACCCTTGGAATCCTTCTGCCCTACCTCCAGCAGGGAGATTGGCTATGCTCCTTGGATCTAAAGGATGCCTACACGCACATCCTCATCCACCCCAGCCACCGCCAATACCTAAGGTTTGTGGTGGCAGGAAATCATTACCAGTACAGAGTACTGCCCTTTGGCCTATCCTCCGCACCACGAGTCTTCACAAAATGTCTCACGGTGGTGGCGGCTTATCTCCGGCTTCACGGCCTCTATGTCTTTCCGTACCTGGACGACTGGCTCATCAGAGCATCGTCCTCTCCAGAAGTCACCACAGCCGCACACCGCACTGTGACTCTTCTGCAGTACTTGGGCTTTGTCATAAACTTCGCAAAGTCCACTTTGCTCCCCTCGCAGGATCTCGAGTTCATCGGCGCAAGATTGCACACTCTTCAGGCACGAGCTTTCCTGCCTCTCGACAGGGCTCAACGGCTCATGGACCTAGCCGGCCGCTTTCCGCAGCCAGTCCCTGTTCTCCGCCAGGCGCTTCCTGAGACTACTCGGCCATATGGCTTCCACCGTCCACGTGACCCCCAATGCCCGCCTGAATATGCGGCCTGCTCAGTGGTGCCTTCGCAAGCAGTGGCAACAGGCCACGGGCGGCCTAGCCGACTTAGTGCGCATCTCCGGCCCGCTGGCCTCCTCTCTACAGTGGTGGCTTCATCGGCCGAACCTGGTGCTCGGAATGCCTTTTCAGTCTCCTCCGCCGACTCAAGTGCTGACGTCCGATGCATCTCTCCTGGGATGGGGAGCGCATTGCCAAGGGGCATGTACTCAAGGTCTCTGGACCGCGTGGGAGTCTGCGCAGCAGATCAACTTCCTGGAGCTCAGAGCAATCCGTCTGGCTCTCAAGGCTTTCTCCCACCTGACTTCTCACCAGTCCGTCCTTGTCCAGACGGACAATCAAGTTGCCATGTTCTACGTGAACAAACAGGGAGGCACGGGCTCCTTCCTTCTCTGTCGAGAAGCACAGAGGCTCTGCTCTTGGGCAGTCAGCCACGACATTCTTCTCAAGGCAGTTTATCTCCCAGGCCAAGAAAATTGCCTGGCGGACAAACTCAGCAGGATCCTCCAGCCGCACGAGTGGCGCCTGGATCCCTTGGTAGTTCAGAAGCTTTTTCTGAAGTGGGGCCTCCCCACGATGGATCTCTTTGCCAGTCCTCTCAACCGGCAACTTCCTCGCTTCTGCTCTCGGCAGCCGCATCCCCTTCGAGTAGCGGCGGATGCTTTTCTACTCTCCTGGTCGAAAAGCCTTCTGTATGCCTTTCCTCCCATACCGCTAGTCTCCCGAACTCTTTTCAAGGTTCGCCGAGACAAAGCTTCCATGATCCTGATAGCTCCTCGCTGGCCCAGACAGCCGTGGTTTCCACTCCTGCTGCAGTTAGCGGTGGAGGATCCGTTTCCTCTGGGGTTTCAACCAGATCTCCTAACACAAGATCAGGGGTCCCTGCTACACCCCAACCTCAGATCTCTACATCTGATGGCCTGGCTGCTGAGAGGGTAGTCCTTGCTCCCCTTCTCTTGCCGGCAGAGGTGGAGGAGGTCGTCCTAGCTTCCCGGCGACCTTCTACCCGTAAATGCTACGCCCTTAAATGGCGTCGCTTTTCCGCTTGGTGTGCCCAGCAGTCTCTTGATCCCTTCTCCTGCTCGGTGTCGGTGATCTTGCAGTACTTGCTCTACCTCTCTAATCTGGGACTTAAGTCCAACTCCGTCAAAGTTCACCTCAGTGCTGTCTCAGCACATCATGTGCCGGTGGAAGACAGACCTCTTTCCAGCGACCCTCTCGTGGCGAGGTTTCTCCGAGGTCTCCTTCTACTTAAACCACCTCTGCGCCCGCCAGCACCTGACTGGGATCTGAATGTGGTTTTACAGCGGATCACCTGTCCGCCTTTTGAACCTATGGCTACCTGTTCTCTACGTTTTCTTTCTTGGAAAACCTTATTCCTGATAGCCCTCACTTCCGCTAGACGCGTAAGTGAATTGCAGGCCCTCGTGTCTGATCCCCCTTACACTCGGTTCTACAAAAATAGGGTAGTCCTACGGACTCACCCAAAATTTCTTCCAAAAGTGGTCTCTCCCCTTTTCACATCAATCAGGAGGTGGTACTTCCGACCTTCTTTCCCAGGCCACACTCCAGCCGAGCTGAAATGGTCCTGCATACCCTGGACTGTAGAAGGGCACTGAACTTCTACCTTGACCGTACGCGGGAGCACCGTAAAGCTGCTCAGCTTTTTGTGTCTTTTGACCCCAATAAATTGGGGCTCCCGGTCTCCAAGCGTACTCTGTCCATCTGGGTTGCTGACTGTATCGCTTGGGCTTATGGGGCGGCCGGACTCTCCTTAGAAAGTCGAGTCACGGCTCATTGTGTTCGGGCGAAGGCTACGTCTGTGGCTTACCTCCGCTCTGTTCCATTGGCAGACATCTGCCGGGCCGCTACTTGGTCTTCGAGCCAGACTTTTGCGGTCCATTACTGCCTCGAGAGGGAGTCCCGCAGGGACAGTGCTTTCGGACAGGCAGTCCTCCGAAATCTCTTTGAGGTTTGAGCAACTCCTACCCTCCATCCCGTTTGGGGGCTACCGGTGGGTAATGATTCAGCGAAGATTCCTTCCTTCTGTACTGCTGAGCTAGAGGGAGCTCATTTTTGTGCTTAGGGTCTCCGGTAGCCTTAAGCTTGGGAGTCCCATATGTGAGGACTGACTTCCTGCTTGGTCCTGGAGAAAGCGTAGTTACTCACCTGTAACAGGTGTTCTCCAGGAGCAGCAGGAATCAGTCCTCACAACCCTCCCTCCTCCCCTTGGAGTTGCAATTATCTGCTTTAGTTTTTTTGCAAATTTTTATGCTGTCTTTTAGCTATGTCATCTGACTGGCTAAGATGGCACCCTTGGGCGGGAAGGGGACCGCGCATGCGCGCTGCAATTCCCAAAGGCTTTCTTTGAAAGCTGGGGAAAATTGCTCCGCGAGGGCTCCATCGGCGCCGACGTCACCCATATGTGAGGACTGATTCCTGCTGCTCCTGGAGAACACCTGTTACAGGTGAGTAACTACGCTTTCCTTGTCCAGTGTCGGGGGGGGAGAGGGGGGCCCGACTTCATCCGCTCAGTGGGGCATCTGAATGTGTGAGTTTGTTTATTCGCAGTCTTTCTCAATGTTTCTACTTCGTGCTTTGCACTGTTGTCACACGCTTATAGCACCTGACTGTGCACTGCTCCCCTCCACACTGCTCAGAGGCACTAGCAGCGCACACTGTTTGCACGCTGCCTGAACAACCGTGGGTTAGCTTAAACACCTTGGCAGCACGCACTGTATAGGCAGCCCACTTCAGCATGCATTGGTTGTTTTTGACAGGGAGTAGCATGGATCTCTCTTCCCCCTCAGCAGCGTTTCAGGTGCCATTGGGGTTAGCTGTGGAGAGCAGCAGTGCCCCTTCTCGAAATCCCTCCACTAGTTCTTTGAAACTCAGTCAGCCAGAGCTTACCCAGCGGGATCCTCTGGTGTTTGGTCTGCCTCCCATGAGAGGATCGGCCCCAACAGATGGAGCAGCCCAGCATCTGGCATGTCTTCCCCAGAGCTCTTTCTTCAGCACGCCTGAACCTTCTGGTGTGACGCTGCGGACTCTTCGGCTTCTGGGCTTTTATGCTCCCTCTCTTCTCATGTAGGGACTTGGCCCCTCGATGCAGGGTGGTCACAGCCTAGCAGGGGCTCCTTCGCAGAAGTGCTTCCAGAAGAGGATGGTTTCAGGGATATCAGATCATCTTCCTTGTGCACAGGACACGGCTTGGAGCTCTGTAGCATTGGATGATGACTCCACATTTGAAGATGACCCACAGGCACTGGAATGATCAGGATAATTCCCTCCTCTTTCGCTTGTTTTGGAAAGAGGAGCTGGCAGCTTTGATAGTGTCCTCGGGCCTATGACTATCAAAGGTGTAGTGTCAGTGGAGCAGTCAGGTGCATCCTCTCTTGCAGGGGGGTCAGAAAGCCCTCCAAGGTGTTTCCCCTTCCAGTGGTCCTGAAGAGTATGATATGTGCGTAATGGGACTCACCCACAGCCTCGTTGAGAGGGGGCAGGGTCTTGGGTAAGCTCTACACTCTCTCCCAGGAGGACTTTGCTGCCTGGATGCAGTTGTCCCAGGTGGACGGACAGGTGACAGTCATTACTAAGCGCACCACCATTCTGGTTGAGGGCGGTGTAGCCCTTAAGGATTAAAGAAGAACACAACGGAATCAAAACAAAAACTCAAAATGCCTAACTATTTCAGGAAATCAAAAAAAGTGACCAACAACAAAGCATTTTCCCACATTGCCCCCATACTATGGAATGCTCTCCCCGCCAACCTAAGAGAAATTAACAATCGTATCACATTCAGAAAAAAGCTTAAAACTCATCTATTTACCCTTCATTTCGGCACACAACCTGACTACAGCAGCTCAAACCACACCCTCCCCCTAAAAACTCTGCTTAACTCCTCTTATCTACAAAGCCTGATAATGTATATAGTTTCATGTTAATATAGCCCTGTTTTACCCATATTAATGTATATAGTTCAAATTGTTCTATGTAATGGAATATGTACTGTACATGTTTTGTACTATCCAAACTGTTGTTGTTTGTAAACCGCTTTTGATCGTCTGGAAAAATGCAGTATAAAAATGTTTAATAAATAAATAGATCACAAGGTCGAGACCATTTTGAAGTGTCAGTTTTCGATTGCCTCTT
Source organism: Ichthyophis bannanicus (assembly GCA_033557465.1). Taxonomy (NCBI): domain Eukaryota; kingdom Metazoa; phylum Chordata; class Amphibia; order Gymnophiona; family Ichthyophiidae; genus Ichthyophis; species Ichthyophis bannanicus. The sequence continues at coordinate 1,371,566,679 of CM066031.1, forward strand.
GTTCTCCAAACAGTAATTTGTGGAGGCCTTATGGCACGTGCCCTGCTCCATTGAATTCATTCTGTTCCGTGGAATGATATTTTGTTGCTCTTGGAGTCAACAGTGCTCTTTTTGCTGGATGTCATACATGTCATACGACCTTTAGTCATTTCTCTAGTACTCTCGAGGTTGGACTATTGCAATACCGTTTTAGCAGGTCTTCCACAATATCAGCTCCAGCGTCTACAGTTGGTTCAGAATACAGCCGCACGTTTTCTCACCTATTCTTCCCCCCGTGATCATATCACCCCCCTCCTTCTTGGTTTACACTGGCTTCCACTCAGGTTCCGTTTCCATTACAAAATTCTCATACTCACTCATAAAGCACTACACACCGGCTCTCCCCAGTATTTAGCCAATTCCATCCGTCTGCAGCCTTCCCCTCCCCCGTCTCCTTCGTTCAGCACATGGTTATCGTCTCTTTCTTCCTGCCCCATCCTCAGCTCACCTAGAAACACGTCATTCCGCTTTTTACTTTCTAGCCCCAGCCCTCTGGAACTCACTTCCAGTTGCTCTCCGTACTGAGCTATCTTTTCAAAGATTTAAGTGCTCACTCAAAACCCATCTTTTCCAGCAGGCCTTCGACCTCCCAGACCCCTAAGACCGGTTTCTCTATCAGTATCTTTTGACTTATTTCTTTCCTGCTCTTTAGGCTTTCTCCACCTCTCTCTGTCCTGTCTGAATAATGGCATTCTTTTCCTTTTCTGTTTTTATTGATTGTATTGTACACCGCCCTGACGCGCTTGCCTGGGCGGTATATCAAGCAACGATTGAAGATAAAGTATGATTTGATGCACTTGGCAGCTAAGGATATTGATTTTTCCATGATGGTGCGCCAGTGGCTTTGACTGCGCCATTGGGCAACAGACACTGCATCTAAGTCCCGATTGTCTGCGTTTCCCTTCAGGAGTAAGCTCATCTTTGAAGACCTGGAAAAGCTGATCAAGGACCTAGACGCTTCCAAATCTCCTTATCTTCCGGAGGTTTGTCCCAAAGAGTCTGGGAAGTGAGGACTCTCCTTCTCTGCTTCGCGTTCCCTTTCCTCCATCCGGGAGTCCTGGGGATTCAAGGATTCCCAAAGTTCCATCCAGGGAGGCCATTCTTTCATTCTCTGGGCCCCGGTCCTGGAGTCAGTCCTTTCGAGAGCCTTGTGGGTCGCAAGCCGAGGTTCTCCCATCATTCTCAATTACATGTTATTCCATCATTCCGAGTTGCCTTCTGTTGATGTTGACAGCCAGCTCCATCATTTCTTCCAGGAAAGGGCCCGTGTGATCTCGGCCAGCTGGTTGCTCGATATCATTGTTTGACTTTGTACTGGAATGCAAGGACCCCATCCCAGATGCTTTCCTGATATCTCCATGTGAGTCAGTGGCCAAGCAGGCTGCCGTTCAGTCTACCCTACAGAGGCTCCTCAGCCTCCAGGCTGTGGTGCCAGTACCGCTCGCTGAAAGGGGCTTCGGCCAGTATTCCATTTACTTTGTGGTTCCAAAGAAAGATGGCTCCTTCTGCCTGATTCTGGGTCTCAAAGGTGTCCATGCTCGCCTGAGGACTTTTCCACATGGAGACTTTGCTGTCTGTCAAAAGAGTGGAGAATTTCTGGCCTTTCTGGATTTCGCCAAAGTGTACTTTCACGTCCCTATCCATGAGGATCAACAGCATTTCTGGCAAGGAAATCCACAGTACTACCTTTTAACTTTCAAAAGGGAGACTATGATAAAATGAGGAAAATAGTTAAGAAAAAAACTAAAAGGAGCAGCTGCAAAGGTTAAAGATTTACATCAAGCATGAGCATTGTTTAACACTACTATCTTGGAAGCCTAGAACAGATGTAGTCCATGCTTTAAGAAAAATGAAAGGAAGGCCAAAGAACTGCCAGCATGGTTTCAAAGTAAGGTCAGAAACGCTGTTGCCAAAAAAAAAAAATCTTACAGGAAATGGAAAAAGGAGACAAATGATGAAAATAGGAAGTAACATAAGCATTGGCAAGTTAGATGCAAGACATTGATAAGGTAGGCAAAGAGAGAATTTGAAAAAAATCTTGCCATGGAAGCAAAAACGCATAATAAAAGCTTTTTCAAGTACATTCGTAGCAAAAGACCCGTGAGAGAGTCAGTTGGACCATTGGATGATAGAGGGGTAAAAGGGGCATTAAGTGAGGACAAGGCCATAGTAGAGAGACTGAATGAATTTGTTGCTTCGGTCTTTACTGAAGATGATGTAGAGAAGTTGCCGGTGCCTGAAATGGTATATAAAGGTGATGTATCAGAAGAATTGAAAGAAATATTGATTAACTGGGAAGATGTATTAGAACTATTTGATAAACTGACAAGTAGCAAATAACTGGACTGGATGGATGGTATATGTTCAAGGGTGTTAAAAGAATATGAGATTGCAGACCTACTATTAGTAATCTGTGAGCTATCATTAAAATCATCTGTCTCACCATAAGATTGGAGAATGGCCAATGTAACACTAATTTTTAAAAAGGGTTCCAGGGGGTGATCTGGCAAACTACAGACCAGAGAGCCTGACGTAAGTACCAGGCAAAATGGTAGAAACCATTATAAAGAATAAAATTACTGAACATGAAGATAGTCATGGTTTAATGGGAGAAAGCCAACATGGATTTAGACAACAAAAGTCTTGTCTTACTTATCTGTTATATTTCTTGAAGGTGTGAATAAGCAGTAGACAATGGTGAGACACTTGATAAAGTGTATCTGAATTTTCAGAAAGCCTTTGCCAAGGAGTCTCTTCTCTTGGTGAAATGAAAAAGTTATGGGATTGGAGTTAGTGTGGTATTGTGGATCAGGAAATGATTAAAAGAGAGAAAGCAAAGGATAGGGCTAAATGGCCAATTTTCCCAATGGAAAAAGGTGAATAGTGGAGTACCGCAGGGATATGTGCTAGGCCTGCTGCTTTTTAACATATTCATAAATGCCCTGGAAATGGGACTAATGAGTGAGGTGATAAAATTTGCAGATGACACAAAATTATTCAGTTGTTAAAACTCGAGGATTATGAAAAATTGTGTTCTATTTGCCTTTCGCTGCACACTGGGCGAAAGGTTTCAATGAGTAATCCACGATGATGCCTAAATCTTTTTTCTGGGTGATGGTCCCTAATTTGGTACCTTGCTTTGTGTAACCATAGTTTGTGCTGTTCTTTGCTAGGTGCATAACTTTGCACTTGTCCACATTAAATTTCATCTGCCATTTGAATGTCTAGTCTTTCAGTTATCAAGGTCCTCTTGCAATTTTTCACAATCCTCTTGGGCTTTAACAACTTTAAATAATTTTGTTAATTTGCAAATTTGTTTACCTCGCTCGTTATTCCCATTTCCAGGTCATTTAAGAATGTTAAAAAGTAGCGGACCCAGCACAGATCCCTGCGGTACTCCACTATTCATCTTTCTCTATTGGGAAAATTGGCCTTTCAGCCCTACCCTTTGCTTTCTATTTTTTAACCAGTTCCTGATCCACAATAGTACACTGCCTCCTATCCCATGACTTTTTAACTTCGCCAAGAGTCTCTCATGAGGGACCTTGTCAAAGGCTTTCTAAATATCCATATACACTATATCAACCGGCTCACCTTTGTCTACCTGTTTGTTCACACCTTCAAAAAAAATATGAGAGATTAGTAAGACAAGATCGTCCTTGGATAAAGCCATGTTGGCTTTTTCCCATTAAACCATGACCATCTACATGTTCAGTAATTTTGTTCTTTATAATGGTTTCTACTATATTGCCCAGTACTGATGTTAGGCTCACCAGACTGTAGTTTCCCGGATTGCCCCTAGAACCCTTTTTAAAAATTGGCGTTACATTGGCCATTTGCCAATCTTCAGGTACTACAGATGATTTTATTTATTTACATTCTCTTATATACCGCGCTATTCTGCATCAGTGTGGTTTACATTGAACAAACTGAAATTACATTGAACAGGGCATTATAACTTGGAGATAACTATTTTACAGGGAACATGGGCTATGGAGGGTTAAGTGGCTTGCCCAAGACCACAAGGAGCACATGTGGGACTAGAAACCCCAGACCTTCCGGCCCAAGGTTGCTGTCCTCTAGTGGGATTTGAACCCCCGACCTTCCGGCCTGAAGTACCTTGCCCCAACCACTAGGCCACTCCTCCATTCCATTTTAATGATAGTTCACAGATAAGAACATAAGACATGCCATACTGGGTCAGACCGAGGTCCATCAAGCCCAGTATCCTGTTTCCAACAGTGGCCAATCTAGGTCCTACGTACCTAGCAATATCCCCAAAAGACACAGGTTCCATAATGCTTGTACTGGGTCAAGCATTGATATCCTGGGTCCCTTTTTAATAGTGGTTTATGGACCTTTCCTCCAGGAACTTGTCCAAACCTTTTTTAAACCCAGCTATACTAACAGCCCTTACTACATCCTCCGGTAACAGATTCCAGAGTTTGATTACACGTTGAGTGAAAAAATATTTTCTCTTATTTGTCTTAAATAGTTTACCCTGTAGCTTCATTACATGTCCCCTAGTCTTTCTATATTCTGATAGCGTAAACAATTGATCCACGTTTATCCGTTCCACTCCATTCATTAATTTATAGACCTCTATCATATCTCCCCTCAGCCGTCTCTTTTCCAGGCTAAAGAGCCCTAACCTTTTTAGCCTCTCTTCATAGGAGTAGCCTTCCATCCCCTTCACCAATTTGGTGGCTCTTCTCTGTACTTTTTCTAATAACGCTATGTCCTTTTTAAGATACGGCGACCAGAATTGCACACAATATTCAAGGTGCGGTCGTACCATGGAGCGATACAGAGGCATTATAATATCCTTTGTTTTATTCTCCATCCCTTTCTTTATGATACCTAGCATTCTATTTGCTTTCTTGGCCGCCGCTGCACACTTGGCGGAGGGTTTTAACATGTTATCCATGATGACTCCTAAGTCCTTTTCCTGGGTGGTGGTTTCTAATGTGGAGCCTTGCATCGTGTAACTATAGTGTGGGTTGTTCTTTCCTAGGTGCATAACTTTGCATTTGTCCACATTAAATTTCATCTGCCATTTGGATGCCCAGTCTTCCAATTTATCCAGATCCTCCTGCAGTTTTCCACAATCCTCTTGGGTTTTAACAACTTTAAACAGTTTTGTGTCATCTGCAAATTTGATAACCTCACTAGTTATTCCCTTTTAACTAACTAATAGTAGGTCTGCAATCTCATATTTCAGTTCTTTCAACACCCTCTGGTGTATACTATCCAGTCCAGGCAACTTGCTATTGTTTAGCTTATCAAATAGTTGTAATATATCTTCCTGGTTTATCAATATTTCTTTCAATTCTTTCCATGCATCACCTTTAAATTCCATTTCAGTCATGGGTTACTTCTCTACATCATCTTGAGTAAAGGCTGAAGCAAAGAATTCATTCAGTATCCCTGCTATGGCTTTATCCCCTCTTAGTGCCCCTTTTACGCCTCTCATCCAATGGTCCAACTGACTCTCACAGGATTTTTGCTAAGAGCAGAGATGTCTCTCTCCATACAAAGAGCAGAGATCTCTCTCCATAATCTCAAGAGCAGAGATGTCTCTCTCCATACAGAGATTCAACTTGTTCAAGCCATGGCATTTTCAATAGCATCATATGGATGTGAAAGCTGGACAGTGAAAAAGACAGAGAGGAAGAAAATTGATGCCTTTGAATTATGGTGCTGGCGGCGAATACTGTGTATACCATGGACTGCCCGAAGAACAAACCAGTCGGTACTAGAGGAGATCAAACCTAAGCTTTCTTTAGAAGCTCAGATGACAAGACTTCGACTTTCATACTTTGGACACATCATGCGAAGAGAGAGATCACTAGAGAAAGACGACATGCTTGGCAAGATAGAAGGTCAACGCAAAAGAGGAAGGCCAGCAATGAGATGGATCGATACAATAACAGCAGCTACGGGTACCAGTCTGTCAACAATGAGCCGCCTGACTCAAGACCGAACACAATTTAGGATAGCTATCCAGAGGGTCGCCATGAGTCGATTCCGACTCGACGGCACTTAACAACAACAACAACAACATCCAATGGTCCAACTGACTCTCTCACAGGATTTTTGCTACGAATGTACATTAAAAAGTTTTTATTATGCATTTTTGCTTCTATAGAAAGTTTCTTCTCAAATTCTCTCTTTGCCTGCCTTAATCAATGCCTTGCATCTAACTTGACAGTGCTTATTTCCATTTTTTGTCATGTGTCTCATTTTTCCATTTCCATTTACCACACCAGGGTGATGTTCTCCAGTCACGTGACCTCTTTCCTCCATGGCAACAGGGAAGCTGCCAGACTGGAGGTGGGACTTCAGTACTACACTCCTGTAGGTCTTGTCTATATACCTCTCTGTATTACTTATATTCTCCAAGTCTTCTACTCTAGCCTCCAGAGATCGGACTTGTTCACTGAGAGCAAAGATCTCCTTGCATCTAGTGCACACGTAAGACCCCTCAACAACTGGGAGAAAATAATACATGTGACACTCAGTGCTAAAGAATGGAAAGCCCCTATTTTGCTGCTGGACTGCTGTCTGCATCTTAGTTTTAAGGTTTTGTTCAGATATTAAAGTTGTTTGTTTACTTAGTTTTGGTGGGGATACTTATACTAATACAACTATACCTAATAAGTTAAATGGATTTTGTTCACCTCAAGAATAATTGATCTCGGGTCCTTAATAAATGTATTCCTGATCAAGATAACCAGCCGCACTTGAATGCGGACTGTCTAGTTGTTTCATACCTATCCCTAGACGGTTGTGTCAGATGTAATCAGTTACTGTGTATAGAGCCTAGGAAGTGTACTGCGCAACAAAAGATGATTAGTGACAAAAGGTATTCTCCAGGGGCAAGCAGGAAGTCGGTCCTCAAATATGGGTGACATCGGCATCGACAGAGCCCATGCGGAGCATTTCCCCAGCTTTCAAAGAAAGCCTTTGGGAATGCCACCATACATGCATGGTCCTCTTCCCGCCCAAGGGTGCCATCTTACTGTCTCCTTTTTTCTGCAGAGCCCTTTGAACATGCGTCTCGTCCCCAGAAAAAGTTTCTATGTTTTCAACCGGTTTTTGCTCTCCGGCCTTCGCCGGTCCTCTTCCCGCCTCCCGAACAACTCTGCTTCAGCCCTGGTCTCGGGGTTTTTTCCCTTTTGCTTTTTTTTTGTTGTTTTTACCGTGCTTTTGCGCTCTTTTTAACTGATGGCTGCATTGAGGATCTTTGACCTCGCAGGGATCCTTTTTTCCCCAGTGGCTTCCGGTTTTAAGAAATGTGATAGATGTTCAAAAAAACATGTTGCTCAGGGACACCTATGACTGTTGTCTCAAGTGTCTAGGAGCCGACCATGACCCAGAGCTATGCTCCCTCTGTAAGAAGATGTCCTTCAAGGCCATTCAGAGTTGTAAGCAGAAGCTGGATGATCTCTTCCATAAGGCATCCCCAGTATCCCCGGTGGCCTCCCACTCTTCGGTCCTGCAGCCTCTGGAGTTTCCCAAGGCTCCTCCGCAGGCCCGGCGGCACTCTGACGAGGAGTCATCCAAACGAGAGCAGAAGAAGAAGAAGACCGCAAGGACCCTGTCGGGGGTACCAGACAAGCATGAGAGGTTACGCGCCCTGTCTCTCGGCAGTCTAAAGTCAGTGGCCCAGTAAGATATCTCGAACCGATACGGAGGCTTCCAGCGAAGGCACTCGGTCTCCCGAAGGTCGTCCTAGCGAGGACCCCTCTCCTCCTCGGCACCCGACCCTCACGTCTGTGTCGTAGGACCCCACCCCCAAGTGGGAGGCCCGAATGCTGGCCTTGGAACGCAGTATTTCTGCATTCCTTAACAGGTGCTGGTGCCAGACCCAGCTGGCACGTGCCTCGAGACCACAGGGACCTCGACCTCAAGGACTCCCCAGGCTGCTGCAGTGACCACTGAGAGCCAGAATTTTCGTGAAGACCCTCAGCACAGGTCTCTATCTCCGTCCCGATCTCCAGGAACAAGCAGGAATGAGTCTTCACATATGGGTACGTCGGTACCAACGGAGCCTGCACGGGAACGCTCCCCAGCTTCCCAAAAAAGGAAAGCTTTTGGGAGCATCCCACAGCGCCTGCGCGCTGCCTTCCCGCCTCTCCTCAGTTCTTCTTTTCCGCAGAGCCAGCAGGTCGTGTTCCTGTCACCGCTGAAGAAGTTCTTTATTTTATTTTATTTCTTTGGTCGCGCGTCTGCCTTCCCCGACGTCGGACTGGTACCCGCCGGTCTTTCTTTCTTTTCTTTAAAAAAAAAAAACCAAAAACATATTTTTCCCTCACTTAGTCTGTTTTTCCTCTTTGGGCCTTAGGCCTCACGAGAAATTTTCATGATGGAAAAACCAGCCTCCGGGTTTAAAAAATGCACTAAGTGTAGCGGTACTTTCTCCAGGACCAAGCAGGAAGTCAATCCTCACATATGGGTGACGTCGGCGCCGACGGAGCCCTCGCGGAGCAATTTTCCCCAGCTTTCAAAGAAAGCCTTTGGGAATTGCAGCGCGCATGCGCGGTCTCCTTCCCGCCCAAGGGTGCCATCTTAGCCAGTCTTCTTTTTTTCCGCGGAGCCCTACAGACGTACCCGTCGTGTCCCCGCTGAAAAAGTTGATTTTAGTGATTTATTTCTATTTCTTTCTTCGGTTCGACGCCGGTCTTTTTCCTGCCCGGACTCGCGACGCCGTTGCGAGTCCTTCTGTTATTTTTCAGTTTTTCTGATTTTTGGTCAGTTTCGTTTTTTCGGTTTTTCGCTGGCAGCCCGGTCCTTTGACCTTGCAGGGGCCCTTTTTCCCCCGATGGCTGCCAGTGGTTTCAAGCGGTGTGTTCAGTGTGACAGAAATATGTCACTCACTGACACACATGATAATTGCCTCCGCTGCCTCGGCCCGGATCACGAAGAACTGATCTGTGGGACCTGCGGCAAAATGTCCTCCAAAGCGTTAAGGAGTCGGCGGCACCAGCGGAAACGAATCTTCGCTGACCCCGGCCGTACCCGGACCTCGTCGGAGGCCTCGGCGTCCAGAGGTTCCAGCTCTGACCATCGCCGAAGTTCCTCCGACAGGGGTTCTCCCTCCGGGGACCATCGACGGAAGGTGAAACCCGCGAGGGCGGCGTCGGTGGACGCTCCTGGCTCCGCGAGGGCCAGGTCGCATAGCCCCGATAGCCGTCCCGGGTCTTTGGAGAAGGAGCACCTCCCGAAGCGACCTCGTCTGGAGTCGGAGTTGCCTGCTCGGGTAAGTCCTGTAGTCCTCCTGGACTCGCCTCAGAGGGGTCCGACGTCGGGCCCGATGCCGTCGGGGCCCGAGTCGGGGGCTGCTGGGTCACCTGAGGTCGGACTCAGGTTGACGGCCTTCGAGAGCAGACTATCTGCCTTCATGGACCAGCAGCGAGCACTGATCGCTAGCCTCGCTGGCGCCGCTGCCCCGACCGCCGGGACGTCGACGTCTAAGTCGACCCCGGAGACCGAGCCGATCCTCGAGTCCATGCGAACTCGAGTCGATCCTCGGTCGAGGTCACCCTCGGCCTCCCGTTCGGGACCGAGGTCGTCGACGCCGACTCCCTCGGTGTCGGGGCAGCCGACGCCTCCGCCTGCCCGAGCCGACCCCACCGATTCCTCCTCGGAGTCGGCCTGGGAGACGGAAGAGGAAGAGTCACCTGATTCGTTTCGGACTCTGTGTGTCCCCTCGGACTCACCTGAGTCCGAACCTCGGAAGCAGTCCCCTCCGGAGGATGCCCGGTTCTCGGACTTCATCAGGGATATGGCCAAGGCTTTGGCCTTCCCTGCGGATCCCGAGGAGGAGCCTCGAGCCGAAGAGCTCGACGCCCTTCAGTATGACTCTCCCGCCAGGGAACACTTTACTGTACCGGTTCCTCCCATGCTGGAACGACTACTCTTCCGCATGTGGGAGAGTCCAGCATCGTCGCCGGTATTAAGCAAGCGGGTCGATTCCATCTATCGAGTCCGCAAGAGTCCTGGCTTCCAAAAAGCACAGCTACCGCACCATTCCATGGTAGTGGAATCGGCCATGCATAGGCTTAAGAGCCAGAAAATGCACTCCTCGGTGCCTCCTGGCAGGGAGGCCCGTAACCTGGATGGCCTTGGTAAGAAGTGTTTCCAGGGCTCTATGCTTGCTTGTCGGGTCCAGACCTACCAGCTCTACATGGGCATGTATCTCAGAGACCTGGCTAAAGAGATAGCCGGATTCTCCGCTGGGCTGTCCGAGGAACCTTTGCGGAGGTTCCTGGCCTTGACAACTGGTATTCGGGAATGCTCCAAATTCATGTCCCGAGCAGCCTATGATGGCTTTGAAGCATCGGCTCGAGTGGCCGCAGCCGGCATCGGTGCACACCGACAGGCTTGGCTTCAGTCGTCTGACCTTGAACCCTGGGTGCAGGACAAGTTGGTCGATGTCCCCTGCCGAGGTGAGAACCTCTTTGGCAAGCCCATGGCTGAAAAGGCTGCACAAATCGAGACGGAGACTCTCACCAGAACTAGGCTTTCTAGGAAGACCTCCGCCCCTTCCCAGAAAAAGAAGGGCTCGGGAAAGAAGTCCTTTTAACCCGAGAAAGGCGGCTGCCTATAAACACTACCCTCAATATCAGGCCTCCGCAGCTCCCCAACAGGGCCAGCAGGCCAAGGGACGGGGTAACGGGTCCCGTAGGCAGCAAGCCCCCAAGCCTGCACCACCGGCCCCTGCTCAGCAGGGTGGGGGTTTTTGACTTCATCAGCATAGCCTCTCCCCCTCAGCTGGTTCCTCCCAGCACTGGAGGCCGGCTGGTTCACTTCGCCCACAGGTGGTCCAACATCACTTCAGATGCCTGGGTGCTTCAAGTCGTAAGAGAAGGCTATCTTCTCCACTTCCACCAGGTCCCTCCCTCCTATTTCCCGGGAGAACCTCCACGACTCCCTCTGCACAGGGACTTACTCCTTCAAGAGTTAGCAAGTCTTCTTCAGGAACAGGCTGTGGAACCGGTGCCCCACCACCTGAGAGGTCAAGGCTTTTATTCCAGGTATTTCCTAATACCAAAAAGAACAGGAGGCCTCAGACCCATCCTGGACTTGCGCAACCTCAACAAGTTCCTCGTGAGGGAAAAGTTCAAGATGCTTACCCTTGGAATCCTTCTGCCCTACCTCCAGCAGGGAGATTGGCTATGCTCCTTGGATCTAAAGGATGCCTACACGCACATCCTCATCCACCCAAGCCACCGCCAATACCTAAGGTTTGTGGTGGCAGGAAATCATTACCAGTACAGAGTACTGCCCTTTGGCCTATCCTCCGCACCGCGAGTCTTCACAAAATGTCTCGCGGTGGTGGCAGCTTATCTCCGGCTTCACGGCCTCTGTCTTTCCGTACCTCGACGACTGGCTCATCAGAGCATCGTCCTCTCCGGAAGTCACCAATGCCACACACCGCACTGTGACTCTTCTGCAGTACTTGGGCTTTGTCATAAACTTCGCAAAGTCCACTTTGCTCCCCTCACAGGATCTCGAGTTCATCGGCGCAAGACTGCACACTCCTCAGGCACGAGCTTTCCTGCCTCTCGACAGGGCTCAACGGCTCATGGACCTAGCCGGCCGTTTTCGCAGCCAGTCCCTGGTCTCAGCCAGGCGCTTCCTGAGACTACTCGGCCATATGGCTTCCACCGTCCACGTGACCCCCAATGCCCGCCTGAATATGCGGCCTGCTCAATGGTGCCTTCGCAAGCAGTGGCAACAAGCCACGGGCGGCCTAGCCGACTTAGTGCGCGTCTCCGGGCCGCTGGCCTCTTCTCTACAGTGGTGTCTTCATCGGCCGAACCTGGTGCTCGGAATGCCTTTTCAGTCACCTCAGCCGGCTCAAGTGCTGACGACCGATGCTTCTTTCCTAGGTTGGGGTGCGCATTGCCAAGGGGCATGTACTCAAGGTCTCTGGACCACGTGGGAGTCTGCGCAGCAGATCAACTTCCTGGAGCTCAGAGCAATCCGTCTGGCTCTCAAGGCTTTCTCCCACCTGACTTCTCACCAGTCCGTCCTTGTCCAGACGGACAATCAAGTTGCCATGTTCTACGTGAACAAACAGGGAGGCACGGGCTCCTTCCTTCTCTGTCGAGAAGCACAGAAGCTCTGCTCTTGGGCCGTCAGCCACGGCATTCTTCTCAAGGCAGTTTATCTCCCAGGCCAAGAAAATTGCCTGGCGGACAAACTCAGCAGGATCCTCCAGCCGCATGAGTGGCGCCTGGATCCCTTAGTAGTTCAGAGACTTTTTCTGAAGTGGGGACTCCCCACGATGGATCTCTTTGCCAGTCCTCTCAACCGGCAACTTCCTCGCTTCTGCTCTCGTCAGCCGCATCCCCTTCGAGTAGCGGCAGATGCTTTTCTGCTCTCATGGTCGGAGAGCCTTCTGTATGCCTTTCCTCCCATACCGCTAGTCTCTCGAACTCTTTTCAAGGTTCTCCGAGACAAAGCTTCCATGATCCTGGTGGCTCCTCGCTGGCCCAGACAGCCGTGGTTTCCACTCCTGCTGCAATTAGCGGTAGAGAATCCATTCCCTCTGGGGTTTCAACCGGATCTCCTAACACAGGATCAGGGGTCCCTGCTACACCCCAACCTCAGATCTCTACATCTGATGGCCTGGCTGCTGAAAGGGTAGTCCTTGCTCCCCTTCTACTGCCGGCAGAGGTGGAGGAGGTCGTCCTAGCTTCTCGGCGACCTTCTACCCGCAAATGCTACGCCCTTAAATGGCGTCGCTTTTCCGCTTGGTGTGCCCAGCAGTCTCAGGATCCCTTCTCCTGCTCGGTGTCGGTGATCTTGCAGTACTTGCTCTACCTCTCTAATCTGGGACTTAAGTCCAACTCCGTCAAAGTTCACCTCAGTGCTCTTTCATCACATCATGTGCCGGTGGACGGCAGACCTCTTTCCAGCGACCCTCTCGTAGCGAGGTTTCTCCGAGGTCTCCTTCTACTTAAACCACCTCTGCGCCCGCCAGCACCTGACTGGGATCTGAATGTGGTTTTACAGCGGATCACCTGTCCGCCTTTTGAACCTATGGCTACCTGTTCTCTCTCCGTTTTCTTTCTTGGAAAACTTTATTCCTGATAGCCCTCACTTCCGCTAGATGCGTAAGTGAATTGCAGGCCCTCGTGTCTGATCCCCCTTACACTCGGTTCTACAAAAATAGGGTAGTCCTACGGACTCACCCAAAGTTTCTTCCAAAAGTGGTCTCCCCTTTTCACATCAATCAGGAGGTGGTACTTCCGACCTTCTTTCCCAGGCCACACTCCAGCCGAGCTGAAATGGTCCTGCATGCCCTGGACTGTAGAAGGGCATTGAACTTCTACCTTGACCGTACGCGGGAGCACCGTAAAGCTGCTCAGCTTTTTGTGTCTTTTGACCCCAATAAATTGGGGCTCCCGGTCTCCAAGCGTACTCTGTCCATCTGGGTTGCTGACTGTATCGCTTGGGCTTATGGGGCAGCCGGACTCTCATTAGAAAGTCGAGTCACGGCTCATTGTGTTTGGGCGAAGGCTACGTCAGTGGCTTACCTCCGCTCTGTTCCGCTGGCAGACATCTGCCGGGCCGCTACTTGGTCTTCGAGCCAGACCTTTGCGGTCCATTACTGCCTCGAGAGGGAGTCCCGCAGGGACAGTGCTTTCGGACAGGCAGTCCTCCGAAATCTCTTCGAGGTTTGAGCAACTCCTACCCTCCATCCCGGATGGGGGCTACCGGTGGGTAATAATTCAGTGAAGATTCCTTCCTTCTGTGCCACTGAGCTAGAGGGAGCTCATTTTTGTGCTTAGGGTCTCCGGTAGCCTTAAGCTTGGGAGTCCCATATGTGAGGACTGACTTCCTGCTTGGTCCTGGAGAAAGCGTAGTTACTCACCTGTAACAGGTGTTCTCCAGGAGCAGCAGGAATCAGTCCTCACAACCCTCCCTCCTCCCCTTGGAGTTGCAATCATCTGCTTAAGTTTTTTTGCAAATTTTTATGCTGTCTTTTAGCTATGTCATCAGACTGGGTAAGATGGCACCCTTGGGCGGGAAGGAGACCGCGCATGCACGCTGCAATTCCCAAAGGCTTTCTTTGAAAGCTGGGGAAAATTGCTCCGCGAGGGCTCCGTCGGCGCCGACGTCACCCATATGTGAGGACTGATTCCTGCTGCTCCTGGAGAACACCTGTTACAGGTGAGTAACTACGCTATTTCTGTCACCGACACCCATGAATGGTGTCTTAAATGTTTGGGTCCTGACCACTCCATTTTGGATTGTCCGTCCTGCTCCTTGATGTCTAAACGAGGTTTACAGAACCGAGCAGCTAAGCTCCATGTGCTGTTTCCCTCTGATGCAGCTTCAGTGGCATCGACGTCTTCCAGGGCCTCTACTTCCTCCCATGGATCTCAGGTACCCAAACATAAATCCAGCCGGTCCTCGAAGGGTAGATCTCCTTCCAAGCATCGAGATGCCTCTGGGCTTGCCCTCGAGGATTCTGCACCGGCAAAACAACCCCGGCGGGAAGCTCCGGCTTCCAAAGCTCCTCCTATGTGGTTACAGGTTGACATCGATGGCACGGCCTCAACCGATCACCTGTTAGAATGCTCTGGGGTACCGGCACAACCTTCCGCTACCGAATTCCAGGCATTCATGGCATCTATGGATCAGAATGTTCTGTCCATACAGCAGGCTATCATGGCCTTCATTCAAGCTGCGACGCCGCTGATACCACAACAAACCCCGTTGTCGTTATCGGCTCCGTTACCGGGCACCAGTGTCGGTACAGGTACCGACTGCATCGACATCAACCAGGATGCCGACTGCAGCGGTTCCCTGTCCAGGGATGCTCATCGGTACCGAACCGGTACCGATGACGCCCGATGTCGATACCGCTCGATACGTGTATCGAGCTTTAGAAGAACACCCTGACAGGCGATACTTTGATTCCTCTGAAGATTCTGATACATCGGAGGACTCTCCTGAAGTATCCATAGCCCTTCCTGAAGAGCCGCCTTCTCCAAAAAGAAGGATTTCTCCTCCAGAGGACTTGTCCTTTCAAGACTTCATAAGAGAAGTGGCTAAAGGACTATCTCCAGGAACAAGCAGGAATAAGTCCTCACATATGGGTACGTCGGTACCGACGGAGCCCGTGCGGGAAAGCTCCCCAGCTTCTTAGAATAGAAGCTTTTGGGACCTCCCACTGCACATGCGCACTGCCTTCCCGCCTTCCTGAACAGCTCTCCTCAGTTTCTCTTTTTCCGCGGAGCCAGCAGGTCGTGTTCCTGTCACCGCTGAAGAAATTGTTATTTTATTTGTTTCTTTAGACCGCGTACCTGCCTTCCCCATACCGATACCGGTATCGCCGGTCTTTTCTTTCTTTCTTTAAAAAATTATAATTCTTTTTTCTTATTTTTTAGCTTTTTGGTCACTTCAGAGAGGCCTCTCGGCCTACTCAATTTCTCCTCATGGAGAAGCCAGCCCCTGGATTTAAGAAGTGTACCAAATGTAATGCTGTTATTTCAGTCACAGACACCCATGACTGGTGTCTGAAATGTTTGGGGCCTGACCATTCCATACCGGACTGCCCATCTTGCTCCCACATGTCTAAACGTGGGCTGCAGAACCGGGCCAACAAATTCCATGTGCTGTTTGCTTCAGAGAATACAGCATCACAGTCATCCAGGTCTTCTTCTCCGGATGGATCTCAGGTAACCAAACCTTCTGTGGGCAAGTCCTCAAAGAGCAAATCTCCTTCAAAGCATCGAGAGGCTCTTAGTTTAGAACTTGAGGACCCTGCCCCAGCCAAACAACCCCGGCGGGAAGTCCAACTTCCAAAAACGCCAATTCAGGGGTCTCAGGTTGATATCGATGCTACGGCCTCGACAGATCACCTGTTAGCCTGCTCTGGGGTACCGGGTCACTCCGGTACCGACATCCAGGCAGCTATGGCGTCCATGGGCGATACTGTACAGTCCATGCAGCAGGCCGTCATGGCTTTCATTAAAGCTGCAACGCCATCGGTTCCGCTTTCAGCGGTTTCCGGGCCCGATACCGGTATCGTCCGCCATGCCGGTATCGAGGCCGTCCACCTCTAAACGCAAGTCGGTACCGTATGGGCTTTCGCTCCATACCGGTTCCATACCCGATACGCCCGATATCGATACCGATCGGTACGCGTATCGTGCGTTAGAGGAAAGCACCGATTCCTCTGAGGATTTTCACTCCTCTGATGATTCTGCTGAGTTTTCACTCAACTTACCTGAGGAGCCCTCTTCTCCTAAAAGGAGAATGTCCCCTCCAGAGGATTTGTCCTTCCAGGACTTTGTTTTAGATATGGCTACAGCCCTTTCTATTACCACATCCTCTGAAAAGGAACCCAGATCCAAAAAACTGGATATTTTGGGATACTCAAAGGCCCCTAAGGAGGCAGTTACCCTGCCTATCCATGAAATCCTTCAAGAACAACTGATGGATTTCTGGGAAAATCCTTTGACTTTGTCTCCTTATTCCCGTAGGTTGGACACCATGTATAGGGTCCCTCCTTCTCCTGGTTTCCAAAAGACTCAATTGCCCCACCACTCTATTGTGGTGAAGTCTGCAATGAAGAAGATTAGGAGTACCAAAAGGCACTCTTCCACCCCTCCAGGACGGGAATGTAAGACTTTGGACTCTTTTGGTAGGAAAATTTTCCAGGCTAGTATGCTTATAGCCAGGATTAATTCCTACAGTCTCTATATGGGCATGTTCCTGGAGGAACTTGCCAAAAAGGTGCGGCATTTTGCCCCCTTTATCCCTGAGGATAAAAAGCAGGGATTCCTTTCCCTAGTGAAACAACTCTTAGAGGTTTCTAAGTTCTCTAATAGGGCAGCATATGATTCCTTTGAGGGAGCCAGTAGGGCTTCGGGCATTGCTATTGCAGCCCGACGTCTTGCTTGGCTCCAGGCCTCTGATCTGGAACCTTGGGTTCTAGATGGCTTACGGAATCTGCCCTGTACAGGTGAGAACTTATTTGGGGAAGAGTGGCAAATCAAAGCCACCCAGATGGATGCTGAAAATGCCACCTTGGAAAGACTTTCAAAGTCCACTTCAATTCCTCCTAAGAAAAAGTCTTTTAAAAGGCCTTACTATAAGAAGGCCAGAGTTGCTTCAAATACTGGCCAGCAGTCTTCTCAACCTCGCTATACTGCTAAGCGTCAGCAATCCAAACAAGCACGAGCTAAGCCTGCAGCAGCTACTGTAGCTCAGCAGGCTCCAACCCCTCAGGGGTTTTGACTTGCTCCTAGGGAACTTGCCACTTCTGGTTCTAACACAACCAGAACCTCTCACCATACCCGGAAGGTTGGTTCACTTTGCTCCCAGATGGGAACAAATCACAACAGAACAATGGACCCTCTCTATCATTCGAGACGGTTACAAACTTCATTTCTCCAGCCTTCCTCCCCATCATATGGTGAGACCATTCAATTCTCCCCCATCTCTCCTAACCCTGTTGGGTCAAGAGGTTTCCTCTCTTCTTGCCCAAGGGGCCATAGAAGAGGTTCCTCTTCCTCAACAAGGGTCCGGTTTCTACTCCCCTTATTTTCTCATTCCAAAGAAGACAGGGGGATTCAGACCAATCCTAGATCTGAGAGAATTGAACAAATTTCTCTTCAAGGAGAAATTCAAAATGCTGTCTCTTGGCATTCTCCTTCCTTACCTCCAGGGTCAGGACTGGCTTTGTTCTCTAGACCTACAGGATGCGTATACACATATACTCATCCATCCATCCCACAGAAAGTATCTTCGCTTTCTGTTTCAGGGAAAACATTTCCAATACAGAGTACTCCCCTTCGGTCTAGCCTCTGCTCCAAGAGTATTCACAAAATGCATGGCAGTCGTAGCCGCATTTCTAAGAGGCATGGGAATCTTTGTCTTCCCATATCTGGACGACTGGCTCATCCGAGCTCCAACTCAGTCACAGGCCCAGATTTCCCTGGACCACACAAGGAGCCTTTTGCAGTATCTGGGACTGGTAGTAAACCTTCCCAAGTCCCAACTCATCCCTACTCAATCTCTAGAATTCATAGGGGCCCAGTTGGACACCATCACTGCAAGGGCCTACCTTCCACATGTTCGAGGCCAGCGCCTCCTGAGTTTGGCCTCCCAAGCTCAGTCCAGCACTCACTTGACAGCCAGGGAAATGCTACGCCTACTGGGTCATATGGCCTCCACAGTGCATGTGGTGCCCTATGCTCGTCTTCATATGAGAGCAGCTCAATGGACCCTGGCCACTCAGTGGACTCAGGCGTCAGGAGCGCTCTCAGACCAAATACAAACCTCCGATCGTCTGTTTTGGTCCCTCCACTGGTGGACTTCCACCAAGAATCTGTTGTTGGGGGCTCCATTTCAACCATTGCTACCCCAAGCAACCCTCACAACAGATGCCTCCCAAACAGGGTGGGGAGCCCATCTGCAAACTCTCTCCACTCAGGGCACTTGGTCTCTACAGGAGACCACCCTTCATATCAATCTTCTGGAACTGCGAGCAATTTACCTTGCCCTCAAGGTCTTCCACTCCCTCCTAGCCAACCTCACTGTCCTAGTTCAGACGGACAATCAGGTGGCCATGTTTTACATAAACAAACAAGGAGGGACGGGCTCTCTGTCGCTTTGCAACGAAGCTCTAAGACTATGGGCCTTCGCCAGAGAGCATCAGATTCACCTGCTAGCAGTGTATCTCCCAGGAGTTCAAAACTCTCGGGCAGACAGGCTCAGTCGAGTTCTGCTGCCACACGAATGGTCCCTACATTTGGACCAAATAAACCGAATCTTTCAGGAATGGGGGACCCCGGACATAGACCTCTTTGCAAGTCCGTGGAATGCCAAACTTCCCCGGTTCTGTTCCAGAACTCCGTGTCAGGGAGCTCAGGCTACGGACGCCTTTCTCCTGAATTGGAATCAGGCATTCCTATATGCCTTTCCACCCATTCCTTTGATTCCCAAGACTCTGTTCAAACTCCAGAGGGATCATGGAACTATGATCCTCATAGCTCCACGCTGGCCACGCCAAGTGTGGTTCCCTCTACTTCTACAGCTCTCCCAGGGATCCTACTTGGATCTGGGAGCTGCGCCAGACCTCCTGTCTCAGGAGGAGGGGACTTTGTGGCACCCAAACCCCAAATCCCTTCACCTCAGTGCTTGGTTACTGAAGGCTTAAACCTTCAAGACTTTCATCTTTCCCAACCAGTGAAAGATATCCTTTCTGCCTCTAGGAAACCCTCTACCAGGCGTTCCTATGCTTTCAAATGGAAACGTTTTTCCATTTGGTGTGCTCAGCAGGGTCTTGACCCTCTGGCACTTCCTTTGAATTCTCTTCTTGATTATCTCCTGCATCTCTCCAATGCAGGCCTCAAGACGAATTCGGTAAGAGTCCATTTAAGTGCTATTGCAGCATCCTTGAAACATATAAATGGACAACCTATCTCCTCTCATCCTCTTGTTGCAAGATTCATGAGAGGCCTGACTCTCACTAAACCTCCCCTCAGACCACCCCCGGTCGCATGGGATTTGAATCTAGTGCTCGGTCAACTTATGAAGCCACCTTTTGAGCCAATGTTTTCCACCTCCTTGAAATTTCTTTCCTGGAAGGTCATCTTCCTCATTGCAGTCACTTCGGCTCGCCGCATCAGTGAGCTGCAGGCTTTAGTGGCTAATCCACCTTACACAAGATTTCATCATGATAAGGTGGTCCTTAGGACGAATCCCCACTTTATGCCTAAAGTGGTCTCGCCTTTTCATCTTAATCAAGAGGTATATCTACCTGTCTTTTTTCCAGCTCCTCATGCATCCAATGCAGAGAGGAACCTTCATACTCTGGATTGTAAAAGAGCTCTCGCTTTTTACCTTAATAGGACTCAGCCACATCGAAAGTCTTCTCAACTTTTTGTGGCCTTTGATCCTTCCCATTTGGGACTTCCAGTCTCCAAGCGTACACTTTCCAATTGGATTGCTCAGTGTATTTCTTTTGCTTACCAGAGCAAAAACATTCCTCTGGAAGGCCATGTCACTGCTCACAATGTGAGGGCCATGGCAACTTCTATGGCTCATCTGCACTCTGTTTCCATAGATCAGATCTGTCGAGCCGCTACCTGGGCCTCGGTTCATACCTTCACAGCCCATTACTGTTTGGACAAGGACTCCCGCCGGGATGCCTTGTTTGGCCAGGCTGTCCTCAAGCACCTGTTCCATTCCTAAACAACTCCTGCCCACCTTCCCAGAATGGATGCCTGAGATCCATACGAAGATGGCGAACCTTTACAGGGGATCCCATGCATCTAAGCTAGGGAGTCCCCATATGTGAGGACTTATTCCTGCTTGTTCCTGGAGATAGCACAGTTACTTACCTGTAACAGGTGATCTCTGGGAACAGCAGGAATTAGTCCTCACAACCCACCCACCTCCCCTAGGAGTTGTATCTTTTATCTATCTATCTTCCTGTCCTCTCTCTGTTGACTCAGCTATAAACTCGAAACTGAGGAGAGCTGTTCAGGAAGGCGGGAAGGCAGTGCGCATGTGCAGTGGGAGGTCCCAAAAGCTTCTATTCTAAGAAGCTGGGGAGCTTTCCCGCACGGGCTCCGTCGGTACCGACGTACCCATATGTGAGGACTAATTCCTGCTGTTCCCAGAGATCACCTGTTACAGGTAAGTAACTGTGCTTTCTATTTCAGTAACCTCTGAATCAGAGCCTAGAGCTAAAAAGTTGGATATTTTAGGTTATTCTAAGGCTCCTAAGGAGGCAGTCACCTTGCCAATTCATGAGATTCTTTATGAGCACATGATTGACTTATGGGAGACTCCTCTCACTATCTCTCCTCATTCTCGAAGATTGGACACTATGTATCGTGTCCCTCCCTGTCCTGGGTTTCAAAAAACTCAGCTTCCTCACCATTCCATTGTGGTGCAGTCAGCTATGAAGAGGATAAAGAGTACAAAGAGACACTCTTCTGCTCCTCCAGGAAGAGAATGCAGGACCTTCGATGCTTTTGGAAGGAAAATCTTCCAAGCCAGTATGCTTATGCCAGAATCAACTCCTACAGTCTTTACATGGGTATGTTTCTAAAAGAAGTTGCAGATAAACTGCACACTTTCCTCCCTTTTCTTCCAGAGGATAAAAGGGAAGAATTCCTCATTTGGCTTAAGCATACTCAAGACATTTCAAAGTTTTCCAACAGGGCAGCCTTTGACTCCTTTGAAGGTGCCAGCAGAGCTTCAGGCATTGCCATAGCTGCTCGCAGAATTGCTTGGCTCCAAGCTTCTGATTTAGAACCCTGGGTTCAAGATGACTTAGGAAATCTTCCCTGTACAGGCGAAAACCTATTTGGCAAAGAATGGCAAATAAACGCCACTCAAATGGATGCAGAAAACTCTGCTCTGGATAGACTTTCAAAGTCAACCTCCATTCCTGCCAAGAAAAAGACTTTTAAAAAGTCTTTTTTCAAAAAGGGCAGATTTCCTTCTACTTATGGCCAACAATTTTCTACAGGTCGCTTTGCCACTAAGTGTCAGCAACCTAAGCAGGCCAGGCCTAAGTCTACCAGGGCTGCTGCAACTCAGCAGTCCCAACCTCCTCAGGGTTTTTGACTTGATGCTAGAGAACTTAGCCTTTCTGGCTCTAAAACAGCCAGAACCTCTCACCATTTCAGGAAGGTTAGCTCATTTTGCTCCCAGATGGGAGCAAATCACATCAGAGCAGTGGACCCTCTCTATCATAAGAGAGGGCTACAAGCTTCATTTCTCAGACCTTCCTCCCCACACCATGGTGAGACACTTCAATTCTCCCACATCTCTTCTCGACCTTCTAGGTCAGGAAGTGACTACCCTTCTTGCCCAAGGGGCAATAGAAGAAGTTCCTCTTCTTCAACAAGGGTCAGGGTTCTACTCCCCCTATTTTCTCATTCCAAAGAAGACAGAGAATTGAACAAATTTCTATGCAAGGAGAAGTTCAAGATGCTTTCTCTGGGCACTCTCCTTCCATACCTTCAAAGTCAGGATTGGCTTTGTTCTCTAGATCTCAAGGATGCGTACACACATGTCCTCATCCATCCATCTCACAGAAGATTCCTACATTTTCTTTTCCAAGGAAAACATTACCAATACAGAGTGCTTCCTTTTGGTCTGGCCTCTGCTCCAAGAGTGTTCACCAAATGCATGGCAATAGTTGCTGCATTTCTACGCACTCTGGGAATCTTTGTCTTCCCATACCTGGACGACGGGCTCATCCGAGCTCCATCTCCGTCAGAGGCCCAGATTTCCCTGGACCGCACAAGGCGCATTCTGCAGTATCTGGGACTTGTGGTAAACCTCCCAAAGTCTCAGCTCACCCCTACTCAGTCCCTAGAATTCATAGGGGCCTGGTTGGATACCACCACTGCAAGGGCCTACCTTCCTCAGGCCCGTTGCCAACGTCTAGTGCAGTTAGCCTCCCAGATTCAGTCAAAGAGCCACTTAACTGCCCGGGAGATGCTACAACTGCTAGGCCACATGGCTTCCACAGTGCATGTGGTACCCTATGCTCGCCTACACATGAGAGCAGCTCAATGGACTTTGTCCACCCAGTGGACTCAAGCTTCAGGAGCTCTCTCAGACCAAATAGCAACCTCCAAACTTCTCTTTTGGTCTCTCCAATGGTGGATGTCCACTCAAAATTTTTTTGCTGGGGTCCCCCTTCCAACAGTTGTTGCCCCAAGCAACCCTCACAACAGATGCCTCCCAAACAGGTTGGGGAGCCCATCTACAGGACCTCTCCACTCAAGGTACTTGGTCCCCACAGGAGATCTCTCTTCATATCAACCACTTGGAGCTTCGAGCAGTTTTTCTAGCTCTCAAGGTCTTTCATACCCTCCTCAGCTACAAGACAGTCCTCATTCACACTGACAATCAAGTAGCCATGTTTTACATAAACAAGCAAGGAGGAACTGGCTCTCTGTCGCTTTGCAACGAAGCTTTAAAATTATGGGCCTTCGCCAGAGAGCATCAAATCCATCTCCTGGCAGTATACCTCCCAGGAATCCAAAACTCTTGGGCAGACAGACTCAGTCGAGTTCTGCTTCCACACGAATGGTCCCTGCACATGGATCAGGTACTCAGAATCTTCCAAGAATGGGGAACCCTGGACATAGACCTCTTTGCAAGTCCATGGAATGCCAAACTTCCCCGGTTCTGTTCCAGAATTCCGTGTCAGGGAGTTCAGGCCAAGGATGCCTTCCTCCTTCATTGTGGTCAGGGCTTCCTGTATGCCTTTCCACCCATTCCCTTGATTCCCAAGACTCTGTTCAAACTCCAGAGGGATCAAGGATCTATGATCCTCATAGCTCCACGCTGACCACGCCAAGTGTGGTACCCTCTACTTCTACATCTCTCCCAAGCCCCCTCCCTGGACTTGGAAGCTGCTCCAGACCTTCTGTCCCAGGAGGAAGGGACTTTGTGGCACCCAAACCCCAAGTCCCTTCACCTCAGAGCTTGGTTACTGAAGGCCTAGACCTTCAAGGCTTGAATCTTTCTCAGCAAGTGAAGGATATCCTCCATGCTTCCAGAAAACCTTCCACCAGGTGTTCCTATGCTTTTAAATGGAAAAGATTTTCCATTTGATGTGCTGAAAAGGGTCTTGACCCTCTAGCACTACCTTTAAATTCTCTGTTAGACTGTCTCCTGCATCTTTCCAATGCAGGACTTAAGACGAATTCAGTAAGAGTCCATTTGAGTGCTATTGCAGCATCCCTTAAGCCCATCAATGGACAACCTATTTCCTCTCATCCTCTCATTGCAAGATTCATGAGAGGCCTAACTTTAACTAAACCTTCCATTAGGCCTCCTCCGGTGGCATGGGACTTAAATTTGGTTCTTGGTCAGCTTATGAAGCCACCTTTTGAACTCTTAGCCACTACCTCCTTGAAATTTCTTTCCTGGAAGGTTATTTTCCTCATTGCAGTCACTTCAGCTCGCCGCATCAGTGAACTGCAGGCCTTAGTGGCTAATCCACCTTATACAAGGTTCCATCATGATAAGGTAGTCCTTAGGACAAATCCACACTTTATGCCTAAAGTGGTCTCACCTTTTCATCTTAATCAAGAGGTATATTTACCTGTCTTTTTTCCAGCTCCTCATGCATCCAGTGCAGAGAAGAATCTTCATACTCTGGATTGTAAAAGAGCTCTTGCTTTTTACTTAAAAAGGACACAGCAACATAGAAGGTCTTCCCAGCTTTTTGTTGCTTTTGATCCTTCTCATTTGGGACTTCCAGTCTCTAAGAGAACACTGTCCAATTGGATTGCTCAGTGTATTTCTTTTGCCTACCAGAGTAAGAACCTTTCTCTGGAGAGCCATGTCACAGCTCATAATGTGAGGGCCATGGCCACCTCTATGGCTCATCTAAATTCTGTGTCCATCGACCAGATCTGTCGAGCAGCCACCTGGGCCTCGGTTCATACTTTCACAGCCCATTACTGCTTGGACAAGGACTCCCGCCGGGATGCCTTGTTTGGTCAGGCTGTCCTCAAACACCTGTTCCATTCTTAAACGACTCCTACCCTCCTTCCCTGGATGGATGCCTGAGATCCATAGGAGGACGTAGAACCCTTCCCAGGGTCTCATATCCTTGGGGATCTCCCAGGCATCTTAGCTAGGGAGTCCCCATATGTGAAGACTCATTCCTGCTTGTTCCTGGAGATAGCACAGTTACTTACCTGTAACAGGTGATCTCTGGGAACAGCAGGAATAAGTCTTCACAACCCTCCCACCTCCCCTAGGAGTTGTACCTCTTTTTCTATCTTTCCTTTCCTCTCTCTCTATTGTCTCAGCTTTAAACTCGAGCTGAGGAGAGGTGGTTAGGAAAGGCGGGAAGGCAGCGCGCAGGCGCTGTGGGATGCTCCCAAAAGCTTTCCTTTTTGGGAAGCTGGGGAGCGTTCCCGCGCAGGCTCCGTCGGTACCGACGTACCCATATGTGAAGACTTATTCCTGCTGTTCCCAGAGATCACCTGTTACAGGTAAGTAACTGTGCTTTCTTTCACTTTTAATAATCATGATGGGAAGTTTGTCTAGCAATTTTTATTATAATATCTTATCTCTGTAAAAGGCTATTACTTTACAAGCTGAATGCTTTGTAGTGTCATCTTTTCCTGATGAGGTTTTCTAATTGTTTTGTATACCTGGCAAGTTACCTTTTTTTATAATGACTTGTATTATCTCTTTAAAAAAATTAAAAAATTGTTCTCTTGTCCAGTGCTATTGTGAACTTTAAACTTTGTTTTTTGTTGTAAAATCAGAGTGTAAGTTTGAAGGATTTATTGTCTTTTGAAATTGTTTTCTCTTCATTATGCCCTTTGATTTATTGAATGTGTTTTTACAGCATGTAAAATATAAATGATTTAAAGAATGGAGTGAAGTTTTAATTCAGTGCTGTGTGCCACAGCATAGGAAAACCAAACTGGATGGGTCTCTTGCCCTTTTATGTGACTGGGAGCTTGGTGGGAGAGATAGATGGACCACTGTTGTAGAAATAGTGGTGAAATAGGGCCAGCTCACTATCTAGGCAGAGCAGGTAGTTGCTTGTGACAGCAAAGAGTAGCTCCAAGCAAAACAAAACGATACATCCTGGCAGCCATAGCAATTTAAAGATAAATCATATTTTTTACCTGTTCAAAGGGTGGACAGTTTTCAGTTAGCCCATTATATAAATGTATATAAAAATGAAAATGATATTTAAAGGTATGATGTCCTCTTAACGCATTTTTAGAGGATTGCTGTAGGAGGAATGTTGTTGGGATCATTATGAATGAGTTTAATTATCAGAATTATCAAAAATCCTCAAGAAGCTTGTTTTCTCCCAACTTGCCACCCATTTTGACTCTACCTTTGCACTCCACCCATGCCAATTGGGCTTTTGTGCCAGCCATAGCACAGAGACTATTCTTGTAGCACTGCTCTCAGAACTTCACCGTGCTGAAGTCCGCAGTGACCTTTCTCTCGTGGTTTCTTTGGATCTCTCCTCCGCCTTTGACGTTGTCGATCACCGCACTCTTCTCACACGTCTATCTGACTTTGGCGTTCGTGGCACAGTTTTACAGTGGTTCCGTTCCTTTCTTTCTTCCCGTTCTTTCGCTGTTCACTCTGGCTCCTCTGCTTCTCCCTTGTCCCCCTCAATCTGTGGTGTTCCTCAGGGCTCTATCCTTGCCCCCCTGCTCTTCAATGTCTTTCTCGCCCCCCTTGCCTTGCTTATTCAACAAGCTGAAATCTCTGCTTACATCTACGCTGATGACATTCTTCTGGTTCATCACACCACCTCTTCCTCCCCCAATCTCGCTCCACTCAATTCCTGTCTTATCTCAGTTGCTTCCTGGTTCGATCAAAACTTTCTCCATGCCAATCCCGCTAAATCCTCTGTGATATGGTTTTCCTTTGGGGTCCCCCCTCCCGATCTATCTCCTGCTATGTCCTCCCGCCCCATCCCCTGGTATCGACTCTTCGATACCTGGGCGTCACCCTGGACTCTTCTCTCTCTTTCCATCAGCATATTTCCTCTCTGGTGTGTACTTCCTTTTTTCACCTTCGTCGGATAAGGGCTGTTTGGTCGTTTCTTCCTTCTTCCTCTGTTGTCACCCTTGTTCTGTCACTTGTGATCACACGTTTAGATTACTGTAATGCTATCTTTTCAGGCCTTCCCTCCTTCCAGCTTCGCCATCTCCAACTAGTCCAAAATGCAGCCGCTCGTCTCATCACTTGTTCCCCTGCTCGCTCTCACGTTACTCCCTGCCTTTTCACCCTCCACTGGCTCCCGGTTAAGGTCAGGTTCATTTATAAATTGCTCATCATTACACATAGGGCTCTTCATGTCAGCACCCCTCAGTATCTGGCTGATATTATCCATCTTCAACCTTCCCCACGTCGTCTTCGCTCGGCTTATGGCAATTGCCTCTTCCTCCCCTCCCCATCTCAGGCCCACCTTGAACTCACCCGTCACTCTGCATTTTTCTTTCTAGGCCCCGCCTTATGGAATTTGCTTCCACTATCGCTTTGCACTGAATTATCCCTCCCCCGTTTCAAAGCTCTCCTTAAAACTCATCTGTTCTGCCAGGCCTTCGATCTCCCCTCTTCCACCGATGGTGCCTCATCCCCCAGCCGCGCCCCCCCACTTTTCATAATATCCTCCCCTCATATTTTCATTTGCTCCTCTGCCCCTTTCCCTTCCCTGTCCCTTGTCGCCATGTTCTTTCTCTGGACCTGTCTCTGTTCTCTACATTTTTCGGCTTTATCTATCCCTGTCCTGTCTATTGATAGCGTTCCTTTCTGACTTTATTTTCAGTAGCCTCTATCCATTTTGTATTGTACACCGCCCTGACGCCCCGGCATGGGCAGTTTATCAAACTCTGCTGATAAAGATAAAGAAGTTCAGCAGGTTGTCCTAGGAATCTGGATGTTAAGTGAAAGGGGGTGGGAGAGTGCAAGACTGAAGTTCATCTGGGGTGCCTAATGGCCTTGCAAGACTGAATTCTTTTGATACATGAGCAGCAAGGGAGCATTACTCAGCTTATCAGCTTCATTGAGTGAGGAGAGGAGAGAAGACTGATTGAGGGGAAAATGGACAACGTTTTGAAAAGCTATAATACCAAATTTGAATGGTAAACTCTTGAGCTTTAATCATCCAGTCTGACTCCACTATGTTTTCTCTATGCTGCAGGTCTCTATTATTCCACGTGGGAAAGGTTTGGGCTATGCACAGTACTTGCCCAAAGAGCAGTACCTGTACACAAAAGAACAGCTGCTTGACAGAATGTGCATGACATTGGGAGGGCGAGTATCGGAGCACATCTTCTTTGGAAGGATTACAACTGGAGCCCAAGATGATTTGAAGAAAGTGACTCAGAGTGCTTATGCACAGGTTTGTACTCGGTGTGAATGTTTAATCTATTGAATCGTTAAGGACTACAAAAGGGGACTGCTAAGTCTGGAGAGAGATCTGCAATAGTGAGTATATACTTCAAGGACTTTTCTGAAGGGAATTCTTTGGATTTTTATTTTTATTTTTTTTTAAGTGCCATCAAGTCAATGTTGACTCATAGCGACCCAGCTACCTCTGGGTTTTCTTGTCAATGTATCACCAGAAGTAGATTGCCAGCCTTTTCTTCCGAGGCAATGGAGGGTAAAGTGACTTGCCCAAGATCACAAGGAGTGCTAGTGGGAATCAAACCCTTGATCTTCTGGGTACGAGGCAGTTGCTCTAACCACTAGGCTACTCCTCCACTCTTTGGATTACAGCTGATTAATCTGTGAACCCAGGATATTTGTTAAATCAGTCAGGGCCTAGTAGCAGCAGCAGTTTACATTTAAATTTAGAACACAGAAGAGAGCTTTCTGGTTAAATTTAGAACCCAGCAGAGAGCTTCTAGTTTAAATTTCATGCTAAGTCAGAGCCTAGCAGCAGCAAAGAGCTTTAATTTAAATCAGATCAGAATATAACTTGGCATAAAAGGCAAAACAGGGTCAGTATTCTTTGAGCACTAAATAAATTCTTCTAGAGACCTTTACAAAGAGGCCTTCTACCTAGGGGGCAAGAGACCTGTGAAACCTTTTAAAAAGGTGTTAAAAGCCAGGTGGCATGTCAAAAGGCCATTTTGAAAGACTCCTTCTATCCAAGCAAGAGCTGTTAATCACCCAGGAAGTTGGTCACAGCTTACCTCGGAAGCACAGGACAGGGTACTGTGTAGCAGCCCTCTTTTTATAAGTTTTATTTCCCTCCCCACCACCCACCCACCCACCCCTGGGATAATCGTAGCTTTATAGGTACTTACACATCTTAAATGAAAGGAGCTGCTCTCAGGTGCAGCTCTTTATCCAAATCAGCCATACATTAAGGACCTGTGACTTAATTAAGCTTCAGGTGAAAAATGTATATTAAACATATTAGATACTCTTTTTTATTAGTATAAGTAAACTTTAGTAAGTACAGAACTTAAAGATCTAAACACAAGCTTAAAACTAAGATGCAGACAGCAGTCTAGCAGCGAGATTGGGGCTTTCCAGTCTTTTGCATTGAGTGTCACATGTATTATTTTCTCCCAGTTGGTGAGAGGTCTTACGTGTGCACTAGGTGCAAGGAGCTCTTTGCTCTCAGGGAACGAGTCCATTCTCTAGAGGTTAGAGTAGCAGACTTGGAAGACATAAGAAAGGCAGAGAGGTACATAGACGAGACCTCCAGGGATATAGTCCTGAAGTCCCACCTCAAGTCTGGCAGCATCCCTATTGCCATGGAGGAGAGAGGTCACGTGGCAGGAAGTGATCCTTTAACTAGAACCTGTCCTCCAGGTGATGTAAAACCCTCTCGCACCGAGGAAGTTTCTCCAGGGCTATGTGCCCATGAGGGAAGGGTTAGGACAGCCTTTATAGTTGGTGATTCGATCATTAGGCATGTAGATAGCTAGGTGGCTGGTGGACGTGAGGATCACCTGGTAAAATGCCTGCCTGTTACAAAGGTAGTGGACCTCATGCGCCACCTAGATAAGGTCTTAGTGCTGGGGAGGAGTCTGCTGTCTTGGTACATGTCGGTACCAATGACATAGGAAAATGTGGTAGGGAGGTTCTGGAGGCTAAATTTAGGCTTTTAGGTAGGAAGTTGAAATCCAGAACCTCCAGGGTAGCTTTCTCCGAAATGCTTCCCGTTCCACACACAGGACCCAAAAGGCAGGCAGAGCTCTGGAGTCTCAATGCGTGGATGAGACAATGGTGCAAGGATGAAAGTTTTGAATTTGTTAGGAACTGGGGAACATTCTGGGGAAAGGAGGGGCTCTTCCGACGGGATGGGCTTCACCTTACCCGGGATGGAATCAGGCTATGGCATTAACCTTTAAAAAGGAGATAGAGCAGCTTTTAAACTAGATAATAGGGGAAAGCCGACAGTTGCCCAAGAGCCCATGATTCGGAACAATGTATCCTTGAAGGATACTACCAAAAGCAGAGAGGTTCCAAAAAAGAGTAAAGTAGCCCAAATGCCCTTGAGTATGGAGCAGACAGAGCTTAAACATTCCAAATTACTCATGCCTACCAATAGTCAGATTAATATGAATAAAACACAATCTCTAAAATGCTTGTATGCAAATGCTAGAAGTCTAAAAAAAATAACATGGGAGAGTAAGAATATATAGCACTAAAGGAGAGGTTAGATACGATTGGAATCTCAGAGACATGGTGGAAGGAGAACAGCCAGTGGGACACTGATACCTGGGTACAAACTATATCATAATGATAGAGCTGATCAAATTGGTGGAGGGGTTACGCTCTGTTAGAGCATTGAGTCAGAAAGGATTAAAGTTTTGCAGGAAACAAAATTTGCTGTAGAATCTCTATGGATTCCATGTAAAAAGGGGAAGGCGATGGCAGTGGGGGGTGTACTATCGACCGCCTGGCCAGAGTGAGCAAATGGATGATGAAATGCTCAAAGAAATCAAGGAAGCTAACAAAAGTTACAGCACAGTAATAATAATAGGTGATTTCAATTACCCCGGTATCGACTGGGTCAGTGTCACGGCAGGACATGCTAGGGAGATAAAGTTCCTAGATGAAATAAATGACTGCTTCTTGGAGCAGCTGGTTCATGAACCGACCAGAAGGGAAGCCATACTGGACCTAGTCCTTAGTGGAACACCAGATATGGTGCAAGAGATAAGGGTGTTGGGGCCACTTGGCAATAGTGATCATAGCATGATCGCATTTGATTTAATTAGGGGAGGAGGGATTGTAAGGAGATCCACAGCACTACCTTTTAACTTTCGAAAGGGAGACTGATAAAATGAAGAAAAAACTAAAAGGAGCAGCTGCAAAGCTTAAGGACTTACATCAAGCTTGGGTGTTTAAAAATACTATCTTGGAAGCCCAGACCAGCTGTATTCCACGCTTTAAGAAAAGTGGAAGGAAGTCCAAAAAACTGCCTGCATGGTTTAAAGGTGAGGACAGAGAGACGGTTGTTGCCAAAAAAAAGCATCTTTCAGAAAATGGAAAAAAGAGCCAAATGACGAAAACTGGAAACAGCACAAGCCACTAGCAAGTTAAATGCAAGGCATTGATATGGCAGGCAAACGGAGAATTTGAGAAGAAGCTAGCTGCGGAAGCAAAAACGTGCAATAAAGACTTTTTCAAGTACATTCGTAGCAAAAAACCTGTGAGAGAGTCAGTTGGTCCATTAGACGATAGAGGGGTTAAAGGGGGCACCAAGAGTCGACAAGGCGATAGCGGAGAGACTGAATGAATTCTTTGCTTCGGTCTTTACTGAGGAAGATGTAGGGATGTTACCCATGACTGAAGTGGTATTTAAAGGTGTGGAAGAATTGAAGAAAATATCGATACATCGGGAAGATCTATTACAACTATTTGATAAACTGAAGAGTAGCAAATCACCTGGACCGGATGGTATACATCCAAGGATGTTGAAAGAACTGAAATATGAGATTGCAGACCTGCTATTAGTAATCTGTGAACTATCTTTAAAATCATCTGTAATACCTGAAGATTGGAGGATGACCAACGTAACGCCAATTTTTAAAAAGGGCTCCAGGGGTGATCCGGGAAACTACAGACCGGTGAGCCTGACGTCAGTACTGGGAAAAATGGTAGAAACCATCATAAAGAACAAAATTGCTGAACATGTAGATAGGCATGGCTTAATGGGAGACAGGCACCATGGCTTTAGACAAAGAAGATCTTGTCTTACTAATCAGTTGTTGTTTTTTTGAAGGTGTGAATAAAACAGGTAGACAAAGGTGAGTCAGTTGATATAGTGTATTTGGACTTCCAGAAAGCCTTTGACAAGGTCCCTCATCAGAGACTTTTGGCAAAACTAGAGAGTCATGGAATAGGGGGCAGTGTATTCATAAATGACCTGGAAAAAGGAATAACGAGTGAGGTTATCAAATTTGCAGATGAGACAAAACTATTTAAAGTTGTTAAAACCCATAAGGGTTGTGGAAAATTGCAAGAGGATCTTGATAAATTGGAAGACTGGGCATCAAAATGGCAGATTAAATTTAATGTGGACAAGTGCAAAGTTATGCACCTAGGGAAGAACAGCCCAAACTATGATTACACGATGCAAGGTTCCACATTAGGAACCACCAGCCAGGAAAAAGATTTAGGCTTCATTGTGGATGACATGTTAAAACCCTCCACCCAGTGTGCAGCGGTTGCCAAGAGAGCAAATAGAATGCTAGGTATCATAAGGAAAGAAATGGAAAATAAAACAAAGGATATTATAATGCCTCTGTATCATTCCATGGTGCGACCGCACCTTGAATATTGTGTGCAATTCTGGTCACCGTATCTTAAAAAGGATATAGCGTTATTAGAAAACGTTCTGAGAAAGCCACCAAAATGGTAAAGGGGATGGAAGGATACCCCTATGAAGAAAGGCTAAAAAGGTTAGGGCTCTTTAACCTGGAAAAGAGACGGTTGAGGGGAGATATGATAGAAGTCTATAAATTAATGAACGGAGTGGAATGGGTAAACGTAGAT
Source organism: Ichthyophis bannanicus (assembly GCA_033557465.1). Taxonomy (NCBI): domain Eukaryota; kingdom Metazoa; phylum Chordata; class Amphibia; order Gymnophiona; family Ichthyophiidae; genus Ichthyophis; species Ichthyophis bannanicus. The sequence goes on from CM066031.1 coordinate 1,371,599,241, forward strand.
CGATTGTTTGTCATCAAAATAAGAAAGACTAGGGGACATGCAATGAAGCTACAGGGTAAACTATTCAAGACAAATAAGAGAAAATATTTTTTCCCTCAACGTGTAATCAAACTCTGGAATTTGTTACCGGAGGATGTAGTAAAAGCTGTTAGTGTAGCTGGGTTTAAATAAGGTTTGGACAAGTTCCTGGAGGAAAGGTCCATAAACCATTATTAAAAAGGGACCCAGGATATCACTGCTTGATCCAGTACAAGCATTGTGGGACCTGTGTATTTTGGGGAAACTGCTAGGTACGTGTGACCTTGATTGGCCACTGTTGGAAACAGGATACTGGGCTTGATGGACTTTGTTCTGACCCAGAATGCCATATCTTATGTTCTTATGATAGGTTGCTTATGCTGCCCTTATTGGTTATAGTCTAGGCACTTCTTACTTAAATTAATATAATACTATCCAGGTGTAGTAGCTGAAGATCAGAGTGATGGGCAGAGTTTCTTTTGGATAAACTGAATGTTCAGTCCACTTGTTTGATAGGATGATGCTCTTCGTTTCCTAACGCTCACTGTTATATAATAAATGTAATTTTGTTTGAAAGAGTGGCTTGTCTATGACATTTTACTTACCAGGTAATATCCTATCCTTGAGTCCTGCTAGAGCTGTCCAAACAAGTGGGCTGGGTTCCCCTACCAGTAGATGTGGGGAGATAGCAGAAATTCCAAAGGCTTCTTATCATATCACAGTGCCATTATCAGCTTGAGCCACTAGGAGCAAAGCCAGTATTCGTACCAAAGCACATGGCAAGGAATCATCAATCTCACACAATCTTAGCGAACAGAACAACAATGGAACAGAACAGGAAGCATAACCATGTACATGATTAACTTCAATAACAAGGCTCGTCAGAGGGATATGAGCCCACAGGACCAACCACCAAGACCAAACAGGTTATAGGGGCGGGTTCTGGACTGATTTGCCAGGACTCAAGGAAAGGACATTATCTGATAAATAAAATGACACCTTCCATATCGTCCTGCTAGACCAGTCCAGACAAGTGGGATGTACCAAAGAAATGCCTCGACTGGGTGGGAAGACATGCCGGTTTTCAAGACCTCTAAGCCAAAGGCCGTGTCTGCCTGAGCATGGACATCCAAGTGTTAATGCATGACAAAGGTGGAAAGTGATGCCCATATTTCTGCCTGAGAAATGTCTGAAGAAGCTGCTGAGCTACGCTTCATCCATGAGGACGCTTATGCCCACGGGAAGTGGAATGTCTCTTGGATTGGGGAGGGGGGCGCTCCTCCTTGACTCTGCTCCCAGTTTTGCTTTGACTCCACCTCCTAGCCCCCACAGCCTATCCCTGCAGTTCTGCCCATGGGAGATTTCTGCCTGTAGGGATTCCATCTCCCACAGGTGGAAGAGAAGGGAATGGCTGCGATCGTAGCGGACTGATTCCTGTCTGCTCGTGGGAGTTCCTTATCGTCACTCCAGTCCAGTCCCTTACTTCTGGGTTGCGCAACCCTTCCAGCAGCTTGGAGGCTGAGCCCAACCTTTTTGGGGATGGAGCGGTATAAGTACCACTGGGACCACCCCCTAACCCCAGTATTGCTCAGCCTCCAAGCAGCTGGAGGGTTCCGTAAGCCTAGGGCTTACTGGAGTCCTGCCTTATCCTAATTAAGCTATTTTAATTTTAATTTTTTAATTTTAATTCTTAGAACTTTCTTTAAAAATTTTAATCTTAATTTTAGTACTGTTTTTGGGTCTTTCTGCCATACCCTGCCACCCAAGCATCTGGTAAGCATGGCTTCCAAGGCAAAGTGCCCGTCCTGTGGCACACGAAGGGGCACCCCCACAGAGACGGGAATCTGCAGGGCGTGCGCGGCAGCATCTACCTCGGTAGAGCAGGAAATCAGTCTAGCCATGGCCCAAGTACCTCCGGTGCCTGGGGAATCCCTAGAAGCAGAAGAGGGGGTTCAGTTGCCTCTGACTACTAGCACGGAGGTCCTCGCTCCCCCCGTAGCCCGGGACACGCTGGAGGGAGGGGTCGGAGAGCTCTTCTCCCCAGACTTCGTCCTGTTACTCCACCAAGCCTACTGCATGCGCAGGCAAGGGCTCGGCCCAGGCAATGCAGACCTGCCGGCAGAAGCCAGGTTAGCCAAACCTAGGAGAGCAAGTGGTCAGGATTCAGGTATACCCTACAAACGCTCCAGGCTAATGAGTGAGGAAATTCTCCCTACCCCTTCTCAGGACACCCCAGAGGAGGAGGGTTCCGAGAGGGACCTAGAGGAGGAAGACGAGGAGCTGGAAGAAGGGGAGATCCCGGAGGAAGACCATGCTCGCATTGTTAGAGTGTTTCGCCGAGAGGAGCTCCCGGCCTTAATCAATGAGTCCCTAAAAGCCCTCAACGTGACCTCTGATTCCCCAACAGAGGACGAGACCTTAGAGGATCCCCTGATTCAGGCCATCAGAAGGTCCCAGAAGGTTTTCCCTGTCCACAGAGTGGTACGTCAAATGATTCAAGAGGAATGGGATCAACCGGAATCAGGTCTGAGAGGGATACGAACCATGTCTCGCCTCTACCCTCTCCCGGAGTCGGATAAAGAACTGCTGAAGTCCCCCAGGGTGGATGCTGCGGTTTCAGCAGTCACCAAGAAGACCACTATCCCGGTGGAGGGAGCCACGGCCCTAAGAGATGCTCAAGACAGGAAGTTGGATACGCTCCTGAAACAGGCCTTTGACATCAGCGCTCTGGCCTTGCAGGCTTCCGTATCAGGAGCCTGGGTGGCTCGGGCCTGTTTAAGGTGGGCACAACAAATCCAGTCAACAGAGGGTTCAACGGACGAATCACAGGCCAACTCGGCTAAGGTGGAATCCGGAACAGCCTATTTGGCTGATAGTCAGTACGATCTCATCAGAAGCCTAGCCAAGAACATGGCCTCGGTGGTGGCGGCCAGGCGCTATCTGTGGCTACGGAATTGGGCAGCAGATGCGTCCTCCAAGGCGCGTCTGAGCCGACTTCCCTTCAAGGGGAAACTGTTGTGTGGCGAAGATTTAGAAAAGCTAGTCAAGGACCTGGGGGAGTCAAAGGGAGGCAGGCTCTCGGAAGACAGACAGAAACAGGGGCGCTCTCTACCCCCGCCACGTACCCAGCCTAGGGATCCACGGAGGTTTCGTCCAGCCAGATCAGCCCCCTTTTCCAGGACCCGTTTCCCCTCTAGGGGACAAGGTTTCAGAGGGTTTCGGGGAGCCGGCCGAGGCTTTGGATCAAACTCCTCCTCCTCCTTCTCAGGTCCCAGAAAACCATGAGATGTTGGGGGCCCAGGAGGGAAGGCACACGATAGGGGGCCGCCTGAGGCTCTTCCTTCCCGCCTGGTCCCGAGTCACGTCCGATCAGTGGGTCCTAGAAGTGATCAGAGAGGGCTATGCTCTCGAATTTGCAGAACAAATTCCCCCGGCCTTTGTCCGCTCTCCCTGCGGCTCTTCTACAAAGAGGGTGGCAGTGGAGTCAACCCTCGCACACCTAATAGCCCTCGGGGCGGTGGTCCCCGTTCCACCAAGCCAGCGCGGATCGGGTCGATACTCTATTTATTTTGTGGTACCAAAGAAGGAAGACTCCCTACGACCGATCCTGGACCTAAAACAGGTCAATCGCTGCCTCAGGGTACCCCACTTTCGAATGGAGACCCTACGTTCTGTCATAGCAGCCGTAAGGGAAGGGGAGTTCCTAACATCCCTCGACCTGACGGAAGCCTACCTGCATATCCCAATCAGGAAGTCCCATCAACAGTTTCTGAGATTCGCGGTACCAGGAGGTCACTTTCAATTCCAGGCCCTCCCATTCGGCCTAGCTACGGCCCCCAGAACATTCACCAAGGTAATGGTGGTGGTGGCAGCCTTCCTTCGGAAGGAGGGAATATTGGTTCACCCTTACTTGGACGATTGGCTAATACGGGCAAAGTCCGGAGAAGAAAGTCTCTCGACAACGGCCAGAGTAGTCCAGGTTTTAGAGGACTTGGGTTGGGTCATCAATCGTACAAAGAGCAGGCTGACTCCCTCCCAGGACCTCGAGTACCTCGAGGCAAGATTCGACACCAAAAGCGGCAGAGTCTTCTTGTCTCGGACAAGATCCAGGGATCTAAGGCTCCTGGTCTCACAGTTTCTATCCAGAAGAAGCCCCTCGGCGTGGCATTATCTTCAACTCCTGGGCACAATGGCGGCGGCAATAGAGGTAGTTCCATGGGCCAGGGCCCACATGCGTCCATTGCAGCGGTCACTGTTGCGTCGGTGGTCTCCCCAGAATCATCCTCTCTCTCGACAGTTACCGTGCGCTCCGCGCACCAAACAGGCTCTCTACTGGTGGAGAAACCCAAGGAACCTGGATCGCGGGATGCCTCTCGAACCCCCTCAGTGGCTGCTGTTGACGACGGATGCCAGCCTGTCCGGTTGGGGAGCACACTGCCAAGATCAGTTCGTCCAGGGTCAATGGACACCCTTGGAATCGCAATGGCCCATCAACAGACTGGAATTGAGGGCCGTCACCCTGGCGCTCAAAGCGCTCGAGTCTTTAGTACAAGGAAGAGCAATTCGCGTCCTCTCCGACAATGTCACCGCGGTAGCTTACATCAATCACCAGGGAGGCACCAGCAGTCCCGCTCTCGAGAAGGAAGCGGACGCCCTCTTACAGTGGGCGGAAATCCATCTGCAGGCACTATCAGCACAGCATGTGGCAGGAACGGACAACGTCACGGCCGATTTCCTCAGCAGGTACAAGATAGACCACGGAGAGTGGGAACTGGAACAGGAGACCTTCAACCAAGTAGTAGCTCGGTGGGGAGCGCCAGTCATGGACCTCATGGCCCGGTTCTCTTCAGCCAAGGTGGACAGATTCTTCAGTCGGCGGAGGGAAAGAATGTCCGAGGGCTTGGATGCCCTGTCACAAAAGTGGCCTTCGGAGGGGATTCTCTATGTATTCCCGCCTTGGGCTCTGATCGGAAAAGTGCTCCAGCGGGTAGAGTCTCACCAGGGTTTGGTAATCCTCATTGCTCCGGACTGGCCCCGCCGACCCTGGTATGCGGATCTAGTAAGGATGATCGCCGACCACCCGTGGCGCCTTCCTTGCAAAAGGGACCTTCTAAGTCAAGGCCCGGTTCTGATGCCACACGTGGATCGGTTCTCGCTTACGGCCTGGCTATTGAAAGGGCACGGCTCCTGAAACGAGGTTACTCAAGGGCGGTAGTCTCGACTATGTTACAGGCAAAGAAGCGTTCGACCTGTCTTTCCTATGTGAGAGTCTGGCGCATCTTCGAATCCTGGTGCGCGGAGCGCCGAAAGAAACCACTCTCGGTCTCTGTTCCGGAGGTCCTGGAATTCCTACAGGCAGGGTTTGAAAAGGGTCTGGCCCACAGTTCCGTAAGGGTCCAGCTGGCGGCCATCGCTTGCTACAGGGACAAGATCCGAGGCAAACCTCTAGGGACCCACGCGGACGTCGCAAGGTTCCTAAGGGCAGTTAGGCGGCTACGACCGCAACGAAGGTCGATCATCCCCCCTTGGGACCTTAACCTGGTACTGAATGCCTTGATCGGGAATCCCTTTGAGCCACTAAAGAATGCCTCCCTAAAGGATCTAACCTTGAAGACGGTCTTTCTGATCGCCATCTGTTCGGCCAGAAGAATCTCAGAACTACAGGCTCTGTCCTTGCAACCCCCCTTCCTGTCCTTCCTCAAGGACAAAGTGGTGCTGCGCACGGTTCCATCTTTCTTGCCCAAAGTCTCCTCTCCCTTCCACGTGAACCAGACAGTTACCCTCCCGGCCTTCGCCTCGGAGGGGCGGGAAGTTAGAGACGACAAATTTCGCCTCCTAGATATTCGACGAATCCTCAAGAGATACCTCTCCCGAACAGCGCCCTTCAGAAAATCCGAACGCCTGTTCATTCAGTTCGGGGGTCCGCACAAAGGGGAGGCGGCAGCCAAGGCCTCCATCTCTAGGTGGATCAGGGAAGCAATCGCCTCCGCCTATATCCTGAAGGGGAAACAAGTCCCCGTGGGCCTGCGGGCACACTCTACGAGGGCTCAGGCTACCTCCTGGGCGGAGTTCAGCCTAGTTCCCCCACTGGATATATGTAGGGCGGCTACTTGGACCTCCCTCCACACCTTCACCAAGCACTACAGATTGGACGTCCAGAGTGCAGCGGACGCTCGGTTTGGCCGGGCTGTTCTCCGTTCCGGTGTGCCGGACCCCACCCAGGGTTGAACTGCTCTGGTACATCCCAGAAGTAAGGGACTGGACTGGAGTGACGATAAGGAAATGGTAATTAGACCTTACCTGCTAATTGCTGTTCCTGAAGGAACGACAGTCCAGTCCCTGATCCCTCCCGGGTCCGGCCGAATTGAAGTTTGTGGTTTAGGCAGAGGGGCAGAATCACCGGAACGAACACAGTACAGGTGCGGCTAGCCCCGGCAAACCCCCTCCGCCCGGGGCATCCCTCTCATCCCCTCCTATACCATTCCATTAAAAAAAAAAAAAAAAAAAAAAAAAGGTTGAATTTAGTGATATACAATGTTTCTTGAATTATTTAGGTTGGATAGGTTGTTCCAAAATTTGGTTATGTCTGCTTTTTCATTCGAATACTGGAGTTAGGGGGTGGTCCCAGTGGTACTTATACCGCTCCATCCCCAAAAAGGTTGGGCTCAGCCTCCAAGCTGCTGGAAGGGTTGCGCAACCCAGAAGTAAGGAACTGGACTGTCGTTCCTTCAGGAACAGCAATTAGCAGGTAAGGTCTAATTACCATATTGGATCCCTGCAGACAGGAGGGGAAGGCTGCTGAAATCGCAGCAGGCAGACAGGAGGGGAAGGCTGCTGAAATCGCAGCAGGCAGACAGGAGGGAAAGGCTGCTGAAATCACAGCAGGCAGACAGGAGGAGTCTGCTGTGATCGTAACTGCTCTCTGAAAGCAAAATTTTGCCCACCCCACTCCAACGCCCCTACTTGCGCACAAGTGGAATGTGTACGCAAACCCTCCAGAACTGACCAGTTCTGCAACAAATATGCTGAGGCAATGGTCTCCTCCATCCAGCACCCCATTGTAGACTTTGCTGCCACATTCCCTTTGCATATGCTGACAAACAGCCTAAAGAAACAATCTGACTTGTGAAAAGAGTTAGTAACCTTCAAGTACTGGAGGAGCACTCTCTGGACATCTACCAGGTGAAGGTCCATGTCCTTCCCATAGCACTGCTCCTTCGAAAAGGAGGGCAGACAAACTACTTGATTCACATGGAAGGCTGATATAATCTTGGACAAAAAGGAAGGAACTGACCAAATACATACAGCCTCCTCTGAAAAGGATAAGTAAAGATTCCTGCATGATAATGCCTGTACCTCGGAAATACTTCTCACCGAGCAAATTGCTACCAGGAAAACAGTCTTCAGAGTCAGGTCCTTAAGGGATAGCTAGCTTCAAGGGCTTAAAAGGTTCAGACATCAAGGCCTGGAGCACCAGGTAGAGATCCCACGTGGGATGGCGAAAGTGCCAAACCACCTAGAGAAAATGGGTTACATCTGGGTGCAAGGCTATGGACTGCCCTGCCACCAGACCTCTGAAGCAAGATAAAGCTACAACCTGAACCCGCAGGAAGCTAAGGGAGAGGACTGTCCAAACCGTCCTGAAGAAAGGCAAGCAGAGATTGCAGATCTGCTGTATCATGTCTAATCTGATGTACACTGCACCAGTGCTCAAAAAGACTCCAGACATGCACATAGACAGACTGGTAGAACTTCTGCTTGCTTTGAGAAGCATGGAAACCACAGCAGGAGAATAGCTTATCTCCAGGAACAAGCAGGAATGCAGTCTTCACATATGGGTATCGTCGGCACCGACGGAGTCCGCTTGGGAACGCTCCCCAGCATCCTATAGGAAAGCTTTTGGGAACAACCCACTGCGGCCTGCACTGCTGCCTTCCCGCCTTTCCAACTCTCCCTCTTCAGTTTTTCGTTTTCCGTGAAGCCGACAGACAGCAACTCCTGTCACCGCAGAAAATTTTCTTTTTTGTGGTCGCCTCTGCCTTCCCATCAATGCCTACACCGGTACCACCGGTGTCGTCTTTATTTTCTTCTTTCTTCTAAAAAAAAAAAAAAAAAAACTTTTTCTTGAGGGTCTGTCCTCTCTTGGTGCTTCAGCGCCATTTTGGGCACTAGGCCCTGTTTTCTTTCAAAATGGAGAAACCAACTAGTAGTTTCAAAAAATGTTCAAACTGTGGCAGTACCATTTCTGCTACTGACATACTTCACTGGTGTCTCAAATGTTTGGGCCCAGACCATTCCCCATCAGTGTGTCTCCTCTGCAGAAAGATAAGATCATAAGAACATAAGAACATAAGATATGCCATACTGGGTCAGACCAAGGTCCATCAAGCCCAGTATTCTGTTTCCAACAGTGGCCAATCTAGGTCATACGTACCTAGCAGTTTCCCCAAGGAACACAGGTTCCACAATGCTTGTATTGGTTCAAGCATTGATATCCTGGGTCCCTTCTTAATAATGGTTTATGGACCTTTCCTCCAGGAACTTGTCCAAACCTTTTTTAAACCCAGCTACACTAACAGCCTTTACTACATCCTCCGGTAACAAATTCCAGAGTTTGATTACACGTTGAGTGAAAAAATATTTTCTTTTATTAGTCTTAAATAATTTACCCTGTAGCTTCATTGCATGTCCCCTAGTCTTTCTATATTCTGATAAGGTAAACAATCGATCTACGTTTACCCGTTCCACTCCGTTCATTAATTTATAGACTTCTATCATATCTCCCCTCAGCCGTCTCTTTTCCAGGTTAAAGAGCCCCAACCTTTTTAGCCTTTCTTCATAGGAGTAGCCTTCCATCCCCTTTACCATTTTGGTGGCTCTTCCCTGAACCTTTTCTAAAATTGCTATATCCTTTTTAAGATATGGCGACCAGAATTGCACACAATATTCAAGGTGCGGTCTCACCATGGAACGATATAGAGGCATTATAATATCTTTTGTTTTATTTTCCATTCCTTTCCTTATCATACCTAGCATTCTATTTGCTCTCTTGGCCGCCGCTGCACACTGGCTAACTAAGAGGGGCCTGCAGAATAGAGCTGCGAAACTCAGCACCTTTTTGTCTTGGTTGCAGTGTCCATTGCATCGACGTCATCCAGGGCTTCATCTTCCTCCCATGGATCTCAGGTAACCAAACCCAGGTCTTTATTTATTTAACATTTTTTATATACCGCACTATTCATCATCAGTGCGGTTTACATTGAACAACAACATACCTGTCAGTACATGACTGATCTAGGTTTACAGATAACAGGGAAAATCAACTGGGTGTGAACTGGGGAATAACTATCTAAATAATTATACATAATTATATATACATTGAATAGGTTACAACAAGATTTGATATTTGATAAGAATACAGTGTTTTCACATTTTGATCTTTTGTTCTGGGTTGTTGTTATGTGTAGTAGTTTTCTGAGTAATACGGGAGCCGGTTTTATTGTGTGTATGGTCTTCTTCGAAGACTGGTCGGTCCTCAAAGGGTAGATCTCCTTCTAAGCATAGAGATGCTTCTAGCATTGCCTCATGGAGAATACACCGGCCAAACAGCCCTGGCAGGAGGTCCTTGCCTCCAAAGCATTAACGGGGTCCCAAAATGTTCCCGAGGCGTCCACCTCCAGAGAGCTCTTGGTACCATGTTCTGGGTCGTGGCCCACTCCTCCGGTACCGACACCCAGACATAGGAAGGCTCCATGGATCAATGTATCCTAGCCATTGAGCGCAGCCTTGTGGCCTTGTCAGCAGCCTCTGTACCGCTAAAGCTGCTACAATCTGTTACGCAGCCATCGATACCAGTACTGGTACTAGATGTATCTGCATCTACCGTTGCGCCGCTCTCCATGCTATCACCCATGCCGGCTCTAGAATTGGTGTCCGGCATTGAAGCAATTCCAATGCTGACTTTGATTCAGGTTCAGAGAAGAGCCACCAAAATGGTAAAGGGGATGGAAGGATACTCCTATGAAGAAAGGCTAAAAAGGTTAGGGCTCTTTAACCTGGAAAAGAGACGGCTGAGGGGAGATATGATAGAAGTCTATAAATGAATGAACGGAGTGGAACGGGTAAACGTAGATCGATTGTTTACCTTATCAGAATATAGAAAGACTAGGGGACATGCAATGAAGCTACAGGGTAAACTATTTAAGACTAATAAAAGAAAATATTTTTTCACTCAACGTGTAATCAAACTCTGGAATTTGTTACCAGAGGATGTAGTAAAGGCTGTTACTGTAGCTGGGTTTAAAAAAGGTTTGGACAAGTTCCTGGAGGAAAGGTCCCATAAACCATTATTAAGAAGTGACCGAAGATATCAATGCTTGACCCAGTACAAGCATTGTGGAACTTGTGTCTCTTGGGGAAACTGCTAGGTACATATGACCTAGATTGGCCACTGTTGGAAACAGAATACTGGGCTTGATGGACCCTGGTCTGACCCAGTATGGCATATCTTATGTTAGTTCTTATGATTGGTACCATCGACAGGCAGTACGACAGCACCCGGCCCATCGACACTTCAAGTCTTCCGATTCTGATGACTCTATCGGTACCGGAGCGGTGGTTCTGGAGGATCCCTCTCCTTTGCCACAACGTCGGATGTCTCCTCCGGAGGACATGTCTTTTCAAGACTTTATACGGGATGTGGTTAGGGGCCTCTCTATCACCGTAACCCCCGAGAAGGAACCGCGAGCTGAAGAATTTGAAATTCTTCAGTATCCATCAGCCCCCAAGGAGGCCGCAACCCTTCCCATACACCGGATTTTGCATGATCTCATGCTTAGAATGTGGGAAACACCCTTAATGGTGTCTCCACTTTCTCGAAGGATCGATACAATGTACCAGGTACCGCAGTGTCCTGGGTTCCAAAAAACAGTTACCACATCGTTCCATGGTTGTGGAATCGGCAATGCGCCGGATCAGAAGTACCAAGACACATTCCTCTAATCCTCCGGGCCGTGAGGCGAGGACTCTAGATGCCTTTGGTCGTCAATGTTTTCAGGCCTCTATGCTATCGGCCAGAATAAGTTCTTACATACTCTACATGGGTATGTTTCTTCGAGAGGTTACTAAGGATTTGAAACTCATGGCTCCTCTTCTCCCCGATGACGAGGGTCGATTTCTTTACTTTTGTTAAGCATGCCCAAAATGTTTCTAAGTTCATGAAGAGGGCCACCTTTGATGGTTTCAAATGCATTAGCAGGACCTCTGCTATTTCTATCGGTGCACATTGGATTGCTTGGTTACAAGCATCTGATGTAGAGCAGTGGATGCAAGATAAGCTGGGGAATATTCCTTGCACAGGAGAAAACCTCTTTGGCAAAGACTGGCAGGATAAAGCGTCTCAACCTGAGTCTGAGAACACTACCTTAAATAGACTATCCAGGACTATTGCCAACCTAGCTAAGAAAAAGACCGTTAAGAAACCCTTTTTCAACAAAATTTCTATCCTCCTTACACCCAAACTGTCCACTGCCCAATCCATGCTCCCCAAAAGGGGCAGGAGCAGCCAAAACAACAAAGAAAGGCTCAAGTCCCCAGAGCTCAACCAGCTCAGGAGACACAGCCTCCACAAGGTCTTTGACTCCTTCCTAGAGAACCTAGTCATCCTTCCTCTAAAAATACCAGAGCGCCTCAACATTCCAGGCAGACAGTGTTACTTTGCCGAGAGGAGGAAGCAGATAACATCAGAGCATTGGACTCTTTCCATAGTGAAAGAGTGGTACAAACTCCACTTCCACAGTATGCCCCCTCTCTCTACTCCAAGAGAGTTCAGTTCTCGGCCCCCCTCTCACCACTCTCTTGTGTCAAGAGGTCACCTCACTCCTTGCTCAGGGAGCGATAGAGGAGAGGTACTTCTTTCTCAACAAGGCCTGGGCTTCCCCCCCCCCCTACTTCCTTATACCAAAAAAAAACAGGTGGGTACAGGCCCATACTGGACCTCAGGGAGTTAAACAAGTATCTCTTCTGAGAAAAATTCAAAATGATCTCTCTCGGAACACTTCTCCCCAGGATTGCCTATGCTCTCTAGACCTAAAAGATGCCTATACACATGTCCTTATTCATGCAGAGCACAAGAGGTTTCTTTGATTCCTCTTTCAGGGAAGACATTGCCAGTACAGAGTTCTACCTTTTGGCCTGGCTTCCGCCCCAAGAGTCTTCACAAAATGCATGGCAGTAGTAGTAGCATTTCTAAGGACTCTAGTGATATTCGTCATCCCCTACTTAAACGACTGGCTGATCCAAGCACCAACAGCTCCAGAAGCCAGATCCGCTCTTTCCTGCACGATGCAAATCCTGCATATTTGGGATTGGTCATAAATCTCCCAAAATCCCATCTCACCCCTTCTCAGTCTCTAGAGTTCATAGGGGCTCTTCTAGACACACGGCAGTCAAGGGCTTTCCTGCCACAACTCCGCTGCTCTCGAATAATTCAACTGGCTTCTCAAGCAGCTATGAAAACTTTCCTGACTGCTCGAGAAATGATTCAGTTGTTGGGGCATATGGCGGCCACTGTACATGTGGTCCCTTATGCTCGCCTACTGTGACGATGAGAGCGGCCAAGAACAGATGGAGATAGAAGAAAACCATGTTTCTGCCTTTAAAACAAGTGACAGACAAGCTGTGCACAGAGCAGGAAAGAAAAAAATCCTGTCTCTGCTGAGGCTAAGCCACGCCCAGACTCTGAAGTGGGGGCAGGCTTAGATACTGATTGGAAATGCCTGTGTGAAGGCAAGGGTGTGGCAGGGAAGAAATTGTTTTTAAAACCTCACTCTGACCAGAGAGGAAGGAAGGGAGAGTCACTTCCACAGGAGAAGGAGAGATCCTGTAGCAAGGGGATTCCAGTGGGAAGAGATATCCCAGAGCCCTGGCAGATCCTGGAGTGGAAGAAGGATTCCAGGAAGGCTTTCAGGAGAGATCTCATGAGAGAAGGAGTGGAGAAAGGCACAAGAAGTCTGACTTCCAGAAGCTGAAAGAGGTCAGTAGAAAAGGAAGCAGTGGGTGTCTGAGAAATGCTCCTAGAAGTGAAGCCAACAGACATATAGCTGAACAGCTTACAGATGAACAGGAACAGTTTGCAACAGCTAGTGTACAAGAGCCAGACCTGAGCCCTACAACTGCCAGAAGGTGAGTGGAGACGCTTGAGAGTGGAAAAAGCCAAACCCCAGCAGTGAGCAGAGCAGCTGAGCTAAAAACACTAGAAACATTAGCACAAGTGTTCCCTGAGAGAGAGGCTTATTCTCACAAAGTAATTGTGCCCAACCAGAAAGATTTGCTGTGGAGCCAGTTTCAAAAGTTCCTACAAGACAGAGAAGCTGAGGAAGCTTTTAAGACTGTAGAAGGCAATGAGCATTCTTTAGCCCAGGAGGAAATGCAGGTCAATTCTTATGTGCCAGAGTCTGACCTAGGAATCTCTCCAATGGATTGCTCATTCTGTTTAAAAGAAGACTGAGCCTTACTAAGCAGAGCTGAGAAAGAGTGTGAAACTGTATTGTGCATAACTCTGTAACTGCTAATAGTCTTCCAAAGCCAAGGATGTGTTTTACCAAGTGAGAATTTTCTTCTAAAGCAAAGAAGCTGTGTGTTACCAGAAGTTTGTTTGAACTGGGAAAACCACAGTTGTGCAAAAGCTGTGTGTTATCAGAAGTTTGTTTAAAAGGGAAAACAGTTGTGCCAAGAAGAAAGTTTACCTTTTGTTTGAAAGAGATACAAGAAGCTGTGCTGAGTACTCTTTTGTTTAAGGAAAAACAACTGCTAAGGTTAGCAGGACTTTTGGTTTCCGTTTACCTCAGTTGCCAGTTATCTTCTGTTATCCTTTGTGTTGGAGAAGTATCCTAACGCCTTGTGTTTGAATTTTAATACCTTGGAAATCCCCATAGAAAAATAAATATTCTTGTATGCCTTACCAACAGTCTCACACTACATTTTGTCCTTGCTCAAGAAAATCCTAACTACAAGTCCCAGAATTCCACTGGGGACAGTCAGAAAAGCTTTATTTAAGGACATTACAAGGCAGCCCTAAGCCTGTAAGCCCTCGTGCCCAGGCTAGGGTCCCATACTACACATGCGTCAGGTCGTCTGGGGACACCCTAGCCTCTCAGTGGACACAGGCATCAGGTCATATGGGGGACAAAATCAGAAACTCTGCATGCCTCATTTCGTCCCTTCAGTGGTGGCAAACACTAGAAAACTTTCTCATAGGGTCACCTTTTCAGCAGCCACTGCACCAAGCTGCATTGACAACGGATGCATCCAGGTCAGGTTGGGGGGCTCATATGGAAAATCTCTCCACTCAAGGTCTCTGGACCCAGCAGGAGACTTGTCTTCACATAAATCTACTAGAACTCAGCCATTTTCTACGCTGTTCTAGTATTTCAGGACCATCTGTGCTACAAGACAGTTCTTTTCCAGAGAGATAATCAGGTAGCCATGTTCTATGTGAACAAGCAGGGTGGAACAGGCTCTCAGGTGTTGTGCAATGAAGATCTACACCTCTGGTCCTTCGCAAGAGGCCTTCAGATTCACCTACTAGCGGTGTATCTCCCAGGCACACAGAATCTTCTGGCAGGCAAACTCAGTCTAGTGCTGCTGCCACACAAGTGGTCTCTTCATTCAGAACAGATTGCTTGAATCTTTCAAATCTGGGGAACCCCAGATATAGACCTCTTTGCAAGTCCTCAGAATGCTAGACTTCCCCGATTCTGTTCCAGAATTCCGGCTCTGAACAGTCAGGCAATGGATGCTTTCCACCTCCACTGGGTCAGGACTTTCTACATGCCTATCCACCCATTCCCCTAATTCCCAAGACTCTGTTCAAACTTCAGAGAAACAGGGGCCATATGATCCTCATAGCCCCATGCTGGCCATGACACTCGTGGTATCCACTGCTTCTACGTCTCTCTCAAGCCAGGCCTCTGTAGTTGGGATATGCTCCAGATCTTCTATCCCAGGAGAACGGGGTATTTTTGCACCTGAATCCTCAGTCTTTACACCTGATGGCATGGCTGCTGAGAGCTTAGAATTCCAGGATGTCAACCTCTCTCAGCAGGTTAAAGATATCCTTTTGGCCTCAAGGAAACCTTCCACAAGGCGTGCCTATCTGGTGTTCAAAGAAGGAACTTAATCCTTTTTCAGTTCTAGTAGAGGCGTTACTGGAGTATCTCCTCCACCTTTCATTTTCTGGACTTAAGACTAATTCAGTAAGAGCCCACCTTAGTGCCATTGTGGCTTTCCACAAGCCCTTTGATGGACAACATGTCTCCTCTCAGCCGCCTGTAGAGCGATTTATGAGGAGTCTACTCTTAACTAAGCCTCCCATTAAGCCACCACCTGTGGAATGGGATTTAAATCTTGTCCTCGGACAGCTCATGAAACCACCCTTCGAGCCCTTAGCCACTACATCCCTGAAGATTTTTTCTTGGAAAGTATTCTTCCTAATTGCCCTCACTTCTGCAAGATGCATCACTGAGCTGCAGGCTTTAGTGGCTGATCCTCCCTACACAAGGTTCCACCATGATAAAGTAGTCCTTAGGACTCATCCTCACTTTATGCCAAAGGTGGTTTCACCTTTTTATTTGAATCAGTCTGTTTATCTTCCTGTCTTCTTTCCTAGGCCTCATACCTCTAGCGCAGAAAGAAATCTTCACACTCTAGATTGTAAAAGAGATTTAGCCTTTTTAACTTCAGAGATCTAGGCAGCATAGAAGGGCTTCACAGCTTTTTGTTGCGTTTGATTCCAGTCACCTGGGTTCACCATTTTCAAAGAGAACACTCTCCAGGTGGATTGCAGACTGCATATCCTTTACCTTTGAGAGTAAGGGACTTTCTCTCTAAGGTCATGTCACAGCTCATAATGTTAGAGCAATGGCTGCCTCTATGGCCAACCTTCGCTCGGTATCAATTGACAACATCTGCAAAGCAGCCACTTGGTCCTCAGTCCACATGTTTGCAGCCCATTACTGCTTCGACAAGGACTCCCATCAGGATGCCTCATTTGGCCAGGCTGTTCTCTAGCATCTCTTTCAAACTTAGAACAACTCCTACCCCCCCCCCCCCCAATCCCGGGTTTCGATACCAGAGATCCTTGGGAGGAAGTATGACCCACCTCGGCCTTGGTTTAGCTGCTCTCTGGGGTCATCTCCCTGGCATCTCTAAGCTTGGGAGTCCCCATATGTGAAGACTACATTCCTGTTTGTTCCTGGAGATAGCAAAGTTACTCACCTGTAACAGGTGATCTCTGGGAACAGCAGGAATTGAGTCTTCACAACTCACGCATCTCACCTAGGAGTTGTATCTCTATCTGTCTCTTTCTTTCCTTCTCTCCTTTTATCTCAGCTACAAACACTGTTCCCTCTAAGCTGTGCGCGTGTGCGCGCGCACACACCTCGCCGAGCAAGCGCACGTACTTTACAACAGAGCGCACAAAAATTACGGCTCTGATTCTGAAAGAAAACAACACAGATGTCTTAAAATTTAAAAGTTATGATTGTAATTACTAGAAATTTCCTGCTTCATTTAGTAATCGTCTATTTTCATTTAATTTGATTAAAATCAATGTGGTGTACATACTGTATTTTGACGTGTAGTCAAATTTGAAAGTATATAACTCCGAGTGTCGTTATGTGGCGCACAAAAATTTAACCTTCCTTCAAAAGCCGCACACAGCTGATATTTTATGCGCACACAGCCTACAGAAAATTAGAGGGAACATTGGCTACAAACCCAACTGAAGAGGGAGAGTTGGAAAGGCGGGAAGACAGCAGCGCAGGCGCAGTGGGATGCTCCCAAAAGCTTTCCTATAGTACGCTGGGGAGCATTCCTGCGCGGGCTCCATTGGTGCCGACGATACCTACATGTGAAGACTCAATTCCTGCTGTTCCTGGAGATCACCTGTTACAGGTGAGTAACTACGCTTTACGTGCTAAGCAATGCCTCTCAAGAGGCAAGCCTTAAGCGAGAAGGGAATCAGATTATCTAGGAGGGCCAGCCACAGACACAACAGGTCCCGAGCTGAGGGCAGACACAGTGGTTCCTGCAGAAGACACTTCAGGCCCCTGTGTCCTTTCCAGTGGCACCAGAACTATCCAGCCCTGATGTCACTCTGTGTCAAAGCAGATGCCTCACAAATGGCTATGGGGGAAATGCAGAAGACCAAACAAGCAGGTGCAAGAAAGAGACTGGCGGTAATCCAATTCAGGTAAAAACCCTTTTTAATAGTCCCTACGTGTTTCGGCTGGGAAGCCTTCTTCAGGGGGTCTTTAGAGGAAACACCTTTTTTTTTGTCTCGTAGTACACAAATATGATCACGTTAGCCGCAGGCTTCACTGTTTGCTGCTTTGAAATGGGGGAAATGCATACAGCAGGCAGTGCTGTGGCCAAGACCTCACTAGAGTATTGACTTCCTTGGAGCCTACTTCCCTGCGACTAAAGAACCGTTGCCTTGGCATTGTCCTGGATTGCTATGAAGTTCATCCTGGGGGACAGCCCCAGAGGTGTAGAATCCACTGAAATACCTCCTGACTCAACTCCCACTCCCCAGAATTGAGGAAGTGGAAGCTGAAGAAGTCCGCTTCTGTGTTGTCTGTGCCAGCGATGCGCCTCGTCGATAGAGCGATGATGTTTCTCTCCGCCCAGGTGAACAGGAGAGCCATCTCCAGGGCCACTCTGGCATTCTTGGTGCCTCCTTGCCGATTGACATACGCCACTGCCGTGGCATTATCCATGTACACCTGGGCTGCACTGTTCCTGACCTGGGTCCGAAATTGCAACAGCGACAGCTGAATGGTCTTCACCTTGAGATGGTTGGGTCATCTCCTCCCAGGGCTCCAATAGCTCTGAGCCATTTGATTCTTGTAATAGGCCCCCCAGCCAAACAGGAAGACTTTCCCCAGTCAAGTGTCAAAACACACTTCCAGGTATTCCAATGACTGAGACTGCTTCAAGTGACTCTTTTCTCAGTTGATTACTCAGTAGAGACTCTCCAGGAAATGCACCACATGGGTTGAAACCCAAGACACTTCAGAGCAAGACTGGGTTCAGATGAGCCAATTGGCCAGATATAGGTAAACACAGGTTCCTTAGTGCTGCAGCACAGCAGCCACCGCCAACATGAGTTTTGAGAATATCCTTGGAGTGTTGAAGAGGCCGAAGGGAAGGGTGGCAAACTGAAAATGAAAGCCAAGCAGGGTGAAATGCAAGAAACACTGCCAACCAGGATGTGGAAATAAGCTTTGGCTGAATCCAGAGAAGCCAGGAATTCCACTATGTGTACTACTTTGATCACAAACTGCAGAATCCTCCATACAGAAATAGAGTACACAGATGAGTGTTGACCCCTTTGAGGTCGAGAATCAGATGAAAAGATCTGCCCTTTTTGAGCACTACAAAGTAAATGGAGTATCTGCCCTGGGCCAACTCTGCAGGGGGCACCAGCACTATCGCTCACAAACTGAGCAGTTTGTCCAACATGACTACTCTTTGTTGTGATGTGCTGTCTCGCCTCCAGGGCATAGCCGTGTTGAATGGTGTCCAGCATCCAGTGATCCTTGGTGACTCGGGCCCACTCCTGGCAAAAGAGGCATTCTCTGGGAACAAGCAGGTTGTCAGCCCTCACATATGGGTGACGTCAGCACTGATGGAACCCTCGCGGAAGCATCCCCCCAGCTTTCAAAGAAAGCCTTTGGGAGATGCCACCACGCATGCGTGGTCCCTTCCCACCCAAGGGTGCCATCTTGCTCAGTCTCCTTTTTTCCGCGGAGCCCTTCAGACATCTGTCTGGCTTGTTCCCGGAAAAAGTTGATTTTTCTCTCCGAGTTTTATACTCGCCTCCAGTATTGCACCAGTACTCTTCCCACCTACCTGCCTCGGCGTCGAGTTCAGTTTGTTTTTGTAGTTTTTTCATTCTTGTCTTTTCCTGGCATCTTCATGCCTTATTTTCTCCCACTGGCAGCTCAGAGAGTCTTCGACCTCACAGGTGTTGTGATAAGGAAGCTTATCATAGCTCAGGAAGGAGCTATAGAAAAGGTGAAGTGACTCTGAACAAGCAACCTGTCAGTTCTGGTAGAAATAAGAAAACAGAATTTTCCCATAAAAGACTACCAGTCCCAGAATGCACCAGGTTTCCAACAGCCATTAGAGGAGCTGAAGTGGGGAAACGTGTGTTCAATCAGGAGGGCTATGAGGTAATCCCTAAGCACTCATCTCAAAGGGCAGGGCCTGATTCAGCACAGCTGCGCTGTATTAGGGGGGAGCACTCATCTAGGCAGAATAAAGGTAGAGTTTATTCTACAGAGAATTATCCTCATTATCCAGAGAATCAGCTTGAGCTTGATCATCTTCATCAGGAGGATCATCAGGAGCAGAAGCCAAACCGGACGGACAGAGAGGGAAAGAAACCCTTTGGAAGAAAGAGGAGAAAAGCCTTTGAGAGGTCTAGAAGAGTCCAGAGCAGTACGTATACTGGGAGGCATTCCAAGGGCCAGCATACACCATTGGACTGGGGAAAGCCAGAGGAATGGTGCTGCAGAGCTAGGAATCTCCAGACGGTACCTGTGAGAGAGACGGCTGCACGTGGAAGGGACCCTAAGACCCGTGCCAGAAGGTATGTGAAGAGAGATCCAGTGTCCAGGGATCTGGATTGGAAGGCTGGACATAAGAACTGGACTACATACTGGCCAGGCTATATAGAGAGGCTTTAGACAAGGAAGATCTTGTCTTACTAATCTGTTATGTTTTTTTGAAGGAGTGAATAAACAGGTGGACAAAGGTGAGTCGGTTGATATTGTGTATCTGGACTTTCAGAAAGCCTTTGACAAGGTCCCTCATGAGAGACTTTTGGCAAAACTAAAGAGTCATGGGATAGGAGGCAGTGTACTACTGTGGATCAGGAACTGGTTAAAAGATAGAAAGCAGAGGGTAGGGCTAAATGGCCAATTTTCCCAATGGAGAAAGGTGAATAGTGGTGTACCCCAGGGATCTGTGCTGGGTCCGCTGCTTTTTGACATATTCATAAATGACCTGGAAAGTGGAATAACAAGTGAGGTTATCAAATTTGCAGATGACACAAAACTATTTAAAGTTGTTAAAACCCAGGAGGATTGTGGAAAATTGCAAGAGGATCTTGATAAATTGGAAGACTGGGCATCAAAATGGCAGATGAAATTTAATGTGGAGAAGTGCAAGGTTATGCACCTAGGGAAGAACAACCCAAACTATGGTTACACGATGCAAGGTTCCACATTAGGAACCACCACCCAGCAAAAAGATTTAGGCGTCATTGTGGATACCTTGTTAAAACCCTCGGCCCAGTGTGCAGCGGCGGCCAAGAGAGCAAATAGAATGCTAGGTATGATAAGGAAAGGAATGGAAAATAAAACAAAAGATATTATAATGCCTCTATATCGTTCCATGGTGAGACCGCACCTTGAATATTGTGTGCAATTCTGGTCGCCGTATCTTAAAAAGGATATAGCGATTTTAGAAAAGGTTCAGAGAAGAGCCACCAAAATGGTAAAGGGGATGGAAGGCTACTCCTATGAAGAAAGGCTAAAAAGGTTGGGGCTCTTTAGCCTGGAGAAGAGACGGCTGAGGGGAGATATGATAGAAGTCTATAAATTAATGAACGGAGTGGAACGGGTAAACGTAGATCGATTGTTTACCTTATCAGAATATGGAAAGACTAGGGGACATGCAATGAAGCTACAGGGTAAACTATTTAAGACTAATAAAAGAAAATATTTTTTCAGTCAACGTGTAATCAAACTCTGGAATTTGTTGCCGGAGGATGTAGTAAAGGCTGTTAGTGTAGCTGGGTTTAAAAAAGGTTTGGACAAGTTCCTGGAGGAAAGGTCCATAAACCATTATTAAGAAGGGACCCAGGATATCAATGCTTGAACCAGTACAAGCATTGTGGAACCTGTGTCCCTTGGGGAAACTGCTAGGTACGTATGACCTAGATTGGCCACTGTTGGAAACAGAATGCTGGGCTTGATGGACCTTGGTCTGACCCAGTATGGCATATCTTATGATCTTATGTTCTTAGAGAGGAACTCTAACAGCAATGGAAGCTCAGGTATGAACACTGATCTATGCCCTAGCTATAACCTTGAAAGACAGCAGGGAAACAAGTATTCTCCTGAAAGTGCTCCATTGAGAGATTCATCTGTGCCAATCCATGATATTGAACCCATGCTTGTTGAAGAAGGGGGAATGATTGCAGATGAAGAATGTGTTTATATGGACTGCTCTCTGTCCAAACTCCTTTGGTGATTTTCTGTTATAAAGTACAGCAACCATCACAAAGAAATACAAACTTTTCTTTAATCTACTCAGAAAAGCTCCTGTGTAGGATTTCTGGCCACGCTGTAGAAAGCAAGCCAGCTAAGGGGTTTCAGCTGGATAACTGCTAGCAATTGAGCCTTACCTAATTGCTTGTGAGCTAGGAGAGAATCACTTCTGAATCTATGTGGGAAGATATAAGAAGTTAACCTGAAAAGAACAGTTTTTTTCTTTCTTTGTAGCTTTTGGTTTGTTGTTTGATACATGCTAAGTAAATATTAGCTAAAGCCTACAGAAAAGACCAGTTTGTTGCCAACCAGGTCTTTATTCTTTTGCTTTGATTGCCTGATAAGTTAAAATGAATGTTTTCCTGATTTTGATTTTGTTTTTCCAAGTTTAACACTGAAAGCAAGTAACCTGATTTATGTGCTACCAAGCATATCTGTGTTGGGAGAAATAACCCCATCAATAAATATCTTATTGGCTTTACCCAAAAGCACAACTAATTATTGTGAGCAGCTGTGTCTGGTGTGAATGAACTGCATTGCCCACAATCCCTTGCAAATCATATAGATATATGCACTTGCCAAGACTGTGAAGATTCTCACCCAGGCAGCCGTCTGACAGTGTACTTTTTTCACCTGTGGCTACCAGTGGCTTTAAGAAGTGTGATCGGTGCTCTAAAATTATGTATTTGACCGACACATACGACTGCTGTCTCCGCTGCCTTGGGCCAGACCACGACCCATCAGCTTGCAGTCTCTGCAAGAGGATGTCCAATAAAGCCCTTGAACCGCCAGAAGCAGCACGATACGTTTTTCCCCCGAGTCCCCAGTGCCTCCAAAGGCCAGGGCCTGGTCTGAGGCCCCGACATCTCGGGCAGAACCTTCCAAACCCGAGCCTCGTCGTGGGTCCTCAGAAAGGGGGTCTCCCTCGAGGGAACCCAGCAAGAAGAACAAACCCTCGAAGGCGGCGTCCTTGGACAGTTCCAAACGGTCAGGTGCTCCCGGGACCTGGTCCAACAATCCGAGATATTCATCCGAGGTGTCGGAGAAGGAGCAGCCTGCGAAGGTCCCCTGGAAGGATCTGACTAAGGACCGGCCTCTGTCCCTAGACACTGTCCTCATCGAGGATTCCCCTTCGGGGGAGCCAGTGTCGGGCCCCTCAGTGCCTGCGCCGAATGCTGCAGAGCCTTCTGGTCTGGAGGTCAGAATGATGGCCCTGGAGCAGTTTGTCTGCCTTCATGGACCAGCAGCAGGCACTGTTGGCCGGCACGACTGGTTCATCTGCCCCAACCACCAGGCCATTGACGTCCAAGACGTCCCTGGAGGCTGAGACGATCCTCGGCTGAGATCGCAATCTGAGTCCCACTCGACAGGACCGCGGTCATCCCCGGCAAGTTGGCCTGGCACTGGCTGCAGGGTATCAGGGGCCCCGAGGCCTTGGAGCAGCCCTCCGAGTCCTCGACGGACTACTCCGAGTGGGAGATGGAGGATGAGGAGTCCCCCGTTACCACTGCGACGTCCCATCTGACTTGCCCATCTCAGAGCCTTGACGGTGGTCCCCGCCCGAGGATATAGGCTTCCTTGATTTTGTCAAGGACATGTCTAAGGCCCTGGTGTTCCAGACCAAGTTTGAGGAGGACTCAGGTGGATGAGTTGGAAATCCTCCAGTACAAGGCTCCTCCACGTGAATCGCTCACGGTGCCTATCCCTCCTATCCTGGAATGGCTGATGCTTCGGTGCTGGTGGTGAGCAAACAGCTCACTTGATGTATCGAGTCTGCCGGAGCCCGGGCTTCCAAAAGTCACAGCTGCTACATAACTCCATGGTGGTGGAGTCAGCCATGCATTGACTGAAAAGCCAGAAGGCGCACTCCTCGGTGCTCCCCCCCGGCACAGAGGCCTGAACCCTGGACACCTTCGGTAGAAAGTGCTACCAAGTTTCAATGCTCAGCGGCCACATTCAGGCCTACCAGCTGTACATGGGCATGTAACTGGGGGACTTGGCGAAGGAACTCGCCAGGTTATCAGCTGATCTCTCCAAGGAACCTTTGTAGCGGTTCAAGAACCTGGCCAAGGCAGTCCGTGAATGCTCCAAATTCATGACTGCTTCGAGTTGGCGGCTTGAGTATTGGTGGCAGGCATCGGTGCACACTGCCAAGCTTGGTTAGTCATCCAACCTCGAGCAGTGGGTTCAGGACAAATTGGTCGATGTCCCCTGCCAAGGAGAGAACCTCTTTGGCAAACCCATGACTGACAAGGCTTCCGAGCTGGAGACCGAGTTCATGATGAGGATCAGGCTCTCCAAAAAGACCACTGCCCCTCCCCGACAGAAGGGCTCGTGTAAAAAGTCCTTTTACCCAAGGAAGGGGGCAGCTTACTGAAACTACCCACCTTATCAGGCCTCCCCAACTCCCCAACAGGGTCAACAGGCCAAGGGATATGGGCATGCCCCGCGTAAGTAGAAGGCTCCAAAACTCCAGGCACCGGTTCCAGCCCAGCCAGGGGGGAGTTTTTGACTCCTTGAACATAGCCTATCTACCCCAAGGAGATCAGCAGCCCACAGGGGGACATCTGGCCCTTTGTGCCCAGATGTGAGTGTCCATCACCACCGATTCCTGGGCACTTCGGGTAGTCAGGGGGAGGGTTACCTCCTCCACCTGACTCAAACACTTCCCCCTTATTTCCAAGAGAGCCCCTCAGGTCTCCCCTCCACCAGGACCTTCTTCTAAAGAAGTTGGCAGGTCTTCTCGAGGACAAAGCAGTGGAACCGGTGCCCCACCATCTCAAGGGCAAGGGGTTCTACTCCAAGTACTTCCTCGTCCCAAAAAGGACAGGGGGCCTAAGACCCATCCTCGACCTGTGCAACCTCAACAAATTCCTGGTGAGGGAGAAGTTCAAGATGCTTTCCCTTAGAACATTGCTGCCGTACCTCCAGCAGGGAATGGCTATGCTCCTTAGACCTCAAGGATGCTTATACCCACATCCTCATCCACCCCAACCACAGGCATTACCTGTGATTCGAAGTGGGGGGTAGGTGTTTTCAGTACATGGTACTCCCCTTCGGCCTAGCCTCCGCCCCAAGAGTTTTCACAAAATGCCTATTAGTCATGACCGCCTTCCTCCAATCCTAGGGGGGTCTTCATCTTTCCCTACCTGGACGGCTGGCTCATAAAGGGAGGCACAGCCTCCGAGCTGCAGCAGGCCACCGCATGCACCATCCAGGTTCTGCAACACTTGGGGTTTGTCATAAACTAGCCCAAGTCTCACCTCTTCCCGACAGTGTCTGAAGTTCACTGGGGCAAAGATCAACACTTTCGAGTCGAAGGCTTTCATGCCCAGGGACCAAGCCAATCTCTCAGGACTCTGGCTCGGGACATACAGTACCGTCCCTCGATGCCCACTTGGCTTCTCCTGCGCCTCCTCGGGCACATGGCCTCCACGGTCCACATTACCCCCAACGCTCGTCTCCACATGAGGGTGGCGCAATGGTGTGTCTGGGACCAGTTTTCTAAGGCCACGGGCCACCTCCGAGATAGAGTTTCTGTGACCCGCCCATTGACAGATTCTCTGGTCTGATGACAGTCTCCCCAGCATCTTGAGGTGGGCATGCCTTTTCAGGCCCCAAGCCCCTCAAGGGTCTTCACCATGGACGCCTCCTTGCTCGGCTGGGGAGCCCACTGCGGAGATCTCTGTACTCAGGGCAATTGGTCACCAGACAAGAGCGCCCAGCAGATCAACCTCCTAGAGCTCCGAGCCATACACCTAGCCCTGAGGGTCTTCTATCACTACCTGTGTCACCAGCCAGTGCTAGTCCAGGCGAACAATCAGGTGGCAATGTACTACGTGAACAAGCAGGGGGGCATGGGGTCTGGTACCCTTTGTCAGGAGGCACTGGTCCTCTGCTCGTACGTAATCCAACAGGGTATCCTCCTGCGGACAGTGTACCTGCCAGGCCAGGACAACCTGCTGGCCGAGAAGGCTCACCAGAGTTCTCCAGCTGCATGAGTGGCAGCGGGACCCCAGGGTAGCCAGTCGGCTTTTCCGGTTCTGGGGGAAACCTGTGATGGACCTGTTCGCCAGCCTGAACAACTTTCAGTTGGCCAGCTTCTGCTCCCGGCAGGCCCACCCTTCAAGGGTGGCAGCGGATGCGTTCTTGGTCTCATGGTCGGAAGGCCTCATGTACACCTTCCCTCCTATGCCGCTGATTGCCAAGACCTTGTTCAGGACCTTCCGCGACAGGTCCTCGCTCATCCTGATAGCTCCTCAGTGGCACAGGCAACCGTGGTTCCCGCTGCTTCTACAGTTCAGTGGAGACCCCCATCCCCTTGGGGACCGCCCCATGACTCCTATCTCAGGAAGGCGGCTCTCTCCTGCACCCCAACCTGGGGTCTCTGTCGCTGACAGCGGGACTGCTGAGAGGGTGCCTCTGGCCCCTTTCAACCTTCCAGTTGAGGTGGAAGACATTCTGCTGGCCTCTCGCAATGCCTGTACTAGGAAGGCTTACTCCCTCAAATGGCGCAGGTTCTGTTTGGTGCACCAAACACGGGGCTGACCCTTTCTCCTGCCTGGTGGCTCTAGTGTTACAGTACCTTCTCCACCTCTGTTTGGGTTCAAATCTAACTCCGTCCGAGTGCACCTTAGTGCCCTGGTGGCGCATCACTGTCTGGTGAATGGCAAGCCCCTCTCGGTTCAACCCTTAGTGACCCGTTTCCTTCTGGGCCTGCTCTTATCGAAGCCCCTGGTTCACCCTCTGACAACCGAATAGGACCTCAACGTAGTGTTGGGGCAGCTCACTCGCCCGTCCTTCGAACCTATGGCTACCTGCCACCTATGCTACCTCTGGAAGGTGGCTTTCCTGGTCGTGCTTACCTCCACTCGCAGAGTTCGAGCTTCAGGCCCTTGTGGAGGAGGAGCCCTATACCATGTTCTACAAGAACAGAGTGGTGTTTCACACCACCCCAAATTCCTACCGAAGGTAGTGTCGCACTTCCATCTCAACCAGTAAGGGGTGCTCCCTACCTTCTTTTCAAGACCTCACTCCAGTCGGGCAGAGACGATCCTCCACACCTTGAATTGTAAGAGGGCTTTGTCCTATATCCAACGCATTTAGGGCCACACAAAGCTGCTCAGCTTTTCATCTCCTATGACCCCAGTAGGCATGGGGAGGTGGTGACCAAGCGTACTCTATCCACATGTGGTGGACTGTATCACCCTCGCTTATGAGCAGGCGGCTCCCGCTGGAAGACCGCGTCACGGCACACCATGTCAGGGCCATGGCAACCTCTGTGGCAAACATTCGCTCTGTCCCGATGGTGGACATCTGCCTGGGCCGCCACCTGGTCTTCAGTCCATACCGTGGCAACCTATTACTGCCTGGAAAGGGAGTCCTGACGGGGCAGTGCCTTCGGCCAGGCTGTGCTTCTTTTCGGGGTTTAGGCAACTCCTACCCTTCTGTGTTCAGGCTACTGGAGTGCTGATTCATCGGATACAGGGGTCGTACTGTGGTCTGTGTACACAAAGTAAATTGCTGCTGCTTGTGGCTCCCCATGGGGGAGCCCCTATTTTTGCTAATGGGCTGGGGAGTCCCATATGTGAGGACTGACTTCCTGCTTGTTCCTGGAGAAAGCATAGTTACTCGCCTGTAACAGGAGTTCTCCGGGGACAGCAGGAAACAGTCCTCGCCAGCCTTCCTCCTCCCCTTGGAGTTACTCCTTTACCATCTTTTATTTTTGCTGTCTTTTAGCTATGTCATCTGACTGAGCAGGGTGGCACCCTTGGGCGGGAAGGGGACCACAAATGCATAGTGGCATCTCCCAAAGGCTTTATGTGAAAGCTAGGGGATGCTTCCCCGAGGGCTCCATCGGTGCCGACATCACCCATATGTGAGGAATGATTCCTGCTGTCCCCGGAGAACACCTGTTACAGGTGAGTACCTACTCTTAGCCTGCCAATCTGTCAATGTGCTGAAGAGGAAGCCTCCTGTGGACCATGGCCCTACAAAAGGACGGAGACCAGGACTGAAACCCCGAAGAGGAAGGCCTTCCAGGCTAGTATTTATGGAAATCATGAGACTTTGGACGTCCCAAGTAGCAGGAACATGAAAAGCTACTGCTACTGGTCATTTATATAATGCTAAAAGGCATACGCAGAGCTGTACAGAGACATGTAAGAGATGGACCCTCCCCATCAGAGCTTACAGTCTAGTCAAGACAGACAACCCAACAGCTGGGGACTAAGATATGTCTAGGGAAATGGTAAGGAAACACATAGTTGGAGAGCGGAAGACTACCAGATAGGGATCCAAAAGCAGCCTCAAAGAGGTGAGTGTTTAGCCTAGATTTGAAAAGGGCCAGAGATGAAGCCCAACGTACCAACTCAGGTAGTTTGTTCAGGCATAAGAAACAGCAGGGTGGAAAGATCAAAGTCTAGAGTTGGCAGTAGTAGAGAAGGGCACAGATAGAAGTGATCTGCCAGAAGAGCGGTGTTCCCAAGGAAGGGTGTGGGGAAAGATAAGAGGCAGCTGCAAACTGTTATCAGGATAAAGTCCACCTTATGATCCAGGAAATCCTTTAAGGCTGTACCACCCTCTACCAGAATGGTAGTCTACTTCTTGACCACTGTAACATGATCATCCACCTTTGATGTGCTGAACCACGCAAAGCAATCATCCTCTGGCAGTCCCTGTCGTTAACAGCATGGCTGCTGAACGGGTAGCCTTAGCATCCTTCAACCTCCCAAGAGAGGTGGAGGAAGTCCTCCTGGCCTCTTGTAAGAACTCCACGAGAAGAGCCTATGCCTTCAAGTGGTGCAAATTTTCAGTATGGTGTGTGTAGCAACAGGCTGACCCATTCTCTTGCCAGGTGCACACGGTGCTGCAGTTCTTGCTTCACCTTTCGCAAACCAAATTCGAGTCCAACTCCGTCAGAGTGCTCCTGAGCACGCATTCAGCGCACCATCATTCCATAGAGGGCAAACCTCTTTCTGCTCAGCCCCTGCGACGCCTCCAGCTGGGCCCAGAGGCTTACAGCCTGGAGGACGGCCTTGTATGTCCTTTTGGAATAAAGTTCTTTAAAGACACCAGAGGATTCTGGGTCTTGTAGTACTCTTTACTCCTCGAGGGAAATAATGTAGTTGAGTCGGTAGTAAGGCATGCAAGAAAATTTATTTATGGGGATTTCCAGAATACGCTAGGGCTCATACACAACTAAGGCAGTAGGATACATCTCCAAAGGAAAAAGATGAAATCAGGATTTAAACCAGAGGGAGAATAACAAACAAAAACCTTTTCACTTCTCAGCTGTTCTGCTTTCTTACACATTCACACCGGGACTGCCCCGTGTGGTCAATTAGCAGAATTCCAACAAACTTTGTCACAGCTGGGTTTCCTTTTCAAGCACACAGTTCCTCACTGCTTCTTAACTTCAGCCAGTGATACAATAAACACAGAATTGGCTTTCTTCCATAAAGGTAAGAACTGCCCCTATTTTCCTATAGGGTTTTCAGACTCTCTGTTCTTGTTCACAACTGTAGAATTCTTTCTTTGTGCCAAAGAACAATCCATGGGCATAGGTACATGTTCAGAGCTAGGCACACATGCATCTATTTGCATTCCCTCACTATCATTAGGGTAAATAGAGTCTCTCTCACAATTAGGAGCTTCCTCAAACTTCCTTTCTTTTAGGAACTCTAGAAATTGGCTCCACAGCAACTCAGCCCTTGTTGGCACTTTTAACTTAGGGGAGTGAATCTTCTCTTCAGAGAATAGCTTCCTTAATGCCTCTAGCTTAGAGGTCTCACAGGCTTCACTGTTATCAGAGCTACGGTCTTTAACATCTGATAAGCTTTCTATCCACTTCTTAATCGTGGGAGATGAGGGCTCAGCTTCCCGCCCTTTAAAACTAGCAAATTGTCTTTCTGCTATATTATCAGAAATGAAAGTGTTGGCTGTACCTTGAAGCTGTTTCTTCACATAAGCACTGCTTTCTTTCCTCCTGGGTCTCTCCAGGCTTTGAAATGCAGGCTCCTTCTGCCCTACTCCAGTCCCTCTGAGGTAGCTGCTTTCTGGAGAGATTTTCTCTGGCTTTCTCTTCCAGCCTAGCACTGCTCCAGCCTCTTTCCTTTCTCTCCCACCTTTCCAGCTCTCACAGCTGTTCCTTGCCTTACGTCCAGGTCTCCTCCATTCACTCGTGCCTTTGCCTTCAGTTGCTGGCTCTATCTCTTCCTCCTCCCGGTCTGTATCTGTGTCAGGGCTCCAGCCTGAGACTGCCACTGCTTCTGCCTCTCCGGGTGCTTCTCTGGGTGCTTCTCTCCAGCTGACTCTGGATGCTTCTCCTTGTGCTTCCCTGGGTGGTTCCCTGGGCGGTTCTCTCCAGCTGACTCTGGAGGCTTCTCTGCAGCTGCCCCTCGGTGGTTCTGCCTTGCTTTGCTTTGCACGTGTTTTTAACCACTGCTGCCTGCTGGGCCTTCCCTGCTCTCTGCCCCCATGTGACCAATCAGCAGGGAATCCTGTCTCCACCCCTGAGCTAGGGCGTGGTCTGACTCTTGCAGGGAGCTGACTACTTCTGCCCTGGGCTGTAATTCCCCTGCACATGTGCACTGCCATCCACTTCTATGGGGAATTCAGGATCTTCATCCAGTTCCATGTTTTCCAAAGGGCTTTCATCACCACAGATCCCCCCCCCCCTTAAGATATCACGGGCTGGCTCAATAACGTTGGCACAGCACGTGATACCACCTGAGGCCTCTGTGGTTCGATGTGGCTTCACCAAGCACTTTGCTCTAGGATCAATCATGGCTAGATGGGCCAGAGCTATTCTGTCGTGCCAGTGCTTCAAAACATTTACGTGATAGACTTGCCTGCGGCCTCTTCTATTTTCAACTAGATAAGATACTGGCCCTACAGGCTTTACTATCTTATAAGGGCCTTTCCACTGGCTCTCAAACTTCGAAGCGGGGCCAGCCACCATTATGATGACTTTTTCGCCCACCTGCAACTGACGTTGCCTTGTGCCCCGATCATAGTATGCTTTCTGCTTAGTTTGACTAGCTTTTAGATTCCCTTCCGCGACCTGGGAGGCACGGCGTAACCTGCCCTTTAGGTCTCTCAGAAATTCAGGCACTCCCACTTCTTTTATATCGGGTTCTACCCATTGTTCCCTTAAAATATCTAAAACGCCACGAGGGGATCGGCCATACATTAACTCATACGGCGCTGTTCCCAGGGATGCTTGTTTTCTCTCCCTGCAGGCGTACAGGGCAAAGGGGAGCACCATGTCCCAATTAGCCATGTCACCATTTAAACTACATCGTAGTATTCTTTTTAGGGTCTGATTTTGTAGTTCCACCAGCCCATTCGTTTGGGGGTGGTAGGCAGAAGTTTTAATATGCCGAATTCCGAAGGCGTCCCATACTTGGGCTAGATACCTCGACATGAAGTTGCTCCCCCACGAGGTGTTTTAGTTAGTGGTCCTACAATGTCCATCCCTATTCTCCTGGAAGATTGTCTTCCTGGTGGCGCTCACCTCTTCCTGCAGAGTCAGTAAGCTTCAGGCCTTGGTGGCCGAGCCACCTTACAGCAGGTTCTACAAGACTAGGGTCATGCTTTGTACCCACCCTAAATTCCTTCCGAGGTTGGTATCTGTCTTCCACCTTAACCAGAAGGTGGTGCTCCCCACCTTCTTTCCATGACCCCATGCTGACATGGCGGTGGTCGTTCTCCATACTCTGGATTGTAAGAAGTCCCTGTCTTTCTACCTGCAATGTACCCAGGGCCACTGCAAAGCCTCGCAGCTTTTCGTTTCCTACAACCCCAGTCGACCCTGTCCGCCTGGGTGGTGGACTGCATTGCATTCGCCCATGATCAGGCTGGGCTCTCGTTGGAGCACCGGGTCATGTCAGGGCTATGGTGACCTCTGCCATAGGGACAGAGCATAGGCTTGCAACAGACATCTGCCGGACTGCCACCTGGACCTCGGTTCACACCTTTACAGCTCACTACTGCCTGGAGAGGGAGTCCCAACAGGACAGCTCCTTTGGCCAGGCTGTAATCCGTTCGGGGTTTAGGCATCTCCTACCCTCCGACCCTTCTTGTTCAGGCTACCAGAGCGATGGTTCTCCATGGACACTGGGGTTCTTAGAGTCTTTCCTCAGACTTGCTTGCAGCTGCTCATGGCTGGGAAGTTTTTCTACAGTTTCTCGGTAGCCTGTAGCTAGGGGGTCCCATATGTGAGGACTGACTTTCCTGCTTGTTCCTGGAGAAAGTGTAGTTATTCACTTGTAACAGGTGTTCTCAAGGGACAGCAGGAATCGGTCCGCACAACCCTCCCTTCTCCCCTTGGAGTTGCTGTACAATTTTTGCCATCTTCTTTTGTCAGCTCTAGCTATGTCATCTGACTGAGTAAGATGGCACCCTTGGGCAGCAAGGGGATCACACATGCTTGATGGAATCTCCCAAAGACTTTCTTTGAAAGCTGGGGTGGTGATTTTGCGGGGGCTCCGTCAGCACCAACGTCACCCATATGTGAGGACTGATTCCTGCTGTCCTTGGAGAATACCTGTTACAGATGAGTAACTACACTATTTCAATCTTCACCGGGACTGTTTAGTGGGCAGGATCCAAAATGGACTTCAACACACCACCCTTCTCGCTTCCAAAGGAGCAGAAAGAGACCAATAGGACATGGATGTGTCAATGCCTTATTTGCCATGCCATAATCATCAATTATGCTGCAGTTAGGAGGCGAATTCTGGAGAGGAGAAACTGGAAAATGGGAGCTCCGGGCTAGGAGTATCCATCACAATCACAGGGGAGGCAGTCGCTGCCGGGCCTCTCCATGAAGGGGAAGAGCCAGAAGCACAAACAACTGAGCTCAAGTCATGCAGATCCTTTGACATGGTATCACCTCCTATGGAGAGGCCAACAAAGCTAGGTCACCCAATTCCCTTCGCTGGGAGAGAGAGAAGTCGCCCTCTAAGCTCACATCTGAAACTTCCGTAGAAGAGGTGCAGATACCAGAATCCAGCAATGAAGCTGTCTGCTTTCCACAAACCAAACAGCGCTTCTTAGCAATCGGTATAGAAGCTAATCTTCAGAATACTTTGAACTCAAGGCGCATCCAT
Organism: Ichthyophis bannanicus; assembly: GCA_033557465.1. Lineage (NCBI taxonomy): Eukaryota > Metazoa > Chordata > Amphibia > Gymnophiona > Ichthyophiidae > Ichthyophis > Ichthyophis bannanicus. The sequence goes on from CM066031.1 coordinate 1,371,631,711, forward strand.
TTAGTGCGGTAAGGCAAAGCAATACTTGCACCTGTTCAGACCATGTGAGCAGAAAAGCATGCCTTAATTCCGCAGGAGAGCGCACACCAGTACTGTACAGGCTGACAGTGTGCATGTAAATAATTCAGCAAAGGATGTGAAGCATTAGCAGCATGTATGCGGCAATTGGACAAGGCAGGAAAACACCAATGCTGCCCCAACAGACTCCCCAGCATCCTGGCCTGAGGCAGAACCCACAGCCAGAGGAGATTGGGAGCCCCCCACAAATAAAGTTAAGAGGCAGAGACTCAGTCTCGGTACTCACCCCCGGGGAGCCCCAGACAGGGAAAAACGTGTGCCATGCTCAAAAATGCTGCTACTCTAATGCCAAACCTGCAGTCACATATCTCTATAGAATGTTTGTTAATCTTTGGGGGAGAGCCAGGAGGGAAAGGAGGAGGGAGGGACACTGAGCTTATATGAGGTGAAGAATGCTTTCCAAATCCTTTCCAGTATCTTGCTGCTCAACAAGTCCTTAACAGGATAAGGATGCAGAGCTGAACCAATTCCTTTCATCCTATTGCTACTAAAAAGACCCGCAATCTATTGGAGCCTCCTACGTTGTGCCCTATGAGCAAAAGTAATCTTTTCTCCTTCAGTTCTCAACAATTTCCTTGCTTATTCAGATTTTCACCATAGCTGAAAAACATAATATCAGACATCTTCCTGGAGAAAGAAATAATGGCTTTGCTCCTAGTGGCTCAGACTGATAACGCACATCTAGTAGGGGACAACCCACTTGTCTGGACTGGTCTAGCAAGAGGATGTGGAAACTTTTAAATTGTACTTTTTCAAAAATCTCATTTAAATATAGCAAATTAGGGTTTGATTCCCATGCCCAGTTTCTGTTTCTCAAACTGACTGGGGGTAGAAAAACAGCATTCACAGCTCTGCAAGGGTAGGAGTCCTTACCCTTCTATAGTGGTGACCCCTAGTGACCAGACTTAGGATGCCCACATACTAGGTTCTGGAAAGAACCAAGGACCCATCACTGCAGTGACAGGATAGGAAGGGAAAGGGTGTTATAAAATTAAGATTCATGTTGCCATAGGTTGGTTTATATTGAGTTGGAAGCCCAAAAGCTGCAGGAGGAAATTGCCAGGCACAAACGTAAAAATTATTCTAAAGGACTAGAAATTTTAAACTTTGAATTGGATATAGTACAGAGACAGCAATACTTGCAGAATAGATGAAAATGGCATCATGGGCTGAGACACAGCACAGTGGCTGCACTAGTCTGCAAGCAGCTATCTAAACCCTTCCCAATATAGATTTACATTTGTGAGGACCTCATACTCCCAAAAGGAAAAGAACTTCTGCCCCATAATTTTGATTATAAGCCCCATTATAAGCAAGTTGTGGGTCTGTACACCAAAAATGCAATGTGTGCCTTCGAGTCTCTGTACACCACTGCAGGGTAAATCAATTAATCTTCATATTACTTTGTGATATAGAAGTTCCTCCTGCTGCAATCTGAGATAGACCAATGGTTTTACAGCTCCCTTACAAGATGCAGGTGCTGGAACAGCACAGTCAGTGCTGCAAATGCCTTGCTCAGAATTTGTTTTTACTTTTCTGGGTGTGTGTTAAACCAGTTCTGCAATTTTAAAGAGATAGATGTTTTCCTTACCCATAGAAACAGATGTCTGTGTTTTTGAAAATAAGGCTTTTTGTTATATAGGCAGAAGATTTAGTCATACAAATAGTTGTCCTACAGCATATTTGCGGAAGTGGCTGCTTCAATTTCTGTCTTTGTACATGAATATTCTGAACTCTGATTCATAGTATTACCAAGTGCAGTGACTTTGCATGCTGAGAGAATTAGTGTCACCCCCTTTCCATACCGAACAATGTCCAGCTTCTAGCATGGAGCATAGCCCATTATGGGCAGTCTGCCAAAGTACAAAAATGTTTTGGAGTGGGGGTAGAAACAACTTGAATGCTTAGGCTTTACAAACACCATTGTGTGTAAAATATATATAGATCAAGTGGAAGAGTCTAATGTGTATTAGAAAGCATATTTTTATTATCTTATCCAAGTTTTTAAAGATGCATGCCTGTTTAACTAAAATGCATAGAGATGTATTGAAAAAAAATAGGATTTCTCTTTTATAAAAATGTTTGACTTGGCTTGCCAGGAATTCTGTATTTCCATGCTTGTGAATCTTCAATCACTGGCAGAGTCTTTGGGAAAAGATGTGCTTCAGCAGCTGAAAGAGTCCTGCAGTTTCAGAGAAAATAACCATTCTTTTTAAATAAGAGGTTATGGGGTGGGGGGAGGGGGGAGAAAGTGACATCAGGGGAGGTAAAGTGCTGCTTGAGCTCTTAGCTTTGTTGGGGCTCCAGATATATATGAGCAGTAAGGGGTGAATAGATGTTAGTTTACCCTCCCATTCCTGTGGCAAGTATTTTGTTCCCTTTTATGCAGCTGTGGCCTAAGAGATGGCAGGGAAGCCGAGTGGCAAGATGACAGCACAGAGCAGTAGCAGCAGCTCAGAGATAGGCGCCAGAGCCAAAGAGGAAGCTGAGCTGCTGATGACATAAATGCAGAGACTTTTCATGGAAATGAAAAAGGATTTTACCACAGTAAAAGCTAATTTTATGGAGTCCATGGCTACATTCAGACAGGAGATGTTAGACTTGGACAGCCGTGTGGGTGACCATGGAACAGCAATAGGAGGAGATGGAGGCACTGAGGAGAAGCTACCAGCAGCCACAAAATCAGCAAGAGCAGTTGTAGGAAAAAATAGAAGACCTAGAGAATAGGTCAGAGGAGCAACCTAAGGTTTTGAGGGATCTCCAGGAACAAGCAGGAATGTAGTCTTCACATATGGGCAACGTCAGCACCGGCAGAGCCTGTGCGGGAACGCTCCCCATCATCCAATAGGAAAGCTTATGGAAGCACTCCACTGCGCCTGTGTGGCTGCCTTTCTGCCTTCCCAACTCCCCTCTCTTCAGTTCTTTGTTTTCTGTGGAGCCAGCAGAAAGCAAATCGTGTCACCGTAGAAAATTCTCTTGTTTTTTGTGGTTAGTATCTGCCTAACCGTCGACACCGGAACTGTTTTGACACCGCTAGTTCCCTTTTTCTTTTAACTTTTCTTTTACTAGTTAAAAGAAAAAAAATTCAGGTGCATCAACGCCATCTTAAGCCTTAAACCTACCATACTGTCCACCAACAGTATGGAGAAACCAACCAGTGGTTTCAAAAAATGTTAAAAATGTGGCAGTACCATCTTAGTAACTGACACACAAGATTGGTGCTCGAAATGCCTCAGGCCCAACCACCAGCCAACAAAATGTTCCCTTTGTAAAAAGGTGACAAAGAGAGGCCTGCAGAACCAGGCCTCTAAGTTTGGAACTCTCTTCGCTTCGGATGCCATATCTTTGGCATAGACGACGTCGAGAGCCTCATCCTCCTCACATGGATCTCAGGTATCAAAGTGTCCAAGCACAACTCTTCCTCGAAGACAGAAAATTCCTCCAGAGGTAGATCTCGTTCCCAGCATGCCTCGGGCATTGCTCTGGAGGTGGATCGGCCTGCCAAACAACCTCGGAGGGAGGACCTGCCCTCCAAAGCCATCGAGGGGCTCCAGGATGCTCCCGAGACCTCAATCTCAGGAGAGCTACTGATACCCTGCTCTGGGACAGTGGCACAAGTATCTGTCACCGATACCCAGGCATCAGTGACTTCAATAGACTAATGTATACTGGCCATCAAGCGGAGCTTGGCAGCTTTGGTTCCCATCAAACCTTAGCCCATAGGAACCAGGCCATCGATACTGGTACAGGTACCGGCACTGACATTTGCACCAGAGCAAGGTGCGTCGGGATACATAGCATGGTCATCACTGCCACCCTTGCCTTCTCTCAAATCCATCACTGTATTGAGCTTGGAGAACCATTTGGGTCAAGCCCCGGTATCAGACATGTATCGGCATCTGGTGGAAGGCAGACACCGATTCAGACTCCCTTGTTTTGGATGAGGAGTCACTCGACGCCTGGGGGCCCCAGGGCCTGCCTTCAGAGCCCTCCCTGCCTCCAGAATGACACATGTAGCCTCCTGTGAACATGTCCTTCCAAGAATTCATTCATGACCTAGCTTGTGGTCTCCATAACAGTGACATCCGAGAAAGAGCCCAGGGCGGAGGAGTTGAAGATTCTCCAATACCCAACAGCTCCCAGGGGGGCAGCCATCCTGCCTGTACACCACATCCTCCATGATCTGATGCTCCGGATGTGGGAGACTCCCCTCACAATCTCACCTCTTACTCAACGTCTCCATACCATGTATCAAGTACCGGAGTGTCCTGGCTTCCAAAAACTACAGCTTCCCCACCATTCAATGGTGGTGGAATCAGCGATGGGCAGAATCAAGAGTTCAAAAACCCATTCCTCTAATCCACCGGGTAGGGAATCAAAAGCCCTCAATGCCTTCGGCCGTCGATGTTTTCAGGCTTCCATGCTTTCAACCAGGATCAACTCCTATATGCCAGGGACCTCAAGGCCATGGTCCCTCTTCTTCTAGATAAGAGAGATGACTATCTTGCTCTAGTTAAACATACCCAAAATCTATCAAAGTTTGTCAATAGGGCAACCTCCAATGCATTTGAATGCACAAGCAGAGCCACAGCAATTTGTATATGTGCACACTGAATTGCATGGCTTCAGGCCTCAGATCTTGAGCTGTTTGTTCAAGATAAGCTGGGCAACACCTTGCACGGGGAGAACCTCTTTTGGCAAAGACTGGCAGGTTAAGGCATCTCAGAGTCAGAGAATACCACTCTAATCAGGCTGACTAGAACAACAGCTGACCCTGTTAGAAAGAAGACGGCTACAAAGAAAGCTTTCGTCAATAAGAAGAAGAAATTCTACTCTTCTTATCCTTCTGCTTCTCAGTACCAGGCTCAAGGCCCTGAGAAGAGGCAGCAGCTTCCTAAACAACAAAAGAAGCCACAGGTGGCTAAATCTCAGCCAGCTCCGAAACCACAGTCTGCACCTGTTTTTTTACCTTTTTCTAAAGAATATTGCCACCCTGCCTCTGCAGGACCCTCGCCCCTCCACATTGCAGGCAGAGAGTGTCACTACGCCCACAGATGGCACCATATCACCTCAGACCAGTGGACACTAACCATAGTATGGGAGGGGCTACAAACTTCATCTGAAAACTCTGCCCACCTCGACTGTTGTGGAGGAATATCACACGCAGCCCCCACTCACTGCTCTCCTACGGGACGAGGTTTCCTTTCTTCTGTCTCAAGGTGCCATAGATGATGTCCCAATATCCCAACAGGGAATGGGGTTCTACTCTCCATACTTTCTCATACCAAAGGAGACCAGAGGGTACAAGCCCATCCTGGACCTCAGAAACCTCAACAAGCTTCTGTTCCGCGAGAAGTTCAAAATGATCTCTTTTTTTAGGGACACTTTTTTCCTTACCTTCAGAGTTGGGACTGACTCTGTTCTCTAGATCTAAAAGAAGCGTACACACATATCCTCCATCCAGGGGACAGTAAATATTTACGCTTCATCTTTTAGGGAAAACATCATCAATACAGAGTCCTTCCCTTCGGACTTGCCTCTGCCCCAAGAATCTTAACAAAATGCATGGCGGTCCTAGCCGCATATTTAAGATTTCTAGGGATATTTGTCTTCCCTTACTTAGACGACTGGCTCATAAGAGCAGACACCTCCCAAAAGGTTCAGCTTTCTTTGCATCATATAATCACAGTACTACAACACTTGGAATTTGTCATAAACTTTCCAAAATCCCAGCTCGCTCCATTTCAAAGCCTGGAGTTCATAGGAGCTTTACTGGACACATAGCAGGCCAAGGCGTTTCTGCCCCAACTCCGCTGTGCCTGTCTCATCGAGCTAATCTCCCAAGTGCTACTCAGAGACCATCTGACTGCCAGAGAAATGCTGCAGCTTCTGGGGCACATGTCCTCAGCAGTACATGTCATCCCATATATCCACCTACATATGTGGACAGCCCAGTGGACTTTGCCTCTCAATGGACACAGGCCTTAGGCCACCTCAGGGACAAGATCCAAATCACTGCCCCTCTCACCACATCCCTCCAGTGGTGGTGTTCTCCAGAAAATCTCCTCGTCGGATCACCTTTTCAAATGCCTCCACATCAATGCACCCTGATGATGGATACCTTCAAACTGGGTTGGGGACCTCACTTGGGCACTCTCTCTACACAAGGCCTCTGGACAATGGAGAAGTCACAGCTCCAGATCAATCTCCTGGAGCTTCATGCTATCTCAAATGCCCTCAGGTTGTTTCAGGATCACCTCAGAGCACAAAGGATCCTAGTCAGGACAATCAGATGGCCATGTTCTATGTGAACAAGCAGGTCAGAACAGGTTCTTTGCCCCTCTGCGAGGAGGCTCTCCATCTGTGGTCCTTTGCCATTTCTCATCAAATACACCTCCGAGCAGTGTATCTCCCAGGGGAGCTCAGTGTCTTGGCAGACAAGCTGAGTTGGATCCTTCTTCCCCACAAATGGTCCCTGCATCTAGACACAACGTCCTACATCTTTCAGACCTGAGGAACTCCAGACATAGATCTGTTTGTCACACCGCAGAAAGCCAAGCTTCCCAGTTTCTGCACCAGGACTCTGACGTCCAGCAAACAGCAGGTGGATTCCTTCCACCTACATTGGAGTAAGGATCTCCTTTTTGCTTTCCCTCCCATACCCCTCATTTCCAAGATGCTTTTCAAGCTACAGGCCAACAAGGGCTTCATGATTCTCATAGCCCCTCACTGGCCACGCCAACCGTGGTTCCCTCTGCTGCTACGTCTGACTCAGACTTGGCCTCTATGATTGGGATCTACGCCCAATCTTCTCTCCCAGGAAGACGGGACATTGCTCCATCCCAATCCACGCTTTCTCCATCTCACAACATGGCTGCTGAGAGCATAGCATTACAAGACTTTAACCTCACTCAAGAGTTAAGGAGATCCTGTTGGCTTCCAGGAAGCCCTCCACCAGATGTTACTATGCTTTCAAGTGGTGTAGGTTCTCTATCTGGTATTCCCAGAAAGCTCTGAATCTCTTCTCTGCTTTTGTCGAGGCCCTTCTCCGGTATCTCCTCCACCTGTCCTCAACAGGTCTCAAGACCAACTCTGTGAGAGTTCATCTCAGTGCCATTGCGGCCTCTCATCTATTGGATGGGGAAGCCCATCTCCTCACATCCGCTAGTAACACGCTTTATGAGGGGGCTGCTACTGACCAAGCAACCCATTTAAGCCTGCTCTGGTGGCTTGGGATCTTGATGTCATTCTAGCGCAGCTTTTTAAGCTGCCCTTTGAACCATTAGCTATGACCCCCACTAAAGTTCCTTTCATGGAAGGTTATCTTCCTTATTGCCCTAACTTCAGCTAGACGCATTAGTGAGCTTCAGGCTTTGGTGGCGGACCCACCCTATACTAGGTTCCACCATGACAAGGTCATCCTTAGGACTCCCCCACATTTCATGCCAAAGGTGGTGTCTCCTTTTCATTTGAATCAGTCAGTTTACCTTCCTGTATTCTTTCCTAGACCGCATGCGTCTAGAGCAGAAGCAACCCTGCATATTCTTGACTTCAAGAAGGCGTTGACTTGTTATCTCCAGAGAACTCGATCACTGTAAAGCCTCGCAGTTGTTCATTTCTTTTGACCCTAGTCACCTAGGTCTCCTGGTATCGAAACGTATACTGTCCAGATGGATAGCGGACTGTGTTACATTTGCTTATGACAAAGCAGGACTATCCCTAAAAGGGCATGTCACAGCTCATAATGTTCATGCCATGGCTACCTCAATCAACTATAATGACATTAATCGTTCATTGTTATCCAAAGGAGAATCTAAAAATCCAAAATCCAAACTCTTTCTGAAGCTGCTCTCTTCAAATAATTCAACTTACAGCTACATGCAGAGAAGGTCTCAGTAGTATCCTGGCATCACTGTATAGACTATCGTCTTGACCCAGTGAATACGCCTGTTAACATCAACAACCTTCTAAGAGTTGGCTTATATAGCTGGTCATAATTGGCTGTATAATATTTATTCTTGAACTCTCCAACAAAAAACGGGAAATTATACTTAGCTCCAAATGACTCAGCTCGCTTGTATTCTAAGCGCAATGATCCCAACGCCGATCCCCGGTACCGACCATGCATTTCACATTTTTAGTTTCTTCAGGGGATCTTCCTTTTCGTAGCGTATTGTGCTGTGTGTGAATAAAACATGAAATCAGCTACCTATACTTAATTTACTAACCTCCCTATAGATAAAAATCAAAACTAAAACACTCTCATTTGGTTTTAGTCCTTACCATAACTGCCGCCCACATTCATTAAAGCTCCCAGAGCAATTCACTGTTTCCAAACTGAATACTTTCCCCATCTGAGCCAAGAACGCCGCGCATGCGCGAAGCTAACCAAGACTCCATTTTTAAAGAACCCCCTTTCCAGTCAGAACCAAACGACCTCCTTCTAAACAGACCACACCCCTTAATTGGGGTTCCCCTTAGATCTTTCAAAGATTTCTCCCTTCCCTCCACTAAAGACTATCCTTTATGCAACTTAATACAATAACGGTACTTGCCCCTGTTAAAAATTGTAAAGTGAAAAGGGATATTCCCCTTATTATATACTCCAAACGGATCCATCACAAACACGCCGTCCAGTTGATATTCACATTAAGACCCTTTGGCTCTAAAGCATTTAATCGAAAAATCCATCTCTGCTCATTAAAGATTAACGTCTCATCCAAGGATTTACCTGCCCGTCCTCTCTCAACTCTGTTAATGCCTAGGCAACGTAACTGTTCAAATATATGGCCCTTCTGCAAACAATGCCGCACAATCTGAGCCTCTTGCACCTTACAATTCAACCGGCTCCGGTGTTCCCTCATACGTACTCTGAAAGGACGTGACGTCTTACCTATATAACACAAGCCACAGGGACATACTATAGCATATACCACGTTGTCTGAAGAACACGTGGTGGTGTGTTTCAAAGTGACTGTGATCCCTATATACTGAAAAAAGGGGGCAGTTATCGTGATATCGCAAATATCACATGCCCCACAGCTCCTATGCCCTTTCTCCTGCGGGTCCCGTATCATATCTACTCTCGGTTTTAACAATGCTGGACTTAATATCTCCTTCAAATTCTGTCTCCTCTGCCACACACAACGGACCTTCTTATCCGCTAAACCAGGAACTGCTTTCAGCAACTTACTGTGTTTTCTAATGATCCGATGTATTCCTATGCTGAGGGGAGAGTACTTGGTAATTAGATTGACAGTGGCAAAATCCCTATCTTCCCTGGTATGAGACGATTTCATTCGTAACAGCAACTCCCTATGGTTATACAGTGCTCTAGAATACACTTGTTTCACTGTAGTCTTAGGGTAACCTCTATCGAGGGAGCTATGGTATAAATGCTTAGACTGGCTTTTATAGTCTGCCACATTTGAACAATTTCTACTGAAACGCAAAAATTGAGAAAACGGGAGGCTTTTCACTTTACAATTTTTAACAGGGGTGAGTACCGTTATTGTATAAAGTTACATAAAGGATAGTCTTTAGTGGAGGGAAGGGAGAAATCTTTGAAAGATCTAAGGGGAACCCCAATTAAGGGGTGTGGTCTATTTAGAAGGAGGTCAGTTTGGTTCTGACTGGAAAGGGGGTTCTTTAAAAATGGAGTCTTGGTTAGCTTCGCGCATGCGTGGTGTTCTTGGCTCAGACGGGGAAAGTATTCCGTTTGGAAACAGTGAATTGCTCTAGGAGCTTTAATGAACGTGGGTGGCAGTTATGGTAAGGACAAACTGAATGAGAGCGTTTTAGTTTTGATTTTTATCTATAGGGAGGTTAGTAAATTAAGTATAGGTAGCTGATTTCATGTTTTATTCACACACAGCACAATATGCTGCGAAAAGGAAGATCCCCTGAAGAAACTAAAAATGTGAAACACATAGTCAGTACCGGGGATAGGCGTTGGGATCATTGTGCTTAGAATACAAGTGAGCTGAGTCATTTGGAGCTAAGTATAATTTCCCGTTTTTTGTTGGAGAGTTCGAGAATAAATATTATACAGCCAATTATGACCAGCTATATAAGCCAACTCTTAGAAGGTCATTGATGTTAACAGGCGTATTCATTGGGTCAAGACGATAGTCTATACAGTGATGCCAGGATACTACTGAGACCACCTCTGCATGTAGCTGTAAGTTGAATTATTTGAAGAGAGCAGCTTCGGAAAGAGTTTGGATTTTTGATTTTTAGATTCTCCTTTGGATAACAATGTACGATTAATGTCATTATAGTCGATTGTCAAGCGTTCAGAATTTGACCAAGTAATATTGTGGTTCCACAAACATGGCTACCTCAATGGCAAACCTATGCTCTGTAGCCATTGGCAAAATTTGCAAGGCAGCAACTTGGTCTTCTGTCCATATTTTTGCTGCCCATTATTGTCTGGAGAAGGACTCCTGCCGGGGTGCCATGTTTGGTCAAGCTGTTCTCCAGCACCTCTTTTAGACTTGAGGGCAACTCCTACCCTCCGTCCCAGACTTTGATGTTACCAAGGCCTACTCCGAGATGAACTTCCACCGGTTATGAGTTCACTTCATCTAGCATATCGGAGCTAGAGAGTCCTATATGTGAAGACTACATTCGTGTTTGTTTCTGGAGATAGCATAGTTACTCACCTGTAACATGGGATCTCCAGGAACGGCAGGAATTTAGTCTTCACAACTCGCCCTCCTCCCCCAGGAGTTGTATGGTTTTCTTCTCTTACTCTCCTTTTTCTCAGCTGCAAACTCAACTGAAAAGAGGGAGTTGGGAAAGCAGGAAGGCACCCACGCAGGTGCAGTGGAGTGCTCCTAAAGGCTTTCCTATTGGATGCTGGGGAGTTTCCCACGCGGGCTCTGTCGGTGTCAACATTGCCCATATGTGAAGACTATAATCTCCAGGAACAAGCAGGAATGAGTCTTCACATATGGGTACGTCGGTACCGACGGAGCCTGCGCGGGAACGCTCCCCAGCGTCCAAAAAGAAAGCTTTTGGGAGCATCCCACACGCATGTGCGCTGCCTTCCCACCTAAACTCTTCCCTCTCATCAGTTTTCCGCGGAGCCGGCAGGACGTATTCCTGTCACCGCAGAAAATTCTTCTTTTTATTCTTAGTTTTTTGTGGTTGCATCTGCCTTCCCTCGACGCCACTGGTATCGCCGGTGCTTTTCTTTTGTTTTTTTTCTAAATATTTCTTCTTTTAAACAGAAATGTTTTCCTGTTAGTGTCTGACAGTTTCTAGGCCACTAGGCCTCCATTTTTCCGTTATGTAAAAGCCAGCCACTACCCTTAAGAAATGCTCTAAGTGTGACAGTACAAATATTTTTTCAGACACCCATACTATTTAAGACTAATAAAAGAAAATATTTTTTCACTCAACGTGTAATCAAACTCTGGAATTTGTTACCGGAGGATGTAGTAAAGGCTGTTAGTGTAGCTGGGTTTAAAAAAGGTTTGGACAAGTTCCTGGAGGAAAGGTCCATAAACCATTATTAAGAAGTGACCGAAGATATCAATGCTTGAGCCAGTACAAGCATTGTGGAACTTGTGTCTCTTGGGGAAACTGCTAGGTACATATGACCTAGATTGGCCACTGTTGGAAACAGAATACTGGGCTTGATGGACCTTGGTCTGACCCAGTATGGCATATCTTATGTTCTTATGTGTCTAAAATGTTTGGGTCCTGACCATTGCTCACTGGAGTGTCTTTCCTGCTGGAGTTCAAACAGAAGGAATCTTCAGAATCGAGCACAGCTCGATACCCGGTTCACATCGCACTCGATGTCAGCAACTAGAATATCTCCACAGGATCAGGTAACCAAACAAACCCAAGTCTGTAAAGACTAGCCAGTCCTCGAGTGGTAGATCTCCTTTCCAGTATCGAGATTGCTCCGGCTTGGCCCTCTCGGACATTTTGGCAATAAAGCCCCGGCAGGAATCTTCGAGCTCCAAAGCATTAACGGGGCTTCAGGTCGTTCCCGGGGTTCCCACCTCGGTGAACATACCTGGGCCATGCTCGGTGTTTGTGGCCGCTTCGAGCGGTACTGACACCCCGGCATCGGCTATGGTGATGGATGAAACACTCCTCACCGATGAACGTAGTCTAGCGCTCTCGGTTACTTTGGTACCGCTAGAGTGGCTGTAGACCGTTCCTCCAGTATCGGTATTGCCTTCGGTACCGGTATCTATATTGGCATCGGTGTCGGTACCGTCCATGCTTGCTTCGACAGACTCGATTCCTTCGATGCCGAGCCTGGAATCGATCCCTAGCATGGATGATTTGGTACCGACTCCGGGTGGTACCGAAGACATTGCTTTAAGGAAAATCCGATGTTTCATCCTTTCAAGTCTTCCGATACCGATGACTGGGATGAGCCCATTGGTACCAAGGCTAATTCTTCAACAAGTCTGACCTTTACCCCTCATTTTAGAGGGTCCTCCTCAGGGGAGATTTCTTTTCAAGCTTTTCTGCTTGATATGGAGAAGTTACTTGCCATTTCTATACCTGGTAAAGAATCCTTACCAGGGGATTCAGAGACCCTGCAATCCCCCTGGTTGCCAAAGGAGCTAATCATGCTTCCTTTGCATCAGATCTTACAAGATCTACTTTTAAGAATGTGGGAAACTCCTTTAACGGTATCACCACATTCTGAGACACTTGAAACTAGGTACAATGTGACACCTTCTCCAGGTTTTCAAAAGACTCAACTTCCTCATCATTCTATTGTTGTAGAATCAGCAATGAGGCGTATTAAGAGTGCAAAGAAGCACTCCTCTTATCCGCCAGGTTGTGAGTCTAGGACTTTAGATGCCTTTGGATGTCGATGCTTCCAGGCATCCATGCTTTCAGCAAGAATTATCTCATATATTTTCTATATGGGATTATCTCTTGAAGAGGTCACAAAGAGCTTAAAGCTTTTGAACCCTTTTCTTCAAGAGCATAAAAGAGCAGACTATTTCTTACTAGTCAATCATGCTCATAATATCTCTAGGTTCCTTAATCGTGCTTCCCTGGACTGTTTTGAGTCTATTAGCAGAACTTCTGCTATAGCCATAGGAGCACGACGCATGGCCTGGCTGCAAGCTTCGGACTTGGACATATGGGTACAGGAAAGGCTGGGAAATACTCCTTGTACTGGTGAAAATCTCTTTAACAAGGATGCTTTATTTCAAGCTACTCAGTTAAACACTGATGCTGTTACTCTCAGGATTGTCAAAACTTTCCTCTATCCCAGCTAATAAAAAATCTCCTAAAAAGCTTTATCCCCCTAAGGGAAAAAAGTTTTATCCATCTCCTACCCATCATGCAGATGTTTCCAAAGACAGGCAACATCAAACCAGGCTAAGAAAATCAAGACCTCAATAGCCTCAGCAAACCCAGCAGTCGCAGGGTTTCTGATATTTCTATTCTCTTTTTTCTGTGTGAGGTTTAGAACCTCTGAGCTGCCTACTTTTTAACAGAAGCATCTAAGGTTCATCTCATCCATGCTGAGATACCAGTCATACATTGACTCAGTCCTCGACTCTGGCATGAATCTCTTGCTACAAGGGAAATCCATTCTTTTAGCTCCAAGAGTTTTTGAGGACCATCATACCCTAGAGATAGCAGGTTTCTCCTTTTAAAAGAAAAGGAGGAGTAACAACTAACAAGGTGAGCTATACCCTTCCCCTTGACAGTTTTTCTGTACGAGGATATCTTATACTTTTAACCGCAAGGGGACCCTACCTCTTCAAAGACTTACCAAATTGTAAGTCCTCTCAACTCTGTATTACTTTCTATCCCTCTTAGTCCAGACTTTCAGTCTCTAAGAGTACTACTAATCAACTGGAGGGCTTATTCTCTAAGCCCATAGGATTTTTCTTCAATACCTACTTCAGTAAGTAGTTTCCATACAGAGTTTTCTTCCCCTTTGTGGTTCACCACCTTCTCTATGTATCTCAAATACTTTTTTAAGGCAGCTTTTCAGACAGAAATCGAGTATTACCACTCCAAATTATGTCTGTCGGTCCTCTCCAACCTATAGGACCTAACTTTTTCTGCTGCCTTAATAACAGATAACTCCAAGAGAGGTTCCAAAACCCATTTGGACATTTTATTGTTGAAAGCATCAGGCCTGTCTACTATTCTTAGCCTTCTTCATTTATTTTTGGCTACAACAGAATAGATTAGGTTGCACACTGGCAATTAAACAGCCAGATCTAATCAACCTACAACATGCTCTCTGCAATTATATAAGGAAGCTCTGCAACTATGGGCCTTGCCAGAGAGCCTCAGAGCTACTCCTAGCAGGTAGCTTCCAGATGGTTAAAAAGGGCTTCAGCTGGTAGACTCTGCCCAGTCATGCTCCTACATGACTGGTTTTTTCCTACTCTTACCATCTTCCTTAAAAATTTCCTTTTAAGGAAAACTAACCAGGGCTTAGATCATGCGAAAGCGTAGAAAATTCCACAATTCCCTGGGTTGTTCCACATTTCACTGGAACTTCTACAACAGGGATGCATTCTTTTCATTGCAGTCGGTCCTTAATTACAACTTTCCTTCTAATTCCCTATACTTCATTGTAGCTTATAATGAATAAAAAGATGCATGATACTCATATTGCCCTCATGGAGGGGCAAACATGGTATCTCCTTATATTGCATCTTTTTCTCCAATTACTACCTGAAGTTATAGAAGGATCCAGACTTGCTGTTTTAAGACTAAGGATCTCCTCTGCACTCCTTCACGTATGTCTCCAGACCTGGTTATTCAGGAGCTAGATCTTTTAAAGAAATCTAGTCCTCTCCTTGTAGGTGAAGAACATAATACCAGTTTTGACGAAACTTTCCCTATGGTTCTTCCATTTTTAACCAGGCAGAGATTCTCCATCAATATTCTCAAGTAGGTCTTAATCCTTCTTGTTATTGGGTCAATCTCTATACAATATTCTGACTTTGAAAGATTTGTTTACTGTCCATGTTAATGCTGCCCCAGCATATCATAAAACTTAATGGACAACCAATTTCTATGGCAAATTAGGAAATACCTTCTTTACCGTAACCTTTTCGGTTACATCACATCTGAAGCTCTCCATGTGAAGTCATTATCATAAGTGGCATCACTTATGAAAGATTTTTACTGATCTTCAAGAAGTTGGAGGCCCAACGCCCAATATAAATAACTTTGTCTTTCTTTTGGATAAAGGGGGTCTTAAAGACCTACCCCTTTTTTCTGCAAAGGCTATTTCTACCTTTTCATCCAAACCAGTCAGATTTATCTAGACTCTTGCCTAGGGCCTTATTCTGCTCCAAAGACAAAGAGTTCAAACTTGGACTTTACAGAAGCTTTACCTATTTCTCCAAAGTCCAACCCCATTAAACTTCCCCACTTTTTATTCTGGGGTTAGTTCTAGCCATTAAGGCTTCTTACCTCTTCCTGTATTGCAAAATGTATTTTTCCTCTACTTCTCAGTGAGGGAATTTCTTTGAGGATAATATACTGGCTCTCAATTACAGACCCATATTAGCCTCAACAAATGCTTTTGCAATATTTTTTGAGTAAGATCCACATTAGAAAATTGGGATTCAATTTTTTTCTAACAATTATGATCTACACAAGGGCTCCCCTCTGGATACCTTGTTTAGTCAAGCTGTTCCACAGCACCTTTTTTTCTTTTCTAATTCAACTCCTACCCTCCATCCCTTAGATGCCTGGGGTTCTAAAGGATAAGCATTGCCCATCCATCGGATTTGCAACATGCTGGGGCCTCCTCCAGACATCTTAGCTTGGGAGTCCCCATATGTGAAGACTCATTCCTGCTTGTTCCTGGAGATAGCACAGTTACTTACCTGTAACAGGTGATCTCTGGGAACAGCAGGAATAAGTCTTCACAACCCACCCACCTCCCCTAGGAGTTGCGCTCTCTCTCTCTCTCTCTTTCTGATTTGTCTACTTCCCTCCTTCGGTCTCAGCTACAAACCCAACTGATGAGAGGGAAGTGTTTAGGCGGGAAGGCAGCGCGCATGCGTGTGGGATGCTCCCAAAAGCTTTCTTTTTGGACGCTGGGGAGCGTTCCCACGCAGGCTCCGTCGGTACCGACGTACCCATATGTGAAGACTTATTCCTGCTGTTCCCAGAGATCACCTGTTACAGGTAAGTAACTGTGCTTTCCTGGAGATCACCTGTTACAGGTGAGTAATTACGCTGTCCCAGAAGAACAATATTTGGACTGTAAAAAAAAAAAAAAAAAATGTGCAAGAGATCTGTCTGAAACTTTGAGGGGGAGCCCGAACCACTGCAAGAGACTGAGATTGGAAGTGGCATACCGGAGCTTAGGAGTGCTTGGGAAAGATAGACCACAAAATATTTTGGCATGTTCAACTTCATATGTGCAGAAGGAATGGAGTCTTCAAAAAGCATTAAAAGTGAGAAAAGTAAAATGGGAGACTCATGAACTGGAGATTTATTATGACTTATCCTCTTTGACATTGCAAAGGTGCAGGAATTTAAAAATGGTAGCAATGTTTTTTTCAGAAAGAAAGCATCCACTATCAATGGGTTTTTCCTTTTTTGGCCTGGTATATACAGTGAAGGGTCAGTACCTGTGGGCTAAGACAGCAGATAGTCTGGCAGAGACTGAAGGAGGGAAGGCTATATGGACTTGCCCATTTGCAGCAGCATAGAGAGGAGTAGCCAGAGAGAACTAGTGAGATTAAAATGGCAGCAGTTTCCGAAAAAGGCCAGTGGCTTCAGTGGCAGTCGCGGGGCCTAGAATAGACAGCAGAGCTGGTGCATGGATGAGTAGCCACCAATCTTGGAATGAACGCCTTTTGAGGAGAGGTGTGGAATTGAAACAAGATGACAAGCTTGGGGAAGTTGAATCAAGAGAAATGACAATGGAAACTGTGCTTTAGTTATTGATGATATATGAGTGTGACTTAGGGTGGAGAGGGGAGAGATTGAGAGGGGTTAAATGGAAGTATGCATGAGTGATAGTCGCCTGGAGTGAAGTGCGACGTGCAGCATGGGTGATGGGGCAGAAGGAGTAAATGAATGAATGAACTGGAGTGAATGGCAGAAGGGGGCAAAGATGAAATTGTGAGGGGGCACAGATATTGGAAGGGCGTAGAATTGTAAGAGGAAGTAGCAAATGGAGCAAGCTGAGCATCACTCTGGGCCAACTCCTCATGGAAGGAAATGGCAGTCATGGGTACTGCAAACAAAGGATTGGTGTGAAGGGATTGGGGAAGGATGAAGATGGAGAAGTCTGATGGGTATAGGGGTGGAGGATGATAGATGATCCAGATCAGGGTGTTCCTGGAATGTCAATGGCTTGAACAACCCAGACAAATGAAGTATAGTGTGCAAGGCAATTCAACACATGAGGTGGTAGGATGTGTTTCTCCAAGAGACACATTTGTGAGGGAAAATGTGGGCTTACTGCATGTGAAGGGCTATCATCTAGCAATATGTAGCTCAGTCAAGGGAAGAAGAAAATGTGTGTGTGCTGGGGATGGGGGGTAGCTATTCTGATAAAGAATGATTTCCCTTTCATTGTGGAGAATATATATACGCAGTGTGTGTGTATGTATGTATATATGTATATATTTATTTATTTGTTTTAAGGGTACTATGGAGAGATGTGTGGCAGTGAAGGGGAAATATGGACACTGATATCGGTCTATGGGCCATATTGGGATCAGGCCAGACTTTTTGAATGGTTGGGGAGGGAACAAAGTATGTTGTGAAGAGTTATATAGTGTTGAGGGGGATTTTAATTTAACGTTAAAAGTGGGGATGGTTACCAAAAGGGGGAATAAGATAAACTCTCCCATCATCAAAGAGCTTTTAAGGGCTTTTTAAAATGGATGAATATGGATGTGTGGAGAATGTAACATTTGACAAAGGAAAATTACACTTTTTTTCACATGTGCATCAGTGCTATACTCAAATTGATTATTTATTTAGTTAGACAGTTTTGTATACCACCTTATCCTTCAATCAAAGTGGTCACAACACAATTGGGGAATACATTTTTAAAACGAGGGGATATGAGACACATACACTAATACTTAAGGGAACATGGGCAATGGAGGGTTACGTGGCTTGCCCAAGACCACAAGGAACACCTGTGGGACTAGAAACCCCAGTCCTTCCAGATGTTCTCAGTTGCAGTCTCCTTCCTGTGGTGTTGGATTCGAACATAGGGAACTGGGTTCATTCAGACCATGCTGCAATTTGGGTGGAGGTAAAAAGGGGTAGGAAGGATAAAAACAAGATTTTCTGTAGATCGAATGAAACACTAGGATGCAAAAATGGTGGAGGGTGTGAGAAGAGAGAGAGAAGATTATTGGAAGTTTAATGACATGGAGAAAGGGGAGGGGATTTTTATGGAATACTATGAAAGCAGTGGTGAGGAGTGTTTTTGTTAAGTGTTGGGGGATGATGGGGGACATGTAAAAAGGGGGTGGGTCTCCAAAGGGTGGGGAGAGCTATTGGGGAAATTGAAGAAATTAGAAGGCATCCATAAGAGACGACAGTCAACACAAATAGAGTTGGAATTAAGAGAAATGAGACACCAGTTGCAGGAATTGCAGCTGGAGGAGACTGAGTTTCTTATGAATAGGCTTAAACAAGTATATGAGTATGGGAATAAACCCAGTAGGGGACTAGTGAGGAAATAAAACAAAAATTGGATCTTGGGGGGTTAATATACAAAAGATGAAAGGGAAGGGAGGGAAGTCGTATTATAGTGAAATAAATTTGGAATTGTTTTGTTTCTTTTTATAAGAAATTTATATCAGAGAGAGAGGAAGGAAGGATAGGAAAGGAATTAGGGCATATCTGCAGGATCTCCCATTGAGTAGTTAAAAGACAAAGCAAGGGGTCATTTAAATGAGCCTGTCATGGAAGTGGAGGTGGAGTAGGTAATTAAGAAATTGCCAGCAGAAATTGCTCCCAGATTGAATGGTCTTATGGGGTAGGGGGGAGGGGAGGTTCTATATAAAACTTTAGGGGAGAATTGGTGGGAAGGATAACTAAGTTATACAACTCTTTGTTGGACGGAGGAGGCTTGGTGGGTTTGGCTGTTGCAGGGATTACAGTTCTGTTAAAACTGAGGAAGGACCCTATGGTGTGCGGATCTTACAGGCCAATTTCTTTGCTAAATGAGGATGTTAAGTTTGGCAAGAATAATGCCCATCAGGTTGGCATGGGAGATACCAAAGCTTGTTCACCAGGGCCAGGCCCGCTTTATCCCAGATCACAGCAAGCAGCAGATAATAATAAAATATCCCTTCAGCTGATGTGGGCTGTACAGAGAGACAGTACCCCTGCAATGCTATTGGCGACAGATGCCAAAAAATGTTCAAGTAAGTTGGGAGTTTATGTGGAAGGTCCTGCAGAAGATGAAGTTAGGGGAAAACACAATCATGTTGGTTAAACTATATGAAGCATCTTTAGCATGAATGAAAGTGAATGGGGGAGTACCCAGAAGTGTAGGGGTTAGAGAGAGGGACCATGCAAGGATGCCCTTTGTCCTCTTTCTTATTCCCACAATCTGTTGAACCATTAGTAGTTGAAATTGTCAAGGAGACAGTAGAAAGACAATGACACCACTGCAGCCATTAGGATGAGGAGATTGAGAGAATTGGTAGTCACCGTGACAAAGGCAGCAACTGAAGCAATGTCATCATGAAGTAGCCAAGTTTCAGTAAGAGCAAGAAGATTGAAAGCATGAGAGATGAAGAGATCACAGGTAAAGGGAAGTTCCTGAGCGGTCCTCCAGTTTAGTCCTCCATATCCGGGTAGTTGCACCTCCTCCTGCAGCAAAGAGACTGGACCAATCAACTCTTTAGTACCATAGGATGTATACTGCTGGAGCTCCCATCAGCCCCCCAGTGTGTCCAATCTCCTTGCAGCAGGAGAACGTGTGAACCTGGCACTGGGCTCACTTAGGGGCTTGTTGGCAATGCTAGCTAGAATTTTTGGTTTTGTGCAGTTTCTTTTTTCTCTTGCTTACATTTATTTTCCTTTCTTTAGCAGCCTATAGCTTTAAAAAAAAAAAAAAAAAAAAGCGTCTGAGGAGCCGAGCCGTCACTGCCCTTCTCCCCCCCCCCCCCCCCCCCTGTACTTTCCTGGCAGTTCAGAGCAGGCAGCATGTTTGATCGCTCCCCCAGGACGATACGGGGGTGAGATCCGATCTGCCCAGCACTTCTTTCAGGGTCAGCAAACTTTGCTCCAGAGCGTTGGCTGCAACGGACAGCCCTGCAGGGGGTCTCTGCTTTCCGGCTTACCTCAGGCAGCCAGGACTTAGCTCTGCACTACTCAGGATTCGAGCGGGGTTGCTGGCTCTTCATCCTTTTTTGTGACTGGGTAAGTGGATCCCTCACTGATTTCTTTCAGGCGGTGATTCTTTTCGGTCCTTTCACGCGGTGATTTTACTTTACTTTCTTTGTTTGTGTTTGTTTTTTTCTTTTTGGCGTCTCTTTTCGTCGCTCGCCTGTCGCGACGGCCATTTTGAAACTTAATTTTTGCCGCGGGGAGTGCAGAAGCCTGGAAGTTTTTGCAAGTTGGTGTCCTTAGCGTGCAGGGCAGGCACGTGAGTTTCTTTAGTGGCCCATCCTCCAGTGAGGTGTTTAAAAAAAAAAATCAGTCTGTCCCTTTATTTCCCTGGGAGTGATGTAGTCCATATTAATGTCAATGAGAACGCAGTGCGTGGTCTGCGATTCTCGCAGGAGCTCAGTGTCAGCTTCGGGGTTTTGCGGAAGCTGCGCTACTGTCTCCTCTGGTATAGAGCAGCAGATGGAAGGCAAGCCACAACCAGATCCCTTGGAACCTATTTTACCTGCTGAGGAGAATTCTTCTCCTGTTTCTCTCGTGTCTCCAGTTCCAGCTACTTCTAAGGGACAGGGGTCTGGTCTTCCGGAGGAAGAGGTGGAATCTTCTTCTTCCTTTGCAGATTTTTCCCCGGACTTCGTGCTGATTATGCATCAGGCATTCAAATTGGGACGTTTGGGAAAGTGGCCTGAGGCCTTCGCCACACTGCCGTCTCTACCGCTCCCCAAAACAGAGGCTGCCGGGCGAATCTTTTCCAAGACGGCTAAAATATCTTGGCCCTTGGAGTTTGATCAGGAGGATATAGAGGGGCAGGACACAGATGTTGAGGTGGATCCAGAAGACGTTGTTGATGACCTCGAGGAAGGGGAGATTCCGGAGCCTGAAGATCAGGCTAGGATTATCCAGGTGTTTCGTAGGGAGGAACTGGTACCCCTAATTACGGAGGCCCTTCAGGCACTCAATCTCGCTGCAGCGCGCCCGGTGGAAGGCGAAGCTTTGGAAGATCCCCTCATTCAGGCGGTCCGGGAATCTCAAGTGATGTTTCCAGTACATAGAGTTGTAGATCAGATCAGTGGTCCTCAACCCAGTCCTCTGGGGCCCACAGGCCAGTCAGGTTTTCAGGATACCCACAATGAATATGCATGAGATAGATCTGCATACAATGGAAGCAGTACATGCAGATCTATCTCATGCATATTCATTGTGGGTATCCTGAAAACCTGACTGGCCTGTGGGCCCCAGAGGACTGGATTGAGGACCACTGGATCAGATGATTCAAACCGAGTGTGATCAGCCTGAATCAGGTTTGAAAGGTATCCGGACAATGAACCGACTTTATTCGTTAGCGGACAAGGAGAAGGAGAAGTTGCCTCGGGTAGATGCCGCAGTGTCGGCAGTAACCAAGAAGACGACAATCCTGGTGGAGGGAAGTGCGGCCTTAAAAGACACGCAGGACAGAAAGGTGGACGGTTTGTTGAAACAGGCCTTTGAGACCAATGCGCTGTCGTTGCAGGCTTCTATTTGTGGAGCCTGGGTGGCTAGAGCCTGTTTAAGGTGGGCTCAGCATTTGCGTCAGGACCCTCACTTGGATCAGCAAGGTTTACTCGAGGTGATGCGGTTGGAGTCTGGTTCGGCTTATTTAGCAGATGTACATTATGATCTGATTCAGACATTAGCGAATAGTATGGCTTCCTTGGTGGCGGCGCGGAGATCCATCTGGTTGTGGAATTGGGTGGCTGACGGCTCTTCCAAATCTCATCTCAGCAAACTCCCTTTCAAAGGCAGGTTGTTGTTCGGGGACGATCTAGATAAATTGGTGAAGGACCTTGGAGAGTCTAAAAGCGGCAGACTACCGGAGGACAAGCCTAAGCTAGGTAGAGGTTTGCTGGTTGCCCGGGGTCAATTTAGGGACTTTAGGAGGTTTCAATCTTCCCGTCTTTGGGGGTTCCAACTGGGCAGGTTGGGCTCCAGCTCACATCATTTTCAAGGTTTTCGAGGAGCAGGCAGAGGTTTTTCAGCTGCGTCCTCGTCCTCTTCCTTTGGTCGCAAGCCACAATGAAGCGAGGTGGACCCCGGAGGGAAGCCAAGTGATCGGAGGACGTCTTCGGAACTTTCTTCCTTCTTGGGTCCACATAACATCAGATCAGTGGGTGCTAGAGATAGTCAGAGAAGGTTATGCTCTGGAGTTTGCCTTTCCGCCTCGGGACTCCTTCGTTCTATCACCCAGCAAGGGGCAGCAGAAGGAGCTGGCACTTTGCTCAACGTTGGAGCAGCTGCTAGCATTGGGGGCGGTTATCCCCGTTCCAGAATCCGAGCGCGGGGTAGGTCGTTACTCCATTTATTTCATGGTGCCAAAGAAAGACGGGTCCCTACGTCCTATTCTACATCTCAAGGGCATGAATCGTCTCCGGGTGCCGCATTTCCGCATGGAGACCCTAAAGTCTGTCATTGTGGTGGTGCAACAAGGGGAGATTTTGACTTCTCTGGACCTCTCCAAGGCCTATCTGCATATTCCGATCAGGGTGGTTCATCAAACGTTTCTGTGGTTCGCCTTTCACTGGGGGCACTACTAGTTTCAAGCTTTGCCCTTCGGGCTAGCTACAGCTCCACGCATTTTCACCAAGGTTATGGTGGTAGTTGCGGCAGCTTTGAGAAAGGAAGGTATTCTGGTCCACCCTTATCTCGACGACTGGTTGATTTGAGCGAAGTCCGAGAGGGAGAGTTTGCAGGCTACAGACAGAGTCGTGCACATGCTGCAGAGCCTCAGCTGGGTGGTTAATGCAAAGAAGAGTCACTTAGTCCCTACTCAGGTCCTCGAATATCTGGGAGTCTGCTTCGACACGGCAAGAGGCTTGGTGACTCTACCGGTTCGCCGCGCTCAAGGCCTGCGTCATCTGGTGCGGACCACCTTGGCGATCCCGCTCTGTCTGCGTGGTGGTATCTGCGGCTGCTGGGAACCATGGCAGCAACTCTGGAGGTGGTTCCATGGGCCAGATTTCATATGCGTCCGCTTCAGCGAGCCCTTTTACGTCACTGGTCCAATCAGTCGGATTCGCTGAATTGGCGGTTGCCCTGTCCGAGGCGAGTTCGGCGGGCGTTACAGTGGTGGCTTTGCCCGAAGTCGCTGCGGGCAGGGCTTCCCTTGGAACAGCCGGTTTGGTTGCCTTTGATAACGGATGCGAGTCTAACAGGCTGGGGGGCCCACTGTCAGGACCATTACGCGCAGGGGATGTGGTCAGCCCAGGAGGCCTTGTGGTAGATCAACCGACTCAAGCTGCGAGCAGTGCGGCTGGCGTTGCAGATCTTCGAGGCATCAGTGATGAGACGAGCGGTGCAAGTTCTGTTGGACAACTCGGCTGCGGTAGCGTACATCAACCGCCAAGGAGGCACCGGAAGCGTGGCCATGGAAGAGGAGGCAGAGGCGCTATTCGCGTGGGTGGAAGTTCGTCTCCTGGCCATTTCGGCAGCGCATATCGCGGGAAAAGAAAATGTGATGGCGGATTTTCTCAGCAGGGTGCGGGTGGATGCCGGAGAGTGGGAGTTGCACCCGCAGATTTACGCGCAAATAGTTCGCCGATGGGGAGCACTAATCATGGACCTCATGGTGACCATTCAGTCGGCGAAGACAGGTCGATTTTTCAGCAGACGGAGAGAGCGCATGTCCGAGGGAATCGACGCCTTCATCCAACCGTGGCCTGAGTATGGCCTTCTGTATGTCTTCCCGCCGTGGGCTTTGATCAGCAGAGTAGTCCACCGCATCGAAGCACACCATGGAAAGGTCTTGTTGGTAGCTCCAGATTGGCCCAGGCGGCCTTGGTATGCAGATCTGGTTCGGCTTCTCGACGGTGTGCCGTGGAGGCTTCCCCTCTTAGTGGACCTGCTAATTCAGGGTCCGCTGCGTATGCCTCAGGTGGATCGATTCTCGCTTACAGTATGGCCATTGAAAGGGCTAGGTTGAAAATGAAAGGTTATTCCCCGGCAGTTATTGCTACTCTTCTTCGAGCTAGAAAGTCTTCTATCTCGCTTACGTATGTTTGGGTTTGGCAAATCTTTGAAGATTGGTGTTCTAGGCATGAGGTTCGGGCAGCGACGGCTTCGGTTGCCGTAATCCTCAGTTTCTTACAGGACGGCTTTGACAAGGGTCTAGCCGCTAGTACCCTAAAGGTTCAGTTGGCAGCTCTCGCGTGTTACAGAGGCAAGATTCAAGATGTTCCTCTTGGAGCACACTCGGATGTACGGCGCTTTCTTAAGGCCGTGTTTCGCCTGTGACCTTCGCGTAGAGTGACTATTCCCCCTTGGGATTTGAATCTGGTGTTGCAGGCTTTGGTTCAGAAACCTTTTGAACCTCTTCGCCACGCCTCGGTTAAGGACTTAACTCTGAAGACAGTCTTTCTCGTCGCCATTTGTTCAGCGCGACGAATTTCGGAGCTGCAGGCTCCGTCTTGCAGGGCTCCCTTCTTATCTTTTTCTAAAGATAGAGTAGTTCTAAGGCTGGTTCCCTCTTTTCTTCCGAAGGTGGTTTCGCCATTTCATTTGAATCAGTCTGTGGTGCTTCCAGCCTTTGATTCGGATATAACTAGTGTTTCGGACGATGGGTTCCATAGGCTGGATGTGCGACGGATATTGCGTCGGTATCTGAAGGGTTCGGAGTCTTTCGGTAAGTCGGATCGCTTGTTTGTGCTGTTCGGTGGAGTTCGAAAAGGGGAAGCAGCGGCGAAAGCTTCCATTTCTTGGTGGATTAAGGAGGCGATCGCTTCGGCTTACCTCTTGCAGAGTCGGTCTGTCCCGTTGGGTTTGCGAGCTCATTCTACTAGAGTGCAAGCAGTGTCATGGGCGGAGCATGGTATTGTCCCGCTGCTGGAAATTTGCAGGGCGGCTACTTGGTCATCTCTCCATGCTTTCAGTAGGCATTACTGGTTAGATGTTGCGGCGGCACGGGATTCTTGTTTTGGTTCGGCCATCTTGCGCACCGGTTGGCAAGGTCCCCCCCGTTGATAACTGCTCTGTTACATCCCGGATGTGGAGGACTAAACTGGAGGACCGGACCACTCAGGAAATAGAAATTACACTTACCTGGTAATTGTAGTTCCTGGAGGGTCCAGTTTAGTCCTCAGTCCCTCCCTAGAGACAAAGAAACTTTTACCTGTATGGCGCGCTAATTCTGGGGGGAGACAGTGTTGGGTAAGTATGTTTCTTCTTAAAAAAAAAAAAATGGAAATAGTAGTAATAAAATCTCTTGCTAGGGGTTTTTACGCTCTCTTCTGCTTAGTATGAGTTTTTTCTCCTTATGCTTACTGCTCTGTCTGCCAATTATTTCAGGTACAGGGAGCAGAAGCAAGGTGCAGAGTTCGGGCTCTCTCGTTTGGGGAGGGGGTCAATTTGGGGCTTAAGGGGACTAAGGCTGGTTATCGTTAATTGTTTCCTTAATGTGTTGCTTCTTTGAGTCTGCTTTGTTACTAGTTCACTGGGGTGCTGATGGGAGCTCCAGCAGTATACATCCTATGGTACTAAAGAGTTGATTGGTCCAGTCTCCTTGCTGCAGGAGGAGGTGCACTACCCGGATGTGGAGGACTAAACTGGACCCTCCAGGAACTACAATTACCAGGTAAGTGTAATTTCTATTTTATTAGAAATGGAGTGAGCATTCCATAGGGCAGTGGTCTTAACCCCTTCTCCTGCTCAGTGCAAGATGTCTTGCAATATCTCTTGCATCTTTCTGGAGTCGGCCTAAAGTCCAACGCAGTCAGTGTGCACCTTAGTGCCATTTTGGTACACCACCATCCTGTCGACGGCTCGGCCGTTTCAGTGCACCCACTGATGGGCCATTTCATGAGAGGAGGACCCCTGTCCCGGCCCCTGGTCTGCCCACCGCCGGTGGCATGGGACTTAAATGTGGTGCTGGGAAAACTCATGGCTCCCCATTTGAGCCTTTGGTGACGTGACGTCTTAAATATTTGTCTTGGAAGGTTGTTTTCCTGGTGGACCCACCCCAAGTTCCTACCTGAAGGTAGTCTCTGCTTTCCACCTGAATCAAGAGGTGGTCCTCCCACCTTCTTTCCCAGACCTCACGCCTCCAGGGCAGAGGCCTCCCTGAACACTAGATTGCAAGAGGACATTTTCCTTTTACATCCGGAGGATGCAGCCCCACTGCCACTCAGTGCAACTCTGTCTCCTTTGACCCCAACCGTTTTGGGGTGGCAGTCTCTAAGTGCAGCCTCTCACGGTGGATGGCCAACTGCATTTCCTTCACCTACGACCAGCAACAGTGTGCACACCATGGTGGCCTCTGTGGCCAACCTGCGCTCTGTGCCCTTGCTGGATATCTTCCAGGCTGCCACCTGGTCCTCTGTCCATACTTTCACAATACACTACTACTTGGAGGAGAGCTCACGGCAGGATAGCATCTTCGGCCAGGCATTACTTCATCACCTCTTTTGGGAATAGTGCAACTCCTTCCCTCCAGCCCTTTGTGTTCAGGCTACCGGAGAGGGGATTGCAGCATTGATGTTGGTACTGCAGAGCCAAACTTCCAGTCAACCAGTGCTCCCTGCTGTCCTTTACAGTCTGCTTTTTGGGTCGCCTGTGGCTTCTATAGAGTTTTTTTTTGGTAGTCTGTTGCTTGGGAGTCCCATATGTGAGGACTGACTTCCTGCTTGTTCCCGGAGAAAGTGTAATTACTCACCTGTAACAGGTGATCTCCAGGAACAAGCAGGAATGTAGTCTTCACATATGGGTATCGTCAGTACGGACAGAGCCCACGCGGGAACGCACCCCAGCGTCCAATAGGAAAGCTTTTGGGAGCATCCCACAGCGCATGCCTGCTGCCTTCCCGCCTCTGTACCTCTCTCACTTCAGTTCTTCGTTTTCCACGGAGCCGACAGGACGTGTACCCTGTCACCGCAGAAAATTTTGTTTTATTCTTTGTTTTTTGTGGTCGCGTCTGCCTTCATTCGACGCCTACCGGTACCGCCGGGGGTTCTTCTTTTCTTTTTAAAAAAAAAAAGACATATTTTCTTCAGGGGTCTCTCCCCTGTTTCTGGTGCTAGGTGCCATTTTGGGCACTAGGCCCACTTTTCTTCAGTCATGGAGAAACCAGCTAGTAGTTTCAAAAAATGGTCAAATTGTGGCAGTACCATATCCGTCACTGACACCCATGATTGGTGTCTAAAATGTTTAGGTCCTGAACATTGTCCAACGGAGTATCTCTCCTACAGAAAGATGACCTAAAGGGGCCTGCAGAATAGAGCTGCAAAACTCGGTACCCTTTTTGCCGCCAACACGATGTCAGTTACATCAACGTCTTCCAAGGCTTCATCTTCCTCCCATGGATCTCAGGTAACTAAACTTAAGTCTTCCAACACTGGCCGGTCCTCAAAGGGTAGATCTCCTTCAAGTATCGAGATGCCACTGACATTGCCCTTGAGGATAGTTCACTGGCAAAACAGCCTATGCAGGAGCCTTTGGGCTCCAAAGCATTAACAGGGCTCCAGAATGTTCCAGAGACTTCGACCTCTGCAGAACTACTGGTGCCATGTTCTGGGGTCGTACCCGCTTCCACCGGTACTGACACCCAGGCATCGGCAGGAGCGATGGATAAGAGAATCCTCGCTATTGAGCGCAGTCTAACGTCCCTCTTAGCAGCTTTGGTACCGCTAAGACCGCTACAGACAGTTCAACAGGTATCAGAACCGACATCGGTACTGGTACCGACAACACCTGCTTCGACAGGACTGCTTCCCCCCATGCCTAGCCTTGAGTCTGTCTTGGGTATCGGGGATCAGGAACCGAGACATTTCAGTAACAACTTCGAGCGGTACCGATACCATGTGTTAAAGGAGCACCCGGTACAGAGTGCCTTTGAGTCTTCCGATTCCAATGACTCTAACGATTCTACCGGTACCAGAGCGAACCTACTAGAGGATTCAATTCCTCCTCAACGCAGGATGTCTCCTCCAGAAGATATGTCCTTCCAGGATTTCATACGTGATTTAGCAAAGGGTCTTGCAATCACTGTGATTCCAGAAAAGGAACCTAGGGCAGAAGAATTAAGAATTCTACAATACCCTATGGCTCCCAAGGAGGCAGTTATGCTTCCCATTCACAAGATCTTACATGATCTGATGTTGAGAATGTGGGAAACTCCTTTAACGATATCTTCACATTCCCGACGCCTTGACACTATGTACCGAGTGCCAAGTTGTCCTGGTTTTCAAAAAACTCAGTTACCACACCATTCAATGGTATCGGCCATGCGAAGAATCAAGAGTGCTAAAACACATTCTTCTAATCCTCCAGGCCGTGAATACAGGACACTCGATGCCTTTGGGTGTCGATGCTTTCAATCCTCCATACTATCAGCCTTGATCAGTTCCTACATTCTTTACATGGGAATGTTCCTGGAAGAAGTCGCAAAAGACTTAGAGCTCATGAGCCCTTGTCTCCCTGAGGAAAAAAGAGCAGATTACCTTACTCTGGTCAAGCACGCCCAGAATGTCTCTAAATTCATGAACCGTGCTACCTTTGATTGCTTTGAATGTATTAGCAGAACCTCTGTATCTCCATAGGTGCATGTCGTATTGCTTGGCTTCAAGCATCAGACTTAGAACAGTGGGTGCAAGAAAAGCTGGGAAACATTCCTTGTACAGGAGAAAATCTCTTTGGCAAGGGCTGGCAAAACAAGGCTAATCAGATTGAATCTGACAAAACTACTTTGAACAGATTGTCAAAGTCTACAGCTAACCCAGCAAAGAAAATGTCATTCAAAAAACCCTTTTTCAACAAGAAAAATAAATTTTACCCATCTTACACCCACCAGGCCCACTGTCCACTTCATGTTCCCCAGAAGGGGCAACAACAGAACAGACAGCAAAGAAAGCCGCAAGCTCAAAGAGCTCAACCGGCCCAACAGACCCAGCCCCCTCAGGGTCTTTGACTTCTACCTAGAGAACTTAGTCATTCTGCCTCTAAAAGGTCCAGAACCCTTAACTATTCCAGGCAGACTATGCCATTTTGCCAACAGATGGCAACAGATAACATCAGAAAACTGGACTCTGTTCATCGTACGTCTGGGGTACAAGCTTCATTTTCTCAACTTGCCCCCACCTACAATAATCAAACAGTTCAATTCTCAGGTCCCTGCCACCGACCTGTTGTGGCAGGAGGTCACATCACTTCTCGCTCAAGGAGCAATCGAAGAAGTACCCATATCCCAACAGGATAACGGGTTTTACTCCCTCTATTTTCTTATTCCAAAGAAGACAGGGAGACACAGGCCTATACTAGACATCGGAGAATTAAACAAATATTTGTTCCGAGAAAAGTTCAAAATGATCTCCCTCGGAACACTCGTTCCATACCTTGAAAGTCAGGACTGGCTATGTTCTCTAGATCTAAGAGATGCGTACACACATATTCTCATCCACACAGATCACAGGACGTTCCTTCGTTTCCTGGTCCAAGGAAGACACTTCCAGTACAGAGTTCTTCCTTTCGGACTGGCCTCTGCTCCAAGAGTCTTCACAAAATGCATAGCAGTGGTAGCAGCATTTATGAGGACTCTGGGAATATTCGTCTTCCCTTACTTAGACGATTGGCTCATTCGAGCATCAACAGCTCCAGAGGCCAGCTTCGCTCTTTCTCGAGCAATGAGAATTCTTCAATACTTGGGACTGGTCATAAACCTCCCAAAATCTCATCTCACCCCCTCTCAATCACTCAATTCATAGGGCAGAGATACTCAAATCCAGTCCTGGAGGGCCGCAAACCAGTCAGGTTTTCAGGATATCTCTAATGAATATGCATGAGATAGATTCAAATACAATGGAGGCAGTGCATGCAAATATATCTCATGCATATTCATAAGGGATATCCCAAAAACTTGACTGGTTTGCGGCCCTCCAGGACTGGATTTGAGTACCTCTGTCATAGGGGCTCGTCTAGACACACGGCAGTCAAGGGCTTTCCTGCCACAGCCACGCTGTCTACGTATAATACAACTAGCATCTCGAGCAACTATGAAGGTGTTCCTTACTGCTCAGGAGATGCTTCAACTTCTGGGGCATATGGCATCCACTGTCCATGTTGTTCCCTATGCCCGCCTCCACATGTGAGCAGCCCAGTGGACCCTATCCTCTCAGTAGTCACAAGCCTCGGGTTGG
Source organism: Ichthyophis bannanicus (assembly GCA_033557465.1). Classification (NCBI taxonomy): domain Eukaryota; kingdom Metazoa; phylum Chordata; class Amphibia; order Gymnophiona; family Ichthyophiidae; genus Ichthyophis; species Ichthyophis bannanicus. The sequence continues at coordinate 1,371,662,289 of CM066031.1, forward strand.
CTAACGGACAAAATCAGAATCACCACACGTCTGATTTCGTCCCTGCAATGGTGGCAATCTCTGGAAAACCTCCTCGTAGGCTCTCCTTACCAGTAGCCTCTATGCCAGGCCACCCTAACAACAGATGCGTCCAAGATGGGTTGGGGGGCCCCACTTGCACGATCTCTCAACACAGGGTCTCTGGACCCCACAGGAGGTTTCTCTTCACATAAACCTCCTAGAGCTGAGAGCTATTTTCAGTGCTATTCAAGTCTTTCAGGCCCATCTCAGCAACAAGACAGTTCTGGTCCAAACTGACTGGGGTCAGGACTTCCTCTATGCCTTCCCACCCATTCCCCTCATTCCCAAGACTTTATTCAAGCTTCAGAGAGACAGAGGTCATATGATACTCATAGCTCCACGTTGGCCACGACAAACGTGGTATCCTCTTCTGCGTCTCTCTCAAACCACTCCTCTGGAGTTGGGGAATGCTCCAGATCTTCTGTCTCAGGAGGATGGATCCTTACTGCATCCCAATCCCCAGTCCCTACATCTCGGGGCCTGGTTACTGAAAGCCTAGAATTCCAGGATAATAACCTTTCTCAACAAGTAAAGGATATCCTTCTGGCTTCCAGAAAACCTTCCACAAGATGTTCATATGCCTTTAAGTGGAAAAGGTTCTCTGTCTGGTGTTTACAAAAGGGACATAACCCCCTTTTGGTACCTGTAGAGTCGCTACTAGAGTATCTCCTCCAATTATCAACTTCTGGTCTAAAGACCAATTCAGCGAGAAGTCCATCTTAGTGCTATTGCTGCTTTTCATAAGCCTTTCGATGGACAACCTATTTCCTCTCATCCACTTGTATCAAGATTTATGTGAGGCCTACTTTTAACAAAACCTCCCATTAAACCACCACTGGTGGCATGGGATCAGAATCTTGTTCTTGGTCAGCTTATGAAACCACCCTTTGAACCTTTAGCCACTTCAGACCTAAAGTTTCTTTCATGGAAGTCATTTTCCTAATTGCAATCACTTCTGCAAGACGCATTAGTGAACTACAGGCTTTAGTAGCTGACCCTCCTTATACAAGGTTCCACCATGATAAAGTAGTTTGCTTTTCTCTGATCAGAGAAAGGCTGAACTTTTACAGAGCTCTGCTAGTGAGTGGATTTTTGCCTCCTGGGACATCTTACTGTGAGTTCTAGCTGTTTATTTAATTATTTACTGTTTGTCTAACTGTTGTTTGTTTAATTATTTAGTGTTTGTCTTAGTGGTGTGCAAGTTTCAGCCTTCTCAGCTGTACTTACCTTGCCTCTCTCAATTAACTGGGCCTTGTGTGGTAGCCATTTTGAATTAATCTCTCTCCCCAGAGCCTGCTGTTGTTAAGCTTTTCCTGTCCTTGCCTGCCTGAGTGACTCCTCCCCCTGTGTGTGTGGTAGCCATTTTGAATTAATCTCTCTCCCCAGAGCCTGCTCTTGTTAAGCTTTTTCCTGTCCTTGCCTGCCTGAGTGACTCCTCCCCCTGACCCCCTCCCCCTGAGGTATCCTGTAACCTTGTTCCTGTTTTCTCCACGTGTGCATAGGCTGTTTTAGTTTGCTTTTCTCTGATCAGAGAAAGGCTGAACTTTTACAGAGCTCTGCTAGTGAGTGGATTTTTGCCTCCTGGGACATCTTACTGTGAGTTCTAGCTGTTTATTTAATTATTTACTGTTTGTCTAACTGTTGTTTGTTTAATTATTTAGTGTTTGTCTTAGTGGTGTGCAAGTTTCAGCCTTCTCAGTTGTACTTACCTTGCCTCTCTCAATTAACTGGGCCTTGTGTGGTAGCCATTTTGAATTAATCTCTCTCCCCAGAGCCTGCTGTTGTTAAGCTTTTCCTGTCCTTGCCTGCCTGAGTGACTCCTCCCCCTGTGTGTGTGGTAGCCATTTTGAATTAATCTCTCTCCCCAGAGCCTGCTCTTGTTAAGCTTTTTCCTGTCCTTGCCTGCCTGAGTGACTCCTCCCCCTGACCCCCTCCCCCTGAGGTATCCTGTAACCTTGTTCCTGTTTTCTCCACGTGTGCATAGGCTGTTTTAGTTTGCTTTTCTCTGATCAGAGAAAGGCTGAACTTTTACAGAGCTCTGCTAGTGAGTGGATTTTTGCCTCCTGGGACATCTTACTGTGAGTTCTAGCTGTTTATTTAATTATTTACTGTTTGTCTAACTGTTGTTTGTTTAATTATTTAGTGTTTGTCTTAGTGGTGTGCAAGTTTCAGCCTTCTCAGCTGTACTTACCTTGCCTCTCTCAATTAACTGGGCCTTGTGTGGTAGCCATTTTGAATTAATCTCTCTCCCCAGAGCCTGCTGTTGTTAAGCTTTTCCTGTCCTTGCCTGCCTCAGTGACTCCTCCCCCTGTGTGTGTGGTAGCCATTTTGAATTAATCTCTCTCCCCAGAGCCTGCTCTTGTTAAGCTTTTTCCTGTCCTTGCCTGCCTGAGTGACTCCTCCCCCTGACCCCCTCCCCCTGAGGTATCCTGTAACCTTGTTCCTGTTTTCTCCACGTGTGCATAGGCTGTTTTAGTTTGCTTTTCTCTGATCAGAGAAAGGCTGAACTTTTACAGAGCTCTGCTAGTGAGTGGATTTTTGCCTCCTGGGACATCTTACTGTGAGTTCTAGCTGTTTATTTAATTATTTACTGTTTGTCTAACTGTTGTTTGTTTAATTATTTAGTGTTTGTCTTAGTGGTGTGCAAGTTTCAGCCTTCTCAGCTGTACTTACCTTGCCTCTCTCAATTAACTGGGCCTTGTGTGGTAGCCATTTTGAATTAATCTCTCTCCCCAGAGCCTGCTGTTGTTAAGCTTTTCCTTTCCTTGCCTGCCTGAGTGACTCCTCCCCCTGTGTGTGTGGTAGCCATTTTGAATTAATCTCTCTCCCCAGAGCCTGCTCTTGTTAAGCTTTTTCCTGTCCTTGCCTGCCTGAGTGACTCCTCCCCCTGACCCCCTCCCCCTGAGGTATCCTGTAACCTTGTTCCTGTTTTCTCCACGTGTGCATAGGCTGTTTTAGTTTGCTTTTCTCTGATCAGAGAAAGGCTGAACTTTTACAGAGCTCTGCTAGTGAGTGGATTTTTGCCTCCTGGGACATCTTACTGTGAGTTCTAGCTGTTTATTTAATTATTTACTGTTTGTCTAACTGTTGTTTGTTTAATTATTTAGTGTTTGTCTTAGTGGTGTGCAAGTTTCAGCCTTCTCAGCTGTACTTACCTTGCCTCTCTCAATTAACTGGGCCTTGTGTGGTAGCCATTTTGAATTAATCTCTCTCCCCAGAGCCTGCTGTTGTTAAGCTTTTCCTGTCCTTGCCTGCCTGAGTGACTCCTCCCCCTGTGTGTGTGGTAGCCATTTTGAATTAATCTCTCTCCCCAGAGCCTGCTCTTGTTAAGCTTTTTCCTGTCCTTGCCTGCCTGAGTGACTCCTCCCCCTGACCCCCTCCCCCTGAGGTATCCTGTAACCTTGTTCCTGTTTTCTCCACGTGTGCATAGGCTGTTTTAGTTTGCTTTTCTCTGATCAGAGAAAGGCTGAACTTTTACAGAGCTCTGCTAGTGAGTGGATTTTTGCCTCCTGGGACATCTTACTGTGAGTTCTAGCTGTTTATTTAATTATTTACTGTTTGTCTAACTGTTGTTTGTTTAATTATTTAGTGTTGTCTTAGTGGTGTGCAAGTTTCAGCCTTCTCAGCTGTACTTACCTTGCCTCTCTCAATTAACTGGGCCTTGTGTGGTAGCCATTTTGAATTAATCTCTCTCCCCAGAGCCTGCTGTTGTTAAGCTTTTCCTGTCCTTGCCTGCCTGAGTGACTCCTCCCCCTGTGTGTGTGGTAGCCATTTTGAATTAATCTCTCTCCCCAGAGCCTGCTCTTGTTAAGCTTTTTCCTGTCCTTGCCTGCCTGAGTGACTCCTCCCCCTGACCCCCTCCCCCTGAGGTATCCTGTAACCTTGTTCCTGTTTTCTCCACGTGTGCATAGGCTGTTTTAGTTTGCTTTTCTCTGATCAGAGAAAGGCTGAACTTTTACAGAGCTCTGCTAGTGAGTGGATTTTTGCCTCCTGGGACATCTTACTGTGAGTTCTAGCTGTTTATTTAATTATTTACTGTTTGTCTAACTGTTGTTTGTTTAATTATTTAGTGTTTGTCTTAGTGGTGTGCAAGTTTCAGCCTTCTCAGCTGTACTTACCTTGCCTCTCTCAATTAACTGGGCCTTGTGTGGTACCCCCATCCCCCTGCTGAGGGTTCAGGACAGGGTACCTTGTAACTGCCCTCTTTAATAGGACTTATCTCCCCCCCTCCCTCCCCAGCACCCACCCACCCCTGGGGAAATTGTAGTTTTATAGGTACTTGGACATCTTAGAGGAAAGGGGCTGCTCTCAGGTGCAGCTCTTAATCCAAATCAGTCATACACAGAGGACCTGTGATTAATTAGCTTCAGGTACACAGGGTGTATTAGGGGTATTAGATACACTTTTATTAGTATAAGCATCTACACCAATCCTTATTATATACCGATTTAAAAGACCTAAACACAAGCTTTAAACTAAGATGCAGTCAGAGGTCCAGCAACGAGATGGGGGTTCTCCAGTCTTTTGCATCGAGTGTCACATGTATGATTATCTCCCAGTTGGTGAGAGGTCCTACATATGCACTAAGTGCAGGGAGCTCTTTGCTCTCAGGGAACGAGTCCGTTCTCTAGAGGCTAGAGTAGCAGACCTGGAAGACATAAGAAAGACAGAGAAGTACATGGACGAGACCTACAGGGATATAGTCCTGAAGTCCCACCTCCAGTCTGGCAGCATCCCTGTTGCCATGGAGGAGAGAGGTCACGTGACAGGAGAGCATCACCCTGGTGTGGCAGGAAGTGATCCTGTAACTAGGACCTGTCCTCCAGGTGATGTAAAACCCTCTCGCACCGAGGACGTTTCTCCAGGGCCATGTCCCCATGAGGGGAGGGTCAGGACAGCTGTTATAGTTGGTGATTCAATCATTAGGAATGTAGATAGCTGGGTGGCTGGTGGACGTGAGGATCGCCTGGTAACATGCCTGCCTGGTGCGAAGGTAGCAGATCTCACGCACCGCCTAGATAGGATCATAGATAGTGCTGGGGGGGAGTCTGCTGTCTTGGTACATGTTGGTACCAATGACATAGGAAAATGTGGTAGGGAAGTTCTGGAGGCTAAATTTAAGCTTTTAGGTAGGAAGTTGAAATCCAGAACTTCCAGGATAGCGTTCTCCGAAATGCTTCCTGTTCCACGTGCAGGACCCAAAAGACAGGCAGAGCTCCGGAGTCTCAATGCGTGGATGAGACAATGGTGCAAGGATGAGGGTTTTGGATTTGTTAGGAACTGGGGAACATTCTGGGGAAAGGGGGGGCTCTTCCGAAGGGATGGGCTTCACCTTAATCAGGATGGGACCAGACTGCTGGCATTAACCTTTAAAAAAGAGATAGAGAAGCTTTTAAACTAGAAAATAGGGGAAAGCCGACAGTCACCCAGGAGCGCACGGTTCGGACAAAGGTATCCTTGAAGGATACTACCAAAAGCAGTGAGGTTCCAAAAGGGAGTATAGTAGCCCAAATGCCCTTGAGTAAGGAGCAGACAGAGCATAAAGATTCCCAATTACCCATGCCTACCAATAGCCAGATTAATATTAATAAAATGCAGTCTCTAAAATGCTTGTATGCCAATGCTAGAAGTCTAAACAATAAGATGGGAGAATTAGAATATATAGCATTAAATGAGAGGTTAGATATGATTGCACTCTCAGAGACATGGTGGAAGGAGGATAACCAGTGGGACACTGTGATACCTGGATACAAACTATATCGTAATGATAGAGCTGAACAAATTGGTGGAGGGGTTGCGCTCTATGTTAGAGAGGGCATTGAGTCAGAAAGGATTAAAGTTTTGCAGGGAACAAAATATGCTGTAGAATCTCTATGGATTGAAATTCCATTTATGAAGGGGAAGGTGATGGCAGTGGGAGTATACTATCGACCACCTGGCCAGAATGAACAAATGGATGATGAAATGCTCAAAGAAATCAAGGAAGCTAACAAAAGCCACAACAGAGTAGTAATAATGGGTGATTTCAATTACCCCGGTATCGACTGGGACAGTGTCACAGCAGGACAAGCTAAAGAGATAAAGTTTCTAGATGAAATAAATGACTGCTTCTTGGAGCAGCTGGTTCATGAACCGACCAGAGGGGAAGCCATACTGGACCTAGTCCTTAGTGGAACGCCAGATCTGGTGCAAGAAATAAGGGTGTTGGGACCACTTGGCAATAGTGATCATAGTATGATCATGTTTGATTTAATCAGTGGAGGACAGATAGTAAAGGAATCCACAGTACTACCTTTTAACTTTCAAAAGGGTGACTATGATAGAATGAGGAATATAGTTCGGAAAAAACTAAAAGGAGCGGTTCCAAAGGTTAAAGACTTACAGCAAGCTTGGGTGTTATTTAAAAATACTATCCTCGAAGCCCAGACCAGCTGTATTCCACGCATTAAGAAAAGTGGAAGAAAGTCCAAAAAACTGCCAGCATGGTTTAAAGGTGAGGTCAGAGAGGCTGTTGCTGCCAAAAGAGCAACCTTCAGAAAATGGAAAAAAGAGCCAAATGATGAAAACTGGAAACAGCACAAGCACTGGCAAGTTAAATGCAAAGCATTGATAAGGCAGGCAAAGCGGGAATTTGAGAAGAAACTTGCTACGGAAGCAAAAACACGAAATAAAGACTTTTTCAAGTACATTCGTAGCAAAAGGCCTGTGAGAGAGTCAATTGGACCATTAGATGATAGAGGGGTAAAAGGGGCAGTAAGAGGAGACAAGGCTATAGCAGAGAGACTGAATGAATTCTTTGCTTCGGTCTTTACTGAGGAAGATGTAGGGGTGTTACCCAAGACTGAAGTGGTATTTAAAGGTGATACTGCAGAGGAATTGAGAGAAATATCGCTACACCGGGAAGATATATTACAACTATTTGATAAACTGAATAGTAGCAAATCACCTGGACCGGATGGTATACATCCCAGAGTGTTGAAAGAACTGAAATATGAGATTGCAGACCTGTTATTGGTAATCTGTGAACTTTCATTAAAATCATCTGTAATACCTGAAGATTGGAGGGTCGCCAACGTAACACCAATTTTTAAAAAGGGTTCCAGGGGTGACCCAGGAAATTACAGACCGGTGAGCCTGACGTCAGTACCAGGGAAAATGGTAGAAGCCATCATAAAGAACAAAATTACACAGCATGTAGATAGTCATGGCCTAATGGGAGACAGCCAACATGGCTTTAGACAAGGCAGATCTTGTCTTACTAATCTGATCTGTTTTTTTGAAGGTGTGCATAAACAGGTAGACAAAGGTGAGTCGGTTGATATAGTGTATCTGGACTTTCAGAAAGCTTTTGACAAGGTCCCCCATCAGAGACTTTTGGCGAAGCTAAAAAGTCATGGGATAGGAGGCAGTGTACTATTGTGGATCGGGAACTGGTTAAAAGATAGAAAGCAGAGGGTAGGGCTAAATGGCCAATATTCCCAATGGAAAAAGGTGAATAGTGGAGTACCCCAGGGATCTGTACTGGGTCCGCTACTTTTTGACATATTCATAAATGACCTGGAAAAGGGAATAACTAGTGAGGTAATCAAATTTGCAGATGACACAAAACTGTTTAAAGTTGTTAAAACCCAAGAGGATTGTGGAAAACTGCAGGAGGATCTGGATAAATTGGAAGACTGGGCATCCAAATGGCAGATGAAATTTAATGTGGACAAGTGCAAAGTTATGCACCTAGGAAAGAACAACCCACACTATAGTTACAAGATGCAAGGCTCCACATTAGAAACCACCACCCAGGAAAAAGATTTAGGAGTCATCGTGGATAACATGTTAAAACCCTCCGCCCAGTGTGCAGCGGCGGCCAAGAAAGCAAATAGAATGCTAGGTATCCTAAGGAAAGGGATGGAGAATAAAACAAAGGATATTATAATGCCTCTGTATCGCTCCATGGTACGACCGCACCTTGAATATTGTGTGCAATTCTGGTCACCGTATCTTAAAAAGGACATAGAGTTATTAGAAAAAGTACAGAGAAGAGCCACCAAATTGGTGAAGGGGATGGAAGGCTACTCCTATGAAGAGAGGCTAAAAAGGTTAGGGCTCTTTAACCTAGAAAAGAGGCGGCTGAGGGGAGATATGATAGAGGTGTATAAATTAATGAATGGAGTGGAACGGATAAACGTGGATAAATTGTTTACGCTATCAGAATATAGAAGGACTAGGGGGCATGTAATGAAGCTACAGGGTAAACTATTTAAGACAAATAGGAGAAAATATTTCTTCTCTCAACGTGTAATCAAACTCTGGAATCTGTTACCGGAGGATGTAGTAAGGGCTGTTAGTATAGCTGGGTTTAAAAAAGGTTTGGACAAGTTCCTGGAGGAAAGGTCCATAAACCACTATTAAAAAGGGACCCAGGATATCAATGCTTGGCCTAGTACAAGCACTGCAGAACCTGTGTCTTTTGGGGAAACTGCTAGGTACGTATGACCTAGATTGGCCACTGTTGGAAACAGGATACTGGGCTTGATGGACCTCGGTCTGACCCAGTATGGCATTTCTTATGTTCTTATGTTCTTAGTCCTCAGGACTCATCCTCACTTTATGTCAAAGGTGGTTTCGCCTTTTCATTTAAACCAGTCAGTTTATCTTCCTATATTCTTCCCTAAGCCTCATGCCTCCAGTGCAGAAAGGAATCTTCACACTTTGGATTGTAAAAGAGCCTTAGCCTTTTATCTCCAAAGAACTAAGCCACATAGAAAATCATCTCAGCTTTTTGTGGCTTTTGACTCTCGTCATTTGGGACTTCCAGTTTCCAAAAGAACTTTGTCAAATTGGATTGCAGATCGCATATCCTATACAGATCAGAGTAAAGGACTTTCTCTTGAGGGCCATGTCACAGCTCAGAGCAATGGCAGCCTCTACGGCTAATCTTCGTTCTGTGTCTATTGATGACATCTGCAGAGCAGCCACTTGGGCTTCAGTACACACCTTCACAGCCCACTACTGCTTAGACAAGGACTCCCGTCGGGATGCCTCGTTTGGCCAGGGTGTTCTCCAGCATCTCTTCCATACTTAATACAACTCCTACCCACCGTCCATGGGTTTGGATGCCAGAGGTCCATGGGAGGAAGCCTGACCCATCTCAACCTGGTTTCGCAGCTTGCTGGGGTCATCCCTTGGCATCTTTCAGCTGGCGAGTCCCCATATGTGAAGACTACATTCTTGCTTGTTCCTGAAGATAGCGTAGTTACTCACCTGTAACAGGTGATCTCCGGGAACAGCAGGAATTTAGTCTTCACAACCCACCCACCTCCCCTAGGAGTTGTCTCTATCTCTCTTTCTCTACTTCTCTCCTTTGGTCTCAGCTATAAACTCAACTAAAGTGAGAGAGGTACAGAGGCGGGAAGGCAGCACGCATGCGCTGTGGGATGCTCCCAAAAGCTTTCCTATTGGATGCTGGAGAGCGTTTCTGCGCGGGCTCCGTTGGTACCGACGATACCCATATGTGAAGCTAAATTCCTGCTGTTCCCGGAGATCACCTGTTACAGGTAAGTAACTACACTTTCTCCGGGGACAGCAGGAATCAGTTCCTCACAACCCTCCCTCCTCCCCATGGAGTTGCTTTTCTTTTTTCTGCTTGATTAAGCTATGTCGTCATACTGAGGTAAGGTAGCACCCTTGGCGGGAAGGTGACCACATGGTTGCATGGTTTAACTCCCTAAGGCTTTCTGTGAAAGCTGGGGAGTGGATCCACACAGACTCCGTTGGCGCAGATATCACTCATATGTAACGACTGATTCCCGCTGTCCCCAGAGAACATCTGTGGCAGGTAAGTAACTATGCTATCATCTTGAGGAAAATGATGCTAGAAGCCACTCGAAGGGGTAGGGAGTAAGAGGGGGGCAGGGAAAAAAGTTGTTTGCTTGGATAGTATTGATGTGTAAAAAGATGACAAATGTTTTTAAGGTTTAAAATAGAGGGGGGAGGGTGTGGTTATTGGTATAAAATGCTTAAAATAAAGCACTGTAGCTTGAGTATCATTCCAACCTTGCCATCTGATGTGATATTTTTTTCTGCGCTTGTGAATCATTTTCAGATTGTTCAGTTTGGAATGAATGAAAAAGTGGGACAGATATCATTTGACCTCCCTCGACAAGGTGACATGATGCTAGAGAAACCTTACAGTGAAGCCACTGCAAGATTGATTGATGAGGAAGTACGAACACTTATCAATTCCGCATATGAGAGAACACTGCAACTTCTCATGGGAAAGAAGCAAGAAGTGGAGAAGGTAGGTGTGGGAACACTACTTGATGGCAACTGCCACTCCCTGCTCTAAAAACATTTCTTGTCTTTACCTGGGAAACCAGGGGGTGAATGTGGAAGAGCTATATGGACAACTCCCTCTTTTGGTTACTCTTTTGGGGGATTATTTTGAAAAGAGCATAACAGTACTTGGTAATGTTATGTTTATTAACAATGACAGCTAATATTTCTGAAACTAGTAATGCCATGTTTTTGGCAGGAAAGAAGGGGCTGGTGATAAGCTAGCATTTGCATATACTTTGGATACACTTGTTGTTCAACTCTGGAAGATGTTACTCATTCAGCTGAAACACAGAATAATAGTGGCAGATAGGGCAAACAAAATGGATCTTATGGTCTCTACTTACTTTACCTACTTTGGCAATGCAGATTTGAGCCAGCTCAGTAACAGCTGTGCACTGCTATGTGGAAGGTCCCTGGCTTAATTTGTGGGTATGGCCTTTGCACTTTGGCTAAGTTGTAGATGCTACAAGATGGGGATGTTGGAAGGTAGTCATGGTAATCATTAAGGATGACAGCTAGTAAACAAATTAGAGCCCTTGATACATTGTTCCGGAAGGACGTCCACTGCATGGCAGTGTCTGTTGCTCTAGTGACCAGACTAGGAACAGTGGAGAGGGAGGGTCTGTTAAAAAAGGGAGACAAATCCCTAGGTAGTTATGAATGAAGGCTCATGGTGTGAGGATTCCATGAGCCTTCATTAACAACATAGGAGGAAATACCAGGCAAAAGAGAGAAAACATAGACCCTGTTTGATCCATGACTTTATCCTTGCTTTTCCACAACTAAAGATAGTTTGTTTATACCATGCTTGCCCAAATTCCAGTATCATCTCTTCTTTCAGTGGAGGCTGTTCTGTGCATCCTCCACACTTATTTTACTTAATCCTGAGTCTACCTCCTTTAAGCCTCATATCATGATTCTTTGTTCCAAAATGGTTTCCTTCAGCACAATTTTTGCTTATTATGCATTAGTATGCCCATGTTATCCCTTATCTGCCTGTTGTCTCCCTTTTCTCTAGGATATACATGTATAAGTCCTTAAGTCTCACTTGCTATAACTTTTTCACCTAGGTGAGATTGCGGACAACAGCTACTCTCCCCTTTCAAAAAATATTTGTTTGCGTACATGTCTGTTCCATTATTAATAGTTGTGAGCTAAATTGGTGTTAGTATGATTAGTTGGAGCACAGTGTATATTTTTGTTGGGTTTTTTTTTTGTTTTTTTTTTACTTTTGTAGAAAAAAATATATGGGTTTAAAAAATATAACAATCTCCAGGAATGTAGTCTTCACATATGGGTAATGTCTGTATCGATGGAGCCTATTCGGGAACATCATTCCTCAGCGTCCAATTGGAAAGCTTTTGAGAGCACTCCACTGCTGTGCAACTGCCTTCCCAATTCTTTCTCCTCAGTTCTTCATTTTCTGCGGAGCCAGCAGGAAGCAAATCCTGTCACCGCAGGAAAAAAGTCTTTTTTGTGGATAGCGTCTGCTTTCCCGTTGGCGCCGGCACCATCAAAGACATCGCCGGTTCCCCTTTCCTTCCTTTCTTCTTTTTACTTAATTTCCAAAAAAAAGAAAAATAAATTCAAGCGCCTCAACATCATCTTAGGCCTCAAGCTTACCATACCCTTCATCAACGATCATCCCCGATGCTATCAAAATACTATCAGGAGTGGGATTGGGGCTGCTGGATCATCAGGGATTCTTGTATTGTTGGGGCAATGGCCCCTGACAGTGTTTTGATGGCAATGGGGGCTTTTCCCGATGCCATCAAAATACTGTTTGAGGGAACTGGGATTCTTTTTTGTCAGGCACGGCCCCGACTGTTTTGATGGCATCGGGAGCTTTGCCCAATGCCTGATCATCTGAGGAGAAGATGATTTAACCATCGTGGAAAGTACCCAGTGCCATCAAAATACTATCGGAGGGCACGCGTTAAAGGTTTAAGTCACCTCAGACACTGAAGTAAAACTTTTGGCGCTATGGTTGGTTGTGAAATCATCTATGTCTGTGTCTGCATTGTTCGTACCATGATTTGCATACCATGCAGCTGATTAACGCCACACACATTTAAATGCATTTAAATTGGGCGTTAAGTTTTCCACGGGGCTTTGTCTGTTTCTGCATTCAAAGAGTTGTAAAGTGTACTTAAACATGGCATTTTGTGCACTTACTAGACCACACTAGCTTTCTGCATCGGCCTGTAAATTTGTGCCTGGAGAGTTGAGTGACATGCCCAAAATCACAAGGAGCATCAGTGGGATTTGAAACCTGGCTTACCTGCTACCTAACCATTAGGCTACTGATGAGGGAGGGGAAATGGAGTCTGTAATTTTGTTAGTCATCTTTTGTGGTCAGGTGAAACTTTTGGATAAAAGTCTAGAAAGCACTACTCTAAATACTGTCTGGATGATGTGAAAGATACCTCTGAACTAGCACAGGAATGTTTTTGTTAAATATTGTATGTTGGATACAGTGGTAGAAATTCAAATTATGGGTCCCCAAGCAACAATCTTTGAAGGACTCCTAGAGTGGGGGAAGTCTACTTCAGAAGATTTAGGAGCAACTGCAAGTGAGCCCCATATTACTTTGGGACCCCCCCCCCCCCCCCGTACCGCTAAGGACTGTTTGGGCAGAATTTATGCCACTGGTTGGATATTTAAAAAGTTCAATAAAAATAAAGTTTTAAATAACTGGGAGAAAATGCTCATACTCATATTGAGATATTTAAGTCTGTCCCCATTTCAATTAGGACAAAGACCACTGAACATTTTGGTAGCCACTCTGCCCCGGGTCCATCCCGATTATATCCTTTTAAAGACGTGGTCTCCAGAATTTCACACAGTATTCCAAATGAGGTCTCGCCAAAGACTTAGTTCCTGTGCGGATATCCAGTTTAGTCCTCCACAATCGGGTTCTGCCCCTCTCACTGCAGCATGCAGACTGGACCAATCAAATCTTCTGTAGTACATCTCCAGCAGGAGCTCCCAGAAGCCCCCCAGTGTGTCCAGTCTCGTTGCAGTGTGTGGACGTACAAGTGTGTCCTCTGGGCACACTTAGTGACCTTTGCAGGAGCAACACTAGTTAGTTTGTTTTCTAGGATTTATTTTGGGGACATTCCTCTATTTCTTTGCTAGATGGCTTCCAAGCCCCAGTGTGTGATTTGTGGAGCCCGCAGGGCGGGGACTGATCCTGGCATCTGCAGGGACTGTGCTGCAGTCCCCTCTGAGTTAGAACAATCAGGGAATGTTCAGGATCCGGTTACCCCTGGGGATGCTTCTAATTCAGGGGACAGTATTCTCTCCCCGAGCATCCCTCAGTCTGGATCGGTACCTCCAGCCAGCGGTTCCGTGGCTATGTCCCAGCAGACTGCTGTTACTGCCCCAACTATGGACTTCTCCCCTGATTTTATACTCCTAATGCATCAGGCATTTCGCCTGAGCAGGTCCGGTCAGTTGCCGGCTGTCGGGACCCCCCCTCTTCCCTCGGGGTCCTTGGGGGAGGGTCCTTGTCCTTCTCCGCCCGGGGGCAAGCGGCTCCGGCTGGGGGGTCAAGAGCAGGACGCCCTGGGTTTACTGGCATCAGAGGCGGAGGGCGATCCTGACACTGACATGGAGGAGTTGGAGGATGGGGAGATCCTGGAGCCGGAGGATCAGGCTCGGGTCATTCGGGTGTTCCGTAGGGACGAGCTGGTTCCTCTGGTCACGGAGTCCCTGCAGGCGCTAAACCTTTCGGCGGTGCGGCCCCTGGAGGAGGAGGGTCTTGAGGATCCTCTAATTCAGGCAGTTAGGGATGCCCAGGTGGTTTTTCCCGTCCACCGCGTGGTGGATCAGATGATCCAGGCGGAATGGGAGCACCCGGAGTCTGGTTTGAAGGGGATTCGGACCATGAATCGTCTGTATCCTCTTGCGGATAAGGACAGGGACTTGTTCAAGTCCCCCCGGGTGGATGCTGCGGTTTCCGCGGTGGCCAAGAAAACTACCATCCCGGTTGAGGGGGCGGCGGCCCTCAAGGACGGGCAGGATAAGAAGGTGGATAACTTGCTCAAGCAAACCTTCGATACGGATGCCGTGTCATTGCAGGCCTCTATTTGTGGGGCTTGGGTGGCTCGGGCGTGTCTGCGGTGGTCACAGCAATTGCGCTCGAGCTCCGGGCTCGACCAGCAGGGTCTGGTGGAGGTGACCCGGTTGGAGTCCGGCTCGGCTTATCTGGCGGATCTGTTTTATGATTTAATCCGCGCGTTGTCTAACAGTATGGCCTCCGCGGTAGCGGCGCGCCGGTCCCTCTGGTTGCGCAGCTGGGCGGCGGACGGTTCTTCGAAGGCCCGCCTCAGTAAGCTGCCGTTTAAGGGCAGATTGTTATTTGGGGAGGCCCTCGAGAAATTGGTAAAGGACCTCGGTGAGTCTAAAGGAGGCCGGCTTCTGGAAGATAAGCCAAGGGCCAATCGGTCCGCCTCGTCGGCGCGGGGATCCTTTCGGGATCCGCGCAGGTTTCGGCCCTCCCGCCAGTGGGCCTCGCAGCGTGGCAGGTTTGGAACGCGTGGCCAAGGCTTTCGGGCCTTCAGAGGAGCCGGCAGAGGCTTCTCTGCAGCCGGTTCTTCCTCGGGCTCTTCCTTTGGACGCAAGCCACAATGACGCCAGGCAGGCTCTGGAGGGAGGACCGCTTATCGGAGGTCGCTTGCGCGATTTTCTTTCCTCTTGGGCCCAAATAACGTCGGATCGCTGGGTGCTACAAATTATAGAGGAGGGTTACGCTCTGGAATTTGCGTTCCCTCTTCCAGATTCCTTTGTAATGTCTCCCAGCAGGGGAGAGCAAAAGACGCGGGACATCCGCGTGACCCTGGATCGGCTGTTAGCGCTAGGAGCGGTGGTTCCGGTGCCTCCCTTGGAAAGAGGCGCCGGTCGCTACTCCATTTATTTTGTGGTACCCAAAAAGGGCGACTCTCTGCGTCCGATTTTGGATCTCAAGGGCGTGAATCGCGCGCTCCGGGTCCCGCATTTCCGCATGGAAACCCTGCGGTCAGTCATTGTAGCGGTGCGAAAGGGGGAGTTTTTGACGTCCCTCGATCTCACCGAGGCCTATCTGCACATCCCGATACGCCCAGCCCATCAGCGGTTTCTCCGCTTCGCGTTCCCGTGGGGCCACTTTCAGTTCAGGGCCATGCCGTTCGGCTTGGCTACGGCCCCGCGCACTTTCACGAAGGTGATGGTGGTGGTCGCGGCGGCCTTGCGCAAGGAGGGCATTTTAGTCCATCCTTACCTGGACGACTGGTTGATACGAGCAAAATCCAGTCGCGAGTGCCGGCGGGTCACGAGCAGAGTGGTAGCACTGCTGCGGTCTCTCGGCTGGGTGGTGAACGAAAGGAAGAGTTGTCTGCGGCCCTCGCAGGACCTGGAGTATCTGGGGGTGCGCTTCGACACTGCTCCGGGGGCTGGTGTGCCTTCCCGAGCGCCGCGTCCTGGCGTTGCGGGCTCTGGTCCGACTATTTCGGGGGATGCCCGCTCCGTCGGCGTGGTGGTACCTCCGGCTTCTCGGGACGATGGCGGCGACCTTGGAGGTGGTTCCTTGGGCGCGGTTCCACATGCGCCCGCTTCAGAGGGCGCTCCTTCGGCGCTGGTCCAACCAGTGCGATTCACTACACAAGAGGCTGCCCTGCCCGAAGGCAGTGCGGCGGTCGCTGCGGTGGTGGCTCTCCTCCGAGAACCTGACGCGGGGGATTCCCTTGGAGTCTCCTCTGTGGGTTCCCCTTACCACGGATGCGAGTCTAGTCGGCTGGGGAGCACACTGCGAGACCCGCTTCTCACAGGGGGTGTGGTCCTCGCAGGAAGCGTCTTGGTCGATCAACCGTCTCGAGCTTCGGGCGGTTCGGCTGGCCCTGATGAGCCTGGAACCTCTGGTTCGGGGTCGGGCGGTCCGGGTTTGGTCGGACAATGCCACCACGGTGGCGTACATCAATCGACAAGGGGGCACAGGGAGTGTGGCCCTGGAAACGGAGGCGACGGCCTTGTTCAGCTGGGTGCAGACTCGGCTGCCGGCAATCTCGGCGGCGCACATTGCAGGCGCAGACAATGTACAGGCCGACTTTCTCAGCAGAGTGCGGGTGGACCCCGGAGAGTGGGAGTTAAATCCTCAGGTGTATGCGCAGATAGTTCGGCGATGGGGTCCACCCATCATGGATCTGATGGCGACCTTCCAGTCGGCCAAGACAAGTCGCTTCTTCAGCAGGCGGCGGGAGCGGATGTCCGAAGGACTCGACGCTCTCATTCAGCCGTGGCCGACGTCCGGGATGCTGTATGTTTTTCCCCCGTGGGCCTTGATCGGCCGGGTCGTCCAGCGCATCGAGTGCCATCAGGGGCGGGTGCTGCTGGTGGCCCCGGATTGGCCCCGGAGGCCCTGGTATGCCGACCTCGTCCGGCTGCGAGACGGCGTGCCGTGGCGCCTTCCGGCGCTGCCGGACCTTCTTCTTCAGGGCCCCTTGCGGATGCCCCAGGTGGCTCGATTCTCGCTTACGGTTTGGCCATTGAGAGGGCTCGGCTGAAAAAGAAAGGTTATTCGCCCGCGGTGATTTCCACCTTGCTGCGGGCAAGAAAGTCGTCCACTTCTCTTACTTATGTCCGAATTTGGAGAATTTTTGAGGATTGGTGCTCCCGGCGTGGAGTTCGGGCGGCGACGGTCTCGGTGCCCGTCGTGCTCAGCTTTCTTCAGGATGGCTTCGAGAAGGGTCTCGCGGCCAGTTCCCTAAAGGTCCAGCTGGCCGCGCTCTCTTGCTATAGAGGCAAGGTCTTGGGCCGCCTTCTGGGCGCTCATGCGGATGTACGGCGTTTCTTGACCGCCGTGTTCCATTTGCGGCCTTCCCGCAGGACGGTGGTTCCTACGTGGGATTTGAATTTGGTCCTGCGGGCTCTGGCTCGGGCACCCTTTGAGCCGTTGCGGAGAGCGTCCTTGAAGGATCTCACGTTGAAGACGGTGTTTCTGGTAGCCATTTGCTCGGCACGGCGCATCTCGGATCTGCAGGCCTTGTCTTGCCGAGAGCCTTTTTTGTCTTTCTCTGCGGAGCGGATTGTGCTCCGTCCGGTTCCTTCCTTTCTGCCTAAGGTGGTGTCTCCCTTTCACCTTAATCAGGCAGTTTTCTTACCAGTGCTTTCGGCAGACTCGGTCGAGTCGGTGGACAAAGGGCTACACCGGCTTGATGTGGGTCGCACGCTGCGTCGTTACTTGCAGTCTACCGAGTCCTTCCGGAAGACTGATCGGCTTTTTGTGCTCTTTGGAGGTGCCCGGAAAGGGGAGGCGGCGGCTAAGGCCTCCATTGCTAGGTGGCTTAAAGAAGCGATCGCCTCCGCGTATCTGTTGCAGCGGCGGCCGGTTCCGGAGGGTCTCCGGGCTCATTCTACTCGGGCTCAGGCGGCCTCTTGGGCGGAGCATGGTCTGGTTCCGCCAGCGGAGATTTGTAGGGCGGCCACCTGGTCGTCTCTGCATGCTTTCAGCAGGCACTATCGATTGGATGTGTCAGCGGCTCGGGATTCCTGTTTTGGTTCGGCGGTTTTGCGCGCCGGCCTACAAGGTCCCGCCCGGTCTTAACTGCTCTGTTACATCCCGATTGTGGAGGACTAAACTGGATATCCGCACAGGAAATGGAAATTACACTAACCTGGTAATTGTAGTTCCTGTAGGATCCAGTTTAGTCCTCCTTCCCTCCCGAGTATCTGAATGATTTTGCGGCGCGCTATCCCGAGCAGGGGTTTCTAAGATGGGTTGCGTCCCGTTCGGACGATAGCGGCAGTCGGGTATTCCAGCTATGGCTCTTCCCTTTCCTTGGGGTTCCATAAGCTCCTTGGTTCCTGGGGGGGGGAGCTTGGTGTAAATTTAAGGGCGTCGACTACGGCGCCGGGCAGTGTTCTGACTTCCTCGTTTGGGGAGGGAGTTGGTTATTCCAGAGGGGGAAAGTCATGATTAATGTTATTCTAATGATAATTTCATGTGTTGCTTCGTTAAGTATGCTTTGTTACTAGTACACTGGGGGGCTTCTGGGAGCTCCTGCTGGAGATGTACTACAGAAGATTTGATTGGTCCAGTCTGCATGCTGCAGTGAGAGGGGCAGAACCCGATTGTGGAGGACTAAACTGGATCCTACAGGAACTACAATTACCAGGTTAGTGTAATTTCCATTGATTCTCCAAGACCAAGCAGGAAGTCAGTCCTCACATATGGGTGACATCGGCGCCAACGGAGCCCCCATGCGGAACATTTCCCCAGCTTTCAAAGAAAGCCTTTGGGACTGCAGCACGCATGCGCGGTCCCCTTCCCGCCCAAGGGTGCCATCTTGCTCAGTCGTCTTTTTTCCGTGGAGCCCGACGGACGTGTTTCATGTTCACCTGAGAAAAAAGTTGATTTTGATTCTGGAACTGTTTTTTCTTCGGTTCGACGCCGGTTTCCCTTTCCCGCCTGGGCCCGGTACACCGGTATCGAGCCCGGACTTCTTTTTTCGGTTTTTGTCCTTTGTGACTAGCGTTCGCGCCATTTTTCTATTTTTCACTGGCAGCCCTGTCTTTTGACCACACAGGGGCCCTTTTTCCCCCGATGGCTGCCAGCGGGTTCAAAAAGTATGATCGGTGTAAGAAACTTATGTCTCTCACCGACACCCATGACTGCTGCCTCCACTGCCTCGGGCCCGATCATGACCCGATCTGTGGCCCGTGTGGGAAGATGTCCTTGAAGGCATTGAGGAGTCGGCAGCACCAAAAGGAAAGAATCTTCTCTGACTCTGCGTCCAGCCAGGCCCGGACTTCGTCAGAGGCCTCGATGTCTCAGGATTCCGATCCCGAGCATCGCCGGGGTTCCTCTGAGCAGGGGTCTCCCTCGCAGGAGCATCGCAGGAAGAAAAAACCCGCGAGGGCGGTGTCGGTGGACGCACTTGGCTCCTCGAGGGCCAGGTCGCATAGCCCCGACCGCCGTCCCGGGTCTTCGGAGTCGGAGAGGCCTGCTAAACAACCTTGTGTGGAGCCAGAGTCCCCGGGTCACGTGAGTACTGTAGCCCTTGTGGACTCTACTCCGGGGGAGCCGACGTCGGGCCCGACACCATCGGGGCCCGAGTCGGGGGCTGCTGAGTCTCCTGAGCTCGGACTCAGGTTGACGGCCTTGGAGAGCAGCTTGGCTGCCTTCATGGAACAGCAGCGGGCACTGATCGCCGGTCTCACCGGTGCATCTGCCCCGACCACCGGGACATCGACGGCCAAGCCGATCCTCGAGTCCATGCACTCTCGAGTCGATCCTCGGCCGAGGTCTCCCTCCGCCTCCCGTTCGGGACCGAGGTCATCGACGCCGGTACCCTCGGCGTCGGGGCAGATGTCATCGGTGCCTGCCCGACCGGAGCCGCTCGATTCTTCCTCCGAGGGGTTGGGCTGAGAAATGGAGGATGAGGAGTCCCCGGACACCTTTTGGACCCGGTGTGTCCCCTTGGACTCACCGCAGTCCGAACCTTGGAGACGGTCTCCCCCACCCCCCCCCCCCCCCCCCCCGGAGGATACCCGGTTCTCGGACGTCATGCGGGACATGGCCAAGGCTTTGGCCTTCCCCGTGGACCCCGAGGAGGAGCCGAGGAGCTCGAGGCCCTACAGTATGACTCTCCTCTCAAGGAGGCCTTTACTGTACCGGTTCCTCCGATGCTGAAGCGGTTGCTCTTCCGCATGTGGTAGGTGCCGGCCTCGACGCCGGTTCTGAGCAAGCGGATCGATTCCATCTATCGAGTCCACAAGTGCCCCGGGTTCCAAAAGGCACAGCTACCGCACCACTCCATGGTTGTGGAATCGGCCATGCATCGTCTAAAGAGTCAGACTATGCACTCCTCGGTGCCTCCTGGCCGGGAGGCCCGGAACCTGGATGCCCTCGGTAGAAAGTGCTTCCAGGGCTCTATGCTTGCTTGCCGTGTCCAGACCTACCAGCTGTACATGGGCATGTACCTTCGAGACCTGGCAAAGGAGATTGCCGGGTTCTCTGCTGGTCTCTCCGAGGAACCTTTGCAGAGGTTCAAGGCCCTGTATTCGGGGATTCGAGAGTGCTCGAAGTTTATTTCTTGAGCAGCCTATGATGGCTTCGAGGCTTCGGCCCAAGCAGCCGCGGCCGGCATCGGTGCACGCCATCAGGCCTGGCTACAGTCATCGGACCTTGAGCCGTGGGTGCAGGACAAGTTGGTCAATGTCCCCTGCCAAGGTGAAAACCTCTTTGGCAAGCCCATGGCTGAAAAGGCTGCAGAACTCGAATCCGAGACTCTTACCCGGACAAGGCTGTCCAGGAAAACCTTTGCCCCTCTTCAAAAGAAGAAGGGCTCGGGGAAAAAAGACCTTTTACCCGAGGAAGTCATCTGCCTACAAATCATACCCTCACTTTCAGGCCTCCACAGCTCCCCAGCAGGGTCAGCAAGCCAAGTGGCAGGGACATGGGCCCCATAGGCAGAAAACCTCCAAGCCTCCGGCTCCTGCACAGCAGGGAGCGGGGTTTTGACTCCAGTGGCATAGCCTCTCCTCCTCAGCTGGCCCCCCTCAGCACAGGAGGCCGGCTGACCCTGTATGCCCACAGGTGGTCAGCCGTAACAAGGGATACCTGGGTGCTCAGCATAGTCCAGAGGGGCTATCTTCTCCACTTCCACCAGGTACCTCCCTCCTACTTTCCAGGGGAGCCTCCAAGACTTTCTCTACAGAGGGACTTACTCCTGCAGGAGCTAACAAGTCTTCTAAAGGAACAGGCGGTGGAACCGGTGCCCCACCACCTGAGAGGTCAAGGCTTCTATTCCAGGTACTTCCTAGTACAAAAGAGGACAGGAGGACTAAGACCCATCCTAGACTTGCGGAATCTCAACAAGTTCCTGGAGAGGGAAAAGTTCAAGATGCTTACCCTTGGAATCCTGCTGCCCTACCTCCAGCAGGGAGATTGGCTATGCTCCTTAGACCTAATGGATGCTTATACTCACAGCCTTATTCATCCAGACCACAGACAATATCTCTGATTTGTCGTGGGAGGAAACCATTACCAGTACAGGGTGCTCCCTTTTGGCCTAACCTCCGCCCCCAGGGTTTTCACCAAGTGCCTGGCGGTGGTGGTGGCAGCCTATCTCAGGGTTCAAGTGCTCTTTGTGTTTCCCTACCTAGACAACTGGCTCATCAGAGGTCAGTCTCCACAGGAGACCAATCAAGCCACCCTCCGCACTGTCTCTCTTCTCCAGCATCTGGGGTTTGTCATAAACTTCGCAAAGTCCGCTTTGTACCCCTCACAGAACATGGAATTCATAGGAGCAAGGCTAGACACACTTCAGGCAAAGGCCTTTTTACCTGTGGACAGGGCCCACAGACTGATGGATCTGGCCAGAATTCCACAGCAATTCTCTGGTCTCCGCCAGACAATTCCTGAGGCTCTTAGGCCACATGGCATCCACGGTACATGTAACTCCAAATGCCCATCTGCACATGAGGCCAGCCCAGTGGAGCCTCAGAACTCAGTGGCTGCAGGCCACAGGACACCTGACAGACAAGGTCAGGGTGTCCAAGCTACTAGCCTCCTCTCTACAGTGGTGGCTTCATCTTCCGAATCTGGTGCAAGGGGTGCCTTTTCAAGCACCTCCACACTCTCAAGTGCTGACAACAGATGCTTCTCTTGAATGTTGGGGTGCACATTGCCAAGAAGCATGCACTCGTGGTCTGTGGTCTCCTTGGGAGGGGCCACACAGCAGATCAATTTCCTGGAGCTCAGAGCGATCCGCTTAGCCCTGCGGACTTTCTCTCATGTCCTCTCTCACCAGTCCGTCTGAGTTCAGACGGACAATCAAGTTGCTATGTTCTATGTGAACAAGCAGGGGGGCACAGGGTCCCGACCTCTCTGTCAGGAAGCACAGGACCTGTGCTCCTGGGCAGTCAATCATGGCATACTTCTCAGGGCGGTCTATCTCCCTGGACAAGAGAATTACCTGGCAGACAGATTGAGCAGGATTCTACAGCCACACGAATGGCAGTTGAATCCTCTTGTGGCTCAACAGATCTTCCTAAGATGGGGTCTTCCCACCATAGATCTCTTTGACAGTCCACTGAACCATCAACTGCCCAGGTTCTGCTCCAGTCAGCCACATCCTCTCAAAGTAGCAGCGGATGCGTTTCTCATTCCATGGTCTACAGGCCTCCTATATGCGTTTCCTCCCATGCCTCTAGTGCCCAAGACACTGTTCAAAGTGATCCGGGACAAGGCCTCGGTGATCCCGGTGGCCCCCAGATGGCCAAGGCAACCGTGGTTCCCACTTCTTTTGCAACTGGCGGTGGACACTCCTCTTCCTCTGGGGATGCAACCAGATCTCCTGACTCAGGAGCAGGGATCTCTTACATCCCAACCTCCTGTCCCTCAACCTGATGGCATGGCTGCTGAAAGGGTAGTTCTAGCACCCCTTCTGCTGCCTAGGGAAGTAGAGGACGTGGTCTTGGCCTCTAGGAGGCAGTCCACTCGGAAGTCATATGCCCTCAGGTGGCATAGGTTCTCCACCTGGTGTGCTCAACACAAGCAGGATCCTTTCTCATGCCTGGTACCAGTGGTGCTGCAATATTTGCTTCACTTGTCCAATCTGGGCCTTAAATTCAACTCTGTTAGGGTCCATCTCAGTCATCTGTCTGCACACCATTCACCGGTGGAGGGTCAATCTCTCCCAAGCCACCCTTTGGTGGCTCGCTTCCTCAGAGGCCTACTCTTGCTCAAGCCTCCAGTTCGTCCACCTGCCCCTGAGTGGGATTTAAATGTGGTCTTGCAGCGCCTTACCTGCCCACCATTTGAGCCTATGGCTACTTGTCCTTTGCACTTTCTCTCCTGGAAAGCATTGTTTTTGGTAGCTCTTACCTCAGCACGGCGAGTGAGCGAACTTCAGGCCCTGGTGTCAGAGGCACCATACACTAGGTTCTATAGGAACAGGGTAGTCTTACGGACTCACCCTAAGTTCCTTCCCAAGGTTGTCTCCTCCTTCCACCTCAATCAGGAGGTGGTTCTTCCGACTTTCTTTCTCAGGCCGCATGCCAGCCTGGCTGAGATGGTCTTGCATACTCTGGACTGTAGGAGGGCGTTGTCCTTCTACCTTGACCGTACGCAGGAGCATCGAAGGGCTGTTCAGCTCTTCGTATCTTTTGACCCTAATAAATTGGGGTTACCTGTCTCCATGCGTACCCTGTCCCTTTGGGTAGCAGACTGTATCGCCTGGGCGTATAGGGCAGCCGGCCTCTCCTTGCAGGGTCGAGTCACGGCCCACCGTGTCAGGGCGAAGGCTGCATCAGTGGCTCATCTCTGCTCTGTTCCGTTGGCAGACATCTGCAGGGCCGCTACTTGGTCTTCAAGCCAGACTTTTGCAGCCCACTACTGCCTCGAGAGGGAGTCGTGCTTTCGGACAGGCGGTACTCCTTAATCTCTTTGAAGTTTAGGCAACTCCTACCCTCCGGCCCTGGTGTTGGGCTACTGTACAGGGGCGTTCTCAGAGAAGATTCTTTTCGTACATGCTGAGGCTCTAGAGGGAGCTCAATTTTTCAGCTTTGGGTCCCCGGTAGCCTTAAGCTGGGGAGTCCCATATGTGAGGACTGACTTCCTGCTTGATCCCGGAGAAAGAGTGGTTATTCACCTGTTACAGGTGTTCTCCAGGAGCAGCAGGAATCAGTCCTCACAACCCTCCCTCCTCCCCTTGGAGTTGCAGTCATATATTTCATTTTGTTTTTTTGCTGTCTTTTAGCTATGTCATCTGACTGAGCAAGATGGCACCCTTGGGCGGGAAGGGGACCGCGCATGCGTGCTGCAGTCCCAAAGGCTTTCTTTGAAAGCTGGGGAAATGCTCCGCATGGGGGCTCCGTCGGCGCCGACGTCACCCATATGTGAGGACTCATTCCTGCTGCTCCTGGAAAACACCTGTTACAGGTGAGTAACTACTCTCTCCTTCCTGCTTGCCATTCCTCTCCCAATGCACCCAAGCATCCTTCTGGCTTTCACAGTTGCCTTTTTCTACCTGTTTAGCCACCATATGAATTTTCTTTTCTGCTCGTTGCTTCCTCTCCCCCCCCCCCCCACCCTGGTCTGATTCTTTCTTTTACCCATCTATGCCTACATATATACTCTCTTCCCTCTTCCCTTCTCCAGAGATATTTCTACCGCCCACCCTTCTAAAATCAGTCACAGTTTCTTGACTTGTGTCCCCCTGTCAGATTGGGCAAGAGTGAAACCGTGATGCAGCCCTGGAAATGGTGGGTAAGTGCTGCAATGCAGTTTCTGGGCTATTGTTGCTGCTAACAGTGACAGCAATGGGTGTGGGAGGTGGCAGGATGGTGGGCCTGCCTAGGGTGCCTCCAGTCCTTACACTGGCCCTCATGAGATTGGAGCAGATGATGTGGAGTAGAAAACAGTTGCTCTGTTCCCTTCTTCAGTCCCTCCCTCCTTGCTCCCAGAGCAGGAAACAGCCTGTCCCCTCTCCTGATTTCCCCAGAAACTAGATTGGTCCAAATACCTGGCGTCTCAGGTGAAATTTGGAATTTCGACTTATACTGTGGGACTACCAGGACCTCTCTAGGATCTCTCCTCTGGATACTTTCTCTGCTGTTTTCGGTTTTGTGCTTTATATTCAAAACTATTCCCTGTAGATGAAATGACATCTAGTTCTTTCCCACAATATCCTTGTCGCCATCTTCTTTGAACAATAAACAAAAATACCTGTTCAGTATTCCTGCCTTTTCCTTGCTGCATGCCACACTTCTTCCTTTCCTCCTCTAAAATTTAGTCTCCACATCTGCATGTTCTCCTTTCACAATCATATCTTTAAAAAAATACAGTCTTAGGATTCTGCAGAACTGCTTTAGCTATCTTTTTCTCCATTTGCACCTTTGCTGTCCAGACAACTTACCCTGCTTTGCTTAACCTTTCAAGATATAATTTCTGTGTCCTTTCTGAGATCGTTGGCAGCCTTTAAATGCTGATAATGTTACCCTTATCTGTCCAACCATATCTTTGAAAGCCTTGGTAATCTCTTGTTTTTAATTTTACTTTATTAATCAACAGATTTTGTTTGGCCCTTAAAATGGCTCCTTTTTAGTTTAGCTTCATCTACTTGCAGGTGGCCTCTCCCTTATGGGTAATTCTCTTTGAAGTCCTAACCTCTTTGTGTGAGCCATTGCAACCTTTGTTCTTTTCTGTTAGTCATTGGTACTATCTACAGTGACACTGGAAAGCTTTCCTCATTTGTAGCTACCAGGTCTAATACCATTCTTCTCTGGTAGATTGTGACCATTTCCTTGAGTGCCTTTTTGCAGGACTTTGAGGATTGTCCTAATTCCGCAGCAGAGATGCATCAATTGAAATATCCCAGATTAAAATCTCCTTTCAACAATATCTTTCCTTTTCACTAAATTCTTGTAAGTGTCTGACTAAATCTCATTGTTCCATCTGTAGATTGCAACTAAAAGGTGGAGTTAAGGGATTTGCCAAGAGCAATAAAAACAAAGCATTGCAGCAGAGATTGCCCCTTTTTAGACTACAAGTAAAATATAAAGGGGGCTTTAAACTATTTTGGCCACCTTTTATAGAGATCAAAGCAGCAATTTCAAAGAAGAGATTTAAAGACCAGTCCACCCCCCCCCCCCCCAACAATGTATGCATGAAACGCAATTTGCAAGCAAAAGCCATTTGGAGTTAAAATCACACTTGACAAAAGAGGCTGAATAAGACCATTAAAGAAAGCAATAGCATGAAGATGAATATTTTGAGAAATCTAATTTTGTACCATGACTCACTAAAACATGACAGTATTTCACCTGATCTTTCTGGCTTAAACTCAGCTCTTGACTGTATCTTTGCCTAGTTGTTCAACAATGTGTTAAAGCTTAACCCCGCCAAAACCACTGCCACCTGGATTACAGGCACCAAGTTTTCCCCTACTTTAGCCCCTTCCATTGATTCTACGTCCATGTCACTGCTCCCCTCTTTTAAATATCTCGGTGTCTTCATAGATGCAGAACTATCTTTCTCACTCAAATCTCGCACTTTACTCTGCCTGCATTCCCAGCTCTTCATAATTTCCCAACCCTTTGCCCATTTTTCAGTCAAGCGACTGACCACACATTCCTCAGCACTGTTATCACTCACCTCGATTATTGTAATGTCATTATCTCCAGGAACAAGCAGGAATGAGTCTTCACATATGGGTATCGTCGGTACCGACGGAGCCTGCGCGGGAACGCTCCCCGGCGTCCAGTAAGAAAGCTTTTGGGAGCATCCCACAGCGCCTGCACGCTGCCTTCCCGCCTTTCCCAACCGCCTCTCTCCAGTTCTTCTTTCCACAGAGCCAGCAGGTCCTGTTCCTGTCACCGCAGAAGAAGTTCTTTATTTTTTTCTTTATTTTTCTGTGTCGCGTCTACCTTCTTCGACGTCAGACCGGTACCGCCGGTCTTTTCTTTTCTTTCTAAAAAAAAAAACAAACAAAAAAAACTTTTCTTTCTTCAACTGTGCATTTTCAGTTTGGGCCTTAGGCCTGAACATTTTTCTCCTCATGGAGAAGCCCGCTTCCGGGTTCAAAAAGTGCACGAAATGTGGCGGTACTATTTCTGTCACCGACACCCATGATTGGTGTCTAAAATGTTTGGGTCCTGACCATTCCATCACGGATTGTGTGTCCTGTACCATGATGTCTAAAAGAGGTCGGCAGAACTGAGCAGCCAAGCCCAGTACCCTGTTTCCCTCTGATGCAGCCTCGGTGGCATCGACGTCTTCCAGGGCTGCTTCTTCCTCCCATGGATCTCAGGTAACCAAACATAAATCTAGCCGGTCCTCGAAGGGCAAATCCCCCTCTAAGCATCGAGATGCCTCGGGGCTTGTCCTCGAGGATTCCGCACCGGCAAAATTACCCCGGCGGGAAGTTCCGGCTTCCAAAGTATTGTCTATGGGGTCACAGGTTGACATCGATGGCTCGGCCTCGACCGATCACCTGTTGCCGTGTTCTGGGGTACCGGTGGCCTCCACTGGTACCGGTGGCCTCCACTGGTACCGACATCCAGACTCTGGTGGCGTCGATGGATCAATAGATTCTGTCCATGCAGCGCACCCTAGCGGCGTTTATGCAGGCTTTGACGCCTCCGGTACCGCAACAATCTCCGTTGCCGGTTCCGGCACCGGCATCCTTCCAGGTGCCGGTACCAATTGCATTGACATCGGCTTCGGTGTCGACTGCAACGGTACCCTGTCCTATGATGCCCATCGGTACCGAACCGGTACCGCTTACTCCCGATGTCGATCCCACTCGGTACGTGTATCGGGTTTTACAGGAGCATCCAGACAGGCGATACTTCGATTCCTCCGAAGACTCTGAGTCGGAGGCTTCTGTCGAGGCACCGGTACTACTTCTTCAGGAGTCTGCTTCTCCAAAACGAAGAATGTCTCCTCCAGAAGGCTTGTCTTTTCAAGACTTCATTAGGGAAGTGGCTAGGGGCCTCTCCATTACAGTGGCCCCTGAGTCAGAGCCTAGAGCCAAGCAATTAGATATTTTGCAATATCCTAAGGCTCCTAAAGAAGCAGCTACCTTACCTATTCATGAGATTCTCTATGATC
Organism: Ichthyophis bannanicus; assembly: GCA_033557465.1. Classification (NCBI taxonomy): domain Eukaryota; kingdom Metazoa; phylum Chordata; class Amphibia; order Gymnophiona; family Ichthyophiidae; genus Ichthyophis; species Ichthyophis bannanicus. The sequence continues at coordinate 1,371,690,274 of CM066031.1, forward strand.
TCATGTTGAGCATGTGGGAGACTCCTCTTACCACCTCTCCTCATTCTCGTAGGTTAGACACCATGTACCGTGTCCCTCCTTGTCCTGGCTTTCATAAGTCTCAGCTTCCTCACCACTCTATTGTGGTAGAGTCTGCCATGAGGAAAATAAAGAGTGCAAAGAGACACTCATCTAATCCTCCAGGACGTGAATGCAGGATCCTTGATGCTTTTGGCCGAAAGGTTTTCCAAGCTAATATGCTTGCTGCCAGAATCAACTCCTATAGTCTCTATATGGGGATGTTTCTAAAAGAAGTCACAGATCATCTGCAGACTTTAGCCCCTTTTATTTCAGAAGATAAAAGGCAGGGATTTCTCACTTGGCTTAAACATGCCCAAGATGTTTCCAAATTTTCCAGCCGTGCAGCCTTTGACTCTTTTGAGTGTGTAAGCAGGACTTCGGCTATTGCCATAGGTGCACGCAGAATTGCTTGGTTACATGCCTCTGATTTGGAACTCTGGGTCCAAGATGAACTGGGAAATCTTCCTTGTACAGGTGAAAACCTTTTTGACAGGGATTGGCAAGCAAAGGCCACTCAGATGGATGCTGAGAACTCTGCTTTGGATCGGCTTTCAAAGTCTACCTCTGCTCCTGTTAAGAAAAGATTGTTCAAAAAGACACCTTTTTCTAAAAAGGGAAGATATTATCCTGCTTATGGTCAGCAGGCATCTTCTGCAGGTCGTTTTGCTGCAAAGCGTCAGCAACCACCTAAACAGGCCAAGTCAAAGGCTGCCAGGCCTCCCACGGCCCAGCAGCCTCAGCCTCCTCAGGGTCTTTGACTTGCAACTAGAGAACTTAGCCTTTCTAGCTCTGGAAGAACCAGAGCCCCTCACCATTCCAGGAAGGTTGGCTTACTTTGCTCCCAGATGGGAGCAAATCACAGCAGAGCAATGGACCCTCTCCATTATAAGGGAAGGGTACAAGCTTCATTTCTTAAACCTTCCTCCCCACACCATGGTGAAACAGTTCAATTCTCCAACATCTCTCCTCAGCCTTCTGGGTCAGGAGATTGCTATTCGTCTTGCCCAAGGGGCAATAGAAGAAGTACCTCTTCTTCAACAGGGCTCAGGGTTCTACTCCCCTTATTTTCTTATTCCAAAGAAAACAGGGGGCTACAGACCCATATTAGATCTCAGAGAATTGAACAAGTTTCTATTCAAAGAGAAATTCAAGATGATTTCTCTCGGTACTCTGCTGCCATACCTTCAGAGTCAGGACTGGCTTTGTTCTCTAGATCTCAAGGATGCGTACACCCATTCCTCATCCATCCAACACACAGAAGGTTCCTTCGGTTCCTTTTTTAAGGAAAGCACTACCAATACAGGGTGCTTCCTTTCGGTCTGGCCTCTGCACCAAGGGTATTCACGAAATGCATGGCAGTAGTAGCTGCATTTCTATGCACTCTAGGAATATTCGTTTTCCCATATCTGGACGACTGGCTCATTTGAGCTCCATCCCAGTCAGAGGCCCAGATTTGTCTAACCTGCACAATGCGTGTCCTTCAGTATTTGGGACTGGTAATAAATATCCCAAAATCCCATCTCACCCCTACTCAGTCTCTGGAGTTTATAGGGGCCTTGCTGGATACCACAACTGCAAGAGCCTATCTTCCTCAGGCCCGTTGCCTACGCTTGGTGCAGTTAGCCTCCCAGATACAGTTAAAGTCCCATTTAACTGCTCGAGGAATGTTACAACTATTAGGCCACATGGCATCCACCGTGCATGTGGTTCCATATGCTCGCCTTCACATGAGGGCAGCTCAATGGACTTTGTCCACCCAATGGACTCAGGCATCAGGTTGCCTGTCAGACAAAATAGCAAACTCCAGTAGCCTATTTTGGTATCTCCAGTGGTGGAAGTCCCCTCCAAATCTGTTGCTGGGGTCCCCTTTTCAGCAGTCGCTACCCCAAGCAACTCTGACAACAGATGCTTCTCCAATGGGTCGGGGAGCTCATCTGCAGGATCTCTCCACCCAGGGCATCTGGTCTCCACAGGAGACTTCTCTGCATATTAATCTCTTGGATCTCAGAGTGTTCCATTCCCTGCTCAGCTGCAGGACAGTCCTCATCCATACGGACAATCAAGTAGCCATGTTCTATGTAAACAAGCAGGGCGGGACTGGCTCTCTGTCGCTTTGCAACGAAGCTTTGCGACTGTGGGCCTTCGCCAGAGAACATCACATCCATCTTCTGGCAGTATATCTTCCAGGCGTTCAAAACTCTTGGGCGGACAGACTCAATCGAGTTCTGCTTCCACACGAGTGGTCCCTCCACATGGACCAGGTAGTCAGGATTTTTCAAATTTGGGGAACCCCGGACATAGACCTCTTTGCAAGTCTGTGGAATGCCAAACTTCCCCGGTTCTGTTCCAGAATTCCGTGTCAGGGAGTTCAGGCCAAGGATGCCTTCCTCCTTCACTGGGGTCAAGACTTCCTTTATGCCTTTCCACTAATTCCCCTAATTCCCAAAACACTGTTCAAGCTTCAGAGAGATCAAGGGACCATGATCCTCATATCACCACATTGGCCACGCCAAGTGTGGTACCCTCTACTTCTGCATCTCTCTCAAGCTCCTTCCCTGGACTTGGGCTCTGCACCAGACCTTCTGTCCCAGGAAGAGGGAACGTTGTGGCACCCAAACCCCCAGTCGCTCCATCTCAGGGCTTGGTTGCTGAGGGCCTAGACCTTCAAGATTTTCATCTCTCTCAGCAAGTCAGAGATGTTATGTTATTCATGCCTCTAGAAAGCCTTCTACTAGACGTTCCTATGCTTTCAAATGGAAAAGATTTACCATTTGGTGTTCAGGGAAGGGTCTAAACCCTCTTGCAATACCTCTGAATTCTCTACTAGAGTATTTCCTGCATCTATCCCATGCAGGTCTAAAAACAAATTCAGTAAGAGTTCATTTGAGTGCTATTGCAGCGTCCCTCAAGCCTCTCAATGGACAACCTATTTCCTCTCATCCTCTTATAGCAAGATTCATGAGAGGCCTTCTTTTAACTAAACCTCCCATTAGACCACCTCCAGTGGCATGGTACTTAAACCTGATTCTTGGCCAGCTTATGAAGCCACCCTTTGAACCTTTAGCCACCACCTCCTTGAAATTTCTTTCTTGGAAAGTTGTTTTTCTCATTGCAGTCACCTCAGCACGCCGCATCAGTGAGTTGCAAGCTTTGGTGGCTAATTCACCTTATACAAGGTTCTATCATGATAAGGTAGTCCTCAGGACCAATCCACACTTTATGCCTAAAGTGGTCTCGCCTTTTCATCTGAACCAAGAGGTATATTTACCTGTCTTTTTTCCAGGACCTCATGCATCAAGTGCAGTGAGGAATCTTCATACCTTGGATTGTAAGAGAGCTCTCGCTTTTTACTTACAAAGAACACAGCAACATAGGAAGTCTTCTCAACTCTTTGTTGCTTTTGATCCTTCTCATTTAGGACTTCCAGTCTCTAAGAGAACACTGTCCAACTGGATTGCTCAGTGTATTTCTTTCGCCTATCAGAGTAGGAACATTTCTCTGGAGGGCCATGTCACAGCTCACAATGTGAGAGCCATGGCAGCCTCAATGGCTCATCTAAACTCTCTGTCCATCAACCAAATCTGTCGAGCGGCCACCTGGGCCTCGGTTCATACCTTCACAGCCCATTACTGTTTGGACAAGGACTCCCGCCGGGATGCCTCGTTTGGTCAGGCTGTTCTCAAACACCTGTTCCATTCCTAATCAACTCCTACCCACCTACCCTGGTCAGATGCCAGAGATCCATGGGAGGACGTAGAGTCCTTTTCAAGGACACACAACCTGGGGTTTCTCCCTGGCATCTACAGCTAGGGAGTCCCCATATGTGAAGACTCATTCCTGCTTGTTCCTGGAGATAGCACAGTTACTTACCTGTAACAGGTGATCTCTGGGAACAGCAGGAATAAGTCTTCACAACCCACCCACCTCCCCTAGGAGTTGTATCTCTCTATCTTTCCTTTCCTCTCTCTCTGTCTCAGCTTTAAAACTTGAACTGGAGAGAGGCGGTTGGGAAAGGTGGGAAGGCAGCGCGCAGGCGCTCTGGGATGCTCCCAAAAGCTTTCTTACTGGACGCTGGGGAGCATTCCCGCGCAGGCTCCGTCGGTACCGACGATACCCATATGTGAAGACTTATTCCTGCTGTTCCCAGAGATCACATGTTACAGGTAAGTAACTTTGCTTTCTCCGGTCTTCTACAACTTCACCCAAACCATCCAGATTACCGCCATCCGTGCCCTTACTCACGCTAAGAAATACGATCATGTCACACCCCTCCTCATTCTGCACCATTGGCTTCCCTTCCCCCAGAGAGTTCACTTCAAAGTCCTCACCCTCACTCATAAAAGCCCTCCATAACTTGACACCTCAACATCTAGCTTCTTTGATTATCCCTTATATGCCCCAACATTGCCTTCAATCACTTCAGGATAATCATCTGGTCCTTCCTTCCCATTCATGTTCTAAATAAGACTCCACACGCTGGTCTGCTTTTTTTCTTCTTGGCCCCTTCTCTCTGGAATTGCCTTCTTTCCCATCTCCGATTGGAACTCTCTCTTCCCCGATTTAAGAAACTTCTATAAGCCTTCCTATTTACCCAAAGCTTTGGAGTCTATCTCATTTGAGTCAGGTTCTGCATGCAGCCCTCTTCCCCTATTTGCCTGGTTGTTTCCTCTTTCTTTTATCCTCTTTCTGCTTTCCTATGCTATGACTTTCCTGTCATATTATGGAATTATTTTCTTCTTGTTTTATATTGATGTGTTTTTAATTATAAGACACTCTGTATGGCTGGCTACGGACAGTTAATCAAGTGCTAATAAACCATAACCATAAAATATGAGATTTGTGATGGAGTTTTCTTGTAGAGTTTATTCTTTTTTTTTTTTTCCAGGTTGCTTTACGACTGCTAGAAAAAGAGGTACTGGATAAAACTGATATGGTTGAACTGCTCGGCCTAAGGCCATTTGCTGAAAAATCTACATATGAAGAATTTGTAGAAGGCACAGGTAGTCTGGATGAGGATACTTCACTTCCAGAAGGCCTTAAAGAATGGAACAAGGATCGGGAGAAAGAAAAAGAGGAATCTGCTGATGAGCAGATCCAAAGGCAGATCAGTGGAGGGCTGCCTTTCTAGATGTTGAAGCATGGTATGCTCTGCCGTTTGCACATTTTATGGACTTTGTGTGTTCACTGGATTGGAGCACTTGTTTTTAACATAGTGTGGTCTTACAGTACTCCATCGGCTTGTACAGATACATCTAGGGAGTGAGTATTTTCAGGAATACTGCCAAATATTAAAAAAAAAAAACCTGTCCAAAAGTTTTTCATGATCTAGCAGTGCATCAAGGTTAATATCTTCACAAAAATTGTGTGCAAATAAAAGCTGCATGTGAATGGATTCTAGGAACTTGCCCTGTATACTGTACCTGCATTGTAGATTAAGAGAAATCACTTTTATGTCAGGAGAAATTGTTGAAAAACCTAATGTCAGACTGTTTTATTTGCTAAAAAGTACATGCTGCTTTGCAAAAGTGTGACGTTTTATGGAACTTTTGCAGCAGATGGGTAACAGTGTCAGGCATCAAGAGACAAAAGGGCTCTTGCAGTAAGTGCGGGATTTAGGAAATAATAGTGGAGGCATTCAAATCAATTAACCTAGTTAGCAGACCTGCTAGCTGCATTAATCGTGATGAGTGGAATATTCAGCAGTACATAGCTGGTTTGTGCTGCTGAATATCTCCTCCTAATGCCATAAGATGTCCTGATGCTCACTGCATAGCATCAGGGTATTGCGGGTCGGCGTCAAAGATAACCAGCAGCAATATTCAGTCACGGTCGGTTATCTTAAAGGGCTCAAGTTAAGGTAGAAGAAAGACTTTAGCTACTGGGCAACTGAATATTGCTGCTACATGGTTAGCTGAATCAATATCTGGCCAACCAAGATACTAAATGCTGATGGCCAGATATGATATTCGGGTCTTAGTTTAAGTGGCAACAGCCAGATACTTTAACAGCACTGGCCGCTGCTGCTGAATATCAACTCCAGTGTGTATATGCCTGAATTTTTCCATTATTGCCACTTTATTCAGTCTAATGGATTTCTGGGAAGTCATAACGTACTGAAAACATAATTGTACATCATTCATTGTGTAAATACAGTTTCTTGGAAATGAAGAAAAAATAAAAATGTTTTCTTTCTGATGATCGAAAGCAGTCAGGCCTTCATTGTTTTGCTGACTGCTCAAAGCCCATTGATCTAGCTTCTCAAATGTCTCTCTTCAGGATATTTAATGATAGTTTTCTTCTAGGTCCTCTCTGAAACGTAAGCCAAGTACCAAGTAACAGCAGCTGTCATATCTCTGCTGCTGATTATCTCAACTTCCCGTTCTGAGGCTTACAAACTAGTCAGATTTTCCAGACAACTGTACTGTAGCATCTGCAGATTAGCCGTATAAATAAGTATATGCAAATACTAAAAACACAGTGTGCAACTCTTGATACTTGGAGTGCAAAACACTGATCTAGAGAGATCTGGTTATATTTCCTACACCAGTCTACTGGGCTATGTCTTATTAGGCTGTTTTTATATTGCTGTATGAAAGGATGTTTTAATTCTCACAGAATTTCTTTTAACTAAAATGATGGTCTAATGGTCTCAATGTTTCATATTATAAGATTTGTCAGAAATTATAGAAACCAAACATCTATTTTTCTTGCAAAGCAACTCTAGTAAACAAGCCTCTATTTTTTTTCTTTTTGCTGTGCATGTTTAGTTTTATAATTAACCTCTACTTCCCCTTTAAATCAAGGCTAATATTAATACTCTGCCTAAAGTAGAATGTGAAGAAAATATGCTGAAATTGGCTGCTAAAAAGATGAGCATTACGAAATATGGTTGAGTTAAAAAAACAAAAAAAAAAAAAAAATCTCTGCACAGTGTAACCAAATAGCACTACAAGAATGTTTTGTAGACTATTTGATTACAAGTTAATTGAAATAGGAAAAGCCCTTTCTTGAAGAGATACTGGCTATAAAGTATGTGGAAGTGCCTTACTCAGTTTCACTGCTATGAATGGGGGCATTAATGTGCTGACTCTTCGTCATAATCTTGTGCAGACACTGTGGTGATACATAGCTGTTATGAATAAACTACTGAAGGGGAGGTGGGCACAGGAAAGGAGAGTAAAAGAAAAAGAATGCAGTCATAAAATCCATGCCTTATATTCCAGCAGAGTATTAAAATACAATGGGGGAAAAAAGACATACCGAGCAAGCAGTAGAGAGCTCTTTTGAAGAATCTAGCCAGTATTGCTGCTTAAGATCTTCACATTCCTAAGCATACTATTACTGTGTTTGTTAACCACCATTGTCGAGTCTGTGATGCAAGCTATAGGGCTGTCACATGGTTCAAATCCAAAGTGAAGCGGTATTATAAAGAAGAAGTTATAAATAGCACTGTATATACAATAATCTTTGACTACAGAAACACAACAGATCTTATTTCAAACATTTCCTTTTATTGAGAGTAGATAAAATTCCTGAAAATTCTGAAATGCACAGTTTAACATTGCATAATACTTTAGAAACCCACAAAATTGTTTCTCCTGTTCACAGTATGACAAAAAAATATTGCTTTACCTTCCATGTAGACCTGTCATGTACAAATAGCCAATAGTAATGTCATCAAATAATTCTTTGGTAGCCTGTGACAGAAGATTCATTCATTGATCTCTTCCTCATCCTCCTCAAATGTTTCCTCTCCATCATTGGCTGTTGCTTCTTGATACTGTTGATACTCTGAGACCAAGTCATTCATATTGCTTTCTGCCTCTGTAAATTCCATTTCATCCATCCCTTCTCCTGTAAACCAGTGGAGGAAAGCCTTTCTTCTGAACATGGCGGAAAACTGCTCGGAGATTCTCTTGAAGAGCTCTTGAATGGCCGTACTATTACCTATGAAGGTGGAAGACATTTTGAGGCCACGCGGTGCAATGTCACAGACTGCTACTTTGACATTGTTTGGGATCCATTCTACAAAGTAACTACTGTTTTTGTTCTGGATGGCCAGCATCTGTTCATCAACCTCTTTCATTGACATAGGACCTCGGAAGACTGTGGCCACTGTGAGGTACCGTCCATGTCTTGGGTCACAAGCTGCCATCATGTTCTTGGCATCAAACATCTGTTGGGTAAGTTCTGGAACAGTAAGTGCCCGATACTGCTGGCTGCCACGGGCTGTCAAAGGAGCAAAACCAGGCATAAAGAAATGCAGGCGTGGAAATGGAACCATATTCACAGCTAGTTTTCGAAGGTCAGCATTGAGCTGGCCTGGGAAACGCAATGATGTTGTGACCCCACTCATGGTAGCTGACACCAAATGGTTCAGATCCCCATAAGTTGGAGTAGTGAGCTTCAGTGTGCGGAAGCAAATATCGTAGAGAGCTTCATTGTCTATGCAGTAAGTTTCATCTGTATTTTCCACCAACTGGTGAACGGACAAGGTTGCATTGTAAGGCTCTACTACTGTGTCTGAAACTTTGGGAGATGGCATAACGCTGAATGTATTCATTATTCTATCTGGATATTCTTCTCGAATCTTGCTGATAAGTAGTGTCCCCATTCCTGAACCTGTTCCTCCTCCCAGGGAATGAGTGAGTTGGAATCCTTGCAAGCAGTCACAGTGTTCACATTCTTTTCTTATTACGTCAACGATTGAATCCATCAGCTCTGCACCTTCTGTATAATGTCCTTTGGCCCAGTTATTTCCTGCTCCAGTTTGTCCTGAAATATAGTGAACCATTGATAAGCACTTAAGTTAGTATACTGTTGTATTCCTGTATGCAACAATAAGCTAAAACTGTGACTCATTTTTTAAACCATGCAAAATGAGGATTTAACAAATGTTGTAGGTAAAACCTTGTTATTGGACTAATTTTTAATTGACAAACATTTTTGACTAGCTTTCAACTCTTATGCAAGGCCAGCCCAACCATTAGGCAAATTAGGCTGCTGCCTAGGGTGGCAACTTCATACAGGGGAGGGGCATTCCAAGCTGAACAATTGATTGGGGGTGAGGGGAGGGTGAGGGGCATAAAGCTGGGGGTGAGGGGGGGCATAAAGCTTAAGGTTTGCCTTGGGCACCAACACATTGAACCAACTCTGGGGCCAGCCCTGTTCTTGTGCTTTCCCTAAGTGGCCGCCATATGCAGCAACCAAATTACTTCAGGTCTTAAAAGGAATATAATAGTCCATGTCTGCGTTAATTTTCAGTAGTGTGCCAAATTCTAACATCATGCACATTTGGCAGCTATTTTTCACAGGGAAAGTGCCATATTTGAGCCCTGAGAGAGAGAGATGCATTGCTCATTGTTGGCATAATAAAGGTGGTTTCGAAGCAACAAAGTCAATATAGTATAGTGCATGTTACTTTAGTAGTTATATGCCTGCTATGATAAATTAATTTAAAACTGCTAGAAATGTGTGATCTTCAGGAACAAGCAGGAATGAGTCTTCACATATGGGTATCGTCGGTACCGACGGAGCCTGCGCAGGAACGCTCCCCAGCGTCCAATCAGAAAGCTTTTGGGAGCATCTCACAGCGCCTGCGTGCTGCCTTCCTGCCTTTCCCAACTGTCTCTCCTCGGTTCTTCTTTTTCCGCGGAGCCAGCAGGTCGTGTTCCTGTCACCGCAGAAGAATTTCTTTATTTTTCTTTATTTCTTTTGTGTCGCGTCTGCCTTCTTTGATGCTCCACCTGTACCGCCGGTCTTTTTCTTTTCTTGTTAAAAAAATCTTTTTTTCAGTTTCTTTTTTCTTCAGGTGCACTTGCGTTTTGGGCCTTAGGCCCAAAACCTTTTTTCCTTAACATGGAAAAGCCTGCCTCAGGATTTAAGAAGTGCACAAAATGTGGCGGTACAATTTCCGTCACCGACACCCATGACTGGTGTCTAAAATGTTTAGGTCCTGACCATTCCATAACAGATTGTATGTCCTGTTCTATGATGTCTAAAAGAGGTTGGCAGAACCGAGCTGCCAAGCTCAGTACCCTGTTTCCCTCTGATGCGGCTTCGGTGGCATCGACGTCTTCCAGGGCTGCTTCTTCCTCACATGGATCTCAGGTAACTAAACATAAATCCAGCCGGTCCTCGAAGGGTAGATCTCCTTCTAAGCATCAAGATGCCTCTGGCATTGCCCTCGAGGATTCTGCACCGGCAAAATTACCCTGGCAGGAGGCTTCAGCCTCTAAAGCATCATCATCGGGGTTCCAGGATGATCTCGATGGCGTGGCCTCGACAGATTTCCTGGTGCCATGCTCTGGGGTACCGATTTCCAAGCATTGGCGGTGTCGATGGATCAGAGGATTCTGTCCATAGAACGCAGTCTGGCGGCTTTCCTTGTGGCATCGACGCCCGTGGTACTGCAACAGACTACCCCACCGGTACCGGCTATAGCATCGGTACCGGTGGCATCGGCATCGGTGTCTGCTATGCCGGTACTCTGTCCTCTGAAGCCCTCCGGTACCGATACCCCGGTACCGGTTATTCCCGATGCCGATCCCAGTCGGTACGGGTATCGGGCTTTGCAAGAGCATCCGGACAGACGATACTTTGATTCCTCTGAGGATTCTGAAGAGTCGGTCAATGCAGTGATGCTTCTTCCACAGGAGGAGTCCTCTCCTAAACGAAGGATGTCTCCTCCAGAGGACTTGTCTTTTCAAGACTTCATCAGGAAGGTGGCTCGGGGCCTTTCCATTACGGTGGCCCCTGAGACAGAACCAGAGCCAAGGAGTTAGATATTTTACAATATCCTAAAACTCCTAAGGAGGCAGCTACTTGCCTGTTCATGAGATTTTGTATGATCTCATGTTAAGGATGTGGGAAGCACCTCTGACCACCTCCCCTCATTCTCGCAGGTTGGATACCATGTATCATGTCCCTCCTTGTCCTGGTTTCCATAAAACTCAACTTCCTCACCACTCTATTGTGGTTGAGTCTGCTATGAGAAAGATTAGAAGTGCCAAAAGACATGCCTCTAATCCTCCAGGACGTGAATGTAGAACCCTGGATGCTTTTGGAAGAAGAGTCTTCCATGCTTGCTGCGAGAATTAATTCCTATAGTCTTTACATGGGAATGTTCTTAAAAGAAGTCACTGATCATTTGCAGACTTTAAGTCCTTTCATTTCTGAAGATAAAAGACAGGACTTTCTCACTTGGCTTAAACATGCCCAAGATATCTCCAAATTCTCCAACCGTGCAGCTTTCGACTCTTTTGAATGTGTCAGCAGAGCCTCAGCTATTGCCATAGGTGCACGTAGAATTGCTTGGCTTCAAGCATCTGATTTGGAGATCTGGGTTCAAGATGAATTGGGAAATATCCCTTGTACAGGTGCTTATGGTCAGCGGGCATCTTCTGCAGCTCAGTTCCCTACCAAACGTCAGCAATCATCCAAACAGAGCAAAGCAAAGGCTGCTAGGCCTCCACCGACCCAGCAACCTCAGCCCCCTCAGGGCCTTTGACTTTCCGTTAGAGAACTTAGCCTTCCTAGCTCTGGAAGGACGAGAGCCCTCCACCATTCCAGGAAGGTTATGTCATTTTGCTCCCAGATGGGAGCAAATTACAGCAGAGCATTGGACACTCTCCATAATAAGAGAGGGGTACAAACTTCGTTTTTCAAGCTTGCCCCCTCACACAAGAGTGCACCAGTTCAATTCTCCAACCTCCCTCCTCAGTTTGTTGGGGCAGGAGGTGGCCACCCTTCTCACCCAGGGGGCAATAGAGGAAGTGCCTCTTCAACAACAGGGCACAGGTTTCTACTCCCCCTGTTTTCTTATTCCAAAGAAAACAGGGGGCTGCAGACCCATCTTAGATCTCAGAGAATTGAACAGATTCCTAGTCAAGGAAAAATTCAAAATGATTTCTCTGGGAACTCTGCTGCCATACCTTTAAAGTCAGGATTGGCTTTGTTCTCTAGATCTCAAGGATGCGTACATCCATGTTCTCATCCATCCAACTCACAGAAGGTTCCTTTGCTTCCTTTTTCAAGAGAAGCACTATCAATACAGAATGCTCCCTTTTGGTCTGGCCTCTGCACCAAGGGTGTTCACAAAATGCATGGCAGTGGTAGCTGCATTTCTGCGCACTCTGGGAATATTTGTCTTCCCTTATTTGGACGACTGGCTCATTCGAGCTCCCACTCAGTCAGAGGCCAAGAGTTCTCTAGCCTGCACAATGAGTATCCTTCAGTATTTAGGGCTGATAATAGTTTATAGGGGCGTTGCTGGATACCACAAAGGCAAGGGCCTATCTCCCCCAGGCCCGTTGCCTTCGCTTGGTGCAGTTAGCTTCTCAAGCAGAGTTGAAGCCTCATTTAACTGCTCGAGAGATGTTAGTTACTAGGCCACATGGCATCCACCGTGCATGTGGTCCCATATGCTCACCTTCACATGAGAGCAGCTCAGTGGACTTTATCCACCCAATGGACCCAGGCATTAGACTGCCTATCAGACAAAGTAGCAAACACAAGTTGCCTCATTTTGTCTCTCCAGTGGTGGAAGTCCCCTCAAAACCTGTTGTTGGGGTCCCCCTTTCAGCAGTCTCTACCCCAAGCAACTCTCACAACAGATGCTTCTCCAATGGGGTGGGGAGCTCATCTACAAGACCTCTCCACCCAGGGCATCTGGTCCCCACAGGAGAGTTGTCTACATATCAGTCTCTTGGAACTCAGAGCAATCTTCCTTGCTCTGCGAGTGTTCCACACCCTGCTCAGCTGCAAAACAGTCCTTATCCACACGGACAATCAGGTAGCCATGTTCTATGTTTACAAGCATGGCGGAACTGGCTCTCTGTCGCTTTGCAGTGAAGCTTTGCAACTGTGGGCCCTTGCCAGAGAGCATCAGATTCATCTTCTGGCAGTTTATCTTCCAGGTGTTCAAAACTCTTGGGCAGACAGGCTCAGTCTACTTCTGCTTCCACATGAGTGGTCCCTACATGTGGACCAGGTGACCAGGATTTTTCAGATTTGGGGAATCCCGGATATAGACCTCTTTGCAAGTCCGTGGAATGCCAAACTTCCCCGGTTCTGTTCCAGAACTCCGGCTCAGGGGGCTCAGGCAAGGGATGCTTTCCTCCTTCACTGGGGTCAAGACTTCCTGTATGCCTTTCCACCCATTCCCCTAATTCCCAAAACCCTGTTCAAGCTTCAGAGAGACAGAGGCCACATGACTCTCATAGCTCCACATTGGCCACGGCAAGTGTGGTACCCTCTGCTTCTACATCTCTCTCAAGCTCCCTCCCTCGAGTTAGGGTCTGCTCCAGATCCTCCTATCTCAAGAGGACGGGAAGTTATGGCATCCCAATCCCCAGTCTCTGCATCTCAGGGCTTGGTTGCTAAAGGCCTAGATCTCCAAGATCTTCATCTTTCTCAACAAGTGAAAGATGTTTTTTATGCTTCCAGAAAACCTTCCACTAGACGTTCTTATGCTTTCAAGTGGAAGAGGTTTACTATCTGGTGCGCTGAGAAGGGTCTTAACCCCCTTGCCATACCCTTGGAATCTTTGTTGGAGTATCTCCTCCATCTGTCTAATATACAGGCCTTAAAACTAATTCAGTAAGGGTCCATTTAAGTGCTATTGCAGCTTCCCTTAAGCCTCTGAATGGACAACCTATTTCCTCTCATCCTCTTGTAGCAAGGTTCATGAGAGGCCTCCTCTTAACAAAGCCTCCCATTAGACCACCTCCGGTGGCATGGGACTTGAACCTGGTTCTTGGTCAGCTTATGAAGCCGCCTTTTGAACCTTTGGCTACCACCTCCTTGAAATACCTTTCTTGGAAGGTTATCTTTCTCATTGCAATCACATCAGCGCGTCGTATTAGTGAATTGCAAGCACTCTTAGCTAATCCACCTTATACAAGGTTCCATCATGACAAAGTAGTCCTTAGGACTCATCCACACTTTATGCCTAAGGTGATCTCGCCCTTTCACCTCAACCAGGAGGTCTATCTACCTGACTTTTTTCCAGGGCCTTATGCATCAAGTACAGAGAGGAATCTTCATACCCTGGACTGTAAGAGAGCTCTGGCTTTTTATTTATAAAGGACACAGCAACATAGAAAGTCCTCTCAGCTCTTTGTTGCCTTTGATCCTTCTCATTTGGGACTACCGGTCTCCAAGAGACCCCTATCCAACTGGATTGCCCAGTGTATTTCTTTCGCCTATCAGAGTAAGAACCTTTCTCTGGAGGGCCATGGCACAGCTCACAATGTGCACAGCTCAGTCTGTGCACATGGAATCATGTATGGGAAAGGGATAAGCACAAAGTCGCAGTAGAATTTTATGAGGAAATGTGTTTTTTTTAACTTTTGTTTAGTGTGCACCAAATTGGCATGCATTAAATAATTGAGTGCACATCAACACTTGCACTAAAATTTAATGAAACAACAAAAAAAAAGAAGCAATAAAATGAACACTCAGCCCAGCCCTAGGATTAAAGTATTTCACTACAATAGTTATGACTCAGATGCAGGTAAACAAACATCAACTAATATCTGTCATGTGGTGTCAGGATGAGATTAATTTCTCTGGGAACAAGCAGGAAGTCAGTCCTCACATATGGATGACGCCGACAGAGTCCCGCACGGAGCAAATCCCCAGCTTTCAAAGAAAGCCTTCGTGAGTTGCTACCATGCATGCATGGTCCCCTTCCCACCCAAGGGTGCCATCTTGCTCAGTCTCCTTTTTTCCACGGAGCCCATCAGACGTAGACCCTCGTGTCCCGGAAAAAGTTGATTTTTTTTCTGTGTCCTTTTTGGGCCGACCGGTCGCCACCGGTACCCTTCCAGCCTCGGTACCCTGGTATTGGGTCGGTCTTTTCTGCATTTTGTTCGATTTTTTTTTCCTTTTGAGGCATCTTCGCGCCCTTTTTCTCTTTGCTGGCAGCCCGACAGGTCCACCTAGCCGGGGTCCCTTTTCCCCCGATGGCTACCAGCGGTTTCAAAAAAATGCAATCAGTGCGGGAAAATTATGTCCCTCACTGATAGGCATGACTGCTGCCTCCGGTGCCTCGGGCCGGACCATGACCCGACAGTCTGCAGTCTCTGTAAGAGAATGTCCTCTAAGGCCCTGAAGAGCCACCAGCAGCAGCATGATAAGATTGTTCCCGAATCCCCCGTGCCTCTGAGAGCCAGGACCTTCTTTCAGGCCTCTACGTCTCAGGAGGAACACTCTGAGCCTTAGCGTTGTCAGGGTTCCTCAGAAAGGGGGTCTCCCTCGAGGGAACACGAGAGAAGAAATCCTCAAAGGCGGCGTCTCTGGACGGTTCCGAACAACTGGGCTCCTCTCGGGGCCGGTCGCAGAGCCCCGAACGCCTGCCCGGATCGCCTGAGAAGGAGCACCTGGCCCAAGTTCCTCATCAAGAAGCGGATCAGCCTAGGTAAGTACCGACTGTTCTTGTCGAAGACTCCCCTCTGGGGGAACTGGCCCGAGCTGGGGGCTGCGAAGCCTCCCATACTCTGGTCCAGGATGGTGGCTTTGGAGCCCAATTTTACTGCCTTCATTGAAAAGCATCAGGTTCCTCCGCCCCGACCACCGGGCCCTTGACATCAAAGTCCACTCCGGAGGCCGAGCCGAGCCGATCCTCGAGACCTTCCAGGCTTGAGTTGATCCTCGGCCGAGGTCGCACTCGGCCTCCCGTTCGGGACCGATGTCACCGCCGAGCCTGCTGGGGTCGGGGCGGATGGCGCCGGGGCCCTCTGCCTGAGGAGCCCCTCGAGTCCTCCTCGGAAGCCTCTGCTTGGGAGACGGAGGACGAGGAGTCCCCAGATACCCGAAGGCATAGGGATGTTCCCTCTGATTCCCCGGTATCTGAACCTCAGAAAAAGGTCCCCACCGAAGGATATGGGGTTTTTGGACTTGGTGCAGGACATGTCCAAGGCTTTGGCTTTCCCCATGGAGTCCGAGGAGGAGTCTCAAGTCGACGAGCTCGAGATGCTCCAATATGAGACTCCCCCTCGGGAGACCCTCACGGTACCCGTTCCTCCGATCCTGGAACGACTTATGCGCCGCATTTGGGAGACACCGGCGTCGATGCCGGTGATCAGCAAATGGCTCGACTTGATGTATCGAGTCCGCCGGAGCCCTGGGTTCCAAAAATCGCAACTGCCGCACAATTCCATGGTTGTGGAATCAGCCATGCATCGGCTTAAGAGCCAGAAGACGCACTCCTCGGTGCCCCCCAGCAGGGAGGCCTGCACCTTGGATGCCCTCAGCAGGAAATGTTTCCAGGGCGCGATGCTGAATTGTCAGATCCAGGCGTTACCAGTTGTACATGGGCATGTAACTGGAGCTGGCCAGCCCACAGGAGGTCGGCTCGCTTTGTATGCCCACAGGTGGGGAACCATCACCACTGATTCATGGGCATTACAAGTGGTCAGGAAGGAATACCTCCTCCATCTAGCCCAAGTGCCTCCACACTACTTCTCAGGAGAGCCTCCAAGGTCTCCCCTTCACCAAGACCTTCATCTGAAAGAGTTGGCAGGTCTCCTCGAGGACCATGTCGTGGAACCGGTGCCCCACCACCTCAAGGGCAAAGAGTTCTACTCCAGGTACTTCCTCATGCCAAACAGGACAGGGAGCCTAAGGCCCATCCTCGACCTGCGCAACCTCAACCTCAAATTCCTGGTGATGGAGAAGTTCAAGATGTTCTCCCTTGGAATATTGCTGCCCTACCTCCGCCAGGGAGACTGGCTATGCTCCTTAGATCTAAAGGATGCCTACACACACATCCTGATCCACCCAAGCCACAGGCAGTACCTACGCTTTGTGGTAAGGGTCAACCACTACCAATACAGAGTGCTTCCCTTTGGCCTTGCTTCAGCCCCCAGGGTGTTAACAAAGTGCCTGGTGGTGGTCGCCGCCTTACTCGGGCTTCAAGGGATCTTTATTTTCCCCTATCTCGACGACTGGCTCATCAGGGACACTTCGGCCACCGAGGTGCAGCAGGCCACAATTTGCACCATCAAGGTCCTGCAGCACTTGGGGTTTGTAATGAACTACCCCAAATCCAGCCTTTGTCCGACTCAAGAGTTAGACTTCTCTATGGTCCATGTCACTCCCGATGCCCACCTCTACATGCGAACTGCGCAGTGGTGCCTCAGAGACCAATAGTCCCAGGCCACGGGACATCTCTAGGATAGGATCAAAGTGACCAGGCATCTGGTACAATCTCTGACCTGGTGGCTCTTGCCCCAGCATTTGAAGGCAGGTATGCCCTTCCAGGCCCCTCACCACAGATGCCTCCTTGCTGGGCTGGGGAGTCCATTGCTAGGGGTACCGCACACAGGGGGTGTGGTCCCCAGAAGAGAGTGCCCAACAGATCAACTTGTTGGAGCTCTGTGCCATCCGTCTCACCCTGAGGGTTTTCAGGCGGTATCTGGACCACAGGACAGTCCTGCCCCAAACGGACAACCAAATGGCCATGTTCTATGTGAACAAACAGAGGGGTATGGGATCACGCACCCTCTGTCAGGAGGCCCTGGACCTGTGCTCTTTTGCAACCTGGCAGGGGATTCTCCTCAAAGCAGGTATACCTGCTGGGCCAGGACAACTGGCTGGCCGACAGATTCAGCAGGATCCTCCAGCCGCACGAGTCGCAGCTGGACCGAGCGGTGGCCAACAGGCTTTTCCAGACCCGGGGGGAACCGGTGATGGACTTGTTTGTGAGCCCGGACAATCACCAGCTACCCCGTTTCTGCTCAAGGCAGCTGCACCTGGCCAGGATTGCTGCCGATGCCTTCTTAGTCTTAGTCTGTATGCTTTTCCCCCAATGCCTCTAGTTGCCAAGACTCTGTTCAAGATCCTTTGGGACAGAGCTCTTGTCATCCTCATAGCTCCACGGTGGCCCTGGCAACCATGGCTCCTGCTTCTGTAGCTAGCGGTGGAGACTCCCATTCCCCTGGGTTCGTCTCCACTGCTCCTCTCCCAGGAGGGGGGCTCTTTCTTGCATCCCAACCTCAGCTCCCTATCACTGATGGCGTGGCTGCTGAGAGGGGGACTCTTGCCCTGCTCCTCCTTCCGGAGGATGTTGAGGAGGTCTTGCTGGCTTCGCATAGACCATCTACTAGATTTGCTTTTTGGTATGCTGGGCAAAGGATGGACCCCTTTTCTTGCCTGGTGGCTGTGGTGTTGCAATACCTTCTCCACCTTTCCGAGATGGGACTTAAGTCCAACTCCGTCAGAACCACTTTCCCGTGGACAAGAAGCCTCTCTGTTCACCCAATGGTATCGCAGTTTCTAAAGGGCCTGCTCCTGTTGAAACCCCCAGTCCATCCCCCAGCGACTGAATGGGACCTTAATGTCATGTTGGGGCAGCTTACCCGGCCACCCTTTGAACCAATGGCCACATGCCATCTCCGGTACCTCTCCTGGAAAGTGGTATTCTTGGTTGCACTCACTTCTGCCCGGAGAGTGAGTGAGCTCCAGGCTCTCGTGGTGGAGAGGTCTTATACCAGGTTCTACAAGAATAGGTTGGTGCTTTGCACACACCCCAAGTTCCTTCCAAAGGTGGTCTCCTCGTTTCACCTCAACCAGGAGGTGGTTCTTCCTGCCTTCTTTCCCAGGCCGCATGCCAGTCGGGCAGAGGCGGTCCTCCATACCCTGGACTGTAAGAGGGCTCTGTCCTTCTACATACAGCGTACGCAAACACACCAGAAAGCCTCTCAGCTTTTCGTTTCCTACAACTCCAGTAAGCTGGGGGAGGCGGTGACAAAGCTTATGCTGTCCACTTGGATAGCGGACTGTATTGCCCGGGCTTATGAGGCTGCGGGGCTTCCGCTGGAGGGCCATGTTACAGCTCATAGGATCAGGGCCATGGCAGCATCAGTAGCTCTCCTGCACTCTGTTCCTTTGGCAGACATATGCCGGGCTGCCACCCAGTCTTTGGGTCAGAACTTCGTGGCTCATTACTGCCTGGATAGGGAGTCCTGACGGAACAGCACCTTCGGCCAGGCTGTGCTCCATAAGCTGAGGTCTAGGTAACTCCTGCCCTCCGACCCTTCTGTATTCAGGCTACCGGAGTGCTACTTCCGTGGTTAGGGTTTCATTGCGGCTGCTTGTGGCTCTTGATGAGGGAGCCTTTTTTGGGCTATAAGTTCAAGGTAGCCTGTAGCTGGGGAGTCCCATATGTGAGAACTGACTTCCTGCTTGTTCCCGGAGAAAGCATAGTTTCTCACCTGTTCTCCGGGGACAGCAGGAATCAGTCCTCACAACCCTCCCTCCTCCCCTTGGAGTTGCAGTCCAACTATTTTTTCTTTCATTTGTTTTGCCGTCTCTTTAGCTATGTCATTTGACTGAGCAAGATGGCACCCTTGGGCGGGAAGGGGACCATGCATGTGTGGTAGCAACTCCCAAAGGGCTTTCTTTGAAAGCTGAGGATTTGCTCCGCATGGGGCTCCGTCGGCGTCACCCATATGTGAGGACTGATTCCTGCCGTCCCCATAGAACACCTGTTACAGGTGAGTAACTACGCTTTCTCCTCATTCCCCTCTTGAATCTCATCACAGAGTAGCAAGCAAAAAATAAATAAATAAAGCAGCTCTTTATTTGGCCAAATTGTATCCTGATGATGATTTACACTAAAAGTACTTGTTAACACAATATGGCATTGAGGTGGTTTTCTCTGTTTGACTAGTTGGCTGCTCCACTTTGGCTGTTTGATCCCCTGGCTAGTGTAAGGAGTTTTCTGTATGCATTTATGTACAGTGTTGATTGCCCCAGCATCTCATGGACACTGCAGCTGTATCTCTACTGTTGCCATTGGACTGTGGCTGCTAATCCAGGAAGATGTATAGTTTGCTCTTAGGATGCCTTATCTGTGTCAAGTGACTTGACTTATTTTACATTTCTTAGAGACCTTGTTTGCCTCTGCTAGTTCCGCCTGGAGTAGAACCACATTGGGAAAGTGGATACATTTTACATCCTTTTCTTATGTCATCCTGATGTGTCAGACCATTCCAAGCTTACAAATTGGCTGACCCTATCTAGCATATTAAAAGGTCAAAATATAAACAACTATTTCTAAATTTCAGTATTTGTATCTAGTTACTAACTCCTGAAATTGAAAATAGACCTGTCATGTTTCAGACCCTCATGGAAGTAGGCATTGCATTCCTCTAGCTGTACTTTACTATTTTTAGATGGTACAGTCTGTTTTATGAAGACTATAAAACTGTTTCTCCAGGACCAAGCAGGAAGTCAGTCCTCACATATGGGTGTCATCGGCGCCAATGAAGCCCCAGCGGAGCATTTCCCCAGCTTTCTATGAAAGCCTTTGGGAATGCAGGTACGCATGCATGGTTCCCTTCCCGCCTAAAGGTGCCATCTTACCTCAGTCTCTTTTTTTCCGAGAAGCCCGATCCTCGCTGTTTTTTCTCCCGGTTCGACGCTGGGTTCGGTACACCGGTATCGAGCCCGATTCTTCTTTTTCGGTTTTTGCCCTTCGTGGCTGGTGTTCGCACCCTTTTTTGCTTTTTCCCTGGAAGGCCGGTCCTTTGACCTCACGGGGACTCTTTTTTCCCCGATGGCTTCCAGCGGTTTCAAGAAGTGTGATCGGTGTAAGAAATTAATGTCTCTCACCGACACACACGACTGCTGCCTTCGGTGCCTCGGTCCTGATCACGACCCTAAGTCATGTGGACCATGTGGGAAGATGTCCTCCAAGGCACTCCGAAGTCGCCAGCAGCAGAAAGAAAGGCTTTTCTCGGACTCAGCCTCCGGCCGGGCCCAGACCTCCTCTGAGGCCTCGACATCTCGGGATTTCGATCCCGAGCGCCGTCGGAGTTCCTCAGACAGGGGGTCCCCCGACCGGGAACGCAAGAGGAAGAAGCGGCTCGCGAGGGCGTCGGAGGAGGAGGTCCCTGGCTCCTCGAGGGCCAGGTCTAAGATCCCCGACCGTCGCCCCGGGCCTGTGGAACAAGATAAGCCTGCCAAAGTTCCTCGTGTGGAGCCGGAGTCTGCTGGACACGTAAGCTCCGTAGTCCTCGAGGACTCTCCTCCCAGAGAGCCGCCGCCGGGGCCCGAGTCAGTGGCTGCTGCGTCTCCCGAGCTGAGTCTCAGGATAACAGCCTTGGAGAGCAGATTGTCTGCCTTCATGGAGCAGCAGCGGGCACTGATGGCCAGCCTGTCTGGCGCATCTGCCCCGACCACCGGGACATCGACTTCGAAGTCGACCCCGGAGACCAAGCCGATACTCGAGTCCATCATGGCTGAAGTCGACCTCGGTCGTGGTCTCCCTCGACCTCCCGCTCGGGACCGAGGGCGTCGACGCCGGTGCCTCCGGCACTGGGGCGGGTGCTCCAGGGCCCTGCGGGGTCGGACCCTGACTCCTCGTCGGACGAGTCCGCCTGGGAGACGGAGGATGAGGAGTCCCCCGATACATTCAAGACTCGGTGCGTCCCGTCGGACTCACCACAGTCTGAGCCCCGGAGTAGATCTCCTCCAGAGGATACTCAGTTCTCGGAGTTCGTCCGGGATATGGCCACTGCCTTGGCTATTCCGGCGGACCCTGAGGAAGAGCCTCGAGCTGAAGAGCTCGAGGCCCTGCAGTATGACTCTCCTCCGAAGGAGGCCTTTACTGTCCCGGTTCCTCCGATGCTGGAACGGCTCCTCTTCAGGATGTGGGAGGCACCGGCCTCGGTGCAGGTTTTAAGCAAGCGAGTCGACTCGATCTATCGACTCAGGAAGAGCCCTGGCTTTCAAAAGGCACAGCTAACATACCATTCTATGGTCGTGGAATCGGCCATGCATCGTCTGAAGAGCCAGAAGATGCACTCTGCGGTGCCCCCCGGCAGGGAGGCCCGGAACCTCAATGGCGTCAGTAGAAAATGCTTCCAGGGTTCGATGCTTGCTTGCCGTGTCCAGTCTTACCAGCTGTACATGGGCATGTACTTGCGGGACCTGGCCAAGGAGTTGGCCGGGTTCTCTGCTGGACTCCCCGGGGAACCCTTGCAGAGATTCAAGTCCTTGTCCTCGGGGATTCGGGACTGCTCGAAGTTCGTCCCACGCCGCCTACAATGGCTTCGAGGCTTCGGCCCAAGTTGCGGCAGCCGGCATCGCGGCTCGACGCCAGGCATGGCTGCAGTCATCGGACCTCGAGCCATGGGTTCAGGACAAGTTGGTCGATGTCCCTTCCCGAGGTGAAAACCTTTTTGGCAAGCCCATGACCGAGAAGGCCGCCCAGCTCGAAACAGAGCACCTTACACGGACAAGGCTGTCTAGGAAGACCTCTGCCCCTTCTCATAAAAAGAAGGGCTCGGGTAAAAAGCCCTTTTACCCGAGGAAGGGCACTGCCTACAAACGGTACCCTCAATATCAGGCTTCCCAAGCTGCACCCCAGGGTCAGCAAGCCAAGGGGCAGGGTAATGGGCCCTGTAGGCAGGGGACCCCCAAGCCTCCGGCCCCTGCTCCCACTCAGCAGGGTGGGGGTTTTTGACTCCTTGAGCTAGCCTCTCCATCCCTGCTCTCCCAACCCTGCACAGGAGGTCGCCTCGCCCTCTTTGCCCACCACTGGCCACTCATCACTGGGGACAGTTGGGTGTTGGACATAGTCCACAGGGGCTATGCACTGCATTTTCACCAACTGCCTCCTCCATACTTTCCAGGGGAGCCTCTAAGGCCTCCCCTGCACACAGACCTTCTCCTTCAAAAGCTTCAAGGTCTGTTGATGGACAGGGCGGTGGAGCCTGTGCCTCCCCACTTGCAAGGTCACGGATTCTACTCCAGGTATTTCCTGGTGCCCAAAAGAACCGGTGGCCTTCGACCCATTCTGGACCTCAGGAACCTCAACAAGTTCCTAGAGAAAGAAAAGTTCAAGATGCTTACTCTTGGAACACTTCTGCCCTACCTCCAGCAGGGAGATTGGCTATGCTCTTTAGATCTAAAGGATGCGTACACTCATATCCTCATTCATCCAGACCACAGAAAGTACCTCAGGTTCATTGTGGGAGGAAACCATTATCAGTACACAGTACTGCCTTTTGGCCTCACCTCCACTCCCAGGGTCTTTACCAAATGCCTGGTGGTGGTGGTGGCCTACCTGAGAAATCAGGGAATCTTTGTCTTTCCCTATCTGGATGACTGGCTCATCAGGGGTCAGACGTGCCAGGAGGCCAGACAAGCCACCCGCAGAACTATTGCTCTTCTTCAAAGCCTGGGGTTTGTAATAAACTTCGCAAAGTCCACTTTGCTCCCCTCCCAGAACTTGGAGTTCATAGGAGCAAGGCTGGACTCTCTGCTGGCAAAGGCTTTCTTGCCAGAAGACAGGGCCCAAAAATTGATAGCCCTGGCAAATCAGTTTCTCAGCAGGTCACTGGTCTCTGCCAGACTCTGCCTTCTTGGCCACATGGCTTCGACAGTGCATGTGACCCCCAATGCCAGGCTCCATATGAGGCCTGCACAGTGGTGCCTTCGGACTCAGTGGTCACAGGCCACAGGCAGCCTCAGGGATAGGATAAGGGTGTCCAGACAATTTCTGAACTCCCTCAACTAGTGGCTGCACCCACCCAATCTACTACAGGGGGTGCCTTTTCAGATTCCTGGGTACACGGTGATACTGACCACGGACACCTCCCTGCAGGGCTGGGGAGCTCATTGTCTAGGCAAGTGCACCCAGGGCCTGTGGTCTCCTTAGGAAACTGCACAGCAGATCAATCTCCTTGAACTCAGAGCTATTCGATTAGCACTCAAAGCTTTCTCTCCTACCCTGGCTCAACAATCTGTCCTAGTTCAGACAGACAACCAAGTTGCCATGTTTTATGTGAACAAACAGGGCGGGACTGGGTCCAGAATCCTTTGTCGGGAGGCTCAGAACCTTTGTTCATTTGCCCTCAAGCACAACATGCTCCTCAAGGCTGTGTACCTTCCAGGCCAGGACAACTACCTGGCTGACAGATTAAGCAGAATTCTGCAGCCCCATGAGTGGCAGCTGCATCCTTCAGTAGTTCAGAAGATCTTCCTGAAATGGGGTCTCCCTTTGGTGGATCTCTTTGCCAGCCCAATGAACAAGCAACTGCCAGCTCCAGGCAACCGCATCCTCTGAGAATAGCAGCAGATGCTTTTCTGATTCCATGGTCTCAGGGCCTCCTGTATGCGTTTCCTCCCACGCCCTTGGTGGCCCGAACTCTCTTCAAAATTCTTCAGGACAAGGCCTCGGTCCTGCTGGTGGCTCCCAGGTGGCCGAGACAGCCTTGGTTTCCACTTCTGCTTCAACTGGCGGTGGATCCCCCACTACCTCTGGGGTTGCAACCTGACCTTCTGTCACAGGAACAGGGTTCCCTTCTGCACCCCAATCTCAAAGTTCTCAATTTGATGGCCTGGAGGCTGCAAGGGTAGTTTTGGCTCCCTGGGGCCTACCTCGGGAAGTTGAGGAGGTTTTCCTAGCCTCTAGGAAACAGTCCACTAGGAAAACCTATGCTCTCAAATGGAAAAGGTTCTCTGTGTGGTGTCAGCTACGTACAGAGGATCCTTTCTCTTGTACTGTGCCAGTAGTGCTTCAGTATTTACTGCACTTATCAAATCAGGGACTTAAGTCCAACTCTGTTCGGGTCCACCTCTCAGCTCTAGCAGCTCACCACTCTCTGGTGGAGGGACGTTCACTGTCGGGTCACCCCTTGGTGTCCCGTTTTCTCAGGGGCTTGCTTTTACTCAAGCCTCCAATCCGTCCTCCTGCCCCTGAGTGGGAGTTAAATGTGGTCTTGCAGCAACTGACTCGCCCTCCTTTTGAGCCCATGGCTACTTGCCCACTACGCTTCCTCTCCTGGAAGACACTCTTCCTCATAGTCCTTACTTCGGCTAGGCGAGTGAGTGAGCTTCAGGCCCTGGTCTGTGATAGGCCTTACACCAGGATTTATAGGAACAGGGTAGTCCTCAGGACTCATCCAAAGTTCCTCCCAAAGGTTGTCTCCTCTTTCCACCTCAATCAGGAGGTGGTTCTTCCAACATTCTTCCCTTGGCCTCATGCAAGCCAGGCTGAAGCAGTCCTGCATACCCTGGACTGTAGGAGGGCCTTATCCTTCTACCTTGACCGTACGCAGGGGCATAGAAGGGCTACTCAGCTCTTCGTTTCCTTTGACCCCAATAAGTTGGGGTTGGCTGTGTCCAAGCGTACCTTGTCCATCTGGGTGGCTGACTGTATCACCTGGGCTTACAGGGCGGCTGACCTTCCTTTGCAGGGTCGGGTTACGGCCCACCAAGTCAGGGCAATGGTTGCCTCAGTGGCTCATCTCCGCTCTGTGCCATTGGTAGACATCTGCAGGGCTGCAACTTGGTCTTCAAGCCAGACCTTTGCGGCCCATTACTGTCTGGAGAGGGAGTCCCATAGGGACAGTGTTTTGGGCCAAGCAGTACTCCGGAATCTCTTTGAGGTTTAGGCAACTCCTGCCCTCTGTTGGGCTACCGGTGGAGGTTGTGTCCTTGAAAAGCCTTTCTATGCTGTTGAGACTAGAGGGAGTACTCTTGTTCAGCCTGGGTTCCTCGGTAGCCCAGAGCTAGGGAGTCACCCATATGTGAGGACTGACTTCCTGTTTGGTCCTGGAGAAAGAGTAGTTACCTGTAACAGGTGTTCTCCAGGAGCAGCAGGAATCAGTCCTCACAACCCTCCCTCCTCCCCTTGGAGTTGCAGTTGTACATAGTTTATTTTTCATTTTTGTGTGCTGTTCTTAGCTATGTCATTTGACTGAGGTAAGATGGCACCTTTAGGCGGGAAGGGAACCGCGCATGCGTGCCTGCATTCCCAAAGGCTTTCATAGAAAGCTGGGGAAGTGCTCCGCTGGGGCTTCATCGGCGCCGATGACACCCATATGTGAGGACTGATTCCTGCTGCTCCTGGAGAACACCTGTTACAGGTGAGTAACTACTTTTTATGTATGTAAATAGTGAGTTGACTATGTAAACTAGCTGTCTGAAAATAGTTTTCCCCCACCCCTTCACTTTGGCTAAAACTGTGTCTTATTCCATAGCTGTTTTTAGAAGTGGTGTTTTTGGGGCCATGTTTAGATTGTGGAGGAAAATAACCCAAATATATGACATTTTCAAACTGACATACATTATTTTCCATGGAAGTTCCACCTGTAGAAAAAAGTGCCTCTGTCCACAGATACAAATGTTCATTTTGAAAACTGGGGCAATATCCGCAGGTAAAGAGTACCCATAGACTTTGTCTCCAAATGCACAGCTTGAAAGTGATCCCCTTAGAGAGAGACAATATATGAAACCAGCCCAAAAACTGTTACTGACATAGTTGCTTAAGAAGCCAGTGATCTAAAATGCTTTTTGGTAGCATATTTTGAGTTATATCTTGTAAATAATATATATAGCCTGCATACATACCAAAGATGAAATTGTCAGGACGAAAAAGCTGACCAAAGGGACCAGACCGCACACTGTCCATGGTTCCTGGTTCCAAATCCACTAAAACTGCTCTAGGTACATACTTCTGTGCTGTAACAATAATATTTATAATGTATTGGACCCACTAACACAGGTAGCACCCTACAAGACAACTCACAAGGTTATAAAGCCACTATGTGCCAATGACCTTTAAGCTAACTAGGAATATAGAGACATTTAATGAGAAACTATAAAAACTTTTTTTCCCCCAGATAATTCGGGTGGAAGTTAAAATTTAATAATTGGGATCAGTCTTTAGGGACTTTTAGCTTTAGCGCCTATTAGGAAGTGTTGATCCATCTGTATGCCCAAAATTGTCTGCATATGTGTGCAAACTCTTCATACATTGCTTTGATATAACATATAAAGGCAGTTAAGCAAATCTAATAAACATAAACCTGTGTATCAAGGAGTGCAGGTGAAGAAGTGTACTGTGGGAAGCCCATGCCACATGGCATTAGAGGAGGCAGACTGAGTGAATGTCATGGGACTACCTTGCTGTAGCTGTGAAAACTAGAACTGGGCCCTAAAAAAAAGGTTTATATTAGGGGGAAGGGAAGGAAAAGGAGGGAGTGGGAGAGTGTAAGGGGCATAGGAAGAGGGAGGGAGAGTACAAAGACATGAAATGGAGAGGTGTGTGTGTAGATTGTGGCAAAAGTGGAGTGTGATCGATGAGTTGTGGATGGAGAGAGGGGGAGCAGGAATTGATTGAAGATAAGCTTGTAGGGGTGCATGTGGGGAGTCTTCTCTGTGGGTCTATATATAAGATGGAGCAAAGAGGATTCCTGTGGAGTGAAGGATCAGGATGGTTTGGCTGGGGGGGGGGGGGTAGAGGAGGGAGAAGGGAAGATTCAAGAGCTGCTGCATAGATTGCCACAACCAGAGGGATAAGAGTGATGGCAGGAAAGCGAGTAGAGTCAAAGTGCCTAGGCTGGGAGACACCTCGAAGGAGTAGGGTACAAAATGTCTAGATAAAGGTCATAGGCAGAGGAGACAATATGGTGCAGGTTAACATTGCAACATTATATGTAGCAGGGGTACTAAAGCTATATAAATATGAAAAAAGGCATAAGATGGGTTTGGTGAATTGGTAGCTTGTATTAAATACATTGCAAAAATAGGGATATTAATGCTTAGATTTTTTAAGGTCTCCAAAACTAAGGGGGCTTGGGGAGGGCATGAAGAAAATGGTGGAAGCGAGTGTGGGAATGTGGTTTCTGATGATGAACGAGTACTTCTATGGTGAAGTTGAATATGTGAGATGAGAACCAAGGGTTTGCAGATGCTTGTGAATCTTTGGCTGATGGTGGTTAGGAAATGTATCTTAATGAAGTGGGTAGAAAGGGGAAAATTGGGGAAGCTATTGGGCAATGGATGGTGAAGAAGGGAGACAGGGCCAATGCAAGGATATTAGGCGGTCTAGGGACTGATTCCTGCTGTTCCCGGAGATCATCTGTACAGGTGGAATAACTATGCTTTTCAGCCATCATTCTGTGGCTTTTTTCAGGGTGAGGTGGTTGTTGTGTAGTGAATGTCTGTTCTTGCAAGCAATGGTTCTCAGGCCAGATTGGTGGATATGAGGCGAGAAGTTTGGGTTTTGACGGGAGAGTTCGTTGAAAAAAAGGCAGGAAATTATCATTTTAGTGGGAAGGTTCGTTGGGGAGGGGGTGCAGGTGGGAGCCCTGGAGGAAGGAAGGGAATTTAGCTTTTGGCTGAAAGAATTGTTATGACAATCTGATTCTTGAGTATTGAATGCAATTCTGGTCGCCATATCTTAGAGCCGCCAAAATGGTAAAGGGATTGGAAGGATACCCCTCTGAGGGAAAGCTTAAAAGATTAAGGCTCTTCAGCTTGGAAAAGAGGCACCTGAGAGGAGATATGATAAGAGGTCTATAAATTAATGAATGCAGTGAAACAGGTAAACGTAGATCAGTTGTTTATACCATCAAAAAGTAGAAAGACTAGGGGACACACAATGAAGCTACAAAGTGTAACCCATTTAAGAGTCATTGATTATGTGTTGAGTAAAAAAATATTTTCTCCAAACTCTGGAATTTGTTGCCGGAGGATGTAGTAAAAGCTGTTAGTGTAGCTGGGTTTAAAAATGTTTGGGACAAGTTCCTGGAGGAAAGGTCCATAAACCATTATTAAAGAGGACCCAGAAAATCCACTGCTTACCCTGGGACAAGCATTGTGGAACCTATGTACCACTCTGGGAACTTGCCAGGTACTTGTGACCTGGATTGGCCATTGTTGGAAACAGGATACTGGCTTGATGAACCTTGGTCTGACCCAGTGTGGCATTTCTTATGTTCTTTATGCCCCACTCCCCTAAAAATTTGGTAGTTAAACTCAATAATCGTGATCATTGTAATTCTATGCCTTCCACAACAATCTTGTTAAAATGTATAATTGAACATCATACTTTCATATAAAGCAAAGTCTGATATTTAAATGTGTGTGCCTGCTTTTCCTGCAGGTAAAAGGATATCCTAATGATGATTCTTTGAACTTATCAAGATCTATTGTTTTGCTTTCACTGCAGCTGCTCTTTGTTCCCCCATGGAAGCTGCCGCCTGAGGCAACCGCCTAGCGCTCTCACCACACATTTATGGGCATGTTTGCTAAAGGTCAATGTGCATTAATGAAAATAACACGCACTACTGTACTGTAAGTGCCACTGCACCCATAGAAATAAAAGGGCTGTGGACACTTAGCACGTCAATTGTATTAACGTGTTTTTAAAACCTTTAGTAGACATGCATCTTAGTATATTTTCAGGATGATCTTCCTCCACTACTATCCTGCTTTCAGTCAGTGTACCTCAGGGCTCTGTCTTGGAATGTCTTCCTTTCCCTCTCTATACTCATTCCTCTGGTGCCCTGATCTCCTCCCATGAATTTCAATACCATCTTTATGCTAATGAATCTCAAATTTTCTCCAGGACCAAGCAGGAGGTCAGTCCTCACATATGGGTGACGTCGGCACCGACGGAGCCCTCGTGCGGAGCATTTCGCCAGCTTTCACAGAAAGCCTTTGGGAATTGCAGCGCGCATGCGCAGTCCCCTTCCCGCCCAAGGGTGCCATCTTGCTCAGTCTTCTTTTTTCCGCGGAGCCCGACGGACGTAGTTCGTTTTTCCCCGAGGAAAAAGTTGATTTTCTCTATTTTTCTATTTTTTCTCCGGTTCGATGCCGGATCCTTTTCCCGCTCGGACCGATACGCCGGTATCGAGTCCTTTCTCTCTTTTTTCGGTTTTTGTCCTTTGTGACTGGCGTTCGCGCCTTTTTTTTCTTTTTCCCTGGCAGACCGGTCTTTTGACCTAACAGGGGCCCTTTTTCCCCTGATGGCTGCCAGCGGGTTTAAGAAATGTGATCGGTGTAAGAAGCTTATGTCTCTTACCGACACACATGACTGCTGCCTCCGTTGCCTCAGACCCGATCATGACCCGATGATCTGTGGTCCGTGTGGCAAAATGTCCTCAAAGGCCTTGAGGAGTCGGCAGCACCAGAGGGATCGGATTTTTTCTGACTCCGCGTCCGGCCGGGCCCGGACCTCGTCAGAGGCCTCGACGTCTCGGGACTCCGGCCCTGAGCAGCGTCGGGGTTCCTCTGAGCGGGGGTCTCCTTTGCGGGAACATCGCAGGAAGAAGAAACCCGCGAGAGCGGCGTCGGTGGACGCTCCTGGTTCCTCGAGGGCCAGGTCGCATAACCCTGATAGCCGTCCCGGGTCTTCGGAGTCAGAGAGGCCTGCGAAGCATCCTCGTGTCGAGATGGAGTCTCCTGGACACGTAAGTGCTGTTGTCCTCTGACTCTCCTCCGACGGAGCCGACGTCGGGCCCAACGCCGTCGGGGCCCGAGTCGGGGGCTGCTGGGTCTCCTGAGCTCGGACTCAGGTTGACGGCCTTGGAGAGCAGCTTTGCTGCCTTCATGGAACAGCAGCAGGCATTGATCGCCGGTCTCACAGGTGCATCTGCCCCGACCACCGGGACCTCGACGTCCAAGTCGACCCCGGAGGCCGAGCCGATCCTCGAGTCCATGCATGCTCGAGTCGATCCTCGGCCACGGTCTCCCTCGACCTCCCGTTCGGGGCCGAGGTCGTCGACGCCGATACCCTCCACCGGTAGCCCAACAGAGGGCAGGAGTTGCCTAAACCTCAAAGAGATTCCGGAGTACTGCTTGGCCCAAAACACTGTCCCTATGGGACTCCCTCTCCAGACAGTAATGGGCCGCAAAGGTCTGGCTTGAAGACCAAGTTGCAGCCCTGCAGATGTCTACCAATGGCACAGAGCGGAGATGAGCCACTGAGGCAACCATTGCCCTGACTTGGTGGGCCGTAACCCGACCCTGCAAAGGAAGGTCAGCCGCCCTGTAAGCCCAGGTGATACAGTCAGCCACCCAGATGGACAAGGTACGCTTGGACACCGCCAACCCCAACTTATTGGGGTCAAAGGAAATGAAGAGCTGAGTAGCCCTTCTATGCCCCTGCGTACGGTCAAGGTAGAAGGATAAGGCCCTCCTACAGTCCAGGGTATGCAGGACTGCTTCAGCCTGGCTTGCATGAGGCCTAGGGAAGAATGTTGGAAGAACCACCTCCTGATTGAGGTGGAAAGAGGAGACAACCTTTGGGAGGAACTTTGGATGAGTCCTGAGGACTACCCTGTTCCTATAAATCCTGGTGTAAGGCCTATCACAGACCAGGGCCTGAAGCTCACTCACTCGCCTAGCCGAAGTAAGGACTATGAGGAAGAGTGTCTTCCAGGAGAGGAAGCATAGTGGGCAAGTAGCCATGGGCTCAAAAGGAGGGCGAGTCAGTTGCTGCAAGACCACAAGACCAAAAAACAAATCATATGACTGCAACTCCAAGGGGAGGAGGGAGGGTTGTGAGGACTGATTCCTGCTGCTCCTGGAGAACACCTGTTACAGGTGAGTAACTACTCTTTCTCCAGGACCAAGCAGGAAGTCAGTCCTCACATATGGGACTCCCCAGCTTAAGGCTACCGGAGACCCCAAGCGAAAAAATGAGCTCCCTCTAGCTCGTCAGCACAGAAGGAAGGAATCTTCTCTGAGAACGCCCCCACCCGGTAGCCCAACACCAGGGCCGGAGGGTAGGAGTTGCCTAAACCCCAAAGAGATTATGGAGTACTGCCTGTCCGAAAGCACTGTCCCTGCGGGACTCCCTCTCAAGGCAGTAATGGGCAGCAAAAGTCTGGCTTGAAGACCAAGTAGCGGCCCGGCAGATGTCTGCCAACGGAACAGAGCGGAGATGAGCCACTGACGCAGCCTTCGCCCTGACACGATGAGCCGTGACTCGACCCTCCAACGAGAGGCCGGCTGCCCTATAAGCCCAGGCGATACAGTCAGCTACCCATATGGACAACGTACGCTTGGAGACAGGGAGCCCCAACTTATTGGGGTCAAAAGAAACGAAAAGCTGAAGAGCCTTTCGATGCTCCCGCGTACGGTCAAGGTAGAAGGATAACGCCCTTCTACAGTCCAGGGTATGCAAGACCATCTCAGCCCGATTGGCATGCGGCCTGGGAAAGAAGGTCGGAAGAACCACCTCCTGATTGAGGTGAAAAGGTGAGACAACTTTAGGAAGAAACTTAGGGTGAGTCCATAAGACTACCCTATTCCGGTAGAACCTAGTGTAAGGAGGATCAGACACTAGTGCCTGCAGCTCACTCACTCGCCTAGCAGAGGTGAGAGCTACCAGAAATAGTTTTCCAGGAGAGAAAACGGAGAGGGCAGGTAGCCATAGGTTCAAAAGGCGGAGAAGTAAGCCGCTGTAAGACCACATTCAGATCCCACTCAGGGGCCGGTGGACGCAAAGGAGGCTTAAGCAGAAGAAGGCCTCTGAGGAAACGAGCCACCAAAGGGTGGTTGGAAAGAGGCCCTCCGTCCACCGGCGAGTGGTGTGCTGAGAGAGCACTAAGGTGAACTCGGACAGAGTTAGACTTAAGGCCCAGATTGGAGAGGTAGAGCAAATATTGTAACACTACCGCAACCAAGCACGAGAAGGGATTCTCACTGTGCTGAGCACACCATGCGGAGAATCTAAAACTTGTCACTTCTTTCTCTGATACATCAGCAAAAAATGTCCCTCCCTTTCTGAACACTTTCTAGTCACCACCTGTTTAGATTATCTCTCTCCCCTGCAATCCATTCAAAATTCAGCCACATGGCTAATCTTCTGCCAGTGTCTCTATGTTCATGTAACCCCCTCTCCTCAAGCCACTTTATGTATTAGTATTTTGCTCACGCCTGTCCACACCTTGAAACATGATGGTAGATGAAGATCATATGGCCTATTCAATTTGTTTTTTCATTCCAACTACTAAGCTTTGCAATCCTTTTTTTCTTTAGAGATCCTCTGTGTTTGTCCCATGCTTTCTCAAATTCAGATCAAGACATAATCTCCCAGTGGAAGTAGTAGAGACAATTCCCTGCATCTACCATTCTTTCTATAAAGAAATATTTCTGCAAATTACTCCTTAGTCTATCTCCTTTCACCTTCGTCCTATGCCCCCTCAATTCCTTCAATTGGCTTTCCTAGCTTCCTATTGATTTCCATATCCAG
This sequence comes from Ichthyophis bannanicus, assembly GCA_033557465.1. Classification (NCBI taxonomy): domain Eukaryota; kingdom Metazoa; phylum Chordata; class Amphibia; order Gymnophiona; family Ichthyophiidae; genus Ichthyophis; species Ichthyophis bannanicus. Next base: position 1,371,723,338 of record CM066031.1, read on the forward strand.
TTCAAATTTCTCCTGACCTACAAGAGCATTCATTCAATGGTTCCTCATTACCTTTCCTGTCTTCTCTCCCTATACCTCTCTTGGGAACTCCACTATCAGGCATCCCTTTCCCTGTGCCCTTCTCTTCCACTGCCAACTCGACTTCGCTCATTCTACCTTGCTGCACTGTGTACCTGGAACAGGCTACCTAAGTTGGCACACCAGGCTCCATCTCTAGTTCTATCCAAATCCAAGTTAAAAACCCACCTCTTGGACATCACCCGCTTGAATGGCTGCGTGAGCAGCTAACTCCGGACCGACCGCAGCAACATAAGAGTATTAAAAGTCCCAAAAAGATGGAGAGAGACAGGAGAATCAGTGCAGCGAAAAGCGCGGAGAGAGGAGATCATGACGACCCGGAAAAAGACGGTGGATCTGAGTGATTATGCCTACAGCGGGCTGAGCACGCCAGCGGTGGAAGGCAAGATGGCGACCGCAGAGGCCCCACGGCGGGAGCAAGTAGAGTCGAGTGTGAAGGGGACGGAGAGGGCGGAGAGTGAATTGGAGCCTAGCGGACTTACATTGGTGTCCAGAGAGGAGCTGAAACAGTGGTTTGCTGAATTGAAGACGGAGGTGCAGGCTTCAAAAATGGCATTGGAGGAGCTTATGACTATGTTGAAGGAGGAGGTGGGGGAGGTGACGGCCAGGATGGGAGACCACGAAAACCATCTGGAAATGCTAGAGCTGCAAGCAAGAGGAGTGGATCGCGAAGCAACAAGCAGAGGAGAGTTGGAAAGAGCAGATCACATTGAAGTTGGAGGATCTGCAGAAACACTCAAGGAGAAATAAGAATAAAAGGAGTGCCAGTGCCAGAAGACATGGAATTTAGAGACTGTGCAAAGGTAGCAGAGGCAGTGTGCCTGGAGACATTAAGGCAAAGAGGTGAGGAGGAAATGGTAGAGAGAATACAGCTGGATAGAGTCCATAGGGCACTGGGCCCAGTGCGCAACAACCAGCCTAGGGATATAATTATATGCCTCAAAAACTATAAAGTAAAGGAGAAAATTGCAGCTAAAATGAGAGGACTGAGTAATTTCAAGTGGCAGGGCTACTCGGTGGCCATATTTGCTGATCTTTCCTTGGGGACCTTGCAGAGGAGGAGAGAGTTGGCCCCAATTACTAAAGTCCTCAGGAAAGAAGAGGTTAAGTATTGGTGGCTCTACCTGTTTGACCTGGCCTTCTCAGGGCGACAGAACTTGGAGAGTACAAACCTTGGAGGCAGCTTGGTCAGCCCTAAGGGCGGCAGGTATGGAAGGCCCAGCGGAGGAAGCCAGAGCGGAGTGGTCGAAAGTGGTGCAGAAGGGAGCGAGGAAGAACCAGCAAGGGAGAGTGCAGCGGGAACAGCATGGGGAGAATGAGGAAGACTACCGGAGATCGCAGCGGAAAGGAGCGAAAAGATGATTGACAGTGAGTCCGAGCTGAAGCTGGGCTGCTAAAGAATACAAATTGTGAAGGGATAAAATCTGTTTGAAATCATTGCAGGATAAAAGGACTGGTGTATAAGGAAGGTAATGGGAGGTTAAGGGGTCTACGGGGGGAGGGTAGAGGGAGTAATATCGGGGGGAGGGGAAGGGAAAGAGGCTGGAAGGGGAAGGGGAGGGAGTGGAAAAGGAGGGAACAGGGAGTAGAAGAGGTGCGGGGAAGGGGAGGGAGTGGAAAAGGTAGGAGGGAACAGGGAGTAGAAGAGGTGCGGGGAGGTACCGGGGGGTGGCGGGTGACTCATGACTCCAAGTCAGCCTGGTTAGAGGGGATGGAGGGAGGGAAAGTGGGGGTGGGGGTAGGTTGGGAGGAGGGGGGGAGGGTAAGAAGAACCAGAAGGGAGGAATGGGTAGGGATAAGGAGCAGTTGATAGTGGCAACAGTAAACACTAAAGGGCTACAAACTTGGCGTAAGAAGCGCCTGCTGGAGCATAGGGCATAAGGTTGGGGGCCAATCTTTTATGTATACAAGAGACACATTTGAAAGTGGGCCAAGAAGGGTTAATAGGCTCCAGGACATATCCTAGAGCGCTGTTGGCGGGTCAGAGAGATCAACCAAGGAAGGGAGGAGTGGGGATAATGATTGGGCATAAATATAGAGATGTGGTGGTGGAGGAACGGAGGGATCGAAAAGGAAGATGGGTGGCAGTTAAACTAAAGTTAAAGGGGGAAGAGGTGTGGGTAGTAAGTATTTATGGGCCTGATACCCAGAGAGACGATTTCTATGAGAGGCTGTTGGCAGAACTGAAGGGTGGGGGGGGGGGGACACCGGTGATAATGGGGGCAGATTTTAATATCATGTTAAACCCAAGGCTGGATAATAGAGGGGGTGGTGGGGGGGGAGGAGAGGAGAAGCTTGTTAAAACTAAAGGAGCGACTGTGCATGGTAGATATGTGGAGAGTGTGGCATCAAGGTGAAAAGAGCTACACCTTCTACTCGGCAGTCCATGATACATATAGCAGGTTGGATATGTTGTGGGTGAGTGGGACGTGGGTGTCTAAAGCGAAAAAGGTGGAAATAGGGAGTATAACATGGTCTGACCATGCACCAGTACATACTGCATTTGATCTGGGGGGGGAGGGATAAGGGCGTGAGATTCTGGAGGCTGAATGAATCACTTTTGAATGACAAGGAATATGTGGAAAGAGTTAAGAGGGTGATCAGAGAGTATCTGGAGCATAATCTGGATGGTGAGATGTCCATGGGGATAGTGTGGGATGGGTTGAAGGCGGTTGTGAGGGGGCATCTAATTAGTATGGCAGCCCAGGAGAAGAAGAAAAAGAGAGCAGTGGAAGAGTGATTAATACAGCGGGTTGAGATGCTAGAAAAGAAGCACCAAGCGGGAGCGGACCCCCAGGTGTTGAGGGAATTGTTAAAAGTGAGAGGGGAGTTGAGCCAGCTGAGGGCAGCAGAGATAGCGCATACTTTGGCAAAATTAAAACAGGGGTGGTATGAAGGGGGGAATAAGGTGGAGAGAAAGCTGGCTTTCAGGTTAAAGGCACAGCAGCAGAAGTCAACAATAGGGGGTGTGCGCAATCAACAAGGGGCAATGGTGTATAAGGCAGAGGAAATCAGGAAGGTCTTTGTGGCTTATTATGAAAAGCTATATAGCAGTGAAGTGAAAGGGGATGGAAAGAAGGGGGAGAGGTTTTTGGCGAAGTGTAATCTGGGGAAGCTTTCGGAAGGGGAGGCGGAAGAGTTGGGGAGACCGGTGAGCTATGAACTCCTTTAAGGAAGGGAAAGCGCCGGTTTGGATGGCTATACGGCAAGATTTTACAAAGTTATCCAGGATGAGATAGGGGGGTTGTTAATGGATGTATTCAATGGGGTGTTATGGGGGGGAGGGGCTTCCCAGATCTATGGAGGAAGCAGGTATAACAGTTATGAGCAAAGGAGGGGAAAGACCACACCCTATGTGGAGCCTATAGGCCCATTTCGCTTATTAATTTGGATGCCAAGGTGCTGGCCAAAATCATGGCGGCTCGGCTGCAGAAGGTAATGCAGAAGTTGGTACATAGGGATCAGACGGGGTTCATTAAAGGGAGACAGGGAGGGGACAATATTCGGAAGCTTTTGAGTGTTATCTGGTCCCTGCAGGAAACAGGGAAGGAGGCTGTCTTCTTGACGGTTGAAGCTGAAAAAGCTTTCAACAGAGTGGAATGGTGATTTATGATGCAGGTATTGGCCAGAGTAGGGCTAGGAGAACAGTTTTTGCAGTGGGTTAGGGCGCTGTATGCCTGCCCAAGGGCTAGGATAAGGGTAAATGGGGGGGTACTCTGATAGTTTTAAGCTGTGCAGGGGAACACGACAGGGGTGTCCCTTGTCACCTTTATTGTTTGCCTTAGTAATAGAGCCGCTGGCGGATTATATTAGGGGGCAGGTGGATATCCGGGGGATATCCACCTAACTATGGGGGATATCCACCTAACTATGCTGCGCTCCATGTATATAACTTGTAAATAGTTTGAAAAGCTCTGTTCTAGTTAATGTTCAAAATATGTTCCCTGTAAGTACACCTGTATATAGTTAAAGCATAATGTTCCTTGTAAATGTATACAGAAGTATACAATTGTTCTGTTTACTGTTCAATGTAAACCGCCCCTGATCTCTGGAAGGGGCGGTATAGAAAAGACTGTTAAATAAAATAAATAAAATTGAAGTGCAGGGGCAGTTAAGTAAAGTAGCACTCTTTGCTGGCGATGTAATCTACACTCTGGGTCACCCTTTTGTCAGCCTACCAAACCTGTTGCGGGCTATAGAGAGGTACAGTGAGGTGTCGGGATATAAGCTGAACTTGGACAAAACAGAAATATTGGGCTTTAACCTCACAAAGAGCCTGGAAGAGATTGCGGGAAAGCTTCCCATTTAAGTGGGTGTGAGGTAGCTTTAGCTACCTGGGTATTCAGATAGGCAACTCCATAAGTCACCTACAGGATTGGAACTATAAACCCTTGATAGGGGTGATACGGAGAGATTTAGAAAGGTGGAAGGGGCTGCACATGTCATGGATGGGGAGGATAGCTACCATAAGGATGAATGTGCTACCACGGCTGCTATTTGTCTTCATGGCATTACCGTGTAAAGTCATGAGGAAATGTCTTAAGGCACTACAGGACCTGATTATGAGGTTTATTTGGGAGGGGAAGAAGCCGAGAGTGGGTAGACTTACAATGTTTAGGCCACAGGATGAAGGGGGCTGGGGGTATCTAACTTGATAAAGTACTATGAGGCAGCTCAGCTGAGAGCTCTGTTTGTATGGAGGGAAAGGGGGGAAACCCCGCAATGGGTACATATGGAGTAGGAGTGTGGGGTGGAGAGGAGAAAGGGGTGAGGAGAGGGCGGCAGAATCCTCAACGGAGGTTAACGTTGCAAATTTGGGGAAAGTGGAAAAACTATTTATTGCAAGGGAAAAACTTGTCCCGAGAGACTCACCTTCAGAATATGGGCACCTTTGCCCCTGGGAGAGGGGGTGGTATCTTTAAAAAGTGGGCGGTAAGGGGGCTGGAAAGGGTGGGGCAGGTGTTGGATGCAACAGGAAAGATAAGGTCCTATGAAGACCTTAGAAGGGACTATGGGGTGAGGGACACTGAATACCATGTTTATATGCAATTGTGGTACTATTTGCAAAGACAGGAGGTTAGGCAGGACCTACAACGCTGTCCAACGGGGTTTGAGGATTTAATGAGTAAACAGGATACAGAAAGGGACTGGTCTCCAAATTATATCAGATATTAAATGACACACAAGAGGGTAAAGCCCGCTGGCAGGAACAATGGGAGGAAAAATTGGGAGTACATGGGAGGAGGGGAGGTGGAAGGGAATATACGAGGGGGAAAGGAGGCTAGCGTAGGGAACGACCTTAGTGGAGAACTGTCTCAAATTTAGGCTCTGGATGCTCTGGACGCCAGCTAAGTTGGAAACCATCTATCAGAATAGGAATGCTAGCTGTTGGAAGGGTTGTGGAGAGCGGGGCGAACTCCTGCATATGGTTTGGGGAGCGTCCAAGAATTCAGCCTCTGTGGAGAGAGATGGCGTGTTTTTATAGAGATGTCACCAGGGTACAGATAAAACTTACCCCAGCACAACTGGTTCTGACTGAGGGGGAGGAAGACGGGAATTGGGGGCTGGCCATCTTTCTCAGCTATTGTGTGGTGGCCTTACAGAAATGGAAAAACAGGGCCATACCAACAATGAAGGAAATCATTGGGAAGCTGGAGTTTCTATGGGTTGTAAGCAAGGTGGGAGCATGTGGTAATAAAGCAGCAAAGCATGCAGAGATCTGGCAGGATTATGAGGCTTGGAGGGAGAGAGGGTGGCATGCCTGGATGAAGGATTAAGGGGGGGAGGGGAGGGTGGTATGGAGGGGAATGGTACAATGGATAAACATCTTAACTGTTGGTAATAGGGGGCAATAGAAATGTAGGTTGCTGAGTGGTGTGGTGCAATTTGGGGGGGGAAGAGAGTACGGCGGTAGGGGGGAAGATGGGATTGAGTGGTACAGGTCTGGGAGGAGACAGCTCAGAACCTTTTCGGAAGTTGACCTCTGCATAAAAGGCGGAGGAGGGGGGGATTGTAGTGGTTGATATTGGTATCCCCTTTTTTATTTTATAATAATTGTAGTTATAATTATTATTGTTACTATTATTATTTTATGATGATGCTTATTATTATCATTGCTATTGTAAATGCGAGCCAAGTGGCGGTTGATGTTGATAATGATGTGTTAAGCTGGGTGGGGTAAAAGGAGGAGGGCGTAAAAGGAGCTGTTGAAGAAGGGTACTAGGTGCCACTACTGGAATGATATTAAGGGAAATTGGATGGTGGATTGTTTGTATGTTATGCTGCAAGTTAATAAATAAAAAATTCTTAAATTGGAAAAAAAAACAAACACAAACCCACCTCTTTGGCTGCATTTGGATCCTGACATCCTTATTTTTCTGTTTACCAGGGGTATGTGCTGTAACTATTTCCTCTCAGTTCAGCAGTTTTCAACCCAGTTCTTGGCACATACCTAGCCAGTATGGTTTTCAGGAACCTCACAATGAATATGCATATGAGAGATTTGCATACAATTGAGGCAGTGCAGAATACTGCTAAAGCCGCTTTCCTTGGAGTAACGACATGTTCCTTGGAATTTAACAATGTTCTGTTGCAAGGATTAGTTAATCTTCAGGAACAAGCAGGAAGTCTCACATATGGGTGACATTGGCACCAATGGAGCTCCCACGGAAGCATCTCCCCAGCTTTCAAAGAAAGCCTTTGGGAGATGCCACCACGCATGCGTAGTCCCCTTCCCGCCCAAGGGTGCCATCTTACCCAGTCTCCCTTTTTCTGTGGAGCCCAACAGACATTCGTCGTCTTCCCCTGGAAAAAAGTTGATTATTTTTATGTATAAAACTTCCCTTCTTTCTCCAGTTAGCATCGGTCCCTTTCCTGCCTCCAAGCCCCGTTGCCCTGGTGAGTCTCGGAACAGTTTATTTTTTCTTCCAGTGTGGTTTCACACCCTTTTCTAACCACTGGCCACATTGAGGGTCTTTGACTTCACAGGGGTTCTTTTTGTCCCAATGGCCAGTGGGTTCAAAAAGTGTGATAGGTGCACAATGAATATGTCCTTAACTGATACACATGACTGCTGCCTCTGGTGTCTGGGTGCTGACCATGACCCAGAGGTTTGCACCCTGTGCAAAAAGATGTCTCTGAAGGTCATTCAAAGTCATCGGCAGAAGCAAGACGACATCTTCCACAGGTCAGATTCTGCCCCAGTAGCCTCACGCTCTAAGGCCCTGCATGGATCCTCTGAGTTGTGTAAACCCCCGCGGTGCCAGATGGGGACCACAGACTCTCTGACAAGAGTTCTCCAGAGCATGAGCATGACGAAAACTTCGAGGACATCATCCTGAGAATTGGACACACATGGCAAGTCCCCGTGCCAAGTCCCACAGAGGATATCTGAGGAGTTGGAGTGGGAACGGCCGATGAAGGTGCCCAGAAAAGATGCCGAGGCCTCCGATGACAAGTCACGTACCCCATCTAAGACTCCCTCTCCTCACCGATTCCAGACCCAGTCACCCCACTGTCTGCTTTGAAGGCTGCAACTCCTGAGTGGGAAGCCAGGATAATGGCATTGGAATGCAGTGTCACTGCCTTCCTTGCTGCACAGCAAGAATTGATGCCTTGCCCCCGCCAAGACCACAGGGACCTCGATATTGAGGACTCCATGGGTCACCGAGACGATCCTCGGCGAGGGTCTCTATCCCCCTCCTGTTCCTTGGGAGTGAGATCCTCCCCAGCAACTGCTGTGGGTCACCAAAGACCCGACCCGAGCCCAATGCCTCAGGCGCCATCTTGCCTCGAGTTCTTGACAGACTACTCAGACTGGGAGTCCAAGGACAAGGCTTCCCCAGAAATGCGTAAACACCACGATCTCCCCCTTGGACTCATCTCCTCCTGGCAACTGGTCCCTAGCAGAGAGCCATCATCAGATCAACCTGCTGCAGCACAGGGCCATTTTCCTGACAATCAAAGCCTTCCACCACCACCTGCAGAACCAGTCGGTGCTAGTCCATTGCCCATGTTCCCTGTAAATAGTTATCTCCAAGTTATAATGCCCTGTTCAATGTAATTTCAGTTGTTCAATGTAAACTGCCTTGATATCATGAAAGGCGGTATATAAGAAATGTTAAATAAATTAGTCCAAACTGACAACCAGGTCGTGATGTTCTTCCTGAAGCAGCAGGGGGGCACAGGGTCTCGGTGCCTCTGCTCATATGCAATTGGTCAGGGAATACCCCTCAGGGCAGTATACCTTCCGGGCAGACAGGCTGAGCAGGGTCCTCCAGCCGCATGTATGGCGACTAGACCCCAGGATGGTACAGCGGGTCTTCTGATTCTGGTGAACCCAAGTCTGGGCCTCTTCACCAGCCTGACCAATGCTTTGCTGCCCCACTTCTACTGTCACCAACTGCAACTGTCCCAGGTAGCAGCAGATGCCATTCTCATCTCGTGGTCAGAGGTTCGCCTGTATGCCTTCTCTCCCATGCCACTAATCACTTGAACCCTCTTCAAGGTCCTGCAGGACAAGGCCTCCATGATCTTGGTGGCCCTAAGTTGACCCAGGCAGCCTTTGTTTCCCCTGTTGCTCCGCCTCTCAACTGAGCTCCTGGTTCCTCTGCGGAATGACCTGGGGCTACTGACCCAAGAGGAGGATTCCCTTCTTCACCCCAACTTAGAGTCCCTGTCATAATAGCATGGTTGCTGGATGGGTAGCCTTAGTACCCTTCAACCCCACAAGGGAGGTGGAGAAAGTCCTGGCCTCTCATAAGAACTCCGCGAGACAGGCCTATGCCTTCAAGTGGTGCAGATTCTCAGTATTGTGTGTAGAGCAATGGGTTGACCCTTTCTCTTGCCAGGTGCACACAGTGCTGCAGTACTTGCTTCACCTTTCACAAACCGCACTCAAGTCCAACTCCATCAGAGTGCAACTGAGTGCGATCTCTGCACACCATCATTCCATAGACAGCAAACCTCTTTCTACACCGCCCATTACCCAATTTATGCAGGGCCTTCTGCTCTCTAGGCTTCCCATCCGCCTGCTCCCAGCGGAATGGGACGTCAATGTGATTCTGACGTAGCTCACCAAGCTACCATTTGAACCTCTGGCTACCTGCCAGTTGTGTTATCTCTCCTGGAAGGTCATCTTCCTGGTGGTGCTCACCTCTGCCCGCAGAGCCAGCGAGCTTCAGGCCTTGGTGGCCAAGCCACCTTACACTAGGTTCTACAAGAATAGAATCGTGCTTCGCATCCACCCTAAATTCCTTCCGAAGGTGCTATCCACCTTCCACTTCAACCAGGAGGTGTGATCACCACCTTCTTTCCACAGCCCCACGCCGACAAAGTGGTGGCTGTTCTCCATACTCTGGATTGTAAGAGGACCTTGTCCTCCTACCTGCAACATACCCAGGGCCACCGCAAAGCCTCCCAGCTTTTCATTTCCTATGATTCCAGTCAACTGGGGGAGGCTATTACCAAGTGGACCATGTCCACCTGGGTGGTGGACTTCATCACTTTCACCCATGATCAGGCTGGGCTCTCGTTGGAGTGCCGGGTCACGACACACAATGTCAGGGATATGGAAACCTTGGTTGCAAGCCTGTACTCTGTCCCTATGACAGACATCTGCCAGGCCACCACCTGGTCCTCTGTTCATACCTTTGTTGCTCACTACTGCCTGGCCGAAGGCGCTGTCCTTTCGGGTCTCTCTCTCAAGGCAGTAATCAGTTCAGGGTTTAGGCAACTCTCACCCTCCACCCCTTCTTGTTCAGGCTACTGGAGTGATGGTTTTCCTTGAACACTGGGGTCCTTATTGCTTTTCCTTAGACTTTCTTGTGGCTGCTCACAGCTAGGCTGTGTTTTTCTACCAGGTTCTCGGTAGCCGGGAGCTAGGGAGTCCTATAGGTGAGGACTGACTTCCTGCTTATTCCTTTAGAATGTGTAGTTACTCACTTCTAACAGGTGTTCTCCAGGGACAGCAGAAATCAGTCCTCATAACCATCCCTCCTTCCCTTGGGGTTTCTGTCCAATTTTTGCCATCTTCTTTTGTTGGCTTGAGCTATATCATCTGACTTGGGTGGGAAGAGGACCATGCATCCGTGGTGGCATCTCCCAAGAGCTTTCTTTGAAAGCTAGGGCGATGCCTCTGTGGGGGCTCAGTCTGCACCGATGTCACCTGTATGTGAAGATTGATACCTGCTGTCCCTGGAAAACACCTGTTACAGGTGAGTAACTACGCTTTCTGGTTCTTTTTCAATATTTTTGTAAATGGCAGTGCAAATAGTCTGTCAGGAAGTGATTGCCTCTGAGAAATGATCTAGAATTTTACAGTTCAGATTTAAGGTTGAAAAATGCAGTTATGCAGTTTTGCATTTGGGCTGTACAAGCCCAAGGGAGTGGTACAGTATAAGTGATGAAATTCTGTGTCTGAAAAAAGGAGGCGTGCTCATCTGATAATCCTAATAGAGGAATGGGTGGCAATAAATAAAGGAGGTGGGACTTCCGGTGATGTCACAAATCCTCATGGACGGCTGTGTGGGAGCTCTGCCAAAACAACACAAAAAGTAGCTAAAACAAACCTGAACAGTGAAAAGTATCCTAAAATGGGCAAGCATGTGAACTACATAGCCTGCACAAAAGGTGATGGCAGCAACCTGGAGTAAAACTGCAGCCATAAGAGAATTTGCATGCCTGGGCCTATGCAAGGAGCAGAGGGATGGAGAAAAAAAGCATCGGTAGAAGCAGCTGTGGAACATGACCATGATGAGATGGCTAGTGTGATGGACTTGGTGAAGGGTAAAAGTGCAGTAGTGCAAATTTCAAAAGAAGAATTGCGTTCTTGTTTTGGCGAGCTTCGCTCAGAAATGGTGGGGTTTAGAACTGACATGGAGGTAGTCATTACTGAGTTCCATGCTGACATCCAAGAACTGAGTAAAAGAGTAGAAGATGTTTATTTCAATCACCGTACCCTGCACAACTTAATTAAGACCCTGGAGCAGTCTAGAGAACACATGGCACTTAAGCTGAAAGACCTTGAGAACTGGGCAAGACGCAAAAATAGCAAAATAAAAGGTGTACCGGAAACAGAAGAATATGAAGACTGTGAACTAACTGTGCGTGAAATATGTAAAGTAATAGTGGTGGAATCAAAGGGACAGATACATTGGAAATAAAAATAGGCAGAGCACATCGCACGCTGGGCCCTAGAAGGAGGGAAACCCCTCGCGATGTAATTTTATTCCTCCAGGATTTTAAGCTTAAAGAAAAAACAGCCGTGAGTATGAGAAGAGCTGGACAATTTGAATGGAGAGGACATAAAGACAACAGTACCCACCTGAGCAGTATTACAACTACCCCTGCTAACTCAATGCCCAATCAGCCCATCTAGACTCACGAAGGTACCCTCACGCTAAATGTAACCCTCCAATTGTGCTGTCTAAATGTTGTTAAACACCCTCATGTCAACCCCAATTGTGATGTCATGTAACCACTGATTGTAGGATAAGGTGGTTTACAAATCTGTCTAAATAAATACAGTGGCAATTTATGCAGACTTGGCTACAGCTACATTGCAACGCAGGAGAGAGTGACGAAGGTACACACTAAGACTTCAGGAGGAGAACATTAAATATAAATGGCTGTATCCTGCTGGTATTGCATTTACCAGTAATGGAATCACAAGGAAAGCGACTACGGCGACGCAACTGGCAGTACCAATGAAGGAAGCAGGAATCTCCCGCATTCCAGAGGTTGAAGAACCAAGGAATCTAAAGCCAGGGAAGACAGCAGGCTGGCAAAAAGTTGAGAACAGAGAAAAGAACAAGTAAAAGATGGCTACAAAAAAAAACCTTGGAACAGTTGAAAATACACTGGGGACAGTAAGATGTAAATAGGCAAAAGATTGCAGAAAGTCAGATGTGTAAGGTTGGTGAGAAAAGAATAACAGACTTAAGAAGGAGTAGGGGAAACCAAAGGTTAATAATGAGGATGAAGTGAAGATGAATGGGGAGAATGAATGAAAAGTATGAGTGTGATGCAGGGGGGGGGGGGTAGACAAATAAGAGCAATAGCAAAATCAAGTGAGGGGTTAATGAGAAATGATAAAGAAGGTGAGGGGTGGATGGTGTCACACAGGAACGGACAGCTACAAGTTTGTAGCATGAAGGTGGGGGCAGGGGGAGAAGAGGGAGGCCGGGGGGGGGGGCAGTCTGGATCCTGTTGCAAGGGAAAAAATGCACCAGGTATTTGCAGTCATGGAAGATAAACAAAGATCCATTTTTGTGTAAAATAGTAACTATCAATACCAAGGGTCTTACCTCTGGGCATAAACGACAAGCCCTACTAAAAGAAGGTAGCAGGCTTAAAGCCAATATATTATTGCTACAGGAAACTCACCTAAAAAGAATGCAAGAAAAATGGCTAACTGCTAAAAAAAATATGAAATTGTCTATAATGATCGCAGTAGACGCAGACAAAGCGTTTGATAGAGCACGGCATCAGAAGTTCATGTTTGCGGTCATACAGAAACTGAGACTGGGGGAGAATTTCCAGATATGGATAAAAGCTTTATATAGGGAACCCAAAGCGTGTATAAGAGTAAATGGGGCATATTCAGAAATCTTTACTCTGGGAAGGGGGTACAAGACAAGGGTTTCTGCTCTCCTCGCTCCTATATGCCTTGATAATGAACCTCTAGCCAAAGGTTAGGCAATTCAAGGAATAAGAATAGGGACAGAGGAATATAAAATTTCATTATTTGCAGATGATGTTATGTATATGTTGGAGCAACCCTTGCAATCCATTACCTGCCCTACTACGGGAAATTCAGAGTCATAGTAACGTCTCAGGATATAAAATGAATATGGGGAAAAGAGAAGTTTTAAAAATCCAGCTAGACCCACAGGAAGAGGCCAAGGTCCGAGAAAACTTCCCTTTTAAATAGGCAAACAAAAGTATGAAATACTTGGGGGCACAGAATAGTAGAGAGTGGTTTGAACTGTATAAGGTGAATTATGAGCCATTAATTAAAAATGTAATGGTGGATTTGGTGCAATGGGATAATCCATACTTTTCCTGGATGGGCACAATAGCGATAATAAAGATGAATATATTACCTAGATTATTATTCCTGTTTCTACCTCTGCCCATAGATGTGCCAAATGGAGTGCTAATGCTCCTACAAAAAATATTTTTTTCTTTTATTTGGAAACGCAGACCCCCAAGGGTACAAAAAAAAAAAGATTATGTACAGAGGAAAGCAGGAAGGGGGATTGGCAGTCCCGGAGTTGACAAGATATTATGAAGCGGCGCAGTTAAGGGCTTTGATAGGTTGGAAGATGGAGGAAAAGGATCCCCAGTGGAGTAAAACAGAACAGGAGGAAGTCAAGCCTAGCCGCCTTAGAGACGTGATCTGGCGAGGGAGGGGCATGGAGAAGAAAGGTCAGGATTGGAATCTGTATGTAGAAAATACACTCCAGACACGGGGTAGGAAACAGGGTGCTGATAGAAGTAGGAGGAGATATTAAGATGCAGCGGATTATACAATGTGAAGGTTTCAGGGAAGGAGGAGCTTCTGAAATATTTCAACAATGGCTAAGGAAGGGACTACAATATATAGGGCAAGTATTTAACAGCAGATGGCCAACTGAAACCATTTGTAGATCTTCAGCAAGAATTCCAATTAAATGCTAGTGATTGGTATGGCTACTTCCAAATAGCACACTTCCTAGGTGGGAGGCAAATAAAAGGGGAAAACTAGGAAAGGAAAAGACCTAATTTGTGAAAATATACAGAACATGTGACACATCTAAAGGACTTATCTTGCGATTACTGTATATAAGGCACTGAGTGGCCCAGTGGACCATGGTGCACACATGATAGCCTGGGAGAGGGACTTAGGGGGTAATTGGGACTATGCAAGGTGGGAGAAAATATATAAAGGGAGTAGGTTCCCTCTGGTTTCCATATCAATTCAAGAGCACAGCTATAAAATGTTATATAGAATGTACCTAACACCAGTACGTATGAGTAAAATGGGAGGACATGCAGGTCCTCAGTGCTGAAGGGGTTGTGGTGAAAGGGGGAGGGATATGCCCAGTCCTATAGGATACTTGGCAATGGTTTCAAGATATGGCTCGAGATACGGCGGGTTAGATAGGACCTATTACACCAACGGAAGTATTATTGAATGAATGGGGAGAGAATATGAGTAATGACGTGGGGTATATGCTCAAGATGCTGGCGATTGGAGTTCGGATGGAAATTGCTGGCGAGTGGAAGTTCGGATGGAAATTGCAAGAGAGTGGAAGTTGATGAGAGGTCCAGACCCTGGCAGAATATTAAATTGGCTTGTATGTATGTATGTATGTATGTATGTATGTATGTGTATATATATATATATATATATATATATATATATAATATAGAGCGAGAGAAATTGCAGCATATAAAAAAATGGGTTTTTTTAGAAGATGGCAATGGTATAGGGAATGGCTTCAGGAAACCGAGACAGACTTATAGACAGATGCTTCCTGAAGAGGAATTGTGGAATACAAATAATACCAATTCTTCTTAGTTTTTGTTTTACAAAGATATACAGAAAAACCTAAGATGCAAGATAATATAGAGTACAGGATCCAGGACGAATAGAGGGGAGAAAGGATAGATACAGTTAGTTATATTAAGTAAGCAACACAATATATATGTTTGTGTATTTAAAACCCTTATAGGCACTGTTAATGGTAGTGAATAGTGAGATTCATGAAGACAGACATTCAGAGAAAACTTGTCATGCATAACTCAAGAGAAAGTGAGGATAAAAGTGTTAAATAAACATTTTATTATGATTATTATTACTATTATTTGATGATCATTCTTCAGAGAGTATTGTATATAAAAGCCCTTGTCAAACATAAAAGAAGTACCAAATAAAAACTTAAGTTTCAAAAAAATAAATAAATGAGGCAAAAGTGCTCCTGTCAGTCTCTAGTGTAACCTTATTTGAAGTACTGTGTGCAATTCTGGAAACCACATCTTTGAAGGGTATAAGTTGGTGCAGAGGGTGGCTAACAAAATGGTCGGTGGTCTTCACAAAGCATATGAGGACAGGCTTAGACATCTCCACCTGTATACCCTAGAGCAGTGGTTCTCAACCCAATCCTCAGGGCCCACCCATCCTGTCGAGTTTTCTGGATATCCACAGTGAATATGCATAAGCGATATTTGAAGGCACTGCCTCTGCTGTTTGTAAATCTCTTTCATGTATGAGATATTCATTCGTATATTCATTGTGGTTATCCTGAAAACCTCATTGGTTAGGTGTGTCCTGTTGACTGACTTCAGAATCCCCTACTCTAGAGAAAAGGTGTAAAGATGATATCAACAGCGATAGGACTTTGCTCTTTTTCAGTGGAGGGGGAGGGTACAAGGGTGGAACATAAAAGCCAGACTGGGTCAGACCAAGGTCCATCAAGCCCAGTATCCTGTTTCCAGAGGTAGTCAATCCAGGTCCCAAGCACTTATCAGGTTCACAAAAAGGTACATAGCTTCCATAATGCTTGTCTCAGAGCAAGCAGTGGATTTCCTGGGTCCTCTTTAATAATGGTTTATGGACCTTTCCTCCAGGAACTTATCCCTTTTTTAAACCCAGCTACACTAACAGCTTTTACTACATCCTCTGGTAATGAATTCCAGAGTTTGATTATGCATTGAGTGAAAAATATATTGTGTCTTAAATGGGTTACATTGGAACTTCACTGTGTGTCCTCTAGTCTTTCTACTTTTTGATGGAGTAAGCAACTGATGTATGTTTACCCATTCCACTCCTTTCTTTAACAATCTAAGGAAATATTCCTTTACAGCAGTGGTTCTCAACCCAGCCCTCTGGTAGTGCTAGGCCAGTCAGGTTTTCAGGATATCCACCATGAATAGTCAAGAGAGAGAGCTCTGCATGCATTGCTTCCATTGTATGCAGATCTAGCCATGCATATTCATTGTGGATACCCTGAAAACCCAACTGGACTAGGGGTAGTAGAGGACAGAGAGAGCCACTTCTTTACAAAAAGGATTGTGTATGTGTGGTACAGCCTCTTAATGAGTGTGGTGGAGACTAGAATAGCATCAGACTTCCAAAAAAAAGCATGGGACAAGCACCAACGATCTCTGAGGAAGAAAAAGGGATTGTAGAAACTGGGCTATTGCCCTGAATGAGCAGCTCTTTTTCTACTGCAACGTTCCATGTTTGTGTGTTTTTCTTTAACTAAATAGGATAGTTTCTCCAAACTCTGAATGACAATGTTGAGCCACGGTAAACCTCATTTTATATCTTCATCAGCTAAGTGTGGAAATGCAAAATAAACGCCCTCAATTTTGGAACGAACAACCAGGTATCTCTTGCTTTCTGCTTCTCCTTGAGACACCTCAGCATCCACCACAAGTTGAAAAGTGCACACCAGTATTGTGTCATAATGGTGCATGTCCCCTATTTCTAGAATAAGGCATGTGGGGGATTCATATGCACATCTCATATGGGGAGTGTTGGGGGCTGTGTGTGTCAGTGTCATGGAAAATGGCAAGGATTGCATGTGTGTCTCTCTCATGACCCCCACCCTTGCTTCACCCAGTGTATATTGGGCTCTCTCATTACCCCCTCCCCAATTCACCTAGTCTCTTTCTCTCCCCCCCCCCTCAATCATTCTTAGGCCTGGCAGAAGCTTTTTAAAAATATGGCAGTGCACATTCCCCCCTCCCCTGTCATCTCTCTGCATGGTGGAGTTGTGTCCTACTGGAAATTGAAGCTGATCTCTGATTTCAAATCTCCTGAGACTTCAAACCATGAGATCAGTCCAAACTTCCTGCACCTCAGGGCTCCACCATTCAGAGAGCTGAGTGCGGTGCAGGAAGTGTGAACCATGGTGCTTTCACTAGGCTCCCATGTGCATGATTATGCATGCTTACACATGCCGATGGACGCTGAACCCTTGATAATAGCTGCTATGCCTTATGCCCTAATAAAGGTGCAACGTACTTGTTGTTTCTCCTTCCAAACAACATTAGCAAAGAATTTTAGGAAGAAAGTTGCCCAAATTCTAACCGGTGTGACGAGAGTCCTGTTTGTAGCATGGCTGAATGAGCAGTTATAAAATTACTCTAATGTCTACTGTTCAGGATTAAAATGTGCATAGCTAATTATCATGCCCTTACAATTATAACTCAAACTGATACAGTATAGTGATAATGAATTTTAGCAAGCAAAGTTTGTTGGCTGTGAGTAAATTATGTCAGTGGTTCAAGAGATTTTATTTTTTAACATAATTTCCCTAGGGCAGAGTGCACATTTGTGCAAATTCAAGAGGCCTCGGGTGGCTGGTGAAGAAGATGTCATGTCAGGGCTATGTTATCTTACTTAAGTATATGTTTCTAAGGTCCTTTCAATTTATCATAGGGGGGAGTTTGCACTGTAGCTTTCCATATGGAGTTGGATTTTACATTTATTACTTGCCTTTTCCATATTTTAGCTCAAGATGTGTTACATTTAGGTACCTTTGCTCCATGATCTGTCCTGGTGAAATCAACTTAGTGTACATTCGGGAGCTCTAGATATCATGTGTTTAAACTATAGTATCCTTGACAAAGTCATAACAATGTTTCATTATCTGAATAAGTAAACACTGACACGGATTACATCCTAGAAGAATCTCTAAGTGTGATTTGAATGCGACTGAGTAAATAGTATAGCGAAGTTTTGACGCTTCCTAATACCTCAGTGGTGATTTTCTGCTAGGTTATTGACCTGGAACCTTCTCAAACTTGCTTTGTTTTTTTCCCCATTGCCTAAGAAGGCTATTATTTCGACTGTCAAGTGGAAGCCACGGATTCCACCCACAAAATAGGGATATATATATGTATATATTTTTTTAAAGAAAATGACCACTGATGGCCACCATGATACTGTAGAGCTCACATCCGGGAGATTGGCAGTCACTTTGGAGTAGTTCTCTTCTGCGCACATCCTTGGGAGATACTGACCAACGTGTGTCAGTCCAAAAATAAATACAATCTCTGTCTCTTTGTAAGAGATTTTTGAGCACTTAGGACGCCTGCAGGGCTGGGCCGTCCATTAGGCAAGAGTACCGATGCCCACCTAGGACAGCAGCATTTGGGAACAGCGATGAGCTAGCAGTCAAGACAAACCCCTAGACTCCGCCAGCCACGCTGACTGCAAGAGCCCTCGGCACAGTCTGACGTGCAGGGAAACGCTCGGGGATAAAGTAGGATTTCCGAGTATGGCGCCCCCTGACGCATGTTTGCAGGAGCGCTGTTGGAAGGATGACGGTCGGATAAGTGTGATTGCCGAGTCTACTTAAGAAAATCTTGGGGTGGGGGGCATAAGGCTGCAGATTAATGGCACTGGGTACCTGAGAATATGAAAAAGGGGTTTCTTGTAATTAGCAATGTGGTAAATAAATACGGGTTTATAACATGCATTGGTTATGTTTTGAAAAGACACTTTAGGAGGAAAGTGAGCGTTTCCCACTGGATTACAGCTGTTATTCTGTTTGTGAACGCGATCAAAGCGTACGTCTATGTTTTAGCGATAAAATCGAGCAGGCGTATAAATCAAACTTAACCCAACCCACCGAAACACAAGTTCGGGCCGGAGCTCGGATTCAACTGTGAACAACATGCAACAGCTCCGAAAAGCGGGTCAGGTCCACACCTCCCCCTCCCCAGGCACTTACAGGACGACTCGTTGTAGTAGACATTAATCCTCTCGAGCTGCAGATGCGAGTCACCCACGTAGCTTCCTGCTGGATCGATGCCATGTTCATCGCTGATAACTTCCCAAAACTCGAAAGAGAGAGAGAGAGAGAGAGAGATCGCCGCTTAGCTCGATAGCAGCAGGAGCCCCGGCGGCGGCGGCGGCCACTCCCTGCGTGGGGGAGGGGAGGGGAAGCCCCTCGCTGCCGGCGGCCGCCGCTCCCGGCTCTTTGTTACCCGGCTCCCGCCTTTTATGGGCACAGAGAGCGCAGCGGCACTAAGCGGGTCACCGGGTCCCCCTTCCCTTGGCCCGCGAAATTGAGCGCCCAGTCCCGGGCTGTGGCCCAGGGCGATCTCCCGGGGAGCAAGCCCAGCACTCGCCCTCGGCGCCTTGAACGGCAACGAGCAAAGCTCTCCTCTCACCTTGGTTCCGATTTGGTTGCCGCACTGGCCGGCCTGTATGTGCACGATCTCCCTCATGCTGCCTCTCGGATCGGCTCTGCTCCTGCCCTGCTGCTGCAAATGAGAAAGTTCCCTCCCTGCTAGCCGAGCAGCTGTCTGGGACCAGCCTCCGCCGGGGCTGGATCTCGCCTGAATGACACACACCTCTGCAAAGAACAAGATTCATCCTTCCAGCCCCCGTCATGATCTCCAGGACCTTCTGCTCTTGCTGCCTCTCCTATAGGTTGCTTTAAAATCACACTTTTCTTCTAACTGACGCAAGTGAAGAGTGTGCAAGCCTCCCTAAGCTGAAATCGGTCCAGGAGCACTGCAAACACATAAGAGCATCCTATATCCGACAGGGTCAGACTGGGTCACAGATACCCAAAAGACCCCAAATTTAGATCTATTTCCTATCGTTCATTTCCAGAGATGAGCAGTGTCTCTGGCTAGTCCTTTTCATGGACTTTTCCTCCAGGAACTTGTCCAAACCTCTTAATTTCCATTGGGCCCACTGGAGGCAAGGCACCAAGTTCCAAGGGAAAGACCTTCATCTTGCCCTTGGGCTTAACCATTTTCAGGAAACATATCAAAGTGAAATAACAGCATTCTGAAGGGCATCAAGGTCCTGTCACCATCTTGAACCCCTAATTTTATGAACTTCTATTATATCCCTCTCAGTCATCGTTTCGCCCAGCCGCATTATGATGCTGCTGTTCATCCATTTCCAACACTCCCTAACATTATATGTTGTTTTCTATAACACCAGTGGCACATTCGACTGAACATTTCAAAGTATTATCCTCAACCATTCCAGGATCTTTTTCTTGAATGATGACCCCTAAGTCAGAACCCAGCAATGTGTGCCTGTAGTTTGGATTATTTTTCCTATGTGCATCCCTTTGCACTTGTCTACCTTAACTATCATCTGCTATTTAGATGCCCAGTCACCTCATCTCACAAGATCCTTATGCAAATACTCCCAGTCCTCTGCCGTTTTAATGATTTTGAACAATTTTGTGTCATCTGCAGATTTGATCACCTCACTCTCCAGATCATTTATGAATGTATTGATCAGAACAGATCCCAGTATGGACCCTTGGGGCACTCCACTAGTAACTCTTTTCCATGTGGATAACTGACCTGTTAGTTCTACTCTGTCTTTTAGCCGGTTTGAAATCCACAAAAAAGGACATTTCTTCCTATTCCTGTTTCCCAGAGTAGTCTGCTCTAGTGAAAGTAATTATACAGTGCCTATTGGTGTAATTATTTCTGTTTGCTGTTATACATTTTGGATTAAAGACTGGCTGAATAAAAACACACACACATACATTTGCACGTAATGCTCTCCATTTGGATGGTGTGTGTGTGTGATGATAAAGCTGGCACTCTGCGGTTGTCCTCACAACTTTGTTCTAATTCTATAGGTGTAGTTTTGGACTCTTTACCGTTGCTGCATCCTGAAGTGCCGTTACTGTGCAGCATTGCCCATATGAGATGGAAAGGATGGGCTGATATTGAAAGGGAATTATTCGAACAATGGTAGTCATTATCTGATAACTCTCTTAGATGGCACTATCTGGGGATTTTCACCAGTACTGTATGGATAGTGCCACTGAAAATTCTTCCGGACCACCTCAGAACCATCCATATAGTGCCAGGGTGATGTTTCCGCAGAGTGTGGGTGGAGTGTGATCTAAAGAGTGACACTATTCACTATCTGGATAATGGCGGTTTGCTGCTTTCCATGTATATTCAGTGCCAACCACTAATCCATATACCAGCGCTGAATTTGTAATCTTAATTTGGTCCTGTGGCTGGCTTTTATAAATAGTGCCAACCGTTATGTTTAAATATCAGCCTGCTACTTTTTACTTTAGCCTTTGGGGGGGGGGATGATGACTCTTACATTGTTTTTGTTATTTAAAGTAGTGTAGTTGCTGTGTTAGTCCACTTTAATAGCTGATAGATACAAATAAAACAAAAAAAGGAACATAAGGTGATACCTTTCCATCAGATTAACTGAATACATTTTGGACTAGTGTCTGAAAGTTAAGTCAGTCCGATAAAAAGGTATAACCTTTAGGCGTCATTGTGAATAACATGTTAAAACCCTCAGCCCAGTGTGCAGCGTCGGCAAAGAGAGCAAATAGAATGCTAGGTATCATAAGGATTGGAATGGAAAATAAAACAAAAGATATTATAATGCCTCTATATCGTTCCATGGTGCGACCGCACCTTGAATATTGTGTGCAATTCTGGTCGCCGTATCTTAAAAAGGATATAGCGTTATTAGAAAAGGTTCAGAGAAGAGCCACCAAAATGGTAAATGGCACTTGTCACTAAGCGGGCAGCGGCAATATTGCACCATTGCTCAGCTAGCGACCTGTGGGGAAAGATAAGCGCAGCAAAAGCTGGCAGCAGCTCAGTATCACTGCTTTCCGGTTAGCTTCGCGCCGTGCAGCAGGCCCAGATATTCAAAGCCAGGGGCTGGATATGACCCCAGCATTGAATATCCAGGGTTAAGGTTCAGCAGCAACGGCTATGCGCTGTAGAAATGATAGCCCCTCCGCTGAATATCCCCCACTTTAATTATTAAGCTCTACTACATTAAATGATATGAAATTGCTGCTGTGAACAAAGCTGGCTTAAATAGTAATAACAATTTATTTACAAGTATAGACATCAAGTGAATGACTTTTGGATAGTTAAGTGAGTCATTTGACTACCACTGGGCATTGGCAGTTGTACGATTTTTGTGTGAAATACATGGTGTTTGCTATTTATTTCAATAAAGATGATTTAACAACAACAAAAACCCCCCATCAAGTGTTGGGTTGACAATAATAGCAATATAACAACCAGTAGTAGGCTAAGTGGAGTGGAGGAGTAGCCTAGTGGTTAGAGCAACAGCCTAGTACCCAGAAGATCAAGGGTTTGATTCCCACTGGCACTCCTTGTGACCTTGGGCAAGTCACTTTACCCTCCATTGCCTCAGAAGAAAGGCCCACAGTGATACATTGCCAAGAAAACACTGGAGTTGCTGAGTCAACACTGACTCAGTGGCACTAAAAAAAATAAGTAGAATAAGTGATTCAAGTATGTAGGGTGAAATAACAGCATAGAATAAGAGATCATTCAATACCAGTCATGGAGACATTTCCTCCTATTAGAAATAACCAAGGTTAAAAGTGTAAAGCTATAATATAGTGTTCACCAAAGTATTTCAAGGCAGTTCAAACAACCAACTATAACCTTGTACATGGTGACTTAAGTAAAGCTTTAAAGATTATGGATTTAACCTTATTAACCTGTCTCCTAACTTCTCTCCCTTTCCCTTTGCCCACCAGACTCACATAAAAAACTTACGTTAGATCCCTCTGTCCTTGCAAACTGACATCCTGTCTCAAACCTCCCCTTCCTGTCCAAAGTCCTCAAAAAATTAATCTTCATTCAGTTATCCACCTATCTCGACACCTTCCACACTCTCCATCCCCAACAGTCCGATTTCAGAACATTTCATAGCATGGAAATGATCCTCCTCTCACTTCTGAACAAACTGCATGTATCACACAATCATTGTGACGTTACCTTGGCTGTCTCCTTGGTCTTCTCTTCAGCATTTGACTTGGTTGACCATTCCACCCTTGTTTCATGTCTGCATGATTCTGGGATCCGTGGCACTGTTCTGAACTGGTTTTGTTCCTTTCTCATTGCACAGTCATTCTCCATCCTCTCCGGCTCCTCTACCTCCCCTGTCACTCCTCTCACCTGCGGCATGCCCCAAGGCTCTGTCCTTGCCCCCTCCTCTTTAACATCTTTCTGTCTCCTCCCTTCCTTCTTATTCAGCAGTCTGGTATATCAGCCTATTCCCATGCGGATGACATTATTGTCTGTCACATCAGCTCTTCTGTCCCTGATCTAGCCCCACTAAATTCCTGTCTCTCTCTTAACCATGAGCTATCTACACCTCAACCTCTCAAAATTGGCTGGTATCTGGTTCACCTTTGGTACTCCCTGCTGTTCCCTGACCCCACTGCTTGCCTCCACTCCCATCCACTGGCCACGTCACTCTGTTACCTTGGCGTCATTCATGATTCTGCCTTGTCTTTCAATGAACATATCTTTATTTCTTTTTTATTTGACATTTCTTATATACCGCCTTTCATGATATCAAGGCGGTTTACATTGAACAAACTGAAATTACATTGAACAGGGCATTATAACTTGGAGATAACTATTTTTACAGGGAACATCTTGTCTCTCATTAGCTATTCCTTCCATCCCCTATGCCAGATCCACGCTGTTCACCTCTTCCTCAATCTCCCCTCTCTGACCACACTTCTTTTTCTGTAGTCATCAACGACTTGATTATTGTAATGTAGTTCTAGCAGGTTTGCCACAATATCAGCTCAAGAGACTACAATTGTTGCAAAACACTGCAGCCCGCATACTCACTCATACCTCCCGTTCAGATCACATCACCTCCTACTCCTTGATTTTCACTGGCTTCCCATCAAGTACAGAATTTAATACAAAATCATCACCCTTGTTTCCAGGACCATCTACTCCGGTACCCCACAATACTTCTTTGATCTCATTTACTTTCACACCCCTCACCGTCTCTTGCACTCCATTCTTGTTAACTGCCCATTTCTGCACGCCCCACGCCCCCACACCCTCTTCACAGGCCCACCTTAAATTGACTCGCCATTCTGCCTTTTTCTGCCTGGGCCCTCTCCTCTGGAAATCCCTCCCCCTGACACTCTGTTCAGAACTCTCCTTCCAGAAATTCAAGAATCTCAAAGTGATGAAACAGTGTAACTAGGTGGTGGCAAAAACCAGAAGGATGTTGGGTTGCATACAAAGAGGAATTACCAGCAGAAAGGAAGAGGTACTAATGTCACTTTACAAGTCACTGGTGAGGCCTCACTTGGAATACTGTGTTCAGTTTTGGAGACCGTATCTTGCAAAGAATATAAAAAGACTGGAAATGGTTCAGAGGAAAGCGACCAAAATAATTTGGAGCCTGCATCAGAAGCCTTATGAGAAGAGACTTGAAGGACTAAATATGTACACTCTGGAGGAGAGGAGGGACAGGGGAGATATGATTCAGACCTTTAAATACCCAAAGAGTATTAATGGACAAACGAACCACTTCCAAAGACGGGGAAGCTGTAAAACTAGAGAGCATAACATGAAGCTGCAAGGGGGTAAACTGAAAGGCAACATCAGGAAATACTTTTTCACTGAAAGGGTGGTGGATGCTTGGAATGCCCTCCCGATGGAAGTGGTGGAGGCAAATCATGGCTTGCAGGGCTGCACATCCTGCAAACCATCCTGCCTCAATACCCCCTCCGGTTCTCCCCACACGGCTAGAGCAGCAGGATGGGGAGAGCTGGGAATGGCGGGGTCTGGGAAGAGCAGGGGCAGGCTGAGGCAGCAGGACATACAGGGTCGATTCCAGTCATGGCCGTGTACATCCTGTGGGTTCAGAGGGGACATGCTGATTATTCCACCTGCAGTCGGGGCTGGAGATCCCCCTGAGGCCAGGGCAAGGTGCAGGGGGGTCCTTACCACCCAATGCAGGCTCCAGCTGGCCAGCCGCGTGTCGGGTGGTGGGAAAGAGGGGAATCTGCACCACAGGAGTCAGGGGAGCCTGCGAAGAGGATGTCCACGCAGACATGCAGGGGCACACTGGGCCATCCTCGGGCCCGATTCTGTATGCTGCAGGAATGTTTTGTTCCCGCAGCACAGAATCAGGTCCTAATGGGTCTGTCCTGCTCAGGGTCATCCAGATGGCCCGGGTGTGCCGCTTGGAATCAGGCTCCATGTGTGAGGTAAAAATTCCGTACCTGACTGGCTGATCGTTCCTTTCAGGAGGAAGAGCTGCTCCATATTATCTGCCATCCCCATTGAAGCATTAAAACCGGTAACAGGTAGAAACTAAGGGTTAGATTTGCTAAAGTGTGCTAGCGCTGTCAATGCGCATTATTGGGGGGGGGGGGGGATATTCAGCACCGGTGCTAGCAATGATAATGCAGCTAGCCACTGATGCTGAAATCTAAACCTGGAGATCCGGCCCCACATTGAATATCTTGGTCAGACGCATTTGTCACTTGCAAACCAGGCAGCGATGATATTGAGCCGCTGCCCAGTTAGTGATATACAACAAAGGTTAGGCCAAGGTTTCCTGCACCTGGCTTTCATCACATATCACTAACCAGATAGCAGCTCAATATAGCCACTGCCCAGTTAGCGATTGGTGCCACCTCCGCTCCACCCCAGAAATGCCCCAATACGCCCCAGTGCTAAGCGGTTAGCATCAGGGCGTGTCGAGGTGGCACCCACGGATATTCCCCCTGAATATCCAGCTCAGCGGCATTGACACCGTTCGCAGGTCTGCAGACTGTATAAATGCATTGGAATATCCCCCCCCCCCCTCATGAGAAAATAGGACCCATTTCATAACATGGGACATGAAGTAAGTAACTTTAATGAGCATTAGCATACATTAACATAGTAATACTCTTTAGTAAATCTAGCCCTAGATAAGGCAATGATGAGTAAACAATCACACGGGTGATTTCATCTCTGTATTGATGAAACCAGCTTGAGGCCTGATCTCATGTCTTGCGCCCTGTGCTCACTGTGCTGCATGAATGATGTATGCTGCATAAGGGGGAAGAGGCTCTCCCCTCTCAGCTCCTTCCTCTGCTCTCCTCCCAGGCCTGCCAGTGATGCACAGTGAGAGTCACAGCAGGAGAATCCAGTGAATGCTGGGGTCTTCACCTCTTCCCTCTGAGTCCTCCCTCTCCAGCTCTCCTGCTCTTTGGATCCCTTCCTTCCTCCTCCATAGCATCAGCCACTGGTTCTCTCCTCCCCCTTTCCATATCACTCTGTCTCAGCCCTTCATGAGTCCTATGAAACATGACTTAAGGGTCCAAGTACATACACCCTAGGAGTGTAAGATGAGAGGGGGAGATGATGACAGATACTGAAATACCCGCAAAGCAGAGAGAATACCCCAGAAGGAAGGAGTTGCCAACTGTCTCCAGTTTCTCAGGACAGGCTGAACCACCCCGAGATATACAGTACATGGATTTATAATGTTTGCTGTTTTAGGGACAGCAAGATTACAAATCCATGCATGCAGGCAGCTAAACCAGGACTGGATGAAAGTATGGAGCTAGTTAGAAATTCTAACAAAAAAACAAACAAAAAAAAATTCCAGTGGAAAGGAAGCTCTAAATCGAGAAGACATGACATAAGGCTTGAAAGGGGGAAGACTCGGGAGTAAAGTTAGGAAATGTTTCTTCACAAGAAGGATGAAACTTCCTCCCAGTAGACGTGGTAGAGACAAAAACAGGAACAGGATTCACGAAAGTCTCGGAAGAGCACAAAATATCCCCAGATGGGGGAAGTGAAGATAAATCGTATTTATTTATTAATTAAAATGTTTCTATAAACGCGCATCCTAGTTCTACGCTATTTACAATACACAGAAACAGCAAATTTACATACAGACAAAATAACACATATTAAGTACTAAAATCCTAAATCCTGAGATCCGCTCCTGTTCATAAAGTCGGACCTCACTGCCGCTTCTTGGACTAAGAGTTTTTAACAACTCTATGCTCTAATCCGAGAGGGCAGAGCGGACCTAGAACGGAAAAGACCTGATTTCTTGCAACTGTTCTGCATGCATCTCAAACACCCGATGCCTTTAATTGATCTCCCGTCTGAGAGCAAAGTTCTCTGTTCTGAGAATAGCTTCTTAATCCAACAATTTGACCTAGTGGATGCCGAAGTCTGAAGCTTCTAAATGCGCAGTGTAGCTGGGTTAGGGCTGGTGTCATCTATTCTCTTTGTGGTACACTCGCCGACAGAGGTGCAGAGATCAAGGACAATGGGCAGACAGTCTGGGTCTTGTGGCCTTTATCTGTCACCAGTGTTTACATTTCTACGAACTGAATTCTGTGTTCACAACATCCACTGCAGTAGAAGAGACTGACGTTTTACAGTTTGAACGTTTGCACAGATCAGGATTCCTTCTCATACAGGCATGTGCCAGGTTTTTCTCTCCTGGTAGTTTTTTCTGCTGTCTGAATATATTCTCCCAGTAAGGCGGCTCTCCATCCACCAGCTGCCCAGATCCAAACCACTCAACGCTGCTTCCAATCCCCCTAACAACTGGATCTCTCGGGTTACAGGCACACAGACTATCAGCGCTTCTACAATTCCGCCGGCCCTCCGTACAAACTCTGCAGCTCATTCTGCAGCTCCTGTGCTATTTTTAAGTAAACTGAGAGGACGTCGAAGATGTGTCATTTATACGTTTTTGGATGGAATACAGTTTCACATGAATAGCTTAATGTGAATGAGCAGGGCCAGCTTTATCATAAAGCACATTAGGCGATCACCTAGTGCTTCAGCTACAGGACAGTAGATCTTGACAGCCAAACAACCCATCAGCAAGAAACTTTCACCCCAGGGAGGATGGGCAGTTTTTAAGTAACCCATTTACCTGCATAAATAACTTTTGAAATTGACTTAATTAAAGATATATCTCTCTTCACATAGAGAGAGAGAGAGAGAGAGAGAGAGAGAGAGAGATTTAGTGTTAGGATGATGACGATTGTTGACTTTAATTGTCAGTCTCAGGATGAAGAGGAGGCCTACGTGTCTAAGAGTTAACTAGGGGAGGCATAGCAGAAGGTTTGCCCAAGGCCTCAAATACATTTGCACTGGCCCTGCAGTAAAACTGGCTAATGGAAATTACACGTCTCTCCCATGCACCCAAGGACTCCTTTATTACACTTACAGAAATGCCTCTGTCCTTTCCAGAAGGATGTAAACTATTATGAGCGTGAGGTTGTTTGTGAGGTGACAGCTTTTCCATTGCTGAGAATGCATTAGTCAGGCTTAACCCACTGTCTGCCCACACAGAAAGATCCTTTTTCATCGTTGTTTCAAAAAACGTTGCATGTAGGACATGGCATGACTCTGTATGCTCTGCTCACAATAAGGTCCATCACCTGGTAAAATTATTGCATGTCACAGAGTCCAGGCAAATGCCGTGAAAGAACTCAAGAAATTCAGAGATAAGCTCAGAGGCTCCTTAGCTAAGAGGAAATAAAGGCAAAGTCATACTTAGGGCCGGCTTAACCATTAAGCAGACCAGGAGTAACCTGGGGTGGCAGCTTTGAAGTCAAAGCAAAACTATAGATCATGACAGCCGCACTAAGACAAAGAGCTCTCAGCCTAGACTTTTACCCACAAGGAGGGTAGAAACATTTCAAAAAGCCCATTTACCTAGATAAATACTGTAGTTATTTACCTGGGCAAATGGCCTTCGGAAATTGCCATCAAGCGGCCTGATTTGTGAGCGTGAAACAAAGTTTCATATTTTAAAATATGATGTACGACTGGGCATTTTTACAGGATCATTCTGTGACCGTGACTGTTGAGTTTAATGATGAAAATCTAAGTGGAGGACCTAAGGGTTTGAAAGCTAATTGAGTGGGGCGCAGAACTGAAGGTTCAGCCAGGGCACTTAACACCATTACACCAGCCCCAAATACAATCTCCTTTTGTAATAGGGAGACTAGATGAGTCTGGTGGTCTTTAGCTGTTCTCATATTCTATGTTGCTTGGTCATCACCTCATAAAGTTAGGGTCGTCATTGGCACATATTTATTTATTTAGTAGCATTTAGCTCACACTGTTCCAATAGCAGACCAAGGCAAGTTACATTCAAGTACAGCAGGTATTTCCCTGTCCGCAGAGGGCTTACAATCTAAAGTTTGTACCTGAGGTAAATGGAAGGTTAAGTGACTTGCTCAAGGCCACAAGGAGCATCAGTAGGGTTTGAACCCTGGTCTTTTTGGTCCCAAGCTGTTGCCCTGACCACTAGGCTAGCAACCATGCTGCCTTTTTTTGTTGGTTGTGAGCAGATCTTTGGTTCTGAAATATGCAGAATACACATTCAATTTAATTATGTTGTACTGTACTCGTTCTCACCCTTGTCCTCAGAATACACCCAGTCAGTCGGGTTTTCAGGATATCCACAATAAATATGCATGAGATGGATTTGCATACAAAGAAGGCAGTGCATGCCAATTTATGCCCTGTGCATTCATTGTGGATATCCTGGAAACCCAACAGGCTAGCGTGCCCAGGACTGGGTTAAGAGCCACCACTGTACTGAATGTCCCTGTGGCTCGCTAGTGTGCACTGGCTGTGCTTTTCTGTAGAACTGTGAGCTGGAGTTTCCTGCAGCACTCATATTTGGGCTTTTCAGTCTGGTCCTTGAGTGTCAGCTGGGTTTTCAGGGTCTCCACAATGACTATGCATAAGACAGGTAAGAACAATAGGTCTTTATAAGAGACTGGTAGCGGCAATTCACATTCAACCATCAAACATTTGTGTCTTAAAAAAAACAAAGAAACATGGCTGCAAAGAGGCAACTATTATGACTGCAAATCTGGAGCACTTCTGAATATTCTCTTATTTAAAAGCTCCAGAAATTCAACGCATAGGTTCCTTGAGCACACGTGTTCACCTCCATTCATAGAGGACCCTCCTGAATTAGCCTGTGTGCTGCTCCTTTGTTTGGCATCTGGACTGGCCTCCTGGCAGGTAAGTGGTGTGTGCTGCACCCAGGGGCGGCTCAAGGCAGTCTGCTGCCTGAGGCAAAGAATGAGATGGTGCCCCCCACTCCACCTTAGAGGGGGCGGGGCTTTTTCAGAAATCCAATTGGAGACTGAACCAAATCAAAAAGCCGATTAGATTATATGGAGGAATTGCAAGATGTTTGCACACAGGGCTGTATCGAACTGCAATCGCGCCTTGTGTGGCTTGCAACTCGGGCGCACGCCCCCCTCTCCCCCCATACCTCCGTCCAGCACTGTCTGCTCTTTCCCTGCTGCTGCTGCCCTCAGTTTTTTTCACGGCGGCGCCAGCAACAGGGAAAGAGCAGGCAGCACTGGACAGAGGTATGGGGAGGAGGAGGGGGAGAATGCACCCAATCTGAAAGGTGCCGGCACTCTAAGCAGATCTGTCCCTCCCTGCTCTGACATCGTGTCAGAGGAGGGAGGGACCAGACCTGCTTAAAATGCTGCGAAAAGGCTTTGGGCGCATTTTAACTGCCTGCTATGTCCTGCCAGTGGCAGCAGGACAACAGCAGAGAGCCGAAATGCGCCCCCCCAAGCCTTTGCGCCCTGTGTGACTGCACTGCTTGCACAGGGCTAGGTACGGTCCTGTTTGCACACTAAGGAACTAAAAGACAGCAAGAATCAATAGCATAGTTTATAAAACTAAATTATAACCCATTTTTATTTTCTTATAAACTGTGTTATGGTTCTCCCTTTTTCTTTTTCAACATATATTTTGCATCCACAGTAGGTGCAGAGCAGAACCAGGACATTCACCCACAGAACTCAATATTTAAAAAAAAAATCAGATTCTGATCATTTCACTAATAACAACAACAACAACCACTATTCTCCAGTACCAGGCATATTGTGAACTAATAAAAAACCCTACAACAAAAAGTAAACCTACCATACCATACCATATCAGCACAAACTTCCAAAAATCACATAAGGAGCCCATCCAAAAAAAGCGTCACTGTAAATACTACAGTGGGCCCTGGAACATCCATACACCTATTTGAAAAGCTGAACAAGTCAAATTAGTACAGCATAGTATAGATCTTTATGTACAAGCTCCATGTTAACAGAACACCTGACCTCAGTCACACACTCACAACATCGATCCTTACCAAGTACAGAATGAGAAACCATAATCTAAAATAAAATAAAAATATGTAGACAAAATTTAAACTGAAACCCCAAGAAGCCAGAGTCCACATGCAGTGCAACATCAGATAAATGAGAGTTGCAGCTCCCCAATACTGTGTAAAATATAAAAATAGCACAAAGTCCAATCACCAAAATTAAATAAAATTATTTTTTCTACCTTTGTTGTCTGACCATTTTATTCTCTGATCATGCTGGTCCCGATCTGAGGCTTCTGCTTTCCTCTCTTCTCTTAGCTCTCTTTCTGTGGTCTATGGTCCATGGTCCATCTGCCATTTCTTATCTTTTCTTTTGTTTTCTTCACTTCCTTCCATCAGCCCATTTCCAGTTTCAGTAACCCTCCCCAGTATCAGCCCCCTTTCCAGTCCTCCCCTCCCAGTACCTTCCAATGTCAACCACCTTGCATTCCCACGACTGCCACTGGTGTCCATTCCCTTCCAGTCACCCTCCTTCCCCACTGTCCAGCCCCTTCTAGTCCAAATACCATCCCAGGTATCAGCTCGGGTTCACTCTCAGTGCCACCCCCCAGTCAGCTCCCTTTCAGTCAACCTACCCTCTGTCCATCTCTCTTCCAGTGCCATTCACATGTCAGCTCCTTTCCAGCCTCCTCCCTATTACCCAGCTACCTACCACTCCCATCCCCAAGTGTCAGCTCCCTTCCAGTCCCCCTTCAGTACATTCCAGGTGTCAGCTCCTTTCCATCCCCCTCCTTCCCTTCCTGCCCCATCCTTCCCCTGGCAGACCCTCTCAGTAGCCGCTCCCTTCCAGTCCTATTCTACCACCCCCCCCCCCCCACACACACACATCAGCCCATTTGTAGCCCTAGCCCCTAGTTTTCTTCCAGAGCCAGCAGCACTCTTCTCCCCACCCCTATTAGCCCATTTCCTGTCCCAGCCCATTTCTAGTCCTAGCCCCTTTATCAGCCCACCCCAGTCCTAGCCCCCCCAATCAACCCATTACCAGTCGTAACCCTCCAATAAGTCCATTTTCAGTCCTAGCACCCCAATCAGCCCATTTCCTGTCCTAGTCTCCCCCATAGCCCATTACCAGTCCTAACCCCCCATCAGTCCATTTCCAGTCCTAGCCCTCCCCCGATAGCCCACTACCAGTCCTAGTCCCCTCCGATCAGCCCATTTCCAGTCCTAAGCCCCCATCTGCCCATTTCCAGTTCTAACCCCCCCCCACAGCCCATTACCAGTCCTAACCCCCCATCAGCCCATTTCCAGTTCTAACCCCCTCATAACCCATTACCAGTTCTAACCCCCTCCCGATAGCCCATTACCAGTCCTAGCCCCCTCCTGATCAGTCCATTTCCAGTACTAACCCCCATCAGCCCATTTCCAGTTCTAACCCTCCCTCCCGATAGCCCATTACCAGTACTAGCCCCCTCCTGATCAGTCCATTTCCAGTTCTAAACCCCCCTCAGTCAATTTGCAGTCCTAACCCCCCATCAGCCCATTTCCAGTTCTAACCCCCCCCCCCATAGCCCATTATTGTTTATTGTTTATGGAACATTTGATATACCACCCCCCATAACATCGGGGCGGTTTACAATATAAGTAAAAACCTTAGATCAGAAAGGAAAAAGAAATTACAATAAATTAAAGGAAAGAAGAGATAGAGAGTAGAAATAGTTTAAAGCAGGAAAGGAGAATGAGGTTATGAGGAGTCATAGAGAACCATGAAAAACAGAGGAAAAAAGATGGGTTTTGAGGAGAGAGCGGAATTTAGGGTAGGATTCTTCCAATCGGAGGGCAGTGGGTAAGGAATTCCATAGGGAGGGACCAAGGTAGAAAAAGGCTGATTTTCGAGTGGATTGTAGGTGTGCACGAGAGGGGGCTGGGAGGTTCAGGCGGTTTACATGAATGGATCGGAGGCTGCGAGTGTTTCCCTTTCGCATGGCTCTGTTAAAGCTGAGCCCAAGGTGCTGATGGGAAACAGGAAATCCTGTTTCCCATCAGCACCTCGGGCTCAGCTTTAACAGAGCCGCGGTTAAGGGAAACACTGTCCCTTCGCCGCGGCTCTGCAAAGAGGAGCCAGGGAAACCAGCAGGCTCTCCGGGGGGGAGGGCGGCCGCGGGGCTCCTCATTCTGCCACTGCCACTGCTGGAGCAGCAGAGGCAGCTGCTTCTTATGCCGGAAGGTTTTTTTAAAATATATTTTGAAGGCCGAGTGAGGCGGTGACAGCGGTCTTTGTGGGGGCAATTTTGCCACCCTCAAAAAGCCCAGAAAGCTGCCGCCTGAGGCCACTGTCTCACTTGGCCTCATTATAGAGCCGCCTATGGCTGCTCCTCTTCCAAATACACCTTGGTTTCCTCCCTTACCTTGATGGACTATACAACCTGGCCTCACTGGTCTCTGCCCACCCTTGCACCAAAGCTTCTTCTAGTCCTCGAGTGTCCTGCTAATGTCAGGGCCGGCATTAGAAGAGGGTGAAAACAGGGCAATTGTCCTGAGCCTCCATGTTACAAGAAACCTAAGCCAATCTGAATCTGAAGAAGATGGCTCCACTCAATCCATATGGATATCAATTTCAAAAAGACCGAAGCACTCTTCGTAACCAGAAGTACCACCTTCACCCCTCCAACTTCCATCAACCTTATGAACATTACTCTCCCAGTCAAGTCTGAAATTAAATACCTTGGAGTTACACTAGACAAAACCCTAAGCATGACCAACCACATAAAACAGACTGCCAAAACTATATTTTTCAAACTGAGAACCATACAGCAACTCAGACCCCTCATCGACATCAACGATTTCAGAACAGTTGTCCAGGCTCTCATTATGCCACATTTAGACTTCTGCAATGGCATACTCCAAGGAACATCCAAAAAGAATTTACACATCCTTCAAAGAGCTCAGAATGTCACTGCTCGAATCATTATGAAAGCTAAAATATTCGATCACATCTCTCCTATCCTATACGCTCTCCACTGGCTTCCTATCTATAGTAGGATTCAATATAAAACACTTGTCACCACTTTTAAACTCATTAATGACCTAGCCCCATCACAGTTGGCCACTCTACTCCAAACCCCACAAGAAAACAGAATCAGAAGAAAAACTAACCTCAACATGCTATTAATTCCCATTGCAGTGACAAAATCAAAACAAATAACCACC
The DNA here is from genome assembly GCA_033557465.1 of Ichthyophis bannanicus. Classification (NCBI taxonomy): domain Eukaryota; kingdom Metazoa; phylum Chordata; class Amphibia; order Gymnophiona; family Ichthyophiidae; genus Ichthyophis; species Ichthyophis bannanicus. The sequence continues at coordinate 1,371,757,551 of CM066031.1, forward strand.
AACACTGCTTTTTCATATTATGCTCCCAGCCAATGGAACAAACTGCCACTAAACCTCAGAGAGATTAAAGATCTTACAACTTTCAGGAAGGAACTTAAAACCTACCTATTTAGTCAACACTATAGCAACATACAACCTGAAATCAAATTTACTACACAAAAACATGCAACAAACCAAACACAAGTCTACCCCACCTAATTCCATTTTCATATCCACCCAAGTTAGTCTACTCCCAACACTGTACTTATGATCGCAAATAACTATTATAATCTCTTGCTACCATGTAAAGCTACTTTTTGGTTCTTTGTAACATAGTTTTATGTTTCCTTTTATGTTAATAACCCACACATTGTTTTCCATGTAACCTAGTTCTTATGTAATCTAGTTTTATGTTCACCTAATGTTTAATGTAATGCAATATTGCACTGTTTTGCTATATTGTTGTTTTAAGTTCCTTGTAAACCGCCCCTGATCTCTGGAAGAGGCGGTATAGAAAAGCACACAAATAAAATAAATAAATAAAAATAAATATAACCTGCTGATGGGCTTTGGGGCTCCATCAGAATTTCTGCCTCAAGAACCAGCATATTTAGCATCAGCCCTGGCTAGCATGCCCCTCATTGCTATCTCCAACATAAAGTGCTCACCCTTCTTGTCAGAAGTTCTGCTCTACAGCCCCACAGCTTCTTCAAATAAATGCAAGCTGAACCTCAGACCTGCACACATAAGCAGACTCAGTTCACAGTTCTGAGCCAGCATTTCCCTCAATGATAGGGCTGCCAGCTGACTCCAAATGAGCCCGACAGGCTTGATCCAGTCCTGGGTTTACTCCAGTGCATGCAAGGACTTGTAGTTTTCTTTTTCTTAAGAAGTGCAATGGAGAAATCAGAATTGCATGTCCCTACATGAAATGGGGTAATCCTAGGACTGGACTGAGCCTGTCAGGCACATCTAGAGCCATTGGCAACCCTACCCACTGAGAGTCTCTCTGATCCTCGCTACAGCAGTTTCCCTCTAGCTCTGGTCACTATCTTTCTAGCCTCTGCCTGGCAGATTATGGCAGCACTCCTTGCTTCTGGTACTCTGCCTAAGGCCCAGACGTTTTCCTAAGTGTTTCTTTGGTCCAAGAGAGAAGTGATACTTACTTTTACATTTTTTAAATAATAAATTGTCAATTCTAGGCCTCTTCAGTTTGCTCCAAGTCAACTGATTAGTCCAGAGGCTGTCCTTCATCTGCCATTGCCCGGCCAAAACCTACCCCACCAGACAATTGGCTGTGCTGAGAGGACCATTCAGTCAATGACTGGCTAGACCAAGGCTGGAATAACAGTTTGTCCCAATTCCCAGTGGGATTAACTATACCAGTGTTTCTCAAACTGGTCCTGGAGCATCCCCTAGAGTTTTCACGATATTAACAATCAGAGCGTAATTTTGGGGGGAACAGCCTGGAATACAGCTCTGTCGTTTCTTTTCAGACTCTAGAGCAGCAAAGGCGGGGGTTCTGTTCCAGCCCCTTCCTCCCAGGTACTTTGCAGGGAAGGGGAGGGGAGTAAGTAAGCCCGGAGCAGTCACTGTTGCTCCTGCCCCTGGCCCGCCCGCCTGCTCCCTCCACTGTTCCCTTTCCTTGTTGTCTACAAATCAAATAGAGTTGCCAACTGGCTCCTGATGCACCAAACATGCTTGATCCAGTCCTGGCTTTACCCCATGGCATGCAGCGACTTGTAGTCTTGCTTTTTGTATGAAGTGCAATAAAGAAATCAGAATGCATGTCCCTACATGCCATGGGGTAAATCCAGGACTGGATCAAGGCTGTCTCCGCCCCTGGGTCAGCTGAACTCCATGAAGCTACGATCACTGCCCTTCCCCTTCTGTCTGCCCATGGAGATCTGATGTGCAGGAAGTCAGGAGGGGTCTCTGCCACAATCTCAGCACTCTTCTGCCCACAGGGGATGGGATCCACGTGGGCAGCCTGCTGCATGCGGGGTCGCGATTGCTGGCTTTCCCCTACTTCTGCCTTTGCGAGATCAGATCCCCGTGGGCCAAAGCAGGGGAAGCCCTGATCACAGCAGCAAAGCTTTGGCGGGGCCAGGGCCCCTGTGGCCCCCCCCTTTCTGACGCCTATGGATGGCACTGCTGCTGCAGATAAAACATCCAACTTAAAACTCGACATCTACTCTGCTTTGTTTTGTGTTGAAACTTGTATATTCTGGTTATCTTTGGCTAATATAGTAGTGTGTTTGTCTCTGCTGCGGCTCCTTAACTAGTATTATATCACTTCTGGTTTTCAACTAGTGTCTTCACTCTGCTTGCTAGCGTTAAGTTTGTTTATTTATTCAGCTACTTCTCGGTTTGTCCTTTCTTTTTTGCCATCTGCTCTTCTTTCTATTGGCATTTCAACTTGGTGTTCTCCTCCTCAACTGCAGGTTTCTTAATTCCCTCCCACTCTCCCTTCACCTACCACCCAGTGGTTGTAATTCCTGATATATGGGAGTATTTTAAAATCCCTATTTGTGCTTTGGATGACTGAAAACAGGCATGGTGATGTCCTCAGAGCCATTTTATAAGTCGGCTCTGTGGACATCCGCAGGGTGAGGATATCCAAGTCTGAAGGGGGTGTGGAGTAGGCATGTCCAGGGTGTTCTCAGAACTTGGATGTCTTTGCCTGATTTCAGAAAGGTCCTGGACATCCCAAGTCGCACCCAAGCTTATACCTGCTCAAGGCAGAAAAAGGCATTGAAAAAGTGCTTGTTTTGTCAGATAGACATCTGGGGATGGAGGGTGTGTGGAAAAGGAGGTCTGCTCATGTCCCCTAAATTTTCCATGTCGATAATGAACGTTGACAGGGAATGAGGGCTCATGTTTCCATTTTGCTATGCTGCTGGATATTCCCTTATGCTAGCTGGCATGAGATGGATGACCCCACCCCATGCTTTCCTAAGGGAGATGTCTATGTGGCCGCCATCACAGACATTCAGATCATGGAAGTCTATGTTGCTAAAATCGGGTGGAGACATAGCGTTCCTTGGGGTTTCTCAGCATGTTCTGCCCTGGACATCCCCAATTTGACTTGGATGTCTTTTCTAAATGCCACTTATAACCTTCTGGGACTCATTAACACTATTAATCTCAGGTGCACTCCAACCCATTGGGCTTCTCTTCTGCCTAACTATTGTATATATCATCTCTGATCTGTAGTCTCTTCTCCCCCATCTATTCCTATGACTTCAGTCCTTGTACTGCTAGCTCTCTCTAATCTCTTCCCATTATTCCAGCAATTTCAAACCTCTACTCCTTATCACCCATTTCCTATTCTCATCACCTCTCCTGCCATTTTGTGTACCTTTCATCTGCTCTTGAGCTTCAATATTTTCTTCCTCTCATTCTGCCATCTCCACTCTCTCTGAGAGCACCTCACCCCCGTCATGTCTTGCCTCCTCTTCTTTGTCCCATACCTGCCTGCTCCTTCTTTTATCTGGGGATATCAATCCCAATCCTGCCCCCCCCCCCCCCAAGGCATTTCACTTGCTCGCTTTTCAACCTCTCTAATCTTATTCATATCTTATTTATCACTAGTAAATAGCCAAGAAATACAGTTCCCATTATACCTTTTTCTTAAGAGTATACTGGGATGTACATAGTTCTAGATTCATCTAGTATGTATATAGTTATACTTAATTAGTTCTTTAGTTCCAGTTATGTTATTATGCTATTCAATGTTCTATGTATCTTCAAGTTATTGTTCTATGTAAACTGCCCCTGATCTTGGAAGGAGCGGTATAAAAGAGCTGTTCAATAAATAAAAATAAATACATAAAATATCCCTCTGCTTCCTTTCTCCCTTTCTCACGCACCCTGTGGAATGAGGAGATTAAGGCAAAGAATGTTGGAGCAAAAAGGTCAGCGAGGTCATCAGCATGAATGTTAAAATCCCTAAGAATCCCCTGCCTCCAACAAACTCACATTCATTCATGAATCTGCATCTTCTTGCTGTAACTGAGATCTGGCTTCTCCCTGAAGAATGCTTCAGTTGCTGCATTCTCTCATGGAGGCTACCTTTTCTCTGATACACCTTGCCCAGTTGGCTATGGCGGTGGTGTTGGATTGCTACTCTTTCCTTCCTGCCAGTTTCAACCTCTCCTTCCACCTCAGTCTCGCTCTTTTTCTTCCTTTGACGTCAACTCCATCTACCTATTTACTCCACTACCTCTCTGGAGCTGTCATTTATCAAGCCTCTGACAAGTCCACCTCTTCCTTTATCACTGACTTGGCTTTCATTCTTTCTGGACCCCATCTTCCACTTCCCTCATTCTTAGGAATTTTAACATTCATGCTGATGTTCTCTCTGACCTTTTCACTCCAGCATTCCTTGCCTTAACCTCCTCATTCAACCTCTGGCTGTGTTCTACAACCCCTACTCACTACCATGGTCATTGCCTTGACTTTGTCTTTTTCTCCAACTGCCTGCCCTCTAACTTGCCACCTCAGTTCTTCCCCTATCTGACCATCATCTGCTAACTTTCACTCTTAACCACCCCTTGGCAAAATCTTGTCCTGCCTCCACCAACACATAGAAATCTTAAGGCTATTGACTCCCCTACTCTATCCACTGCTGTCTCGTCTCCTCCATCTTCCATTATCTCATCTGAGTCTGTCAACAAGGCAGTCTCTTCCTATAACAATATACTTTCCTCTGCTTTGGACTCTTTCACTCCTCCCATTCCACGTCCTGTGAGATATACTGCATCTCAGCCTTGGCTGACCTCTAAACTCCTCTGCTTACGTTCATGTGCTTGCTCTGCTAAGCATCTTTGGCTCAAATTCTATACTCATGTTGACTTTCTACATTTTAAATTCATGCTTACCTCCTTCTAATCTGCCATAGCACTTGCCAAGGAAGAGTTCCTTGTCCATATGACAAACTCTCTTGCCTCTAACCTTCTCTGTCTCTTTGCAACTCTCAAGTTTCTTCTCAAAGTGCCTTCATGCCCTACCTATCCTTCACTCTCTTTCCAAACTTTGGCTGACTACTTCTATGATATAGTTTACAAGATTAGTCTTGAGTTCTCTACAGGACCACTTCCATCTGCCCCTCTCCTCTTCACTCTCAAATCCTTCCTTCAGTCTCTGTCACCCTTTTCTAAAATCCTTGAAGAGGAAACTGCACATCTTCTCTCCTCCTCCAAACTCACTACCTGTTCTTCTGATCTCATTCCCACCCACCTATCTCTTCAGCTGTTGTCCACTCCCTTTGTCACATCCTCAACCTATCACTTTCTACAGCATCTGTTCCTACAGCCTTCAAACATGCTGTGGTTATACCTCTCCTCAAAAAGCTTTCATTCTGACCTTACCTGTCCTTACAGTTATCTGCCTATCTCACTTCTCCCTTTTGCATCCAAACTACTTGAATGCGTGGTTAACTGCTGTTGGCTTGATTTTCTTTCTTCTCAAGCCATTCTACTACAATCTGGCTTTTGTTGTCTACATTCTGCTGAAATTGCCCTTGCCAAAGTCTCCAGTGACTTTTTCTTGGCCAAATCCAAGGGCCTTTATTTGATCCTCATTCTTCTTGACCTATCTGCTGCTTTTGACACGGTTGATCACCACCTTCTCCTCAATACCCTGCTCTCACTTGGCTATAGGGGGCTCTGTTAGTTTTGGTTTGCTTCTTTTCTCTCCCAGCACACTTTTAATATATGTTCTGGTGGATCTTCATCCACTGTTATCCCCCTTTCAGTCAGTGTACCTCAGGTGTCTGTCTTGGGACCTCATCTTTTCTCTCTCTATACTCATTCCTTTGGTGCCCTCCCTTGGATTCCAATACCATCTTTATGCTGATGACTCTTACATTTACCTCTCTGCGCCTGAAATCTTTCCAAGAATCCAGCACCTAAGACACAGACCAAACCTCCAATAGACATAAGGTAGTAAATTCCACCCTTAAGCCAGTTATCCTCTAAAGTAGACACACATCTTTGACTGTGACGTTTTCATTACTTTGGACTTCACAGAAATATCGAAAATATGGAATGTTAATGGCAGATAAAGCCCATCTTACTGACCCAGTTTCATTTCTGGTGCTTTGCTGTAGATACCATTTGATTTCTTTCTCTCCTTGACTTCTTTATGGCTAGGGGTCTCCTTTGCTTATTTTGGGCTATCTTGAATTCCATTTCTATACTTCTTTCCACCACCTCCCCCGGGAGGCCATTCCATGCATCCAGCACCCTTTCTGTGAAGAAATCTTTTCTGATGCTGCTTTTGAGTCTACCCCTTCCAAGATGTGGGCATTTGTGCAGGATATACGAGGACACTTTTTTTTTCATTATTAAAATAATACTGAGCATTGTGTCTGCCTGCATAGGAGGGTGGAGAGGGGTGGAGTCTTGTTCTAGTTTTACTCAGCAGGAATTCTTGTCTAACATTTCTCCATGTATCTTATAGTTAGTGCTGCAGATGCTTTTATCATCTCACTTGTGTATGTGTCTAATACTCAGGATACAGCAATAAATTCAGGCTTGATATTGAAGGTGCAAGAGAGGAGGCATGTCAAAATGTACATATGCTCTAGGAATGGATACAAATTAATATAAAAGAAGAAAGAACATCTCAAATTAATATGTTAGAATTATACCATTACCTTACAAAACTGCCAAGTTACCCTGTTCCAGGAGGGAGATTTTAAAGCAAACCTCGGGTTTCTACTAACCTAATCCTGATGCACTGATTTCTATGGGTAGAACAGGTGAGTACAAAGGCCACACTGCTTTGGGATATATGTAAGTTCAAAATCAGGACTGGTTGAAAAAGTCTCCTTTCTGGAACGGTTAATTTGGCAGCTCTGCACTTATGATGAGAGCCTCTAAACATTGTGGCTTATTTGCAGCATTTTACAAAACTGCAAACCATGATGTTATGCTTAAGGAATTTATCATTTGGGAGGCTGAGCTGTGCTGTGGCTCAGAGGGTTGGTTCTTCTTCTTCAGAGTCTTACGCTCATGGTAACTGACATCAGCCAGAGAACAGACCGGAAAGTTTCATGCTGTAAGGGGAAGAAAAAAAAACATAGCAAAGGGCATTGGATCCCAAATAAACAACAGAGTGTAAGAGAAACCTATTCTTCCACAAGCCACAGCACTACATTAAAAGTTGTTTTCTCTGCCCTTAGGGCAGGCAGCTCGGGCACCCAACCAACTAAAAGCATCTTCCTGGCTGGATAATAACCAGAATGAAGTAGTTTGCCGCTAGTCCTTAGCTGTTGAGCACTTACATCTTGTGCCCAGCAGGGGGAGCAATGATGTCAGTCCCCCAGTAGACTAAGAGAAAAGGCACCATGCAGTTACCAGGCATGAAAGAGATACAACTTGCACTTCCAAATAAAATTTTGAATCTGCTTTACTGGCAATTTTTTTCTTTTCTGGGTTTTTTTTTTTTTTGTTAACTAGAATCCCTTTGGAAAGTACCTGTTCTGATGTTAGACTTCATGTTTTATTTTTCATTCCCCATTTCCTCTTTTTGAAATAGAATCTCCTCCCCCATGTGCCCAGGTGGTTGAATGGTGTGGGCCACTGGTGCCACCATGGCTCAACCAACTTTTTGTACCAAACAGTATCAGTAATTATGGCGGTACAGGGACCAAAGACCAGGCAGAGACTGGTTTGTTTGTCTTCAGCCAAAAAGGTGTTTGCTACCCTTTTCCAGATATCATGTCTGGATTACTCCTTTACCTCTGCTGACCAGGAAAGCTGGAAGATGATATTTTCCTGACTTACCTGCAATGCTGCTTCTTTGGCCAGCAGGTGGTGCTGCAAATGTGACAGTCCTCTTTGCTCCCTCGCTATACTTGTCTTTAATGTACCAACAGAGCTACTTGTTTTACGAAATATATGAGCTGTCATCTCAATTATAAGTAAATCCTGCAGTTTCCACCTTTCTTCAGTCTGTTGTAATCATGAAAACTGCCATACGGGGTCAAACCAATGGTCCATCAAGCCCTGTATCCTGTTTCCAACAGTGGCCAAGCCAAGTCACAAGTATGTGACAGGATCCCAAAAGGTAGACATAGCTGACTGTGAAGTTCTGATGGCAGAAAATTTCTGTACAGAAAGACATAATAAAGTAGCATGCCTCCTCCATTGGAAACTCTGTAAGTACTACATCACTCATCTCATGACCCTAAGAGAATTACAGAGAATGAGGAGGTTATGATCACTTGGGATACTCCCATTCTGATCGATAAAAAGCTGGATGCGAGGAAACCAGATATGGTGGTTAAGGAGAAAAATACCAGAATGGTATTGATAATTGAGGTGTCAGTTCCAAGCAACTACTCTGTGAATCACGTGGAGAAGCAGAAGATCCTGAAATACCAAAAAATGCAGTCAGAGACCTCGAAAATGTGGCAGAAAGATACAGAAATATTTCCCATCATGTTGGGTGCCACAGGCTTGATAAAGAAGAATTTCCAAGCACATCTTGACAAACTACCCATATGTTATATCTTATGAACTCCAACAGGAAGCTCTCTTTGGCACGATGCAGGTACTACGCTGAGCCTTAGCAGTAAATTTGAGAGGCAGAGATCATACTCCACATATCCTGGCTTAGAAGTGAGGTTCATGACTGTCATGGTATGCGCAAAACTAACCCATTTGGAGAAACTGCCCCGCGGACAGATTCCATGTTACTTAACTCCAGGCATAAGAGGCAGTTTTCCCCAAGTCTATCTTAACAATAGTTTATGAACTTTTCCAAACCCTTTTTAAACCCAGGTACACTAACTGCTTTTTCCACATCTCCCAGCAATGAATTCCAGAATTTAATTATACATAGAATGAAAAACTATTTTCTCCTGTTTGTTTTACTCTTACACCCTCCAACCTGCACCCTCACTCACCCAATTCCTCTAGCACTCATCCCCCTTCCCCCATATCCATTCTGATTTCCAAGCAGTCTCTTCAACTCTCTCCGGGCCCCCCTTCCTCTCACCCCAGCACTAACACCCCCCCCCCCCCCCCCACTATACCACAGCAGGAACTGGCACAGACTAATTATGCTCTCACAACCTCCAAGTTCCACAAGGAGAGGCAAATAAAACCTATACATTATAAGAGTGAGGATTAACAATAAGCATACAAGGGGGGGGGCATGATGGGACACCCAGAAACAAAGGCATTCCCTTCCGTCCCACCCACCCCTGGTCAATGCCCAGCAGGTGGGTACCACCAGTCAATCAGTCCATAGTTGTGGTACTCAAAAGGATGTGCAGGCCAAAAGTCCTCACCATTGTCCTTTGCCACAGCCATAATCATGGGGCCGCGAGGAACAGCCCACTGACCATCCTTCACAGTCTGGTGTCTCCACTGACACCTCTCAAGATACAGTCCCATACTCCCCAACAAAGTTTTATCAGGTCCAGTAGGCTCCATCGATGAACTTTTCAACTGGAGACACACAGGCTGTTTGCTCCGACAGTCCCTGCAGAAATGCTATCCTAGGCCCAGGGTCCATGGCCCCCAAGCTACCACCCCTTCTTCACCTCCCAGGGCTTCAACAGTGTTTGCCCATACTGTTGGGCCAAATCAGGTCCGTCTAAGATGCGGAGATGGGCCGGATATTGGACAGTGAACTTTACCTTCTCCTCCACAAGTCTTTGACAGCCAGCTTAGGCCCTCCGCTTCTGGCTAAGCTGCATGGAATAGCCCTGGAATATGTTAATCCAGTGTCTCTCATGATGTATAGGCCCTTGGCTTTGTACAGCTCACAGCACTTTATCGTTTTGCACAAAACATAGGAAACGTGCCAGGACAACCCACGGGGGCTGGTTTGCGGCACAATTAGGCCCCACTCGGTGTGCTTGTTCTATGATCAGTTCCCCATAGTCATCTCTGAGCTGCAAGAAGGCCAGCAGAAATTTCTCCAGATACCCCTGGAGCTCTGCCTCTTTAATTGATTCTGGGAGGCCCACGATCCTGAGGTTTTTCCAATGACGTTGATTCTCAAGGTCGTTGAGTTTTTCCACGTGCTTGGACCAAATAAACATAAACATCTTTGGCCTGGGACAAGAAGTGTTCTGCCTCCTGGATCCGGCCTCCGAATGCCTCAAACATTTTGCCCATGGTGTCCAGTTTGCCTGACAGCGCCTCCATTATGGCTGCAGTAACTTCTTCCACCAGCGCAGTCTGTGCCAGTGAGCCAGGAGAAGTTGGGGCCTCTGCATTTTGGAAGTCGCCAACACTGGCCGCTCTTGTTCACGGCGCATGGACTTCATCCCCAGAGCCGGTAGGAAAACACTTGCGGGTGCGCCAATGATGCTCAGATGAGTTTCTGATCACTCCCAGGGGTATTAGAGACAAATGTCAGGCACTAATTCAGGCAATTAGTGCGGGAGGGGGGGGGGGACCCCGGAGTGAGCACAGCACATGTCCAACCAGAATTGCACATAGTATGTAAGGAGTGGTCGCACTATGGAGTGATATAGAAGCATTATAATATTCTCTGTTTTATTCCCCATTTCTTTCCTTTTTTGGCTGCTGTCACACCGTGAGCAGACAATTAATACTGTGAATTTCAACAGAACTATTGAACCCAGGCTGTTCATCAGAGGAAAGAAGGAAACATCTGAGTAGTAACTTAAAACAAACCACAGAAATCAGATTGCTGTGGGGCAGGACATATAAACAAACCAGTCTCTTCCTGCACAGTTATAGCTGAAGGAATATAAATTATAAAATGACCTTGGTTTGTTCATCTTCCTGGTAGCTAGAACACTCTGTTCCCAAGCTATTGTAGCAGAAACAGAAAGATGGCTGCCATCCTCTCACTGGAAAGTTGCAGCCTATGGCGAGGAGTTTGGAGAGCTCTGTGACATGACCATCGATTTCTTCAGCACTTCCCTGCCAAGAATGAGAAGACATCCTGGAAAACTTCAGAGAATAGGATTAATTTCTGAGGCTCGCATGCCTTGGCTAATAGATTACAGTTGACTGTATACACAAACTGCAACAACACCAGCTATTTTAATTCCAGGCAGAGAAGGTGCTAAGTATGCGAATGAATGAATGACCACCCTGCACTATGTTCAGTTCTGGAAGCCATTTCTTCATAAGGGCATAGAGTAGATGGAAGTAATTCAGAAAAAAGCTCCCAAAATGATATAAGGTCTGCAGCACTAATAGCATTGCCAACTGGCTCCAGATTTTCAGAACAAGTTTATCCAGTCCTGGTTTTACCCCACTGCATGCAGAAATTCGTAGTTCTGTTTTTCCTATTGCAGTCCCTATGAAAAGGAAGACTACAAGTTCATGAATTCAGTGCAGTAAAACCAAGACCAGATCTGCTGAAAATCTGGAGCCAGTTAACAACCCAAGACACAAATGCTACAAAGAGAGGCTTAAGATCTTCTGGAGGGAAGATAAGAAAAAGGAGCGGAGCGGGTGCAGTGACAGCCGCCATCCGATATTCAGCCACTAATTGGGTAGCTTAAGCAGTTTAAGTTAGGACAGGTGACTGCTGTCCTAACTTTAACCTCATTCTTGGCAGGGAAGTGCCAAGCACCATTAATGGCTGGACAGCGTGGATATTCAGCAGTGGAAACTGGTTATCTTCCGCTGCTGAGTATCCGGTTTTAATTAAAGCAGCAGTGGCTAGGTGTTTTATTTTGCCTAGGTGCCGCTGTTGAATGTGCCCCCCTAAAAGTTTAAAACTGATCTGATTCTCCTAATGGTAAGTGCATACGTTAAGTTGTGATCACTTACACCAGCTGTCGAGTTGGTGTGAATGACTCCACCTACTTGCTGCCAGTGTGCATGTAAATTAAGGAATTTTACATTCTACGTGCACGTTTGCTTGCACTGACCATACTCTGCCCAAACTTTGCCCCATGCCCGCCTACAGTGAAAGCATGTGCCATGAAATCTAGACCCGGTGTGATTTTAGAAGAGGTCATTTACACATGTGGATGCATTTGATCTCCATGTAGAACTAGGCACCCCTCCCCCCCCAAGAAATTATCCCCAAATGTATTAAGATAGACCGATAAAAAGGTATCATTTGATATTCCTTTTAGTTTGTTTTTATTTGTTAACCTTTATTTCTAGACATAAATGGTAGTAAGGGTTATTCTTCACTCCCTTCGCACTGGATTTAAATAGTACTCATGGACCCTTAATCAACTCAATGGCACTTAACAACAACAACAAAGGGCCCTTTTACTAAAGGGCACTGTGGTGTTGCACCAAACACACCCATAATGCACAAATCTATGGTGCGTTAGGGCAACACCACAGTGTCAACTACGGGGAACAAAGAAAGCATGTTCCCAACAGTTACCATGGTGTGTGTAGCTCTGCCGCAGTATGACAATAATACTGGTGCACTCAATGCTACCTATTGAGGTGGCAGTGAGTGCATCCACGCTACTAGTCCACCATACAGGTAGCCCAGGTACACTGCCTGTGGAGCACACGGCCTGCCCAATCTCCACCCCTTATCCTCCCACTTGCAACCCTAAAGCACCCTGGACAGATAGTGCCAACATCTGGTGGCACTAACTGTTATGACCCCATGCTAACTGTCAATGCGTGCCCAACGTGTGCTTTGAGCATGCACCAGACCCGCAATGACAGCTAGTGCCCTTTAATACAAGATACTTAAGTGATCTAGATCAGCATTTCCCAACCTTTCAAAGCCCAGGGCAAACCCACAAGAACACAAATATTGTGTGGCCCACCAACCTCCAGAGAAAAGGCAGTGTAAACATAGAGAAGACTCATATGGCCAAGAAAAGAGGTTGGAAATATTAAAAGCTCATTATCACATTTTAAAACAAAGAGAAAGGGGGATGTAGAGCCACTGGACCTGTCACAATGAAGCAGCATTCACTTACTTTTGAAATCAATTGACATTTATTTTTATTTTGTATTTATAGCATTTTTTGTTATATCACCTTTCACAATAATGAATGCATCAAGGTGGTTTACAAGTCCCAATTTAAAACAGATTTGTAACAATTTACATAATTGAATAAAATAAGTCATAAAATAAATAAAACAGAAACACACAACACACAAGACATAGACCAGTCGGAGACTGGGGAAGAGAGGAGCTCAAAAATTATTTCCTTAAAATAATCTATATATACAGAGCACAATAAGGTGGGAGACAAGCCTAATCATGAATGAAATCAGTCCAATAAAGATGACTGCTCAAATAGCCATCTTTTAAACTGGACTTTAATTTCAACTTTGAGTGCACTACCCGCAAGTAGTTGGGTAAACAATTCTATAAGGTAGGGGCCAGACAACCCAAACATGCATGACATTATAACTCAAAATGTAATACCATATGAGAAGGAACCACCAACAAATTTGCCTATGAAGATCTCAAGGAATAAGCAGGATTATATCTTTATCTTTATTTGTCATTTGATATACCGCCCAAGCATAAGCGTCAGAGCGGTGTACAATACAACAATCAATTAGAAACAGTGGGAAAGGAAAGGAATGCCATCATTTTGGACAGGACAGAGAGAGACAGAAAAGATAAGGGCAGAAAAGATAAGTTAAAAATAGTTACTTGTGGAGATACGGGCTTTAAGGGTCTGGGAGATCAAAGGCCTGCTGAAACAGATGGGTCTTAAGTAAGCATTTGAACTTTTGGAAGGATAACTCTGTACGAATGGCAACCGGGAGGGAGTTCCAGAGGGCGGGGGCCAGGAAATAGAAAGCGGAATGGCGTGTTGTTTCCAGGTGCGCAGAGGATGGGGCAGGAAGGTAGAGGCGATAGCCGTGGGCTGACCGGAGAAGACGTGGAGAAGGCTGAAGACGAATAGAGTCGGCTAGATACTGAGGGGAACCCGTGTGCAGTGCTCTGTGAGTGACTGTGAGGATTTTGTATTTAAAACGGAAGTTGATTGGAAGCCAGTGCAACTGAAGAAGGAGGGGAGTAACATGATCGCGGGGGGAAGAGTAGGTGAGCAAATGTGCGGCCGCATTTTGGACAAGTTGAAGACGTCGAAGCTGACATTGCGGGAGACCTGCGAGAATGACATTACAGTAGTCTAACTTAGAAAGTACTAAGGAAATGACGAGTGAGGTGAGAGAGGAAGAAGGGAGATAAGGACGAACAGCGCGAATTTGGCGTAGAAAAAAGAAAGAACGACGGATAAGTAAGGAAATGTGACGATGAAAAGAGAGAGAGGCATCTAAGGTGACGCCAAGATAGCGAAGAGAAAAGACTAGGGGTATAGGAGTAGAGAGAAAGAGAGGAGAGCAAGTGGGTGGGGGCATGCTAAATGAGAACCAAAGGGCAGCCAATTTAGAGGGGTTCGCATGGAGGAAGTTAGAAGTTATCCACGTGGCGACTCGGGTAAGACAGAGGTTCAAGGCAGACAGGTCTGGAGAAAGAGAACTGGTACGATGAACGAGAAGGATGTCATCAGCATAGAAATACCCAGAAATCCCTGACTGTTGGACAATGAGTGCTAAAGGGGCAAGAAAAATATTGAAAAGAAGGGGAGCAAGGACAGAACCCTGAGGGACACCACAAGGAAGAGGTGAAGGAGAGGAGGTGGAAGAGCTAGTCTTAACAGAGAAAGTGCGTGAAGAGAGAAATGAGCGAAACCAAGCAAGAACAGACCCACGGATCCCAAGATCAGAAAGCCGGGTTAGAAGGGTACAGTGATCCACAATATCGAAGGCAGCGGAAAGGTCCAAGGTCACCACAAGAGAAAGATCACCCCGATCATGTGCCTGATGGATTTCACTCAAGAGGGAAGTAATGATAGTCTCTGTGCTATGACCCGTGCGGAAACCAGATTGACGCGATGGAATGAGTAAAGAGTCCAGTAGTCCAATGCAAGGGGATGAGGTGCCCTAGGTAAACCTCATTCCCAGCACCACCTATGGGCGTATTTGGAGGGGGGGGGGGGGTAAAGGGGAGCATTGCCCCGCAGGCAGAAAAGAAGGGTGGCTGCGATCGCAGCGTACAGCTAAAAAGGGTTGTGTGTGTGTGTGTGTGGTGGGAGAAGAAGTGAGGTAGAGAAGGCAGGGACAATTTAAAGAGGCAGTGGGCCTATTAAAAAAAGGAGAATGGGGTATTTTAGGGAAGAGGGAAAGTTTGGAAGGGTAAGAGAGGGGAGGAGCCAGCAGGAGAGGGTTTGGAGGGAAAGGAAAGAGTTCAAGGTATTGCTAAAAGGTGTGTTACCCTGCCCCCCCCCCCACAACATACACACAAGCATCCCATCCCCACGTGATAGACACACACACGCACCTTCCCTCCACACCACACAACATACACACAGGCATCTCACTTCTGCAACACACACACACACACACACACTGCATAAAGAGAGGTTCCTCAGCTCTTTGGCACACATACACATGCATTACAGCCCTGCCCCCTCACCCACACAAAAGCACCCACTGCTACATCCCACACATGGACATCCCACCATTGCAACACACACACATGCAGACACTTAATATCTGAAGCTATAACTGTTGTTATCTGTAGTTCTGTCTAAAGATGCCACGTGGTATAGGAACTCTAATGCTGGTCTCATGAGACTTGAGAACATGAGACCAGCGTTAAAGACAATGAGGGGTGGGCGTGAGGAGGTCACAAGCACTGGCTCCTAAGGTATTAGCTTGACTCATAAAGCCTCACAAAATTTGTCGAGGCCTGCAATAGAGGCATAGCATGTTTGGAATTTTGATGCCAACTATAAGCTGCACTGCACAAATAAAGTCCTGTCACCATGTGTACCTTTCTGCTAGCTGCTGCTTTTCATTTGCTGAGCAGTAACATGATGCACAATTCTATCCAATCCCAAATGCAGGCAACACTGCCTCTCATTATGGTCTGCCCCCTCCCTCAATCTGGGTGATTCTTGTTCAGAGGTAGGCTGTGGGGAGTGCCAGCACAGCACTGCACCTAATCAGCAACATGGCTGCCTCTGAGCAAGAGGCACAGAGATAGATGGAAGGGGAAGGCTGTGGGGAGAGTCAGCACTGCACCTAATCAGAGACACAGCCACCTCTGAGCAAGAGGCAGGGAGATAGATGGAGGGGGAAGGCTGCGGGGAGAGGCTGTACCACCTGCATGTGGGATCAGAGAGGCCCATGTGTCTCATGCTACTGCCCAGCACAGGTGAGGTAAAGTGTTGCTTGCCTCCTCTATTTCTTGTGTTGCACTGCATACAGAGCCTGGCTTGTTGGAGTTTCAATTTAATTTTGTCTACGTATTGAGTTTGTTATAATTTATTCTGTACTTGGTGAGGGTCTAGCTGTGTTTTGCCTGTGTGACTGCAACCAAGTGTTCTGTTAGCATGGTATTTCTAGTAATCTGGCTTGTTCAGTTTTCTGAATAGGTGTAAGGATGTTCTAAGATCCAATGCAATATTTATGGTGCTGCTCTTTTCTGGGTAGGCTTATTATAGTGTTAATTTTAGAAGCTGGTATCATTATGGTATGGTAGATTTGCTTTATAGGCCTTCAGTGACTTTTGTAGGGTTTTGTGTTAGTTTACAATCTGCCTGGTACTAAAGAGGCTTTCAATGAGTTGCACCAGAATCAGATTTTTTTTTTTGTGTATATTGAGTTCTATGGTGAAATGTCCTAGTTCTGCTCTGCACCTTCTGTTGGAGGAGGGTTTTCTTTGGACACAAAATAGATGTTCAAAAAGATAAAGAGAGAACCACAGCACAGTTATAATTTATTTTGGTGTTAGAAACTGTACAATGGTTCTCTTTTTCTTTATTTCCCTTGGCATGTGAGCACTTTATATCTCCATTGTTTTTTGCAGAATATATATATTTACAGATGCCAATATTTTTTTATCTTAGAGAGCCAGGCCAAATAATTAAACAGCTACAATCTTTGCTGCTTTTCATTATATACCCTGGGAATATGTTGCTTTCCTTTTTTTGGCAAAGCCACTGAATGAGAACCTCTGCTCCCACTTTGAGTATCTTGAGGGCACCAGCTCATCCCTCGCCTGATTAATATACTGGCTTCCTGGCCATAGCCATCTAGTGGAGTTTTTTTTTTAAGATAACTATAATGAACATGCAAATATATCACCCACCCTTTCCCCCTCCCCCTAAATGAAGCAGTCAAACTAAACCCATGATGCTGTCCTGCTCCTGCCTCCACACCCATTGCCGCAGATGCCACCCCCTCTGTGGGACGTGCAGCGGCCACAATAATTTAAAAAGCTAGTGCCATGCCAAAGCTACTTTCACTTGTGGTGCCGTAGTGCCATTCAATTGCCTGCCCCTCCGATTCCACTTCTGCTTCTGCCTCCATGCAAAGTGGAAATCAGCATCAGGCATCGGAGGGGGTGGAAGCTGAACCGCCTCGCAGCGCCAGAGGTTTAAGGTAAGCATTGTGGGAATGTGTGAGGCCATTGCCACCACTGCAGGTCCTGGAGAGGGGGCAGGAGCAGAAGCAGGGGCCAGAAGGAATGAGGTTCACTTAGGGCACCTCATATCCTTGTACCAGCCCTGAATGCCTCTATATAGATCCATAATGCATGCACACCTTGAATATTGTGCACAATTCTGGTCGCCCCATCTCAAAAGGATATAGCGTGACTAGGAAAGGTTCAGAGAAGGGTGACCATTTCCATTTCCAGAATAAGAAAATGCATGGAACAGCTCTCCTACAAGGAAAAGTTCTTCGGCCAGCAGAGTAGATGGCTGAGAGGTCTATAAAATCATGAATGGGGTAGAGCAGATAAATAAAGAATAGTTATTTACCCTGTCAGATTGCATATGACTAAGGGATGCTCCATGAAGCTAATAAGTGATATTATAAAACAAATGGAAAAAAACATTTTTTTTCATGGAACATACACTTGAAATGTGAAATATTTTGACAGAGAATGTAGTGAAATCAGTACCTGGATTTGAAAAGGATTTAGACAAATTCCTGGAGGAAAAGTCCATAATCCTTTATTAGCCATGTAGAGTTGGAATAGTCACTGCTTATCTAAGAACCAAAGTACTGAACCTTCCTGGTGACCCTACTGTGTATTTGTGACCTGGATTGACCACTGGTGGGGACAAGATGCTGGACTTGATGAACCTTTGGTCTGAACAACTATGGCATATACACTTTCTAACCTACTAGCTTAGATTCAAATGCTGGTTTCAATGTGTGAGGTATCTTGCTGTCACTGAAGCTCACATAATTTTAAATGCTGGTTTTAGTAAACTAGCAAATCGTTTATTTAAACTCAGCAAAAGCTGTGGCAAAATAAATACAGTGCATGACTTCTGGTCTGGACACGGAGGGGAACAGACGTGTATAAGGTCGGCTCCCCAAACCCGCATTAAAAACTGCTGTACCAGCCATCCTCCTCAGGTGAACTCTGCATCCTTATGCTCCACAATGCCCGAAAACAGTCAAAATAAAAACAACAAAGACCTTAAGAGAGCTTTATGCTGCGAAAGCAGCTGCGGTCAGCATGGCGAAAGGGGAGATGCAGGCCCCATCTTTACCCGGATCCTCTGCAATGAGTGGAGGGGAGGGCGGGAACGATTCAACAACAGCAGCAGCAGATCTTACTACAATACCGAAAGAAATAAAAAACTCTAAGGCCGAAATTGACAACAAAGTGCTCACAAAGATTGAAGAAAAGTTTACAGTAATTGGAGCCAGAATTGTGGAAGTGCAGGAGCACTTATGCCTAACCAAGGACACTCAAATACAAATACAGAGCGCAGTCACCACCTTACAGCAACAAGTGACCACACTACAAAGAAAGGCGGAAGACCTGGAGAATAGAGGGCAGAGGTCAAATATCCGTATATTTCGAATACCGGAGAGGGCCGACGAACAAGACCCTATAGGCTTCATCAAAGGCCTGCTGCTGGGATGCTTTCCTGGAGGCCCCTCACCCGCCCCCTATGAAATCGAGAGGGCGCACAGAGAGCTGCGAACCTAACCTGATGTCACCGGGAGGCCGTGGGCCTTTATTGTCAAACCTTTCAGATATCAAGATAAAAAGTACATCATCTGGACTGCCCGGAAATCAGGATTCGTCAATTATAATGAATGGAAGGTCTTTGTTTTCCCAGATCTTGCCACCAAAACCATTAAGCGCAGAAAATAACTGTTGTGGGCTAGAGACTCATGGGTTCAGAAAGGTATTCAAGGGGCAGTTTGGTATCCCACTCGCTTCACGATGATGTCTAATGGGATCAGGAAGTTCTTTGCCTCACCAGAAGCCTTAGAGAAATTCCTCAATACTCCAAGAATTGTTACAGACCAAAGTCAGCCATGGGAGTGCAAGAAGCAATGACCAGAAGCTCAGAAGGAAGTACCAAGAGAACAAAGGCAGCACCCATCTAGGGATAAAGGCCGAAAAGGAGCAACAGACACTGCAGGAAAAGGACAGCTGGCAGCTCGGGAATCGGTGATACCCACAACCAGGGAAGAGGAGGCAGAGACACAAATGTGGCCTCAGGATCAGACAGAATCGCCACAGGATACCTGAGCAGGAAACGCATGGGGGAATGTCTCAAATCTAATGTATGAAACAGGTTGGTGGGGATAAATGGAGAATATAAGAGCTCAGTGACAACCACCAGTCATACCTGGAGAGGATGAACACAGGGGAAGCTGTCTCTCCCGCAGTACACCCGAGATAATGGGGTTTAAATCTAAATTCTAGAGACTCAGATGAAGAGAGGAGGGAGGATGGTGGGAGGGAGTTTTAATCGAGTGGATTGGGAGGGGGCACAGGGAGTGGAAAGGAGCCATGGATGTCCAAAAGAAAAAAAAGGGTGGAGGGCATACTTTTGTTCAAAAGTTAATAATGCAGTTGCATTTTTGGGTATGTTTTGGTTCATGTTATATATGTAAAGCAGTGCCTAAGGACGGTGTCGGGGGGGAGGGGAAAGGGGAACATAACAGAGGAACATGAAGGGTTATAAGCTTGCAACCCTCAACGTCAGGGGGATACATAGTCCTATAAAACAAAAGAGAATCCTAACCTATTTATCAAAAGCCCAGATTGATACTGCCCTATTATAAGAAACACTCCTTACTCGGCTAGAGCATGACAAGTTGCGAAGTAAAGGGTATGAACAACTATCTTACTCTTCCTATAACTCCAAAAAAAGAGGGATGACCATTCTAATTCACAAAAGAAAATGATTCATACATTATGCTTCCGGGGGAGACAACCAGGGAAGGGTGGCTTGGTTTGTGGGAAGACTGGATCAAGATGAAGGAGCGATACTAAATCTATATGCTCCAAACGGGCCTAAAGGCTCTTTCTTCCAAATATGGCTCAAAGAGTTCCAGAAGGTAGCCAGAGGAGACTGGATCAACAGTACAGTGGGGGCTGCCGACACGTCTAATTATAACGAAAAGAAACATGGAAGGGAGGGGAAGGAATTGCGACAAAGTATGAAAAAATTGGTCTTGCTTGATATCTGGAGGGGGGAGGGGAATAGAGCTGAGTGAGAATACACAGGTTATGCTGCCCATGCAAATACATATTCACAACTGGATTATTTTCTGGGGAAGGGGAAACGGAACCAGGCAGGAGCTATTGGGAATGCTCAAATCCACCCCATAATGCTATCAGATCAGGGGATGGTCACCTGTCATTGGACTCCCGGAAGAAATGTTAAAAAAAAGAGAGAGGAGATTGTGGAGAGTGAGTGTGTCCTTACTTCAAACTGAGGATACCCAGATGAAATTAAAGAAAGCATAGCAGGAATACATACAGATAAATGATAATGGGGAGGTTCAGGACAGCACTCTCTGGGATGCAGGGATAGCATATCTAAGGGGTGCACAAAAAAGAAAAGGAGGCAACGATGTAGCAAGTTCAGGAGACTATCCTCAGTCTTCAGAAGAAACACAGTAGCACAGGAGCAAAGAGCACATATAGCCAATTATGTAGGACGAGAGCCCAATTGAACTCAATAGACACGGAAAAGATGGCCCAGCTCCTGAGAGTGACAAAGCGGAACTATATGGAGGGTGGCAACAAGGCAGGAAAGTTACTTGCTTGGCAAGTGTGGAAGAGGAGGAAAGAGAGATTGATTGCGGAGATCACCCGCCTAGATGGGACCCGAGCTGTGTCCAATGCAGATAGATATATGTGCAGAATTCCTTAAATATTATTAGCAGTTGTATCAAACAGAGGGGGTGGGACCTCCAGGAAGCCTTACATCCTACCTGAAAATCATAGAACTCACCAAGCTAGACAAGAGTGAGGCTGGTGCCCTAGGGCAACCAATCACCCCGTCTGAAGTATAGCAGGCAATTAAGGCATTCCTTAAAGGGAAAGCAGCTGGGGAAGACGGTTTCCCATCTGAATTTTATTATGAGCTAAAGGAAGAGCTTGCTCCTGTGCTGTCACATCTGTTCTCAGGGATTCTTGAAGGAAAGCCATTACCAGACTCAATGGAAGGCCAGTGTGATAGTACTTCCTAAGGAAGGTAGGCTGGGGGGGGGGGGGGGGGTCATGTGGGGGCTATAGACCCATCGCCTTAACAGTGATGACAAACTATTTGCGAAAACCTTAGCCCTGAGACTCAAGAAAGTGCTTCCTAACATTATCCACCAGACCAAACAGGTTTCATTGGTACACTTAATGCAGGCTCCAGGACAGCATACCATCTGCATTGCATTAGATGCGGAAAAAGCATTTGACAAAGTGGAGTGGGAATTTTTATTTGCAATGATGGCTAAATTGAGGTTGGGACAGCAATTCATCCAGGCAATATGAGCCCTTTACGCTGCACCTATGGCCTCAATCCTGGTGAATAGCCAGCATTCGATGCCATCTCAATTGCAGTGAGGGACCTGGCAGGGACGTCCCCTATCTCCAATAGTAATTGAGGCATTTGCTGCACAAATTAGACAGAATCTTGAAATGGCCCCAGTGAAAATAGGGGAAGAGGCTCATAAAATCAGCTATATGCAGATGGCACCCTGATTTCCCTATCGCGCCCTTGAGTCGATAAGAGCGTTGCTAGCTGAAATAACTGCATTCTCGCAAGTCTCTGGATTTAAGGTAAACCCAAGTAAAACAGAGGCCTTAGCCTTGGGAGGGTTGCAGAGCAAAGAGATGATAAGCTTTCCCTTTCAATGGGCAGCTGGGGCATTCAAATATTTAGGGGTACGGATTTCTGCAAATCCCAGTGAACTTTATTCACTTAACTACTGCCCCCTCCTCACATATATAGGCAAAGACCTGGACAGATGGGCGGCTCTCCACCTCAGTTGGCTAGGGCGGACTGTGGCACTTAAGATGAATATTATTACTAAGTTTATCTTTTTATTTGTACAAGTACTGCTTCGGATATCCCCCAAAATGCTAAAGAAATGGGAGCAGAGACTGCTCCATTTCATATGGGGGGGGGGTGGTGGTGGTGGTGTCATAAAGCTAAAATAAGTGTGCAGAAACTCTATCATTCGAAAGAACAAGGGGGGATTCATTTTTACTTGAGGGAGGAGAGTACCGTGAACCCTCCACCTAGTATCCCCCATTAAGCTATAACAGGCTTACATCTGATAGAAGTAGAGATCCACCTCATGCCCCCTCCTCCCCAAGGCACTAGGGGACTAGTAAATGCTATGAACTACTGTAAAATAGATGCGCATTGCTTTAACGACATGTATAGTGTGTCATGTTAAAAAGCTGTTTGATATTTCTAACAGCATTGAGAGGAGGAGAGGACTCCACTGTTTGAGGGAGCTTCCCTCCAGGTTATGGAGCTATCAGAAAAGGACTAACAGTCAGTTAAAAGACAGGGTGGATGCAGAAGGATAAGTGGCAGGGGACAAATGAAGGACTTGTAAGAATATCTCTTTAAGCCGACTCACTTATTGTGCAAGGAGATTGTACACAGTGCTGAGTGTTGTTAAACCTTAATTACTAATAAGAGATATTGAAACAAAAAATAAATAAATACAGTGCATATCGTTTGTTTTGCAAATTACAAACTGAAATATTTCCTTGACCTTACAATACCCCTTCCCTGTAGTCTCAGTGTGTCCTCACATCCCCCTCCATTCTGTCTTCTACCCTATCGTCAGCTCTTGAGCTTCATCACTTTCTCCCTCTCCTTCAGCCATCTCCTCTCTCTCTCTAAGGCAACCTCACCCTCGTTTCCGCCGTAATGTCTCCTCTCTACCCCCGTACTCTGCTACTCCTTCTCCTCCTCTCATCCGGAGATATCAACCCCAATCCCGGCCCCCCTTGACTTCTGTCTCACTCTGTGAAGAGATCTTCACGCAACATGTCCAATCTCATCCATAGCCCACTTCTTTGCCCCTCCACTCTCCCTTTCTCATGTGCCTTGTGGAACGCACACTCTGTCTCTAATAAACTTGCTTTTACTCATAACCTCTTTATCTCTAATGCTCTACACCAGTGGTTCTCAACCTTTTTTGTACCGTGACCCCTTTTACCTTTGGTCAACTTGTGGTGACCCCCAATGATAAAATCAAATGAGTCTCTCTTCCTTTATCGTTAACGCATTGTCGCTGTAATCATTTGTTGAATTATATATTATAGGCCTTTGCAATATGTTTTTATTTATAAAATGTAGGTATTTAAACCACAATAACAAGTAACAATATTTGATTTCAAAATTATGATGATTTTGTAGTCAAATCACTAATATGAAATAAAATAATTTTTTCTACCTTTGTTGTCTGACCAATTTATTCTCTGATCATGCTGGTCCCGATCTGAGGCTTCTGCTTTCCTGTCTTCTCTTAGCTCTCTTTCTGTGGTCTATGGTCCATCTGCCATTTCTTATCTCTTCTTTCATTTTCTTCACTTCTTTCCATCAGCCTATTTCCAGTCCCAGTAACCCTCCCCAGTATCAGCCTCTTTCCAGTCCTCACTCCCAGTACCTTCCAATGTTAACTTGCATTCCCATAACTGCCACTGGTGTCCATTCCCTTCCAGTCCCCCTCCTTCCCCACTGACCAGTCCCTTCTAGTATAAATACCATGGCAGCCCCTCTCAGATCCACTCCCTTCCAGTTCCATTCTCCCATCCCCTCATATCAGCCCATTTGTAGCCTTAGCCCCCAGTTTTCTTCCAGGGCCAGCAGCTCTATCCTCCCCTCCCCACAATCAGCCCATTCCCAGTCGAAGTCCCCCAATCAGCTCTCGACGGGCTCCGTGCAGCATGCCATTGTCCCGCCTCCAAAGGAAGTGGTAAACAACTTCCTTTGGAGGCGGAACAATGCTGCACGGAGCCCATCGAGAGACAGAAAGGCTCTGCAACGGCTTCACTCACAGGCACAGCCGCGGTTCCCTAAGAGGCAGGGAGCTGCGGCTGCAGAAGATTGGAGTCTGTCAGTTTGCCGCTGCCAAGAAGCGGACTCGGCAGCGGCAGCAACTTATGCACTTTTTTTTTTTAACAGCGGAGTGAGGTGACCCCCGCTGAATCCTGTGGTGACCCCCGTGGGGGTCGCGACCCACAGGTTGAGAACCGCTGCTCTACACCTTCTTGCTCTAACTGAGACCTGGCTCCTCCCTGATGATACCACATCTATTGCTGCTCTCTGTCATGGGGCTACCAATTCTCCCACATGCCTCGTCCCACTGGCCGTGGTGGTGGTGTTGGGCTTCTACTCTCTCCCTCTTGCCAATTCCAACCCCTCCTACTGCCTCAGTCTCACTCCTTTCTCTCCTTTGAAGTCCACTCCATCTGCCTTTTCACTCCACTTCCTCTCCGGGTAGCTGTTATTTATCACCCTCCCTATAAGTCTGCTTCTATCTTTCTCACTGACTTTGACTCTTGGCTTTCCTTCTTTCTGGACCCCTCTTCCCCCACTCTTATTCTTGGGGATTTTAACATTCATGTCAACAACCTCTCTGATCCCTATGCTTTAAAGCTACTCTCCCTTACCTCCTCTTTTGACCTCCAACTTTGTTCCACCGCTCCCACTCACCAACACGGCCACTGCCTTGACCTGATATTTCTCTCTAGTTGCTTACCCTCGAACTTCTGTAACTCAGTTCTCCCTTTATCTGACCATCACCTTTTAAGCTTTAATCTCCATCACCCGCTGCCTCAGCCTCGTCCTGTCTCCTCCAACCTATTTAGAAATCTTCATGCTATTGATCCCTTGGCTCTCTCTTCCACCATTTCTTCATCTCTTTCTTCCACTATGTCATCTAAGTCTGTTGACGAGGCAATAACTTCCTATAATGCTACACTCTCCTCGGCTCTGGATGCCCTTGCTCTGCCCATCCCACGTCCTGTGAGACGTTCTGTAACCCAGCCCTGGCTTTCACCCACTACCCACTATCTATGTTCCTGTGCCCATTCTGCTGAGTGTGCTTGGCTAAAATACCGTTCCCCCACAGACTTTCTACACTTCAAATTCATGCTTGTCTCTTTCCAGTCAGCCATAGCTCTTGCCAAACAAGATTACTATGTCCATCTGACTAACTCTCTTGCCTCTGATCCTTGCCATCTCTTTACTACTCTCAGCTCTCTCCTCAAAGTGCCGCTGCCTCTGATCCCTCCCTCCCTTTCTGCCCAAACCCTAGTTATTTCCATCACAAAATCCACAAGATCACTCTCCAATTCCCCACAAACTCACCTACATCCCCTCCTCCCCTCTCCACTCCCAACTCTCCCCCCCCCCTACCTCTGCTACCCTCTTTTCCTATCCTGTGATCTCTGAAGAGGAAACTGCACACCTTCCTTTTTCCTCCAAAACTCACCACCTGCTCCTCTGATCCTATCCCCACCCATCTCCTAAGCCCCATCTCCTCCACCGTTGTCCCTTCCATCTCTCATATTCTCAACCTATCGCTCTCCACCGCAACAGTCCCTGCAGACTTCAAGCATGCTGTGGTCACACCTCTCCTCAAGAAACCCTCACTTGACCCCACCTGTCCTTCCAACTATCTACCCATCTCTCTCCTCCCCTTCATTTCTAAACTACTCGAATGTGCAGTTCACCGCTGCTGCCTCGACTTCCTCTCCTCTCATGCCCTCCTGGATCCCTTACAGTCTGGCTTTCATCCTCTACACTCTACTGAAATGGCTCTTGCCAAAGTCTCCAGTGACTTGTTCCTGGCAAAATCCAAGGGCCTTTACTCTGTCCTTATCCTTCTTGACCTCTCTGCTGCTTTTGACACTGTTGACCACAACCTTCTCCTCGATACCCTGTCCTCACTTGGTTTTAGGGGCTCTTTACTATCCTGATTCTCCTCCTATCTCTCCCATCGCTCCTTCAGTGTGTGTTCTGGTGGTTCCTCCTCCTCTGCTACCCCGCTCCCAGTTGGTGTACCCCAAGGATCTGTCTTGGGTCCGCTCCTTTTCTCTCTCTATACCCAGTCCCTTGGTGCACTTATCTCATCCCATGGCTTTCAGTACCATCTGTATGCCGACGACTCCCAGATCTACCTCTCTATGCCTGACATCTCTACGACAATCCAGACCCGGATCTCTGCCTGCTTTTCTGACATTGCTGCCTGGATGTCTCACTGCCGCTTGAAACTGAACATGGCCAAGGGTGAACTTCTCATCTTTCCCCCTAAAACCTCCCCTCCTCCTCCTCCTTTCTCAGTCTCTGTGGATAACTCTGTATTCCTTCCTGTTTCCTCGGCCCGCAATTTGGGGGTTGTCTTTGATTCCTCTCTCTCTTTCTCCACACATATCCAGCTCATAGAAACATAGAAACATAGAAACATGATGACAGAAAAAGACCACATGGCCTATCTAGTCTGTCCTTCCATAACAACAACTACAACAGTCCACTTTTTACCTTTAGAGATCCTCTGTGTTGGTCCCATGCTTTTTTGAATTCAGTTACTGTCCTCATCTCTACCACCTCCACTGGGAGACTATTCCATGGATCCACTACTCTTTCTGTAAAGAAATATTTCCGCATATCACTCCTGAATCTATCTCCCTTCACCCTCATCCCATGTCCCCTCGTAGCAGAACTTGCTTTCAATTGAAAGAGGCTCTCTCCCTGAACATTTATGCCACGGAGGTATTTAAACATCTCAATCATATCACCTCTATCCCACCTTTCCTCTAAGGTGTACATATTAAGATCCTTAAGTCTGTCCTCATATGCTTTATAATGAAGCCCATTAATCATTTTAGTAGCCACCCTCTGCACCGACTCCATCCTGTTCACATCCTTTTGAAGGTGCGGTCTCCAGAATTGCACACCATACTCCAAATGAGGTCTCACCAAAGACTTATACAGAGGCATTATCACCTCCTTTTTTCTGCTAGCCATTCCTCTCCGTATGCACCCAAGCATCCTTCTAGCTTTTGCCGTCGCCTTTTCTACCTGTTTAGCTACTTTAAGATCATCAGACACAACCACGCCTAGGTCCTGCTCTTCTTTTGTGGACAAAAGTACTTCACCTCCTATACTGTATTGCTCCCTTGGATTGCTGCAGCCCAAATGCATGACCTTACATTTTTTAACATTAAATCCCAGCTGCCAAATTCTAGACCATTCTTCAAGCTTAGCTAGATCCCTCCTCATGTTATTTACACCTTCCTGGGTGTCTAATCTATTGCAGATTTTGGTATCTTCTGCAAAGAGGCAAACCTTACCCGACAGCCCTTCCGCTATATCACTAACAAAGATGTTAAAGAATAGGACCAAGGACAGATCCCTGGGGCACACCACTGATAACATCCTTCTCCTCAGAGTGAGCTCCATTTACTTGTACTCTTTGTTGCCTCCCACCCAACCAATTTCTAACCCAAGCAGTAACTTTAGGGTCCATCCCTAGGGTGCTCAGTTTGTTTATAAGTCGCCTGTGAGGAACAGTGTCAAAGGCTTTACTGAAATCTAAATACACCACATCTAGAACTCTCCCTCGGTCCAACTTCCTGGTCACCCAGTCAAAGAAATCAATCAGATTTGTCTGACAAGACCTGCCTCTGGTGAATCCATGCTGCCTCGGATCCTGTAATCCGCTGGACTCCAGAAACCTCACTATTTTCTCTTTCAGCAGCGTTTCCAATAATTTACTCACCACCGAAGTTAAACTAACCGGCCTGTAGTTTTCAACCACATCCTTACTTCCGCTTTTGTGTAAAGGCACCACATGAGCCTCTCTCCAGTCCTTTGGCACCACTCCCGACTCCAACGAGGCATTGAAAAGGTCAGTCAGTGGAGTTGCTAGAACGTCCCCAAGTTCCCTCAGTATTCTAGGGTGTATCCCATCCGGTCCCATCGCTTTGTCTACTTTAAGTTGAGCTAATTTCTCATGAACACAGTCTTCTGAAAATTGTTCAAGATGTCCCTCGCTTCTGTTCTTATTTGTGGGTGTTTTCTGAGGTCCTGCTCCTGGTTCTTCATCTGTGAACACAGAACAAAAATATTTGTTAAGCAATTCCGCTTTATCCTTATCAGCTTCTACATATTCCCCCCATGCACCCTTGAGTCTGACAATACCACTTTTGCCCTTCCTCTTCTCACTAATATATCTGAAAAATGTCTTATCCTCCCATTTTATTGCATTGACTATTTCCTCCTCCTTTTGAATCTTTGCCTTCTTGACTACTTTGCTAGCTTCTCTAAGTTTTTCTAAATACAGATGCCTGTCTTCCTCTCTCTGTGATCTCTTGTATTTCATGAAGGCCTCCCTCTTTTTCTTCACTTTTTCAGCTACTTCCTTCGAAAACCATAGCGGTCTCCTGTTCCTTTTGCCTTTATTTACCATTTTAACAAAAAGGTTGGTTGCCTTTAAAATACCCCCTTTCAGTTTTGCCCACTGTTTTTCTACATCCCCCAGCTGTTCCCATCCCACTAACGACTCCCTGAGGTATTGGCCCATCTTCGCAAAGTTAGTCTTCCTAAAGTCTAAGATCCTCACCTTGGAATGGATTCTAATACTGAACCACACCATCTGGTGATCACTGGATACAAAATGATCTCCCACTACAACATCAGAAACACTTTCACCATTGGTAAGCACCAAGTGCAGTATGGCCCCTTCACGTGTGGGGTCTGTTACCAATTGCCTGAATAGTTCTCCCTGTAGAGAATCCAGGATCTCCTTACTTCTAGATGATACTGCAGCAGGAATGTGCCAATCAACATCTGGCATATTGAAATCTCCTATCAGTAGCACTTCCCCTTTCCTAGCAATGCTGCGTATGTCTTCAGTTAACTCTCCGTCCACCTCTTCCTCTTGTGAGGGAGGTCTGTATATCACACCAATGCAAATAGATTTCTCTTTCCCTCTTTCTAGTTTAACCCACAATGCCTCCTCTCTCCCTTTTAAGCTCTGTAATTCCAAAGCTTTAATAGTAGTTTTTACATATAGTGCCACTCCTCCTCCCCTTCTTCCTACCCTGTCCTTTCTGAATAAAGTATAGCCAGGTATAGTTACATCCCAGTCATGGTTTTCTGTGAACCATGTTTCTGTAACTGCCACTAAATCCAAGTCAGCCACTCCCACCAAAGCTTCAACTTCAGGGATCTTATTTCCCATGCTACAGGCATTAATACACACTGCTTTCCATATGTTACCCCTGTTACCCATTTCCATAAAGGTATTTAATGTATCACCTACCTGGGGGCTTTCACTTACCTGGGGGCTTTCTTCACCCATCCCCAACGAATCTAGTTTAAAGCCCTCTTCAGTAGATTAGCCAGTCTACTACCAAAGATGCGATTAGCTAAGACCTGCCATTTGTTTCTCTATAACATCAGCAAGATCCGCCCTTTCCTTTCTGAACACACTACTAAAACACTTGTCCACTCCTTGATCACCTCCCGTCTTGACTACTGTAACCTACTCCTTGCTGGTCTCCCTTTGAATCATCTCTCTCCCCTTCAATCTGTTCAACACTCTGCTGCGAGACTAATCTTCCGCCATCCTCATCATGACCATATCACTCCTCTTCTCAAGTCACTTCATTGTCTCCCTATCCGTTTCCGCATCCAGTTCAAGCTTCTTCTGCTGACCTATAAATGCATTCACACTGCAGATCCTCACTACCTTTCTTCTCTTATCTCTCCCTACAACCCCTCTCGGGAACTCCGCTCTTCTAGCAAACTACTTCTATCTGTGCCCTTCTCTTCTACTGCTAACTCCAGACTTTGCTCCTTTCACCTTGCTGCATCTTACGCCTGGAACAAACTGCCTGTGTCTATATGCCAGGCACCCTCCCTAGCCCTCTTCAAATCCAGGCTGAAAACTCACCTCTTCGCTGCTGCTTTTGGATCTTGACTCATCTGATCCCCTTTTCTTACCCCTAGTTCTATCCCTGCGTACACCTTCTGTGTTTTTGGTCTTGTGTTTTGTCGTGACTGGATTGTAAGCTCTGATGGTCAGGGACTGTCTCTTACATGTCTGTGCAGCGCTGCGTACGACTGGTAGCGCTTTATAAATGCTCAGTAGTAGTAGTGCCTATATGTATGCATGGTCTATTTTGTTTTTGTTAATTGCATCTGTCATCATGGCTCTCCCCTCCATGGCTCTTGGTCTCAGTTCCATTTTTCTACCTTTGCAACTCGTCTATGTTACTTTCTCTCAGGGGCAAAGCCTACAAATGGGTGAGTTTTGCCATAACGGTAATGAATGTCACTTCTAAGTCAGGGTAGTGGAGTCTGATCTCAGGTTTTCAAATTTACTGCTAATACCTGCCATAGCACTTGCATTGTGCCTTCTAGAGCTCATTGTAATGTTCTTGATGTCTCTTCATTTTTCATCATACTCTTTTGATTCTCCTTTTCATTTTATATTTCCTAATATATTATATGTCTCCTGCCTCCATTTTCTTTCTTCCCTCTCTCTTCTCTAATCTGATCTCTCCATCTCTCCCACATGCACCATTCACCCATATTTTATGTTCATCCAAGCCCTTCTACTTTTCTTCAGTTTTCTCACATACTTCTCCCCAAGTTATCTGTACTTCTCAATTCCTTTTCCACTTATCAGTGGCTCACCATTCATCTCCATCCTTCCCTCTCATTCATTTCATGTCACACTACTCTTCCTCTCTCTCTTCCCTTTGGCTCATTACCCTCTCCTGCTCCACATGTCCCTTCCCAAAGCTCCTTCCACTTCCTCCTTTCTTGAGTTTTCACTCCAACGACATCTCTCCCTCCCTGTCTCCAACTACCTCAGCTATCCTTCCTCTTGCAAGCTCTTCCAGCCTTCCCTTTTCTCCAACTTCCTTCCCAGCTGTAATCCTATCCAACTATTTTATCTCCCTCTTGCTTCAGCCCCCCTCCAGCTCTACAAATTCCACCACAGCAGCTTGGGAAGAAGAAGATGAATCAAGGACAATCACGGTGAAGACATTTGTAGCATGGAGAATCAGCACTTGCCACTTACATTCATCACAGCCATCCCCCAACACCCCCTCCCCACCCCCCATAGGCCTCATAGGGCCCTCACTGCTCCAGCAAGTGCAAACCATTCACGACCTGCTGACCAACTGATTTGCTTTGTGTGTTTCTTTGTACACATTGTATACTGTCAGATGGCTGCCTAGGGTGAGAACTTACACAATCTTGACGATGCATATATTCATATGATTCTTGCAAGGTATTGTGGGTATTGTAGTTCATTCACTCCCACACACAGCTGATGACAATAATTTGAGTTGTGAAACCAAGTGGTAAGATCAATAAAATACTTCTTTTATTGATGGGGTTTAATTCACCCAGCACATGTATGCTTGATAGCACTATAAATGAGGTTACTTGCTTGCAGTGTTTAAATGGATAACAAAAAATCACAAAATAAACCAGAAAACAACCTTCAGCTTGTCAGGCAATTAGCTAATGTTTTCTTAGCAAGTAATTACCAAATACAAAGGCACAAAGTAAAGAATAAACTTTGCTGGTTAGGTTAACTTCTGCTTATTTTCCACGCCGATCTCAGCAGTGATTCTCCCTTGCTCACACACACAATCAGGTGCAGCCCTAATTACTATCAATGGACCAGCTGAAAGCCTTTAGCTGGCTGGCTGCTACTGTGTGAGCCCAAATCCTGCTTTAAGAGCTGTTTGCAGTGGAAATAAAGAACAAAGTTAGGTTTCTTTGTGATGGCTGATGTGTTTGCTCATAGAAAACTAGCAATAGCATTTAGATAAAGAACAGTCCATGTAAATAGTTTCATCTGCTGTATTTCCCCCTGCATCAACAATCATAGGGTCAATATCATACATTGGCACAGATGAGTCTTTCATTAAGGCACTATCATGAGAATGCTTATTCCCTTGCTGCCATTCTCTATTATAGATAGGGTCTGGATCAGTGTTCATACCTGAGCCTCTCCTGCTATCATTATTCCTCTCTGTATAGCCTGGCCAATATGTAATCCAATTCTGATGTCCAGCCTTCCAATCTTGATCCCTGGACACTGGATCTCCTCTCACATACCTTCTGGCCTTGGTCTGAAAGTCCCTTCCACGTGCAGTCTTCTCTCTTCCAGGTAGCCACTGGTGATTCCTATCTCTGCCACTCCATTCCTCTGGCTGAATCCAGTCCAATGGACTCTGCTGGCTTTTGGAATACCTCCCAGTATGAGTACTGCCTTGGAATCTCCCAGACCTTCCAATGGCCTTCCTTCTCTTCCTTCCAGAGAGTTTCCTTCTCTCTCTATCTGCGTGGCTTGGCTTCTGTTTCTCCAGGTGATACTGGTGCTTGAGCTTGTAGCCGTTGCTGTCTCTGTCTCTGTATCTCTTCCTCCCTCTGTAGCAGTTGCTGAAACTCTCCCTCCTGCCGTTATCTGAAGAATAAGCTCTATTCTTATCCTGTTCTAATGTGTGCTGCTCCCTAACACAGCGCAGCTGTGTTGAATCAGGCCCTGCCCTTTGAGATGAGTGCTTAGGGATTACCTCATAGCTCTCTTGATTGCACACACATTCTCTCACTTCAGCCCCTCTCATGGCTGCTGGAAACCTGATGCATTCTGGGACTGGTAGTCTTTTATGTGAAAATTCTGTTTTCTCACTTCTACCAGAACTGACAGGTTGCTTGTTCAGAGTCACATCATCTTTTCTATAGCTCCTACCTGAGCTATGATAAGCTTCCTTATCACAATACATTTTCTCTTCATTGTCTTGGTACAGCATTGTGCGTGTTAGTGGTTTCCTAAAATATCTAAGAGCATTAATGAATTCTTATTTTTCTAAAGATAAGAAATTCAGGTCTAGAAGGGACTGTGAATGGGGTTTTCCATTTCTTCTCTTTCATTTCATCTTCCTATTTGCTATGAACCCAGCAGGGTTCTTGCTGTTAAATGGGTGAGTTTGGATTCATCTTGGGTTAATCGTTCCAGGCTGCCCCAGAGCTTCCTCCTGGAGTTGAACTGTCCTCCTTGATCGGAACCTGAATGTGGTGCCGCTGTCATCCTCCTTGACTCTGCCAAAATAGGGAATAGGAGACCAGGATCTGGCCTGCAGTGCTTCCAAATAGTTCACTTTACGTAATGGCATGTTTTGGCCTGTTTGAGAAGGTAACTAATGCTTACACTGCACATTTTCTTGGTTTTTCCTGGGGAAAAATACACTGAATAACAACCATCACAACGAGCCTGACTGCAGACTGAAAGCAGGCTTTCAGCTGTTTATAAAAAATAAGATTCCTAGAGATTAAGTTATCAGCCTCGCTGTGATAAATCATCTCCCATGGGCCTGGAGCAAGTGCTGAAGGCCCAATGTTAGTGTTAGATTCTGTATATTCCACACACAGGTTTTCAGAGGGATGATGCCTCCAAGGCGCTGCACAGACTGCATAGTTTCAACATTAGGTATTTCAAACTAGTTATAAGAATAGACCATCAGAGAATGAGCCTGAGAGAGGCCTGACAAAACATGCTGGCAAGCTAGGAAGCCCAGCCCAGCCCAGGCACTTGGCGGCCCAGCGAAGCAGGCGAGCAATAAGAAGTACTCTGTTAACTCTCCTTATTAAAGCTTTGACAACCTCATTTGTATTCTGTTACTAGCCATCCATCAAATCTAGCATTGAAAAACCTCTTTGCGAGCTTACTGAGGAGGGCCTAAGTGCCAAAAAAAATATTTTGGTCATGAGACAGCATGAAGCAATACCCCAGAGGTATCAAAGGTTTTGATAATGCTGTTGCTTTTTGTGTAGGATGGGAATGGGATTCGGTTACTAGTTTATTGTCCAGCCCTTGTGAAGCTGAGGTGAGGTAAGGTGAGGCGGTGTAACACAGTAATATACAGTAGTAAAGGCCAGCATGGCCCTTTTAATCTACTCAGTAAAGTACTTAGGGCTGTAACTACTGCTCTGCGCAGCTTATCCCCACTCCGTGATTTTCACTTTGGGTTGTAACTGCAACTTCATGCAGGTTTATTTATTTGTTTACATTTCTTATATACCGCACTATTCGACATCAGCGCGGTTTACATCGAACACAAATTCAGACAGAAAACACGTGTCTGGGTTTACAATAAACAGGATCAAAAAACTTGGATAACGAGGTAATTACAAATAACAGGACAGTAAACTTGGATTGCGAGGATAACTATTTACATCTTCGAGTTACAGAAAAAATAAACACGTAATTAATGGTCAAAAGACACCTTACTAAGTGAGGTATCCTGGCTCACTAGGTGCTTTGTTGTCGCTATAACTAATGGAGAGGGGACGTGCTTCTGTGCTCGCTGGGAAGTATTTGAGGAATAAGTAATGTTTGAGGGCCTTTCTAAATTGAATTAGGTTAGTGATTGCTCTAATGTTTGTTGGCAATGCGTTCCAGAGTTTTGGTGCACGGAGACTGAAAGCCCTGTTTGCTGCTGATGCGGTGCATCTTGTAAGTTCTCGAGGAATCATTAGCATATTTATTGCTGTTGATCTTCTTGATCTATTTGGAGTTATGGGTTTGATGAGGTCGGTTAATGATGTGGAGGAGAGACTATTTACTGCTTTGAAGGTCAGTCGCAACGTCTTGAAGATGATCCTGGCCTGTATAGGAAGCCAGTGTAACTGCTTCAAAAGGGGCGTCACATGGTCACTCCTAGATGCCCCATGGAGAACCCTCGCTGCGCTATTCATTGCGAGCTGTAAGGGGTTCAAAGTGGATTGAGGGAGGCCTAGTAAACTGACATTAGCATAATCAAAGTGAGGCATGATCAGTGCCTGGTAGATGGTACGGAAATCCTCTGGTTCAAGCAAGGGGCGAAGATGTCTGAGTGAACGGATCTTGTAGTATATAGCTCTTACAGTGTTAGCTATATGTGCCTTCATGTCAAGGTTTTGATCAAATATAACACCTAGGTACCGTATTGTGGGTTTTGTTTGTAGATTGGCTTCTTTCACCTTCAAGTATTGTGGAGGGCTAAAATTCGGGTTCTTCGACATGAAGAGCACCTCTGTGCTTTTTACTTGACTTAACATAGGCAGCCTTGACCCTACATCCCTGCTCCCCCACCATCCCAGGCACCTGATGTTAGTGGTACAACTTGGCCTCAATTGTACAACTGTATCTGAGCCAGCCATCCCAAACACTGTACATTTCTATGTGCCCCCAGCCCACTGTGGAATTGTTAATCACTTGCACTCTGGGACCATCGAGGGCCCCACCCCTGCCATACAGCAAGGGAGCCTTACCATAGGCACGGCTAACCCAGCCACATGCTGTGTTAGGGTTCAGTAACCCCACTCACTGATGATGGCGGTAGGTTGTAACTGCCGCACAATGCAGGTTGCTTTCACTTTTACTTTAGGTTGTAACTGATGCTCTGTTGGGCTTTTTTTTGAAGTGTAAAAGTCATTTAAGTTGTGCTTTGAGCAGGAATGCCCCTCTTGTTACATGGGGATCTTTTTGAATTCTGTCACTGTTCTTTTTATTTTTATTTATTGAAATGTCAAAAATATTAACCAAAAAAATCTTGTACAGAAAAGTTTACATTGTGTAAACAAACAAAACAAATGAACAAACAAAAAAACCAGGAAAGCATAACCCAAATAGAACAAAAGTCTACAATCTGGGGGAGCAGTATCATTACACAAAAAAATAAAAAGGTAAATCAAATAAGGAAAGAAAGCTACAGGGCAAAACTCAGCTGAAATAAACTCACAATTGAGCTACTGTATATGCTGACAGAATCAAACTAAGGGCCCTAATCAGGAAGAGAAGATGGAACAAGTAAAGTCTTAGAAGAAATACAAGAAGATAGATATGAAGGTTCAAGAAAAAACATATTTCTTGGACTGGTATTTGACAATGTACTAACATGGAAATTTTAGAAAGAATAAGGCCCCTAGGTTGAACATTGCTAGTCTCATAGCCAGAAATTGTCTTTGTCTCTTCTGAGCATCTTTACAAATGTCAAGAAACATCCTGACCTTTGAACCATAATAAAGCTTCTCCCATCTTCTGAAGAAAAGCTTTAATAACCAATCTTTATCTGTAATCAAAGCTACAGTCACCATCAAGGTAGCAGAAGTCACCAATTCCAAGGAAGTTGCTTCCAAAAATGCTGAAACATCCAAGACCTCCATATCACCAGTTGGAACCAAATTATCTGCTGTACTTGATTGTTTTGCTTTTGGAAATACACTCTAGAAAGTGGACCAAGATTACTTTCTGGTATCTCTAGAATCCCTCACTTGGTTTGCAGCTTGTCGTGCTGTGAGGGCTTGTGTGCATCAGTGATGCTGAGGGCTAAG
Source organism: Ichthyophis bannanicus (assembly GCA_033557465.1). Classification (NCBI taxonomy): domain Eukaryota; kingdom Metazoa; phylum Chordata; class Amphibia; order Gymnophiona; family Ichthyophiidae; genus Ichthyophis; species Ichthyophis bannanicus. The sequence goes on from CM066031.1 coordinate 1,371,794,182, forward strand.
CTATCGGTAGGTTAACTGCTGGCAGGATCTCCCAAGATGGACAGTCCTCAGTTGGGGTGCCAGACCAAGACAAACCATCCATCTGGGCAGTAGCAGAATGGGATGCTGTTGGCGGTGGAGGATCACATTTCTGTGACAATGGCAATAACACTAGAATGAAACTGCATGGAAGAAAGGCCTAGCAATCTACTTCCGTATCTTGCCACGAAAACCCAATGAATAATCACAACAAAACAAATTGCACTATAGTGCTGGAAGATGAGACCCCCAGGTCGGAAGACACTCAACTGGCTACTGGGGAGGAGCTGAAGACTTTCCAGTATAAAGCCAGCATTTATGATGTGGTAGGATCAAAGCCTTTGGGATGTTTGACTGCTGATGTAGCTGCACATGAAATGAGAGTCAGAAGCTGCAAAGATGTCTTACATATTGGGGCATGAAACATACAAAGCATGAACAAAGGGAAGTTGGAGGTGCCAAGAATGAAATGGAATGTGTACAACTCGATCTATTGGGTGTCAGCAAACTGAAATGGACTGACATCAGGCACTTTGCATCTGATGATCACATGGTCTACTATGCTGGAAATGAAAGACAAAGAACACATGATGTTACATTTATAATTAAGAAGAAACTTGCAAGAACTGTAATGAAATACCGTGCAATCAGTGAACACTTAATTTCTATTCGACTATGAGGAATGCCCATCAACACAACTATAATTCAAGTATATGCCCCAACAACAGCTGCAGGATGAAGTTGGTGATTTCTATGAACAAATACAAGCTGAAATTGACACAACTTGCAAACAGGATATCCCGATAGTCATGGAAGACCAACGATCTATTCATCTCAAACACCTTCTTCCAGCAACACAAGCAGTGACTGTACACATGGACTTCACCCAATGGATTGTACAAAAATCAAATTGAATACATCTGTGGAAGTCAATGATGGAAAAGTTCTATAACATCAACAAAGACAAAACCTGGAGCTGACTGTGGTACAGATCACCAACTACTAGTATACAAACTCAAGCTAAAGTTGAAAAAGAGTAAGCCACACATGAATGTAGCTAAATATGACCTTGAGGATATACTACCAGTATTTAAAGACTGCTTGCAAAATTGATTTGTTGCTTTAGATACAAATGACAGAGCTCCAGAAGAGTTATGGGAAGACATCAAGAAGGTTGTGTTGGAAGAAAGTGAGAAGTCTCTACAAAAGGTGAAAAAGCAAAAAGAGCCAAAATGGATGACTGAAGAAACTCTGAAAATTACCCAGAAACGCAGAGAAGCTAAAGCCAGAGGATAAAGAGAGGCAATTGCAGAACTCAACAGAGATTTCTAACATGCAGCAAGACAAGACAAGGAGAAGTACTACAATGATACAGCAAGGAAATAGAAGCAGAAACTATAAGAGGAAGAACAAGATCGGCTTTCCTAAAGCTTTGAGAGTAAAGAAAACATTCCAGACTCGAATTGGAATGTTACAAGATGCTCAAGGATTCATGTTGAACGATGCTGAGAACATCAAGAAAAGGTGGATAGAATATACAGAGTCATTATACCATAAAGGTCAAGTGGACCAAGAGCTGTTTCAACCTGTACCTTATGATCTGGAACCATTGGTGAGGAAAGAAGAAGCCAAAGAAGCATTGAAAGCCTTATCAAAGAACAAAGCACCAGGCATTGATGGCATTCCTATTGAAGTATTATAACAATCTGATGCAGCTGTTACCATACTTACAAGGCTCTGCCAGGAAATTTGGAAGACAACATCATGGCCAACTGACTGGAAAAGGTCTGTATTTATACCAGTACTAAAGAAAGGTGATCCAACTGACTGTGGAAGTTATCACACAATTGCCTGATCCCACATGCCAGCAAGATTCTACTCAAGATTATTCAGCACAGACTACAACCATACCTGGAATGAGAACTGCCTGACGTGCAAGCAGGGTTCAGGAAAGGGCTAGGAATGAGAGACATCATCGCGGATGTGAGGTGGATTCTTGAAAAGACAAAAGAATGCCAAAAAGATATCTATATGTGTTTTATTGACTACAGCAAGGCTTTTGACTGTGTAGACCATGAGAAACTCTTAGCCACATTAAGAAGCATGGGTATACCAGACCACCTGATTGTTCTCTTGCACAACCTTTACATTGATCAAGAAACAACAGTTCGAACAGAACAAGGAGAAACAGAATGGTTTAAAATCAGGAAAGGTGTACGACAAGGCTGCATACTTTCCCTCTACCTGTTTAATTTATATGCAGAACAAATCATCAGAGAAGCAGGACTGTATGAAGATAACCGAGATATGAAGATTGGTGGAAGACTCATGAACAACCTTCACTGTGCCGATTATACCACATCACTGGCTGAAAATGAAGATGATATGAAACATTTGTTTCTCAAGATCAAGGAACATTGTATTCTTTACATTAAGATGCAGGTACACTTTAAGACTAAGATCCAGACAACTGGCATAATCAAGAGTAGTTTCAATTTATCATTCACTTATCTTGAAAAGAAAACATACGTTCAACACAGCACTATGATTTGGATGGGATTTCAAACTCTCATCCTGCTTCAGGGGCATAATTTTTATCAATTGTTTTTTCTCTCATAGAGTACAAAAATCGGCATGTTCAATATCAGAAAAACGTGCTCCAGAATTGTACAGTGTTCACGGTAAAATTCCCAAGTCACCATATAAAAGACTAGACACTCTCTGCTCCTTACATCGCCCAGTAATAAGAGTGCTAGCGTTTGTTACTCAAAACAACTACAGTAACATTTCCACTTACCTGCGACAAGGGCTGTATTTCCTCACTCAGGTTTGTACGAAGTTTACACGAGTAGTGTGGCCACACAGGGCACAAATATGGAAGGGGCATTATAGTCATCACTGGGCTTTCAGGAAGTCTGACCAGAGCAATTTTGTGCACATAGACGGGTTCGGTGGGGGGGGGGGGGGAGAGACACCACGTTCATGAGTTGTACAGGTTGCGTCTTGGTGCGGTCCTGTCCTCACTCAGAGCAGCACAAGCTGTTGGCATTTTCTGCTCAATATAGCTCTGAGAACCGAAGCTTCACTCACCAAGGCCATATTACATTTCTCTTTTTTAAGGAGATCAATGGAAATTGTGGTGGGAGAATCAGCATTAGCATTGTTCAAGTCATTTTTATCTGAGTGCTCCCACCAGGCAGGCATGCATAGGATCTGATGTTTCAGAGAGGGTTTAATTACCACAAAGAATACCAGTACTACTATTTCTCATTTGTGTTGCGCTACTTGGCATATGCAGTGATGTACAGACAGATGTAAGAGACGGTCCCTGCTCAGCAGAGCTTACAGTCTAGTCAAGACAGACAGCACAACAACTGGGGACTAGGATAGGTTGTGCTCTATTCTCTTTCATTCAATTTATATTTTATTCTGCTATGTACAGGAATTTGGTCTTAATTTTAGGATACATGCTGATCCTATTTTATTGTTCACACCTTTTATTATTGGTGATGATGTCTAATCTTCTAAGTTGATTACTAGTTTTAATGTTATTCAAACATGGCTGGACAGTAATGGTCTTGTTTAGAATTTTACCAGAATTAAAGCTGTGATTGTTTCCTTACACCGCAATTATGCTTTTTCTTCACAAATCATGATTGACAGAATCATAATGGCTATATACTTGGAGCTACAATATTCAGGATCCCAAACTTATTTTGCACCCCAACTCGCAAAAATGGTGCAATCAATATTTTATAAATCATGGTTATTACATAGGCTAAAGCGAATCATAAATTCAAAGGAGTTTCGCTTAGATGTACAGGCAATGAGATTATTACAACTCGGTGCATATTGATGCCTGAGACATTAATGAAATCAATGCAACCAGAAATGAAACCAATGCAAAGCTGCACATCTCATGGTACAAAATCATCTGGTGTCATTACTGCTATATTAGTAGAGCTGCATCAGTTACCAATAAAATATCATATACAATTTAAGCTGCCGATTATTGTATTTAAGACATTTAAAATGGAGAGTCCTATCAAATTTTTATATGTATTGCAAAAGCATCAATCAACCAACAGACGTGTATAAGTTGCCCAACATCACTGAATTTTTTCGGTGATTGCTGCACAGAATTGGAATGAATTTCCATTAGAACTTAGGCTGGAATAACATATTCTAAGGGATATGTTTACTAATCTGCGGTAGCGGCCTCTGTGTGATATCGGAGCCACGGCCCCATTGAATTCAATGCATATAAAAATTTGATAGGACTATCCATTTTAAATGTCTTAAATACAATAATTAGCAGCTTAAATTGTACATGATATTTTATTGGTAACTGATGCAGCTCTACTAATATAGCAGTAATGCCACCAGATGATTTTGTACCATAAGATAGAAACATAGAAACATGACGACAGAAAAAGACCACATGGCCTATCTAGTCTGTCCTTCCATAAGATGTGCAGCACATTTAATGCTGGTTGCATTGACTTCATTACTGTCTCAGGCAACATTATGCACTGAGCTGCAATAATCTATCATTTAGCAATATCATAGCCTGTACATCTATGCGAAACTCCTTTGAATTTATGATTCACTTTAGCCTATGTAATTTAATGGGGCTGCGGCTCCGATATTGCACGGAAGCCCTACTGCCGATTAGTAAACATACTCCTAAGTTTTTGGAAAAAGTTGAAAACACGTTAGTACATGCTGGTCTTAGAGTCCAAGATCATATTGACCTACACTGTAGATAAGTATGTTCTAACAGGTTGAGAGTTAGCCACTTCTGTCAGCTGTTTTTTTTTTAATGCCAGCCAGGACAGTTAAATAAAATACACGTATTAAGCATTGCTATCCAGATAGTAAACAATTTTATAAAGTCATTCCTGCCCATAAGTAATCACATATGTGCACTAACGACCTCTTATAAAATGCCGACCGGCATAAAAGTGCACACTGGGGCATTAAGGCACATACCCTGCCAGTAAGCACAGTCAGGGGCGCAGTCTAAGCTATCTGCATCTGCACACATAGGTATCCACTCGCTAGCAGGTGTAAGTGATCATGCCTAAAGCTGCCATACTGGGTCAGACCAAAGGTCCATCAAGCCCAGTGTCCTGTTTCCAGCAATGGCCAATCCAGGTCACCAGTCCCTGACATACCCCAAATGTAGCCAGTTCCACGCTAGTTACCTCCATGGATAAGCAGTGATTTTCTCATGGCCTGCCTTAATAATGGTTTATGGACCTTTCCTCCAGGAATTTGTCCAAATCTTTTTTAAATCCAACTACACTACCTGCTTTTACCACATCCTCCAGCAATTAATTCCAAAGATTATGTGTTGAGAGAAAAAAACATGTTCTCCTGCTTTAAATATTTTATTTATTTATTTATTTATTACAAGTTCTTATATACCGCACTATTCGGCATCAGCGCGGTTTACATTATAACATAAAGACCATAACAACAAGCTGTTTGGTTTACATCGAACAGGAGTACAAACTTGGAGAACCGGGGTAAACTATATACATGAGATAATTACATAGAACAGAATAGAGTCTTAATAATATCAAGAACGGCATGGTGTGTTCATGAGTGGGTCACTTCCTCTGGTTCAATTGCTGGTAGGGTAGTATTGAAGGAAGAGGTGGTATTTGAGTGCCTTCCTGAACTGGAGTAGGTCAGTAATGGCCCTTATGTCGGAGGGTAGAGCGTTCCAGCATTTGGGTACATAGAAACTGAAGGCTCTGTTTGAGGTTGTCATGTTGCACTTTGTCAACGCCTTCGAGGTTGTCAGTACTTTGTAGCATCGTGGCATGTCCCCTATTCCTTTTACTTTTTGAAAGAGTAAACAGTTGATTGAGTCTGTCCGTTCCACTCTTCTCAAAATTTTATAGCCATCTACCATATCCCACCTCAGCTGTCTCGCTAACCTCTCTAGCCTTTCCTCATAGGAGAGTTCTTCCACCCCCTTTATCATGTTGCTTACCCTTCTCTGTACAAAGGCACATATTGCATTGCGCTGTACCTTTTCTAATGCCGCTAGATCTTTCTTGAGATGTGGAGACCAGAACTGCACACAATAGTCAAGATGTGATCGCACTGTGAAGCGATACAGAGGCATTATGATATCCTTTGTTTTATTCACTGTTTACTTCCTAATGATTACTAACATTCTTTTTTGCCCACTGCCGCACACTGAAAAGATTTCAATGTATTGTCTACAATCACACCCAGATCCATTTCTTGGGTGGTGACTCCTAACATGGAACCTAGCATTATGTAACATAGTAAGTGACGGCAGATAAAGACCAGCACGATCCATCTAGTCTGCCCAGTAAGGTGCCAGAATTGTAGAGTTGCACGTGCCGCTCCAGGCAGGACATCCCTCTCCATCTAGAAGTTATTTACATTTGTTTTGATTCCACCCTCCTGCTATGGAGTGATCCTCTGTGTCTGTCCCATGCTTTTTTGAATTCTGTCAGTGTTTTTGCTCCCACTACCTCTTTCAGGAGGGCATTCCAGGCATCCACCACCCTTTCCATGAAAATAGTATTTCCTGATGTTGCTTTAAAGTTCACCTCCTTGCAGCTTCATTTCATGTCCTCTAGTTCGACAGTTTCCCTGTCTTCGAAAAAGGTTTGTTTGTTCATTAATACCCTTTAAGTATTTAAACATCTGTATCATATCCCCCCTGTCTCTCCTGTCTTCTAGGGCAGTGGCTCCCAAACGTGGGGTCGGGACCCCATATGGGGCACATCATCAGCGAATGTGGTCATAGAAACATGGCCGTTTCCCTATCTCTCTGGACTTTCACTGTAACCTATGTCAAATCACCAGTTAGCATACAGCCTGTGAGCCAGTGAATATTCATAGGCCCATGCCCCCTCCTGTTAGGCTGGAAACCCATGCTGAGGACTGGGGTCTGTAAGCACACACTGCACACTGACACACGGGACCCTGTGCTGACTGCTGATGCTGCTGCCGCCTTCCTGCTTTAGATGAGCGGAGGGAGGGGAAGGAGGCTGTAAATCTGACAGTTTGATTTCATCATCATGTGGGGTCATGTGAACTTTCAGTTGTTAACATAGGATCATACAGGATAAGAATTTGAAAAGCATTGTTCTAGAGTAGTCATATTTAGGTCTTCAAATCTTTTCTCATATTCCTTCTGGCACAGGCCCCAAATCATCTTGGTCGCCTTCTTCTGAACCATTTCAAGTCTTTTTTATATCTTTGGTAAGGTCCGGTCTCCAAAACTTTGTGTTTCTATAGTTTGGGTTTTTCTTTCATATCTGCATCACTTTGCATTTGTCCACATTACATTTCATCTGCCATGTGGATGCCCAGTCTTCCACTCTCCCACTCTCCCAAGGACCTCCTGCGGTTTCTCACAATCTGCATGCAATTTAACAATTTTTAATAATTTGGTGTTATCTGCAAATTTAATCACCTTGCTTGTTGCTTTCAATTCCAGATAAAGCACTGGTCCCAGCACAGATCTCTGGGGTACTCCACTGTTCCCCCTCCTCCCTTGAGAAAATTGTCCATTTACCCCTACTCTCTGTTTTATGTCTCTCAACCACTTTCCAGTCCACCACAGGTCATTGCTTCCTATGTCATAACTTCTTAACTTCCTCAGGAGTCACTGATGAGGGACTTTCTGAAGGTCTAAATACACTACGGGGTTTGTTTTAGCAGAAACAAACATGAGCTGGACGTCCTAAAAGCGGGCATTTGCAGAAGTCCGTTTTAGAAATGGCCAGATCTGCATGTGCCTGTGCTTGCCACATCGAAGTCTGGATGTCGCGGGGTGGGGGCATTTCTGGGGCATGGATAGGGTGGAGAAAATGGCCACACATCCACATCGCATAGTGTTCAGGATGTGCAAGGTGCAGTATGCAAATGGTCCCCCTACACCTGCTATACAACATGATACTTCACTGTCCATGCTGACTGTGATTTGCGATTGTATCTGGAGGAGTTTGTACAGAACAGAGATCGGTCTGCTTGTCATCTGTATCTACTGAATAGTCGTTGTAGTGATCCCCATGTCCCCTCCCATCAACAGTACTCATCATATCCCGCAGTTGCCCACTAGCCAACTCCCAGCCCACAATTACCTCTTCCCTCCCCAAACCCCACAGGACCCTGCATTTGTGTATCCCTTTGTGCTCTCTCGCAGCCTGTGCCTGTGCCGTGACACTGTGAGCCTGTGTATAATTCCATGCTGGTGTGTTGTGAGTCTGACTGCCAGAGTGAGTGTCACAGTCTGTCCATCTGTTGGTGTTTCACAGAGCACAGTGCACTACATTTTGGTGGTGATGGCGGAATATCGAGGCTGCCAAAGGTGGATAAAAGCCATGGATGCTGTCTCAGCATGGTTTGCTCTGTCTCTGCAGGAGGAGGCCCACAGGGAGCACAGGAGGGAGAGTAGAAGGCATCCTATCAGAGGATGTACTGGGCCAGAGTCCAATATCTGGACCTCACCGATGAGCAGTGTCTTACCCAGTTCAGATTTCAAAAGGCAGCTATACGCCAGCCAGGTCTGGAGTGGGACCCCCTCCTCTGCTCTGCCACACAGAGGTCATCCCACTCCTGTACACCTGAAGATCACCACAGCCCTAGCATTCCTGGCCACCTGCAGCTTGCCATCACAGCCAGTCAGCAGTTTCCCAGTGCATAACTCAGCTCTTTGCAGCCTTTCTAATCTGAACAGCTGACTACATAGCCTTCCCCTCCACCCTGCAGCAGAAACAGCAACCTATGCTGCAGTTCCACGATATGGCATCCCATGCTGCAGTTCCACGATATGGCAACTCATGCTGCAGTTCCGCGATATAGCAACCCATGCTGCAGTTCCGCGATATGGCAACTCATGCTGCAGTTCCGCGATATAGCAACTCATGCTGCAGTTCCGCGATATAGCAACCCATGCTGCAGTTCCACGATATGGCACTCTTTCCAGCAGTGCTGGGTGTCATTGATTGCACATGAGTGGCCCTCAGGCCCCCAAGAGGGAAGGAAAAGAAAGGCCTTCTGGTCTATGAATAAGCAGGTGATCTGCAATGCCCAGGGAGAAATTAATTGATGTCCTTCCATGCTTTCTCAGGGTCATATTGTGATTCCCGCATCCTCATACAATCAGGCATATATGAGCACTTCAGCAGCAAAATATCACTGGAGGCTGGCTCCTTTGGTAAACAGGCACTGAACCAATGCCTCAGGTGGCAAATGTGTCTGGAGGCTGTCAAAAGGGACAACCAGCAGTCCCAGAACTATGTACCCGGTGCCGTGTGTCTCTAGTGAGCTGCCAGAAAGGAGGGCAAATGTATCACATTAGAGAGAGTGCTGGCCCGTGGACCTGGAGAGCTGGATTAAAATCCCATCATTATTCCTTGCAATGAAGTGGCAGAACACCCCCTCAAACCATTCCCTTTTCTTCATGGACATGAAGTGGTCAGTACCACATGCCATCACTGCTGGGAAGAAAGCAACCAAGTACTGCCCAGGCCTACACCAGGCAAGCATTGGCCCTTGTCAAGCCCAATTATTTTGGGATAGGTACCCATGCAGGCAGGAGCCAAAGCATTGCAAGTGTTACAATGCTTTCAGCAAGATGCAGTCAGCTGCAGGTGCTCCCACAGGAGGATATGCCTGCCGCTGCGTTACGGTGCATACCGATATGCCAATGTGTGTCTGTTGGGAGGGAAGGCTGCAGTGATGGTAGGGTTGCTGGAAGAATTGGGGGGGGGAGGAGGATGTGGTATCAACGCATGGTTGGCAGCATCCTGACACCCATGCACTAGAAGCTGCATGTAGTGGGACCTCTCAAAGATGTAAAGGGACAAGGCACAGCTAAGTCCATAACCATGAGCACTGGCCCCCAATATCCTCTCTACCGACATCTCTTGCAAATGATAAAGGATATCTTCTAAGCAGTCGGCTCCTGACCCAATAGTGACACTCAAGAGTGAGGCAGATGAGCGATATAACTGATCCCACAGAATCAACAGAGCAATTATAGAATGCATGTTTGGGCAGCTTAGGTGCCTGGAGAGATCTGGAAGTGAGCTACTATACAGCCACCAAACAGTGCAAGATTTTCATGGCATGCTGCATGTTACACAATTTTATGCCGAGGAGGCAACCACCAATGTCAGCTGAGACAGATACAAAGGAGGGGCCATCCCCTAGCCATGAGGAGATGGAGTAGCCATACAGGTACAGCCTGAAATGAGTTACTCGAGAGACATTTCATGTGATGGTACAGTAAGTGTTTTAGTGTGATCATGACCACCAAAAAACACATGCACAGCTACTGTTACCCATCCTCCTCATCACCAACCCCACTATGCCAGCACACACTGCACATCAGACCCCCATCACCTGCATCCCCTTCTCACACTCTCCCAATCACATGCACCAGTCTCACCCACAACACTAACCCACAGCTCCCCCTCGTGCTGCACAACAGCAATCTCCTTATCTTCCCTCCCCCCCCCCCCCCCATCCCTTAAGGCTCACTATCAGGCCGATGCAGAAAGCTAGCACGGGCTTTACAAGCCCCCAACACCATATTTATGCACACTTTACGATCCTTTAAATGCAAAAAACAGACATAACACTGACAGAAAAACTAGCGCCCAACTAATGTCACACATATTTCAATCTATTTAAATTAACTTAAATTATTTAAATGTATTTTAATCAACTGGTCTGATATGCAAATCATGGCTACACTGATGCAGAGACAGGCATAGAGGATTTTGCAGGCAGCCATAGCGCCAAAATGTTTACTGCAGGGTCTGAGTAGATGTTAACCTCTAATGTGTGCCCCCAACAGTATTTTGATGGCACCAGGGGCTTTTCCCAATGTTGCGATTGTCCCCGATGCCATCGAACTACTGTGGAGGGGGGAAGGGAAATGGGCCGCTGAGCCACCAGGGATTGTTTTTAGTCAGGTACGGCCTCCAATAATATTTTGATGGCATCGGGGACTTTTCCCGATGCCGCGATCATCCCGGATGCCATCAAAATACCCTTATGCAAATTAGCCATGCAGTGCCCAGAGATCAAGCCAAACTAGCACAGGTTTCTTGTGAGCATGTGTTTGGCTTGCTCTCCCAGTTTAGCACAGCAGTGGCTCATTTGCATATGCGTGGTTAATCCAGGGGCCATTTGCATACCCTAGCCTTCCAGCATCACACATTAAAATGTGTGCGTTGTCAGGAATGTAAAAAATCCCGTCAGCGCAGGTCTAGTGCCAGATTTCTGCATCGACCTGATAGTGTAAGGATCAGCTAGGATTCTCTGGGACTGTTGGAGGTTCTGCCACAGGGTTGCCTGTTCAGACTTATCAAACTGTGGGACACAGATGCACTGGACCTGTATATTGGAGGGACATTGTGAGAGGTACACACTTCGCTTTTGTAGATGTAGTGACCATCACATGGGCTGTACCTACATGTTGGCTATAGCACCATATTATTCCCTAGAGTAACAGTGGGTCAAAAGTTTTCAATACACATGCACTGACTTTTTCTTCTTTATTTTTTACTTTTCAATTGCTTTTTACTTTTCAAGCAAAAAATGTTTTTAATAAGATGAATAGAGTCATCAACTCTAGTACCTTTCTGTCAATCTCTCAGCCAAAACATACTCATCTCTTCATCTGCCTCTGACATTTCAATCACATCTACAAAAATCACCGCTTCAGTGTGCTTGAAAAGCTCATTACTTTATAATTGCTTCTTTCAAACAATGTACCTACAGTGTATCCTGTTACTTTGTAACCTGTTCTTGTCAACAAAATGGCAAAATTCACCAACATAAACGCAACATGGTAGTTTATCAGTTATTTTCAATAAAAGCATTTGGGAAAGAAAAAATACGATGCAGGTTTCTTCCATTCCCAGTATGGTAATCCAGGCATTACTATGCTTCTAGGCCTTGCCAGTGACTTCTTTTTGCTTGAATGGCTTACTTTGCCATGCCATTCAAACCCAAATAGCATTAGGTTACAGCTTTCACTTCAATAACGTTTGGCTTTCAGACACTTACTGCAGCTGTTCTACAATGATATTAATCACAGCAACTTCACATCTCGCTTCTGTTGGCCCAACATCAATGGTTTGGTACAACTTGTATCTGGAGCATTTCGTTCTTCCACTTCAGGGACTGTAGAAATTCTTTCAACTGACAGTGGTCATTGTGTTTGGAAGCAGCATACAACGTTGTCAGTTGAAAGAATTTCACGACTGTTTGATATTCCGAGGTTGTCCATCTGCTCAACTCACTTTGGGTGTACTGGTTGACGGTGCAAGTGTGTGTGTTTTGCAGAGTATGCATTGTTGTATTTCCCAAGTGGCGCAGATAAGGTTGCCAGTGTTGCGCCCTACGTCTAACCTCCTAGAGGTTTGCAGGATGATTTCAAATTGAGCCTGCATCTTCACAGTTCTGGGTCTGAAATCGGCTCCATTAGTGGCACATCCTTATTTGCATGGTCTTCTCGCTGCCAGTAGGTCCTTCCTATCATCCCGCTTCATATCAACTGGATCATCTTTATCCACATATTTATTCACATCATCAAAGAAATTGAGCAGGTTGGTGAAACAAGATTTCTCTTAGCTAAATTCATGTTCATTTTGTGTCATTCAACCATGTCTGTCTATGTTTCCAATAATTTTGTTCTTAATAATGGTTTCTACCATTTCGCCTAGCACTGACATTAGATCCACCAATCAGTAGTTTCCCAGATCACCCCTGGAGCCCTTCTAAAAAATGGGCATTACATAGGACACCCTTCACTCTTCTGCTACCATAGATGATTTTAATGATTAATTAAAAATCACTAATAGTAGCTCTGCAATTTCAACTTTTGAGTTCAAAACTGAAAGTGGACAATGCCATGGGACCGGATGGGATACATCCCAGGATACTGAAAGAGCTCAGAGAGGTTCTTGCAGGGCCGTTAAAGGATGTTTTCAACAGATCCTTGGAAACAGAAGACGTTCCTCAGGACTGGAGAAGGGCTGATGTGGTACCTCTTTACAAAAGTGGTGACAGGGAAGAAGTGACAAACTACAGGCCCATGAGCCTTACCTCGGTGGTAGGAAAAGTAATGGAGGCACTCCTGAAAGAGCGAATAGTGGACTTTCTCAAAACCAACAGGTTGCATGATCCGAGGCAACATGGTTTTACCAAAGGACGATCTTGCCAAACAAATCTGATTGACGTCTTTGACTGGTGGGAGTGAAGAATAATCCTGAGGTCTTTTTGTCCTTTTAAGGTATTTCATTGAGTGGTTACAGAAGTATGTTGTTAGATTATATTAGTAAAACGTGTTGATGTCTTTATGGTAAGGTTTAGGTAGATTCAAGGGATTGTTTTGGCAGCAGTATATCTTAGGTTTGCGCATACCATGACAGTCATAGTAACATAGTATATGACAGCAGAAAAAGACCAGCATGGTCTATCTACTCTGCCCAGCAAGGTAGCAAGAGTAGATGCACCTGCTGCTTCATGCAGGTCACCCCTCCCCGTGCCTTTGTTTAGGGGTGTACCCACCATTCCGTGCAGGTGCCCACTATTTGTTGAGATATCAGAGACAGTTATGTTTATTTTGATTTTATCCAGTGGCTATAAAGAGATCCACTGTGTCTGTCCCGTGTCATTTTGAATTCTGTCACTGTATTTGCCCCACCACTTCCATTGGGAGGGCATTCCAAGCATCCACCACCCTTTCAGTGAAAAAGTATTTCCTGACATTGTCTTTCACTGTACCCCCTTCCAGCTTCATGTTATGCCCTCTAGTTTTACAGCTTCCCCGTCTTTGAAAAAGGTTTGTTTGTTCATTAATACTCTTTTAAGTATTTAAAGGTCTGAATCATATCTCCCCTGTCCCTCCTCTCCTCCAGAGTATACATATTTAGGTCTTCAAGTCTCTTCTCATACATCTTCTGGCTCAGGCTCCAAATCATTTTGGTCACCTTCCTCTGAATCATTTCCAGTCTTTTTATATCCTTTGTGAGATATGGTCTCCAAAATTAAGCATAATATTCCAAGTGAGCCCTCACCAGTGACTTGTACAGAAGAATTAGTACCTCCTCCTTTCTGCTGGTAATTCCCCTCTGTACACAACCCAGCATCCTTCTGGTTTTGGCCACCTTGAGATCCTCAGAAACAATCACTGCAAGGTCCTTCTGGTCTGTACGCACTAACCTCTTGCCCCCTATCACATAAAATGCCCTTGGATTTCTGCATCCCAATCACCTTCCTTTCATCAGAATTAGTTCCATTTACCATCACCTTCTGTTGTCTGTCAGTCAACCAATTTCTGGGTCCCATCCCCAGGCTGTTCAGTTTATTGATAAGCCTCCTGTGAGGATCAGTATCAAAGGCTTTGCTGAATTCTAAGTAGATCACATCCATCGCATGTCCTTGATTTAGTTCTCTGGTCACCCAGTCAAACCACTCAATCAGATTTGTTTGGCAAGATCATCCTTTGGTAAAACCATGTTGCCTCGAATCATGCAACCTGTTGGTTTCAAGAAAGACCACTATTTGTGCCTCCATTACTTCCCCCCCCCCCCCCCCCACTGAGATAAGGCTTACTGGGCCTGTAGTTTGTCACTTCTTCCCTATTACCACGTGCAGACGTACATCAGCCCTTCTCCAGTCCTGTGGAACTTCTCCTGTCTCCAAGGATCTATTAAAAACATCCTTTAAAGGCCCTGCAAGAACCTCTCTGAGCTCTTTTAGTATCCTTGGATGTATCCTATCCGGTCCCATGGCTCTGTCCACTTTCAGTTTTGCAAGCTATTCAAACACATCATCTTCTGTGAATGGTGTAGTATCTACTCCATTTCCATTTGTATATTTGTCAATCACAAATGGTCTTTCTCCACAATTTGTTTTTTAGTAAAAATAGAACATAAGTATTTGTTTAGCATTTTCACTTTTTCAATGTCACTTTCCACGAATCTGTTCTTGGCACTTTTGAGTCTTGCAAATCCACCTCTGATCTTCCTCTCCCGAATACACCTGAAAAAAAGTTGTCACCATGCTTTAGATCTTAGCCATCTTTTCTTCTGCCTCTGATTTTGCAATCCTTATTTCTCTTTTTGTCTCTTTTAGCTTTATCCTGTATTCTTTTCTGTGTTCCTCTGTTTGCGAGCTTCTGAATATTGTGAAAACTGTGTCTTTTGCCTTTATTGTACAGTCACTTCTTTGGAGAACTAAATACGTTTCCTTTTCCTCTTGGTTTTATTTACCTTCCTTACATATGTATCTGTTGCACTTTTTATTGCCCAGTACAATTCCACTTCCTTTATCCCCTCCCACCCTGCCACTCCTCCTTCAGTCACTTGGCCATTTTACTGAAGTCAACATTTTTGAAGTCTAGGACTTTGAACTTGCTGTGATTGAACTCTGCCTTGGCTTTTATCTCAAACACCACCATATAAGGATCGCTGCTGCTCACATGGGCACCCACTCAGACATTCAAAATGTATCTCCATTGATGAGTACTAAATCCTGCATCAAACTTTCCCTGGTCAGTTCTATCACAATTTGTCTAAGCAATGCATCTTGGAAGCATCCATAATTTTTTTTACTTCTTTCCAGAGTTGCAGAAGGAATACTCCAATCCACATCGGATAAAGTCACCCCATATGATCACTTCCCCCTTCTTTGCTACCTTTGTCATATCAATGATCAAATCTCTATCCATTTTTTTTGTTTGAGTTGGAGGCCTGTAGACTACACCAGCATGGATGATAGTGCCATCTCCTCATTCCAACACAATCCACAGCGCGTCTTCTTTTCCCCACACCCCCTGCATTTCAGCAGCTTTACTATTGCTTTTAACACATAGGGCTACTCCTCCGCCATGTCTGCCTTCTCTATCTCTTCTAAATAAATTATAGTCAGATATGGCTATATCCCATTCATATGGCTCATTAAACCATATTTCTGTAATGGCCTCACTAAGCTAGGGTTTGTGGTGAATGATTGCAGTCTCTCAAATTTACTGCTAATGCTTGACGTAGTACTTGCATTGTGCCAAAGAGAGCCTCCCTCTGAAGTTTGTAAAATGTTACGTGTATGGGTAATTTATCAAGGTGTACACTTTGCAATTTCTCTCAATTGTTTGTAGCACACAACACTATAGGAAATGCTATCTTTCTGCCACAGTTTCTTGGTCTCCAATTGCATTTCTTGGCACTTGAAGATTTTCTCACTGTCATCAGGATTCACAGAATAGTTGCTCGGAACCAAAACCTCTATAATCAATGCTGTTCTGGTATTCTTCTCCTCTCCCACTATATATCTGGCTTCTTCACATCCAATTTTTTATCATCCAGAAGGAGAGTATCCTCCTTGAGTGCCCTTTGATCATCTAATGGTCCAACTGTCTCCTTCCCAGCTTTTTGCTTTGAATGTACTTGAAAAAGGTTTTCTTGTCACTCAATGGCAAACTTCTTTTCAACTTCTCTTTTTATGCTCCTTATCAATGCCTTGCATGTAACTTGTTAGTACTTATGCTATTTCCTGTTTTCCTCATTTGGTTCCTTTTTCCATTTTTTGAGAAAATTCTTTTGGGTCAGCCTTTTACTTTCTACTTTAACTATGCTGCCTTTCTTAACGTACAGGTTACACCCTGTCTTGGCTTCAAATATTATATTTTTAAACAGCATCCATGGCTGATGTTAACTCTTGACCTTTGCCACTATGCCTTTTACGTTTTTTTATAACCCTTTTCCTGATTTTATTATAGTGTCCCTTTTGAAAACTAAACACTCGGTCTAGTTAGTTAAATTTGATCCTATTATAATCACTAGTGCCAAGTGGTCCCAACACAGTTAGCTCTTGTACCAAATCCTAAAGGGCTAAGTCTAAAATAGCTCCTTCTCAAGCGAGTTCATTTATGTCATCTAAGACATTTTTGCCTCTGCATGTTCTGATGTGATGTTTATCCAATCAAATATTGGAGTAACTGAAATCATCTTAATAAAATACTAGCATAATGATAAGTAAGTAGCACATCTGAGGTACCTACCTATAGTGCCCTCTTATAAAATTACTGTCGTCATGTTTCTATGAGGGGATGAGGGTGAAGGGGGATAGATTCAGGAGTGATTTGCGGAAATATTTATTTACAGAAAAAGTGGCGGATCTGTGGAATAGTCTCTCAGTGGAGGTGGTAGAGATAAGGACAGTAACTGAATTCAAAAAAGCATGGGATAAACACAGAGGATCTCTAAAGGAAAAAAGGGGACTGTTGTAGTTGTTGATATGGAAGGACAGACTAGATAGGCCATGTGGTCTTTTTCTGTCATCAGGTTTCTATGTTTCTACCCTCACAATGTGGTCAGCAATAGCAATCATCAAGATAGCCAAGTAAATATGGCTACTATCTGGATATCTTAGGACAGCTTTTTAACATCTTAAGTTAATCGGATAGTGGACTGAATATTGCTACTGTCCAGCTAATTGCCAGGACCATTATTATTCCATCCAGGTACTATAGAGATTGAGGATCATATTGATAGCCTCACACAATGGCACTATCCCTTTGCTGCCACTGAAAATTGTTGGGTACCAATGAAGTAGCAGTTATCCACATCCCAAGACAAGAAACCAAACCAAAACAGTGGATGTTACAGGAAGAACTCGGTTAATGGTTAAAAGCCAGCCAGGCCCGACACAGGCCATGTTTCGCAACACCTTCTTCAGGGGCTCATTGGCTAAACATACAAATATTAATAAACAATAAAAATAAATGTAACCTTTATATTTAAAATGTAAATAATATAAAAGAGGAATTAAGAATAATCAATAGGACATATAGACTACGTAAACCATAAAAAAGATAACCAAATTATTAATTACTTAATACATAAAAAACATAAAATTGAACTATAGGTGGAGCACTATAAACATACATACCACTGGATGCACCATGAACCACTAAAAATAATGATAAATGCATACACATATAAAACATACCATAAATAATTAATAACAAGTCTAAAAATATAAATAAATATCATATTGATGGCTAATTATTTTAACATATCTTAGAAATGTTAAAATAAACTAAAGACTCAAGAAAAGAACTGCCGGAGTGTGACAACAACCAAAAAGACTTTTCGGAGAACCCCAAAGGGGAGAGGGACAAAGGAAGAGTAATAGTGCAATCGTAGAAGGCATACTTAAAAATTGTAAATGAATAAACAAACATTTATGTAAATTTATATGTGAAACAATAAAACCATAAAAGATGAATAAAAAAGACAAAAAAAGAAGAACCATTATTAATACATGCCTGTTCTGGGAACCTATTTGTGGTGTCTTGATGGATATCCAGATAATCTAACCAAGACTGTACAAAAAACAACATTATTGATCTCACAATGTGATATGCAATACATATAAACAGCCCAAAATTTTTTTTTTATATAAACCAAAAATAACTATATCTAGTACAAAAACCACGTTGAAATAAATAAAATGGCTATGACTAATAACTAAAACGGCCATTAAGTATGTGACCTATCAATTGAACCTAAAAACTGACATCAGAATCTATCCACCTAATAAAAGGAATGCTTAAATCGATGCAGACCAATCCTTTGTATGGGGCACATCACTCTCAGGGCACATGTGAGCACCATTCTCAAATGGGGTTGAAAAACTGTGTGCACATTAGCGAGATCTAGGACTTTCACTATCATGAAAGAATCTACCGACTAGGTGCATATCGTTATATCATGACCCTCAAAGAAAAAATTAATTAAAAGTACTCAACATTGCCCTGTTGGTCACACTCTCACTGGTGTGAGAAGGGACCTAAAGTAGCAAAAAGGAGGATTTAGAAACAAACCGCTAATACTTTAAAAAATATATAAGAAGTTCTAAAATTTGAAGGAAACTTTGATCCACTTACTATAAGAATATTCGGCTTGTATCGACCGCTGCGAAATAACCATAGATTGTGCGCTATTCCTTCTTTCTTTACATGAAAATCTATGGTTATTTCGCAGCGGTCGATACAAGCCGAATATTCTTATAGTAAGTGGATCAAAGTTTCCTTCAAATTTTAGAACTTCTTATATATTTTTTAAAGTATTAGCGGTTTGTTTCTAAATCCTCCTTTTTGCTACTTTAGGTCCCTTCTCACACCAGTGAGAGTGTGACCAACAGGGCAATGTTGAGTACTTTTAATTAATTTTTTCTTTGAGGGTCATGATATAACGATATGCACCTAGTCGGTAGATTCTTTCATGATAGTGAAAGTCCTAGATCTCGCTAATGTGCACACAGTTTTTCAACCCCATTTGAGAATGGTGCTCACATGTGCCCTGAGAGTGATGTGCCCCATACAAAGGATTGGTCTGCATCGATTTAAGCATTCCTTTTATTAGGTGGATAGATTCTGATGTCAGTTTTTAGGTTCAATTGATAGGTCACATACTTAATGGCCGTTTTAGTTATTAGTCATAGCCATTTTATTTATTTCAACGTGGTTTTTGTACTAGATATAGTTATTTTTGGTTTATATAAAAAAAAAATTTTGGGCTGTTTATATGTATTGCATATCACATTGTGAGATCAATAATGTTGTTTTTTGTACAGTCTTGGTTAGATTATCTGGATATCCATCAAGACACCACAAATAGGTTCCCAGAACAGGCATGTATTAATAATGGTTCTTCTTTTTTTGTCTTTTTTATTCATCTTTTATGGTTTTATTGTTTCACATATAAATTTACATAAATGTTTGTTTATTCATTTACAATTTTTAAGTATGCCTTCTACGATTGCACTATTACTCTTCCTTTGTCCCTCTCCCCTTTGGGGTTCTCCGAAAAGTCTTTTTGGTTGTTGTCACACTCCGGCAGTTCTTTTCTTGAGTCTTTAGTTTATTTTAACATTTCTAAGATATGTTAAAATAATTAGCCATCAATATGATATTTATTTATATTTTTAGACTTGTTATTAATTATTTATGGTATGTTTTATATGTGTATGCATTTATCATTATTTTTAGTGGTTCATGGTGCATCCAGTGGTATGTATGTTTATAGTGCTCCACCTATAGTTCAATTTTATGTTTTTTATGTATTTCTTAAGTAATTAATAATTTGGTTTTATCTTTTTTATGGTTTACATAGTCTATATGTCCTATTGATTATTCTTAATTCCTCTTTTATATTATTTACATTGTGAATGTATAGGTTACATTTATTTTTATTGTTTTTAATATTTGTATGTTTAGCCAATGAGCCCCTGAAGATGGTGTTGCGTAACACGGCCTGTGTCGGGCCTGGCTGGCTTTTAACCAATAAACGAGTTCTTCCTACAACATCCACTGAAAATTGTTGGACTGACACAGCAAGCGGCACTTACACAGATAGCAAGTGCTGTTATCTAGATAAGTGTTTCTACACAGCAGACCCAAGCTCTCTAAGAGATTTGTTATATCATAACTGTTAATGCTTATCACCACCCATTTAGAAATAGAGAGAGGGGTAAGATATAAATGACATGAGAAAAGCACACAGGTACTGCTGCTCATGTTAGCTGTTGTAATGGGAAATCTGTTTATTAAACATCATTTTTAAGTACCATGCCTTTTCCTCTATGGGCTTAGTTTTTGTTCTTCTGACATATAAATAGGCAAGGCTAAAACAATTCTTAACTCATCCTTGCTCGTATAAACTAGATAGGGCAAGTATTTTTCTTGGCATGTTTGGATAGTGAAAACTGTCCTTTCATATTCAAGAAGTATGCCTGCATTATTTTTTTAAAGTTGAAAAGTTTCTTTAAGAAAAGATTGAGGAATTAGACTAAACACCTGGCTAAAGGGCAAATAAAATGAAACTTCAAACAATTTAAAAAAGCTAAAAATAATTTAACTTCACATAGGTAACAGTGAACACAATAGATGCAAGTTACAATCTACACTGATTTGCAATTAAGTAATTCTTTATCAATTGTTAGTCAGAAGAAAGCATAAATTTAAATAAAATGAAAGAGAAATATGATAAAATAGGAACACTGATCCCCAGCTGTCTAGTTCTATATTAGGAGAAATGCTGTCATCAATTCATATCATTGTTTGTGGTTGTAAAGGATATCCATCTTGTCTCAGTGGTGACTCTACTGCTGAACCATGAAGTGCATTCCTTTTTCAATTCCATCTTGCTCCATTACAAACCAAGGCATGAGGAAATCAGCAGGTGCAGTTATGTGGGAGGTGCCAGACAAATCCTGTAAATTCTACAGCTCATTGAATTACAAGGACAAACACTTGCTCAAAGTTCAATACAGGCACATGTTCCATACAATGTTAGTTCCATTCCGTTTTATGTAAACTATATTGAACATTGGAAATGAGATAAATAAAAAATTTTAAGGTTTATATATTTGAGATCGCATTTGACCATATGAACTTAAAAATTCTACCATGAGGTGTATGATGGACTATTCTATAGTTGCAAGAGTTGTCAGTCAATGCAGCAGTTCACTGATAAGGCTTGATCATAGGCTGATTAACTTTAAAAAAAATGGAATGAGCATTAAAAAAAAAACCACCCTATCTTCCACATCTGCAAGGATCACACACAAAATCATCAGCTCCATGACATGATAGACTAGTAGTTTTCAAATGTATTACTTTGACACTGGTTGTAAATGAAATTGTTCCTCATTTACTAATTGAATAAGCAGCAGCATCACATAAGCTCTGCCCAGAGAGTTTTCAAGCTTTTAGGGAGCAGCTACAGAAATCTCACTTATGTATCCAACTGTCCCTCCATCACTGCTTGCTATAAACATTTGCCACATAGGGACTCTCTCAGTAGTTCTCAATCTAGTCCTCCAGTAGCTCCTAGGCCACCCATGTAGTCCTAATGAAAACCTACAATGGAGGCAGTGCGCGCAAATCTCTCATGCATATTCATTGTGGATACCCTGACAACCCGACTGATTGAGGCGTTATCAGAAGACAGGGTTGACAACCACTGCACCAATGGAACCAACTGAGACTTGGTCTTATTCATATCTAAGAAATTGTGGTCATTGACCAAACATGGCCACTTCCAGGAATTCTGCAAGGCAGCAGCTTAAAGAATTTTAAAAAACCAACGTCTCTGTGAGGATTATATCTTTTATTGTGCTTTTCTGACATGAGATGCAGCATATAGAGCAAACAGTTCTTTGTTACTTAGTAACCATCTCTTCATGAAGAGGTTGTCACTACATGTGATCTAGCCTAGACCCATGTAGTGCAGAGCAGGCAGTAAACAGGTTTTCTTTGTTAAAATGGTGTAAACCTCTTCCACTCACACTCTCTCTGGTTGTCGTAAAAAGCACCCGTCACTAACAAATCTTACTAAAGATAGAAATAGACAGGGAAGAGCTGAGAAAATGCCCTCATCTTCCTGCCAGGACAACACCACACTTGCTGGAGGAAAGACAGCTGAAGAGTTTTGCAATCTGTAAAGGAGTGCTTCATGCGATCCTCTGGGAGAGCTCCTAGTAATGCACGGTGGTCACCACCCCTCCTTGAGCTCCAAAGAGGTTTAGTTTTCAAGATGTCCAGAAGGAATATCTGTGTAATATATTTGCATACAAATGTCCATGATACAACTAGCTCATTTGCATGTGTTGGTTACCCTCAAAACTCCTTTGTGATTATACAAAGGTGACCAAACTATATATGGAAAGAGCTGCCAATTGTAATTGTATAAAAAGCTCAGTGGTGGGGCTGAAGCAGGGATGAGATGATGGCAAAGCAGCATTTCAAGCAACACTTTATAAGCTAAGTTATGCTACCTACTCTCCTCGACCAGCTTGAAAGAATTTGTTATAAAAACAGTTTTTCTGTTATGCCAAAGGAGTTAGTAGGAGCCTCTCTATCTGTAGCAACATAATATCCAAGGTCGTTGATGCAAGAAGGGCTATGCTCTAACAGCTGCTGCTGTCTGAGCTGTTGTGTTTGCCCGTTAAGTCTGAGACCTTTTGTTGCTCCTACAATGTGCTTGAAGCTGTTTGTTGAATCCTTTACTGAATGCATGAAGTTTTGAATTTGACACAACGATACTTTCATGTTTTTTCTATACAGAGTTGTTCCTCTTGTTTTGATATTGTATAAAAAGCTACTATCCTCCATCCATTCCTTAGGGAGCCCTTGACCACTCTGGTTTTCAGAATATATAGAATGAATACATAAAAACTTTACATAGAACGAGAGATGCAGGAACTATATTTGCATGCCCTATTTATTGCATATATCCTGAAAATAAGAATATTAAAGGGCTCACGTAAAGACCTTACAGAGGACCACTGATCCAAAATGCAAACAGAGGGGAGGTCGAGCAGTTGCAATAAGGTCAGAGTATCATTAGTAAGGGAACCCAGTGTAGAGTTCATTACCCACCTTTGTATTCTACTCAGTACTATCAACCAAAGAGTTCCAGGTCCATTAAAACCCACAGTTGCTCACTTCCCTTTTAGCATAAGGGAAAACTATAGAATACTTCAGTTTCTCCCCACCCAGAGCCACATACTGGGAACTAGTCTGCCAGCACATTAGCCCTGCAAAGACCAAGATATCACAGCTCAACTTCTGCTCCTTGGACAAGCGGGATCCGTAGCCGATGCTCAGATGCGGCACTCCAAGCTCTTGCTCTTTTAATGGCCGACTCCACTTGCACCAGTTTAATGAGCAGCCCTACGACCCACCTCTCTTAGCCAGTGGACCGTCACTGCAAGAGCTGAAGTGTAGAAAGCAGGGGCAGGGGAATAAAACCCAAGTACTGTAGATATAAAGGGAGGCTCACAGCACTACCATCCGAGTTCAGGCAAGATCTGACTCAGCTAAAAGTCACCAATCAAAAACAAAAATAAAATCCATAGGGAAGAACTACCAATTAAGTGAGCACTTTTTTTTTTAAATGAATACTTAAAAGAAAAATCTTCAAACCACTGACAGCATCAGGAAATATTGTTTGAATCGTTGAGGCTCGTGATATTTTGAGAAATAGCACTGAAGCTAGTTGCTTAGAGGTTCCAGGTGAATAGCCAGTTTCTCCTTTAGCAACTTGTCAGGGCCACCCTCTAGCCATCTTCAGTGGTTTCTTAGCAATGCAACAGATAACATGTATTTAGCACCAGTTCTCAAAGGCCACCAAAAGGTCAGGTTTTCAGGCCACCCCTAATGAACATGTCAGATACAACAGAGAGAGTGAGCATGCAAACCTCTCATTTGCATGTTCAGTAGAGATAGTTGAAAACCTGGTCCCTTGGTGGCCCTCAATGCCTGGGAATGGAGACAAAGACAATAGGAAAAAACTCCAACCAGAGCACTACTTAAATGCTTTTTTTTAACCAAACACCAGCCATGGCATTTAAATAAAATATTCAGCGCTGAATATCTAAGTACAGTATTGGCCATCAGCACTGTCTGGAAAGCAGCAATTTCCACCCTACTATTAGGATAGCTTAGGACAGCTTTTTAATATATTCCAGAACTCGTGAACTGCGAGGTGCTCATTTAATACTTTACACCACAATGCATGGCATTCCTCAAGAAGGGAAGTACATTTTATTTTCCACCATCATCTCAGGTTCATTTGCTGAGCTGCCCACACTGTGATAAAAAGCACACACTACCACAATACATTGCTTGTGTGTTCAATATTATTATTACATTACCACACCATTTAGACAAATGGCATCATACTTCCACCCTCCACAACATTGCTGCACATTCCTGTTACAAAGCAGGGAAAGGACGGTACTCGCGTGCTCTGACCCAGCATGGCATGTAGCCAATATGCCACGTGAGAAAACAGGCTTATAGGGCCACCGTTTTCCTTCTGCGTTTTGCATATACACATCCTAGTGGCACAAATCTAGCTGCACACAGCACTTACTGTCAGGATAGGAGCCCAATATCATGCCTGCACTAAAGGTGAAGAAGCAACACTCTCCTCTCTAAATCTAGAGAATGCATTTAGAGTGATCACACACACACACACACACACACTTTGGATTTTGTTAAAACAACAGTCAGCTGTTGTGAATAACTAAGCCCCTAATGTACAAACATCCACCTGTCCCCTAAAGTGCAACACAACCTGGCCATACTGCAAGACAGTGCTACACACACACAAACATGTCTCCACTTCAAGATCCAGTACAGCCATATCTCAAAACCACAAGAGCCTGCATATCAGATACTACTCTCTAGGACAAGATTAAATACTAATTTAGGGTAGCGACGTCCCTTCTAGGTCACCGTAGAGGCAAGAGACAGTAGAGCAGTTGATGGGAGCTACATCCCCTGAAAGGGCTGCAGAAAGTGGCCAACTGGGGTCATTCACCTATTTTTATTCCTAACCTCTGCTCATAGTTTAGTGCTATACCCAATACCAAAAACAAAACAAAATTAAATTGGAGGATGAAGAGAGAGGACTGAAAAAGATACAAAAATGGCAAAACTGTCCGGCAATTCCACTCCCCCATCCAAAATACACCTCTGTACAGGAGATTCCCATCATTAAATTCAAGGTGCACACCTCCAACTCCCAACAAATTAGAAAAACACACAGTAAAAATTAGAAATAGAGTCTCAGAGGCAATAAAGAAAGGACTAAGCAGCGGCTAGAAAGACTAGTCAAGATTTGAGCATGGTGATATTTTGAGCAGAATCCATTACTACTAAACTGAAGGAAAAAATGTAAACTCCATTATTCAATAGATACAGGCAGCACCATATTAACTTACAATATAAACCACAGCACTTTTGAAAGTGTGATTCATGAAACATAAAACAAACTACTTGAGGTAGGACAAGCCATTTTATAAGTTAGAAGCATTATGTTTAAATAACCAAAGTGAAAACACAAACCATCATTGTTCCACTGGACCATGTACTTGTACCTCTAAGAACATTTCAGGTGTCTCAGCAACCAAACTACTACAGAATATTTAAAAATGGACGGAGGCCACTTGAGGACACCCCTCACTTCATTAAAACAATGCTCATCATTCCGAGCTGGTGGTACATGGTTTGGGAAATCTGTTCTTCTCATTTTCATCCGTCCACTGCAGTATAAACGAGCCCGTGTACAGCAGAAACTGCCCTACAAGCTGAGCAACGTGGGCAAGAATCCGCAGGAACTTCCTGGGGGAGAAAGAAAAGAAAAAAACCCAATTGTATTCATTATGAGCTTTTCGTGCAAACCATTTTTGGCTTCTGAAGAACAGCAGGATGTATTTAGGTTTTCCTGAACAGCAACTTTTGTAAAGACAGGCAAAGAGCCAGTCCACTATGAAACGAGTAGGAAAGCGCACACTCATAGTGGGATGGGATGGTGCATTTCAACTTTTAATCGTTGCCAGACCCAGGCGTGTCTGTAAGAGAGACTCCGTGGAGAGGGGTGTGGTGACGTGTCTCACTGAGGCTTGGGAGAGGTTACATGATTTGCAAGCATTGTAGGGTCAAAAAAAAAAAAAAAAGTATCCAGTTATATGATTACTACAAAGGAGGAAAACTGGCCAAGAAATCCTATAGCACTATTACCAACATCTCCTATATGAAAATAAAGTCACACAAATTCAATTACAGCTTTCAAAACAAAGTTCGCATACAGACTATACTTACACGGTAGCAAAATGGATAGATAAATGAATAGCAGTCTCTCACCAGTACTTGAATGCAATCAGCTTATTTTGGATTTTTGTTAATACAAAGGCAAAAGAAGCCTGAGGGGGGAGTTAATGCTATCCCCATTCAATTGCTAACAGCTATAAGCAATGTGGTTCAGTGAATTACTCCAACAGCAAGCTAACTGGGATAAGGGCAGCTAGCGCCTTCATATAGAGAGAATTGTCAGGTGCTTGATTATATTAATATGCATTAGAAATGCATTTTTCCCCTGCCTGCCCCAAAAAGAGACACTCCTACCCATCCATGAGATCCCCATGGGCAGATACAGTTTTTGCTACGATTGTGGTGGCCTTCCCCTCCTGCCCATGGGGATCCGATCTCCTGCAGGCGGACAGGAGGCTGCTATGATCATAGCTGCTCTCTGCAGGCAAAACTTTGGCGGGGTCAGAGCCCCTGTGACCCACCCCATTCCCATGGCCCTGACCAGAAGTGATATCATTGGACTCTCTGGGAGCCTATAAAAGACCTGTGTGCCATGGAGGGCTTGGAGAGCCTCGTTTCCTGGCTCAAATTGGCATTTGGAGGAGCCAGAGAAGCAGCGTTTGTCTACCTCCCTGAAGTCCCCCCCCTTAGAAACTCCAACCCCCCTCAAGCCCATACCAATTGTATAAATAATTTTGATGCCTTATCTTAAACTTATTTGGCCCGATTTTCAATTAGGCAGGCTATGCGTCACCGCCCCGCATAGCCTGCCCGCCAACCCCCTTAACCCAGATTTTCACTTCCCCAGCAATGGAAGTGAAAATCTGGGTTTGTCTGGATGTGCCGACAGCCACCGAGGCTAAACAGGTAACAGTCATTTTCATTGCTACCCGCTTAGCCCTCTGCGCCTTAAAGATAGGTGAGGAAAAACCTCACCCATCTTTAAGGCACAGAGGGCTAAGCGGGTAGTATCTAAAATTACTACCACCCATTTAGCTCTTTCTTCTGCCCCCACTCCGCCTTGGAATGCCCCTAACATGCCACAACGCTATGCGTCTGGGCACGTTAGGGACTTATCTGGGATTTTCGAAGGGCACTACCCATGTAAATGTAGGGAAGTTACCCATGTAAAGGCCTTCGAAAATCAGGCCCATTGTATTCACCCTTCTTATTTACAAATTGTTACCTCCTAGTTGTATATAAAGTTTATTGTATTCACTCAGTTAAATGTAAAGAGTTTTGACTGGTAGAAAAATGGTATAGTAAAACCAGTTAAATATAAATAAATTAATAAATACCTTTGCATCTTTCCCCTTGCCTGCCCCAAAAACAGTCAGACTGCAAGTGATGACACTGGACTCTCTGGGGGCCTATAAAATAACTGTGTGCCATGGTTGCATGATCAAAGAGGCTTGACAGAAGGGGTACACTCCTTTGGAGCCCAGGTGGGGCCAAGTGCGTGCAAGTGATATGGGGTCTTGTCATTCTTGGTGAATGGAATAAGCATTAAAAGGAAAAGAAAGGAGAGAGATGCAAATATGGCTAAAGAAGTAGTCGTACAAGGGCTCATGGATAATTTTGCAACAGTGGGAGGTAATATGAATGCTATGGTTGCTTGCTCCACTCCTAATATTGTAAAAGATCAAGAAGAATCACCTTCTGAGGGAGTTTCTCTCAGTCCTGTCCTCCACCTCTTACTCCCACTTCCAGTCTCAATTCACGATGTATCCCCCAGGGGTGGGGGATCCAGTAGAGGTTCTACTTGTCTGGGGACGTAGATGTGTCATTTGAAGGGACTAACAAGCATAGTTGATGATGGTAAGACTGAACAAGAAGTATCTCAGGTATTGAATGTGTCTGGGTTTAAGAGGGGAGGGAATTATAGTGAGATCGGATAATGGGAACATAGAAGTGGGTTCTATGAAGCCTATTATATTTTCCAGGAAGTTATCATGTGAAACACCTCTGCCAATGTTACCTCCTATGGAGATTTTGAATCTGGAATTATGGTGATTGATGGCCAGGATGGAGTCTACTTTAATTAACCTATTTGACACAGCTATGCTCCTTTACAGGAGAGGCAGTAGAGAGATTTAAGAAGGTAGACCAGCAGTTAGAACAGGTTGAAATTAAGATCCAAATTTCAGAACTAGCATCTTGGAGCAGTTCAGTCTCTGAATGCAGCACTCTTTAGGGGTAACATCCTGGACAATAAGTAGTTGTTGTTGTTGTTAAGTGCCATTGAGTCTGAGTTGACTCATGGCGACCCTCTGGATAGCTATCCTAAATTGTGTTCAGTCTTCAGTCAGGCGGCTCATTGTTGACAGACTGGTACACGTAGCTGCTGTTATTGTATCGATCCATCTCATTGCTGGCCTTCCAGCAATAAGTTGGAAGGCCAGCAATAAGTTATAAGATACAATAAGTTAGAGAATTTAATTTGCTATAAATAACTTGCATTTCTTAAACCTCCCCTATAAGAGATTGATTTCTCCTTTTGTGATGTTGAAGCAATATTTTTGGGGATATCTGGTCTAGACTTCCCCTCCCATCCTTCCAGCTCTAGGGCCTATTATGTTATGGGCTCTGTTAAGAGAATGGATGGGGGAGGAGGAGAGGAACAGACTAGGAATCCCCGAGTCTGACTTTACAACTAGAGACCCCCCCTCTCAAAGAGGCTTACAACAGACCCAACTGCGGTTGCCTTGTTTGTTACAGCCTGGAACAGGAATAAGGTCTTGAGATTATGCTTTGCAGCTAGATTATAAAATTTTCATGGTCACAGGGTTTATGTTTTTCATTATCTTTTTGATAAAACCCAGATGATCAGGAAAGATTTTCTTTTGCTTCATTTCAGAGTTGTTGCTCCCAGGATGAGTTTTTTTGGAATGTCCCAGGAAGTGTTTCATTAAGCATAATGGCAGGATTACATTGTCGTAGAATCAAAACAATTGGGAGCAGCTTATTACTGCCCAAGAAACTGCCCCTATTGGGGATACGGCAGTTATCAGCAATGCTGTACAAGATTGGGAGGATATATGAGGGCTTGCAGAGGACATTAGCCAGGTTTTGAAAATTTGAATGCTTCTTTCTTTAGATTGCCTTCAGTTGGTCTCCCCTCGGTGAATTCTGACAGGCGTTATAGTTTTCCTTTATATTTCTTTTATGGATATTTGAATTACTGTCAGTTTATTGAATTTGTATCTTTGTTTTTATTTTTTCTTGTATGTTTTGTTAAAAATGTATTCAATATGAAATTAAAAACAGAAATGCATCTTAAAAACCAAAGATCCAATAGAAACAAACTCACTCCTCCCTATAAAGGGTTTATCTTCTAGGCCAGTGGAGCTCAACCCAGTCCTTGGGGCACACTCATTCCCATTGGTTTTCAGAATACGCATGAGACAGATTTGCATAGCAGAGAGGCAGTGCATGCAGATCTTTCATACATATTCATTATGGAGATCCTGAAAACCCAAATGGATTGGTATGCCTTGAGAAATGGGTCAAGAACCACTGCTCTAGGCAACAATGGAGAAGAAATGTGTTTATAAATTTTTCTTCCTAAAAATATTTGGTGATTACAACAGACAGCTTCAAGCTGAACACAAATATAATTTCAGATTGATTATATCACATAGGACTTTAAAGAAAGATGAAATTAAATTGACTAATTTAGCATGTTTAATCTCACAATGATGCTAGCATACTGCACTAGTTCACCTAAGCTAAAAAGGTTTTGCTCCCGATTTTCGTTTGTACTCAGCATCTGATGCTTCTCATCTCAGTGTCCAAAAATAGTTGGCCAGCATTGATGGGCTCCAGTTGTCCCGATACCGCTTTTCCATCGTCACAATGTCCTGGCAAAACCTTTCACCATGTTTGTTGCTGACTGCACCAAGATTAGCAGGGAAGAAGTCCAAGTGTGAATGCAGAAAATGAATCTTCAGCGACGTGTTCCACTTCATGATTTTGTATGCTTGAAACATGTTGTCAACCAGCTGGATGTAGTTTGGTGCCCTGTAATCGCCAAGAAAATTATCAACTCTGAATGCCTTCGATGTGATTTTCTCAGGCCCACTAGCAGATCTTCAAACCGTTTGTCATTGATAACATGTGACTTGTGGACCCACAAAAATGCCTTCCTTAATCTTGGCATCAGTTATTCTTGGAAACATCCTTCACCTTCCTTGTTCATTGCTTTCACAAAGTTTTTCATCAGTCTGAGTTTTTTTTATAAAGAGGAGGCAAAAATATCTTATGTCGACAAGTGGTTCATGTGCCACATTTTCTATCCTGGAACCAAACGCTTACAGAGCGGCCAGTTCTTTTTAATGTAATGAGACTCTCTAGCACGAGAGTCCCATGCGCAAATGAAACAGTACTTGGTATACCCGAGCTGCATTCCTAGTAGCAGTGCCACTACGTTTAGATCACCACAGATGTTCCAGTTGTAACTATTGTACTGTATGCATTTCTAATACAGTTCCATGTTTACATGGATTTCTGTCATCTGCACTGCATCGGCAATAGGTATTGAAGGGTGGACATTGCCATTGTGTAACAAGACAGTTTTCAGGCTTAACAATGACGAATTGTAAAAAGGTGTCACTGTTGTGGGTCATGCTCACAACCCAAAGCCATGAACTCATCAATGTCCATGCAGAAACAGAAGTTCTCAACCTGCACAAAGAAATTTTTCATATTGTCTTGGCAGGTCCGTAAGACAGAAATTGTCATACCTGGCAAAAGCAAACCCCTTCCTTGCAATCTTGTAGTTCAGCTTTTGTCTTTGATAAAATCTTAAAGTCCCTCACCAGGTCATTCAATTCTGACTGTGTTTTCAGATGAGACACACCAGACAAACTGTTCAAAATCTGGATCCATATTGTTTTCCATATCTGGCTTGTGTACTGTGGCATCTTCATCAGCCTCGTCTAGACTCCATGTCTCTGGTGGTTTCGGTACTGGCATATTGTCATGCAGCACTGGTCTCATGGCTGAAGGCAGACTGAGTTGTTCAATAATTTCTTATTTTTAGTAGAGAAGTCAGATGCATTGGTCAGACAGAAATAACAGTCCATCAAGTGATCCTTCTGTTCTCACCATATCGGAACTGCAAATGGCATAACTTCCAAGTTCCTCTCAGCCAAGTTCTGGGCTAAAAGCACATGCTGAACAGCAAATTTGAGGAGCCCAGGATTTGTCTTGATCGCCAACTTTACAACCAAAGTAGAGCTCATACGCTTTCTTAATAAGTGCAGTCATGTTGCATCTTTGAGGCTTAAACATATACTCACCACAAATGTAACAGAATGTATCACGGCTGTTGTGACATTGATGAGAGGCATTTCTGCTGTAATGAATCATTTAGACAGCAATAGCATTTACATGTGAGCTTCTTAAGTATACAAACTGATATTGTCATGCATTGCATCTCTGTGTGAAAGCTGTTTTTATAGCCTTGTACTGCCAGCATCCACCCCTGACTAAGTATGCCCACACATTCCTAAGTGGTAGCATTTCCATTGCACATTGTGAGGTTGCACCGAGTGCATGCCCAGGCATGCATAGACTAAACAAAACAGTTTGCTTATTAGACAACATGAGTAGACTTAAAATACACAAGCAAATCACAAAAATATACGATTGCAAAAAAAAAAGTTGCATGATAGGAAACTTTCAAGGTGATCAGCAACCCAAAATCCATAAGGTACATCCAAATGTTTTCAGGAAGCAAAATCTTCATTTTCCAATGCAATGGCTCACAATCAGGTTTTCAGGATATCTTCAGTGAATATGCATGAGAAAGACTAGCATGCATTGCATGCAAATTCTCCTTCACACATATTCATCATGGATAGCCTAAAAACCCAACAGCTTTGGGAAGCACTGCCCTAAGGGCTCAATGTACAATCCTCCCCAGTAAATCTCTCAACCAAGCTTTCATAGTCCAACAACAACCACACCGACCCTGTGACAGACAAAACTCGCCCCATTGGCTTAATCACCCATGCATCTTCATTTACTAAAGGAGTGAATCAGACTTCTGATTTTTGAAAAAACTTGGATAAAATTCTTTCCATGGTAATCTGATAACAGCCCCTAGAAAACACCAACATTCCTTTATTATCAAAATTTGAGGACACTTGCTGCCAGGGCCAGCTCAAGGGATGGTGGTGCCTTGGGCCAACATTTGCCACCCCCACCGCCATACCTTGGGCCTAATCTTGCAGCATGAGTTGTGCAAATAGAAAAATTTTCAATTAATGTGGTCACTGGTGCTGCCATTTAACTTAATCCACATTTTGTGCCACTAACCATACAGGTAGCAGCGATGAATCTACTGATGGCGCAAGCTTTACTAAGCAGTACTAGCAGAGAATGCGTGGTGTGTGCACCAAGGTCCCATTGTATAATTCAGTACACAAACCCCACATTCACCACTACTACCGCTTAGCAAGCCTTCCTCATAGTGCAATAACCAAGCTGGTACTGTTTAGTTGAGGCCTGCTATTTGGCAGGCCTAAAAGTAAATGCCTAACTTATTTGAATAGTAGCTAATAGTAGTTTATGACCTGCTCTCACCTCCCCTAACATGGGCCACAAATGAACAAATATTTGGCTATTCAGTAATTTAAACAGCCCAATATTTGTATATTTTTGGAAAACACATGACATGACACGCTGTAAGTGATGACACAGGATGAGTTAAAATTGATTTTCCTTCCAAAACATGGTGTTGCATGGGAGCCATTACTGAACATAATTGTTTATGCACGGCAGCAGATTGAAGAAACCACCACCCAGGGAAGGCGTAAGAACAAACAGTGGGAAATGGGAGAATTAGAATGTGATAGTTTTAGATACACATAGTATAAAAGTTTGCACAATAAAAAGGGACTTGCAATTGTTCCCATAGTTAGGAATAAAACCACTATGGGTTTGAGTGCATCCTTTATTTCAGGAATGAAAGGATGAATAATGAACTTGACCCACCCCCTCCCATGCAAGTTTACTCAGCATTGCTAAAGCATCATCTTCTAGATGAGCATTCGGTTTTCTAAAGGTATGGGACAATCGTCTTCCATTTCATTGGGAAAGTGATGCCATGACATTAAAATAAAAATGTTGAGACACTGACTAGTCAGAGGTAATGGGGTTGCAAAGCTAGGATATTGGCATGTGTATCATGCAGTGTCATACCTGGAGATGCCTCATCAATACCACTACTTTACCTCCCATCATCATCACTAAACCCTCCCCCAACCACTTCAATACTTGAGCAATGTGTTTCCCACCACGCACTCCATGCAGATCTGGAGGCATTCCTAACCCAACCCTATTCATCTACTCAGATCTATGGGTTCAGACTTTCCATGACTGGGTCCACACATCACTTAACAGGCAAAACGTCCAAGTGGAAAGATACGCAGGGCCTGAATGCTACAAAGACCTGACCCATCTACTCTTAGCACAACCCCAACTCACCCTCGAGCAACCTGCATAATCCCTCACTCTAATTTTGTTCAAAAGTTATTGCAGACTATTTTGCACTGCATTCCCATCCATCCTCAAGTCTTCAATTGTCTTAGGGTAATGGACGTCTTGGCAGGACACCATCAATAAGTTGCACTGGGACTTGAGCAAATCCAGCATAATCACTTCCACATGAAAAAAAAATAAAGTTTATCCTGGCACACATCTGCTGAGAGGACCAGGACTTGTTTCACAGAGGTAGGAAGTCAAATGCTGTACAGGCTGCATAAAGCAGCATAAGACTGTACACATCACATACAAATCATGAGGTAGAGGAAGTACCATCTTTGTTGCAGGCGAAATAGCTGTGCCAACACTGATCTTACGAAGCAGTATACTCATCACCCTCCCATAAATCACTACTGCCACCGAGTGCCTAACAAAAGCAGAACAAGCAAAATGGAACCTACCAAAGAACTAGCACTCCAGCCCCTTTTTCACCAGGATTCATTCCATATGTAGTCTGCACTTCAAAAAAAACATTGAAACATGATGGCAGAAAAAGTACATAAGGCCTATCTAGTCTGCCCTTCCTTGTCAACTATTATAATCCCTTTTCCCCCCCCTTTAGAGATCTTCTGTGCTTGTCCCATAATTTCTTGAAATGAGATACTGCCCTAGTCTCTATTACCTCCACTGGGAGGCTATTCCACGCATCTACCACTTTTCATAAAGAAATATTTCCAAATCTCTTTTCACCTTCATCCTAGCTCATTCCATAGCAGAGTTTACTTTCAATTAAAAGAGGTTCTCCTATGGTGCATTTATGCCATGGAGGTATTTAAACATCTCAATCCTATCTCCTCTATCCCACTTTTCCTCTACAGTATACATATGGAGATCTTTAAGTCTGTCCCCACATGTAAGAGTGCTGACCATTTTGGTAGCTACGTCCTGCACCAACTCCATCCTATTTATATCCCTTTGAAGGTGTGATCTCCAGAACTGCACATAATGCTCCAAATGAAGTCTCACCAAAGACTTATACAGAGGCTCTATCACCACCTTCCTATGGCCATTCCTCTCCCTCCTCGTGTAATCTACTCCTTCCTGGGTGTCTACTCTACTTTAGATTTTGGTATCATCTGCAAAGAGGCCAACCTTACCTGACAGCTCTTCTACAATAATCACTAACAAAAATGTTAAAAAGAATCAGACCAATGATAGATCCCTGCAGTACACCACAGGTAACAGCGTCTCCTCAGAGAACCCTTTGTCACCTCCCACTCAACCAATTTCTAACCCAGTTGGTCACTTTAAGGATCATCCCTAGGTTGCTCAATACATTTATAAGTCGCTCGTGCAGATCCGTGTCAAAGGCTTTGCTTAAATCTAAGACCACACCATATCAAAGGCTCTCGCTCAGTCAAACTCCCTGGTTACCTAAAGACATCAGATTTGTTTGACAAGACCTGCCTCTAGTAAATGCATGCTTCCATCCCTTGAAAAAGTCACACCCCGACAGGTATGGCTACTTCTGAATTGTGCCTGTTCCGTCTGTGGGTACATATCCTTGGTCAATAACTTTTGGACAAAGCCTGCTCAAACAACCGCTTTCCATTATGGTGGTCTCAAAGCTTTGCAGAGTATAAACAGCACATGCTGAGTCCACGTTGGAACTAGTGACATTTCACTGCCAGGAAGCTGCATCTTTTTTCATCGCAGATACATAAAACACACATCTTGGAAAATACTCTCCTCCCTCAATGACACAATGCTGGCTTATGTCTGATTCCTGTTGAGTGCATCATGTTTCTCCATAAACGACTTGTTTGTAAGGTCCAAAAAATATCTATTTTTTTGCCATGCTAGACTACTGTATCTTGTCTACATGTTTGATATTAATCAAGCCCGGCAAGTCTCCACTGTAGGTAAG
This sequence comes from Ichthyophis bannanicus, assembly GCA_033557465.1. Classification (NCBI taxonomy): domain Eukaryota; kingdom Metazoa; phylum Chordata; class Amphibia; order Gymnophiona; family Ichthyophiidae; genus Ichthyophis; species Ichthyophis bannanicus. Next base: position 1,371,830,298 of record CM066031.1, read on the forward strand.
AATAACTGATCAACTTAAAACAATGGTTTCTAGTTTGGCATCTAGACTGCTGTGGATACCTGCTCAGAGTTTATTTATAATCTCCTTTACCATATCATTCATTCCAGCAGGGCACATTCCCTGATGCTCTCATCATTTGGGGCAGCTTCTCTATTGTCTGTTTCCTGCTTTGTCATCTGGCTTTTCATCCCTGCTAAAGCCACATCATTAGAACACTTGGATACTACTTTGACCTTAAAGATAACTTGTGTCAGATAATGCTGTTAAAAATGATATTAAATGGGATGATGTGAGAGCAACCTCTGTGCTACTGCATGTAGTGATTACATCATGTGATCCCCACATACCATCTTCTGATGGGAGATGCTGGCCAGATTTTCTAGACTCTGCCATACCACCCACACAATTGTGGTCAACATTATTGGTACTCTTGCAGATAAACCCCTTAATGTCCAAAATCTCCTTTAAAAAAGTGGCCAGTGAAATGGCTTTGGACTACATATGCACACATATTTGACCCATAAAAGAATCAAATAAAATATAAAAACTGGGATATTGCCAGGACACGATTATTGGCACCTGTATAAACAATTCAAATCAGTTTGAACAGAAGAACCACATTCCCATTGCAGTAAAATTAGACACACCAGTGATCAATCAGTATTCACATGACTTGAATCAACCAAAGAATGATGGCTCTAATGCTTAAACTGGCCACATTCACTCCCAGTTCCATTTTCACAATGGTATAGACAAAAGAGCTGCGTGGGACAGTTTGATGTTTGCTGGTGATGGCTTTTCTAAGGGGTACAAGGCCATCTCTAAAGACCTTAGGATTCCTGTGTCTGCAGTTCGCAATGTTATTAAGAAGCTTTCTGCTCATGGACTATCAAGAACCTTCCAGAATGTGGTGGAAAGAGGAAAATTCATTCAAGAAGTCTTCGAAGGTTAGTGCAAACTGTTGGAAAATCATCACATACAACATGCAAAGAGCATAAGGCTGACCTGGAGAAATCTGGAGTGGTGATTTCAACCCACACCATATACTAAACAAAAAAAAGGACTTCATGGGCAAAGGCCAAAGAGGACCCCACTTCTCAAAGACAGACATAAAAAGGCATGCCTGATCTTTGCTCAAACCCACCTTGAGGAACCACAATCCTTCTGGAAAAATGCTCTGTGGACATTTGAAACCAAATATGAGCTCTTTAGTAATGCAGACCAGAGATACATTTACAGGTGAAGAAATGAAACTTAAGGAAAAATACACCCTTCCTACAATTAACTATGGTGGAGGCTCCATAATGTTTTGGGGCTGTTTTGCTGCCTCAGGAACTGAAAGCCTGGAATGTATTAAAGGAATCATGAAGTCTGAGAACTACCAAGATATTTTGGAGCAAAATGTGCTACCTAGTGCCAGAAAGCTAGGTCTGGTTCAAAGGCCATGGGTCCTCCAACAGGACAATGACCCAAAACATACATCCAAAAGTGCAAAAGAACAGTTAAAAAGGAAAAAAATGGACCATTTTAAAATGGCCAGCAATGAGTCTTGATCTCAGTCCAATCGAGAACCTTTGGAAAGAGTTTAAATCTGCCATTGGTAAAAGGAATCCTGGAAAAATTCATGAGCTGGAACAAATCACAGTTGAGTGGGAGAAACTACCAGCAGGCAGATGTACGAAATGTATAGATGGCTACAAAAAAACATTTGGAGGCTGTCACCCCTGCCAAGGGTTGTGCAACCAAATATTAGTGAAGGGTGCCAGTAATCCTGTCCAAGTCTCTTTTTTTCTCAGAAATTACTATATTTAAGTTGCACAGACATCTTTTTTTTTGTTGTATACCTATTAAAATTTTATGACAGTTGAAATATTTCCAATTTCTCAAGATATTGTACACAACATACCTAAAATGCAAGGGTGCCAATAATGTTGACCACAACTGTATATTAAGGTAAAAGCCCCTATATGGTCATGATCCTTGCAATGGCATCCTCCACGATGTGTGTGGAAATTAAATTCCTGTGTGTGGCCTTATGAGGAAAGTGTGAAGTTAGATTTGTATCAGTCAGATTTGTAGATGACAGGCATCTTGTCTTGCACCAGCTGCTAACTGTTTTTGCTTGGAAGAATGTTACAGTAGTGCACTTGACAACGAGCATGCGCTGGCGTCTCAGAGATGGGGAAGCCGAATATTTGTTTGCAGTAGAATTGAGCGTTGAAACAGGGCATTACGATTTTATTTGCCCGAAACGCAGTGCTGTATCTTCAAAAAAACTGCTGCTGGATTCCTGTGAGTTTAGGTTAAAAGTTGCCCACTCCAGTGGGTTAAATCTGAGTTTGAAAATCATCAAGACTCAGAATCGTCGGGACAACAGACAAGATAAGTGGCTTTTTGGCAGTCTATTTGGATCTCGTCATTAAACATGGAATACAAGGGGAAGTAAGATTTTTTTAATACATTATGGTGTAGGTCTCACTAATTTATGGTGTTTTTTGCCTACATTTTGAAAGCTCTGATTGTGGCTTTTTAATTTGAGTAAAATGGAAGTTTAATCTCAAGAGGTAGTTGTATCCTCATGGCATATCTCCCGACATTAACATACTTACACACGTTTGCTCACTTTTTTCAGATCTACTCTATTTTTGCTTTGGGTATATTTGATGTAGAGTAATAGTTATTTTTGTAAGAAATAAGTCCGCTTAGCAAGTGCACCTCAAGTCCGCTGCACACCTACTTTCACTTTGTGAGCCACTGGCTGCCATTGACTCTAGCCAATGTGTCATACATAAAATTCTGAGACGGCTATCTATGGACATTTCCCAAATTCCCATCTGTTAGCTACTGCCTTCTACATATACGTGTTATTTGGGTCTATAATATTTCTCTTTTTTATTTTATCCTTTTCCAATCAAATCCTATGGAAATTGAACTGTGTAAGTTGTCCTGATCATATTTAAAATGAGACAGCATGGAAATTAAATGTAGGCATGCTTTTTTGGCTACTTGCCCTTAGATCTAGCTCAGAGGCAAAGGACCTCCTGAAGTGCCTCCATTAAACTGTGCTCAGAGGGTTTGGATCCATACTAAAGCTTGCTCAATTGTTGGTCCACAAATGGTGGAATTCTTTATTGTTGAACGTAAGGTTTGAGAAGGATTTGATGACATTCAGAAAAGGAGTTAACATTTCTTTATAAGGAAGTGTTCCCAGATGAATTCACTCAAAGACTTTAAATTATTAGAGATCTGTGAATGACATCCTGTTGAAGTAATGACATTATATGGACAATGTCTTTGGGCCATTATATAAGAGCGGTATGATCATTTTTTTAGTGTCAAATGAATATTAATTTTCAATGGGTCACAGTAGCCCATAGCATTGCTTGGTGGGCTAGAAATCTTAATAAAGAAAATCATTCAGTGCAGTTCCTCTGTCCAGACCCAAAAACAAAAACACCAGATGGCAGCAGCTAAGAACCACTTGGTTCACCTAGTCTGCTTACCATGCCATCATAGGTCTTAATTTGATCTTTTCCCTTAGATTCCTTTGCATCTGTTGCAAGCATGCTTGAATTTGTCATCGTTTTGCTTCCTACCATCTCCAGTAACAGGGTGTTCCAAGTATCCACCACCCTTTTCAGTGAAAAAAATATATTTTTTGCATTCTTTCAACTCCATGACCATCTGTTTTTCACAGAAGTTACAACAAAGCTCTTTCCCCCTCCCTTCCAGGGGATACATGCAGGGCCGGTGCAACCATTAGGCAAACTAGGCAAATGCCGGTGTTTTGCCGCTGCTGCTTCTCTCTGGGACGTGTAGTGATGGCAGTAGTTTGAAGATCACACGACTCCTTAGGTCAAAATTACAGAGGGTTAAAGACCAACTATTGTACTGAATGCCCTCTAAAAATATTGAGAAAATGGCTAAATTGAAATCACTATAATTCCTTCTCTTTTTTGGTTTCTTGTTTTTCCTTTTTTTTTCTTTTTTTTTTTTTTTTGTACTGTTTTTACTGTTTTTCTTTGTATATTATATGTAGGAAATGAATGCAGGTCTCAGACTCACACTGACACTGCTCCGAATATTCAGAAAGCGAAGTGCCTTATCGCATCAATGACCTTGAAGCATTCATCCTTCATACTAAAGAAATAATGTGTTGCTTATCTTTCCATTAGACCTTTCTTCAATTTTTACCATATTCATAAAACAAGTTGTTACTAATAGAAGATTGTGCTTATCTTATCATTCTGCTGTGAATTGAACTCCCTGACGCCACCAAGTGGGTACCGCAAATGCGTTTCGAATCCTTCTTCAGGGGGAAATTTGTTTGAACAGCACAGGCTATAACACAAGAAAGTCATAGACTTAATACCAAACTTGCAGTTTCAGTCCAAAGTATGATAAATTGCAACTGGATCAGAGTTAGATGATCTAGTTGCATTTTATTGTACTTTGGACTGAAACTGCAAGTTTGGTATTGTTAAGTCTATGACTTTCTTGTTGTTTTCCCGAGGCCGCGGGCAGGGTCCCGGCGGCTGATATTAACCGGGCGCGCAGCCCGGCGCAGGGACCCTGTGCGCGGCCTAGTCTGAGAGCGTGCGCGCAGCCCTGGTTGGGCGCGCGTGCGTCTTTGTGAGTTGATTGGCTCCCGTGGGTCGTGGCCGCACGGGAGCCAATTAGTGTAGAGGGTGTTGGGAGCGGGGGGGGGGGGGGGGTAGGGGCTGAGCAGCCTCCGCGTGGTCAGTCGCGCGGAGGCTGCGTTCGGTGCCGGCGTGCAGGCTGCGAGGTGCTGCAGGTTCGGTGGCCCGCTGTCCGGGATCCTGTGGGGAGCTCAGCGGGGAGCGGAGGCTTCAGGCGGAGTGAGTGTGGGGTCATTTTGCCGGCGCCGGTCCGGAAACTCAGCGGCTGATTGGAGAAAGGTAGCGGGGCTTGGGGCACGTAGTGGGCCTGGTTGTTGCGGTCCGGTTGTTGGACGCAGCATGTCCTGTGGCGGTGTGGGGGGGGGGGATGCATGGCAGGGTGGAGGCAAGGGGTTTGGCCCCTGCTAAAGCTGGGGCAAGGGGGGAGGGGGTCGAGGTCTAGGGGGTGCACTTGGAGGGGTGGGGGGTTACTTGGGCCGGAGAAATGGAGAGAACTCCTCCCTCCTACTGTGTAGGCCCTTCTCTTGAAGATAATGCTGGCTAGACGGACTCAAGTGATAATGCCAGCAGAGAGTCTCCTACAGACCCAATCATGGGTTGGAGGGCAGATGGGGGTGGATGGTGTTCTCTTAACCCAGGGGGGGGGGAAAGAGACTCTGGAGAGCCTATTCCGGTCTTGGGAGTCCAGCAGTAGGTGCTTTGGAGGTATCGGGTCTCTTTATCTAAACGAGTTTACCTCTCCTCTGCGTGGGGGCGGGGGATTTCGGGGCGCCGGGCCAAGGGGGAGGGTTGCAGCCCGATGCGGCTCCGGGGTTGGCTGGCTGTGGCGGGGCAGCGGGGTGGCTCCCGGGCCACGGTGGTTTGGTGCACCGGGGGGTGCTTCCCCTTGGGAGCAGTGGATGTCTGGGGGGGCGGGGTACATCGAGGGCGGTGTGGGGCGGTACTTGGTCTCCGGCCTGGCCGGTGTCGGTTTTCCGCCGTGTTTTCCCCCTTTTTGTCTCCGCAGGGGACAGTTTATGGAGCGGCCCTCGTGGCCGGGGGGCGCGGCTGGAGGAGAGAGCTGGATGAATCCTTCGGCTGGGGCCTAGACGCGGCGTGGAGCGGTAGTGGAGTCAGCCCAAGGGTGCTCAAGGGACGTCGCGCGCGCTGATGGCGAGGACCTTGCGGTGGCTGGTGAGCGGGCTGCTGAGCCAGGTGAGTTGATGGGGGACGGGGGGAGTCGCAGAGGGAACGGAGGGGGGCTTCACACGACAAGCGCTAGCAGTCGTGTCGGCGGCGGCGCAGTTCGGGCTCGTACTCGTCCTCTTCCTCCGAGTGGTTCGTCGGGGGGGGGGGGTTCGGCGGCCTCCTGATGTGGGGAGGGTTTAAGTGCGGGTGGGGGGGGCCTCTTCGGTGGTTTCCCTGCCGGCATTTTGGGTGGGGGTGCCGCGTAAGCTGCAGCGTCCATTTAGGAAGCGGCGCTACATGGCTATCTTCCGTTTGCTAGTAGGGAGGAAGCGCTCGGGCGAGAGTCGGGTAAAGAGAAAGGCCGATGAGAAGGCCGGTCGGGTTAGGAAGGTGGCGCGTAATGTGGTTAATGGGCCGCGTTCCTTTTTGCGGTTGGCCAGTGTTTGGTGCCGGCACGTTCCGGTGCGGTATGGGATGTTGTTAGCGTATGCCGATTCCACCCTCGAGGCGTCTCAGACGCACGACGGCTGGTCTTGGCGGAGCTAGCTACGACGAACCGTTAGGGGACAGGATGGAGGACAGCCGATTGCTTTCCAGCACGCCTGTTCCTTGTGCGGGGGTCCCCGTTCCGCTGTCAAGTGAGTTAAGAAGGGCACCTCTGGCTTGGCCGGTCCCCCGGTTCGTGTGGAGGCCTTTTTTCGGGTGGCTCAGTTGTTAGCCCCGGAGGCGTGTGGCGGCGATTCGGGGGTTTGGGTTTCGGTAGGGCTTCGTTATCCAGGTGCGGGGGGATGTCGGCGCCGTATGTTTGGAACTCCCCTTCGGTGTGTCGTTGGGTGGCGGTGGTCCCGGGCGAATTGTTGAGCGACTGGCAGTTGGGGAGGGTGGCGGGCCCCTGTCGGGAGCCTCCCTTTTTCTAATCTGGTGATTTCGCCTTTGGGTAATGTTCCCAGGAAGGAGCCGGGCGAATTCCGGTTGATTCATAATTCGTCCTGGCTGATCGGGGCTTCCGTGAACGATTCTATCCCGCGTCATTGTTGTACGGTCTGCTATACGTCCTTCGATAGGGCTGCTTTGCTGGTGCGCGGGGCCGGTCGGTCGGCTTTGCTGGCGAAGGTGGACATTGACTCGGCTTGCCGTTTGCTGCCAGTCCATCCGTCTTCCGTCCCCTTATTGGGGTTCTGCTTTCCAGGGGGGTATTATTTCGACAAGTGCATGCCGCTGGGCTGTTCTATCTTGTGCGTACTTTGAGAATTTTAGTACCTTCTTGGAGTGGGTGCTGGTTTGCGCATCTGGCGTGTATTCGGTGGTGCTTTACCTGGACAAATTGTTGTTTGTAGGAGGGGAGCACTCAGGGGAATGTTAGGGGCTGTTATCTGTGTTCGTGCAGCTGGCACTGCAGTTCGGGGTTCCCTTGGCGGACGGGAAGACCGAAGGTCCAGCGACACGGTTGACCTTTTGGGTGTGGAGTTGGATTCGGTGGCCATGGTGGCGCGTTTGCCTCACGACTAAGTCGCTCGCTTGCGGATTTCAGTGGCCGACGTGGTGTCGACCCGCAAGGTTTCTTTGCGGGAGTTGCAGTCCTTGTTGGCGTCCTTAAATTTTGCCTGTCGGACGATTCCGAGGGGGCGGGTGTTTTCCAGGAGGTGGACCGGGGCGACGGTCGGGGTGCGGAAACCTCATCACTGGTTTCGAGTGACGACAGCGATGCGGGCGGATTTGCGGGTGTGGGATCGTTTGGGGGAATTCAATGGGACGTCTGTTTGGCTGGAGCCCGAGATAGACAGCGTTGATTTGCAGTTGTACGCGGATGCGGCGGGGGGGCGGGCTTGGGTGTGTATTTCGGAGGGGCCTGGTGCGCGGATCGGGGGCCGGAGTCTGGGCGTGCGGCGGGCCTGACCAGGATTGTCGCATTTGGGAGCTCTCTCCGATTCGTGTAGTTTTGGCGCTGTGGCCAGAGCGCCTGCGGAACCAGAGGGTGCTCTGGGGGTGTGATAATTCGGCGGTATTAACAGATACACTCCGAGGTGCGTGATGGTAGCGGGCTGGATGCGGGAAATCTTGGCTTGTTACAGTTGCTTGTGGCGGTGCGGGCTCGACCTATACCAGGGTGCACTACCGAGCTTGCTGATGCTATTTCGTTTTCAGTGGGAGCGGTTCCGAGCGCTGGCCCCCGAAGCGGACGAGGATGGATATGTGGTCCCAGAGACCTTGGGGAGCATTGGCCTTGCGGGCTGCTAGATCTGCTGAGGTCCTCCGTGTCTGCGGGGACATGGGCTTCGTACTGGCGGGGCTGCGACAGGGTGGTCGCTTTTTGTTAACTTGCGGGTGGCAGGCGGGGAGGGTCCCGGGGGGCATGCTGGCTCAATATGTTGTGGCAGCCAAAGGTGCCGGTTTCTCGGTCGGCGGTGCGCACGCATTTGGGGGTTTACTTTTTGCGAGCGCGGTGGGTTGGGGCCCCTCGCCTGGGGGGGGGGGTTTAACGTGACGGCGGCTGCTGGGTTGGGAGCGGGTGCTGCCGGCGCCGTGCGATTCACGGTAGCAGGTCACGCATGGGCTCCTGGTGCGGGTTTGCGGGGCCTTAAGGCAGGTGGCTTCGGCTGAGTGCGGGGCTTCCTTGTTCCGGGCGGTGTTTTGCCTAGCCTTTTGGGGCGTTTTCGCATCGGGGAATTGGTTGCGGGCTCGGGCCGGGGGGGGGGGGTGTTGGGGGGCCGCTGGAGCATGTTTGGGCGGTGGAGGGGGGGCGCGGATCCTTTTGGCTTCGTCCGGCAGAGATCCGCTTGGAAAAGGTTTGTGGGTGTGTCTGGGCGAGGGCGCAGAGCCGCGGACTGGCCCGGTGCGGGCGCTGCGGCAGCAGTTCGCTGTGCATCCGTCGGGCGCAGTCTGTTTTTCGTACACGCGGATTCTCGGGTTTTAACTTGTTTCCAGGTTTCTTCAGTGTTGCAGCAGGTGCTGTCCACGGTGGGGGAGGATCCGCTGCGTTTTGCTCCGCCCTCATTTCGGATTGGGGCTGCCACTAGTGCGGCAGCTGCGGGGTTGCCGGGACATGTCATTCCAGGCATTGGGTGGGGGCGTACTTCGGTTTTAAAGGGTACGTTCGGCTGCAGGTGCCGGGATACTGTGGGTTGGGGCTTCACCTCTCTATTTTTTTTTCAGATGGGGGTAGCGGACCTCCTTTTGGGTCTGGACCCATCGTCTGTGGCTGTTCAATGGCTGGGTGTGCGAGACATGTGGTGGCCGCAGTTGCTGCCTTTGCTACGACGCCACGGGAGGATGTTGCGGTGGCCGGCCGCCCTGTTGGTGCATATGGGTGGCGATGACCTGGTGTCCTGGTCCTGCCTGCAGCTGATCCGGGCGGTGCAAGATGATCTGGGACTGGTGTTGCGGATGTTTCCCGGTGTTATTGTTATGTGGTCAGACATCATTCCAAGGCCGGCCTGCCGGGATCAGCGTCATTGGTCTCGGGGGTTGACCAGGGTCCATCATCAGAGTGGTCATTGAATCGGAGAGAGGGGCGGGTATCAGATCTTGCCCGACTGGGTGGATGTTGGGTGTTCGGGGCTATATCGGGCTGATGGGGTTCATTGGTCGCCTGTTGGCATGGACCTACTCCTTCATGACTGGCAGGGGGTTTTGGAATGTATGTCTGGCATTGATGCACGCTGGTCGCAGCTTGGGGCCAGGGGGGGGGGGCGGCACATGAACTGTTATGTGCCGGTGGCAGGATCCCGGAGGTTTCCGGGGTCCGGACCAGCAGGCTTCACTTGGGCGGGGGCGGGGTGCCCCTGACCCGGTCAAACCCTCGGCCGACTTTTGCTTAGCATGGCGAAGTCGGGGAGAGGGGTATGGTAACTTGCCGGGTGGCGAGTTATGGCATTAGCGGTGGCAGGCACTTTGCTGAGGTAGGGTTGGTGCAGCCGGGTGCCGCTAATTGGGGGTTGGAGGTTTTTATTGTTGGTTGTTAAATTGTTATGGCTAATAAAAGCTGCGACCAGTTATGTTCCATGAAATTATGGTGTTATGTATTTTGTGGGGGGCAGGGTAGGGGCGGGGTGTTGTGGGGGGGAGGGGGTGGGGTGCGAGAGGTAGGGGCCTGGAGCGCCGGGTCCGCCTGCCTCGGTTATATAGCTTGTGCTGTTCAAACAAATTTCCCCCTGAAGAATGCTTAAGGCAGAGAACAAAAAGCTACAGTAGCACAGCAAAAGTCATGACAATCATAAGCATATAGGAAGAGCAGTAGAGCAGAGCAGAACTAGGTTGTAAAGTGAATCATCCTATCATTTAAAAAATGCTATTCAAGTTCTTATGACACCTCAATAACAGCAACATAAGCTCAAGCCATTGTCAGACACCACAGGGTTTAGTTATTAAGGTTATTATGTTAACATTAGCGCACCTTAGTAATTCTGAAGCAACAAATCCCAACAAAAAAAGGCACTCAATTTACTATACCTACACACTGATGGTATAAGATACATTGATGACATTTTTCTCCTATGGAGAGGCACTAGTAATAGAGTTTGTTCAGTATTTGAATTCTTGCAATCAAGCTTTAGAATGGGAGATGCAGTATGATCTATTTACAAACAATTTTCTGGATGTGCTAGTTTCAAAAAAAAAAAAAAAGTTCATAGATTGGTTAGTATCATTTTCTCTAAACCTACATATTGCAATATCTTTCTAAGTTATAACAGCTGTCATCTGATTCATTTGAGAAATAGTTTCTTCCTCACAGATCTTATGGTTTAGACGTATTTGTTAATCTATTCAAGAATTTCAGCAGCAAGCGAAGGCTTTGCAACATAAATTTGAGAAGTGTGGATACCCTGCAGGTATCCTTATGAAAGCATATAAAAGGGCTTCATATAACCATCGTAAATGACTCCTAAAGCCATCAGAATTGCTGCAGCGCCATATTACAAATGTCACTCATGTTCTATATTACTTGCCTTTGTCATCGTGCATTGCAGCTATAATTAAACATCAGTGGTCAGTATTGCAAGTTCATCTGTGCTTCAATGGATGGAGACCGCAAATAGCATATACCAGGAGGCATAATGTAAGAGACCAGTTATGTCCTGCAGTCCCTAGAGTGATTACTGAGAATCCTTTAGCTGGCCATACTAAGTGCGGAAAGTGCCAATGTTGTATTATCATGGAAGAAAGCAATTACTTTACTATTGGTAGAAGGACAATAAAATTGAATTTTGCTACTTAGTGTCTTTCTACCCATGTGATCTATATGGCGAGGTGTTCATGCCAAAAAGTGTACATTGGGAAAACCACCCGTCAAATACATGTATGCTTATCCAAGTATAAGTACTGTATCTAAGAAAGAGGATGAACCCCTTTAATCATAGTCGACAATTTCAACATGTTTTTGGATTTAATATGTACTGTTATTAATTATATCCCATTTAATATACAGGGAGAGGATAGAGGGATATTGCTCTTACAGCACAAACAAAAATGGATTCGAGTTAAATACATTAGAACCCTTTGGTCTCAACAATTCGATCGAATGATGCGTGGCTTTTTTTTTTTTTTTTTTTTAGGTTTTAGCCTCTTTCCCGACATTTATTGAAGCTAATTTTTCTTTAATGGAGCACTGCGATTGCTGTGAGGTCTCTCCTGCCCTTCTTATGTAGTTGGGAGTTTCTAGGTTTCACATAATTCTAATGTCTTTACCTCAATATCTCCACTGTTTCACCTTGCATCACGTTATTTAAGGCAATCTTCATTTCTTTCATTAGTAGCACTACTGCTCCTCTTCATGTTCTATATGTCCTTTTAGTCTCTGACTATTGTGCTTTTGCTCTCAGTCACTGCTAATAAAGTAAAGTGCATAGTTTCATTTTTAGCCTGTGGCCGTTTCCCCCTGGTTTCAATGTGACAGCTCCGAAGCGTCTTAATTTTTAGATTTGTCCCTTATTGATATTTATTTTTGTGCGTCTTACTGGCTTTATATATTCTGCTCCTCGATTGCTGTTAATGGTTTAAGCCGTGAAAGTATTTCTCAGCCAGCGGCTGTCTCTCCTCAGTTTTACTCTGACAGAATTGAAACAGCTCCCCTCGCCTCAATCCCTCTCCAGCCACCCAACATCATACATTTAATATGCTTTGTTCATGTGATACTTGCATAGTTTCAATAGAGTAGGATTTTAAAGACCCACATGTGAGACAATGCATTTCTGCCCTGGATGCTAATTTTTATAGCGTTCCGGTTGGCGTTATGGTTTCAATTTTCAGACTTAAAATATGTAATGTGGTTTAGTACAATGATATTTTAAAACTATCCAACTTGAATTTGAAGCATATTCTTAATTCTTTTTTGGCATTTCTTTAAGGAAAAGTTCCCCTTAAAAGAATAGTGACGTTTCCAGTTTCATCACTATGGTTACTTTTATCCCAAAGAGCATTTTAAAACAGCATCATCTTATTGGCACAGTTCTATTAGATGCTGGTAATAGAAGTTACCAGTTATCATTCTTCACAAAAACGTTTTTTCAGTTTGCCTGGCACTGCTCCGTCTCTTTGCTTTCCTTGCTTTATCGATATTACTGCAAGAAAATGTGTCTATTCCATGCTACTTTGAACATCCTTGGAGGTTATGTTTAATTGAATTTGAAGCTCCCATGTATAACTGAAGTGCTTGCTTGAAATGAAATGGTATACACATTGTTTTACAGCTTGAGAAATTATTCTTCTCAGTTTGGTATAATACTGCTTTGTTTGCAATACCAAAAAATTGTTCTATTGCCTAAAGGTTGAGGTTTTAAAGATATAGTATGTTTTTTGAAAAGAATGTACTGCCAATCGTTATAGTCCTTATAAGACTGAGCTGTAATCATGTACTCCTGTAGTCACACACATGTATGTAAGGGTTGTAGGTTTTATAGTGATTTTAAGACCACGATTTACAGCATTATTATTTTTACCCCCCCCCCTTTCACCATGTCATTGTTAAAAACTTTAACAATAAAACAATGTTCCATATTATGGCTATTCTTATTTTGTTTTAATACTATGTCTATTTATGGTTTATATGATGTTTTAATATCTTTATGTTTTTATCTGTTGGAGGTTGGGAACATTCCCCCCAATGAAGGCTTGCAAGTTGAAACACTGTTAGTGTAGGGGTATTTAATAAAGGCTGGTTCTACAAACGAAGGGATAAGTCATTTTTCACCTTGCTCTTCTGTTTTCCTTGTGTGTTTCTTTACAGGAACAATATCAGGTGGGAACTGATCATCCCAAGTGGGACTGGATAGAGTTTTTGTTGCCATTTTGAGACTTGGCGTAGGTTGTTAATATTTATTGAGAAATTAAATACTTGAATATAAATTTTCAAACCTTTATAAGGTTAAAAAAGATATTAAGACACAAAGATAAAAATATAGTATGAAAATATAATATAAAAATGGATTAAGAAGAGTTTATGACCCATTACATCCGTTGATGGCAATTCCCCTTTGGGCAATGTTACTTATTGTTTATTATTTATTTACATTCTCTTATATACCGCGCTATTCTGCATCAGTGCGGTTTACATTAAACAAACTGAAATTACATTGAACAGGGCATTATAACTTGGAGATAACTATTTTACAGGGAACATGGGCTATGGAGGGTTAAGTGGCTTGCCCAAGACTACAAGGAGCACCTGTGGGACTAGAAAACCCAGTCCTTCCGGCCCAAGGTTGCTGTCCTCTAGTGGGATTTGAACCCCCGACCTTCCGGCCTGAAGTACCTTGCCCCAACCACTAGGCCACTCGGCCACTCCTGCAATGTCCTGCTATTGGTACGTAGCAGGACAATGAACATACAGAGGTCTTTCTCCTCTTATTTTAATTTTGACTTTGAATTGTACATTAGTTGACTGTTTCACTGTCGCTTTGAGATAAGTATTACGTTTTTTGAGATAGATATTATTGAATAGGGATCAAAGGTTTTTTTTTGTTTATATCCAATTTACTATACCAGGCATGTCCAACTTCGAACAGGTCGTGATCTACTCTTTCTGGCCAAAAGTGCCGGTGATCTACCACCATGAAAATTAAGTTTCAAATTAGTTTCAAATTAAATTTTAACCCAATAGAGTTGGTGGTTTTCCCCCCCCCCCCCCCCATTTTTAATGAACCTTCTGTCATTTACTTGGATGCGATCAGCTGTTAAGCAAATTAAGCAAAAACAAAACAGACGAAGATCCAGTAAGAACTGCGAGGGGAAATGGAAAGTACATTTTTTCTTAAAGTTTTATTGAGTAATAACTCTTTAAACTGTCTTAATAACTTATTGAGTAATTTGTTTTAAATTTAGGTCGAGTATTGATCCAGACTGATCTTGCACAATCTTTAATATTTTGCTCTTGCTCATTAGTGAGACGTCTGAGCCTGCATTTCAACCACCAGCTTTTTCAACTTGGGTGAATATTGCGTGAGGGCCAGTCTCAGGGAATCCCGGAGATGTTCATCTGTCATGTTGAAACGTTGTGTACTCTAATTTCCAGATGGGAAAAAGCAGATTCACACAAATAAGTTGAACTGAAACAGGAGTGTACAGCTTCACTGCATCTTCTCAAGTTGGGAAATTTGTTTCTAGGCACTAGCTTTCAAAACGATTCTTGCTCAGCACGGGTCTTGAGAAAAATGTCATTTTTAAGTGTTAATATTTCGTTTTCAAGAAATGGCTTGTTCAATGACTAATTTTTACTGATAGCAGCTGCAGTTTCTTTAAATGTCCACATCTACTTTGAATGGGTATGACAAGTACTTCACAACTATTCCAATTTTTTTTTTGAAATCACAGAATCTATTTTCGAATTCCTGGATAACAGAACAGATGTGTCACATACTTCTCGTTCTGAAAAACAAAATTTGGATATTGTCCCAGATGGTCCTGCGTATTAGGAAAATGATCAAAAATGTTGTTTGCAAGGTCAGTCAGCTCAAATTTGCTCTTGTAGAATGAAACTGTACTCATCTCGCCAATGCATTTGTTTTTACCTTGTAATTCAAGGTTCATATCACTTAGTTCACCTGTAAAGTCAGCGAGAAATGCCAGATCACATAACCACGCCTCATCTTCTAACTCTGCTTGGTCATCTCCCCTCTCCTTCAAAAAACTTCTTACTTCATTCAGCAAATCACAAGAGCTTTGCAGAAATTTGTGCCTACTTAGCCACCTTACATCTGTGTGCAAAATGATTTCCGCTGCCCCTTCATGAAGAGTAAGACTGAAAAGCAGTCTTTGAAGTGATCTGCCACTAACTGAATTTACAATTTTGAAAGTGATGTCCATGACAGTCTTTGTATTGAGTCTCTTGCTTGCCAAAACTTGCTGGTGAATGATGCAGTGGTAAGAAAGGAAATCTGGGAAGTTATCATGTTGTCTACAGAGGGCTATGAAACCATTAACCTCACCTGCCATTGCTCTTGCTCCATCAGTAGTGATGGAAACGGGTCTATGCAATGGAAGATTACACTTTGTCACAAAAGAATGGAAAGAACTGAATATTTCCTGACCAGAAGTTCTCCCTTTTAAAGAAATCATTCCAAGTAGTAGTTCTTTAACACTGAAGTCTTCAAAAACCATCTGAATAAAGACTAGTAACTGGGCTATGTCTCTTATGTCTGTAGATTCATCCAGTTGGAGTGAGAAAGCAACAATTTGAAACATCCTCCAACAATTGTTCAGTTGTGTCTCCACACATCTTTTCTATTCGCCGCACGACAGCGTTTGACAATTGTACATCTTGAATAGCAGCTATGATCTCTTTCTTATTTTTAAATCCTTCAAAAAGATTGTCAGCTGCTTCAAGAAAAACAATCTTTTACAAATTCCCCTTCAGTGAAAGGTCTGCATTTCTTTGCGATCAGGTTGCTGACCTTGAAGGATGCTGTGGTTGCATTGACTGAATGTGACCTTGGCTTCGCCATCAACTGTTGCTGAGTAGCCAATTTCGATTTAAGTTCTTTGAGTTTCAGTTTACAAATTTCACTTTTGGGTGGAAAATCAGCAAACTTATTGTTATGCAGAGCCTTAATGACGTTCCAGATTACCCTTTTTGGGGAAGAATACTGGGGCATTACAAATTAACCACCACCATTTGTCTTTCACCATGATGAAGTAGTTCATTTCCCATTCATCATGAAAGTGGTAGGTTCTTCTCTTCTTTGGAGCACTCATCTTCGTTATACTGGTGTGGCTGGATGTAAGAAGGCCAAATCTGCTTAGTATAAACACTGGCTGAATCTGTTCCAAAACTGTCACTGTCCCAAAGTATTAAGAGATCAACAGGAACTGAAGACCTCTGGATGATGTGCAATACAAGGACTGGAGATGCCAAAACCACACATGCAGTTCTAAAATAAGAAATCATACTGGCACCAATAATCAAATACCACCAAACAATCATCAAAAAACTCAAACACCTGTCCAGCAAACAAGATAAAATCAAATACCACCACACGCGATTTAATAAATTCTGCACACATTGTAGAATCAAACGCAAAGGCTAGGCAAAATAAAATTGCAAAGGCTAGGCAAAAAAGTCAGTGGTTTGAACCAATTCGAAGGCAAGGCATAGGCAAGTTAGAACAAAATTGGAAAAGCCCGCCAAAATCACCAAATTCTTGACACTTTGTTGTGTCTGCCCGAAAATGTTTAATGAAAGTGACCTATAAAGCGGCCAACGACCAGCACATGACACAACTAATACGGTAAATGTATTCAGATAAAGCCTGGGTGAATGGATATCGTCCAGTATATAACACCCTTCTAAGGGGTGTTGGGGTGGGGGCAGGAATGGGTTATTCTGAGAGGCAGGAGACCAGGTATGATGCCGGGCCTGTGGCTTCTCATCGTGGGGCACAGGTGGCAGCACCCTGGGGTACCCATAAACTATTGGCACGAACAAGCGCCCCCAATACACCTGCAGGCAAGATTCCTACAGGCAGGGGAAAAGAGACAGGCAAAGGATCAGCAGCGGCGGCAAGCCCTCAGCAGACGACCTGCCGGCACGAGCTCTCTCCTAGCGATGGGGCAAGCTGCTGGAAAGATGGAGCCAAGTGGGGCTGGCGATCTACCTCTGACCCCTTCGCAATCTTCAGGTAGATCTCGATCTACCTGTTGGATATGCCTGTACTATACCATACCATCACTAATTCCCAGTCCTCAAAACAAAAACCAAAAAAGCTAGGCAGGAGAAGACAACATTATGAGGCCCTAACACACCAGTATAAACTTAGACGAGGCACTAACACACCAGTATCTCCTACTGGAAAAACTAGAGCAAGCTGCACTGCTGCTACAGACCCCTTTACAGAATCTATGTGATAGTAGAACACCTCACAAGAGCAGATCTTCAGCAAATACAGAGTAATTGACGACAAATCAGAATGAAGCATATCTACAAAAACTGAAAAGGAAAACTTGAGAAACTGGACTCTCAGCAACAGAACACTATTTTGCTTAGTACAAGACAAAATGCATTTCATTTTAATTTTTCTTCAAAGGCACAAAAAATGCACATCCCCAAAGCCGAAATAAAACTTGAAACAAAATGCTTTTTTGTACATTGGTCTTTTTCCATGTTCTCCTTGTTGATCTTTAGGGTCTTTTCTATTTCTTCTCCCCCTGTTTGCCTTCCTTACTCCCCTCTAGTTCTCTCTGAAGTATGGTGATATTTCGTTTCATTCCTCTAGTCTGCCTATCTGTTGCTAGATTTTACTCTTTATACTCCAGTTTTTGAAAAGTTACAGGGGGAAATCATTTACGTAGCAGCTTTCTCTCTCCCACATTCAATTACCCCAGTCCTCCTTCAGGCTTTTTACATAAAAGGTACATTTTACGATGGGGATGTCCATTTGTAATCTGGGATGTCAAAGCCAGGACTTCCCTTCTGTTTCTTTTTTGCCCCTCTTCTGGTAGTCCAGGATCTCCCATCAGTGTCCCTTTCTTAACCCCTCCTTCCCCTCTTCAGTCTTATATTGTAGGCAGCACTATGATGCTCCTGGTCCTGCAGCTGTGGGCTGCAATAGAGGCAGAACCAGCACCGGAAAGAGAGCGTGGGACCTGCCTACAGTCCATGCATGAGCAGCTTCTGACACGTCCTGCCTCCTATGATATCCGGGGAGGTCTAAAGAGGGGGGGGGGGGGGCAGGATGCATAAGAAGCTGCTCAGCACACACATGGGCTATAGGGAGGCCCTGCACTCTTTTTTCTATGCTGGCACCATCTCTGCTGTCAGGGACATCGGAGGCGGCAGGAAGTATAAACCTCTCAGCCACTTCATCATGCCAGTTGGCTATAGGCCATATATAACTGTTTTGATTGTGCCTGCTGGCACCACACCACTGCTACCACAGGGATAGGTCGTGGTGGCAGATGAGGGAGTGGGGAACAGCAGCCAGTAAAAAAAAAAAGTCACCACTTGCAGTGCCTGTTTTCTGTCCTGCCAGTTGCTGGCCTCCTCCATCCTATGGCTTGGGTAGCCTGAGTGAACAGTGGAGGTGCCTAGGCTCTAAGGCACCCCCCCCCCCCTATAACTACACCACAGGGAGGTATAGGTAAGCTGCACTGCATTATCTGCAAAGCACATTCCACATCCCTAATGGCATTTTCTACATTAACTGTTTAACACAGCAGTTAGATGTTTTTAACACCGCAACTGCCTTATGATATTATAACCTTTGACACTGTCTATGATGTTTTATATATCTACCTTCACTGTTGAACTCATTTCTGCTAACTGTACATAGTTAAATGTACATAGTTCTCCAAAGGTTAAAAGTTTAAAAGTTTAATTGTTAATGTACATAATTCATGCAATGTTCAATGTAAAAACAGAAATGTCTTTCTGTCCCCCTAACTGTTATATGTAAACCACACCTGATCACTGGAAGGTTGCGGTATATAAAAGTTTGTTAAATAAATAAAATTTAACACAGGAAATAACGTGTTAACACAGCTTAGTTAATAGGCCCTAAAAGTAACTACTTTCTTCCAATAGCATTTTTTACTCACTGTTTTTCTTGTGCCTGCTGCATAAAGTCTCAAGGAGGGCAATTAAAGGGACTATTTCCTGCTCAGCTGAGTCATGTGAAGGGATTTGTCCCCTTCTAGTGTGCAAAGCTATCTCCATCTCCCCTCACTGAAGTGCAGCGTGTAATAAGATACAGAATCTGCATATTAGGGGGTAAAGTCCAAAAAAGAGATTTCTCACATACATCAAGTGGGTGAAAACCTTAGATGAAATCAGGGCAAATCCAAATCAGCTTGGTATTTAAAAACACCACAACTGCATGTGTTAGTCGTGCAAGCTAAATATTTAGTACTTGCTGACCAGCCCCTTGTCACATCTGAAGATTGTTGCACACAGGCTCAACTTTTCAACAATTCATAGGCTGGCCCAATAAAAAAAAAAGTGACAGTTCACAGTGCACCCAGCCTCATTTCTCCTTGCTCTACTTGTATCAATACTAAAGAAAAATTAAATTTGAAAGGGTAAAAAAAAAAAAATTCAGTCCTGTCAATCACCCTTTTAACCTTTTGATTCTACAGCAGAAAAGCTTTGTGGGGAAGTGGGGGGGGGGGGGGGGAAGGATACCCTATCCCTCTCCTTTATATCAAAGTTGGGAGCCTAAGGATATCTCAGTGTATAATAGCATTCAAATGGCAATGCAGCAAACGTCGGATCATTCCAGACTCGGGGTGGGGGAACCCTGCTTACTCACTTCCTGAGAGGCTGTGGTCTGGGGGATGGCCGACTACACAACACCAGCTGCAGCCCCACTTAAGCTCAGCACGCTGGTGAAGAGGGAAGGAACAGCTGTGCAGCGTGTGACAACAGGCCTGGGTGCGAGCCACATTTTTAGCTGCAACAGTGATTAAGGGAATTTTCAGGAATGTTTGCTTTGTTATTCCTTATATTTCAGCTTGGAATGAACTGAAGATAAGCAAGAGGAGCAGGAGGGAGACAGCAATTCCTAGAAGAGCAGAGATAAAAAGAGCACAAAATACTATCAAATATTTTTTGTATTCTTGAGTCAAAGGACTTCTTGTTAAAAGCTAAACAATTTTCTTCTTTTTGAATTGAGGAGATACCAATACCAGCAGCCTAGACCTGCTTTAATGAACAATGCAAACGTTTGCCCACAGTGAAATTTTTCAGTTTACAAGGGCTTATGCAGTTCTACTCAGTTTGAGTGGAGTGGCGGCCTAGTGGTTGGGGCAAGGTACTTCAGGCCGGAAGGTCGGGGGTTCAAATCCCACTAGAGGACAGCAACCTTGGGCCGGAAGGACTGGGGTTTCTAGTCTCACAGGTGCTCCTTGTGGTCTTGCGCAAGCCACTTAACTATTTTACAGGGAGCATGGGCTATGGAGGGTTATCTCCAAGTTATAATGCCCTGTTCAATGTAATTTCAGTTTGTTCAATGTAAACCGCACTGATGCAGAATAGCGCGGTATATAAGAGAATGTAAATAAAATAAAAATACCTAGGACAGCATCAGGGGATCCACGGTGCAGGGGTGTGCAACACAAAGATTTACTAACAGTTATTGGTGAATTGAGGTGTATCTCTTAGGGGGCGAGAATAAAGTTCCCTCCTCAAGTCTTACTGAGTACCTTCACATGGTGACCTTGTCGTATAACATCTATACTAAATCTCAGCCAGGCGACACGACTGAACTATGGTAGGAACGAAAAAGAAAAATTCATACTGGCCGCATGTCGCCCAGGATAAAAGAGGTGCCCACCCATAGCTTACACATTAGGGTTAATAATGGCGGCAGCATTAGTGCAGAC
Organism: Ichthyophis bannanicus; assembly: GCA_033557465.1. NCBI lineage: Eukaryota > Metazoa > Chordata > Amphibia > Gymnophiona > Ichthyophiidae > Ichthyophis > Ichthyophis bannanicus. The sequence goes on from CM066031.1 coordinate 1,371,850,910, forward strand.
ACTGCAGATGTAGATAACATCCCTGCCATAGATAAAGGCCATGGTGAGCCTGTTCCTGGACCCACTGTGGCAGGAGATAAACCACAGAAATTAGTAAAAAACTTAAGAGGATTAGCTACAGATAAAGAGGAGATAATGTACTGCTACTTTTATGCCACAAACCCTATATTTAAATCAAGAGGCTACACAAAGAATCTGCCAAAAGCTGGAGGAAAGAGGAAAATTGCCACATACATGCCGAAACGCAGTAAGACAAGTGCTTGGGAGGTTCGGCAGAGTGCGCCAGGAGCTGGCTGACTGCAGAGCATTTAGAGGGAGCAAAGTTATTTGGGGTTCAGAGTCCAACTGTATAACAGAACCAAGAAACATGAGCTGCAGGGCATAGCAAGCACCTGCCAGTCAAGTGGAAATCAGACGGCTTCCCCATAGACCCCTCACCGCTAAATCAATGCTCGCTCACCCAAGAATTAAGAGGAGCACACCTCCTGTACACATGCAGCTTGAACAAAACTCTCTGAAGTCTACAGGAGCTCATGATCACAGCAGGAAGCACATTCCTAAAAAGCATCCTTCAGATTTAACTGGGACCGATGGCAATGCACCAGTAAAGAAACTGCCTTGCCTGACAGAGGGCAGAAGGTAAGGAGATAGAGGGCAGATGAAAGGCTTAGATATTAAGAGGTGGAAGGGTTCTCAGTCTCTCTCCTTCTCATTGTCACTGAAATGTTGCTTCTCGCATCCTCTCTCAAGTGATAAGAAGATGAGAAGTCCCATATACTACTGTACTCTTTTCAGCTTCCTGCTGAGTCTTGCTCTTGGATACCTTAGCACAAACTCATTCTGTAATAGGGAAATGCAGGTATATCAGCAGCACACACTGTAGTGTGCCAATTTCACAGGTGCACAAACTGCAGAGCTCTGGAATCAAAACTGCTCAATTAAAGTCATTGCTATGGTTTTACAGCCAGACGAGTTGTCTTCTTGCCAACAGGATTTCTTACCTTGTGCTTTTGGAAAAGCAGACTAAAAATTTTTTACTTGGCAAAAAAACAAAAAAAGGTTTGATTCACTAGACTGTTTTCCTACAGATACAGTATGGGAGAAAAGCCTTTGTGAATCATACCCTAGATTTGCTGACTCCTCACTTTTGTTCCATGCAGGTGATCTGATCTTGCAACAATTCAGCATCTACCTTTGACCCATAGGCCCTGGAAAAGACTGCGTCACCCAGGCCCTGGCCCAAATCACTTTTCTCTCAAGGCTCCTACAGTCTCTTGAAATGCCTGAAACTGCTAAGCTAGCAGCGCACACCTCTCTGCAAGTTTGAGCCACACAGATGCCTGTACTCTTGTGCTGATCTCATGAGATGACTGGTGTGGCTAAAAACTGCAGAAAACCCCATAGTGCCAGAATAAGCTGCTTTAAGGAGGGGTGTGGCAAGCAACAAGGTTTGTAGGCCCTAGGGATGTACAAGCAGATGAGCTTGGTTGCTTAGTAATGGAAGCAAGACTTACTGGCTGGTTGGGGGTGGGGTGAACGTGGGTGTGGAAGCAGACTTGTTGTGGGACATGAAAGCGGTAAGAATTCACCAGTGGGAGTTGAAAGGCAGGGCTTGACTGGTTTAACTTTGCTTCCTCCCCAACAAAAAAATATAATGACATTCCACTGCCCCCGTTCTAAAACTATATTATTGGGTCAAAGGAAGGTCAAAATGATGCTGTTACTATTCAAAAGGAGTCTCCTGATATCATAATGGCTACAAAGATCTTGAAACCAAATATGAATTCTTTTCTTTTGTTTTTCAAATGTATTTTTGATCCAGTGATTCTTTTCATCTCAGCTGGACCTAAGCTGGGACCTGGTACCATGATCCATCCTTCATGCTACCTAGGCATGTTTTTCTTCTATTTTATATTCCCCCCAGCCCCCAAACATACTCAGTTAGGTCACTGAAATGAGCATCCTAGACTGGGGACTGACTCTGCAAGGCAGATAGCGGGGCTGTAGGTGTCGGCAGGATGTCCAGCCCTGCTAGCCACCTGCACCGTATGCCGCCTCCTGGCTTCCCTGCATGCACAGAGCTGCTGTGCTTACTGCACGAGACAGAGGAAGCAAGAGGGTGGAGCATGGGCAGGACCAGCCACCAGACATACAAGGCCAATTCAGGTCATAGCCCTGTACATCTGGGGGAGCACCTGGGGGGGAGCAGCCAGCTTATTCCACCTCAGAGGTGAATAAGCACTGGCCACTCCTCCGGATCAGCCAGCAAGCCAGGTGAGTCTTTGCCACCCGATCCGGGCCCTGATTGCTCCCACCAGGGTCAGGGGGCAAGAAACTGGGGTCTCCACAGCACCAGGCTGGATGTACCATGGAGAGGACATCCCCATGGCAATGCAGGGGCACACCAGGCTGTGTCTCAGTTCCCGATCCTGCACCTGTGGGAACGACTTGCTCCCACAGTGCAGAATCAGATGTGCCCTATCTGGGATTGGGCTCCACATCTTAATCTTCTGTCTATCCTTTACCCAGCTCCTCTCTGCAATGCCATCATTGGCTTTCCCTTCTGAACACGACTTGACTTATTTCCCCCCTCCCTGGCTTACCTTTCCTTCACAGCCTTCCTCTATTCATTGACAGTTATTCAGGTGCACCCAAACCCCTTAGGGCTTCTCTCTCCTGCCTCTCCACCTTTAGTTCCTCTGATTTGTATTCTCTACTGCCCTCGCACTCCTATGACACCATATCAGTCTTCCTGATGTTAACTCTCGCTAATTTTTCCCCCCTCATTCTAACTCCATCCCTATTCCTCATCATCCACGCCTTACCATCCCCACCTCCCCTACCATTTTGTCTTCTATCTTATTTGCCCTCGAGCTTCACCATTTTCTTCCTCTCATTCAGCCACCTCCACTCTTGCTGAGAAAACCTCACCCACATTACTATTGTGTCTCCTCTCTCCTCCATACTCGGACTCCTTCTCATCTGGAGATATCAATCCCAACCTTGGCCCCCTAGATTTCTTTCAAACTCCCAAGGCAGACCAATGTGCAACCCCTCTAACCTTATCCATAGCCCTCTCCCTTATGGAATGCATGGAGTGGAGGAGCAGCCTAGTGGTTAGAACAACTTCCTAGTACCCAGATCAAGGGGTTTGATTCCCACTGGCACTCCTTGTGGCCTTGGGCAAGTCATTTTACCCTCCATTGCCTTGGAAGAAAAGACCTGGCAATCTACTTCCGGTGATACATTGCCAAGAAAACCCAGAGGCAGCTAGGTCAGAGGTTAGCACTGACTTGATTGCAAAAAAAAAAAAAAAAAATGGAATGCATGTTCTGTTTCCAATGAACTTGCCTTCATTCATGACCTCTCTAACATACTATCTTTTGGCTCCTTAACTGAAACTTGACTTCTCCTTAAGATTCTGTTTCATCACTGCCCTCTATCACAGAGGCTACCTATTCTCCCATACACCTCTGCCGATTGGCCGTGGAAATGGTGTTGGGTTTCTCCTCTCTCCTTACTGCCAGTTTCAGCCCCTCCTATCTCAGTCTCATTTCTTTCTTTCCTTTGAAGTCCTACCTCTATAGGCAGCTGTCATTTATCAACCCCCTGACAAGTTCACCTCTACCTTCCTCATAGACTGACTCCTGGTTGTCTTTTCAGGATGCATCTGCCTCTTCCCTTTTTCTTGGGAATTTTAACATTTATGTTGATGACTGACTTATACCTTAAAGCTCCTTTCCATAACTTCCCCATTCAACCTCCAACTGTGCTCTACCACTCCTACTCACAAACATTGGCCACTGCCTCAACCTCATCTTTTCCTCCAGTTGCTCACCCTCAAACTTCAGTTCTTCCCTTATCCAAACATCACCTACCTCAGTGTTGCCCAATCTTCACCAACATGTTTAGGAATCTTCATACTAACAACCCTTCAGCTCTCTCCACTGCTGCCTCATCACCCTCTTTCCTCCACTTTGTCATCTGGGTTTGTTGATGAGGCAGTGTCTTCCTATAAAAGCTATATAGTCTCCTCTGCTCTGGATGAATTCACTCTACCATGCCACACCCTGTGAGGCATACTATACCTCAACCCTGGCTGTCTTCAACAACTCACTACCTATGTTCCTATACCCACTCAGCAGAGTACCTTTGGTTTAAATCCTGTACCCTTGCCAATTTCCTACATTTCAAATTTATGCTAACCTCTTTCAAGTCAACCATAGCATTTTCCAAGCAAGACTACTATGTCCATCTGACTCTCTTGCCTCTGACCCCTGCCATCTTTGCTATGCTCATCTCCTGAGAGTGACTCCTCCCCCAGTCCTTCCTCTGCTTTCTGATCAGACTGTCATGAAAATAGTCAAAGTCCACAAGATTAATCTTGAATTTGACAGATCACCTCCACCTCACCTTCTCCCTCTTCAATCCCAAATCATTCCCTCAACTTCAATCATCCTTTCTTCCTCCTAATTTTTAGAAAGAAACGGCAAATCTTCTGTCCTCCTCTGATCCCATTCCGACCCTCTATTAAGCTCTAAGTTCTCTCTTTCTTCTGCTGTCATCCCTCCATCTATTGCTTTCCACTGCAACTGTTCCTACAGCTTTCAAACATACTGATATACCTCTCCTCAAAAAATCTTCTAGACCCAACCTGCCCTTCCAGCTATCAGCCTGTTTCCTTCCTCCACTTTGCTTCAAGACTACATAAAAAAGTGCAGTTCACAGCAGCCATCTTGACTTTTTCCTCAAGTCCTTCTGGATCTATTTTATTTATTGTAAAATTTTATATCGTGTTTTTCCGATTAAAAGCGGTTTACAGAGAACAAAGTTTGAATATTACAGTAACAAGTATATATTCAGTACAAGGGACATTTTCTTTTTAACTATGTACTATGTAACTATGGAGGAGTAGCCTAGTGGTTAGAACACTGGCTTGGTAACCAAGCAACCAGGGTTTGATTCCCACTAGCACTCCTTGTGGCCTTGGGCAAGTCACTTAACCCTCCATTGCCTTGGAAGAAAGGCCTGGCAATCTACTTCCGGTGATACTGTCAAGAAAACAGGAGCTTCTGGGTCGCCAGGACTGACTCGAAGGCACATATTGCATTGCATGTACATTAACATATTTGTTATAACAGTGAATGCTTAACATGATTCTAAGAACATTTCTATTATCAAACTATTTACATGTTTGGGTAACGTTCTGTACTTCTGAGTTGGATAGTGTTCAGTGTGCCTGTTTATGGGTTGCGGGAGGCAGACCAAGGATGCTTTTGTCACCTCACTTAGGATTCAGTGTGTGATGTAGTGGACTGCTGGGGGGGGAGGGGTGGTGATGAGGTGGAGTGCTTTGGAGGGGTAGTGTTGCGCCATTGTGTTTTTGTGTACCAAAGTGAAGTGTAAATAAATGGGTTTTAAGTTGTTTTTTGGAATGTTTTGAGGTCATTTATTTCTCTTAGGTAGTCTGGGAGCAGATTCCAGAGGCTAGGGGCAATGTGGGAGAATGCTTTATTGTTGGTTGTCCTCCTTGATTTCCTGAAATCTGGGAGGTATTGAAATCCTGTTCTTATGGTCCTGTTGAGAGCAGGAGTTGGTTTCCTTATTGATGTGTGGAGAGGTGAGAGGGGATAATATGTCATTGATTAGTTTGAAGGTTGTGGCCAGTATTTTGTAGGTTTATGCTGAGGCAGCCATGAGGCTCTTACACAAGTGATCAGCCTGCTATTTCAGTAGACACCCTTCCCCTACTCCAGGTCTGAGCACAGTATCCCCTAGCCCAGAAACCAACAGACCAGAGCACACCGGTTCGGACAGGTCACCCAGGTACCTTCCCCAGGGGCTGCTGATTGGTGGACAGGAAATACCTGTGGCAAATGGGATTATAGAATGAGTTTAAAATTGTACTGTATATAAGGGATTGAAGGACGTCCCTCGGGGCTCAGACTCTTGTGGAGGTTGCTGGTATCTGTCTGAACCTGTGTGCACATTAAAGATCCTGTTTGCATTCCAGCCTGTCTGAGTTTTCCTTCTGTGGGTGAGTGATTGAATAAGAGCTTTTCACAGCATTTGCTATAACAATACAGCTTTGGATGGGGAGGCAGTGGAGGTCGTAGAGTATCAGGGTTATGTGTTCTATTGGGTTGATATTCATAGTTATCCTGGCTGCAATGGGTTGTGCTAATTGGAGTTGTTTCAATATTTGCCATCATCCTCCTACAGGGTATTACAGAACAAAGTCGAAGTGGGGGGTGATGATTGCTTGTACTAGGGTTTTGAAATCATGGAGGTGGAGTAGGTGGTGGAGTAGTTTCAGCATTTTGAGTTTATAGAAAATCTTTTTTTGCTGTATGTTTTATATGGGACGCCGTGCTGAGGGTGCAGTCAATGATTACTCAGATTTTTTACCTCGTTTTTAACTAATGTTTGTATCTTGTATCTTAATCAATGTTGGGGGGGGTGAAGCTCTGGTTTCGTACATTGCCTCAGTTTTTGTAAGATTAATCTTAAGGTTGTGATTTGTAAGCCATTCTGTTATCTCTGCAAAGCAGTCGGTAAGTTTTTGGGTTGACGGATTTGTGATGTTAAATGGTAGATATAACATTATATAGTCTGCATATAAATGGCAATTTATTTTGAATTTTTTAAAAAATGGAGCAAATGGGCTGGATGTGTATATTGAAAAGTATGGCTGAGACAGCAGACTCTTGTGGCAGGCTTTGTTCTTGTTTGGCTATTTGGTGTTCGATTCTTACTTGTTGTGCTCTATTGGACAGATAGGCATTAAAAAAACCACAGTTCTAAAATGGTTCTTGAAAGCATGTTTGTTTGTACAGGGTAGTCTACACTATTAGACTAACTAAACCTGAGAAAGGGTTAATTCTGTTCAGAACTTTGCTTAGAAATAAAACTTCATATATTTGCTTACTAAGTGAAGGTTTACATGTCCTGTAAACAAGAAAGGGCAGCTTGTACTCTAGCCTTGCAGTCTCAGGGTTAGTAGATATCAAGCAGTCAGCAGTAAACAGTTATGTCTTGGAATATGTGTATGTCTCCTCACACCGACCTAGTCAGCAGTAAACAGTTATGTCTTGGAATCCATGTATGTCTCCTCATACTGACCTACACTGATTAGAAGTTGACCTATGATGTGATAAAGACGTAATAATTGACGTGTAATAGAGTGAAATTATGCTGTATCATCCAAAAGAGCCTTATAAAGTGAACCATGGCTAGTAGTTAGAGTAAACAAGGAGAACTTGGTTCTGTTTCTCTCCACAAAGCTTTGGTGTATTTCTATAGAATTGTGTGGTATTTTATTGCTGTCTTGAAATTACCTTCCCATTGTTTTGAATGTAGTCTTCTGTAGCTCCAAGAGCCCTGCAAGGTTGCTGGTGAGGGGGGGGGGGGGCTAAGAAAGCCCACAGTTCTCATCCTATTTGTTAGAGTCTGTGGAGCATTATGTGATGATTTATGCTATCTAATGCTGTGGTTATGTCTAGGAATATGTGAGTAGGAATACTTTGTGTCATCAATGCCTCGTATGAGTTCATCGAAAAGAATGGTGATGAGTGTCTCCACGCCATGGTATGGTTGAAAACAATATTGTGTTCGTCAAGAGGGGCAAAGGAGTCTTTATGGTCTTGGAGCTGAATTTGAACAGTTTTTTCAATTTTGGTCATGAAGGGGAGGCTTGAGATAGGTCTGTAGGAAGTGGGGGGATTTTTATCCATTGAATTGTTTAGGATCAGTCAAATTAGTGCATGTTTCAAGAAGGATGGTAAATGACCTTGCTGGAGGGATAGGTTAGCAATTGGGAGGATGAATGAGGAGAGTTCCATTTGTGTTGCTTTTATCCAGTTAGCTGGACAAGGGTCAAGGTATGACTTGGTAGTGTTGATCTTGGATATGATGTTTTTAAAGTGTGTCCTTTAAGGTAGGGGTGAACGTTGACCAAGGGTTTTGTGTCAGGGGATTTATGTTTTGGACATATTTGGTTAAGTCTTCATGTGTTAGTTTTTCTTTGTAGTAATTAGCTAGTTCTTGTGGTGTGATGTCGCTCTTGGTTGAGGTTTTGTTGGCAAGGTTGTTAAGTTAGGGATTTTACTATTTCAAATAGCTCTCTTGGGCGGTTCAACGAGTTAGATAATAGTTTATAGTGTAGTGGTCCGTCTTGGCTGTGTTGATAGTTTCTTTGTAGAGTTTAAGTGTGTCCAGGTATTGGGATTGATGAGCTTGGTATTTTGTGTGGTGCCATTTGCGTTCACATTTACGTAGATTTGCTTTCATTTGTTTGAGTTAGAGTCTGAACCATGGGGTATTTTGTTTTTTGTGGGGTGGAGCTGTTGTGTACTTGGTGAGGCTGCAGCAGATATTTTATCATTCCAGCAAGCTACTGCTTTGTCAAGGTCTGTTGGGGCTTGAGTAAAGTGCAGGATGGTTTGTTCTAGGAATTCATCTTTGCTAAATTTCTTGAATCTTTTGATGTGGGGGATATGTGCAGTTTTTAGTTGGGCAGTGCAGTAGAATGGCAGTTGGAATTTTATAAGATGGTGGTCAGATCAGGGGATGGGCTGAACCTCTAGTGTTGATGGGTTGTAGACATTGAAAATAGTGGAGGGTGGGAACACTAGGTTTAGTACATTGGGCTTTGACGCATGTCTGGATGTTGATTATTTGGTGGTGATCGAAGTCAGTAATGGACTTTAAGTCTGACGTTTGTTTGTGTGCTAGTGATGGTAGATTGAAGTCACCTAATAGAATCAGAGGGGGGGATTTCCCCTTTGAGGAGTAAATTTCTTCACTTAGGATGTCTAAAATTGTCAGGTTTTGTGTCAGGAGGTCTGTATGCTAGACAGATATGGAGGAGTTCGATGTTTATGGTGAGTATATCGATGTTTTCTATGTTGTTAGAAGTGATTAGGGAGGCTTTTAGTTTTTCCTTTATGATTAGATGGACTCCTCTTTTAGAGGGTCTGTGGGAGTGGAATATTACGTATTCTGGGGTTTTCAATTGGTTAATTAATACGGTGTTGGTGAGACAGGTTTCTGTGATACAGAAGGTCTAGTGATTTGTCGGTAAGCATATCTTGGAAAATGGGTATCTTGTTTCTTATTGATCTGGAATTGATGAGATAGCGTTTTAGGTTTGTATGGAGTGGAGAGAATTGTTTTTAGTTTTATATTGATTAATCTGTTGTGATTGGGTTTGAAATTGTGTCCGTATCTATAGTAAGTGGGTGTATATAGATGTCTTGTGGTGTTGTAGATGATAGGTATAGTTTGGGGGCAGGGGGAGTAAATGCATGGCTTATTTTGGTGGCACTAAGTAGGGCATAACAGATACAGAGTATCCAGAAGGCTAATATTTTTGGGATCCATGATTTTTTAATGGGCATGAAGAGATTCAGGTTAAAAGTGGGTTGTTTCAGATGTGAGGCTGTGGAGCATAGATGGTTGGGAGGGTGATTGTATGTCTGGGTACTACTGTGTAGTCCGAGTACAGAGGTAGGAGAAGAGACAAATGACCTTGTAAAGATACTAATGTTATTTCTTAGGTATGATCTTATGGGTTACTTGGGTGTGTTCAGTTAAACAGCAAAATGTTCTGATGGTATAGGTTTTGTGGTCAGATACAATATCAAAGTGTTCTTATGGTATACAAATACAGATATAGTCTAACAATAGTCAAGTGCTCTAATGGTATAAGTGTTATAGACAGGTATAGCAGCAAAATGTTAGGAATAGGTGTTATAAATTTACTTACAGTTCCATCAATTGTGCAGAGGATTCTTGTTAGGGTCCTCGTAGTAGGTGCAGCAGTGGTAAGGTGGTTGCTGGTGGCCTCAGGTACATGTTTAAGGGCCCTCTGGCAAGGCCCTCATGTATGGGCCCGCTAGGCAATGGCACCTCCGAATTTGAAGAGGAGAGCTTGCTTCTGATTGGGGCTGAGCCCCGGAGCGGGGAGGAGTCCTGCTTCCCGCTCCCAAGCTCTACCCTGGTCACGGGGAGCTTGCTGGAGGTGGTGGCTTTCATGCTTTATATTCTGCTGAAAACAGCCCTTGCCAGTCTCCAGTCACTTGTTGCTCATCTAATCCAAGGACCTTTACTCAAGCCTCATCCTCTAACCTTTTCTGCTGCTTTTGACTCTGTTGATCAACACCTTCTCCTCGATATCTTGTCTTTGCTTGGATTTAGGGGCTCTGTTCCGTTTGGTTTTCTTCTCGCCCAATCACACTTTTAGTGTATGTTCTGGTGGATCTTCCTTTACCACCATCCCACTTTCATTTGGTGTTCCTCAGGGCTCTGTCTTGGGAGCTTCTCTTTCTACACTCAGTCCTTATGGTACTGAAAACCATGAGGAGATAAGTGCATCACTTTATGCTGACAACTCTCAGATTTACACCTCAGAACCTGAAAATCTCTGCAGGAATCCATGCTAGTATCTCTGCCCATTTATCCGACATTGCTGCCTGGATGTCACACCGCCATCTGAAATTGAACATGGCCAAAACTGAGCTCCTTATCCTTCCCTCTAAACCCAACTCCCCCCTTCCTTCTCTATTTCTGTGGATAACACTACACTCTCAACTCACAACCTTGGGGTAAAACTTTGAGCTTCTCTGCATACATCCAACAGATGCCATTGATAATTCAGCTTTTCCTCTTGGTAGAAGTAGTAGCTTATCGTGAACAATTCTGGATATTTACCTTAGACATAATTCATCCTAAGGGTTTAAATTTACAGATTGATTGGAATACATTGGTATAAGTTGTGAGAATGTGATGTCAATGGATTGACCACTCAAGGTTGATGTGAGAGGAGTCAAAAATCAGTATGAAAGTACACTGCAGCCATTGTATTGAACAGCCAGAGAGTTCATGGAAGAAATTGCATGAAGAGTTGGAAGGTGCCTTGCTGTCATTGCTTTTGGAAAGTTAACGGCCCTGAAGAAGAATAGCACAATACCTTGTTAAAACTTGACAGATTGTAGTTGGCATTTTCTATGGCCTATTTTTGTCGTCGTTAGTTGTGTTGGACACATGATCATTTAAAAAAAAAAAAAAGCTAAAGGACTTTACAATATGGTAGAAGTAGCTTGTTGATGGCAACTTTGCTTTAATAAGTCCAACATGTCAAGTAAGCCTTGGTTATCAGCTACATTGTGAGTGCTGAATTGCTCTGCGAGTCACGTTGTGGGCTATATATTTTAGCACAGGTCTACATCAAACAGATAGCTAAAACCTGTTGCTTCTCTCTATATCAGCAGCAAAATTTGTCCCTTCTTTACTTTACACACTACTAGACCTTAAGACACTTATCCACTAGTCATCTCCCATCTTGACTATTGCAAAATGCTCCTTGCTGGTCTTCCTCTGAATCCTCTCACCCCTTCAATCTGTTTAAACCTCAGCTGCATGACATATCTTCCGCCAGTGTCACTATGCTCACGTAACCTCTCTTCAAGTCACTTCACTGGCTCCCTATCCATTTCTGCATCCAGCTCATGCTTCTCCTACTGACCTGCATTCATTCTGTAGCCCCTCACTACCTTTTCTCTTATCTCACCCCTACACAGGAACTCTGCTTCTGTGGCAGATTCCTTTTTATATGTGCCCTTCTCTGCCACTAGTAATGCCAGACTTAGCACAGTTACTTACCTGTAACAGGTGATCTCTGGGAACAGCAGGAATAAGTCTTCACATATGGGTACGTCGGTACCGATTGAGTCTGCGTGGGAACACTCCCCAGCGTCCAATCAGAATGCTTTTGGGAGCATCCCAACACGCCTGCGTGCTGCCTTCCTGCCTTTCCCAACTGCCTCTCCTCAGTTAAGTTTTAAAGCTGAGACCAAGAGAGAGTGAGAGAAAAGGGAAAGAGATAGAGAAATGCAACTCCTAGGGGAGGTGGGTGGGTTGTGAAGACTTATTCCTGCTGTTCCCAGAGATCACCTGTTACAGGTAACTGTGCTATCTCCAGGAACAAGCAGGAATGAGTCTTCACATATGGGGACTCCCCAAGCTAAGATGCCTGGAGGGAGTCCTAGCATGTTGCGAATCTAGAATGAGCCATGCTACTCCTCAGAACCTCAGGCATCCTGGGGATGGAGGGTAGGAGTTGAATTACAGAAAGGTGCTGTGGAACAGCTGGACTAGAACAGGACTTCTACAGAGGAAGACCCTGTATAGATGACATTTAGTAGTAAAAAATATTGAGTGCAATATTCTAATATGGACCTCCCTTGGTGGTATTGTAAAAAGTCTATTGAGGTTCATATGGATCTGTTAGAAGAGCCAGTAGAAGACCCTCAAGGAGTACCTCACTGTGAAGTAGAGGTAATAAACTGTAGGAAAAACAAGTGGAGGTCAGAATCCTTCAGGGTGAGAAATAGCCCCAGGGGAAACTGGGGTAGTACAATGAGGTAGGGCTTCAGCAGGAAACGCAGAAGGTACTATTAGACAAAGCTTAAGCTCTTTTGGCCGAAGAACAGTAGAATCCTAGGACCAAAAGGAAAAATAAGTCTGACCGATTTGGACTGACAATAGAAAATAGTCCATGTAGGAGAGAAGGGGTATGGAAGACCCCTGTATCCGATTGTTATCCCCCTGCCCCCAAGCAAGGACAGACTTATGAAGCATTACAGCTTTAGATTAATTGAAGATCTGTAATGTCCTTCCTAAATGAGGTCAATTAGGAAAGAAAAAGGTACATGGAGAGCTTCAGAGGTACCTAAACCTGAAAGGTTATGGTAAGAAAAACAAAAAACATTTGCTAATTACCACAGGGAGTGGTTGTATGTGTAGAAGCCTAAGTATGCTGGCACAGCATTAATAGGGGTAGTGCCCATCTGTCAGAGTCATATAGGAATATATGGATATATGAACCTAAACAGACAGATAAGTATGCAGATACATCTCTCTCTATCTCCCTATATAGAGATTTATTTATTTATTTATTTAGTATACATTTGTATACCGCTACTTCCAGCGATCAGCAGCGGTTTTTTTTGATTACAGATTGGAAATTGTCAAATCATGACAGGAAATTTTTGAGGTATAAACACATTGATTAGACAGGAAAGCACAGCACAAAGAACTATATATAAAGTATGTAGACAGATATATAAAGTATGTAGACATAGACCCATAGGAATATGGGGAGAGAAAGATTCATCTAATAGCAAGAAGGGTGATACCTGCTTGAATAGATGCATAGAGAATCTTCTTTCCCTGGTTATGATTGACAGAATCAGAGGAATGGTCTCCGACAAGGAGGAGTCTAGATTCCTTTAAGAATTCGAGCTCTTGAATAACCAGGATGGCCTACGTGAAAGATGCAGAGGAGAACTTCCGTCTGCAGGCAGCAAGTCCAGATCTCTCTAGAACTCCAGTATGGTAATGGATAGAAGACGCCAATGGAATAAGATACCATATTGACCCACCTATGAGGGCAAGATGGGTATCATGCATCCTTCAGTTGAACATGAGCTTCCCATGAAGTATTGGGAAGGTAGCATATAAGGACGAGCTGCAACGAAAAGAAAACTATCCCTGGTGAGAAGTCCAAAGAAGATGTGGACCAAGCCAAGGAATTGGCCATTCTTTAGGTTTTCACGTGATGTAAGGCCTGTGTCCTTTGTTTTGAAAAGAGACTTTACATGAGATGGTAAGGGTAGGGAACACCTACCAGTCATGGGAGCATGACTGGGTGAACCCCTCCTAACCATCTGGGATTATCTGCTAGACAAGATACTAATGCTCTCTAGCAAGGGCCCATAGTGCAAAGCTACTCTGTAGAGTTGCAGAAAGCATATTGCAGGTTGGTTAGAAGAAAAAACTGGCTGCTTAAAGCCAGTAGGTAACAAACTATTCTGCCAAAAACAAGTGAATTGGAGATGGCGAAGAATAGAAGTCAACCCACAAGCCTGTGATAGGGTTTCCAAAAAAGGTTGATAACTTGTTTTGGGTTTAGTACCCAGGCCGGAAGGATTTCTAATGGAGGACAAACCCTGGTTGTATGGTGAACAGAACCAGTGGTTTAACCACTAGGAACTGCTGCATTTGCAGCAATTACCAGGGCAGCGGAAAAAACCTTTTTTTTTTTTAAATTGGAAAAAGAAACAGACATAAGCAGGAGTGGTAAGACTTCCTTATTGTCTGATAAGCTGCCCTAAAGTAAGAATGTGAAAGGGGGAGACAACTCTGGAAAGGAAACCCCTTCCTGGAATAGGTAGAGAACTATAGGGGCTTACCAGTGTAAAAGAACCACTCTTACAAACCGAATGTTGTAGTAAGAGGGCAGGTAAGACAGAGTTGAAGGAGACTGATGATATAGTAAGTCTCTGAAAGGTAAGATGATACATGTTAGTACAGGGAAAACTGTCTTATTGACAGTTGTTACACCTCTTTTTCCCAGTAGGAGGAAGAGAAACCTGTTAACTATAGGCATGATCATCATAAACACTCTTAGAGCAAAAAGAAAGGATGTCTCATGAAAAGAGATCCATGAGAATTTAGGATGAAATTAGTGTAGATGCTTCAAGTGAAAAGAAGCAGACTACAAACTCTAACCCCCAAACAGGAGATGTAATGTTAATCTGTCAGAAACCCTGCGACTGCTGGGTTTGCTGAACCTGTTGAGGTTGTGGTTTCTTTAGCCCAGTTCGATGTTTCCCCTGTCTGGGAAAATCTGTATGATGGGTAGAAGATTGATAAAACTTTTTCCCCCTGGGGGAACAAAGTTTGTTAGGAAATTTCCTACCAACTGGGAAAGAGGAAGGCATAGACAAGCCTCTGAAAACAGCAATGTCAGTGGTTAACTGAGCAGCTTGGAGTACCCATTTGTCCAAGACTGAGCAGTCTTTGTACCCATTTGTCCAAGTCTGAAACTTGGAGCCAGGCTTTACGTCATGCCCCTATAGCTATAGCAGAAATTCTGCTAACAGACTCAAAGGAGTCTAGGGAAGCACGAGTGAGGAACCTAGAGATATTTTGAGCATGACTAACAAATAAGGAATAGTCTGCTCTTTTGGGCTCTTGAAAAGGGGTCAAAAGTAGTAATTTCTTTGTGACTTCAAGAGATAATCCCATATAGAAAATGAGAGAATTCTTGCTGAAAGCATGGATGCTTGGAAGGTTTGGCGTCCAAAAGCATCCAAAGTCTTAGACTCACGACCTGGCGGATAAGAGTGCTTTTTAGTACTCTTAACACGCCTCATCGCTGATTCTACAACAATGGAATGATGAGGAAATTGAGTCTTTTGAAAACCTGGAGAAGGAGGCACCTTGTATAGAAGATCAGTTGCCCTAGAAGGTGGGGATACTGTTAAAGGAGTTTCCCACATTCGAAAGAGCAGATCCTGCAAGGTTTGATGCAAAGGAAGCATGATGTCCTCCTTTGGACTCCAGGGAATATACAGAGATTCTGTATTCCCTGGTGCAGGATCTTGACCAGGTATAGAAATGGCAAGTGACTTTGCCATATCAAGCAGGAATGCTTGAAAAGAAAAATCCCCAGAGGGAAGTCCTCTAGAAAGAGGAGTACAGGCTAGATCTGTTGAAGAACTAGCATTGGCACCCAGGGATCTATCCAAATCCATTGGAATAGAAGACCCTAAGGGATGGAGCATCAGACTGTCCTTACAGGATGGTCGTCGGTACCGCAGGAGGTCGGGACCACAGTCTGTAGCGCATCATCCATGCTAGGGATCGATTCTAAACTCGGTACCGAGGGAAGTGAGCCTGTTGAAACAAGTATGGAAGGTACCAACAGCGATGCTAATGCGGATATCGGTACCGACTCCGGCACCGTATCTGATACATGAAGACCAGTCGGTGACAGCTCTAACGGTACTGAAGAAAGCAAGAGTGCCCGACATGGATTATCGGAACCGTGCCTTCGGTAGCGTCTGGTGTCGGTACCAAGATGAGTCGGTACCCAGTCATCCAGACTGGAGATTGATTCCAGACTCGGCATCGAAGGAAGTGAGTCTATCGATGCACATCTGGAGGGTACCGACATCAGTACCAGTACCGGTACCGGGATCGATACCGATACTGGAAGATCGGTCTGCAATGTCTCTAACGGGCCCGAAGGAATCGAGGGCACCAGACTGCAATCTTCGGTGAGGAATGTTTCATCCAACACCATTGTCGATGCTGTGGTAAGGATACCGCTTGAAGCAATGCCACCACCGAGCATGGCTCATGTATGTTCGGAGAGGGGTGAACCTCAGGAAAACCCTGAAACCCCACTAAGGATTTGGAGGCCAAAGACTCCCACCGGGGTTTTAAAGCCAGTGTGTCCTCGCGGGTAAGGCCAGAGGCATCTCTATGCTGTGCATGAGATCTACCACTCGAGGACTGGCTAGTCTCAGACTGTTTTTGGGTTACCTGATCCTGCGAAGAAGAAACGGTGGTCGGTGCCCTGAAGTTGAATGGGGACCGCGTATCGAAGTGAACTCGATGCTGAAGACTTCTTCCGACTATACTGTTGCAGAAGGGACACTCCAGTGGATAGTGGTCAGGACCCAAGCAGGGTAGACACCAATTATGAGTGTCTAAAATCAATTTTGTACCGCCACAATTTGAACATTTTAGGGATAGTGGCTAGTGCTTCCAAGAAGGAAAGTGAGTAGGACTAGCAGGCCGAAAAAACAGTCAGGCACTAACAAGGAAAAAAGTATTCCTTAAAAAGGAAAATTTACAAGAAAAAAAGAAAAGAAACAGCGGCGGTACCGGTGGTGTCGGGGAAGGCAGAAGCGGTCACAAGAAAACCTTTTATTTTTTGAATTTTCTGCGGTGACAGGACGATGTCCTGCCGGCTCCGCGGAAAGACAGTTGGGAAAGGCGGGAAGGCAGCACGCAGGCATGTTGGGATGCTCCCAAAAGCGTTCTGATTGGACGCTGGGGAGCGTTCCCGCGCAGACTCCGCCGGTACCGACATACCCATATGTGAAGACTTATTCCTGCTTGTTCCTGGAGATTGTTCATTCCACCTGGCTGCTCCTTATGTCTGGAACAAATCTACTCATGTCAGTACATCAAGGCACCTTCTCTAGTCTAAACCCTGCCTCTTCGGTACTGCTTTTGGTTACTGATGCCCCTTACTCTCCTGGTGTGTCTGTGTCTGATCATACTCGTTCCCAGTTTTGTGATGTTCATCTTGATTATATTGTAAGCTCTGCTGAGCATGGACCATCACTTCCATCTTTATGTGCAGCACTGAGTACACCTTTAGCTATACAAGTTATCAACAGCAGCTTTCAGAACTACACACTATACTCAAGATGCCTCACCTATCACCTTTACAGATGCATTACCATCTCCTTATTTCTAAGGTTAATACCTCTAAGTACACTGGCATTCCTCTGAAGTTCATCTCAAAATGTTGCTAGCTTGAAATCAATTACCCTGAGGTCTCTCTTAATTGGCACACAACAGTATTTCACCCTCAGGGGTTTTTTTTTTTTTTTTTTTTTTTTTATTGTTCTCCTGGATAGCCACATTCCAATGCCTGACTACACTTTTGCAATTACATTTTAACCACTCCTTATGCTCTTGGTCAGGTCTCAAAACAAACAAAACGACACCCCACAACCTGCATCTGTTGTGTCCTTCCTGTTACATAGGAACAAAATGAGCAAATCTAATCTGCCCAAATTATTTTTGTACCACTATAGGCCACAGTTGAATTACTAACTTTCCCTCCAGGTCTTGGCAGCCAAGGTCCTTTATGCTTATCCCATGCCTTCTTAAAATTGTGTTATTTTTGCCTTTATAGCCTCTGGGAAGCTGTCCCATGCAAGCACCCTTTTTGTGGAGAATTGATTACAAAAAAAAGAATTTCCATGAATAAAAAAAAAGTTTGCCTCTTGTACATTGTATACACCTTTAAAGGAACTTGAAGGTCCACCACATCCCACTCTCCTCTAAGTAAACATTTAGGGCATATTATATTTTTATAAGAATTACCCCAAAAGGGAAAAGCCCAATTTACACACAGAAAAGACCTTCTTTAAAAAAAAAAAAAAAAGAAACCCCACAACACACACACAACCACCCACCACCACTGCATAGCTATACGTGTTATGTGGCAATGAGATGGCACATATTTGTTTGCACATTGTTTGGGCAGAGGAGGGCAATGTTGTGATGTACAATTGTACATAAAGTGTAGTTACTCACCTGTAACAGGTGATCTCTGAACAGCAGGAATAAGTCTTCACATATGGATATCGTCGGTACTGATGGAGTCTGCGTGGGAACGCTCCCCAGCATCCAATAGGAAAGCTTTTGGGAGCATCCCACAGTGCCTGTGTGCTGCCTTCCCGCCTTTCCAACTCTCCCTCTTCAGTTGAGTTTATACCTGAGACCAAAGGAGCAAGTAGACAAAAGATAGAGAACTCTTAGGGGAGGTGGGTGGGTTGTGAAGACTTATTCCCGCTGTTCCCAGAGATCACCTATTACAGGTGAGTAACTACGCTATCTCCAGGAACAAGCAGGAATATAGTCTTCACATATGAGGACTCCCCAGCTGAGACATGCCAGGGGGATGACCCCAGCAAGCTGCGAACCCCAGGTGTGATGGGTCATGCTTCCTCCCATAGATCTCTGGCATCGAAACCCGGGACAGCAGGTAGGAGTTGTACTAAGTCTGAAAGAGATGCTGGAGCACAGCCTGGCCAAACAAGGCATCCCGACAGGAGTCCTTGTCTAAGCAATAGTGGGCTGTAAAGGTGTGTACCGAAGCCCAAGTGGCTGCTCTACAGATGTCATCAATGGACACAGAATGAAGATTAGCCATTGAGGCTGCCATTGCTCACATTGTGAGCTGTGACATGGCCTTTGAGGGAAAGTCCCTTACTCTCATATGCGAAGGATATGCAATTTGCAATCCACCTAGAGAGTTCTTTTGGAAACTGGAAGTCCCAAATGACTAGAATCAAAAGCAATAAAAAGCTTCAGAAGATTTTCTATGTTGCTTAGTTCTTTGCAAGTAAAAAGCTAAGGCTCTTTTACAATCTAAGGTATGAAGATTCCTTTCTGCATTAGAGGCATGAGGCCTAGGAAAGAATACAGGAAGGTAAACCGCTTGGTTTAAATTAAAAGGCAAAACCACCTTTGGCATAAAGTGAGGATGAGTCCTAAGGACTACCTTAGCATGGTGAAATTTTGTATAAGGAGGATCTGCCACTAAAGCCTGTAACTCACTGATGCATCTTGCAGAAGTGAAGGCAACTAGGAAGATGACCTTCCAGGAAAGAAACTTTAGAGCTGTAGTGGCTAAAGGCTCAAAGGGCAGTTTCATGAGCTGCCCGAGAACAAGATTCAGATCCCATGCCACCGGCGGTGGCTTAATGGGAGGTTTTGTTAAAAGTAAACAATGGCACTAAGATGGACCCTTACTGAATTGGTTTTAACTCCAGAATCTGATAGATGGAGTAGATACTCCAGAAGCGATTCCACAGGCACTGTATGGGGGTTAAGTCCCCTTTGAGAACACCATACAGAGAATCTCTTGTACTTAAAGGCGTAGGATCGCCTTGTGGAAGACTTCCTGGAAGCCACAAGGATATCCTTTACCTGTTGAGATAGGTTGATATCTGGGTATCCTAGGCTTTCAGTAACCAGGCCCTGAGGTGCAGGGACTGGGGATATGGGTGCAATAGCATCCCATTCTCCTGGGAAAGAATATCTGGAGCACATCCCAACTCCAGAGGTGTGGCTTGAGAGAGATGCAGAAGCAGAGGATACCACGTCTGCCGTGGCCAATGTGGAGCTAGGAGTATCATATGACCTCTGTCTCTCTGAAGCTTGAACAAAGTTTTGGGAATGAGGGGAATGGGTGGGAAGGTATAGAGGAAGTCAGCATCCCTTGCCTGACAGTTCTGAACCGGAATTCTGGAACAGAATTGGGGAAGTTTGGCATTCTGTGGACTTGCAAAGAGGTCTATATCTGGCGTTCCCCAGATTCGAAACACTCAAGCAAGCTAGTCTGACTGCAGAGACCATTCGTGTGGCAGCAGTATTCGACTGAGTTTGTCTGCCCAAAGATCTTGAATGCCCGGAAGATATACCACTAGGAGATGGATTTGAAGCTCTCTGGCGAGGGCCCACAGTCACAAATCTTCGTTGCATGACAGATCCTGTTCTGCCCTGCTTGTTCACATAGAACATGGCTACTTGATTGTCGGTCTGGACCAGAACTGTCTAGTAGCTGAGATGGGCCTGAAAAACTGACAGCATGGAAAATGGCTCTGAGTTCTAGGAGGTTTATGTGAAGACAAGCCTCCTGTGGGGTCCAGAGAATGAGTTGATAGATCGTGCATGTGAGCCCCCCAACCCAATTTGGATGCATCTGTTAGGGTGGTTTGGCATAGAGGATGCTGGAAAGGAGAACCCACGAGAAAGTTTTCCAGTGACTGCCACCATTGCAAGGACAAAATGAGATGTGTGGAGTTTCTGATTTTGTCCGTTAGCCGACCAGAGGCCTGTGTCCATTGAGAGGATAGGGTTCACTGGGCTGCTCACATATGAAGGTGGCATAGGGAACCACATGGACTGTGGATGCTATATGCCCCAGAAGCTGAGGCATCTCCCGAGCAGTCAGGAAGACTTTCATAGCTGCTTGGGAGGCCAGCTGTACTATACACAGACAACGTGGCTGTGGCAGGAAAGCCCTTGACTGCCTTGTGTCTAGACGAGCCCCTATGAATTCTAGAGACTGAGAAGGAGCGAGATGAGATTTTGGGAGGTTTATGACCAGTCCCAAGTATCAAAGGATTTGCATGGTGCGAGAAAGAGTGAAGCTGACTTCTGGAGCTGTTGATGCTCAAATGAGCCAGTCATCTAAATAAGGGAAGACGAATATTCCTAGAGTTCTCAGGAATGCTGTTATTACTGCCATGCATTTTGTCAAGACTCTTGGGGCAGAAGCCAGACCGAAGGGAAGAACCCTGTATTGGAAATGTCTTCCCTGGAAAAGGAATCTAAGGAATTTGTGATCTGCATGGATGAGAATATGCGTATATGCATCCTTTAGATCTAGAGAACATAGCCAGTCCTGACTCTGAAGGTATGGCAGGAGTGTTCCAAGGGAGATCATTTTTAATTTTTTCCAGAACAGATACTAGTTTAATTCTGAGGTCTAGTATAGGCCTGTGTCCCCCTGTTTTCTTTGGGATGAGAAAGTAGGGGGGAGTAGAATCCCGTACCCTGTTGGGGTATGGGTACCTCTTCTATTGCTCCCTGAGCAAGAAGTGATGCAACCTCCTGATCCAAGAGATTGGTGGCAGGGATCTGAGACTTGAACTGTCTTATAATTGTAGGAGGGGGCATGCTGTGAAAATGAAGTCTGTACCCCTCTCGTGCAATGGACAGGGTCCAGTTTTCTGATGTTATTTGTTGCCATCTTCTGGCAAAATGGCAGAACCTGCCTGGGATGGTAAGGGGTTCTGGCCCTTTCAGGGGCAGAAAAACTAAGTTCTCTAGGAAGGAGTCAAAGCCCCTCAGGAGGCTGAGTCTGTTGAGCCGGTTGAGCTCTTGGAACTTGTGGCTTCCTCTGCTGTCTGTTCTGTTGTTGCCCCCTCTGGGGAACATGAACTGGGCAGTGCCCTTGATGGGTGTAAGATGGGTAACATTTCTTTTTCTTGTTGAAAAAGGGTTTCTTGACTGACTTTTTGCTGGGTTGGCTGTAGATTTTGATAGTCTGTTCAAGGTAGTATTTTCAGATTCAATCTGATTGGCCTTGTCTTGCCAGTCCTTGCCAAAGAGATTTTCTCCTGTGCAAGGAATGTTTCCCAGTTTATCTTGCACCCATGGTTCTAAGTCTGATGCCTGGAGCCTGGCAATACAACGTGCACCAATGGAAATAGAGGTTCTGCTAATGCATTCAAAGCAAGCAAAGGTTGCACGGTTTACAAATTTAGAGACATCCTGGGCATGTTTGACCAGAGTAAGGAATTCCCCCCTTTTTTCCTCAGAGACAAGAGGGCTCATGAGCTCCAAGTCACCTGTAACTTCTTTTGAGGAACATTCACATATAGAGAATGTAGAAGCTAATCCTGGTTGCCAACATAGAGGATTGGAAACAATCGACGCCCAAAGGCATCGAGCGTCCTCGATTCACGGCCCAGAGGATTGGAAGAATGTGTTTTAGCACTCTTAATCCTACACATTGCCGATTCCACTACCATTGAATGGTGTAGTAACTAAGTTTTTTGAAAGCCAGGGCAGCTTGGAACACGGTACATGGTATTGAGTCGTTGAGAGTGTGGAGACACCGTTAAAGGAGTTTCCCCATATTCTTTGCATAAGATCATGCAAGATTCTGTGAATGGGCAGAGTAGCTGCCTCTTTAGGAGGCTTAGGGTACTGAAGAATTTCTAATTCTTCTTCTCTGGGCTCCTTCTCTGGAGTCATGATTGCAAGACCTCGAGCTAAATTACATATAAAATCCTGGAAGGACATGTCTTCGAGGAGACATTCTGCGTTGAGGAGGAGATGGATCCTCCAGAAGGATAGCTCTAGTACCGGCAGAGTCATCGGGTGTTCTTGCAACGCACAGTACCGGTATCGCTCGAAGTCAGTATCAGGGTGTCTCGGTACCGATGCGTCAATACCTGAGATAGACTCAAGGCTCGGCATGGGGGGGGGGGAGAGGAGTATACGCGCTGAGGCACTCGGTACTGGTACCGATACCTGTGGAACCGTCTGTAGCAGTCTTAGCAGTACTGAAGCTGCTACGAGGGCCGCTAGATTGCATTTGATAGCGAGGATTCTGATCCATCACTCCTGCCGATGCCTTGGTGTCGGTACTGGTGGAAGCGGCTACGATCCCAGAACATGGCACCAGTAGTTCTGCAGAGGTGGAAGCCTCTGGAATATTCTGGAGCCCCGTTAATGCTTTGGAGACCGAGGCCTCCCGCTGGGGTTGTTTTGCCAGTGAACGTTCCTCAAGGGCAACACCAGTGGCATCTCAATACTTGGAAGGAGATCTACCCTTTGAGGACCGGCCAGTCTTAGAAGAAGATTTAAGTTTAGTTACCTGAGATCCATGGGAGGAAGATGAAGCCCTGGAAGATGTTGATGCAACTGACATCGTATCTGCGGCAAAAAGGGTACAGAGTTTTGCAGCTCTATTCTGCAGGCGAGACACTGATGGAGAATGGTCAGGACCTAAACACTTAAGACACCATTCATGGGTGTCTGACGGAAATGGTACCGCCACATTTAGAACATTTCTTGAAACCACTAGTTGGTTTCTCCATGTTTGAAGAAAAATGGGCCTAGTGCCCAAAATGGCGCCTAGCCCTGAGAGGGGAAAGGCCCCTGAAAGAAAACTCTTTTAGAAAGCTAGTTTTGTTTTTTGTTTTTTTTTAATTAAAAGAAGAGAACCGGCGGTACCGGTAGGCATCAAAGGAAGGCAGACGCAACCAGAAAACACACAAAAGAATAAGTATAAAATTTTCTGCAATGACAGGGCATGTGTCCTGTCGGCTCCACAGAAAACAGAAAAGGGAGAGTTGAAAAGGCAGGAAGGCAGCACACAGGCGCTTTGGGATGCTCCCAAAAGCTTTCCTATTGGACGCTGGGGAACGTTCCTGCGCAGGCTCCGTCGGTACCCACGATACCCATATGTGAAAACTACATTCCTGCTTGTTCCTGGAGATGTATTTTATACTACACACAAAGTACACGAACTTGAGGAGTACAATGTATGCATCAGGGCTGATGTTGGATGCCTGTTTTTATAATGGCACATAGATACCTTTTTGGACTTCACATATTACAAAGTCAAGCCCTCTATGTCTATTGGGGGGGGGGGAGGGAAAGCTTAGCAAACTGACCCTTAAATCTCAGCTTATAGAAATTATGGTGCACACCCTACACCATTTTGGTAGGCCTTCTCTAGGCTACCTCCACCCCAACTATATCCTTTTAGGAGGTAAGGCCTCCAGAACTAGACACTATTTCACTCAGCCACCTCTCCAGGAGCATTTTCACCTTTCTTTCTGCTGGCCATGCCTCTACACTCCCTAGGATTCTTCTAGATCTCACCATTACGTTGGTCCATACCTGTATCTCATTCACCAAATCCTGTACTGCTCCTTTTGATTTCTGTACCCTAAAATGCATGGTAGTATAAAAATTACTACGTTTAGCTGCCAGACAGTTGACCATGTCCTCAGGAGCATCCAATTCTGTTGCAGATCTTAGTATCAAGTGCTAAAAAAGACAAACCTTCCCCACAAACCATTCTGCAGTATCACTCACCAAAATTGTACAGTCAGCTCCAGGACTCTGATCCTCGAGAAACTCAAATAACCTCTTCCTTAACATGGATGCAATTTACCACTACCTTCTTATGACTATCTTTAGGCATGAACAGCCCTACCCAGGGGCTGTCCAGTTTGTTAGCCATCAGTGTGGGACAGAGTCAAAAGCTCTGTCAAAGTCCGAGCATGACAAATGCAGTACATACCCTTGACAGAACTCCATAGTCGGTCAAAGAAATGTATCAGATTAGCACTAGCTCCCTGCAGGGGAAATCACGTTGCTTCAGGTCCCAATACCTTCCCGATGCAGGACACCTTACTGTCACTATTAAGGGCAAGGACAGAGATTTTCCCAAATAATCTGTGCACCTCCTGTCCTCCAGAAGGCACCAGTCTCCAGAGTCCAATTAAGCAGATCAGTGTGGCTACCAGAACATCCAAAGTTCCCCTTAATCTGCCGTTTGTTAAAAAAAAAAAACCCACCCCAAACAGAAACTTTTCCTATCAATCCCTCTGCATCATCACTTATTAAAATATTAAAACTGGATCTAGAGGCACTCTACTGATCACCACCATCACCTTTGTGGTAAGCAATGCCATTTGTCACAACCCTTTGTCTACAATCCAGCCAGGTCCTCACACACTCAAATCATGTTAGATTCACACATAAGGCTCACAACCTGCAGAATAGATTCTATATCAAAAGTCTTATTGAAACCCCAGTATAGGCATATCATTCATGCTCATACCTAATCTAATACTATGGTGGTTCAAAAACCTGACAAAGCTATTCAGATAGATTGCTCCTGATGCCTTAAATCCTATAGCCTGTTTGATTCAAAATCTCTTATCTTTACTTCTAGTAGCAATGATTTTCACACCATGGCGCTCAGACCATATGGTCTGCAGTTACCAGTTTTCTCCATACTTCCACTTTTATCAGAAGACAGCATCTACCCATCCCCATTGCTCTGGTACCACTCCCATCTCAAAAAATTGAGAAGAGTCAATGGAGCTGCTGAAATGTTCAAGCTCCCTACAATTTTTCCCCATTATTTTGTCCATGTTCACGTTAATTCATACAAATGGGAGCAATTTATTCGCCTGTCATCTGTGGGCCTTCACCAACTGCTTACGTGAACACCAAATCTAATTTCAGATGTCCTCTAGTGGTTTGCTTCTGATTTCTTCAGCAAGAAGTTATACAATATTGTATAACAGAGAGGGTAGTGGTTTCATGACCTATCATATTGCCTCTCCAACATGTTCCAAGGGAGCAATAGGCTTGTTATTGTATTTCTCTAAGTGCTACCCTCCAAAATTTCAGTTCATGCCTCCTGTTCCCTTAGGTTTAGTTATACATCCTGTCCTCTGCCGTTTGTTTTAATTTTTTTTTAATTAAATACCACACAGAGCACAATATTACAACATAGTACACAGTATACCAGAACTCCCCTTCCCAGCCCTGGGGAACACAGTACTCAGCAGGTCTAAACAAGCATCAACCCATCCCAGCTATACATTTTAATATTTATTCCAGATATTATGCATACCCAGGATGGCAGCTTTTCAGTTAACAAAAAGTCATCAGTGGCTTAAGGGACCGATCTTCCAGAATTTTGCCATGATATAGTGGGCAGTATGGACAAGTAAGCCAAATATTTCTCAGAGAGAAATGGCCAGCCCTGTTTGACACATTAGGGTTTCATGGATTTTAAACCCTATCATCACAGGCTCCCTTAGCTGCAAGGTGAAAGTTTATGTACTCACTTGCTGATGCTTCTCCCACATTTCACTTATCAGCAGGGCCTGTGCTACCATAAGTCAAATTAGACAGTCAGCTGGAGCACCAATGGTCAGAGGGCAACCCATTACTGCCACCCCGCTTTGCGGCCTGCAGCAACGGCAGTGACTTCAAACAGGACCTCAGCCCTTACCGTTGTGGGGTTGTTTGTGTTTATACCCCCTCCAATACACAATGCAGACTTCCTGTTTGCATATGGGTGGAAGCACAGCCACTTCCACCCTCATACGAAACAGGAAGTCTGCATCGTGCATCGGAGGAGGCAGAAGCACAAACAATTCTGCAGCACCAGAGGTTTCAATAGGAGCTGCGGGCCCGTGGGAGGTCCCTGCCACTCCCAAAGAAGGGTGGCAGTGGTGGCAATATGGACAGGGGGGGAGGGGACATGAAGAACGAGATTCACCTAGGGCAGCTCATATCCTTGCACCAGCCCTATATATCAGTTTAAACACTGCACTTCAAGCTCCATAAACGCTATGTGTACTGCAGAGCCCAGAACCAAATATAATAGCTCAGGAAGGGCCCCAGACAGGAGTCAAAAAATACAAATTGGTTGATTGGGAGGCCATTTCCAGAATGTGAATCTGTTACCTTTTCAGAGACTATTAAAAGGCTTCAAATTGGTCTCTTTCTTGGGCTGAGCAGTGTAAGAGCACTGGAGCAGCTCTTAGGGGGTCCATGAACAGCAGTATCAACTAGTATATGTGTAGTAGGTTCCAAAAGGAAACCAGGGTCCAGCACTCTTGAATGAAGAATTGCCACAATGCTCAAAATACATAGCGAGGAAGGAGAAGCAAACTGCTGAAAGTGAAAGGTCTGCAGTACTTCAGCATCAGGCCATCTTTCTACTCCCTTAATGCCAACATCAGCAGCCTCTGAATTTCACCCAGCACCACATTTTCGCATGATATATGGGCATGAACTAAAAATAGAAAAGTCAGCATCATGACTGACCTAAATCCAGGAAGTAGTGACTTAAGATTTTCTGCTAACCCCTCCAGTGGCATGGGGGGGGGGGGGGTGGAAGGAAGTTACCAGGTTTACAGGCTGATGGAGAAAGCTCGCACTGAAGTCATGCTCTATCAGCTTTTAATGCCTATTTGCAGCGCACCGATAGCACACGACTTCAGCGTGCAGATGCAGAAAGGGGTAAGCATGCAAATTAGCCACCTGTTAAACTGGCCACAAAACAGCAGCATTAAACTGGGAGAGCAAGCCAAAACACATGCACTCAAGTCTGTGCTAGTTTGGCATGCTCTCCCAGGGAAAAGGGCATCACGTGGCTGATTCGCAAATCAGTCCTGACAGTATTTTGATGGCATCATGGCTTTCTCCAATGCCTGGATCATCTCAGGGGAAAATTATCCAGGCATCAGGGAAAGCCCTCAATGCCATCAAAATACTCTCAGGGATTGTGCCCCAACAGAAAGCAAATCCCTGGTGGCCCAGCAGCCCCGATCACCCCCACCACCTTCCTGGTACCTTCAGAAACTAGTGGAAACGCCACCCACAAGCTCTCGCTCTTGCTCTGCAATCTTGAAAAATGGTAGTGCCTGGCCCCACGCAGTGCATCCTGGGACGCACTGGGCAGAGTTATTCTACCTTATAGGACAGTCTGACCTTGCTCAGTGCATCCCAGGACACAGTGCTGCCACTTTTCAAAACAGCGGGGCAAGAGCAGGAGCGCGTGGGTGACACTCCTGCTTGTTTCTGAAGATATGGGGTGAGGTGGGGGGTTCGAGGCCACCAGGGTTTAATTTTTTACTTCGGGGATAGGGGGGGGGTCTGCAAGTATTTTGATGGCATCGGGGGCTTATCAGTTGTTCAGATAATGGAAAACCATAGGGAATCTAGAAATCAAAAATTTATCAAGCAACATTCATATAAATTTGCTTCAATCTAGATCAAAACAAGGCATGTACGTTGTGGGGGTTGAGGGGGGTGGGGTGGGGAGACAAGAGAGATCCTAAATAAGACAGTATTAGTGAAATTACTGGTGGGTATATGGCTCTCCCAGCCCCACTAGTTTTAGATTTAGTCTGACATACACTCACCGCAGCACACGTTTTGCTCCCGTGAACTTTATGTCATAAGACACAGAGTACATGTCATAAAAAGTAGCTTTCACATTCAGGCATCCGATAAAATCCTTCGGGTTCAGCTTGTATAAGTTGAGGGTAATCTTCGCTATTCCTATTTTCTCTCGCCGGTGTATAGCTGAGAGCCGATTTCCTTCCTTGAAAACACACATACAAAAAAAAAAAAAGGTTCTTGTGAACACTGCAATAGTGTTAGGAAGATCTTAGGCAGGGCTGAATTTAGGCTCTTGTAACCAGTGTGGCCAAACTGGAGTGCTGCAATGCAGCAGTAAGCACTGCCACTGCTCCAGGGGTGGCCTCCCACCCCCCACACTTCAGATTTAGTGGGGAGGGGATAGCACACCACCTTGGCCACACAAGGTGTTGCCAGGAATATTACCTATTTTTCACCAGGGCTGGTTTTACCATTTAGGCTCGCCACTGCAAGCAGTATTAATGTAAGAGGACACCAAGAAACAAAGGAGGACTGCAGCTGGGCTTGACACTTTTTTTTGTGCAAATGACCATAAAATGGAGGTATAGTACTTGAGAAAATATCAGAGCAGGCATACTGGAGATCTGTGCTGCAGCCTTCCCAGCACACCTTGCCTGCACTCATCCTGCTATAGCAGCTCCTGCTCCGAGAATAAATTCCTAGTAAAATATCATCCTAGAGAATCCTATCTGACCTAAACTTGGGTCACATGGACCAATGGCACTAAATCATTCTCTGCCATCAGCTTCAACCACTTTCCCTTCCCCATTAACATTTAAACAATGAAATGTAAACTAAAAAGGGAGGAGTGGCCTAGTGGTTGGGACAAGTTCTCAGGCTGGAAGGTCGGGGGTTCAAATCCCACTAGGACAGCAACCTTAGGCCAGAATGACTGGGGTTTCTAGTCCCACAGGTGCTCCTTGTGGCCTTGGGCAAGCCACTTAACCCTCCATTGCCCATGTTCCCTGTAAGTATTAGTGTATGTGTCTATCCCCTCGTGTTAAATGTATCCCCCAATTGTGTTGTGACCACTTTGATTGAAGGATAAGGTGGTATACAAAACTGTCTAAATAAAAACGTTTGGAAAGTACCAAAATGGCATTTATTCTAAATTTAAATTGCTTCTCTTGCTAGAAACCCAAGGTGATGTGCGGTCAATAGGTAAATGAAATTTAGAGCACTCGATTCATGCTCAAGTCCAGTGCCAAAGCTCTAATGCAGGGTTTAAGCAAGTTTAGTGCACAAGTTTTGCTCAGCAATTCTGTAAGTAAACATGCAAATGAGCTGTGCACAAAAAGTCTGTGCTAAAATCAGGAGAGCATGCCAGACATATGCACACAGGTCTGCATTAGCGGCACCTAAATCCTGCGTACACAAAAAAATCCCACACCACACAATTTGCCACTTGTCTACATATGCTGGATTGCTATCTGGAGCATAAACAGTAATTTTGAGCAGAGGTTCTGCTCAGATTAGTGTTGCTTATGTGCCAGATAGCAATCCAACACATGCGCACGTCATCGTTCGGGCCCTTCCCCTGCCTTTGTTTCTTCAGAATTCTCTTCAGCAAAGCCATAAAGAGTTGTGGGTGCTTATGCTCAACAGGCAGAAATTCCTCACTAGCAGTGACCTCAAGCCAGTCTGCAATGTGCCTCCTCAAACTCCACGTTAAAAATCTCAAATGGAGCTCAGCCTTCTGTGCAGTTCTCTGTATCTGTGCTGCATAGCTAATTGCTCTAATGCCATCCATTTCAATGGATTTAAATGTACAGTGCACTGCTGTTAGAGCAGGCATCTGCGCGTTTATGCTCACCTTAGATTCTTTCCTGCATTCTGTGTCCACACTAGCGTAGAAAGTTCTGTTTAAACACTGCACAGATGCCCTAGAGCAGTGATGGCTAACCTTTTTGAGCCCGAGTGCCCAAACTGCCGCAAAAAACCAAAGAATTTCCTCAAAGTGCCAGCACGTCAATTTGCATAAATATTTGCATAATGCTAACATACACTAACTTTTAGTAAACATGTCTCTTAATGAGTGTATGGATAAAGACAGACTAAAAGATTTCTACATTACTATAATCCAGTGCCAACCGCCAGGCACATTAGGAACTACTACAAACACTGCCCATTTAGAACCAATAGCAAACCCGCCGTATCCTAACAGCACTACCAGGAGTCACAAAGCACCATACCATACCTATCAAAAGGCAACACTGCAAATATTAAACCAATACATTTCAGAGAACAACAATACATGACCTACTGGGGAAAGAGAACAAGTGGCAATGTCAAAAAGGAATTACATAAACAGAATACCTCAGCTCAGTTACACAGTTGCAATTGCTCCAGCCACTTTCTTCTGGTTTCTTCATGTTTTCTTTCCATTCTCTCTCTCTACATCCGCTTTAACATACTAATCTTTCTCCTTTTGCTCTTTCCTCATTCCTATTTCATCCACTCAAATTTTACCCCTCCATCCTCAATCCCCACTTACTCTCCCAATACCCGGCCAATTGTACATTTTTCTTCCCTCACACACAAAATATTTTCCCCTCTCCATTTCATTCTCCCAGCCCCATCCCCTTCTAATCTCCCCCAACATCAGCTCCCTTTTAGTTCCAGCCCCACCCAGTATCCGCTCCCTTCTAGTCCCCTCATCAGTCCATTTCCAGTCCTAGCTCCCCCATCCATTTCCAGTCCTATCCGAGTCCCTTCATCAGCTCATTTCCAATACCAGCCTCCCATCAGCCCATTTCTAGTCCTTTCCTAGCCCCACCATCAGCCCATGTTAAATCCTAGCTCCCCTCCACTCAGCCCATTTCTAATCCAAGCCCCCCATGAGCCTACCTCCAGTTCTAGCCCCTCCATGAGTCCATTTCAATCCAAGCCCCCACCACAGCCCATTTCCAATCTTAGCTCCCCCAACACCCAATTCTCAGTTCTATCCTAGCCCATCCATCAGCCCAGTTCCTGTCCTAGCTCCCTCCCCTAAGAGCCCATTCCAAGCCCCCCTTCCCATCAGTTATTTGCAGTTCAAGCCCCCTTCCACTCAGCCCATTTCCATTCCAAGTCCCCCTCCCCATTAGCTATTTGCAGTTCAAGCCCCCCACTTCCCCTCAGCCCATTTCCATTCCAAGCCCCGTCCCCATCAGCTATTTGCAGTTCAAGCCCCCCACTTCCCCTCAGCCCATTTCCATTCCAAGCCCCATCCCCAACAGCTATTTGCAGTTCAAGCCCCCTTCCACTCAGCCCATTTCCAGTCCTAGCAACCCCAACCCATTACCAGTCCTAGCCCCCCATCAACCCACTTCCAGTCCTAATCCCACCAGCCCATTTCCAGTCCTAATCCCCCATCACCCAATTTTTAGTTTAAGCCCCCCCAGCGCCCATCACCACTCCTAACCCCCCCAGCCCAGCGCCCATCACCACTCCTAACCCCCCCAGCCCAGTGCCCATCACCACTCCTAACCCCCCCCAGCCAGCCCAGTGTCCATCACCAGTCCTACCCCGACCAGCCCAGTGCCCATCACCACTACTAAATCCCCCCAGCCCAGCACTACTCCTAACACCCCCCCCCAGCCCAGCCCATCACTACTCCTAACCCCCCCCAGTCCAGCCCATCACCACTCCTAACCCCCCCAGCCCAGCCCAGCCCATCACCACTCCTAACCCCCCAGCCCAGCACATCACCACTCCTAACCCCCCCAGCCCAGCCCAGCCCATCACATCACCACTCCTAACCCCCCCCCAGCCCAGCCCAGCCCATCACATCACCACTCCTAACCCCCCTGCCCAGGGAAAATTAAAAAAAAAAAGAAAACCTGTCTGTTGCTGCTGTCGGGGCCGCCGCGGCAGAATAGTGCGTGCCGCGGGGCCCCCCTGTATCCGGCAGAGCCTGCCCTCCCCGTAGCAGCGCTCTCTTGGGAGGTGCAGTCAGACGCGCCGGCGTGCAGAGCGCGGGGGAAGAGTTTCTCCCTCGCTGCTCTGTTAAACCCGCGGGGGCTGATGGGAAGTTCCCATCAGCCCCGCGGGCTTAACAGAGTCGCGAAAGGGAAACTCTTCCCTTCGCGCTCTGCAAGCCGGCGCGTCTGACTGCAGCTCCAAAGAGAGAGCTGCTACGGGGAGGGCAGGCTCTACCGGATACAGGGGGGCCCCGCGGCACGCTCAATTTTGCCGCGGCGGCCCCGACAGCGGCAGCAGACAAGTAAAATTGAAAAAAAAAAAAAAAACCTAATTGCGGACCTTCCCGCGTGCCAGCTGCAAGGCCTTCGCGTGCCACAGCTGGCACGCGTGCCATAGGTTCGCCATCGCTGCCCTAGAGTGAGTGAATGAGCTACAGCACCAGTTTAGTCACCAGATTCCCAAAGGCCTCTAAAATCCTATCAGACCTAAAGCAAGCAGAGGGATCAAAGTGTTCAAAAGCTGTTAGTGTAGCTGGTTTAAAAAAAAGGTTTGGACAAGTTCCTGGAGGAAAGGTCCATAAACCATTATTAAAGGGGACCCGGGAAATCCACTGCTTGCCCCAATACACGCATCGTGGAACCTGTCTTTTCTTGGGAAGCTGCCAGGTACTTGTGACCTGGACTGACCACTGTTGGAAACCAGATACTGGCTTGATGGACATCGGTCTGACCCAATTTGGCATTTCTTATGTTCTAAGCAAAAACAAGCAGAAGTCAAGATATCAGAACAGTACCACTGCAGCCATTCCAGTGTTGGCCAAAGCCAGAATACACTAAATGGACCCGAACGGGATACCCCACACCATCACCATGGAGCAAAGATGTGCACAGTGAAAGGCAAGGCTGATTTGAGACGGACATGCATGGGCAAGATCAGATCTCTTCATATGATGTGTCCAAAGTATGAAAGTCAAAGTCTTGTCACCTGAGCTTCTAAAGAAAGCTTAGGTTCGATCTCCTCTAATACTGACTGTTTTATTCTTCGGACAGTCCATGGTATACACAGTATCACTGCCAACACCATAATTCAAAGGCGTCGATTTTCTTCCTGTCTATCTTTTTCACTGTCCAACTTTTGCATCCATATGATGTTATTGAAAATACCATGGCTTGAATGAGTTGAATCTTTGTATGGATAGAGAAATCTCTGCTCTTGAGAATCTTGCCTAGGTCCTTCATAGCCATTCTGCCAAGAGCAATGAGTTGTCTGATTTGACTGCTTGTTGCTTCTTTATTGATAGTTGATCCAAGTAGGTTAAAGTTGTCTACGATTTCAATTTCTTCTCCATCAACGATGAACTTATTGATTTTTCCAGTTGTCATGATCTGTCTTCTTCCCAGAAAAGCACTATGCCACGTTGTTAGAAGAAACCCAGTCTAAAATATGTGGTTTGGGGGAAGGAGTTCTTTGATATTAATTGATTCCTTACGTCAAATAGCCCGACATAGGCAGTGTTTCAAATTCACTTCATCAGGGGAATTCAGGCGTATTACATTTATAAACACGAACAAAGACACCTTGGATGTTGAGTCCCTATACACTAATGTCCCATAAGCAGAATCTCTAGAGATCATAGAAGAATGTTTATTTAGAAGACCTGGTCATAGACGTATCCCTACTGCTTTTCTCCTTTCTATAGCACGATCATCATTATGTGAGAATTATTTTTACTTTAGAGATCTTTTCTTTAAACAAATCAAAGGCGTAGCGATGGGTTCTTCAATGGCTCCAGATATAGCAAACATATATGTTTCAACTTGAGGGGAAGTTTTTGAAAAACCATGTATGAAACATGAAACTTTGGATTTGCTATAAAATCGATGACATTTTGATCATTTGGGATGGGAATGTGGACACACTAATTTCCATTCTTGGATCAATAGCCTAGATACAAATTTACGGTTCCAGGTGACATATGATCCGCAGCAAATACCTTATTTAGACCTAATAATTAAGAAAGAAGGAGTTCATTTTGTTACATCTTTATATAGGAAACCCACGGATCATAACCATCTTTTGCATTTTAATAGTTTCCATAACCCAGCGCTGAAGAAAAATTTGCCTGGACAGTTTTAGAGCTAGAAGAGCGTGCACCACAATGCAAGATTTCAAAATCCAAGCAAACATAATGAAGAAAAGATTCATAGCAAGACAGTATCCGGTACATCATATTGATCAAGCATATCAGAGCTAAAGCAGCATCTCGTGAGAACCTCCTGAAGCATCACAATAAAAAATAAAAAAAAAAAGAAGAAGAAGATGCGGGACTAGTATGTCCTCTTTTATATTCAGTCCACTCAAAGGATATTACGAAGATTTTACAGAAAGAATGGCACCTTATTCAGGCCATGCCATGTTTTCAAGATATATCTATTATAGTCGCTCACAAGCGCAATGTTAATTTGAAAAATTTGTTAGTTCCATCAGCATTAACTGAACGGAGATTGTCTAGACAAAGGCCAATTCCAATGTGGCCGATGCTCCATATGCCCCCATGCGATGCCAATAAGAGAAGTTCATACACCCCACTACAAAAGAAGAATTTAAGATCGAAGACTTCTCAAATTGTGAAACTACTCATGTAGTTTGTCATACAATGTCCTTGCAAGAAACTATGTGGGGAAAACAATCAGAAGTGTTAGGGTACGTATGGTGGAACATAAGAGTTGCATCAAGAGAGGCATGGTGGATAAACCCCTTGTGGCACACTGGCAGGAAATGGCACATAAGGTTAACGATTTAAGATTTTTTGTCATCAAAAAGGTAAAGTTAAATTGGAGAGGAGGGGACATCAACAAAACAATGAGATTGGAACAGAAATACATTTTCAAGTTAGATTCCTTATCACCCAATGGTCTAAATCTAGAAAGAGACCTAATCGGTGTTCCTTTAATATTTGACATACCTGAATTAATAAATCAAGGATGAACATATCCATGTTAGACAAGTTTTTAATGGTAAAGCCCATGTGCCATTCAATTTGGTTTTTAGGGATATAGAGGCCTAATAATTAAGTTCTTAGGTTTAATAATTATAAAATTAAATCCAGAATAGGGATCTAACCATAGGATTAGACTTACTATGGTTAATATCTAGAGGGAATAATTTTGGTTTATGCCATATGAATAGTGATCCACACATTAAATTAAATATTACTACTAGTATATTTTTTACAAATTTTTACATTGTTTTGACCCCTATACACGTTAAAATTTCTTATTATGATTTTGGTAATAAAGAATAAAAGATTATAAAATGTCCTCCACAATATTTACATAGATAACAATGAGGGTCTGTGCTATGAAACCTTCAACATGACGATATATGGAAATTACACTAACCTGGTAATTGTAGTTCCTGGAGGGTCCAGTTTAGTCCTCCACAATCGGGTAGTGCTCCTCCTCCTGCAGCCTGGAGACTGGACCAATCAAATCTTCTGTAGTATATATGCAGACGGAGCTCCCAGAAGCCCCCAGTGTACTAGTAACAAAGCATACTTAACGAAGCAACACATTAGATTAATATTAAAAAATGCATAGTTAAAGAACAAACTCGCTCCCCCCAAGAAAATATCAAACCCCCTCCCCAAACGAGGAAGCCAGAACACTGCATCGTGCCGCCAACGACGCCCCGACAGCAAAAAATACAGCCCACAGAGAGAAACCCCAGAAGAGCTGACTGAAAATCGAAGAAAAGGAAGAGCCATTGCAAAGAGCGCGGCCGCAAAAAAGGGTCGAACGGAAGGGAGGAACCGTCTTATGATCAACTGTTCGGAAAAGCGCGCCGCACTACAATATCAGATAGTCGGGAGGGAAGGAGGGAAGGAGGACTAAACTGGACCCTCCAGGAACTACAATTACCAGGTTAGTGTAATTTCCATTTCCTGTTCGATCCTCCAGTTTAGTCCTCCACAATCGGGATGTAACAGAGCAGTCAACACTGGGCGGGACCTTGCCATCCGGCGCACAGAACCGCCGAACCAAAACAGGAATCCCGAGCTGCTGACACATCCAACCGATAGTGTTTACTGAAAGCATGCAAAGACGACCAAGTGGCCGCCTTACAGATGTCTGCTGGCGGAACTAGGCTATACTCTGCCCAAAAGGTCGCCTGAGCCCTAGTGGAATGTGCTCAGATCCCCTCCGGAATTGGCCGCTGCTGCAACAGATACGCGGATGCGATCGCTTCTTTGAGCCATCTTGCAATGGAGGCCTTAGCCGCCGCTTCCCCCTAACGTGCACCACCAAAGAGCACGAATAGGCGGTCAGTCTTCCGAAAAGATTCGGTAGCCTTCAAATAACGACGAAGCACACGACCCACATCGAGACGGTGAAGACCTTTGTCCGCCGTCCCGACAGAGTGCGAAGGAAGAACTGGAAGAAACACTGCCTGATTCACGTGAAAAGGAGAAACCACCTTTGGCAAAAAGGAAGGAACCGGACGGAGAACCACCCGATCCAGGGAAAAAGACAAAAAAGGTTCTCGGCGGGACAGCGCATGTAGATCAGAAATATGCCGCGCCGAACAGATGGCTACAAGAAAAACCGTTTTCAGCGTGAGATCTTTCAGAGACGCCCTACTCAGGGGTTCAAAAGGTTCACGAACCAGGGCCTGCAGCACGAGATTCAAGTCCCACGGAGGAACAAAAATCCTGCGGGAGGGCCGCAAATGAAAAACAGCCGTAAGAAAACGACGTACGTCCGGATGAGAACCGAGGAGACGGCCTAAAACTTTGCCTCGATAACAAGAGATAGCCGCCAACTGGACTTTCAGGGAACTAGCCGCAAGGCCCTTATCAAAACCATCCTGAAGAAAACTTAAAACGACGGACACGGAAACCGTCGCTGCACAGACTCCACGCCGGGAGCACCAGTCTTCAAAGATTCTCCAAATCCGAACGTAAGTAAGAGAGGTGGATGTTTTCCTCGCCCGCAGTAGGGTAGAAATCACCGCAGGGGAGTAACCCTTCTTTTTCAGCTGAGCCCTCTCAATGGCCAAACCGTAAGCGAGAATCGACCCACTTGGGGCATCCGTAAGGGCCCCTGAAGAAGAAGATCCGGCAGCGCGGGCAAGAGCCAAGGAACGCCGTCGCGCAGCCGGACCAGGTTGGCATACCAGGGCCTCCGGGGCCAATCCGGGGCCACCAGTAACACTCGACCCCGATGGCCCTTGATGCGTTGAACGACCCGGCCGATCAGAGCCCACGGCCACGGCTGAATAAGAGCGTCGAGCCTCTCGGACATGCGCTCCCTTCGCCTGCTGAAGAAGCGCCCTGTCTTGGCCGAATGAAACGTCGCCATGAGATCCATGATGGGCGGACCCCACCGATTAACTATTTGCGCGTAAACCTGCGGGTTTAGCTCCCACTCTCCGGGGTCCACCCGCACTCTGCTGAGAAAATCGGCCTGAACATTGTCTGCGCCTGCAATATGCGCTGCCGAGATGGCCGGAAGACGAGTCTGCACCCAATTGAACAAGGCCGTCGCTTCTGATTCCAGGGCTATGCTGCCGGTGCCCCCTTGGCGATTGATGTAAGCTACGGTGGTCGCATTGTCCGAGAGGACTCGCACCGGCCAGCCGAGAACTAGGGCTTCGAGGGCCAATAGGGCTAGTTGCACCGCCCGTAATTCGAGACGGTTGATCGACCAAGAAGCCTCCAGGGGAGACCATTCCCCCTGAGTGAAGCGGGTCTCGCAGTGAGCACCCCAGCCGGTTAAGCTGGCATCCGTTGTGAACGGAACCCAAAGCGGAGGCTCCAAGGGAATCCCCCGCGTCAGGTTCTCGGAGGAGAGCCACCACCGGAGCGATTGGCGAACCGCCTTTGGGCAAGGCAACCTCCTGTTCAACGAGTCGAACTGGTTGGACCAACGGTGCAGCAGAGCACTCTGTAGCGGACGCATGTGGAATCGCGCCCAAGGCACCACCTCCAAGGTCGCTGCCATCGTACCGAGGAGCCGCAGGTACCACCATGCGGACGGAGCAGGCATCCCCCTGAAGAGGCAGACAAGAGACCGCAACGCCAGAATGTGGCGCTCCGGCAGGCACACCAAGCCCCGTGCTGTGTCGAAGCGCACTCCCAGGTACTCGAGATCCTGAGTCGGACACAGACAACTCTTGCATTCGTTCACCACCCAGCCGAGAGACCGCAGCAGAGCCACCACCCTGCTCGTGACGTGCACACACTCCCGACTGGACTTTGCCCGAATCAACCAGTCGTCGAGATACGGATGGACCAGGATGCCCTCCTTGCGCAAGGCCGCCGCGACCACCACCATCACCTTTGTGAAGGTGCGGGGAGCCGAGGCGAGACCAAACGGCATGGCCCGAAATTGGAAGTGGCCCCACAGAAAAGCGAAGCGGAGAAACCGTTGATGAGACGGCTGGATGGGAATGTGTAGATAGGCCTCGGAGAGATCAAGGGACGTTAAAAACTCCCCTTGACGAACCGCGACAATGACCGACCGCAGGGTCTCCATACGGAAGTGCGGCACCTTGAGCACGCGATTCACGCCTTTGAGGTCTAATATCGGACGAAGAGAACCACCCTTTTTGGGAACCACAAAATAGATGGAGTAGCGACCGGCGCCTCTTTCCAAAGGAGGGACCGGAACTACTGCACCCAGGGAGAGTAGCCGATCGAGGGTCACGCGGATGTCCCGCGTCTTTTGTTCTCCCTTGCTGGGTGACATAACAAAAGAATCTTGAAGTGGGCAGGCAAACTCCAGCGCATAACCCTCTTTGATAATCTGCAGCACCCACTGATCTGACGTAATCTGGGCCCAAGAAGGAAGAAAGTCGCGCAAACGACCCCCGATAACCGGGCCTCCCTCTAGAGCCCGCCTCGCTTCATTGTGGCTTGCGATTAAAGGAAGAGGCCGAGGAAGAGGCGGCTCCGGAGAAGCCTCTTCCTGCTCCTCTGAAACCACGAAACCCTTGATGACGGGTCCCAAAGCGACCGCGCTGCGATGTCCACAGTTGGGAAGAACGAAACCTGCGAAAATCCCGAAACTGACCGTGCGCCGAGGTCGACGATCTGTTGAGCTTAGGCTTATCTTCCGGCAGCCTTCCACCCTTAGACTCACCGAGATCCTTCACCAACTTGTCGAGCACCTCACCAAACAATCTGCCCTTAAAGGGCAGCTTACTGAGGCGAGACTTGGAAGAACCGTCAGCCGCCCAGTTGCGTAACCAGATGGACCGATGCGCCGCCACCACGGAGGCCATACTGTTAGCTAAGGAGCGAATTAAATCATAAAGCAGATCCGCCAAGTAAGCCGATCCGGACTCCATGCAGGTAACTTCCAGCAACCCCTGCTGGTCTAGACCGGAACCCGAGCACAGATGCTGTGACCAACATAAACAAGCCCGAGCAATCCACGCCCCACAAATAGAGGCTTGCAGAGACAAGGCGTTTGTATCGAAGGCTTGCTTCAACAAATTATCAACCTTCTTATCCTGGGCATCCTTTAAGGCCGCAGCGCCCTCAACCGGGATGGTGGTTTTCTTGGTCACCGCAGATACTGCAGCATCCACCCGCGGAGACTTAAACAAGTCCTTGTCCTTGTCGGCCAGGGGGTAAAGACGATTCATGGTCCGAATCCCTTTCAAACCGGATTCTGGTTGATCCCACTCCGAATGGATCATTTGCTCAACCACCCGGTGCACGGGGAAAACTACCTGGGCGTCCCTGACCGCCTGAATGAGAGGATCTTCGAGACCCTCCTCCTCCAGAGGCCGAACCACAGCTAGGTTAAGAGTTTGAAGAGACTCCGTGATCAAAGGGACCAGCTCATCCCTACGAAACACGCGAATAATCCGAGCCTGATCTTCCGGCTCAGGGATCTCCCCGTCCTCCAACTCATCAGCCTCCGTTTCAGGATCACCCTCCGCTTCAGCATCCGGAAAACAAAGGGTGTCCTGATCCTGGTCCACCAACCTGAGCCTCTTGACGGCGGGCTGAGAAGACCGCTGAACCTCCCCTGAGGAGCAAGAGGGGAGGGAGGTGGGCCAAGCCTCCGGCAACTGACCGGACCGGCTCAAGCGGAAAGCCTGATGCATGAGGAGAACGAAATCTGGGGAAAAATCCACAGGCGGCGCTACTAGAGCCGCATGTTGCAGCTCAGGGGCAGACCCATTGGACGGTGGTACCGACCCAGACGGGTGGACGCCCGCCGAAGGGACACTCTCCCCCAATAGAGAGGTGTCACCGGGGACAGGCAGTTCCTTAAGTTCAATAGGATGTTCCAGGTCTGAAGAAACTGAGGCGCAGCCCCTGCCGATGCCAGAGTCAGTCACTGCACCCCTGCAGGACCCGCAAATCACACATTGTGGTTTGGCAGCCATGTAAGAGCAACCTCCGCCAAGCGGGAGAAAAGGGATCAGAAACAGGGAAGCCCACACCAAAGGGACCAACCCTATCCAAATCAGTACTGTTTGTTTTAAAATTTTGTATTTTTTATTTTTTTTTATTTTTTTTTTTTACAGAAAATAAAACACTCCCTAGAATCTCTGGAGTGCCCTGAGCAAAATCACCAGCATAAGAAACCGCAAAAATGCCAGGGGAACCCATGCACAAGTGTTAAAAAGTGCCACAGAAAAGTTCCCTTTAGAAATTCAAAATGGCCGCCACACTTGTTCACCCGCGGTAAAAAACGGCGCGAAAATACAAAGGCAACCAAAGAAAAATGAAAAAGCCAAAACAAAACCCAAAAGAACTAACTAGTGTTGCTCCTTCAAGTGTCACTAAGTGTGCCCAGAAAGGGCACGCACGTCCTCAAGCTGCAAGGAGACTGGACACACTGGGGGCTTCTGGGAGCTCCGTCTGCATATATACTACAGAAGATTTGATTGGTCCAGTCTCCAGGCTGCAGGAGGAGGAGCACTACCTGATTGTGGAGGACTAAACTGGAGGACCGAACAGGAAAGCACAGTTACTTACCTGTAACAGGTGATCTCTGGGAACAGCAGGAATAAGTCTTCACATATGGGTACGTCGGTACCAACGGAGCCTGCGCGGGAACGCTCCCCAGCTTCCCAAAAAAGGAAAGCTTTTGGGAGCATCCCACAGCGCCTGCGCGCTGCCTTCCCGCCTTTAACCATCTCTCCTCAGTTCGAGTTTAAAGCTGAGACAATAGAGAGAAAGAGGAAAGGAAAGGAAAGATAGAAAAAGAGATACAACTCCTAGGGGAGGTGGGAGGGTTGTGAAGACTTATTCCTGCTGTTCCCAGAGATCACCTGTTACAGGTAAGTAACTGCTATCTCCAGGAACAAGCAGGAATGAGTCTTCACATATGGGGACTCCCTAGCTAAGATGCCTGGGAGATCCCCAAGGATATGAGACCCTGGGAAGGGGTCTACTTCCTCCTATGGATCTCAGGCATCCATCCAGGGAAGGAGGGTAGCAGTTGTTTAAGAATGGAACAGGTGTTTGAGGACAGCCTGACCAAACAAGGCATCCCGGCGGGAGTCCTTGTCCAAGCAGTAATGGGCTGTGAAGGTATGAACCGAGGCCCAGGTGGCTGCTCCACAGATCTGGTTGATGGACACAGAATTTAGATAAGCCATAGAGATGGCCATGGCCCTCACATTATGAGCTGTGACATGGCTCTCCAGAGAAAAATTCTTACTCTGGTAGGCGAAAGATACACTGAGCAATCCAATTGGACAGTGTTCTCTTAGAGACTGGAAGTCCCAAATGAGAAGGATCAAAAGCAACAAAAAGCTGGGAAGACTTTCTATGTTGCTATGTCCTTTGTAAGTAAAAAGCAAGAGCTCTTTTACAATCCAGAGTATGAAGATTCTTCTCTGCATTGGATGCATGAGGAGCTGGAAAAAAGACAGGTAAATATATCTCTTGATTAAGATGAAAAGGTGAGACCACTTTAGGCATAAAGTGTGGATTTGTCCTAAGGACTACCTTATGATGGAACCTTGTATAAGGTGGATTAGCCACTAATGCCTGCAGTTCACTGATGCGGCGAGCTGAAGTGACTGCAATGAGGAAAATAACCTTCCAGGAAAGAAACTTCAAGGAGGTAGTGGCTAAGGGTTCAAAAGGTGGCTTCATAAGTTGACCAAGAACCAAATTTAAGTCCCATGCCACCGGAGGCGGCCTAATGGGAGGTTTAGTTAAAGTTAGGCCTCTCATGAATCTTGCAATGAGAGGATGAGAGGAAATAGGTTGTCCATTGATGGTCTTAAGGGATGCTGCAATAGCACTCAAATGGACTCTTACTGAATTTTTTTTAAGGCCTGCATTGGAAAGATGCAGGAGATAGTCTAACAGAGAATTTAAAGGTAGTGCTAGAGGGTCAAGACCCTTTTCAGCACACCAAATGGAAAACCTTTTCCATTTAAAAGCATAAGAACGCCTGGAAGGTTTTCTGGAAGCATGGAGGATATCCTTCACTTGTTGAGAAAGATTCCAGTCTTCAAGGTTTAGGCCTTCAGTAACCAAGCTCTGAGGTGTAGGGACTTGGGGTTTGGGTGCCACAAAGTCCCTTCCTCCTGGGACAGAAGGTCTGGAGCAGCTCCCAAGTCCAGGGAGGGGGCTTGGGAGAGATGTAGAAGTAGAGGGTACCACACTTGGCGTGGCCAGCGTGGAGCTATGAGGATCATAGATCCTTGATCCCTCTGGAGTTTGAACAGAGTCTTGGGAATCAAGGGAATGGGTGGAAATACATACAGGAAGCCCTGACCCCAATGAAGGAGGAAGGCATACTTGGCCTGAACTCCCTGACACGGAATTCTGAAACAGAACCGGGGAAGTTTGGCATTCCACGGACTTGCAAAGATGTCTATGTCCGGGGTTCCCCATTCTTGGAAGATTCTGAGTACCTGATCCATGTGCAGGGACCATTTGTGTGGAAGCAGAACTCGACTGAGTCTGTCTGCCCAAGAGTTTTGGACTCCTGGGAGGTATACTGCCAGGAGATGGATTTGATGCTCTCTGGCGAAGGCCCACAATCTTAAAGCTTCGTTGCAAAGCAACAGAGAACCAGTTCCTCCTTGTTTGTTTATGTAAAACATGGCTACTTGATTGTCCGTATGAATGAGGACTGTCTTGTAGCTGAGGAGGGTATGAAAGACCTTGAGAGCTAGAAAAACTGCTCGAAGCTCCAAGTGGTTGATATGGAGAGAGGTCTCCTGTGGGGACCAAGAGCCTTGAGTGGAGAGGTCCTGTAGATGGGCTCCCCAACCTGTTTGGGAGGCATCTGTTGTGAGGGTTGCTTGGGGCAACAACTGTTGGAAGGGGGACCCCAGCAACAAATTTTGAGTGGACATCCACCATTGGAGAGACCAAAAGAGACGTTTGGTGGTTGCTATTTGGTCAGAGAGCTCCTGAAGCTTGAGTCCGCTGGATGGACAAAGTCCATTGAGCTGCTCTCATGTGTAGGCGAGCATAGGGTACCACATGCATTGTGGAAGCCATGTGGCCTAGCAGTTGTAGCATCTCCCGGGCAGTTAAGTGGCTCTTTGACTGAATCTGGGAGGCTAACTGCACTAGACGTTGGCAACGGGCCTGAGGAAGGTAGGCCCTTGCAGTAGTGGTATCCAACCAGGCCCCTATGAATTCTAGGGACTGAGTAGGGGTGAGCTTAGACTTTGGGAGGTTTACCACAAGTCCCAGATACTGCAGAATACGCCTTGTGCGGTCCAGGGAAATCTGGGCCTCTGACTGAGATGGAGCTCGGATGAGCCAGTCGTCCAGGTATGGGAAGACAAATATTCCCAGAGTGCATAGAAATGCAGCAACTATTGCCATGCATTTGGTGAACACTCTTGGAGCAGAGGCCAGACTGAAAGGAAGGACTCTGCATTGGTAATGTTTTCCTTGGAAAAGAAACCGTAGGAATCTTCTGTGAGAGGGATGGATGAGGACATGTGTGTACGCATCCTTGAGATCTAGAGAACAAAGCCAATCCTGACTTTAAAGGTATGGAAGGAGAGTGCCCAGAGAAAGCATCTTGAACTTCTCCTTGCATAGAAATTTGTTCAATTCTCTGAGATCTAAGATGGGCCTGTATCCCCCTGTCTTCTTTGGAATGAGAAAATAGGGGGAGTAGAACCCTGACCCTTGATGAAGAAGAGGAACTTCTTCTATTGCCCCTTGGGCAAGAAGGGTAGCTACCTCTTGACCTAGAAGGTTGAGAAGAGATGTGGGAGAATTGAAGTGTCTCACCATGGTGTGGGGAGGAAGGTCTGAAAAATGAAGCTTGTAGCCCTCTTATGATGGAGAGGGTCCACTGCTCTGATGTTATTTGCTCCCATCTGGAAGCAAAATGAGCCAACCTTCCTGGAATGGCGAGAGGCTCTGGCTGCTTTAGAGCCAGAAAGGCTAAGTTCTCTAGCATCAAGTCAAAAACCCTGAGGAGGTTGGGCCTGCTGAGTTGCAGCAGCCCCTGTAGGCTTAGGCCTGGCCTGTTTAGGTTGCTGACGCTTAGTGGTAAAGCGATCTGTAGAAGATTGTTGGCCAGAAGTAGAAGGAAATCTGCCCTTTTTAAAGAAAGACTTAAAAGGCTTTTTCTTGGCAGGAATGGAGGTTGACTTTGAAAGTCTATCCAGAGCAGAGTTTTCTGCATCCATTTGAGTGGCTTTTATTTGCCATTCTTTGCCAAATAGGTTTTCATCTGT
This sequence comes from Ichthyophis bannanicus, assembly GCA_033557465.1. Classification (NCBI taxonomy): domain Eukaryota; kingdom Metazoa; phylum Chordata; class Amphibia; order Gymnophiona; family Ichthyophiidae; genus Ichthyophis; species Ichthyophis bannanicus. Next base: position 1,371,895,661 of record CM066031.1, read on the forward strand.
ACAGGGAAGATTTCCTAAGCCATCTTGAACCCAGGGTTCTAAATCAGAAGCCTGGAGCCAAGCAATTCTGCGAGCAGCTATGGCAATGCCTGAGGCTCTGCTGGCACCTTCAAAGGAGTCAAAAGTTGCCCTGTTGGAAAAAAACTTTGAAATGTCTTGAGTATGCTTAAGCCAAATGAGGAATTCCTCCCTTTTATCTTCTGGAAGAAAAGGGAGGAAAGTGTGCAATTTTTGTGCAACTTCTTTTAGAAACATACCCATGTAAAAAGGCTATATGAGTTGATTCTGGCAATAAGCATACTGGCTTGGAAGATTTTCCTACCAAAAGCATCCAAGTTCCTGGAGGAGCAGAAGAGTGTCTCTTTGTACTCTTTATCCTCTTCATAGCTGACTGCACCACAATGGAATGGTGAGGAAGCTGAGTTTTCTGAAATCCAGGACAAGGAGGGACACGATACATAGTGTCCAATCTGTGAGAATGAGGAGAGAGTGAGAGGAGTCTCCCATAAGCCAATCATGTGCTCATAAAGAATCTCATGAATTGGTAAGGTGACTGCCTCTTTAGGAGCCTTAGAATAGCCTAAAATATCCAATTTTTTTGCTCTAGGCTCCGATTCAGAGGTTACTGAAATAGAAAGTCCTTTCAAGACTTCATAAGAGAAGTAGCTAAAGGACAAGTCCTCTGGAGGAGACATTCTTCTTTTTGGAGAAGGCGGCTCTTCAGGAAGGGCTATGGATACTTCAGGAGACTCGTCTGATGTATTAGAATCAGAGGAATCAAAGTATCGCCTGTCAGGGTGCTCTTCCAATGCTCGATACGCTTATTGAGCAGTATCGACATCGGGCGTCCCCGGTACCGGACCGGTACCGATAAGCAGCCCTGGACAAGGAACCGCAGCAGCCGGTATCCTGATCGATGCAATCGGTACCGGTATCGGCGCTGGTGCCGGTACCGGAGCCGATAGACAACGGAGTTTGTTTCGGTACCAGCGGCGTCGCATCTTGAATGAAGGCTGTAATAGCCCGCTGCATGGACAGAACATTGTGATCCATTGACGGCATGAATGCCTGGAATTCGGTACCGGGAGATTGTGCCAGTACCCCAGAGCATTCTAACAGGTGATCGGTCGAGGCCGTGCCATCGATGTCAACCTGTAACCCCATAGGAGGAGCTTTGGAAGCCGGAGCTTCCCGCCAGGGTTGTTTTGCTGGCGCAGGATCCTCGAGGGCAAGCCCGGAGGCATCTCGATGCTTAGAGGGAGATCTACCCTTCGAGGACCTGCTAGGTTTATGTTTGGTTACCTGAGATCCATCAGGAGAAGAAGACCTGGAAGATGTCGATGCTACCGACGCTGCATCAGCGGGAAACAGCACATGGAGCTTAGCTGCTCGGTTCTGTAAACCCCATTTAGACATTAGAGAGCAGGACGGACAATCCGGAATGGAGTGTTCAGGACCCAAACATTTAAGACACCATTCATGGGTATCTGTAACAGAAATAGTACCGCTACACTTAGTGCATTTTTTGAACCCGGAGGCTGGTTTTTCCATGAGGGAAATTTTCTTGTAGGCCCTGAGGCCCAAGAGGAAAAATACATTAAGTGAAGAAAAATAGATTTTTTTTTTTTGAAAGAAAGAGAAAAAGACCGGCGGTACCGGTCCGGAGTCGGGGAAGGCAGACACGCGACCAAAGAAATAAAATAAAATAAGAACTTCTTCAGCGGTGACAGGGCTCGACCTGCTGGCTGCACGGCAAAGAAGAACTGAGGAGAGATGGTTAGGAAAGGCAGGAAGGCAGCGCGCAGGCGCTGTGGGATGCTCCCAAAAGCTTTCCTTTTTGGGAAGCTGGGGAGCGTTCCCGCGCAGGCTCTGTCGGTACCGACGTACCCATATGTGAAGACTCATTCCTGCTTGTTCCTGGAGATATCAAAGATCGCATATGCAAAAATACTGTAGAAACTCTTTAGGACAAGGTTCACAATACGGACCTTTACAAGCTTTGGAATAAGATTAGCCAATCATGAAGTAGTGATGCAATAGTTTCCTGCGGTTTGCAACATTTACAGCGCAAGTGCAGGCGGCTCACAGATGGACGTTTGAGAATGCAAATCCAAATTAAACCAGAGGCTCTCTTACATGAGTGTTTCAGGTAATTTAAGGATTTTATAGTGGGAGTTATGCTTATAGGCAATTCTAGCTTTTAAAAACTGAGATACTTATGTTTAAAAGCTTAGGATTCCCAGGGCCGAGCTGTTTTTAAGGATTTAATGTCTTGTGTAAAACCAGATATGAGTTTAAGTCATCAATTTTTTCCGATGCCAAAAGGTATTGGTTATGACTTCTTCAAATTTTACTTAGCCCATTATTATGAAGCTAGGAAATTAGATAGCGCGAGTTTCAAGGAATGCTCACAACCTTCCGTGACATATCCTCATGACGTTGTGGTGGTTATTTCGGTCTCATCCAGTTCATAAAGATAAAGACGGTTGGAGTAGGCGCTTATCTTTTATAAGTTTTTATTTTTACATTTCTTATAAATGCCGCAAGAATCTAGGAGTTTAAAGGATGGTTACAATTCTTTGCTGCAGACCCTCATGACAGCATTTGGCTGTTTTTCCTTTTATCCGTTTTATACATGAAATGTTTTGAAAGTTTTTTGATGTTATGTTTCAATTTCTAAGATTTGAATTTTTAGTTCATATACTTTGTATTTTTCTTATAAACATCGCGGTAATATAAACAGGAATCCAGAATACACAGTAGTAGAAATTTGATATGATGAATCACATAGGAAGCTTTTGGCCAGAATTAATCACATGATGGTGGTTAAGGATTCTTTTTGAGATAACAGTAGTCAATTTCAAAAGAGTGCTGTAACATTCCCGCGTTTTATAGACGGGGTTTTTAAATACAAAGTTTTTTTAAAGATGTTATTTATTCTTGGCTGATGCCACATATCCGGGCAGTTTCTTAATAAAACTTTTGCAATGCTAATAAGTCCCTGGGGCAATTGTAGTTTATTTTATTTGGGTTGGCTTACCCATTCTTGAGGACAGTTAGGTTTAATACCCTCTTCTGAAAAGTGCTGTTTTAATTTATAGCCTCATTCTTGTTCCTACATGAATAATACGTTGTTTTATTTTATTTTATCTGGATTGGCTCACCTGTTCTCATGAGGCTTATTAGGTTTTTAATTCCCTCTTGAAAAGTGCCATTTTTGTATAGTCTTATTCTTGTTTTTACATGATTAGACAAGACTTTTGAATGCAGTTTTCTAATAGTTTTTTTAAATTCGTTATGACAGATTTTGATATGATTAGTTTAGAGCCATTTTAACTGTTATTGGATAGTAATGCTATAACTATTTTAAAAGTGTTTTAATACACAAGGTCATGATATCATTTGAGATAAAGTATTGTTATATACAAATTGTTCAGTTTAGTCCATGTTGCACTCACTCCTGCTTCTGTGTTGATCATTAGTTTGATATGTAATGTTCGCTTCTCTTTCAGTACAAGATCAACTAAGTTGAGCTTACCTAACAGAGGTATCGGTAAAGAGAATGAATGGTTATTCACCCTTTCAATTTTATGTCTATTCATTATTTATTATCGTATGGTTTTAAATATAATTGTTATTTATTGATATGCTATGGTTATAACTATTTTCAAGGTTTGTGTTTTAATGGTTTTTAGGTTTTTTGTAATTGTCTACACAAGTTTTATTAATATTTTGTATACATGTTCAAATAATTTTTAGTTCATCAGTTTTATATGAGGATTTGAATGATATATTTATATAATTGTGTCTTTGTTCATGCGTTTATAAGTGTAGTACGCCTGAATTCCCCTGATGAAGTGAATTCAAAACACAGCCTGTGTCGGGCTATTTGGCGTAAGGAATCAAATAAAGAACTCCTTCCCCCAAACCACGTATTTTAGACTGCATTTATGATCTGTCTTTACATTAAGGTGCAGGCCCATTAAGACTATGTTCCTTGATCTTGAGAAGCAAATGTTTCAGATACCACATTACTGGCTGAGAGTGAAGAGTATCAGCATAGCGAAGGTTGTTGAAGAGTCTTCCACCAATCTTCACACCTCAGTTGTCTTCATACAATCTTGCTTCTCTGATGATTTGTTCTGCATATAAATTAAACAGGTAGGGGGAAGTATGCAGCCTTGTCATACACGTTTCCTGATTTTAAATCAATTCTGTTTCTTCTTGTTCCATTCAAACTGTTGCTTCTTGATCAATGTACAGATTGTGCAAGAGAACGATCAGGTGTTCTGGTATACCCATGCTTCTTAATGTGGCCCAGAGTTTCTCATGATTTACAGACAAAAGCCTTGCTGTAGTCAAAGCACAAATACATATCCTTTTGGTATTCTTTTGCCTTTAAGGATTCATCTCACATCTGCAATGATGTCTCTCGTTCCTTGCCCTTTCCTGAACCCTGCTTGCACTTCAAGTAGTTCTTGTTCCAGGTATGGTTGTAGTCTCTGCTGAATAATCTTCAAAAGAATCTTGTTGGCATGTGGGATCAGAGCGATTGTGCGATAACTTCCAGTCAGTTGGATCACCTTTCTTTAGTATTGTTATAAGACACATCTTTTCCAGTCAGTTGGCCATGTTGTCGTCTTCCAAATTTCTTGGCAGAGCCTTGTAAGTATGGTAACAGCCGCATCAGATTGCATAAAAATCTAGAACATTTAAAAACACATTATAGCCATAGTGTGTATTTAGGCTTTTTCAATAGCACTGCCATAGCATTTTCCACTGCTGAAGTTACTGATAATTCTGTTTGCAATATTTAAACAAAATTCATATTTTGTTTAAGTCTGATTTTAAGAATGAATAAAGATAAATCCCTACATCTGTGGCTCCCATCTTGTGGTCTATGGACCCCTGGGGATCCATGAGAACATTAAGAGTGTCCACAGGATACTTAAAAGAGAAAAAAAAATAACGGCTGGAGGCAACTGGCTGGGTAGAGAGAAAGACAGGCTGATGGCGACTGGCTAGAGGAAACTAGTTGGGACTGGAAGAAGGAAGAAAGACTAGTGGGGACAGGCTTGATGCTGAGGGGAGAGGGTCTGGAAAGAGTGATGGGGATGAACCAAGGGTCCCTGAGGTTCTGAGGCAAATAAGGGGTTCACACAACCAAAAGGGCAAAGCATGCCCAACCTTCTCATTTCTTCACCTCAATCCATCATGTTTCAGTGTGACAGTGACCTCTAGTGGATGTTGCTGATATATTATAGGTAAACTCAAAAGCCCTACTGAATGGCGTATACTGCATAGTCTTCCACTTTCAAAAGAAAATGCATTTTCCTATTGACTGAATTAATTTTAATACTGAAAACTAAAAGTTAATTTCAAATATGCGACAGTAACCATTATTTTACAAGATAGTACATTTTAATCCGAGGATTAGGGCGCTGTTTATAGAATGGCAGAGGGGAGGGGGTCAAACATGATGATATATTAAGTTGGCATAATAAAAATGTATCGATAACTTGTGTACAGTGCTGCATATGCCTTGTAGTGCTATGCAAATGATTAATAGTAGTAGTTTGACGACTCTTTGCCATGTTAGTCCACTTAGATATATAGAATCACAATCCTTTGCCCAAATGATGACAGTTTTAAATCAGTAGAAAGCTTTTTTTTTTTTTTTTGGAAGTTACTGTACTTCCCACACATCATTTGATGCTGTCTGAAGCTCAGAGGCACTGAAGAGCAGTCGTGTGATACCTGTCATTCCAAAAGCTTTTTTCTGCTTCCCCTCTAATTAAATGTCCAAAATCTCTCCAGTCCTAAAGTTTTCCTGCTTCTAAGCATTTCAAAACACAATTCCTCTACTCCTCTCACTCAAATGAAGTTATAACATTTTTTTGTGCGCCAAGATTTGGAGTCAGGGCAGTGGCTTTCTGAATTGGATGAGAAATTGGCTACAGCCATGGAGGTGATCTCTGGGGCTCAGGAGATAGAGGACACAGGAAGTATTCCTAAACTCCAGGAACAAGCAGGAATGAGTCTTCACATATGGGTACGTCGGTACCGACGGAGCCTGCACGGGAACGCTCCCCAGCATCCAATCAAAGCTTTTGGGAGCATCCCACAGCGCCTGCGTGCTGCCTTCCCGCCTTTCCAACTGTCTCTCCTCAGTTGTTCTTTTTCCGCAGAGCCAGCAGGTCGTGTTCCTGTCACCGCAGAAGAATTTCCTTATTTTTTTCTTTATTCTTTTCTGTCACGTCTGCCTTCTTCGACGCTGTACCGGTACAGCCGGTCCTTGTTCTTTTCTTTAAAAAAAACAAAAAAAAACAACCTTTTTTTTCCCCACTTCAGGTGCACTTCAGTTTTGGGCCTAAGGCCCAGAACCTTTTTCCTTAACTATGGAAAAGCCTGCCTCAGGTTTTAAGAAGTGCACAAAATGTGGCGGCACTATCTCCGTCACCAACACCCATGGCTGGTGTCTAAATGTTTAGGTCCTGACCATTCCATAACAGATTGTGTCCCCTGTTCCATGATGTCTAAGAGGGGTCGTCAGAACTGAGCTGCCAAGCTCAGTACCCTGTTTCCCTCTGATGCAGTTTTGGTGGCATTGATGTCTTCCAGGGCTTCTTCCTCACATGGATCTCAGGTAACTAAACAAATCCAGCCAGCCCTCGAAGGGTAGATCTCCTAAGCATCGAGATGCCTCTGGCCTTGCCCTCAAGGATTCTGCACCGGCAAAATTACCCCGGCGGGAGGCTTCGGCCTCTAAAGCATCATTATTGGGGTTCCAAGATGATCTCGATGGCGTGGCCTCGACAGATCTCTTGGTGCCATGCTCGAGGATACCGGTGGCTTCCACTGGTACCGACTTCCAGGCATTGGCAAGAGAATTCTGTCCATGAAAAGCAGTCTGGTGGCTTTCCTTGTGGCAGATGCTCGTGGTACCGCAACAGACTACTCCGCCGGTACCGGCACTAGCATCGCCATCAGTACCGATCCCAGTACCGGTGACATCAGCATCGGTGTCCGCTATGCCGGTACTTTGTCCTCTGAAGCCCTCCGGTACCGATACCCCAGTACCAGTGATTCCCGATACCGGTCGGTACGGGTATTGGGCGTTGCAAGAGCATCCAGACAGACGGTACTTCGATTCCTCTGACGACTCTGAGGATTGAGGAGTCTGTCGATGCAGTGATGCCTCTTCCACAGGAGGAGTCCTCTCCTAAACGAAGGATGTCTCCTCCAGAGGACTTGTCTTTTCAAGACTTTATCAGAGAGGTGGCTCGGGGCCTCTATTACAGTGGCCCCAGAGTCAGAACCTAGAGCCAAGGAGTTAGATATTTTGCAATATCCTAAAACTCCTAAGGAGGCAGCTACCTTACCTATTTCATGAGATTCTGTATGATCTCATGTTAAGGATGTGGGAAGCACCTCTAACCACCTCTCCTCATTCTCGCAGGTTGGACACCATCTATCATGTCCCTCCTTGTCCTGGTTTCCATAAAACTCAACTTCCTCACCACTCTATTGTGGTTGAGTCTGCAATGAGAAAGATTAAGAGTGCTAAAAGACATGCATCCAATCCTCCAGGACGTGAATGTAGAACCCTGGATACTTTTGGAAGAAGAGTCTTCCAAGCTTCCATGCTTGCTGCGAGAATTAATTCTTATAGTCTCTACGTGGGCATGTTCTTAAAAGAAGTCACTGACCATTTGCAGACTAAGTCCTTTTATATCTGATGATAAAAGGCAAGAATTTCTCACTGGGATCAAACATGCCCAGGATATCTCCAAATTCTCCAACCGTGCAGCTTTCAACTCCTTTGAATGTGTGAGCAGAGCCTCATCTATTGCCATAGGTGCACGTAGGATTGCTTGGCTTCAAGCATCGGATTTGGAGACATGGGTTCAAGATGAATTGGGTAATATCCCTTGTACAGGTGAGAACCTGTTTGGCCTTTGCTTGCCAATCCTTACCAATCAGATGGATGCTGAAAATTCTGCTTTGGATAGACTATCCAAATCCACAGCTGCTCCTAGGGTTGCCAACTGGCTGGTTTTTCAGCCGGCCTGGCCGGTTTTTCCATGGCCAGGCCGGCTGCTGGCGCAGATGTTAAACTGGCCCTTGAAAAGCCATTTTTTTTCTCTGGCTGCAAGATCGGGAGCGGCCAGAGCAAAAGACCGGCTTTTCTTCCGACCCGCAGTTTAAAAAAAACACCCACCCAGGGCCGGCCCACACACCGGAGGGCTTCAGAGGGAGCCAGGGAAGCCCGCGCGAGGCCCCGGCTCCCTCTGTACAGCCGCCAGTGTGAAGATCCTTTTCCTTCACGCTGGCGGCTGTTTCTGTGAAGCCGCGATTGGTGGGAAAGGTTAAAGGCAATGCCCTTTAACCTTTCCCAGCATTCGCAGCTTTGCAGAAACAGCCACCAGCGTGAAGGAAAAGGATCTTCACGCTGGCGGCTGTACAGAGGGAGTCGGGGCCTCGCGCAGGCTTCCCCGGCTCCCTCTAAAACCCCTCAGACAGCCGCGGTGCTGGTCGGGGGGGGGGGGGGGAGGCCAAGGACTGCATGGGCTGTGATGGGGGGGGCTAGGACTACAAATGGGCTGTGATGGGGGGGCTAGGACTACAAATGGGCTATTGGGGGGGGGGACTTGGACTGGAAATGGATTGTGATGGGGGGGACCTGGACCAGAAAAGGGCTGGGGGGGACTTGGACTGGAAATAGGCTGTGATTAGGGGGGCCAGGACTGCAAATGGGCTGTGATGGTGGGGGGGCCTAGGACTGGAAATGGGTTGTGATGGGGGGGGGGGCCTGGACCGGAAAAGGGCTAGGGGGGGACCTGGACTGTAAAAGGGCTATGGGGGGGGGGGACATGGACTGGAAATGGGTTGTGATGGGGGTGGAGGGGACCTGGACTGGAAAAGAGCTATGGTGGAGGGAGGGGGAACTTGGACTGCAAATGGGTTGTGATGGTGGGGGGGGCCTAGGACTGGAAATAGGCTGTGATGGGGGACTTGGACTGGAAATGGCCTGTGATGTGAGGGCTAGCACTGGAAATGGGCTGATGTGGGGGCATGGGAGAATGGGACTAGAAGGGAGTGGATGCTGGGTGGGTCTAGAACTATAAGGGAACTGATTTTGGGGGAGGACTAGAATGGATGTGGAATGAGAATAGAGATGGGAAAAAATATTTTGTGTGGAAGTAAAGTCTATGATGGGCCGGGTATTGGGAGAGTAAGAGGGGCTTGAGAATGGAAGGGTGAAATTTAAATGGATGATAAAGGAATAAGGAAAGAACTGGGGGAAAGAGCAAAAGGGAAACAATCAGTATGTTAAAGCAGAAATAGAGAGAGAATGGAAAACATCTAAAAGAGAAGAAAGGACAAATGGATAGCTCGCAGAAGACACGAAGAAGCCAGAAGAAAGTGACTGGAGCAATTGCAACTGAAAAATAAAACGCCCAAACAGAAGGTAGAAAAATACTTTTTATTTTGAATTTATTAACTGGAATATGTCTGGTCTGGGAAGTGTGTATTGCTAACATCTTTGCGTTGTTTAGTGCAAGAGGAAATTACTTTATAGTTTTATTTCTCCAGTGTTGTACATTTCATGTTTGGATTTTGGGGTTCCTAGTTTAATTATCTGACCAAGGAAGTTAGCCTACACGTATCCTCTGTAATTTTTGTGGGTGGGGCTGGGGGCAGGGCAGGGGTAGGACTAGGGGTGGAGAATGGGTGGAGCATGGCGAGCCACAGGTGTCGGGTTTTTCTCGGTGAAAAAGTTGGCAACCCTAGCTGCTCCTGCTAAGAAAAGGTTGTTCAAGAAAACACCTTTTTCTAAAAAGAGGAGATTCTATCCTGCTTATGGTCAGCGGGCATCTTCTGTAGCTTCCAAACGTCAGCAATCCTCCAAACAGAGCAAAGCAAAGGCTGCGAGGCCTGCTCCAGCCCAGCAGCCTCAGCCCCCCCCCCCCCCAGGGCCTTTGACTTTCTGCTAGAGAACTTAGCCTTCCTGGCTCTAGAAGGACTAGAGCCCTCCACCATTCCAGGAAGGTTATGTCACTTTGCTCCCAGGTGGGAGCAAATTACAGCAGAGCATTGGACACTCTCCATCATAAGAGAGGGGTACAAACTTCATTTCTCAAGCTTGCCCCCTCTCACCAGTGCACCAGTTCAATTCTCCAACCTCCCTCCTCAACCTGTTTGAACAGGAGGTTGCCACTCTTCTTGCCCAGGGGGCAATAGAGGAAGTGCCTCTTCAACAGAGCACAGGGTTCTACTCCCCCTATTTTCTTATTCCAAAGAAAACGGGGGGCTTCAGACCCATCTTAGATCTCAGAGAATTGAACAGATTCCTAGTCAAGGAAAAATTCAAGATGGTTTCTCTAGGAACTCTGCTGCCATAACTTCAGAGTCAGGATTGGCTTTGTTCTCTAGATCTCAAGGATGCGTACACACATGTTCTCATCCATCCAACTCACAGAAGGTTCCTTTGGTTCCTTTTTCAGGAGAAGCACTATCAATACAGAGTGCTCCCTTTTGGTCTGGCCTCTGCACCAAGGGTGTTTACGAAATGCATGGCAGTAGTAGCTGCTTTTCTACGCACCCTGGGAATATTCGTCTTCTCTTACCTGCATGACTGGCTCATTCGAGCTCCCACTCAGAGGCCAAGACTTCTCTAACCTGCACAATGCATATCCTTCAGTATTTAGGGCTGGTAATAAACAACCCAAAACCCAATCTGATCCCTACTCAGTCCCTGGAGTTTATAGGGGTGTTGCTGGATACCACAAAGGCAAGGGCCTATCTTCCCCAGGCCCGTTGCCTTCACTTGGTGCAGTTAGCTTCTCAAGCAGAGTTAAAGCTCCTGCTAACTGCTCGAGAGATGTTACAGTTGCTAGGCCACATGGCATCTACTGTACATGTGGTACCATATGCTCGCCTTCACATGAGGGCAGCTCAGTGGACCTTATCCACCCAATGAACCCAGGCATCAGGCTGCCTGTCAGACAAAATAGCAAACACAAGTCGCCTCATTTTGTCCCTTCAGTGGTGGAAGTCCCCTCAAAACCTGTTGCTGGGGTCCCCTTTTCAACAGCCTCTACCCCAGGCAACTCTTACAACAGATGCTTCTCCAATGGGGTGGGGAGCTCATCTTCAGGACCTCTCCACCCAGGGCATCTGGACCCCACAAGAGACTTGTCTAGATATCAAATCTCTTGGAACTCAGAACAATCTTCCTTGCTCTGCGAGTTTCACACCCTGCTCAGCCATAAGACAGTCCTTATCCACACGGACAATCAGGTAGCCATGTTCTATGTAAACAAGCAGGGAGGAACTGGCTCTGTCGCTTTGCAACGAAGCTTTGTGACTGTGGGCCCTCGCCAGAGAGCATCACATTCATCTTCTGGCAGTTTATCTTCCAGAGGTTCAAAACTCTTGGGCAGACAGACTCAGTCGAGTTCTGCTTCCACACGAATGGCCCCTACATATGGACCAGGTATCCAAGATTTTTTGAATTTGGGGAACGCCGGACATAGACCTCTTTGCAAGTCCGTGGAATGCCAAACTTCCCCTGTTCTGTTCCAGAACTCTGGCTCAGGGGGCTCAGGCAAGGGATGCTTTCCTCCTTCACTGGGGTCAAGACTTCCTGTATGCCTTTCCACCCATTCCCCTGATTCCCAAAACCCTATTCAAGCTTCAGAGAGACAAAGGCCACATGATTCTCATAGCTCCACATTGGCCATGGCAAGTGTGGTACCCTCTGCTTCTACATCTCTCTCAAGCTCCCTCCCTAAAGTTAGGGTCTGCTCCAGACCTCCTCTCAGGACGACGGAAGGTTATGGCATCCCAATCCACAGTCTCTGCATCTCAGGGCTTGGTTGCTGAAGGCCTAGATCTCCAGGATCTTCATCGGTCTAGTTGCACAGCAAGTATACACTATCCATAAGACTGAATTAACCTCTTCTCTAGACTCAATATAACCACCTTCATTGTCATTGATAGTACACTCTCTTGTGGCGCTGTGCCTACGCTACATATCTGTTACAGTTTGTTACAGTTGCCTGTATTGCCTGACTTGTTACAGTTGCCTGTATTTGTAATATTTCACTATAACCGCCATTACTACAGCCGCTTGCATTGTACTATACCATCTGTTACAGTTGCCTGTATGGTACTATACCATCCGTTACAGTTGCCTGCATAGTACTATACCATCTGTTACAGTTGCCTGTATTGTACTATATTGTACTATAACTGCCACCTGATACAGTTACCGTTTTTGCACTATTACTGACTTTGCTACAATTGTTACAGTTTTTTACAATTCCCTGCATTATACCATAACAGCTTCTATTCATTTCCTAATCAGTTGTAAACAATTTTAATCAGACACATAATTCTCTCAACATCTAATACCTCCTTAACAAGAAGCCAAAATGTATCATCACCTCTTCACTCTTCTTAGTTTTTACCTTCTCACAGACTGGCTCGGGACCTCCTCAGCCTACTCTTCTTCCACCACTCATATCCCCATCCTCAAAAACTACGGAAAGAAATGGTCAAGTAACTCGTACCATTATCCAGCTAGGGAAGCTCGAATACGGCACTCCCACTTGATTCACATTGCATTACTCCAAACCAGTAACCCAAAGCAACAAGACTCCCCGCCTTCCAAAAGCCTAAAATGTGCCCTTATAAACGCTCGTTCGATAAAAAAAAAATGGCCTGTAATCCAAGATATAGTTACACTTCACAACCTGGACGCACTCTTGATCACTGAAACCTGGCTATCAAAAGATGATAATGTCCTTATTAACCAACTCATTCCACCAAATTTTTCCATACACACAACTCACAGAGAGAATAAGAAGGGAGGAGGAGCACTCATTCTCACCAAGTCTGAACTCCTTTTCAATACAACTAACTCCTACAGCTCAGACAATCTGGAAATAATCACCATAGTGAACAAGCAATGCTCCATCAACCTGATTTACAGAACCCCCTCAAGCTCCCCGGACAACCTGCCCACCATATTAGACATTGCTGCCAATACCAGCAACATTAACACTCCAAACTGGATAATGGGGGATCTCAATCTCCCATCACTACAGCAACATCAGTCCTCTGCATTCCTCAATGCCATCGAAACTCTTGGATAACAACAACTAATCTTGGAGCCCACTCACATTAAAGGAAACATCCTTGACATGGTCTTCGCGCCACAATCGGCTTCTGCACAAAACAGCAACATTATAAAATCTATCAATGTACCATGGTCAGACCATAAACTAATAATCCTACAAATTCCTTTGGACAACACTCATTCCTTAAACAGAAACCTTGACAACACACTAAGAGCCCCATCAAGAGGCTTTCGGCCCTTCAATAAGGATGTCATAATGACAAATACCCAACCACTCCTCAGCAATACAACACTCAACCTGGAAGAAGCAATTGAAGCCTGGAATAACAGCCTCAATACCATTGCTATGCTACCACACAAAAACACATCAAGGAAAAGACCCTCAGCTCCATGGTTCTCTCCCGATCTGCGATCTTCTCTTATGCACCTCAGAAGACTCGAAAAACGCTGGCGCCGATCACTGGCCATTGATGATCGTACAGCCTACAATCTCTATTTAGCAACTCACCGTGAAGCAATCACAAACAAAAGGAAGCAGTATCACACAGAGATGCTCAAAAGATCACTAAACAAACCTCGTGATTTGTTCAACCTAGTAAAATCATTATCTAATGAACCATCTTCAGAACAAAAATGTGATATTCACCCACAAGAATTTGCTGATTACTTGCAATCTAAACTCCTACAGACGGATGAGCTACAGAATACAGTTATTCAAGAATCAACTTGCCAAAACACCTTATCTTCACTTTCTGCACCCTCAGCTAAACAAATTGAAGACACAATCTCCTCACTCAATACCTCCACCGCTCAAACCGATCCTTGCCCAGCCTTCTGGATAAAGGACCTTAGAAGTGTATTCAGCCCATTCATTGCAAGAATCATGAACCTCTCATTCTCAACTGGATCATTCCCATCTGCTCTAAAGCTCACATCCATCAGACCATTATTAAAAAATTCCAAATTAGACCCTAAAAGGGCTGACTCATACAGGCCTATCGCTAGCATTCCCCTCCTAGCAAAAAGTTTTGAAAAAGAGGTGCAACGCCAAATTCAAGACCACATAGACTCCACAGCTCCTCTCGACTACTTTCAACATGGCTTCAGAGAACATCATGGAGTTGAAACACTCCTCACCACCCTCCTCAATAACATACTCACCAGTATAGACAACATCCGCCAAGGCGTCGTGCTAATCTTCTTAGATATAGCAGCAGCGTTTGATTCGGTAAATCACGAGATACTCATTACACGATTGAAGGAAAAAGGCATCGGTAGTTCAGCGCTGGAATGGTGCAAATCTTACCTGGACACCAGAATGCAATATGTAAAATCTGCAACAGGAGAATCAAATCTTTTCCACCAAAAACAAGGAGTACCACAAGGGTCATCTCTTTCATCTCTCATGTTTAACATCTACATGCAGCCCATCTGCAATATCATCAGATCTTTCAACGTGAAAGGTATGATATATGCAGATGACATCCTACTTTATATGCCATTTTCGACAATGCAATTAGATCTACTGCCCATAATAAATTGCTTCAATGCCGTATCAGAATGGCTCCTCTCACAGAACCTCCGCATCCAACATAAGAAAACTGAGGTTCTCTTTGTTACAAGAGACCCTAACTTCATTCCACCAGCACAAATAAGTGTCAAAGGAGCTGATCTATCCACCAAGGAAGCAATAAGATACCTTGGAGTCACGCTGGACCACCATCTCAATATGAAATCACACGTTAACAATATAACAAAGGCTGTATACTTCAAGATACGCACACTCAGGCATCTACGCTCATTACTGGACCCAGACGATTTTAGAACCATCTTCCAAGCACTCATCCTACCACATTTCGATTTCGCCAATTCAATTCTACAAGGTCTCCCACAATCCACCCTAAGTTCTCTTCAACTTGCCATGAACACTGCTGCAAGGGTTCTACAAGGAGCATCCAGGAGTGATCACGTGACACCAATTCTCAAATATCTTCACTGGCTCCCGATACAAGGCAGGATCATATTCAAAACCCTAATTCTCACATACAAGGCCATACATGGTTTGTCTGCAAACTCTCTAACTGATCTCACACAAGTTTTACCTCCAACTAGAGCCAGAAGAAAAATAGCGACAAACACCCTAATCATGCCGAAGGCCATAACAACCTGTAGCCAAGCAACAGCGAACAGAGCCTTCATGTTTTGCGCCCCAAAACATTGGAACTCCCTACCACCCGAAATTCGTGCCATAACCGGCATAGTCCAATTCAGAAAGGCCCTCAAACATCCTATTCATCAAATACTACCCCACATAAAGTGCTTAATATTTACCACAAACTTAACAGAATTCCCTCCTTTTCCAAACATTAGTGATAATATTACATAAATACTTCTCTCATGTGATCGAATTAGCAGATTAATATTCAATGTATATAGTTTTACCCCCATATTATCCATGTTTATTTTATCCAAATTTATTTTCCTGTTTTATGTAATACCGAGCAGCCTGTTCTGGTCTTTGGTTCTCTGTAAACCGCGCTGATTGTAAATAGCGCGGTATATAAAAAATTGAAATAAATAAAATAAATCTCTCAACAAGTGAAAGATGTTCTTTATGCTTCCAGAAAACCTTCCACTAGACGTTCGTACGCTTTCAAGTGGAGGAGGTTTACCATCTGGTGTTCTGAGAAGGGTCTTAACCCCCATGCCATACCTCTGGAATCGTTGCTGGAGTATCTCCTTCATCTGTCTAATGCAGGCCTTAAGACAAATTCAGTAAGAGTCCATTTGAGTGCTATTGCAGCTTCCCTTAAGCCTCTAAATGGACAACCTATTTCCTCTCATCCTCTTGTAGCAAGATTCATGAGAGGCCTCCTTTTAACGAAGCCTCCCATTAGACCACCCCCAGTGGCATGGGACAAATTTGGTTCTTGGTCAGCTTTCAAATCTTTAGCTACCACCTCCTTGAAAGAGGTTTCTTGGAAAGTTCTCTCTCATTGCTATTACATCTGCACGCCACATCAGTGCATTGCAAGCACTAGTAGCTAATCCACCTTATACAAGGTTCCATCATGACAAGGTGGTCCTTAGGACTAATCCACACTTTATGCCTAAAGTGGTCTCGCCTTTTCACCTCAACCAGCAGGTCTACCTACCTGTCTTTTTTCCAGGACCTCATGCATCAAGTGCAGAGAGGAAACTTCATACCCTGGACTGTAAAAGAGCTCTGGCTTTTTACTTACAGAGGACTCAGCAACATAGAAAGTCTTCCCAACTCTTTGTTGCCTTTGATCCTTCTCATTTGGGACAACCAGTCTCCAAGAGAACACTTTCTAACTGGATTGCCCAGTGTATTTCTTTCGCTTATCAGAGCAAGAACCTTTCTCTGGAGGGCTATGTCACAGCTCACAATGTGAGAGCCATGGCAGCCTCAATGGCTCATCTGAACTCTATCGATGATATCTGTCGAGCAGCCACTTGGGCCTCGGTTCATACCTTCACAGCCATTACTGCTTGGACAAGGACTCCCGCCGGGATGCCTTGTTTGGTCAGGCTGTTCTTAAACACCTGTTCCATACTTAACTCCTACCCACCATCCCTCATGGGATGCCAGAGATCCAGGTGGGGAAGTGCAGCCCTGTTCCAGGGACGCACAACTTATGGGCTCTCTCCCTGGCATCTAAAGCTAGGGAGTCCCCATATGTGAAGACTCATTCCTGCTTGTTCCTGGAGATAGCACAGTTACTTACCTGTAACAGGTGATCTCTGGGAACAGCAGGAATAAGTCTTCACAACCCACCCACCTCCCCTAGGAGTTGTCTCTCTCTCTCCTTTCTTCTCTCTCCCTCTTTGTCTCAGCTATAAAAACTCAACTGAGGAGAGACAGTTGGAAAGGCGGGAAGGCAGCACGCAGGCACTGTGGGATGCTCCCAAATGCTTTCTGATTGGACGCTGGGGAGCGTTCCTGCGCAGGCTCAGTCGGTACCGATGTACCCATATGTGAAGACTTATTCCTGCTGTTCCCAGAGATCACATGTTACAAGTAACTGTGCTTTATCTGTCATGGACTACATCCATGCTCGTAGCTAGACTTGTGTAGGCTGTGGAGGACACCAGAAGTGATGGTGATGTCAACATGTACAACTCTGCAATCGTTGATAGCCAGAGAGGTGGTGTGCGTAGTCAAGACAACACCGTTTGCCACTATGAACATGTTAGAGAACTCCCATTATTTTGTTTGAAAATATTCTTCAATGGCTTCCCCAACATGCTGCTAGTCAAGCAAGCAATCGTTGAGTCTCCAAAAACACCAGGCCTTTTTGAAGCCATCTCAGAACCAACCACAAACAGGAATACACCCAGGTTAGACTTAACCTCCCCACTCCCCAAAAAACACACACAACCAACACACACAAAACCAAAATAATGCATGACTAATTATGTAGCATAGAATAAAAGGTATAATCAAGTTTTCTAAAATGTAGCGTCCTCCACACATCCGAAGATGTATGCACCCCCATCATTTTCCTCTGTCATTTAGCAGACAAATATGATTGATTTCTTTGACTGGGTGACCAGGGAATTGGATCGAGGGAGAGCCCTAGATGTGGTGTGCTTAGATTTCAGTAAAGCTTTTGACACTGTTCCGCACAGGCGACTTATAAACAAACTGAGCACCCTAGTGATGGACCCTAAAGTGACTGGGTTAGAAATTGGTTGAGTGGGAGGTGACAAAGGGTACAGGTAAATGGAGCTCACTCTGAGGAGGTGGTGGCTACCAGTGGCTTGCTGTGTCCTTGGTCCAATTCTTTTTAATATCTTTGTTAGTAATATTGCAAAAAGGGCTTTGGTTTGCCTCTTTGCAGTGATAGCAAAATCTGCAATAGAGTAGACACCCAGAAAGGAGTAGATAACATGAGGAAGGATCTAGCTAAGCTTGAAGAATAGTCAAGAATTTTGCAACTGACATTTAATGCTAAAAAAATGCAGGGTCATGCATTTGGGCTCCAACGATCCAAGGCATCGGTACAGTTTAGGGGCCAAAGTACTTCTGTCCACAAAAGAAGAGCAGGACCTGGGTGTGATTTCTACCTGTCTAGCCATCAGAAACAAAGGCAACAGTGAAAGCTAGAAGGATGCTTGGGTGCATAGGGAGAGGAATGGCCAGCAGAAAAAAAGGGTGGCGATAGTGCCTCTGTCGACCTCATTTGGAGTATTGTGTGCAATTCTGGAGACCACGCCTTCAAAAGGACATAAATAGGTGGAACTGATGCAGAGAGTGACTACTACAATGGTTAGTGGCCTTCATTATAAAGCATGAGGACAGACTTAAAGATCTTTATATGTTTATGTTAGAGGAAAGGTGGGGTAGAGGAGATATGATAGAGACATAGCATAAATGCACAGGAAGAGAGCCTCTTTCGATTAAAAGCAAGCTCTGCTATGAGGGGACATAGAATGAGGGTGAAAGGGTACAGACTCAGGAGCAATATGCAGAAATATTTATGGAAAGAAAGTGGTAAATGCATGGAATAGTCTCCCAGTGAAGGTAGCAGAGATGAGGACAGAATCTGAATTCAACAAGCACTGGAGAAACACGAAAGATCTCTAAAGGAAAAGAAGGGACTTCAGTAATTGATATGGAAGAGCAGACTAGATAGAAACATGATGGCAGAAAGAGACCACATGACCTATGAATTGTCCAAGCAAGTCTCCAATGATATTTGATGAGCATGCTGCCAGTTGTATTCTAAAGAAATTGGCATGTTCCAAATTAGCAGTGTAAACATGACCGTGCCCTTTTAGAATCAGTGTGGTTTACATGTATACTAACAGGTTACTTTTTTTTTCATTCCCTTGTCTCCGAGTGACTTGCCCGAGGCCACAAGAGGTGGCCATGGGACTAGAGACCCCAGTCCCTCCGGCCTGAAGTTGCTTGTCCCCATGCGGGAATTGAACCCCCAAGCCTTCCGGCCTGAGGTAACCTGTCCCAACCACTGAGCCACTCCTCCCTCACATACATCTCTAACACTATTTTTCCACATTGTAGAGACACAGTCAGGCCTGAACGTAGTTATAACCTACACTTGCATCTGCTTTACTATCCAGTGCATACCATATATCCATCCTCTCTTCACATACTCGCAGTCAAAAATGACCCTATGCCCACCCTATAAATAACCCAATCTGCCAAACTAGCAAACGCATAGTTAAAAAGGTCCAGTGACAACCTGTCCAATGATCTATATGGGCTTCCAGCTTCTCCTCTTAAACAGCCTAGCAGGCACAATAAACTGAAAAACAATCCAATCAATTTTATCTCCCGTTTCTCAAGCAGGAAGCTTCCTTCAGTCTCTTGCCACCCGTTGCCACCAGGGGTGTTCTCTTCATGTAGGAGGTACTCTAGTCTGGGGAGGGTCCAGCACTTTTGAGAGGCCTGTACTTACTTAAGGCTCCCCTAGCCTCTTCCACTTTCATTGCTCCCAAGTGGTTCCCATTCAAAGTGAATACTAAAGCAAATGGAAATGTCCTTTGCTTGGAGTTTGGGGAAACTGATAAATTCCCTGCACTTGTGGAGCATGAGAGGGGAGATATCTGCAAATACTTCAATTTCAACCCAGCTTCCCTGGTCTTCCAAAGTATCCGTTTCTTACCACATAGTGAAAGCAGGCAATAATGTCATGGGGCCTGTTCAAGCATAGTGGACCTAGGGATCTAGAGGTGCTCTATTTTCATGCTTACAGTGGAAACATCCTCTCCTGCCAAGGCCAAAATTGCTCTGCTCATCGTTTCAATTGTTTATATAGTCAGGCATTTCAGATACCCCTCTCCACCTTACTACTTCATTACATTTTTAGATCCTCCAGTTTGTTGAAAGTTTCCACCTGTTCCTTCTCCAAGGGCTCAAAAAAAGTTTCCTTTTCAAAAGGTGCCCAGTTCCTCAGCCCGAGTTTCCAGATATTCAATTCATTGGCCTCTGTGGTTTAAATCTAGACAGAGGTCAGCTACCATGTCCTTAATGCTGCATTTTAGCTCAAATAATTCATTCTTAATGTCTCTCAACTATCTAACTTCATCATTCACCATCACCTGCAGCACCACAGGGACTTTGCTAGCACTGGTGCCCAAGCTTTTGCTTACCTCTCCCATCTCCAGCAGTCTTTTCCCCCTCTTGTTGCATGCCACTCATTCAAGAGAACAACTTCTGGTGATCTAGTGTCCGTTTTGCCTGCCATCGATCGTAACAACTGGGATTCCATCACACAATCTTCACACTCAGGATGTGACATGGGTGGAGCAACAGCATCCAGAGCAGAGGAGTGCAGCATTATAGAAAGCTACTGCCTCATCAACAGACTAAAATCAAAAAAGCACTTCTATGCCAGTAGTACCATCTACAGAATATGGCCAGATGGACAAACATGTCTTATTCCTGTACAAGAGTTACCAGGCTTGTCTACCTCATTTCTGTCCGGTTCAACATTAAGCCCCATATCTAGGGTTCCTCCACCACAACCATCAGTTATTTCTGGTCAGATGGGGGAAGAGTGCAACCTCGCTGGTGGTACTGGACAAGATAGTCTTCAAAAGAGAATTCCTTCTGCTTCCTTAACAGTTTGTGTATCTAAACCCTTACAGTTTTCTACTGCAATGTTAGTGTCTCAGAGTCATGAGGATGTTCCAGCTGACAATGTTTGTTAGATATTTGGAAAATGGTAACTAATACTAATGTGCTTTTGAAGAGTTTTATTGATCATACTACTTCCTTTTCACAGGAGGTAATTGCTAAAATTACCTCAGGATGAAGTATTCTCAGTTTGATGCTAGGATAGGGAAATTAGAACATTCATTAACTAATGTGCAGGCGCCAGGAGTGGCTGGAAATTAGGGATAGTCTGGTTCTGCATAGACAGAGGCATTAGCAATTTCCCTGCATTCCAGGAGCTTAAAGTTCCTTAATTTTCCTAACACACATTTTTTGTCCTCTATTTTGTTTCAAAAATACTTTGAAGTTGTGCTTCAGTTGTCTAATGCAGATAACTTGAGTATCTCTAACTCCCATTACCTTGTAGATAAACAATTTATGGATGGTGGTACTGAAATGCCTCACGAGTTGACGATTCAAGAAAACTAGACTAATCAAACAGAGCAACATAGGTAGTTACTTTTGCTTGCAAGAGTGATAAAATTATAAGTGTTGAAATCATAACCTCCTCAGCTTTGGGAACTGCTAACACCTAATCGTGAGTTAGTGGGCCTGATTACCTGTGGGGGGGGGGGGTGACACTAATAAATAAAAATTATTTAAACATAGATTAATAAAAACAGTTAAACAATTAAAAAGTTAAAACATGATTAAAATATGAAAGCACCGGCATGACATACAACATAAAATAGTCTAATAACAATGTGAAAGAAACGTAAAAGCAGGGCTGAGGGAACAAATAAAACATACCAACCTAATTAGAACAAGAGAACAAACTAATTGAAATTGAATGATAAGAAGGTATGAAAGGGTACTGTATCGTAACTAAAACAGCCTATGGTTGCATAATGTACATAGAAAATTGAAATGATGAACTATGAAAATAAATATGCAATAGCTGATAGAAATGTATTGTACAATAATAAAATCGAGAGTAACATATCCAAATAACTATGACAATAAATATAAATATATATAAAACACTTAGCTAAACCAATAAAATATAAATATAAATGTAACAATAAATATAATTGTACCAAACATGCATAATGGGAAAAAATAAATAAATATGAAACTAAAAAACTAAAAATTAAAATTAAAAATTAAAAAAATACGATGTGGTAACTATGGAAGTTGATATGTGACCGCAAAACTAAAATATTATAATAAACTAAGAACAGCGAATACAAATAAATATGACAATAAATATGAATATAAAACACTCAACTAAACCAATAAAATCTCAATATAAATATAACAATACATATAATAGTACCTAAAAACCATTTATAATATGAAAAATTAAAAAGTACAAAACAGAGGAAGACAAAGCATATATGGTAGATCTCATTAAAAAATAAATAAACGAACAAGCAACATGAATTTAAAATAATAATAATAATAGAGAGAAATGATAAAACCATATATGAATTGATGAGCCAAGGAGAACAGTGGTGTACCATGGACGAACAGATGTACAACCTGTGTAACTGATGGAAGCATAAAAAACATAATAAACTGTCATAATAAAAGAACTGCTAAAAACAGAAAATTAAAAATAGAATTAAACCGAAATTAAAATTAAGAAGGGGGCTGAATAGTGCAATTGATATGAACCTATTTACTAGTCCCTCTGTAACACACATTGGATCCTATCATATGGCATAAAAGTGTAGAAAACTATGTAAAAGCAATTCATTGGTGGGCAGATACAAAGTGACGCGCAGGATAACTTAGTGCCAAACCAGCAAAAAGAAATGTAAAACTAAGCTCAAAACTTGTAAAATGCCAAAAAAATAACGTACAGCCATAGGAATCGTGATACCACAAGCAGGAAAAATGTACACGCCGCGTGGTACGGCACTCTTTATAAATTGAAAATGACGCTGAAGCAAATTATATAAGAAAATAAAAACACGAGAAAGACTTCAACCATGTAAAACATGTTGGACAAATATCAATGTGAAGCAGACAGATAAAAAAAATCAATCTCGAGGGAAGGGAATAAATGCGATGAAAGATTCCTCTCAGGTTCATATCAGCAAGTAGCCACTTAAAAAGGGGGGGTTTTCTCCACGGAACACAGACCATGTTGCTTGGTAAAAGAAAGCGGACTCAAAATTGAAAACCATACAAACAGAACTATATAAGGAGGTGATGTAGGTGTAACGCTGAATAAATACCATTGCACAAAATACAGACATAAAAAAGGGGGGGGGGGAAAAAATCGATTTATAAAAATGAAACTAAAATAGAGAACTGACAACACATTGAACCATCTGTTAAAATAAAAAACGCGCCGACTTCAGCGACACGGAAAACCAGTGCAGAAAGCTATTCCACAGTAGGGATCTGTACACTCAAAGAGGAAGAGCCAGAACTTGTTTAAAATATAAAATGACCACACAAGATATGTATTAAAACTATGAGCACTCACCCAGTCGCACGTTATCAGACTAACACTACCACGGCAGGCTAATGTGAAACCTAGTATTGTTGTTGCTAAGAGAGAAAAATGTATGACCAATTATAAATAACCAAAAACAGAAATAAAGGTCACAGTGAATTTCAGACCACAAAAAGGAAACTCACGATCAGGATAAGCATATAAACAATAACCTTGTATAATCGGAGCTCATGAAAAGCTGTATCGCAGAGATCGCGTTCAAACCTGCTAAGAAAGGTAGGTATGTTCTGTGCTTCTTTTTAAACGCCGATTTTGGCGCCAAAATACATGAAACATGATACTTGTGGGAGGAGTGAACAGACCTGGTATAACAACTCAAAGGAACATGGGGGAAAAAACAGTGCACAAGGAAAAGTCATGTTGCTTGAGTAAAACATAAAAAAACTGCAGTCTATACCTGAGAGAGAACCGTACTGTAGAGAAGGGAGGAGGGGAAGGAAGTCAACCCAAAAAAACTGTTAAGTCTACTTCTTGATTTAAACCATATGGTTCCAAAGTGTTGAGTTCATAAATAAAACGTTGTTCAAACCTCAGAGTTTTATCCATGTCACCTCCCCTCCAGTGTGGAACAATTGATTTAAGCACTGCATATTTAATATCACTAATATTGTGGTTCTTATCCAAACAATGGGAAACCAATGGTTTATCCGGATGTTTTCTAAGAATATTGCTCCTGTGTTCTATTATGCGAGTGCGGACCTGTCTCAAGGTTTTACCCATGTATAATTTATGACATGGGCATTGAATGAGATAAATGACATTAGCAGTTTTGCAATTAGAGTATTGATGTAAGAAAAACTTGCGACCAGTATTACTATCTATGAAAAACTCTGACTGTGATGGCATGTGTGCACACAGAGCAGTTGCCACAACTGTAATGACCCTTAATAGTAGGGGAAGGCCTAGAAATAGTGAGAGCAGATGGGACAAGTGAATTTGATAGATTCGAGGTACGCTCATAGGCAATCATCAGTCTTTTAGTGGCAAAAGCAGGTAAGGTGGTAAGGAGGTGCCACTCTTGTTTTAAGATACTAACGATAGCTTTAGAGAGACCCGAGAATGTTAGGGGACAAACAATTCTATCATTATGTGTACGTATGGTTTTCTCAAGGAGAGTAGCACGATCTGTAGCACATGCCCTCTGATAGGCTTTCTTAATACAAGGTCCAGGGTAACCACGTTGTGCGAACCTCTTCATCATGTTTTTGGCATGATGTTCAAAATCTTTGTTATCGGTACATAATCTTTTTATTCTTAAGAATTGACTGACTGGAAGGTTGTTTTTGAAAGAAGGATTGTGACAGCTGTCATATTTGAGGAATGTGTTATGGTCCGTGGGTTTACGGTAAAAGGTAGTTGAAAAACCTGAATCAGATTTTTAAATTAGGATGTCTAGGTAAGAAATCTCTTCACTGCTATAATTGACTTCAAATTGCAAGTTTGGATCTAGTGTATTGAGCCATGTATGGAAAGTCTGTAACATATCAGTCCCATGCCATATCATTAAAACGTCATCGATATAGAGCTTCCAAAGGAGCACGTTAGATTGGTACGGATGGCATGTCAAGAATGTAGTCTCAAAATTTGTAACATACAGATTTTGCTACGTCAGGCGCCATGGGAGAACCCATGGCCACCCCTTTGATTTGCTTATAGAAGACGCCTCTAAAACAAAAATAATTTTCAGTCATAACCAGTTCTGCCAATTGTGTAAGAAAAAAGGTCGGGGTTCGTACTGGTTTGGGTCTTCTGATTAAAGTATTGGCTAGTACCTCTAACGCGGCAGATTGAGGAATATTAGTGTATAGTGATCGAATATCATATGTGACCAAGAGCACATGCGCAAAAGGACCTTGAAATGACTGTAAAATTTGTATAATGTGCGTGGAGTCTGACATATGAGGGTGCCTGTGTCACAAAGGGTCTCAAATGTACATCAAGAAGTTTTGATAGGGGTTCAAAGAGTGATCCAATCGCCGATACTATGGGTCGTCCTGGATGGGAAACTGAGATATGAAATTTCTTTTGCAGTGAGGTACCCTGCTTCCTTGCCAATATACAACAAAGTCTCAACTTTGTGCCGCAAACTATCAGTGGGATCATCAAAAATCTTCAAATAATATTCCGTGTCATTCAATTGGCGCAGGACCTCTGTTATATATGCGTCTTTGTCTTGTATGACTATGGCTCCACCCTTATCGGCTGGTTTAATGATAATGTTATGATTGGATTTTAAACTTTGTAGAGCTGCCTTTTGAGAGCATGTCAAATTACAGAAAGGCTTCTTACTATTTGTTTTGTAGAGATCAATTTTATTCAGAACAACGTTCTCATACGCCGAGATCATGACATTAGGTTTGCACGATGGGATCCATGTAGAGGGTTTTTTTACAACCGAGAGATCAGCAAGGCCGCGGGCCCCGTCCGCGTGGCCGCTCCTAACCGGGGGGGTGGCGGGCCGTTCACCCCCCCCCGCTCTGTTGCGGCGGCGGCGCGCGGCTCGATGGTGCCCGCGGCGTTTAAAACGCCCGGGAGCCAATGAGGAGGCTAGGACCCGGCAGCGGGGGGGGGGGGGGTGAGTGGCGCGGGGACCCAGCTCTGCATCGGCAGTTGCTGGGTCAGGGCTGGAGGCTCCAGACGTGTGCGGGCTTGCTGCGCACGATAGTCGTCGGTTGTGAAGGCCTAGGCGCAGCGTGAGGCAGCACGTGAAGCGGCGCCGTCCTTGGAGCTCCGGGGGCAGCGATCCAGCGGCGGGGGAGTCGGGAGGCTCGTGGCTCTCCAGGCAAGTTTGTTTGGGGAAGGTCAGGGTTTCAAATCCCACTAGGGGACAGCAACAGGTGTTCCTTGTGGTCTTGGGCAAGCCACTTAGCTATTTAGGGAATCCCCTCTCTCCTTAAAAAAAAAAAAAAAATATATAATAATATTAATAAAATAAAATCAATAGATACATAAATAAATAATTAAGCCCATGGCCGGTGGAGGGATGAAGGGGGGTTTCGGTAAGCGCCACGGGTCTGGGAAGGCTAAGCCGGCCGGTCCTCGGAGGGGAGAGCCTGCTCCGTTGGGGCGCTCGGCTCCTCTTGGAAGGGGGACCAGGGGCAGGGCTCCGAGCCGTGGCCCGGCGTCCGACCGTGGTACTAGCCCTGTCACCAGGCCGGGGGGGCGGGTGGGGAGGGGGGTGTTGGCTGGCCGGTTAGCTGGGGGCCGGCGTGGTAGGTCAGCAGCCCCGGCTAGCGGTACTTTGGGGCGGGGAGAGGCCCCTGGTGGCTTGGGGGTGGCTATAGGTCCCACGGGGGTGAGTGAAGGGGCGGCTCCTCAGTCGAGCACTGTGGTTATGGACGCTGCGAGTCCGGGGGTGGATCCGCTCCTGCTGGGGCAGCCTATTCCCCCGTGTGGGCGCATTGGCAGGGCGGGTGTCAAGGCTCTTCCCGCGCGGAATGGCTAGGGGCATGGCAGCCGCCTTGGCCGGGGGCGGGTTTTCCTTCGCCTTTCCCTGTTTTTTCTCCACAGGTTTCGACTGGCTGGCCCTACTTGGGGCAACCGTGGGGGGCTCCTGCTGGAGAGCTGGACGGCGGGAGGGCGAGCACAAGTGGAGGCCCCGTGTCTGTCGGAAGCGGAGGGGGAGGGGGAGCGGAAGCATCAGCTTTGACGCCACCGGAGCCGGGCGTGTCTTCCGAGGTAGCAGCACCAGTGGCAGGTGAGTTGGCTACTAGGGTGAGGGCAGGGGAGGGGGGTAAGAAGCGAGCGTCCAAGCGCAAGCGGTGTTCCGGTCACCGGCGGCGGCGTTCGGGGTCCTCCTCTTCTTCAACGTCTGAGTCTTCGTCCGGCTCGGTGTCCGACGACTTGGCTGGGAGCCCGCGGGCCACTGGCGGGGAGGTCGGCGTGGGACAGGTGGGTTCAGTGCCTTCGGTGGCGTGTTTCTCGGAGTTATGGGAGGGGGTGCCAAAGACTCTGCGGAAAAAGATTGTAAAACGTCGCTACGTAGATATTTTCCGCTTACTCGAAGGTCGAAAACGGTCGGGGGATAGCCGACGGAAGCATAAGGAGGACGAGAAGGCGGGTAGGGTCAAGAGAGTGGCTCGGAATGTGGTTAATTGGACTCGGTCTTTCTTGCGTTTGGCGAGTGTATGGGGTCATTCGCATCCAGAGCAGTACGGTATGCTGTTGGCTTACGCGGATTCCATACTGGAGGCCTCACAGACTCATGACGGTTGGGCTTGGCTCAACTATGATGAGAAATTCTGTGATAAGATGGAGGAGAATCGCCTGTTATCGTGGGGAACGCAGGACATTAATCTTTGGCTAACGCAGATGGCGATCAGACCTGGCGGGGGAGGTATGGGTGGGCAAAGAGGTGGAGTAGCCACCCCTGCGCGGGCGGATCGGCCCTTTCGATCGGGCGTGCCCCCTGTTTTGCAGAGAACTCCGGGGGGGGGGGGGGAGCGGGGGACTTGTGCTGGCGCTTCAACAAGTCTTCCTGCCCCTTTCCGGATTGCAAATTCCGGCACGCCTGCTCCGTCTGTAATGGGGGTCACTCAGCCCTCAAGTGTGTCAAGAAGAGTGGCGGGGGCGTGCCAGCCCCCAGCCACAAGTAATGGGGACGTCTGGAGTTTGGCCCCCACCCCGGTTGCGATTGATGGGTTAGGCCCGTGGCTTAGGAGGTATCCGAAGCGACAGGTCAGCGGTCTTTTGGAATACGGGTTTAAGGAGGGGTTTCCCATACCGGTGGTGGGCAGTGTAGGGGTACACAAGGCGCGGAATTCGCCTTCGGTGCGGCGTTTTGCGCAGCTGGTACGAGATAAGTTGGCAACTGAGCCGGCCTTAGGTAGGGTGGCGGGTCCTTTCGGAGAGCGACCTTTTGCAGAGTTTGTGGTTTCTCCGTTGGGTATCATTCCAAAGAAGGAGCCGGGGAAGTATCGCCTGATACATAATCTTTCTTTTCCTATTGGTTCCTCAGTTAATGATCACATTCCTAAGGTTTTGTGTGCCGTACGTTACGCATCCTTTGATGAGGCTGTTGAGCTGGTACGTGCATGTGGGCCGGGGTGCTTGATGTCAAAAGTGGATATTGAATCCGCTTTCCGTTTATTGCCGGTGCACCCTTCTGCTTTCCATTTGTTGGGGTTTTGCTTCGAAGGGCAATTTTACTTCGATAAATGCATGCCTATGGGCTGTTCGATTTCCTGTGCGTATTTCGAACAGTTTAGCTCCTTTTTACACTGGGCATTCGTGGACTGGGTGGGATGCGGCTCGGTAGTGCACTACTTAGATGACTTCCTCTTCGTGGGGCCGGCGCATACGGGGCAGTGCAAGGCTTTGTTGGATGGTTTTGTCCGGTTGGCCCGAGTGTGGGGTGTTCCGTTAGCATCCGAAAAGACGGCGGGTCCGGCGACGACTATTACCTTTTTGGGAGTGGAGTTGAATTCCGTGGCGTTGGAGGCCCGCTTGCCGGAGGAGAAAGTTACGAGTCTGCGGGTGTTGGTCGCCGATGCGCTGGGTTCTAGTAAGCTAACGCTGCGGGAGATGCAGTCTTTGGTGGGGTCCCTGAATTTTGCATGTCGGGTGATCCCGATGGGGAGAGTGTTCTTGCGCCGGTTGTCCGCAGCTACTGCAGGCGTCTCTAGGCCGCATCATCGGATTCGGATGTCACGCAGCTTGCGGGCAGACCTGCGGATTTGGGACGATTTTCTTCGTGACTTTAATGGTACCACGGTGCTGAGAGACCCGGAGGTGACCTCTGCGGATCTGCAGTTGTATACTGATGCAGCAGGGGGTTCCGGTTTGGGGATTTATTTTGGGGGCGCATGGTGCGCAGAAGGCTGGCCTCAATCCTGGCGAGCGGTGGGGCTCACGAGGAATATTACCTTCCTCGAGTTGTTTCCCATTTTGGTGGTCCTGTTGTTGTGGCCGGATAGACTCCGCAATCGCAGAGTGCGCTGGTGGTGCGACAACGAGGCGGTAGTGTCGGTGATCAATAACTATTCCCCAAGATGTCAGCCGGTAGCTGACCTGATGCGGCAGGTGGTCTTTTCATGCTTGCAGTTGAATTTAGTGATTAAGGCTCGTCATATTCCGGGGAGTCATAACCAGATTGCCGATGCTCTTTCCCGTTTCAAGTGGGCGCTGTTTCGGACCTTGGCGCCAGATGCGGACGACGTGGGATCTGCGGTCCCGGAGCATTTATGGCGGATTGGCCTCCAGCCATGATCGAGCTGTTGCAGAAGGCCGTCTCCTCGGCGACATGGGTCGCGTATCAATGTGGCTACTGCAGTGTGGTGTCCTTCTTGCTACTCCATGGATGGCGTCCCGGGCCAGCGTCGGATCTGCTTCTGGGTCAGTATGTGGCGGCGGCTAAGGAACAGGGCCTGTCACGGACCACGGTCCGAAGGAACTTAGCAGGATTTGCCTTTTTCGCACGGGCTATCGGGTGGGGGGGGGCGGGAGGGGGATTTTTAACGCGTACATTGTTGCGGGGTTGGGAGCGGTCTAGTCCCTCGCCCGGGGATTGGCGGCGTCCTATTACTCATGACTTACTGCGTCGGTTATGCGGGGCCTTGCCGCAGGTGGTGGCCTCCTACTATGAAGGGGTGCTCTTTCGGGCCGTTTTTTCGTTAGCCTTTTTCGGCGCATTTCGGGTGGGCGAGCTGGTTTCGGAGTCGGGGCGGCTTCACAATGGGAGGGAGGTGCAGGTGCATCACGTGCACTTGCTCGGGAGTAGGGTTCGTATCCGCCTTGCCCGTTCTAAGACGGATCAGGCGGGAAAGGGTATGTGGGTGGACTTGGCCGCGGTTCAGGGTTCCCCCTCGTGCCCGGTCACGTTACTGCAAGCGTACTTACGCGTTCGTCCGGAGGCTGGCGGTAGCCTTTTTATCCATCAGGACGAGCGGGTTCTTATGCGTTTCCAATTTACCGCAGTGCTACGGCTAGCATTACGACAGATAGGTGAGGACCCTGGTGCCTTCGCCCCTCATTCCTTCCGGATCGGGGCGGTGACCAGTGCGGCGGTGGCCGGGCTGCCCGATCAGGAGATACAGCGCATTGGGCGTTGGCGGTCGGGAGCTTTCCACAGCTATGTGCGTTTGTAGGGGAGTGGGGGGGGGCACTAACGGGGCTATTTCTTTGTCTTTCAGATGTGGGGCATAGAAGCTGCTGGATTCTTGGCCACTCCTTTGTCTTCTGGGCGGGTCGGTGAGCAGCGACGCGCCCAATGGGGCTGAATTTGGGACTTTCCGAGCAGGCGGTGACGATCACATGGCTGGGCGAGCGCGGACTCCGGTGGATACAACTCCTGCCTTTGCTTCGGCACTTCCAGCGTACCAGAGGCGCCCCGGATGTGTTACTGCTCCACTTAGGTGGCAACGATCTCGCTTCATGGACTTGCCGGCAGTTGATTCGAGCAGCTATCAAGGACTTTGGGGTGGTTTTGGGGATGTTTCCGGATGTATTGTTGCTATGGTCGGATATCATTCCAAGGCCGTCCTGTAGGGCTCAGCGACGGTGGTCACGGGGTGTGACCAAAATTAACCGTCAAATTGGCCGGTGGGTGGGCCAGCAAGGGGGCTGTCAAATTTTTCACCCTTGGGTGGACGTGGACTGCCCTGGCCTCTATAGGCCGGATGGGGTGCACTTGTCCCCGATAGGGCTAGATTTACTGCTTAACGATTGGCAGGAGGCCTTGGAAGGTATTCCGTTGGGGGCGAGGGCTGGTCGCAGCTTACCTTTGGGGGGCGGCTCTGGTCGTGGCTGACCTGAGCCGGTGGCGGGATCCTGGAGGTTTCCGGGGTCCGGAGCCGGTGGCAAGCATGAGGGCGGGGGTGGGGTACCCCCGACCCGGTTAACCCCTCAGGCTTTTGCTAATAGCATGGCGAAGCCGGAAGAGGGAGGGCGTGGAAAATGTCGGGCCTGTGCCCGGGGGAAGCGGATGCGGCGTCACCTTGCTACTAACACGGCGGGTGAGAGCTCGCTCTGCTTGGGGGGGGGTGGGAGTTAAAATGTGTTGATGTTGTATTATGTGTGTTTAAAAGGTTATTAAAGCTGCGACCAGTTTAAGTCCCAAATGGTTGTCATGTGTTTGTTTTGAATTAATCTGTCGGGGAAAGGAAAGTGGGGGTGGGGGGGGGCGAGAGGCGACATGCCGCCTTACCCGGTTACAACTGTATCATTACTGGGTTGGTCAAAAGAGTAGTCCAAATTTTTTCGAAAATTAAAAATTGCGAACAACTCGACATGAGTGGCAAACCTATCATGGGACTTAGTAGGTACGAAAGAAAGGCCCTTATTGAGAACTTCCAACTCTGCCTCTGATGGTAGATATTTAGAGAGATTGATAACTGCATTTAGAGGTCCCAGTCGAGGTGCCTCTTGGCCATTAATCCCCGACTGTACATTCTCATCCGTTGCGGGTATTGTTTGGTGAGTACCTGGGCTTGTACGGACGGCGTTGTGGCGACTTTGGGGACAGATTTCTTTTTCCTTTTTCCCATAGCTTGTCCATTAAAAAATCCCATTTTTTAGTATGATTATTCTCTTGATGGATGCCGTTCGGTAGAAAATAGGGAGGCAGAGGGATTAACCTGTTCCCGCGAATGATGTCTTGTTCTTTTAGTATGTCTTTCAATTTCAGGAGTAATGGATGGGGATTTTGATCTATTTCTTGCATTGTCCCTAAAGTTGTTTCTATGGACTTGTTTAGGTGACTCCCTTCTTTTGTAGGAGACAATTCGCTTCCTATCCCTAAGATTGGATTTATTGTAGGTCCAATAGTACACCATGTTCAACTTGTAATCATCTTCATCTCGCTTTAATTTCTTAATCTTCTTCTCTTTTACACCTTTCTTATAATCTACCGTATTCTGATCAAATTTCCTCTTCTCAATATCAAATTGTATATCTTTCTTTTTAAGATATTCTATCTTTTGTTCTATTTGAGGTTTCAAAACCTCAGCCCTGCGTTTAGACGTATTAATTAAAAGAATCATTAGATCTAATGAACATTTGTTCAAAATCTTAATCCAGTTGGACATGAATGTCTCATCATCCTTGAACATGCCAGGTGCTTTCTGAACTCGTAATCCTCTAGGTATGATGATCTTCCTACAGTACTCCAGTAGAGAGGCTGCATGTAAATCTTCTCTGATTAAACGCTGTGTCATCCAGACACAATCTTGCCACTCATCCTCTAGATCAGAAACGCCCTCTTCTTCCGTGTAGAAAGGGTCCTCTGGAAGCATAGAACGTAAATCATCCTCCTTAAAGCTGAGGACCTCTTTCCAAGGGGAAAACATGGCTCCGAGGAGACCAGAAACACAAGGAGGAGCAACCTCCTGCAGAAAGTCCAACCAGACACAAGGAGCAGGAGATGTTGGAAGAACAAAGGGTCTTTATTATGCAAAGGAAACCCCAACGCGTTTCGGCAATGCCTTCCTCAGGGGGGGGTGACACTAATAAATAAAAATTTAAACATAGATTAATAAAAACAGTTAAACAATTAAAAACAGTTAAAACATGATTAAAATATGAAAGCACCGGCATGACATACAACATAAAATAGTCTAACAACAATGTGAAAGAAACGTAAAAGCAGGGCTGAGGGAACAAATAAAACATACCAACCTAATTAGAACAACAAGAGAACAAACTAATTGAAATTGAATGATAAGAAGGTATGAAAGGGTACTGTATCTTAACTAAAACAGCCTATGGTTGCATAATGTACATAGAAAATTGAAATGATGAACTATGAAAATAAATATGCAATCATATAGCTGATAGAAATGTATTGTACAATAATAAAATCTAGAGTAACATATCCAAATAACTATGACAATAAATATAAATATATATAAAACACTTAGCTAAACCAATAAAATATAAATATAAATGTAACAATAAATATAATTGTACCAAACATGCATAATAATGGGAAAAAATAAATATGAAACTAAAAAACTAAAAATTAAAATTAAAAATTAAAAAATACGATGTGGTAACTATGGAAGTTGATATGTGACCGCAAAACTAAAATATTATAAAATAATAAACTAAGAACAGCGAGCACAAATAAATATGACAATATGAATATAAAACTCAACTAAACCAATAAAATCTCAATATAAATATAATACATATAATAGTACCTAAAAACCATTTATAATATGAAAAATTAAAAAGTACAAAACAGAGGAAGACAAAGCATATATGGTAGATCTCATTAAAAAAATAAATAAACGAACAAGCAACATGAATTTAAAATAATGAGAGAGAAATGATAAAACCATATATGAATTGATGAGCCAAGGAGAACAGTGGTGTACCATGGACGAACAGATGTACAACCTGTGTAACTGATGGAAGCATAAAAAACATAATAAACTGTGTCATAATAAAAGAACTGCTAAAAACAGAAAATTAAAAATAGAATTAAACCGAAATTAAAATTAAGAAGGGGGCTGAATAGTGCAATTGATATGAACCTATTTACTAGTCCCTCTAACACACATTGGATCCTATCATATGGCATAAAAGTGTAGAAAACTATGTAAAAGCAATTCATTGGTGGGCAGATACAAAGTGACGCGCAGGATAACTTAGTGCCAAACCAGCAAAAAGAAATGTAAAACTAAGCTCAAAACTTGTAAAATGCCGAAAAAATAACGTACAGCCATAGGAATCGTGATACCACAAGCAGGAAAAATGTACACGCCGCGTGGTACGGCACTCTTTATAAATTGAAAATGACGCTGAAGCAAATTATATAAGAAAATAAAACACGAGAAAGACTTCAACCATGTAATTTACAGATTAATAGCACTTTGAAATTATAAAGCGGTTTACATTGTAACAAACTTCGTAAACGTACATTAAACAGGGACATTGATAACTTGGATTTTTACTCCTAGCCTCATCTACCACATTCTGACTCATCCTTTAATCAGCCCCAGCTCATTCCCTAGCACTTCTCTCCCTCTCCAGGCCCTCTTATGTCTTACCCCCACCAGACTTCCATTTCTATCCTCTCACCTCCTTCAAGGAAGACCTGTCCCTCCCTGTGGCTCTCATCCACTCCACAGCACTCTGTCCTTTTCAACTGCCTCAACCCCTCCCCAAATCCCCATGATCCTTCAAACCTGCTCCCCTCCCCATAGTTCTGCACTTTGGCTCACAGCCCTACTCATACCCTTCATCCAAATCACCTTGTCCCCAGTGTCCTCCTAATCTCTGGTCAACTTCTTAGTCCCCGCTATCCCCCCAAGCAACTCCAGTCCCCTCCTCACAATCCTACCCAAGACCCGAGTCCACATTTGTACTCCCAATACGCTGCCTTGGAATAGTCTCCACCTGTCAGTCCCTGCAGTCCTACATCCCATGTCCTAGTGCCTGTCCTCCTGCCTCCTACTCTTTCCTCAGCACCCACCCATCTACTTCTCCAATATTCAGTAGCCTTGTCTTCACTCCTCTTTACCCCAACATGCATTCTTATACTCTTCCCCCTCAACCTTCCCCTAGTTGTGACTTTGCTTCTTCCTCACTCTCCAGAATATCTGTCGTCCTCTCTCCAAGCATCTTTCACTCATCCCATCCCTAGCATTTGCCAGCATTAGTTCCCTTTCAGTCCCAGGACCCCCAACCCTCCTGCCCCAGTATCAGCCCACAGCTGTGTTGAGCATTAATACAACTGTGGGAGCAAAAGCAAATGCTCCCGTGGCTGCGCTAAATATAGCTGTGACCGAGAAACAGGGGGCAGACTGGGAATGAACCAGTGAGGCAGGCTTCCTGCAAACGTATTCTGGTGCAGTAGAGCTGCCTGAAATGCAAACAGGGTTCAGGAAAGGGCAAGAAACAGGAGACATCACTGATGTGAGATGGATCTTTTGACAATATACCAAAAGTAGATCTACATGTGTTGTCACTATAGCAAGGCCTTTGCATAAATCAGGAAGCTCTGGACCACATTAAGAAACATGGGTGTACCCAAAGCACCTGATGGTTCTCATGCACAACTTTCATTGATCAAGGAGCAGCATGAGACAAGACATACAAAGGACCAGGCCTTTTCTGTGACAGCATCTGTTTTGTAATGGACCGCCAAGAAAAATTTCATCTTATCAGTGTTCTTAGGGAGGCAAGGAAGAGACGGTCGTTTAGGCAAGAATATGGTCACGTGGTTTCTTCTTCTGTTCAAATTGTACAACCTTTACATTCATCGAGAAGCAACATCAGAACTAATCAAGTGTTCTGGTATACCCATGTTTAAGGCCTTGCTGAAACAAATGAAGGCAACTTTTTGGCATTCTTGTCTGTTCAAGGATCCAGCTCATATTTATGTCTCTTGTACCCTGCCCTTTCCTGAACCCTGCCTGCACTTCAGGCAGCTCTCGTTCTAGGTATGGTTGTAGATTCCACTGAATCTTGCTAGCATGTAGGATCACAGCGATTATGCAATAATTTCACCTTTCTCCAATAATGATAAAAAAAACTTTTCTAATCAGTCGGCCATGATGTTCAAGGCTGCATATTTTCCCCATACTGGTTCAAGTTATATGCAGGAAAAAAAAATAGAGAAATAGGACTGTATGAAGACAACCTAAGTATTAAAGGTTGTTGGTAGAAGACTCAAATCTTTGCTATGCTGAAGATACCACGTTACTGACTGAAAGCGAATAGGATCTGAAACATCTGCTTATGAAGATCAAGGAAAAGAGTTTTAAAATGGGCCTGCATCTTTAAATGTGAAGACAAATATACTGACAACCTAAAAAAAAATCAATTTCAGCTTGAAGAAATAGAAATACACAATTTTAGCCTGCTTAGATCAATAATCAAACCACACAAGAAATCTTAGGACACACTGCTCTTGGCGTAATAGCTATGAAGGACCTAGGCAAGACTTACAGGTGCAGAGAAATGTATCTATGTACAAAGACACAACTTATTCAAGTCATGACATTTTCAATATCATATGAATGTGAAAGTTGTACTGTGAAGACAGGAAGAAATA
Source organism: Ichthyophis bannanicus (assembly GCA_033557465.1). Taxonomy (NCBI): domain Eukaryota; kingdom Metazoa; phylum Chordata; class Amphibia; order Gymnophiona; family Ichthyophiidae; genus Ichthyophis; species Ichthyophis bannanicus. Next base: position 1,371,931,977 of record CM066031.1, read on the forward strand.
GATGTCCAATTATGGCGCTGGTAAATACTATGTATACCATGATCTGCCTGAAGAACAAATCAATCAGTACTAGAGAAGAACAAATCTAAGCTTTCCTTAGAAGCTTAAATAAAAGACTTCAACTTTCATACATGGACACATCATGCAAAGAGAAAGATCACTAGAGAAAGGCATCATTGCTAGGTAAGGTTGAAGATCAATGCAAAAGATGAAACAAATGCGATGGATACAAAAATAGCAGCTATGGATACCATTCTATCAATTAGCTGCCTGACTGAAGACCGAACACAGTTTAGGACAATTAGCCACAGGACTGTCACGAGTTAACATTCACGCAACGGCACTTAAACAATGGTCATGTAGAGTTATTGACTGGGTGATTTGTATACCTGAAATAGGTATGTGGGCGTATTAGGAACAGAGAGAGGAGGATGGGAGGTTTTAGAGTTGGTGGGATAACATAAGAAATGCCATACTGGGTCAGTCCAAGGTCCATCAAGCCCAGTATCCTGTTTGGAACAGTGGCCAATCTAGGTCACAAGTACCTGGCAGATTCCCAAAAAAGGTACAGAAGGTACCACAACGCTTGCCCTGGGGTAAGCAGTGGATTTCTCATGTCCTTAATGGTTTATGGACCTTTCCTCCGGAAATTCATCCAAAGCTTGAAGCCCAGCTACACTAATAGCTTTTACTACAATTCAGAGTTTGATTACACGTTGAATGAAAAAAATATTTTCACTCAGTCTTAAATGGGCTACACTGTAGCTTCATTGCATGTCCTAATCTTTATACTTTTGGATAGCATAAAAACAAAAACAACCGATCTATGTTTATCTGTTCCACTCCATTTTAGTTTAGTTGAGACCTCTATTTTATCTCCCCTCAGCAGTCTCTTTTCCAATCTGTAGAGCCCTAACCTTTTAAGCTTTTCCTCATAGGGGTATCCTTCCATCCCCTTTACCATTTTGGTGGCTCTTCTCTGTATCTTTTCTAATTCTGCTATATCCTTTTGAAGATATGGTGACCAGAACTGCACACAATATTCAAGGTGTGGTCAATCATGGAACGATAACAGAGGCACTATAATATCCTTTGTTTTAAATTTTCCATTCCTTTCCTTATGATTCCTAGCATTCTATTTGCTTTCTTGGCCGCCTCTGCACACTGGGCAGAGGGTTTCAACATATCATCCATGATGACACCTAAATCCTTTTCCTGGATGGTATTCCTAATGTGCAACCTCACATTGTGTAACTGTAGTTTGGGTTGTTCTTTCCTAGGTGCATAACTTTGTACATGTCCACATTAAATTTCATCTGCCATTTGAACGTCCAGTCTTCCAATTTATCAAGGTCCTCTTGTGTTTTAAGAGCTTTGAATAATTTTGTGTCATCTGCAAATTTGATCTCAATCAATATTCCTATTATTTCGAGGTCATTTATAAATATGTTAAAGCGCTGCAGGCTGAGCACAGATCCCTGGAGTACTCCACTATTTACCTTTCCCCATTGAAAAAATTGGCCATTTAGCCCTACTCTCTGCTTTCTACAATTGTGGTCAACATTATTGGCATCCTTACAGTTCAACCCCTTAATGTCCAATATCTCCTAAAAAAACAAAAAAGTGGCAAGTGAAATGGCTTTAGACTACATATGTACACATATCTGACACATAAAAAGAAAATTAGATCTTACCTGCTAATTTGCTTTCCTTTAGTCCTTCCAGTACAGTACATTTTATTGGGTTTCCACCCCCCTTCCAGCAGATTGGAGACTGAGAATTCCAAGCTTTGATGATGCCACTCCATTAAGGGAACACATTGCTATCACCTAGCCAGTATCCCACTGTTAAAGCAGTAACCATATTAGTCTTATAACTACTAATTAACCTTAGCACTTAACAACTCTATTTACTTTCTTTCAAACCTCTTAATACAAACCCAAACAATTAAACTATTTAATACTAAAGTTTACAATAAAAATTGTTCCAAAATGGGAGGGTTATGGACTGCACTGGAGGGACTAAAGGAAAGCAAATTAGCAGGTAAGATCTAATTTCTTCTTCCATAGCGTCCCTCCAGTACAATCCATACTACTGGGATGTACCAGAGCAGTACTTATGGGTGGGTCCTAAGAGTCCAGCCTGTAGAACATGTGCTCCAAACTGAGCATCTGCAGCTGCCTGTACATTTACATGGCAATGTTTTGTAAACGCATGTAAGGTAAACCATGTTGCCAACTTACAAATGTCTGCTAGTGGGATCAGGTTAGATTCTGCCCATGAAGTTGCCTGAGCCCTGGTTGAATGTACTTTTAAGCCTTTAGGTATGGTCTTTTTAGCACAATAAACAGATGCTATAATCTCTTTCAACCAGAACGCAATTGTCGCCTCTAAAGCTGCTTCTCCTTTACATGGTCCTCCGTAAAGCACAAACATTCTGATTTTCAAAATGTCTTTGTATGCTTCAGGTAATGGCAAATTACTAAACTCATATCCATACTTCGTAATTGAGGATTATTTGTTTCTTGAAAACTGGGCAAACACAAATATGAAACGGTGACAACTTTAGGCAAAAAAAAAAAAAAAAAAAAATATGGTATTGTATGAACAACAACTCTCTCCTTTGATATCAATAGAAACTGTTCTTGACATAACACCTGTAACTCTGATATATGACGTGCTAAACATATTGCCACTAAAATATGATTTAACAAAATCCTTCAAAGTTGCCTCCTTCCAAGGTTCAAATGGCAATTGTCAGCATCGAGCACTAAATTTAGATCCAATGGCAGAACTAATGAACGTACCTGTGGTCTAATTTGCCTTAACATCTTGAAGAAACATAATATCTGGATGTGATGCTAAATGATCTTGAACTTGACCTCTATAGCATGATAAGGCCGCCACTTGCACCCTTATGGAATTTAGTGCAAGACTTATCAACTCCTACTTGTAAGGAAGACAAAATATCTGAATAGCACCACAAAATGGCTTTATTCTGTTCTTGTTGTTCCAGTGCTCAAAAGTATACCAGACTTATTATATATGCTAAGGTTGTCGATCTACGTGATTTTAAGAGTGCTGCAATCACTGCTGCAGAATAACCATGCTTTACTAGCTGAGCCCTTTCAAGAGCCAAGCTGTAAGCAAGAACCGAACCCCTTGATGCATACTCACTGGGCCTTGTGATAGAAGATTCCCTTTTAATGGAAGTCTCCATGGTTTTGTTTGCACCAGCCGAATAAGATCTGCATACCATGGTCTCCAAAGCCAATCTGGAGCTATAAGAATCACTATACCTTTGTGCCTCTCTATCCGCTGCAACATCCGACCTATTAGAGGCCACAGAGGGAATGTATAACACCATGCATTCTTTGGCCATAGTTGTGTGAGAGCATCTATTCCTTCGGACATTTTCTCTTTGACTGAAGAACCGTTGGCATTTTGCATTCTTTACCATTGCCATCAAGTCCATCATTGGATTTCCCCATCTGTGAGTAATCTCTTGAAAGACTGGTCTCTAGAGGAGACACTATCCTGAATCCAGACAATTTTGACTCAAAGTCTGCTTCCACATTTTCGACTCCTGCTACATGAGCCACTGAAATGACCCTCAGATGATAGTCTGCCTTACTTACTAAAAGGTTACTTTCTCTCTGGACCATATTAGACTGCCTGTGCCTCCTTGTCGATTGATGTATGCTACTGTTGCATTGTCCAAGAACACTCTTACTGCCTTTTTTCTTTGAGACTTATTTGAAAAGCCTTTAATGTTAGAAAGGCTGTTCTCATCTCCAACTGGTTGATTGATCACAACTTCTGCTCCTTGCTCCATTCTCCTTTAGATATATCTGCCCATGGCAATGAGCTCCCCATCCTTTCAGGCTGGCATCTGTTATAACTATTGTCCATTTTTGTGTTTCTATTGACATGCCTGCCATCAGTTTCTCTTTGTGAAGCCACCACTTTAGACAGATTCTTGCCTCTGCCGAACAAGTCTGACTCAACAGCATTGTCTGCAGACTCTGAGTCAATAATGCCCTTTGAAGTGAAGTGAACACATATGTGCTCATACCCATGGTACCAAATCCAATGTTGCAGTCAAACCCCAGATGAATCAAAGATTGAGATGGAGTGATCTGACTTTTGCTTCGTTGATGACCCAACCAAGATGTTGAAAGAGAGAGTGATTATTTTTTTGGTTGCCAATTTGCTCTCCATCGTTTTTGCTCATATTAAATCAACCATCCAGATAAGGATGCACTAGCACTCCTCCTTGACACAAAGCTGGTGCAACTACCAGAACCTTTGTGAACGTTCTTGGTACTACTGCCAAACCAAATCAAAGTGCTTGTAATTGATAGTGGCCCATTGGCACTGCAAATCAAATATAACGCTGATGTTCCCTGCAAACTGTGATATGGGAGATAAGCTTCTGTTAGATCTAAGGCTGTTAGAAACTCCCTCTTTTGTACTGCTGCAATTACTGACTGTAATGTCTCCATATGAAAATGAGATATCTAAAGAACGATTTTCGTATTTTAGATCTAAGACTGGACAAAAATGTTCCTGCTTTCTTGGGTACCACAAAGTATATGGAACATCATCCTGAGCCTATCTGCTGTGATGGCACTGTAACTATAGCCTGGATATGCTGCAGACATTGCAAGGTTTCTTCGACTGCAGCTTGCTTTTGTACAGCTTTGCATGGAGAAACAAATGCATCATTGAGAGGCTTTGCAAATTCCAAAACGTAGCTCTTACAAATTCTTGAGTACCCATTGATCTGATGTAATTTGGACCCAGAGTAGAACCATTGAAGCCATCTGCCTATTTGAATCTCCTCTACCTGGGTCTGCCGAATTTCATTGTATCTTTTGACCTGATCCCAAATTTGAAAAAGAACCCTTGTCCTGGCTCCTCTTCCTCTACGAGAGGACTGACCTTTTGAATAAGGCCTTGTTCTCTAATAAGGCAGAAACCTTGTAGCTCTATGAAAATCTCTAAAAGATGGCTTTGAATTGTTAGATGATCTATATGTCTTTAGCTTATCCTCTGGAAGCTTAGCTGGTTTTTCTAAAGTTTCCCAAATAGAGGTTTATCTTGAAAAGTCAGTCTACTAAGGGTCTTGTTTACAAAGCCGTGGTAGCGGTTCGCGATCGTTATCGGAGCCGCAGCCCCATTGATTTCAATAGGGCCGCGGCTGAGATAACGATCGCAAACCGCTACTGCATCTTTGTAAACAAGCCCCTAAGTCTAGTCTTTGAGGAGACATCTGCTGACCAGTTGCGCAGCCATAGCAATCAAGCTGCTACTGATGAAGCCATGCTGTTTGCTAAAGGTCTAATGAGGTCATAATGGGTGTCTGCCAAATATGCCACCCCGTCTCTATTCCAATTACCTCCTGCATTTGTGACATGTTTGGACCCAGTGAAGGCATGCCCTTGCTACACAGCACTACAGACTTAAGTGTGTGGAGCGTAAGGCATTAACCTCAAACACCTATCCTGCAGATCTTTTAGTGCTGCTCCACCTTCCACTGGAATAATGTTTTTTAGTCATTGCTGATACTAAAGCATCTGTCTTAGGAAGACTTAGGAGTTTTCTCTGCTAAAGGAATAGACTATAGGTGAACCATAGTTCAGCCTCCCCATCACCCAGTCTCTGGTGATTCCGATTTGGCTTCTATCATTTGCACTATTGCTCTATGAATTGGAAAAAGCTGTTTCTATTGTCTAGATTTCTTGCAACAAAGGATCTTCCAGCATTGTATCCTGAACCTGTGAATCTAAAGGAATCTGAAGTGCTTCCAAGGAGTGCTCAATGAGCCCCTTAAACTCTTCCCTTCTCCAGCTGGAATTTCATAGTCTTCCTATCCCAACTGAAGACCTCGCATCAGAACCTGATGTGCCTTCCAGCAGATCTTCCAAGTCTGAGTGAACCGAGGCTCCCTCTAAAGATAACACTGGTGGTTCCACATGCCCAAAAGTGAAAAGCGAGTCGAATAAACTTTGATGAAACCTACTGTTCGTTTCCCTTTTTAGTAAGTAAGCCTTGTGCAATAAGAGCACAAAAACAAATCTGGTGGAAAAAGCGTCCAAGTCTTTATCCTTTAAATCAGTCAAAGAATCTTTTTCAAATTGTTTCCCCTTTGATGCCAACATTTCTTAATTCAGAGAAGTCTCCCTTGAAAACCTCTCCTTTGGATGCTTGAAGCATTTGATAAAACATTTAACTCATCTAAATCTTCTAAATGAGAACCTTCCTCATCTGCCGATTTAAGCAAACAGCCTCTGATCTGCTTGCTCACATGGTCCGCACAGTACTAAATCTGCCAAAGCAGCCCACTTGCTGCACACACTGACTTCGATAGCACGCTCTTTTACAAACCCCTTCACTTACCAGGTTTATCACTACTGCCAATTTCAGGGCTCAAAAACAGAGGCGATTCAAAATAAACGTGATCCAGAGCAAGAAGAAACCAAAAGCAAAACAAAACCAGAGGTCCTGCCCCCACAGCTGCCTCCTTGCGAACATTGAGGAGAACGTTGAATAAACAGTCAGGTCTAATCTTCAACTGCCGTTAAGCAGTAAAATAAATCTAACAAAATGAAAGTTATAATTGACCAAAAAAAGAAAAAAGGGACTATTAAGCTAGAAGCAGCTGGGAGATAGTGGCTTTGATGAACATAGTCCAACGTATAAAATTGGGTTTTGTATTTAATGAGCATTTATAGGTGGGGTATTATTTTTGATCATATGTGAGGACATGATTGACACCCTTATAAATAATTCAAATCAGTTGGAACAGAACACATTCACACTGTAGTAAAATTAAATGCACCTGTGATCAGTTGTCAGTACTCACATAGACTTAACTAATGAATGACGACTAATGCTTAAAATGGCCACATTCACTCCCTGTTTCATTTTCACAATGGTGAAGACGAGAGCTTCCTGAGACCATCAGAAAAGCCATTAATCATGAAACAAACTTCAAAGGGTACAAGCCAATCTCTAAAGATCTTGGGATTCCTGTGTCTGCAGTTTGCAAATGTTAAGATGTTTTCTGCTCATGGAACTAAGAACCTTCCAGAATGTGGTGGAAGAGGAAAATGAATCCAAGAAGTCTTCAAAAGGTTAGTGCGAACTGTTGGAAAACCAACATGTACAACATCTAAAGAACTTTAAGGCTGACCTGGAGCAATCTGGAGTGGCAATTTGAACCCGCACCATATGCCATGCACTAAACAAAGGAGGATTTCATGGACGAAGGCCACGGAGGACCCCACTGCTCAAAGCAGACATACAAGCACATCTGATTTTGCCCAAGCCCACCTTGAGAAGTCTCAATCTTTCTGGCAAAATGTTCTGTGGACAAATGAAACCAAACTTGAGCTCTTTGGAAATGCAGACCAGCGATACATTTACTGGTGAAGAAATGAAGCTTTTAAGAAAAAAAGACAAAACACACACCCACTCTTCCTACAGTTAAATATGGTGGAGATTCCGTAATGTTGTGGGGCTGTTTTGCTGCCAAAGGAACTGGAGGAGGCCTGGAATGTATTAAAGTAATTGAAGTCAGAACTACCAAGGTATTTGAGTGAAATGTGCTACCTAGTGTCAGAAAGCTAGGTCTGGGTCGAAGGTTATGGATCCTCCAGCAGGATAATGACCCAAAACATACAAGGTGCAATCAAAACGTATCGAGACTTGTACAATAACACAAGTAGTATAAACACTGAAAGTTATTATACTCAGTCTCCTTCAATGTAGTTCCTTTCCAATAAAACACACTTTCTCCAGCATTCCTGCCACTGCTGGAAACAGTTTCAAAATGCCTTTTGTTATGCTGGGAAGTTGCTGTGTCAAATTTTGCTTAATGGTCTTCAAGTCATCAAATCTCCTTCCTTTCAGTGATAGTTTCATTTTTGGAAACAAAGTCACAAGGTGTGAGGTCAGGTGAGCACAGAGGCCAATGAACTTGCTCAATTTAATGTTTGGCCAAGAACTGCTGAACAAGAAGTGATGCGTGAGCTGAGACATTACTGTGATGAAGAAACCATTCACCATTCCTGTGCAAATCTGGCTTCTTACGATGAGCTGCATCTCTCAAACCAGTCAGAACTTGGGCACAGTACTCCTTGTTGATGGTGTGGCCTTTTGGAGCATACTCATGATGAGCAATACCCTGGTAATCAAAGAAAACTGCGAACATGACCTTGACATTTCTTCTCACCCGATGGGCTTTCTTGGATCTGGGAGAGTTTGGTGTCTTCCACTATGAAGATTGAGCCTTAGTTTCCAGGTCATAACCATAAACCCATGGATTCTTCACCAGTAATCTTTCTGATGAAATCTGAATCATTTTCAATACATTCCAACTCCTCCCTGGCTGCAGACAGTATCTTTTTGGTCAAGGGACAGGAGTTTCGGCATGAATTTTGCAGAGGGAGGTCTCATCCCCAAACTGACAGTAAGAATGGAGTGTACCAGCCAGAAACAGATTTCCATGTCCTCAGCAAGCTCTCCGATGGCCAAATTGACAATTTGAGCATATTGTGGCATGCACCGATTCAACTTTGAATTCATTCCTGCTTGTGGATGGCCTTCCAGAATGTTCGTCATTATTAATATTTTGGTGGCATTCTTGGAAAAGTTTGTACCAGTCAAACTCTACCACAACTCATGCATTCGTTACCATATACTTGCTATAACTCGTCATAAGTCTCTTTGCACAAATCTCCAAGTTTCTGGCAGAATTTAATGCAAATTCACTGTTCATTTTTTTTCACTCATTGTAAATCTGACGAACTGCTTTTACACAATACCAAATATCATGCGATTATAAATAAATTTTAAAAAAAGGAGTACAGGTGTGCTGCAGCCATGCTACACTCTGCACATAACTAGGTCTCACTGCATGCTTAATAGCATTGTGGTACGATGTATTGTTATATAGCTACACAATAAGTCTCAATACTTTCTGATACATCTCATATATAACATAGGAAATGCCATACTGGGTCAAACCAAGGTCCACCAAGCCCAGTATCCTGTTACCAACAGTGGCCAATCCAGGTCACAAGTACCTAGCAGTTTCCCAAAAAGACACAGGCTCCACAATGCTTGTATTGGGACAAGCAGTAAATTTCCTGGGTCCTCTTAATGGTTTATGGACCTTTCCTCCAGAGCTTGTTCAAACCTTTTCTGAACCTAGCTATGCCGACAGCTTTTAATACATCCTCTGGCAACAAATTCCAGAGTTTGATTACGCGTTGAGTGAAAATTTCTCTCATTACTCACTCTTTCACTGCTCCTACCTTCCAATCCCCCCCACTCTTCCTCTAGTGTAGATTTTCTTGTTGGCAGGAAACAAAGAAAGGAGGCAGGAGAAATGGTGTGTTCACACCTTGCTCTCTAGACATAGGCAGTTTCCGTTTTCTTTGATTAGCTTTTCCAAATTCAAGCTCAAGGTAAGTTACAATGTTTAAGTTACGCCTAATGCAGTGGACAGCAAAGTGACTTGCTCAAGGTCATAAAGGAGCATTTGTACCTTGGCTTCCCTAGCTTTTAACCCACTGCTTTAACTTCTAGTCCAAACCTCGACTTCCTACAGCTTCGTGAAAGCTTCAGTTATTTGGACTGTCCACTAACAGGCATTTCATGCTAGAGGCATGTATAGGTAAGATCATGGACTTTTCTATACTGTCAAGACAGGACCCTCTAGTTCAGCTTTTTAGAATAGGAACCCAGCACTAAAGTCATCATAAATAAGCAGTACACTTGTGCACTATTTGCAAGCTTTATTTATAAGTGAATAGTTTCTACATAGACTTTTTACTAACAACTTTCTACATTTACCATACAGCCACTTTATAAAGCCACTTGCACAACTTTGAACAAAGTGCTTTCCTTAGACCATAACATTTACCAGATTCTTCCTGGTCAAAACTTCAGACTAACTTTTAAGAGCAAATCTGTAACTTGTAGTTCTAATTCAAATGTACAGTATGTAGCTTTAAAAATCAAATGTACAGCTTGTACAGTAAATTTATAATTTTCTTCCATAGCACACTTCTCAGATAAACGAAAGGGAACAATCCTATGTGCCTTTTCCAATTCTAGGCCAATTTGGAGGTTTATACCTGAGCCCCTGGTAGGCAATACACCCAGCTTAAACAGAGCTATCTAGAAACATTCTAAACGAGGGTGCATATAGTTTCTGATCAGAGCACATCATACTATAGACCACCTACTTTCTCCCTGCCCCAAATATTGACAGTTTCTACATTTCTTTTTCACACAGCAAAGTACGTTGTTAATCTATCCCTGCCCCAACCACTGGTAATTTCTTAACTCCCTAAACACAAACCAGAAATAACATTCCAGTTCCTACCTTATTTCAGGTTCTGACCACTAAGCTTGTCAGACGGGTGCCTGGGTGAGAATGCTCAGTCTTGGCAAAGGCATATATCAATATGATTTGCAAGGGATTGTGGGAAATGCAGTCCATTCACACCAGACACAGCCGCTCACAATAATTAGTTGTGCTTGAGTGTAAAGCCAATAAGATACTTATTTATGGGGTTATTTCTCCCAACACAGATATGCTTGGTAGCACATAAAACAGGATACTTGCTTTCAGTGTTAAACTTAGAAAAACAAAATCAGGAAAACAGCTGAACTTGTCAGGCAATCAAAACAAAAGAATAAAGACCAGGATGGTAACAGAATGGTCTTTTCTGTAGGCTCTAGCTAATATTTTCTTAGCAGTGCAACAAACAAGCAGCAAAAACCCACAAAGAAGGGAAAAACTGTTCTTTTCAGGTTAACGTCTTATATCTTCTCACAGACTCAGAAGTGATTCCCTCAGAGCTCACAAGCAATTAGGTAAGGCTCAATTGCTAGCAGTTACCCAGCTGAAACCCCTTAGCTGGCTTACTCTCTACTGCTTGGCTCAAATCCTATTCAGGAGCTTTTCTGAGTAGATTAAAGAACAAGTTTGTATTTCTTTATGATGGTTGTTGTACTTTGTAACAGTAAATTACCAAAGGAGTTTAGTCAGAGAGCAATCCATGTATTCACAGCCTGTATCTACCACCGCTCCTTCTTCAACAATCATGGGTTCAATATCATGGATTGGCACAGAGGAATTTCTCAACGGAGCACTCTCAGGAGAATACTTGTTTCCCTGTCTTTCAAGGGTATAGCTAGGGCATAGATCAGTGTTCATACCTGAGCTTCCATTGCTGTTAGAGTTCCTCTCTAAATAGCCTGGCCAGTATGTAGTCCAGTTCTTATGTCCAGCCTTCCAATCCAGATCCCTGGACACTGGGTCTCTTCACATACCTTCTGGCATGGGTCCTAGGGTCCCTTCCAAGTGCAGCCGTCTCCCTCACAGGTACCGTCTGGAGATTCCTAGCTCTGCAGCACCATTCCTCTGGCTTTCCCCAGTCCAATGGTGTATGCTGGCCTTTTGAATGTCTCCCAGTATACGTACTGCTCTGGACTCCTTTAGACCTCCCAAATGCTTTTCTCTTCTTTCTTCCAAAGAGTTTCTTGCCCTCTGTCCGTCCGCTCTGGCTTCTGCTTCTGATGATCCTCCAGATGAAGCTGTCCAAGATCATGAAGAAACTGAGGATCTCCCAGATGAAACTGAGGATAATTCTCTGTAGAATAAACTCTACCTTTATTCTGCTTAGATGAGTGCTTCACCCTAGCACAGTGCAGCTGTGCTGAATCAGGCCCTGCCCTTTGAGATGAGTGCTTGGGGATTACCTCATAGCCCTCTTGATTGAATACACGTTTCCCCACTTCAGCTCCTCTAATGGCTGTTGGAAACCTGGTGCATTCTGGGACTGGTAGTCTTTTATAGAAATATTCTGTTTTCTTATTTCTACCAGAACTGACAGGCTCCTTGTTCAGAGTCACTTCACCTTTTCTATAGCTCCTTCCTGAGCTATGATAAGCTTCCTTATCACAAGCTTCAAGCTTTCCCTACCTATGAGTTCTCCTCCTAATCTGTATTTTGGTTAACTGGTTAAAGCTCTGCTGGCCTGAGAACCTCTCGTGTTTTCTTCTTATTTTACTAGCAGCCCAATTAACTAGCCCCAGATACTTAAATGCCTCCATTTCTGAGTGCCACTGCTGTTCTGCTACTACAGTTTCCAAACGCCTTATCTTGTGTCTCATACGTCCAAAAGTACAAAAGAATGGTTAGAAAGGAATGAATGGACATTTTAAATTGGCCAGCAATGAGTCCTGATCTCAATCCAATCGAAAACCTTTGGAAAGAGCTGAATCTGCCATTGATAAAAGGAATCCTGGAAACATTCATGAGCTGGAACAAATTGCAGTTAAAGAGTGGGAGAAAGTACCAGCAGATAGATGTATGAAACTTATAGATGGCTACAAGAAACATTTGGAGGCTGTCATCGCTGCCAAGGGTTATGCAACCAAATATTAGTGAAGAATGCCATTAACCCTGTCCAGGTCATAATTTAATTCTCTCAGAAATTGTTCAAAGATATACAACAACCAACAAAAAACAAACAAAATAAAAAGATGTAGCAAACTATTAAAATACTATGACAACATACAATTGGAATATTTCCAATTACACAACATAGCTAAAATGCAAGGGTGCCAATAATGCTGACCACAACTATCTTTTAAACAGTTCCTGATCCACAATAGTATACTGCCTCCTATCCCATTTTAAATTTTGTCAAGAGCTTCTCATGAGGCACCTTGTCGAAGACTTTCTGAAAATCCAGATACACTATATTAACTGGCTCACCTTTTTTTACTTGTTTATTCACACCTTCAAACATCATAATAGATTAGTAAGACGAGACTTTCCTTGGCTAAATCCATATTGGCTTTTCTCTCATTTAACCATTATATCTACATGTTCAGTAATTTTATTCTTTATGATGCTTTCTACCATTTTGCCTGGTACTGATCCGGTCCAACTTGGAACCCTTTTTAAAAATTGGTTACATTGCCAGTCTCCAATCTTCAAGTACTACAGATTTTAATGATAGCTCACAGATTGCAGACCTACTATTAGTAATCTCATTTTCAGCATCCTCGAATGCATACCATCCCGATCAGGGGATTTGAAACTTTTCAATTTATCAAATAATTGTAATATATCTTCCCAGTTTAATCAAAATGTCTTTCAATGCTTCTGATACCTATGTCTGAAATAGTGTTTAAAGGTGATTTAACTTCCCTACATCTTCATTACAGACCGAAGCAGAGAACCTGAATGAATTCTTTGCTATGGCTTTGTCCTCCCTTAGTGCCCCTTTTACCCCTCTATGATCTAATGGTCCAAATGACTCAGTTTTTTATGCTACAAATACTGGAAAAACTTATTTTGCATTTTTGCTTCCATGGCAAGGTCTTTTTCACATTCTCTTTGCCTGAATTATCAATTTCTTGCATCTAACTTGCTAGTGCTTATGTTTTCCATTAGTCATTTGGTTCCTTTTTCCATTTCATAAAAGATGCTTTTTTGGCCACAACAGCCTCTCTAACCTCACCTTTAAACCGTGCTGGCAGTTTTTTGGACTTCCACTTTTCTTAAAGCATGGAATAAATCTAGTCTGGGTTTCCAAGATAGTATTTTTAAACACCCATGCTAGATGTAAAGCTTTAAACCTTTGCAGATGCTCGTTTTAATTTTTAACTATTTTCCTCACTTTATCGTAGCCTCCCTTTTGTAAGTTAAAAGGTAGTACTGTGGATTTCCTTGCCGTCCTTCCTCCATTTATTAAACCAAATGTAATCAATCATGCTATGATCACTATTGCCAAGTGGCCCCAACACTCTCTCCTACACTAGATCCTGTTTTCCACTAGGTCCAAAATAGCTGCCCCTCTTGACAGTTCATAAACCAGCTGCTCCAAGAAGCAGTCATTTCTTTCATTTAGAAACTCTCTCTCTAGCATGTCCTGCTTTGACATTGACTCAGTCAGTATTGGGGTAATTGAAGTCACCCATTATAACTGTTGGATGACGAAATGCTAAAAGAAATTTACATCTATTCATTCTGGCATGGTGGTCGGTAGTACACCCCCACTGTCATGGGCTTCCCCTTTTTACATGGAGTTTCTATCCATAGAGATTCTACATTGTATTTTGTTTCATGCAAAACTTTAATCCTGTGTGACAATGCTTTATTTTATTTTATTGGATCTGGTATACCATTTTTCTACTAGTCTGTTAGAGAGCACAACCCCGCTCTAACACGGAGCACAAACCCACCACTAATTTGATCTACCCTGTCACTGCGATAGTTTGGTTGTCCTCCTTCCATCAGGTCTCTGAGATGCTAATCATATCTAACCTTTCATTTAGTGATATATATTTTAACTCTCCTACCTTATATTTTAGGCTTCTAGCATCTGCATTTTAGAGGTTGTATTTTATTCATATTAATCTGGTTATCAGTTGATAGGTGTAATTTGGAATCTTTCAGCTCTGTACTTAAGGGCATCTGGGTTACTCTTATCTTTATTGGAACTTCTCTGTCAGGTTGCCCTAACTTCCCTCTTCTGCTAGTATTCAAGGATAAATTCTTCTGAACCAGGCGCTCTTGGATGATGGTCGACTTTCCCCCATTATCTATTTTAAAAGCTGTTCTCTCTCCTTTTTAAACATTAATACCAGCAGCCTGGTTCAATCCCAGTTAAGATGGAGCCTATCCTTTCAGAAAAGCTCCTCCCTTCCCCAGATTGTTGCCCAGTTCCTAACAAATCCAAAACCCATTTCCTTGCACCATTGTCTCATCCATGCATTGAGACTCAGGAGCTCTGCCTGCCTTTTAGGTCTTGCGTGTGGAACGGGAAGCATTTCAAAGAACGCTACCCTGAAGTTCTGGATTTCAGCTTCTTACCTAAAAGTCTACATTTGGAACCCCCCCCCCCCCCACACACATTCCTATGTCATTGGTACCAACATGTGCCAAGATAGCAAGATCCTCCCCAGCACTATCTAAAACCTTATCTAGGTGGCGCATGAGGTCCACTACCTTCACACTAGGCAGGCATGTTACCAGGTGATCCTCACGTCCACCGGCCAGCCAGCTATCTACATACCTAATGATCGAATCACCAGCTATAACGGCTGTCCTAACCCTTCCCTCATGGGCACATGGCCCTGGAAAAACTTCCAGGATGCGAGAGGGTTTTACATCACCTGGAGGACAGGTTCTAGCTACAGGATCACTTCCTGCCACACCAGGGTGATGCTGTGTCACGTGACCTCTCTCCTCCATGGCAACAGGGGTGCTGCCAGACTGGAGGTGGGACTTCAGGACTATATCCCTGTAGGTCTTGTCTATGTACCTCTGTCTTCCTTATGTCCTCCCAAGTCTGCTACTCTTGCCTCCAGAGATCGGACTTACTCCCTGAGAGCAAAGAGCTCCTTGCACCTTGTGCACACGCAAGACCACTCACCAACTGGGAGAAAATCATACATGTGACACTCAATACAAAAGACTGGAAAGCCCCATCTCACTGCTGGACTGCTGTCTGCATCTTAGTTTTAAGGTTCTGTTTAGATGTTTAAGTTCTTTACTTACTAAGGGTTGCTGGGGATACTTATACTAATAAAACTATACCTGTTTAATGTACTTTGTTCACCTGAAGTTTAATTAATCTCAGGTCCTTAATATATGCTGATGAGAATAAACAGCTGCACCTGAGAGTGAATATGGCACCTCCTTTCCTTTAAGAGGTTTAAGCACCTATATAAAGCTACAATTATCCTGTGGGTGGGTGTTGGGGAGGGAAGGGGAAAGAAGACTTATTAAAAGCTGGCTGCTACACAATACCCTATCCTGTGCTTCTAAGGTAATCTGTGACCAATCTCCAGGGGGAGTCCCACAGCCCTTCCTTAGATAAATTTAGAACCCAATTCTCCCTCTAACTAGAAAGCTCTCTTCTGTGTTTTAAATTTAAACTGAAAGTTCTTTGCTGCTACTAGGCCTTGACTGATTTAACACAGATTAAATCAGCTTTAATCTAAAGTTTTCCTTTTTCCCCAAGATTTAGAAAAATTCCCAGAAGTAAATACAATTGCAGATCTCTCTCCAGAAGTAGCAGTCCCCTTTTGTAGTACCCATCTCGCTACTGGACTACTGTTTGCATCTTAGTTTTAAGATTTTGTTTAACTATTTAAGTTGTTAGCTTAAGGTTGCTGGGGATACTTGTACTAATACAAGGGACTCTGTTCACCTCAAGATTAAGTAATTTCAGGACCTTAATAAATCTATTCCTGATGAGTACCAGCTGAACCTGAAATTGAATTTGGCCACCTCTTTACCTTTAATAGGTTTAAGAGCCTATAAAGCTAAGATTAGGCCTGGGGGGAGGGAGGGGGGTGGGTGGGGGCCGGGGTGACTGGTAGGGTTAAGAACACTCGCATGAGAGATTTGATTTTTGGATTCCTGCAAAATCTAAAGCAAGGCCTGTATTTGGGCTTGAAATGTGGCACTTCGTAAGGGATTCCTGAATTGCCATCTATCTTCATCTGCACTTTGTTTAATGAGCTAAGTACATGTTTATTAATTAAAAATGATTAAAAGGAGCCACTGCTTTGGGAGGGCGGGGGGGGGGGGAATTGAGTTTGCTTCTCTCTCTTCCCCTTGCGGTATCTCAGACAAAATTATTTTTCCTGCCATTATACACTTGAGATCTTTTACATGCAAGTCATTCTGTGTGCGACATGCTTTATAGGCAGACAAAGGGGTATGCTTATGGTCTGATATTAGCTAAACATTCCAAACTGTATGACAAAACTAGTAAGCGACTAAAGAAAGAAAGAAAGGATACAACTTGCCAGCAATACTCTACCGAGTCAAAGGGCAATGATCAGGGAGTAGCTTAACCATTAAAGTGGCAGCTTCTGGGGGACAGCAAAGAGCAAGTGCAGTCAAAACAAAATAGTTCTTTAAGTTGGAGTGGCTGTCTGAACCTAACAGTGCATAGCTTACGGGTAATTTCCAAACAACCTATTTACCAAAGTAAATGGCTTTTGGAAATTAAATATAAAATGGTCCTCATTATGAATATGTATATATCTAACAAGTACTATGTCTAGATATTCATCATTACACGATCCTGCTGGGAAGGGTAGACGATAGGGTAATCAAGATTAAGATAGTTTTCAAAATCTCAGGATGGGAGGCAGAGGGAAGAGCTAAGAGCCTGTAAATTAATTGGAGGGTGGCAACCACAATAATGACTAAATGCAGATGCCCGATTAAAAAAAAATATATACCACATGCATGGGCCCGAGAGAGCCAATGATCTGGTTTCAGCAACAAGTCAAAACATCTGCTCAGCTCTGGTCCATTTGTTGCAGTTGGGTGGATAACATTCAATACATGGCATTACTGAACCTTTCAAAGCACTCTCCCTACCACTAAATCACAACCCTGTCTTAGACGAAACTTTAAAGTGTCTCTGTAATATATTATGATAAAATATGAAATTTACTTGAGTCCACTTTTGCCCCTCTTCTAGAAGCAGGAAGTGTGTGTTATCTTCCAGGGACTGAAAAAATTCTTCACTGTCCACCACTGTGCCATCCTCCTCCAGCACGAGAGTAACCAGCCCTGCTGTGATCATCAGCGCATCAATAGCCTGCAAGAAGAACAGACAGATTACACAACCTGCATCCAAAACGCAGCACACCTCCAGAGTGTGCAAAAGACATTCTACATTCGTAATAAAAACACTGACATTTCAGGATTCAACATTTAAACACAAGGTCAAGAACTGTTTGTCAAGACATGGTTTCCTCATCTTCCGCTCACCCCTGCCAATTCAAGAATAGCCCTACAATATGTATCAATTGCCCTGACCCTGGAAAGATTTGGCAGAGATCTGGCCCGAGTGCTATCACCCTACTATGAAGCGTGCCTATTGAATTTCAGGCATCTGTCCATACAGACATGGCACTGGCAAAACACCACGAGGGAACATCCCTTTGCTCATAGCACCCAGCAAACAGACATTGATCCTTTCAAAGTGTACTCATAGACCGCATGGTTAGACCCAGTCATTTAAATACAGAATATACAAGTTCCTGTGTGTTTTACAACCCATCATCATGAAATGTGCTGGGACTAGCAGTGCTCCCAGTAATGCCAGTGACCAGTCTATATCACATTTCAGCAATGACCCCCCCCCTAAATGTGGGTGTTTGAAAGTGTTGAATAGTGTAGAATCAGATGTAAATGGTCACTGTATGCTGCTGAACATGTGGTTGCTGGGAAGGTCAGATGAGGGGCTACATTAAAACAGCAGCCTGCAGTAACAGTCACTGTGCTAGAAGAGCTGGAAAGTAAACATTTAGGGGGAATATGCAAATCACCGCTGAAGGAGCAAGGGTAATATTTGATCACATGTATATCTAATATTAAGATTTAACTTTAAATCTATAGGAATGGTGTAGGGGAATAAAGTTCACACACTAGACAGAGGGTGAAGTAGTAAATACAGGGGCCAGTAGAAATTTCTCTAAGAGAAATGGTATCAGATAAACAGGTGCTGGTACTAGAAAATCCTGTAAAGAAAAAGCTTGAGGAGAGATGGAGTTTAGGATTTGAAGGCTATTAAGCTTCTTAATCTAAAAAGAGCTTCTGCTCTGGAAGATAGCCTAGAAAGTCTCCTAGGAACCTAGGCAGGCTTGGAGTGAAGGTGCCAGCAGAGAGCCTCCTACAGACCCAGTCGTGGGTAGGAGTGAAAATGGGGGCAGACTGTCTCCTCTCAACCCAGCAGAGATTCTAGAGAGCCTAATCCAGGCTTGGGATCCAGTGGCAGGGAGAGCTGCAGCAGCAAAGAGTCCATTCCAGACTAGGAGCCACAAGGCACAGAAGGGCCCAATGACAGACCAGCTCCAGGGGGAGAGCTGTGGTGGCAGAGTCCATTTTGAACTAGGAGCCACAAGACCCAGGGGGGTCCAGAGGCAGATCAGCTCAAGGGAGAACTGCAACAATTGTTCCCGACTGGACATGCGTGCAAAACCCTCTCTGGGTTGGAGGAGGCAGAGCCAAGGCTACAACTTCAGTGATTGGACAGATCTACAAACCTCTCCTTTCACAAGCAGCCATCAGTCCAGAGCTCCAGCAGTGAGCGAGACTCAGGCTGGTGGGCAAAGGGAAAGGGAGAGGAGTTAGGAGACAAGTTAAGGTTAAATCCATAAGCCTTTAAGGTTAAGTCACTATGTATTGATTGTTTGAACTACCTTCTCTCTTATGCTATATTGCTATTTCACCTTACCTGCTTGAACCACTTATAATACAGATTATATATACTGCATTATTTTATCACAATACTTATGTATAATTTTGTAAATAAATTGTAAATACTATTTAAGCCAGTCTTGCTCACAGCAGTGTTTGAGAGGGTTTTCCTGAGGTGAAAGGAGGGGGAACTCCTACCTGCTAACACCTTTCTTCCCCAGGTGGAGACACCAGGCGCCAAACTAGCAAGGACTTAGAGCCCAGCCTTGAGGAGATTCCAGCCAGGCCAGTCCCAGACCCAGAAGCACATCTAAGGGAGCGCTACAGCAAGTTAACCACCAGACAAAATTTTACAAGGTGAACAGAAAACATGAAATTTTGAGATCCGGGGGAGCGTTAGGACTACTACATGCTTCAATGGAGGTGGCTCAGGCGCTAGGCAAAGACCACAGCAATGGCAGAAACAGCTGCAGTCTCAGAGCCATAAAAGTTTTCCTAATGCTAGTTCAGGGCTGCACAAGTGCTTTTAGATAGTGGGGGGGGAGGGGAGAAAGGAAATACTGCTCTTCTCTAAGACCCAAGAGCTTCCTCTGTTATAGAGCTGCACAAAACAAATTGTTGGAGACATAGGGATATGGTTTCTGTAGCTCTTTCATATGCTTCCCATCTCTCTGTGCATGCACACACCTGGTGAGCTCCAAAGTCATCTCTAGGTGTCTGCATAAAATAAAGAAGAGAACTTAGCTTGCTCAAAGTCCTCAGATATAGGAAAAGAGTGTTGGGTTGGTGTGTGGAGGTATGTATCACAACAGTTTGCATGTTGAATCTTCAGTTTGTGCAGCTACAGAAGTCAGATCTTCATTAGAAGAACAGATAAGTGGTCATCTCATTCAATTCCTGGCAGACATTAATGCACAATAGTGGTCTATGGCAGACCCATTGAAAATATGGTCTGCAGGGGTCATGGGGTTAGAGTTCCAAAATAGTGAAGCATCTCTCATTAGGAGGGGTGTGAACAGATATCCCAGAGATTATTTCTCTTCAAACAATGATGGTGCTCTGACTGGCAGACATCATAGTAAGCTGATTGCCCATCTCTAAATGCTCATCTCATGGCCATGCTTGCTACCAGAGACAGTCTCATTCACCCCTACTCCTACCCCTCACTCCCACCCCCACCTGCAAGATCTGGCACCTTGTCTATGAGTTCCTTCAAGGTGCCTGCAACAATTCCTTTTCGACTGCTCCTGTCACGATTAGACACTCTGAATGGGTGCGGAGGAGGGGAAAGCGGAGGGAATAGCACCCGCTTGGTCAACGATGAACCTGCCGATGTCACAGTCCTGAAACAAAGTTAATACAATATTGTTATTCTTGCTCAAGAATAGTTGTATAGCAAAAGAACCTTATCTTAAACATCTGCATTTTGGCGCACAAAGCACCACAAAGAGTAGCCAATATAACAATTTTTTTAAGGTATGGTCACCACGGTGGCAGAAATTCAAAGTTATGGCCCCTCAGAAGCAGGAGCAGCTACAAGAAGGCCACCTTCTTCCTTAGAGCCCCCTGCATTGCAGTGGTCACTTGGGCATAATTTATACCACGGCTTAAAAGAATTAGACTTTGGTGCTATTTCCCAGCATAGCAGTGCTGACTCTTGAGAAGTTTTGATCCCAATGGCTTGAATATCAAAGAATCAAATTACTCCAAAGCATTGTATCTATAAGACCCATGTCTGAAAATGCTCGAGTCCTGCAAAACCAGAAATGTTGCTTCTTCCTGCAGTATCTTAAGACAGAATTATTCAAAACTAGACTGCACCAAACAAAATCTTGGCTACATTTAGGTCGACCTGCCACACTACAAACAGCTTTGGGAAAGGATAGGCGATTTTGCACAACAAGGAGCAGACGTTCCAAAGCTTAGGATGGTTTTGATCTTTCAGTGCCTTTCCAGCGAGTTCTGTTGGTAAAGGCTTGGTGCCCAGGAATCCGTGTGCTATATGACGTGGTCACCACCAAGTCAGTTTCCTGAAGGTTTGCAGTCAGGGCTGACCCTAAAGTTGGTGCCCTAGGCAGACTAAGTGTAAATCCCCCCTCCCCCAGCTGTCAAAATGTATCGTTTAGCTTTGAATGCCTTGCTCTCTGCCCCCCCCCCCTCTCGCCCCAGATGGCTGCCTAGTTTATCTAATGGTTGGGCTGGCCCTGTTTGCAGCAACATTTAATAAACTGGTATGGAGTTCTGTGTAGAAGCTACAGATCATTGAAGCACTACCCAATGAGCGGCTTGCATATTTTCTTTTTATTTTGAAAAGCATTGCAAGCAGACCAGGTCTCTCCAACATAACTCGGAAATGTTGTTCTGTTCATGAAATGAAGCTACAATGTAGCACATTTAAAGACTAATTGTATAAAATCTTTTTTTCACTCTGTAAAATCAATCTCTGGAATTTGTTGCTGGAAGACGTGGTCAAAGCTGTTAGTGTAGCTGGTTTAAAAAAAAAAAAAAAAAAAAAAAAGAGTTTGGACAAGTTCCTGGAGGAAAAGTCTATAAGCCATTATTAAAGTGGATTGGAGAAATCCCCTGCTTACCCCTGAGATAGATTCCCAGAAGATAAGCAGCATGGAATCAGTCTAACAGGTACTTGTGACCTGGACTGGCCACTATTGGAGACAGGATACCGAGCTTGACGGACCTTTTGTCTGACCCAGTATGGCAAATCTAATGTTCTTAAGTATTATAGCTGCAACAAGCTATGCTTTCTTCCACAGTATCAGCTGAGTGATTATTGTACATACACCACCTCTATTGTTTTCTCTGCATGATTAGCTTGTTTTTTTATCTTTAAATTTTTGCTCTAAAATGGTAAGGTATGTATGTCTTACCATTTCTCCTACCTACAAGATTTCCTAAGGGTGAGGATGTATAATCTAGCATTACTTGTTCTTCTGAGCAGGCTTTTGGCTATGAACTTTTAAACAAGAGCTCCCTCATATCCTGTTTCACGTTGTCTCAAGTTCAGCCATGGTTCCACTAAGGGAGGAAGATGAACAGAATTAAGCAACCAGAACACGTTCATAGCTACAGAACACACATGCTGTTAGTTTCACCTTCAAGGAGGTTCGATGTTCTCAGATGGTGGTTTCTTTGCACACAAAGCAGGTGTGCAGAACTAAGATGACAGGGTAGAGAAAGTTATAGTGTGTTCTGTGGATAAGGAGCAGTATCCTACAGTCACACTGTTGTGTGGCTGGCAGCTGGGATATATCAGAATAGGCAGGCATATTTTATGGGCTGTGGTCCTTCTGCCATCATCCACTATGTCGCTATCTAGTCTGGGGTGCAGAGGGGAATGAGGGTTTCAGAACTATACACAGTTTTCTAAGAATTACTGAATCTGAGCCCCCAGCAATAAAAGCAATAAGGGAGCAATTTTTAAAGATTGCCACATGCATTTTATCCATGCAAAAAAACTCTGAAAAAGGTTGCCCTCCACAGGAAAAAATGCATGTGCTTTCTAGACTTCTCCCCATGGGGAAGGAAACACTGCCAGGCCAAACAGCTCAACTATGTGCCTGGCAAGTACATGGGTAAAAAAATATATCCCAGCATCACTGGCAAGCAGAATTGTCAGAAGGAAACTCCAGTGGGGAATTTTTCAGAAACAGCTACAGGTTCACAAGCCCCACACACACATATGCCAAAATAGCTTCTTACTTCTAGGATTTAGTTCATGCTTTAATAGTAATTCAAAGCTAGGTACCTGCTGTACTCAAATTCATTTCCTAGGCTCACCATTTACTCTCCCATTGTAGTTTTAAGTGCTGAAAACCTAGTCTACTCCTCATCCAGTCTGGCCCTTAATAAAGCTTACCACCTAGAAGTTTACTTTAATAGAGATAGGATGCAAAAGCAAAGTACAAATTTTGTAATCCATCCCCACAGCATCCAACAAAAGAGCATTGATTATCTCAACTACCTCTAAATAACTTGGATGGAAATGGCAATATGGGGAGAGTGCCGTTTGTCTATTAGCACAATAGTGTTGTATAGTGTCCTCGCTGCTTAAGGGTCTTCCTGAAAAGCACAGCATTAACTGATAAACAGATTTAAGGAGATGTATTAATACCTCCAAGAATCTATGAGCAGAACGGTGCCACACAGCTGACGTGAGAGTGTCCTCTGCTGTAGGTCTTCCTGCTCTCCTGAAGTGGTGTGTGTATGTGTCTGACCCACCTCTCCTCCCTCCAGACTTGCCAAAATTACATCTTCCAGCAAGCCTCCAAATCTAAAAGACATTCACCTGCTGGGGCCTCCTTTACATATCCTTGCCAAACTCCACTTCTTGCAGAGATGCTGCAGACCAGTGTGCCTCTTTGCTGGCCTGCAGCAGACGTTGTTGTGCTCTTGAAGTGCTGACAATAATCCTTGCCATCCTCATTACCAGGTTAAAACCTCTTTGTCCACAACTTAGGCCCTACAATTTCTCCCACTTTTGAACATCATTCCTCATTATTTCAGGAATAGGAAGAGAGGATAGAACACCCAAAATGGGGAATAAACTTCTTTAACTCGCAGTTTTCACAATTTGAATTTACTTTCAGATCTCGCATTCAAGAAACCCAGTAATACATTCTACCATTACATTCTTTGCTAGTGGTCCCCAAACGTTTCATGGGACATTTCAAAATTGCCAATTGAGGGCACTGCATTGGAGTGTGACGTGGCTGCCACCGCCTGTCAAGCAAGTGCCTATTTCAACATTCTAGACCTCAGCCAACAGATCAGTCGTATGGTGTCCCAGACTAGCAGGACCACTGAAATGCAGCCAAACAAATGCCCAGTCGCCCACCAACTTAAAGATCCTATACCCAGAAAACAGCTCACTGGACAAATCCTCCCACTTCAATCCACAAACGTCGTCACACCTCAAGATACCCAAACATCATTATATATAATGGTTGCACACCTGCATAGAGCAGCAATGAGCCCTCATCCTCCACCTGCTCAATGTCAGCTTTCTCTACTTGTGAAACAGAACCCAACATCCCAGGTGCAAAACTGGCATTACCACAAAGAGGCAAATAAAACTGAACTTTTAGCTAACCAATGCACTTCTTACAAATCTGCCATCACACCTTTTATACAGATTGAAACAAAGGAATATGATGTAGGGCCCCCAATGATCCAGCAGTAGTCACATGAACATATTTTAATACCAGAAGAGAGGCAAACTCCCTCTCACACTCCAGCAGGGTGAAACAGATGCCACCAAGGAACCCATCTTTAAGTCAGAGGGCACCCCTCGCCATCTCCACATTCACTGTAGCACCCTCAACATCCATTCCGTCAAACTATTAAGTAGTTGTGCCAGTCCTTTGAGTTCTTTCTTGGCAATTAGCAGGCAATTAGCAGGTTGTTTGCAACACCTGCAGCCAAAACGTCCAATGAGGAAACAGCCATCCTATACAAAGCTAGTCACCCACCCAAACAAGAGACCCCACAACCACCACCACCTCACAGTTGTTTCCTGAAGCAGGGGTAAGACTCATACAAATGGGCAGGTAGCATAATACCCAAATCTTTAAAGGAATCATTCATCTGTTGTAAAGGCAAACCCCCAAAACAGATTGAAGTACATATGGAATGGAGTGAGCAGGGCCACAGTTTTTCTAAATGTATTCTCACAATGCCTCCAAAATGCACTGGATCAGTCACATGTACCAACTACAAATGCAGAAATCTTGAATTCCAGCTTACCCCCACAAAGACTAATTCACACACACTTCCCCCCCCCCCCCCAATAACAATTGCAATGTTAAAAGGAAGAGCAAAGATGGCAGCAGACAGCCTTGCTTTGTACCTTGCTGTAGCAAAGATTTATCGATCATTTACCAAGACTGCCCCTCTTGGATCCAAGTAAAGCAAGGGAATTGCATTCAAACAGCCCTTCAAAACCTAAAAACTCAAAACTACATATATATATACTCTCAATTGACCCTATAAAAGGGCTTTTAGTATCAAAACAGCGAGTGAATATTCCTCTTATGTCATTAATGCATGGCGGCCAATCTCTTCCTCATATTTACTACTGTGTCTCCCTTTGACAGAGCCCAATTGTGCAGTATATGACCCACTCGATTCATGACTAGTTGATGCATGAGAATTTTTGCAAGCAGTTTCATGTCAACACTGAAAAGTAATATAGGTCTATATAATCTGTCCTGCATTGGATCAAAGTAATGATTATCCTGTTAGATTCATAAGGGAATTACCTTAAAGCAAGTGAGAAGAGACCTCACACAATGGAACACTGACCTCATAAAATTCACCCTCAAATTTGTCAGAACCAGGGGCATGACCGGACCAAAGATCCAGAATCCCTAGTTGCACATTTGTGCATTATGGGCATGTTCAAGCCTGCCACCTGCTCAGGCTGAAGTTTAGGCATAACACAGCCCTTTAAATATTCACATTCATGTTAATATAGGGAACTACAAAAATCTCTAAAGATCTTCTCTATCTTAGAAAAGGTACAGAGAACAACCACCAAAATGGTAAAGGGGATGGAAGGATACCCCTTACGAGGAAAGGCTTATAAATTAATGGAGTGGAATGTGTAAATGTAGATCGGTTGTTTATGCCATCAAAAAGTAGAAAGACTAGGAGACACACAATGAAGCTACAAACCCATTTAAGACTAATAACAGAAAGTATTTGTTCACGCAATGCATAATCAAACTCTGGAATTTGTTATTGAAGGATGTAGTAAAAGCTGTCAGTGTTGCAGAGTTAAAAAAAAAAAAAAGTCCATAAACCATTATTAAAGAGGATCCTGGAAATCCAATTCTTGCCCTGGGACAAGCATTGTGGAACCAGTTGTCTTTGAGAACCTGCTAGGTACTTGTTACCTGGATTGCCCACCTTTGGAAACAGGATACTGGGCTTGATGGACCTTGGTTTGACCCAGTATGCCATTTCTTATGTTCTTGTTCTTATGAGTATTACATAGGGCCCCTGCAGCATCTTGGAGAGCCCATGCTTCCCCATTTTAGATCATTGAAGAAAGTAACATCCCTGGCTTATATCCAAATCTGAGACTTATACTGGTAATACTTCAAGCGTTTCTCAGCACACTCGTGAAGCACTATGTTAGTTCTGCCAGTGGGATTGGCTGTATAAGTTGCTCACATAGCTGTTTCTCCAAAGTCACTACCTGTTGATGTCCCCTCACATCACCTTTGCAGCATCCCAACATAAAAAGGATTCTCTTTATTCTGCTCATTATGTCTCTTATATTCCTCCCATTTAGATCACAAAAATTGTCGGAAGCCTGTATCCCCAAACAGGGAGATGGGAAATTTCCACTGTATATCCCTTCTAAGGCTCTCCCCCAGCATAAGTCTACTCACTCCAGGGGATGATCTGATCTCTAAAGGCCTTATTCTCTACCCCCTCCACCCCAAACAAGTCCTTTGCAACCAAAACATTATCCACCATGGCCCAAGACCCATGGGCATGAGAGATGTGACTAATCATGTACCATTGGTTGAAGAACTCTTCCGCCATCCAAAAGATCACATCACACCAGTTTAAAATACATCAAGCTTGAGAGGTGGCTCACCCAGTACCTCAAAGGTCTATCAAGCTTTTCAGGCAGAGTTAAAATCCCCCCACCCAATATAAGCAGAGAAGTCTCCAACGAAGCCAGGCAATGCATCAACCTCACAAAAGAACATGGTCAATTAGTGGGAACATACATGCCCCCAACAATTGATTAGCCCCACTATTTCCCCCCTACAAAGATGAAACTACCCAAGGGATGTTGGATAGCCTGGTCCCTAACAAAGTCTGCATCTCTATGCACCAGTAATACTACCCCTGCTGTCCATTCCTGAGGAAGAAGATCCATAAACTTCTCCTACCCACCACCTTTTCAGTTTCTCGTGCGCCACATCTGTCTGTTGGGTTTTAGAATCTTATGTCTTAATGGGTTAACCAAGCCTACAAATGTTCCAGGCAATAGCAATGTTCCTGTGGGGGTGGTGCAAATTATTCTTCGACTTGCCATATTTTGTCAGAGTGGTCCCTGCAGGCTAAGCCCCTCCCCCTATTTCTATCCCTTCAAAAGTTATAACTACCTTTCTGCATGCACACACCTCCCTAGGCCTACCTAACCCCATCTTCCTCCAAGGCTGTCCCTTTGATCCCCCCTTTCTCTCATTCCCCCTCACCCCTGCCCATCCAACATTCCTGCAAAAAAAAAAAAAAAAAAAAAACACACCACAATTATTCCTGAATGCCCTCAGTCAGCCTGTCGTATTTGATGTGTCTGGGCCCCTCCCCCCCCCATCCTACACACTTCCATATTCCAAATCCATCACACTACTGTATTTTAATGCAATCACAATCTTATGCTTCCATATTTCATTTAGTACGGTTGACATAACCACTCATTTTAAACATGCCATTATCACGGACTGTGAGCTAATCCCCAGTTATATACATCTAAAAACAAAAGTTTAGGAACCAGGAGTAATATCTGCCTCAAGGATCAAAGTTGGGGGGGGGGGGACCACGATCCACGGCCACAGAAAAATCAATGTTCCCCGCATCCCAACCCCTAATCTGGCCTTCCATGTCCAGGGTCCGGTTGCGGGGAACCCCCTGCACTCCTCACCTCTTGCCCATGACCTTGATCTTCCATCCCCCGATGTCCACGGGACTTATTCCACCTCAGAGATGGAATAAGTCCCCCGCCTACCTGGCTGACCCTGGACGTACAGGGCACACCTTGGAATTTGCCCTGTATGCCCAGGGTCGTGTTACCACCCACTACCCACCCTCACTCCTCCCCCGAACCCACGCCTCCCACCCACAAACAGAGCTCCCCACACAAGTCAGCTATACATGCGGGAAACTCTGGCCACCAGCACAATCTGGTTGTTTAGTGGGTCTGGATGTCCAGATCGGATGTCTCGACCCACTAAATGTGGATCAGAATGACCCCCATGGTGTATTTGTATTTTAGATTTAAAATGTTTCATCTTTTCCAAAATTTGAAGTCAAGGCAAGTAACATTCAGTTGGCAGGTGCCTTCTCAGGAGTGTTTAGAATTTAAGTTGATCCTGAAGCAATGAAGAGTGAAGCGACTTATCAGAGATCACAAAAGGAGCTTCAGAGGAGAAAAGCAGGATTTGAACATTAGCGAGCAGGCTGAGAACCAGGAAAGCCAATCATTAGGCTACTCCTCAAGCCTGGTGCAGGTGGCAAAGCTGGGGGAGGAAAGGCGGCAAGGCTCCCTGCAATGAAGACATGCTCCTTCCTTCTGCAAAATGTTTTACGAGTATCTACTAGATGTATTTATGTCTACATCTAGCAGATTTTCCTAAGTTTTCTCATCAAAATGACAGACAAGCTCTGCGAAGCAAGACTCAGTCATTACAAAGCAAATCAGATAAAGAAAAAAAAAAAACAACCCACAAACCCAAACACACCACACCTTAAAAACACAAGCTTTCAATGGGAAATTGCAAACATTAGATTTCTTGTAGAAGATGGCAATGCTGGGAGAAAATAGAGCATAGCTTAATTCGGTACAGTACACCAGACCAAGCTCTTCAAAGTCAGCGACACTTGCTCACTTTATACTTAGGCGACATTCAATCCAAACAGCCAGCACCCCGACAGCTGGTGGCTGTGTTTAGTTTTGCCCATTCTTTTCACTTCAGTGTGTGTTCTATTTTTTTGGCAACTCTATATGCTCCAGGCTGTAGTGAAGTCAGTTTCCTATTTCAGTGTTACACAAACGTACTCGGGAAGGGCATCAGCAGCTTCCTGATTTGCCTGGATCCTAAGCAATCTGGGTTGGTCATGGAACAGAAACAATCTTAAATGTCACTACTGAGTGAAGTGCATTTGGTTCTTGATAAGGGTAGGATGTATTACTGTATTTGGATCTGTTGGCAGCATTTCATGATGTTCACCATGCCTTGATTCTCCAGAGGTTGAAGGGTTCTGTTTTACAGTGGTTTATTTCTTATCTAGGATCTTGTAGGCAGTTTGTGGCATGGGAAGGGGTGCAGTCTGACCTACAGCCACTTGACTGTGGACTGACAAGGATCGTTGCTCTCCCCTACTTCTGAAAATTGTCTCTTCATCCATTGACATTTATTTTTCAGAAATTTTATGTTTATTTGTTTACAGATAATATTCAGTTGGGGATTGTAGTGGAGGAAAATCATCTGTCAGCCTGTTTGCAGGCTAACGCAGCCCGATTACGGACTTCTAAGCTGAAGTTAAACGTTAAAAAAAAAAAAGAAAAGTGGTCTGAATATCTTTAGGATTAGTCATTTTAAATAGGCCATTGCCCTTTGTGCCGGACATTGGCGGGATCCAGTTGATCCACCTGCAGCAAGTACAGAACTTGGGTGTAAAGTTTGATGGTGGACTGTCTTTTGCTGATCACATTCTCTCAGTGGTCTGGGCTTCCTTTGCTGGTTTGCAGTTATTCCAGTCGCAGCCATTGCTGGAGCCACATGATCTTGCTACTTGCTGCGCTCATTGTAACAACCCAGCTGGATCACTACTATGCTGTTTAAGTTGGGCTTCCGAAGTATCAACTCGACTACAGCTTGTACAAAATATGGCTGTCGGGATGTTAACATCTAGGGCAGCACAGGATCACGTTACCAGAGTTTTGGCTGCTCTTCATTGGTTGCCTGTGAAGGCCCTTATTCAATTTAAAATACGATGTTTAGTCTGTTTAGTTAAGCTTACTTCAAACTGTTCCGTGTAAACTGTCAACATTATGATAAGGCAGTATATAAAACCAGTTAAACAACTATTGTAATAGCCCGATTTACCTGAAATCTTCATCTTTTTATGTTCCATGTAGAAACTTGTGCGCTTCTCATCAGGCCCTTCTTGTGGTGCCTGTAGGTGTTTTGCAAAAGAATGCAAGGACGTGCATTGCAACCCTTCAGGGTCCCTTATCCGTGGAATAAGCTTCCTCTGTCTATCCATAATGAAGAGTTTTACTTGACTTTTTGTAAGCGTGAAAGCTCAGTTATTTAGTGATGGGGAAGGGGGGGGGGGAGAAAAACTTAAATTTCATTATTGTTAAACAAAAAAAACAAACAAAAAATCTGACAAGATATACTATGTATGTTACTATGTTATATGACAGCAGATATAGACCAGCATGGTCTTTCTAGTCTGCCCAGTAAGGTGGCCAGAGTGGTTGTAAATGCAGCTCTGTGCAGGTCACCCCCCCCCCCCATTAAAAGATATTTAAGTTTGTCTGTCCCATACCATTTTGAATTCAGTCACTGTATTTGCCCCCATCACCTCTGTTGGGAGGGCATTCCAAGCATCCACCCTTTCAGTGAAAAAGTATTTTTCTAATGTTGCTTTTAAAGTTTCCCGCCTTGCAGCTTCGTCGTATGCCCTCTAGTTTTACAGCTTCCCCTTCTTTGAAAAAGGTTTGCTTGCTCATTGATACCCTTTAAGTATTTAAAAGGTCTGTATCATATCCCCCCCATCCCCCTTCCCTCCTCTCCTCTAAGGTATACATATTTAGGTCAAGTCTTCTCATGTGTCTTCTGGTGCAGGCTCCAAATTGTTTTGATTTCCTTCCTCTGAACTGTTTCAAGTCTTTTTATATTCTTTGTGAGGTAACTCGCCTTGCATACTAACAGCAGGCATGTATATAAAGTTTGTGAAAATAAGTAAATCCCAGTGTTCTAAAAGGTATCATATGGATCAATGAAGAATAAAATTTGCCAAGGCAACCTAAATTTTCTTTTAGGAAGACCAGCAAATAAGGTTACCAGATGTCCCCAATTTTCAGGGACTGTCACCAGTTTTAGAGGTGTGTCCCTGACTCCCATCTTTTTGGCAGCTTCCTGTCCCCAATTCCAGAAACGGGGACAAAGCCGATTGAGATACTATTTCTTTTGAATTTAGTGATTTGAATGTATCAGTTTTTAGACTTTACATCCATTATCTTTATATTTTGCACAGTACAGGGAAAATGCACTACTGTTTCTATTTACATAATATATGCCATACTGGGTATGACAAAGGGTCCATCAAACCCAGAACCTGTTTCCAATAGTGACCAATCCAGGCCATAAGTACCTGGTCCTGTTCCCAAAAAAAGTACACAAGCGACTTATCCAAGACCATAAGGAGTACTGGTGGGAATCAAACCCTGGTCTCTTGGTCACCAGGCCCCTGTGCTAACTCCTAGGCTCCTCATCTGCTTGAAAGTGATATTTTTGCTGCATGAGATGGATTGGGGGGGGGGGGGCGGGTGGCAGCGGCATGGCATTTACTCCCTTCCTTCAGGCCTTGTTGCTCAAATCTGGAATTAAGACATACCTTCTTCACCTGCCCCCCACCCCCCACTTCAAATAAGTGACACAGATTTGCCTGCAAAAAAAAATAAAAAATCCAGCAACATTAAGTAAATATGATATTGCAACTTTACTAAGACATTAAGGGCATAGATACAAACACAAGACGACCATTTGGTATCTATATAGTCTGCCCATTTGAACATGCCTACTACCCTGATATCTTCTTCCTCTCTTCACCAAGGATATTTTGTAACTCTTCCATGCATTCTTGACTTTGGCCACTCTTGATTAATCCCCTCTGCTGGAAATCTGTTCCAAGCATCCATCACCTCCTTGGGGGAAAAAAAAGTCTTCTCACATTCATTTTCAGCCTCCTCTCCTTCGCTTCATATGCTGGTCCCTTGCCTCTCTTTCTAAAGCTTTACTGAAGCCTGCTAGATTAGAAACATAACACTGATCTCATCATGCAAGAGAATCAGAGTGAGAATTTAGGATTTTGACCCTGGTATTAAGGTGGGTTCATAAGTGGTTGAAGAGTCATATGCAAGACGTTAATAAAACGCATCCATGCCAGTCAGGGAGGGCAAACCAAATGGGTTCCAGATGACCAGTAGCATTCAATATTTGGATGATGGCAAAGAACGTACATTCAAAATATGGAAGTGAGATTTGAGTTAGAAGCATAAATAGGATTAAACTTTCCAAACAATCTTAAATGTTCTATAGAAATGAATAGCATGAAATGCAACAAGAACAAACCTAAAAACGTACTAGAAAGGCTAATTCAAATGCATTCTTACAAAATAGCTAACCACATATAGAAGGATCTGGAAGGTACACAAGACAAATACACTGTCTGTATGAATCACCATGTGGGAGGTATATCAGACACACTGAGAAAAAAAAAAGAAATTATCCCACTTACTTATGCAGTGGAAGCCATTGTCAGAAGACGGTTTTGTTTTGCCTCCCCCACTCACTAGAGGCAAATAGAAATTCTGAAGAAAGTGCAGGAGACAACAGAACTAAGAACTAGGTAATCCACCATGCAAGGATGGGTTGAAGCAGTCAGGCTCATTTTGCCTAGAGGAAAGAGGCTGAGGGGTGATGACAGCCGCCCCCAAATACGAAGAAGGATTATAAAGCAGATCAGATGGTTCTCCATCTCCAGGGAAGATGGAATCTGTAGTTATAAGATGAAATCATGACGGAGGAAGCTTAGGGGGAAGTATTAGAACTTTGTAACCGTGAAAGTAGTCTAGCCCAAGTGCAGAGTATAGTGGAATCCCAGTCACTGGAATATTTAAAAACGCTTTGGAATGGATAGAGTACAATGGATTTTCCCTGCAGATGGAGTGAAGGGGGGGGGGGGAGGTGGTGGATGGACTATGACCTTTTGGGGTCCCTTTGAGAGCAATCCATGCTCTCAAATCTGAGGAACTATTCAAGAGTAACAAGGTAATCTGTGAAGGACCAACAAACCAAGATCTGAATACTGCTGAAGTTCTCTGAATAATCCCACAGCTATGTCCCAGATCCTACTGATTTTCCTACCTTCTAGTGTATGCTCATATTTATACCTGTGATCAAAATCACAACATATTTACAAAACAAGGCACTCGGCTGTGATGTAATCCCTTTAGAGAAGTCAAAGCATCACCCACAGCATCTCCTGAATATTGGGGCCTCCCAGGCAACAAGAGAAACTGTTTCCTCCCCAATGACACAGTGAACCCCCTCTGCAGAGAGTGTGAGGTGGCCCCACATTTTGGCTGTGGTATCCAGATAAGTGCACAGCATCTGGAAGCCCCCAGAATTAGATGAAATCATTCCAATGCCTTTTACTCTTGGAGGGTGCTATAGTAGTCTTATGCACATCTTTAGTGGTTGTCTTTAAAACCATCCATTTAGAAAGTAAACAGGTTGTATTGCTCATCTTGGGCTGTGGGCCCTGAGACACTCTGCCCTATATTTTGTTTTGCTTATCACAGGGACCCTGCTAACACAGCTGTGCTATCTTGGTAGGAGAGCATTGGAACAAAAAATAAAATAAGCAGGAAATGAGGCTGAAAAGAGAAGAGGCTCTCGGTTCATAAAGGTACTGTGCAGCACGGTAGATCTACAACATTAGGCTTAATCTTTATTAAAAGTCTAAACCTATCAAGCCTCTAGTGGATTAAACACATTTTAAAAAGCAAAGCCGGTTTGACCTATAAAAAGCTTGTGCACATACTGTATATACACATGTACTGAGGCTTGTGGTCATGGTTAAATTGCCTGTAGATAAGCATATAAAGATTGAGGTTTATAAAGTTTCCCCAGCAAGAATGATTTCACCCCAGCATCATGACAAAACCCTTGAATGTTCTTGCCAGCCCTGACCAGAGCAAGCCAAGATGCTCCTCACCTTCACCAATGAACTGTGTTCCTTCAGCTTACCAAAATACCATACCATATCCCAGGCTCCGCAGTGCACACAGCATCACTTGGCATTAGCACTACAACAGTGAGACAGTCTGTATGCAGCATAATATAAAAATCTGTAACTACAGGACCGGCAGCTACAAGTCACGGGACTAGAGAAGGAAGACTCCTGAAGTCAGTGTGTTCTATTTTGCTCTTATTCTCCCGCTGAAAACAGAACTCAATTATTGGATTCCAAAGCGAGTAGATGAGTGGCAACATCTTATATCCAACACACCTGTACCCCAATAGGAACACATTACTAGGTCCCATACAGTCTTACAGACAGGGCCGGTGCAAGCCTATGAGGCACCCCCCTGCTGCCACACTCATCGCCTCCTCTCCCTGGGACCTGCAGCAATGACTTTAAAAACAGCACCGCAGCACTTACCGAAAACCTCCGGTGCTGTTGGCGCTGCTGTCCCCTCCAATTCAGGCTTCTTGCATTGGGGGGGGGGGGGGGAGGCGGGGCTGGCAGCATCAGTGACTTTTGGTAAGTGCTGAGGTGCTGTTTTAAAGTCACTGCTGCAGGTCCTAGAGTGGGGGGTAGCAGCAGGCTGCTCTGGAATAATAGCGCTCTAGGCAAGTACCTACTTCACCTAATGGCTGGTGTCAGCCCTGCTTAAGCACTTCAATAGTACAGTAACATTTGTGAAAACCGATTCTACAAAAAACAATCCATACACTTTCAAATACATTTGTACACTTTACAGAACAAAGTTTGTACTTTTTTTTTGTGGACGACGGCATTTCCCCCTCCCATCTCTAAAGCACAGCATATACATTTCAAAAGAATCCAAAAAAGATAAACCTACGGGAATCAACCTAAATAACCCAAAAATCCTAAAGATTCCCAGAAACCAATACCCCCACAAAACACAAATCGTTTGTGCACAATCTCTTTTGTCTGAGCACGCCAACACAGTGCCAGGTAAACAGTCCAGGCACCACTGTGGCAACTCCTTTTATTAAATGTGTATATATGGATAAAAATTCAAAATCCAAAAACTTAGCTTTTGTAAAGTGCCATTCAGCGCAGCAGATACATGCCAGTAATCCCAAAATTGACGACATGGCTCCACGTTTCGGGTGTGACATCAAAATGTAAAATGTTATACACCCTGCTTCAGGTCCATCCACAACTGGCAAACAGAAGAGCTTGAATGAAGAAACCACAGGGGTGTATCCCACCAAATAGACATCGGCGTCTGACGTCAGCTTTCGTTGAGAACTCAAAAGCACCAATCAACAAGCAGCAAAAACCCAAACAGAGGGAATCCCACTACACAGAGAAACTCTCAATGGGAACCTGCCCAAAGTCATTTAAATGATAGTATGCCAGTCCACTTGAAGGTTAAGATCCCTAGGGGCTACAGAATTGAGAGAATATATCCAGCGTTGTTCCCGCCACTGGAGGCGTTGTTCTCTATCCCCGCCCCTGGGATTGTCAGGAATGAAATCCAATACCCTCCAACGTAAGGATGAAAAATCATGCCCCACTGTTAAACAATGATCTACCATGGGGGCAGAAAGTTTTGGTACGTAATCGAGAGGCATGTTCAGATCATGTCAGACCATGACGAGCGGTGAAGGTGCATTTATCTGAACATGCCTCTCGATTACGTACCAAAACTCTTTCTGCCCCCATGGTAGATCAGTTGTGGATGGACCTGAAGCAGGGTGTATAACATTTTACATTTTGATGTCACACCCGAAACGTGGAGCCACGTCGTCAATTTTGGGATTACTGGCATGTATCTGCTGCGCTGAATGGCACTTTACAAAAGCTAAGTTTTTGGATTTTGAATTTTTATCCATATATACACATTTAATAAAAGGAGTTGCCACAGTGGTGCCTGGACTGTTTACCTGGCACTGTGTTGGCGTGCTCAGACAAAAGAGATTGTGCACAAACGATTTGTGTTTTGTGGGGGTATTGGTTTCTGGGAATCTTTAGGATTTTTCAGCATATACATTTAACATAGTAGTCTTTTTTTTTTTGTAATGAAATAGCAGGCAGCATACACAACATGCTGCTTCTGATTTTCCCTAAGACACAATTAAATTAAAATATCCCTGTGCTGAAACACCTCCAAACGCCTCTTCTCTGCATGCACACAGGATTAATGGTGCACATATGGTAGAAATTCTCTCTGTTCCCCAAGATTTGGTTCCCCCAATTTCAAAAGCATTTTATTTGCCTCAAGAGAAAAAGGAGCCGGAGGTAATGGAGAATGCTGCTAAAGTGGATGTTTGAATGTCTCCGATCTGTTAGAATCCCCTTTTCCAGATTCAGTTCAGGTGTCTGCCTTGTGCTCTTTCCTCTGATAGAGACTGGCTACGGAAACTTTATTTCCAACAGTGGCCAATCCAGGTCATGAGTACGTGGCAACAGCGCCATACCTAGCCCTGTCCAAGCGGTGCAGCTGCACAGGGTGCAAAAGGATTAGGGGCACATGTTGAGCAGCTGGCCCCCACCTACCTCCCCACCTCATTGCCCTTCCACCACTTTTTTCTTTTCTCGAAGGCAGCAGCAGTGAGGCAGACCCACATTTGTAGGCAGGTCACGTCCCTCCTTCCCTTCTCTGATGTAGGTTGCATCAGAGAACGGAGGGACCAGGCCAGCCATGCAAATGCTGAGTTGCAAAGAACCATGTTTGAATGGCTGGCCTGGTCCCTCCCTCCTCTGACACAACCTACATCAGAGAATGGAAAGAGGGACCCAACCTGCCTGAGGGGGAAGGGGGGGCCACACCAGATGTGGAAATAGCACAAGGCGCAATTATGGCTTGGTACAGCCCTGCCTGGCAGTTTCACAGATACACAGATTCCACAAGGTTTGTATTAGGATGAGCGGTGGATTTCCCGGGTCCTCTTTAATAATGGTTTATGGACCTTTCCTCCAGAACTTATCCAAACCTTTTTAAAATCCAGTTACACGAATGGCTTTTATTCTAGAGCTGGATTAGACGTTGAGTGAAAAAATATTCTCTTATTGGTCTTATATAGGTACACTGTAGCTGCATTACATGTCCCCTAGTCTTGATATTTTGAAGGCGTAAACAATCAATCTATGTTTACCCTTTCCACTCCATTCATTAATTTATAGACCTCTATCATATCTCCCCTCAGCTGTCTCTTTTCATGGTTAAAGAGCCCTAACATTTTTAGCCTCTCCTCATAGGAGGTATCCTTCTATTCCCTTTACCATTTTGGTGCTTCTTCTATGTACCTTTTCTAATTCCGCTATATCCTTTTTAAGATACGGCGATCAGAATTGCACACAATATTCAAGGTGCGGTCGCACCATTGAATGATACAGAGGCATTATAATATTCTTTGCTTTATTCACCATTCCTTTCCTTATGATTCCTAGCATTCTATTTGCCTTCTTGGCCACCTCTGCACACTGGGTGGAAGGTTTCAATGTGTAATCCACAATGATGCCTAAATCTTTTTCCTGGGTGGTGGCTCCTAATGAGGAACCTTGCGTCATGTAACTGTAGTTAGGAAAGTTCTGGAGGAAAGAAAAACCCCCAACCACCACACTTCTCTATGTCATTGGCACCAACATTTATCAAGTTATCAGACTCCTCCCCAGCGCCATCTAAAATCTTGTGTAGGTAGCTATGAGGTCTGCTACCTTCACACCACGTAGGCATGTTAGCGGGCAAGCCTCATGTCCATCAGTCACCCAGCTATCTACATGCCTAATCAAAGCAGGCCCAAGGATTTCTGCTGCCCTAGTCAGAAACTCTGGCTTCACACCCCCCCCCCCCCATTCCATCGCAAAGGTGGGCAGGATTTCCAAAAGCAGTAGCTTTTTGCAGCCACTTTTGGAAATGCTGCCCACCTCCCCCCACCAATGGAATTTGCAGCAGTTGAGGGGGGGTGGGCACAGCAGCCCATGTGTGCACTGCCACTGCTCACCCAGACCAGCCACCCTAGGCAGCTGCTTAGCTCACCTAGTGGCCAGTCTAGCTATAACTGCAGTCCTAACCCTTCCCTCATGGGCATATATCCCTGGAGAAATCTCCTTAGTGCAAGAGGGTTATGCATCACCTGGGGGATAGGTCCTAGCTAAAGGATCACTTCCTGTCACACCAGGGTGATGCTCTCCTGTCACGTGACCTCTCGCCTCCATGGCAACAGGGAGGCTGTCAGACTGGACGTGGGACCAGTATTACATCCCTGTAGGTCTCGTCTATATACCTCTGTCTTCCTTATGTCCTCCAAGTCTGCTACTCTAGCCTCCAGAGATCAGACTTGTTCCCCCCTGAGAGCAATGTGCTCCTTGCACATGTAAGATTTTCTCCCAGTTGAGTGTCACATGTAAGAACTCTCCCCAATACGAAGGGCTAGAAAGCCCACATCTCGCTGCTGGACTGCTGTTTGCATCTTTGTTTTAAGGTTTTGTTTTGTTATTTAAGTTGCTTACTTAGGTTTGCTGGGGATACTTATACTAAAGCAACTATACCTAATCCATTTAATGGACTTTGTTCACCTCAAGATTTGTTAATCTCAGATCCTTAATTAATGTATTCCAGATGAGGATAACCAGCCCCACCTGGAAGTGAATAACACGAAGAAGCTTGTTTCTCAGTGTAAGCACAGGGTCTGAGATATGATTTAAGAACAGCCATTGGGCTAAGATTTAAAAGTCTTTACAATAAGGGGAGGGGGGAAGAGGAGGAGGAGGAGGAGGAGGTTTTAGCACCTGGCAGGGGACACAATTATATTATGACTATTAGCATAGCAGAAGTATTAGACTGACCGTTATAAAAAATTCTTCCAACCTTCCTATACAAAACTTATTTACATGAGATATGGGCCATATAATTAAAACAAAACACCCCCCCCCCCCCCGATTTTATCAAAGGAAAAGATTATATAGCTAGTGTTGTACCTAATAGGTCTCCCCCTATCTCATCCACACGTGCAAGATAGACATACACACAAACATAGCAGATCTATATAAGGTTCACAACTTGTCCTCCTCCCTGTCCCCGAATCTTTTTCAGAATTTCCTTTCATATATGCTGAGGCGATAAGCGCTCCACGATGCACAAGAGAAGCTCCTGCATCCCTCACTATTCCCACCTGCCCTCATTTAAATGCGCAGCATTACACCATCCCCCACTCACCGAAATAGGGCTCGGGGGGACAGCGCCCCGCCATACTCCCGACCTCCGGCCATGTCCCGCTCACGGTCCCGCACTACCATGACCTCCTCCACTAGCCCCTCTCCCCTTTCACCTACATACACCAATGCCCCGCCCCTTTACGCGTCGCAGTAGACCACACCCCTGTTCTTTAATACTTCGCGTCCGATCAGACCCCGCCCATTGCTCCTAAGGTCGCATCAGACCACGCCTTTATTTAATAACTCTCTGCAGAGTGTAGACCGCCCCCTTTCATTTTCCGGTTAGCTAAAGCCTCTGCTCTCTAAGTTTCTCCTTCACCCGAGGTTGAAAGCATGAAACATCTTAGTAGGCGTTTGCAGCGCAGATGAAAATAAAGAGCTAGGGCTGTAAATCAGTGCAGGAAAGAAAGGCGGAGGTTTGAAAATGAGTCAGTGCCTGCTTTGCATGAATTTCGTTTTGTGTATTTGCTGCACATATGCGGTAATGTGAGTTAGATGTCCAGACATACTATTACTAATGAAGGCGCTTAACTTTTGATTCTTACGTGTATTAGAGCTGTTGCCAAGCTCCTGTTAAACCAGAAGGTTTAAGACCAAGGATAGGGTAAGGGAGAAACTGTTTTCAGGTTTTGAATCCATCGGTTTCAATACTTCACACCAGGGTTGGAATTGGGAACCTGCAAAGAATGGAGGAGAAATGACCTAATTAAGTGGGGGCAATTAGTGGAAAGGGAGTGGAAAATAAACCAAATTTCTCTCTTGAGACCTCAACTAATAAAGATCTCTTCTATTTATAGGTGAAACACTATATTCTCTAACCAAATGTATAGAGGGTTCCGAGTGCGCCTAAAACGTTGTTGAGAAGATATGTGAAACAGAGGAAAAGTAAGGGAATGTTGTAAGATTTATGGAGCTGTGATTTTGACTCGCAAAGAAAAAAACAAAAATGTATTAAGGCTTGTGAAAGTTACTTAGGGTTACATTGTGTAACCCTTGTCAGTTTGGGAGTCCCTCATGGGGCTAAGTCCAGGTCTTTGCAGACTGGAAGCACAACTTCAGGGGGGGGGGGCATCTGTTTGTAGAATTAAGTTGCTGGGAAATCTACAGTAGCTTCCAAGATGGCACTTAGCTATCACTTCCATGCTCTGAAAGCACTAGGCATGGAGAGGTCACAAAGCAATATTTTAGCAGAGCTGGTTGAGTGAGGCAGAACCTGAGAGGTCTCTACATTGGGATGGCCAAGATACATCAGGCTGTGGCCAGTGTGCCCTATTCAGCGGACTTGTTGAAAGAATGGGAAGATCTTAAACCAGAGTGGATTGTCAGATGCTTTAAGTGGGTCCTATTGGAGAGTGTGTGGGTAGGAAGGAGATTACTTCCATATATAATGGGGCTGTTGCAACATTTTTTTTTAATGTTATATTTATGCAACTGTACAACATTACAAGAATTTTTCAAACTTTTGAAAAGAAATAGAGCAAGATGACAGAAAATTACAAAGAAAAAAATAAACCAGAAAAGCACAATATATGCACATCACTGCTTGCTCATCCAAGCCCACGATATGGGGAGAGGAGAAATAAAGAGACATGAAACCAAATATACAAAGAGCAAAGAAAACGTCAGGCAAAGTGACCAGCATTTACACTTCACAGACTTTCCGTAGAAGTATCAATTGCCGCATCGAGGTGCTGGGCATTCATAAAAACCAGCAGCTGGGAGGGCTCATAAAAATATAAGAAAAAGAATGATATTTCACCAAGCATTTGCAAGGGTGCTTTAAGAAAAAGAGCGCTCCCAGCTGCTGGACTCTTGGACAGAGGAGAAGAAATTCTCTACATTTCATTGTATGTCCTTGGCAAGGTCTGGATAAATACAAATCAATAAACCCTTAGACAGTAAATTTATTTTACGAAAAAACATCTTCAACAATCACTCCCTATCTGACAAAAGTGCAAAAGTCACAATCAGCATTGAAGGCAATACAGGCTCCTCTTGCAATCTTTCCAACAATTCTGAGATATTTAAACTGTCGGCTTGCTGAGTCCCCACACCATCACTAGTAGGGGTCTTCTTACCCAGTGGAAGATAATACACTCTCATCACAGGTGGGTGAGAGTCCACAGGCATAGCTAAAATCTCTGTTAAGTAGGCTTTAAACATATCCCATGCAGACACAGTCTGAGCCCAAGGAAAATTAATTAACCTTAAATTACAGACTCAAGATAAGTTTTCCAACTTTTTAACCTGAGCATTAATCGCTGCAAAGTTCTTCCTGTAAGCTTCTGACTGACCTCCAATGAAGTCAGTCTCATTTGAATCTCAGCACACTCAGTCTGTACCACTATGACCTTATCAGCATTCTGTTCAATTGCTATGATGTTTAAATTCACTTTCATTGACAAAGCAGAAAACTTGGAAACCAAAGTCTCACCCAAAGATGCTAGCGCAGTCCATATTGATTCTAAGGTGAAATTCACAGGCCAAACCAGTGAGAACAAAATAGAGCCAGTGATAGAAGTTGGTCCCCCTTCCATCCACTCACCATTGCCCACAGCAGCTACTCTGAGGAACCCTTCCGCTTTTTCCCCATTGAGAAACACAGCCGCCATCGTGACTTCTCCTCCCCACGACATCTTTTGTTTAGGATGTGACAGGGCAAGAAGTGGTTATTGGCCCAAAACATTATAAGAACATAAGAAATGCCATACTGGGCCAGACCAACGTCCATCAAGCTTTATTCCAACAGGCTGCAACCACCTGCTTAGCTGCCATTTTACAAAGCAAAATAAATTTCTCTCCATGCAGATCCTGAACTTCTACCATGATATTTAGGAAATAACATTTTTTAACATATTCATAAATGACCTGGAAATGGGAATAATGAGTGAGGTGATCAAATTTGCAGATGACACAAAATTATTCAAAGTTGTTAAAATACAAGAGAATTGCGAAAAATTACACTGTTCCAAACAATAGCCAATCTAGGTCACAAGTACTTGGCATGTTCCCAAAAAGGTACATAGGTTCCACAATGCACAAGCAGGGGATTTTCTGGGTCCTCTTTGATAATGGTCTAAAGACATTTCCTCCAGGAACTTGTTCAAATCTTTTTTAAACCCAGTTACACTGTAGCTTTTACTACATCCTCTGGTAATGAATTCCAGAGTTTTATTACGTGTTGAGTGAAAAAATATGTTATCTTACTCTTAAATGGGTTACATTGTAGCTT
Organism: Ichthyophis bannanicus; assembly: GCA_033557465.1. Taxonomy (NCBI): domain Eukaryota; kingdom Metazoa; phylum Chordata; class Amphibia; order Gymnophiona; family Ichthyophiidae; genus Ichthyophis; species Ichthyophis bannanicus. The sequence goes on from CM066031.1 coordinate 1,371,974,441, forward strand.
CACTGTGTGACCCCTAATCTTTCTACTTTTTGATGGAAACAACTGATCTATGTTTACCCGTTCTACTCCATTAATTTATAGACCTCAATCATTTCTCCCCTCAGCCATCTCTTTTCCAAGTTGAAGAGCCCTAACCTTTTAAGCTCTCCTCATAGGGGTATCCTCCCATCCCCTTTACCATTGTGGTGGTTCTTCTCTGTACCTTTTCTAATTCCGCTATATTCTTTTTAAGATATGATGACCAGAATTGCACACAATAGTCAAGGTGCGGTCGCACCATCGAACGATACAGAGGCATTATAATATCCTTGGTATTATTCTCCATTCCTTTCCTTATGATTCCTAGCATTCTATTTGCTTTCTTGGCTGCTGCTGCACACTGGGGGGAGGGTTTCAACATATTAGCCACAATGATGCCTAAATCCTTTTTCTTGGTGGTGGTTCCTAATGTAGAACCTTGCATTGTGGAACCGTAGTTTGGGTTGTTCTTTCCTAGGTGAATAACTTTGCATTTGTCCACAAAAAATTTCATCTGCCATTTGGACATCCAGTCTTCCAATTTATCAAGGTCATCATGAAATTTTTCACAATCCTCTTGTGTTTTAACAACTTTGAATAATTTTGTGTCATCTGCAAATCTGATCACCTCACTCATTCCCATTTCCAGGTCATTTATGAATATGTTAAAAAAATATGTTATTTCCTGAATGCGATGGTAGGTCAGGATCTTCATCAAGGGAAATTTATTGTGCTTTGTAAGATGGCAGCCAGGCAGGTGGTTGCAGCCTGTTGGAAGAAAGTTGCTTTACTGGGCAACCAATGGGCGGGAAGGCACTTAAGGGACACTTACAAAATGTGTAAAATCAGTGAAGGTAGACACCAAAAACTCCCGAATTTTTGTAAAATATGGAGACTTTTTTTTCCCCAAGAGTGGTTCATGGGAAAAAAAAAGTAAGCAACACAATGAATTACATGTGGGGATGATTAATGAATGCCCGGGTGAAAGGGGGCTTAGATGGGAAGAGGGTGGAGGAATGGATATAATTTGTTGTAGACTGTTTTAATTTGGTTTGTTTGGATTTTATTTTTTTGATGGGGGAGATGAGGTCATTATGGTGACAAGTTAATTGTATGTTTTGATATTTATTTTATTTAATTTTGGCAAAAAAATTGATTCATCTGTGTGCTTGTTAAATTGATTTAATTTTTTAAAAAAAATCTATCATAATCTTAGTTGACCAATATTAGTACAAAAAAAAAGACCAGGCCTGGATTACTGATGAACCTGTCCTGTTTTATTACGGGACCTGCAGCACTGATTTCCATGAGCAGAATCAGGACTATAACTACCACACTAGAAACCAAGGGGGCGTCTACAGGGAGACACAGTGATGCAGAGCTCCGTGACTGTGCTTTTGAGGAGGTGAATTATGGGGAGGCCTACTGGAAAATGAAAAAGAAGAGTGTGTGACTACCCCACCGAGTCTGATTTCTTCCCTTTATTGCTGGCATACAACAATAAAGTTTGTATTGCATGCTGCCAAGTTACCACCCATAGGGATCTTGTCTGAGAGCTTGCCAGAAACAGCAGACCTCTCAGAGTTTTGACATCATGCTTCCTCCTGATCCTGCCATGGCATTTCTGGGTTCAGTAGAGCTAATGCAGCGAGGCATGGATGCTACAATGCCACAATTGGAGGGGAGCCCTTTGAACATTTGGGTCTTGCTGGGAAGAACAGATGTTGGACCAAGGGAGGTAGAACAACAAGGACTCCCTCAAGATGGCCCCATGACTAATACAACAGTGGAAAAGGCTGTGAATTTGAAATCTATTTGGTCATTGAAGGTCTTGAACATTGGAGTGGGGAATCTGGAAGTCTGTATCCCCCATCCCTCCTTGAGAAACCTGCTCAAGTTTCCTTGGAATCAATTTGAGAAGCTCTTAAAGATGTCCATAAATCAATTGCTACTTTAATTTCAGTGGTGCTTGAGACTCAGCGAGAAGTAATGGCACAGTCTTGAAGTACCCTGGCTTGCCAGGATTGATTGACTAAAGTGGAGTCTTCTACTGTTAACTAGCAACAGTTCCAACTGGAATAGGATAAGGACCCAACAAATATGACCAACGCTGAAAATATCTAGTAATGCTGTTCCTCCTTTAAAGCCTTTTTTATTCCATCTAAAATATTTGAGACAAATGTTGGGAGAAACAAGAAGAGACAACCTTTCTGCAGATAGTTTGGACCCTCTGGATACCTTGAACAACCTGACCTTGGTGATGTTAAGAAGGGAAGTTTAATTGTTGTGTTTGTTTTTCCTCAGGACAAGGATCATATACAGTACTTTGTTTCTAACTTGCACAGCTGACGACATAGTCTTCCTCTCCACAACCACAGCAGAGCAGAAAACCATGTTGCAGTTCAAGGATGTGTGCAGTCTGACACCCATATAGTGGGAAGTCATACCACAAGTGGCCCTCAGGCCCCCAAGAGGGAGAGAAGCCACTTACCACAATTGGAAGGCATTCCACTCCATGAGCATGCAGATCACCGGAGGTTGGCTGCTAGGTAAATAGGCAGATATGTCATATCACAGACCACAAATGTACATGGAGTGTACCATACCTGACAACCAGCAGTGCCAGAACACTGTCCCAACTCTAGGTGCTCCAAGCAATCATGCAACATATAGGAGGGCTTAAGTAGCTCAAAGCAGACAGTAATGGCCTACTGCAAAGGGGAGCTGGGTTCAAATTTCAAACTCAGCACAACTCCAGCAACTTACCACCATCGTAACACCAACAGCTACACAAGTTGAGGACATCATCACTACCGTCAATGCCACCACTGCCCCAAATGACCCATGTCCAGCATTTTGGATAAGAGCTCTACGAAAGGAAATCAGCCCTATACTGTGCAAGATTATGGACTTGTCCTTCTCCTCAGGTCTATTTCCATCATGCCTCAAGCAGACATCAATCCGGCCTCTCCTGAAAAACACCAAGCTTAATCCACAGAAAGTCGAATCATATTGACCAATAGCGAGCATTCCGCTACTGGCTAAGCTAATTGAAAAGGTCGTTCAGTGCCAAATACAGGACCATATTGACTCCACAGCTCCCCTTGACCCAGCCCAACATAGCTTTCGAGAATCACACGGCGTGGAAACTCTCCTAACCACACTAATCAACACACTGATCACAGGAACCAATAACATTAAACAAGGATTTGCTTTGATCTTCCTGGACATTGCCGCCGCGTTTGATTCCGTAAACCATGATCAGCTCCTGAGACAGCTTCAAGATAAGGGAATCAGTGGTTTAGCTTTGAGCTGGTGCAAATCGTACTTAACGGATAGATGGCAGCGAGTTCGTACAGGCTCTACAACCTCTAAACCTTTCCATCAAAAATATGGCGTGCCTCAAGGCTCATCACTCTCTGCCTTATTATTCAACATATACATGCAACCTGTATGCGAAGTAATCCGCTCCTTCAACATCTCATGTCTAATCTACGCTGACGATGTACTACTTTTCATCCCATTCTTGACTGACAAGCCAGATTTCTCTCCACTGATAAAATGTTTTGAGGCTGTAACGGACTGGTCCAACGCACAAGGCCTTAAGATAAACTTCAGCAAAACAGATGTACTCTTCACCACTAGAAATCAATCCTTCTTCCCTCCACCAACGCTGAAGACAAAAGACGCTGAGCTCACAAGCAGACCCACTATCCGCTACCTTGATGTTACACTAGACCAGCAGCTTGACTTCAAAGCTCACATCAGTAACATCATCAAGCAGATCCACCACAAAATACGAACATTGAGACATCTCCGACCGCTACTACAACCAAGCGACTTTAGGACAGTATTTCAGGCCCTCATGACCCCCCACTTCGACTATGCCAATACGATCCTCCATGTCCTACCCAAGTGCTCACTAAGTCCGCTACAACTAGCAATGAATACAGCGGCATGTTTCCTATACGGAGCCTCCAAAGGAGACCATATCACCCCGATTCTAAAGGAATTACACTGGCTACCAATCCACTGTCGGATCACATATAAAGTAGTCCTGATAACATTTAAGGCCATCAACAACATGTCCTCCTCCTCCCTAACGGAGCTGCTCCACCGTACCCCGGCAAACAGAGCGAGGAGATCATTCGCCGTCAACACCCTTCAGACCCCTAACGAAATAACCAAGTGTACCCAAGCGACAAGGAGCAGAGCTTTTAAGTTTTACGCACCCACCTGTTGGAATGCGCTCCCATCTTCCATACGAGCAATTACTGATATTGTTCAATTCAGAAAGGCACTAAAACACCACCTCTTTCTCTTACACTACTCACAGCCCAATATTATCCACAGTACACCCAGCTAAACAGCGATAAGCCACAAACAATTCATAGCCATAATGAACAGATCTGTAGATATTGTAAATAATCTCCCCAATTGAAATCCAAGTTGCATCCCCTGTTCTTTGTAAATGCATACCTGATATACCCAGATGCATAAATGTTACCTGTAAACCGCACTGATTTTAAAGAGTGCGGTATATAAAAGCAATAAATAAATAAAATAAATTAATTAATTAATTTCACTGCCACCCCCAGAGTGAAGTGCCAGGACAAGCCTGGAAGCAGGGGTAAATGTAGATGGGTAATTTTTTTTATTTTTTTTTTATTTTATATTTGTGAAGTTTACAATAAATCCAAGCAAATAATTTAACTTGAATGAAAATAAGAGTGCTGGTTACAAAGATAAACTAATTATCCTACTAAGGAAAATACATTAAGGAAAAAGAAAAACAAAGATTACCAGCCCCTTCTAAAGCCCACTATATGGAGAGGAGAGCCCACACATGCAATACAATAAATGCAGGAAATAAACTGTTGGAATGCAGCCGAATTATTATACTATACAGTGAATCTATAATACCTCAGAGGAACGACGGGCATTGATGAAAGCTAGCAGCTGAGACGGATCATAAAAAACATACATGGCAGAATTTAACCAAACATTTTGATGGAAATTTAAGGAAAAACTGGCCTCCCAACAACAAAACACCGGGACGTAATAAAAGAAATTCACGTCTGCGCTTCTGAGTAGCTTTAGAAAAATCAGGATAAACCCTAGTATTTAAACCAAGAAATTGAGAGTCATGCTTCCTAAAAAACATCTTAAGAAACCAGTCTCGATCAGAAATCAATGCAAAGGTAACAATCAAAGTTGCAGGAGTACAGTTTCAGTTAAAGAAGTTTCCAATAAAGCAGTTACATTTAAAGAATCAGCAACTTCAACCCCAGGTATAATACCCCCACCCTCAACCTTCTTCTTAATAGGCAAATAATAGGCTTTCACCAAGGGGGGATGGGACTCCCCCGAAACCCCCAATATATCCTCCAAATATTTCTTAAACATTTCTTTAGCTCCTATAGATGGAGCCTTGGGAAAATTAACCAAACGAAGGTTGGGATATCTTGATATATTCTCTAATTGCTCAACTCTAAACTGAATAGCCATAACATCCTTGGTAATTTTTTAAGGGGCACCTAATTTAAGCATTGCCTCAGAAGAAAAGGCCTGGTAATCTACTTTCGGTGATACACTGCCAAGAAAACCCCCAGGCAGCTGGTTTGCCAGGAGTCAGCACTGACTTGATGCCACTTAAAAAAAAAATTAAGCATGATTTCAAGTGCCTATATTAAGGCAATTTTATAAGACAAGTAGGCACCTACTTGTCTTTATGAAACCAGCTCAAGGGGCAGATCTCACGACAACATTGCAAGTGCAGATATTTACACTACCTCTGGAGCTGGAGTACAGTTGTGGTCAACATTATTGGCACCCTTGCATTTCAGAAAAACAGATACCCAATCTATTAGAATAACCAACTCATCAGATAAATCTAACAATAATTTTGTTTTTTTGTTGGAAATGCTAGCACAGTAAGAAGGGATAACCCTTTCACCGCTGTGGCCCATTCATTTTAATGAAGAAACTTTTGTAAGACAGCTTGTACTTAGCTCAAGAATAGCTTTCTCAAGGCTGCACCCAGCACCACCGCAGTCAAATCGACGTGACACGTTTCGGGTTCTTCAAATTAAACACCCTGCTTCAGGTCAAGCACTGCGTGGACAGTCATCAGCCATCAAAACCCTTGCATTTTAGGCAGTTGTGATCAACATTATTGGCACCCTTGCATTTTAGGTATGTTGTGTAGAATATCTTGAAAAATAATTGGAAATGTTTAAACTGTATGTCATCATAATATTTTAATAGTATGTTCAAAGGTATACAACTAAAAAAAGATGTCTGTTCAACTTAGACATAGTAATTGAAGAAAAAAAAATATGACCTGGACAGGATTAATGGCATCCTTCACTAATATTTGGTTGCACAATTCTTGGCAGTGATGACAGCCTCCAAACATTTCTTGTAGTGATCTATATGTACGTTTTGTACATCTGTCTGCTGGTAGTTTCTCGCACTCTTCAACTGTGATTTGTTCCAGCTCATGAATATTTCCAGGATTACTTTTATCAATAGCAGATTTCAGCTCTTTCCAAAGGTGCTTGATTGGACTGAGATCAGAACTCATTGCTGGCCAGTTTAAAACAGTCCACTTGTTTCTTTTTAACCATTCTTTTGTACTTTTGAATATATGTTTTGGGTTATTGTCCTCCTAGAGGATCCATGATCTTCGACCCCAGATATAGCTTTCTGCCACGAGGTAGCACATTTGGCTCCAAAATACCTTGATAGTCCTTTGGCTTCGTGATTCCTTTAATATATTCCAGACCTCTAGTTCCTGAGGCAGCAAAGCAGCGCCACAACGTTATGAAACTTCCACCATATTTAACTGTAGGGTGGGTGGTTTTTTTCTTAAAAGCTTCATTTCTTCACCTATAAATGTATTGCTGGTCTACATTGCCAAAGAGCTCATGTTTGGTTTCATTTGCCCACGGAACATTTTGCCAGAAAGACTGTGGTTTCTCAAGAAGGGTTTGGGCAAAGATCAGATGTGCCTTTTTATATCTTTCTTTGAGCAGTGGGGTCCTCTTTGGCCTTCACCCATGTAGTCCTTCTTTGTTTAGTGCATGGCATATGATCTGGGTTCAAATCACCACTTCAGATTGCTCCAAGTCAGCCTTAAAATTCTTTAGATGTTCTACATGGTGTTTTTCCAACAGTTTGCACTAATCTTCAAAGACTTCTGGGATTAATTTTCCTTTTCCCACTACGTCCTGGAAGGCTCTTGACAGTTCCATAAGCAAAAAACTTCTTAACATTGTAAACTGTAGAAACAGGAATCCCAATGTCTTTGAAGATAGCCTTGTATCTCTTTGAAGTTTGCCGTTTGGTGAGTGGAGTGGAGTGGAGGATTGGCCTAGTGGTTGGGGCAAGGTACTTCAGGCTGGAAGGTCAAGGGTTCAAATCCCACTAGAGGACAGCAACTTTGGGCCGGAAGGACTGGGGTTTCTAGTCCCACAGGTGCTCCTTGTGGTCTTGGGCAAGCCACTTAACCCTCCATAGCCCATGTTCCCTGTAAAATAGTTATCTCCAAGTTATAATGCCCTGTTCAATGTAATTTCAGTTTGTTCAATGTAAACCACACTGATGCAGAATAGCGCGGTATATAAGAGAATGTAAATAAATAAATAAAATCATGGCTTATCTGATGGTGTTGGGCAGCTCTCTTGTCTTTACCATTGTGAAAATGGACAGGGAGTGAATGTGGCCATTTTAAACATTAGAGTTATCATTCATTGGTTGATTTGAGTCATATGAGTACTGACAATTGATCACAGATGCATCTAATTTTACTGCAATTGGAATGTAGTTCTTCTGTTCCAACTGATTTGAATTGTTTATAAGGGAACCAGTAATCATGTCCTGGCAATGTCCCAGTTGTTACACTATTTTCTACTATTTCCTTTTTTAATTGGTCTTGTTTTATTTTATTCTTTTGTGTGTCAAATATATGGGCATATATAGCCCAAAGCCACTTTTTTTGGGATATATGGGACATTAAGGAGTTGAACACCAAGAGTGCCAATAATGTTGACCACAACTGTAAATGTCTGCGCCTACCATTTTCAGGTACCAACATAAATCATAGTATTTTATAATCTATGTGCATACAGGCATGCTTCGCCCCCCACTCTACCCCTGTACAAGCCTGTCAGCAAAGTAGATACAATCAAGTCAAGGCACACACTTTCCCAAAAACATAGAAAGATGATGGCAAATAAAGACCATATGGCCTATGTTTATGTTTATTCAGGTATTTGATATACCGCCCCCAATTACATCGGGGCGGTTTACAATGTAACAAAGCAAAACTTGAAAAAGGAAAAAGAAAGGAACTACAATATGTGTAAAGAAAAAGAGGGAAAAAAGATAAAGTCATACACAGACATATGCAGGCATACAGGATAAAGGTGAGGAGACATAGGATTAGACAATCATGGGGTAGGTTAAAGGTTAAGGAAAAGAGATGGGTTTTCAGAAGACAGCGGAACTTGGTGTAGGATTCTTATAGGCAAAGGGCAGGGGGAAGAGAATTCCACAGGGAAGGGCCAAGGTAAAAGAAGGCTGATTGCCAGGTTGATTGGAGGTGTGCTTGTGCTGGGGAAGGGAGGTGTAGGCGGTTGACATGAACTGAGTGGAGACTACGGGAAGGTGAGTGGAATACTACAAGATCAGCCAGGTACTGAGGCCTATCCAGTCTGCCCTTCCATACCAAAACGACTACAGTCCCTTTTCTTCCTTTAGAGATCATCTGTTTGTGCCATGCTTTGATGACAGTCAGTAGTTTATAAGAAGCCACTTACATGTATGAACATGTGCCCACATCCAGGCAGAAATTACCCACAATTAATAGGTGATACTTTGATTCCATCAATCCCTATGTCAAAAGATCACTGAAATAGCCAATTGCACCTATCAATGGGGAAAAAGGAGCCCAGACTGCATGCATATTTTAATTTCAAGGCCAGATTAACCTCCCGATAACTTCCTGAAGGAGTAATCGGGACAGCATCCTTTTTCATCACTTATTTTGTTTCAGCTGACACTAAATATGCTAATGCACCCAATCCCAAATTGATTTATTGTTATTTAATCCATTTGGATTGGGTGTATTAGCATATTTAGCATCGGTTGAAACAAAATAAGTGATGCAAAAAGAAAAATGATATAGTGCATTATTTAATAAGGGTTTTATTGGACCCATGAGAAAGCTGTCCCGATTACTCCTTCAGGAAGTTATCTGGAGGTTAATATGGCGTTTAAATTAAAATATGCATGCAGTTTGAGCTCCCTTTTCCCCATAGATAATTGAACATAAGATATGCAATTGGCTATTTCAGTAATCTTTTGTCATATGTGATACTTTATAAAATTACCTCCATTCTGCCCCAAGTCATGTACAAGTACTCACATTCACATCCCTGCATATACTTTCACATGCATGTCCTCTGGCGTAATTTATAATTTATGCACCAGAAAGGTTTACCCCCCCCCCCAGTATACATCAATAATGCAAATATTTAATGTAATGAAGTAGTAATACTATTACATGGTTATACAATATTATAACACATGTATGTGGTTTTTAAGGAAAAGGCATTGAATCTTGCCCACACAACTGAGTGAAATTATTAAGGAATCTATGCAATATTATAAACACTTGTAACTCAGAAGAGGCACATGATATCACGAAATATGTTGGTTTTAAAGGATACAGCTTGTGAGATCTTTCTCAGAACAGAAAACAGATATAGGGATTTATTTACTTGGCAATAGTGATCATAGCATGATCGCCTTTGATTTAATTAGTGGAGGAGGGATAGTAAGGAAATCCACAGTACTACCTTTTAACTTTCGAAAGGGAGACTATGATAAAATGAGGAAAACAGTTAAGAAAAAACTAAAAGGAGGAGTTGCAAAGGTTAAAGACATACATCAGGCTTGGCTGTTGTTGAAAAATACTATCTTGGAAGCCCAGACCAGCTGTATTCCACGCTTTAAGAAAAGTGGAAGGAAGTCCAAAAAACTGCCAGCATGGTTTAAAGGTGAGGTCAGAGAGGCTGTTGTTGCCAAAAAAGCATCTTTCAGGAAATGGAAAAAAGAGCCAAACGACGAAACCTGGAAACAGCACAAGCACTGGCAAATCATTGATATGGCAGGCAAAGGGAGAATTTGAGAAGAAGCTTGCTGCGGAAGCAAAAACGCGAAGTAAAGACCTTTTCAAGTACATTCATAGCAAAAAACCTGTGAGAGAGTCAGTTGGTCCATTAGATGATAAAGGGGTTAAAGGAGCACTAAGAGGCGACAAGGCGATAGCGGAGAGACTGAATGAATTCTTTGCTTCGGTCTTTACTGAGGAAGATGTAGGGATGTTACCCATGACTGAAGTGGTATTTTAAGGTGCGGAAAAATTGAAGGAAATATCGATACATCGGGAAGATGTATTACAACTATTAGATAAACTGAAGAGTAGCAAATCACCTGGGCTGGATGGTATACATCCAAGGGTTTTGAAAGAACTGAAATATGAGATTGCAGACCTGCTATTAGTAATCTGTGAACAATCATTAAAATCATCTCTAATACCTGAAGATTGGAGGATCGCCAAAGTAACACCAATTTTTAAAAAGGGTTCCAGGGGTGATCCGGGAAACTACAGACCGGTGAGCCTGACATCAGTACCAGGAAAAATGGTAGAAACCATCATAAAGAATAAAATTATTCAGCATGTAGTCACAACCTAATGGGAGACAGCCAACATGGCTTTAGACAAGGAAGATCTTGTCTTACTAATCTGTTATGTTTTTTTGAAGGAGTGAATAATCAGGTGGACAAAGGTGAGTCGGTTGATATTGTGTATCTGGACTTTCAGAAAGCCTTTGACAAGGTCCCTCATCAGAGACTTTTGGCAAAACTAAAGAGTCATGGGATAGGAGGCAGTGTACTATTGTGGATCAGGAACTGGTTTAAAAGATAGAAAGCAGAGGGTAGGGCTAAATGGCCAATTTTCCCAATGGAGAAAGGTGAATAGTGGTGTACCCCAGGGATCTGTGCTGGGTCCGCTGCTTTTTGACATATTCATAAATGACCTGGAAAGTGGAATAACGAGTGAGGTTATCAAATTTGCAGATGACACAAAACTATTTAAAGTTGTTAAAACCTAAGAGGATTGTGGAAAATTGCAAGAGGATATTGATAAATTTGAAGACTGGGCATCAAAATGGCAGATGAAATTTAATGTGGACAAGTGCAAGGTTATGCACCTAGGGAAGAACAACCCAAACTATTGTTACACGATGCAAAGTTCCACATTAGGAACTACCACCCAGGAAAAAGATTTAGGCGTCATTGTGGATAACATGTTAAAACCCTTGGCCCAGTGTGCAGTGGCGGCCAAGAGAGCAAATAGAATGCTAGGTATGATAAGGAAAGGAACGGAAAATAAAACAAAAGATATAATGCCTCTATATCGTTCCATGGTGAGACCGCACCTTGAATATTGTGTGCAATTCTGGTCGCCGTATTTTAAAAAGGATATAGCGATTTTAGAAAAGGTTCAGAGAAGAGCCACCAAAATGGTAAAGGGGATGGAAGGATACTCCTATGAAGAAAGGCTAAAAAGGTTAGGGCTCTTTAACCTGGAAAAGAGACGGCTGAGGGGAGATATGATAGAAGTCTATAAATTAATGAACGGAGTGGAACGGGTAAACGTAGATCGATTGTTTATCTTATCAGAATATAGAAAGACTAGGGGACATGCAATGAAGCTACAGGGTAAACTATTTAAGACTAATAAAAGAAAATATTTTTTCACTCAACGTGTAATCAAACTCTGGAATTCGTTACCGGAGGATGTAGTAAAGGCTGTTAGTGTAGCTGGGTTTAAAAAAGGTTTGGACAAGTTCCTGGAGGAAAGGTCCATAAACCATTATTAAGAAGGGACCCAGGATATCAATGCTTGAACCAATACAAGCATTGTGGAACCTGTGTCCCTTGGGGAAACTGCTAGGTACATATGACCTAGATTGGCCACTGTTGGAAACAGAATACTGGGCTTGATGGACCATGGTCTGACCCAGTATGGCATATCTTATGTAACCGTATTAGGCTGTGGTAATTCAGACATTGAACTTGTTAACAGTAGGGTTCTGTGCTTCTTAGCTGCAATGTGCTGTTAGCACACACAAAGGGGCATATTTATGAAAGTGTGCTAAGCATTTTTGCAGCTACCACACAGCCTAACCTTGCTTTTACTGCAGTCGCTGGTGTCTACTGGGGAACAGGTGCAATCGGCAGCTGCTCCTGCTGTCAGAATCCCAGGTTCAAAATGGTATCTTTGATTCCTGTTTTTTGTGTTAAATAACGTTTTTACAGCATGAACTTTGCACCTTGGCCCGCCTGATGCTGGGTTGTTAATCACCAGTACTGGCAGGATTTTCACAGCATTAAACAGGCTTGTCATCGTGGCAAAATAGCAGTATGCTGCTTTGTAAAAATGCACAGAGGCTGCATGCACCTTTATTTGGCATTTTAATATTTGTTGATGTGGAGGAGGAGTCTAGTGATTAGTACAACAGCCTAGTACACAAGCGATTAGGGTACTCCTTGTGACCTTGGGCAAGTCACGTTGCCCTCCATTACCTCATAAGAAAAGACCTGGCAATCTACTTCCAATCATACCCAGGAGCTGTTGGGTCACCAGGAGTCAGCATTGACTTAACAGCACTTTAAAAAAAAAAACCCACCAGCTTCACAATATAGTACTGACTTAATGAACCTTTTTGCACTCAGTAGGTTCCTTTTTTTAAGCAGCTAACATTTTTTAGCTGGTGATAGGAAGCAGCTTAAAAGTGCTTTTGGCTTAGGTTGCCATCTCAAAGGGACAAGTATATTTGCTTATGGAGAGGCTGATAACTATTTAACCTTTGTAATGTTTCTCCTCTTTTCTTGTTTTCCAGCCATACATTTTTTCTTAGGTTTTACCATTATGTAATGTGGTATGAATGCATGTTGGCTAACACACTTCTGTTTTTGTCCAGCTGTTTAAGTTTGGCATTGGTCTATGGAAGTACTGAGCATGAGTACCTGTCAGGTTCCTTAAAGGGCTAAGCAACATGAAATCTGTCTACCTTTTGAGAACCTGGCAGGGATTCGTGACCTGAATTGGCCACTATTGGAAACAGGATACCGGGCTCAATGGACCTTTCGTCTGACCCAGTATGGCATATCTACTAGTAAGGATTTATGTTGGTGTTACCGAGAGGAGATCAGAATCAAAAATTTATTTTTGTATAGCAAGTTCTGAGGGGGAAACGTCTGTTTCGTTGATGCCCACAATAGGTTGTGCAGAATGAGGTAGGAAGTTCTATACTGCCCAGGAGAAACAGCCCAAAGGCACCTCAAGCACTCTTCCAATGTAACGCCAATTTTTAAAAAGGGTTCCAGGGGTGATCCGGGAAACTACAGACCAGTGAGCCTGACGTCAGTACTGGGAAAAATGGTAGAAACCATCATAAAGAACAAAATTACTGAACATGTAGATAGTCATGGCTTAATGGGAGACAGCCAACATGGCCTTAGACAAGTAAGATCTTGTCTTACCAATCTGTTATGTTTTTTGAAGGTGTGAATAAACAGGTAGACAAAGGTGAGTCGGTTGATATAGTGTATCTGGACTTTCAGAAAGCCTTTGACAAGGTCACTCATCAGAGGCTTTTGTCAAAACTAAAAAGTCATGGGATAGGAGGCAGTGTACTGTTGTGGATCAGGAACTGGTTAAAAGATAAAAAGCAGAGGGGAGGGCTAAATGGCCAATTTTCCCAGTGGAGAAAGGTGAATATTGGAGTACCCCAGGGATCTATGCTGGGTCCGCTGCTTTTTGACATACTCATAAATGACCTGGAAAAGGGAATAACGAGTGAGGTTATCAAATTTGCAGATGACACAAAACTATTTAAAGTTGTTTAAACCCATGAGGATTGTGGAAAATTGCAAGAGGAGCTTGATAAATTGGAAGACTGGGCATCAAAATGGCAGATGACATTTAATATGGACAAGTGCAAAGTTATGCACCTAGGAAAGAACAACCCACACTATGGTTACACGATACAAGGTTCCAGATTAGGAACTACCATGCAGGAAAAAGATTTAGGCGTCATCATGGATAACATTTTAAAACCCTCCACCCAGTGTACAATGGCGGCTAAGAGAGCTAATAGAATGCTAGTTATCATAAGGAAAGGACTGGAAAATAAAACAAAGGATATTATAATGCCTCTGTATCATTCCATGGTGCGACCACTCCTTGAATATTGCGTGCAATTCTGCTCACCGTATCTTAAAAAGGATATAGCATTATTAGAAAAGCTACAGAGAAGAGCCACCAAAATGGTAAAGGGGATGGAAGGATACCCCTATGAAGAGAGGCAAAAAAGGTTAGGGCTCTTCAACCTGTTAAAGAGACGTCTGAGTGGAGATATGACAGAGGTGTATAAATTAATGAATGGCATGGAAGGGGTAAACGTAGATCAATTGTTTATGTCATCAGAATATAGAATGACTAGGGGACATGCAATGAAGCTACAGGGTAACCTATTTAAGAATAATAAGAGAAAATATTTTTTCACTCAATGTGTTATCAAACTCTGGAATTTCTTACCGAAGGATGTAATAAAAGCTGTTAGTGTAGCTGGGTTTAAAAAAGGTTTGTATAAGTTCCTGGAGGAAAGGTCCATAAACCATTATTAAAACGGATGCAGGAGATCACTGCTTGACCCAGTACAAGCATTGTGGAACCTTTGTCTTTTGGGGAAACTGCTAGGTACTTATGACCTAGATTGGCCACTGTTGGAAACAGGATACTGGGCTTGATGGACCTTGGTCTGACTCAGTATGGCATATCTTATGTTCTTATGTTTCTCGTTGACATATGCCACTGCTGTGGCATTGACTGGGAACCCCTAGATTTGTCCAGGGCAGGGCAAGGACCATATGCATAGCAAAGCCTAGAAAATGGCCCTTGCTTTGAGCCATTTGATGGGCCATGCTGCCTCCTAGCTGTTCTAACAGCCTTAAGCCTTTGGCCCTCACAATAAGCTCTCCTGCTATTCCAGCTGACAGCTGTTGACAGGAGGACCCATGAAGAATCGTCCACTGGCATAGCCTCAAAATCATGAGAACTTGGAACCCAGCAGGACAGCAAAGACCCTTGTTTTCTGGGCATGCATGTACCTGCTACATCTAGATTATTTATTTATTTATTTTATTTTATACACATTTATATACCGCATCTTCCAAAGTTCAGTTGCGGTTCACAGTGAACAATAATTAACAAAGCAAGTTTGTTTTACAGGGAACGTCGTGTTATAACAGAACATATTTACAATGAACATCATATTATATGTAGAATATACAGTCTAAACAATGTGAGATAATACAGAACAGAATAAACTATATACAATTTTATATATGTATATATATAAAATTGAAGATTACCTACAAGTTTCAGATGGATAGCGGTATCAAAGTCCAAACCCTAGGAGGCTGCTGAGCCCTGAGAGCTGCCAGCTGAAACACTCTTCTTGCTCTCTGTGGGCAGGAAGCCTTGCCCATGTGAGCATCAACACATGCTCCCAGGAAGTCCAGCAGCTGGGAAGGCCACAATGGACTCTTCCCACAATTGATCACGCAGCTGAAGCTCTCCAGGAACTGCACCACTCAGGCCAACACCAGAAATGCATCAGACTTCAAACTGGCTCAAATGGGCCAGCTTTTCAGATATGGGAGAGTAAAGATCTCCTCACACCTCAGTCACCAAGACCATGATCTTAAAGAATGTCCTCAGAGCCGCAGATGACCCAAGGAGAAACAGGCAACATGCAGCTGAAAGCCAAAAACAGCAAACTGGAGCCTATGCTGATCCTTGTGGATATGAATGTGGAAATAGGCCTCAGCCCCATTCAAGGATGTGAGAAGACTCCCTGCACTGGGACTGCCTGGATCACACAACTTAAGGTCTCCATATAGAAGTGCAATGCTTGCAGGTGTGTGCTGACCCCCAGGAAGATGCAAGAAGGGGATGGAAGGCCATGTCCTCCTTTGCACCACAAAAAGATGGAAATATCAGCTCTCGCCCCACTCAGCAGAGAAGACCAGTATAATTGCCTGTAGACTGAACAATCTTTCCAGCATAGATCAAAACAGCAACCTTCTGGACTACAGAGTCACACAAGGAGCCGATGAAGGCATCCAGAACAAGTTCTTGTATTCCAGAACATAGCCATGCAATATGGTGTCTAGCACCTAGCGAATCATGAAAATCTGGCCCACTCCTAGTAGAAGAGACACCATCTGCCATCCACTGGAGGCACCATGGAATAAGGCCCATCTGTCATTACACTGAATGGGAAAAGGAACTTCTAGAGGTGGCAGCTTTCAGGTTCCGGAAGCCCATGGAAGACTGAGTCCAGAATCAAAAACCTGAAAAAGCAGCAAGGTGGACTTTCCGGAATTTTCTCGATGGGAACCCTAGAACTGTGAGGAAACAGGATAATGGGTGGAGGCCAAGGAAAAGGAAAAGGACACTGTTTCCCAGGTCCCTGGGCACTATCTTCTAGGAGGCAGTGAAGTTTGGACTCACCCAATCCTTAACTAGTTTCTCCAAGTCCTCCCCAAACAAAGGCTTCACTTAAAGCAAGCCAGAACAACCAGGGCTTTGAAGAAGATTCCACTGCTCAGCGGTGATGCCAAAGCCAGTGCCACACCACCATCAAAAGGCCAATATCTTTAGCTGCCAAGCAGACTAAGGCAGAGTTCAACAGAAGGCTGCTGCGAATTCCAAGACAGATGTACCATACAGAAGGAGCGATGGACCCCACTGAAGAAGGGCTAGAGGAATCAGGTTTGCTCAGACTGCTAATTGGAAGTCACAAACAGACTCTTCAGAAGAGCTGCAATCCCAATAGGGGGTGTGGGGTGTGTGCATATATATTTTAATTTTTTAAATTATTAGTATGGCTGAAGTACCCTCAACAGGGATGGCAGTTCACCTTATGATGGCCTGGGCAGATGCATCAACCAGAGGCATGTCAAACCACATGATGCAATCCTTCTGTCGCAGGGCATAGAGCCTCTTCCTAACCCTGACCTCTTTCAGCATGGAATTAGGTAAGCCCCAGTCTGCATACCATACTCTGGTAGGCTCCAAAATGGAAAGGCCCGTATGGACTGTGTGTGTGGTGGGGGGGGGGGGAAGGGAGTACCAGCTGCATCTGTTCTGCCACCAGAAGATCAAACAGCCACATAGAAGAAAACACCTGAGCAGCAATACCACCAGGCCTTCCTGAAAAGGCAGAAAATAAAGGAAGTGTCCTGAACCTCAGGAGAGGACATGATGTCCTGAAAACATCATTCTCTCCAGGTGTCCAAGTTGCCCTCCAGACCTCGGGTGCAGGAGACACAGTATGAACCTCTGGGGACAGAGGAGCCTGGGGCCAGGCTTTGGCCACCCTATGACACAAGACCTCTTCCAACTGAGCAGAAAGAGACAGCAAAAGGACCCAGTGACACCCAGGACTGAAATGCCTCACCAGAAGGACCAAACTTGCTTAAGAATTAAGAGGATACCAAGGAGGAAACCCAGGGTCCATGAGGTCCCCATCACACACACACCATTGCACCCCTAAGCAAAGGGGAACAGCCTGCAGAGCTAGGGCTTGAGTTCAAGCCTGAAGAATATTTTTCTCTACCTCCACATCCACCGTCTCCTGCAATGAAGACAAGATCAGGGAAACAAGGTCCCTCTGTTGAGGGGGAGAGACAGACCCCAAAGGGCACATACCAGATGCAGAACTGGAACTCAGACAGAACCTTCTCTTTCCTCATAGCAGGCAGCTACTCAAAGGAGGCATACATACGCACCAATATGGTGTGTCTCATGCACTGGTAACAGCCTGGCTACATAGGCTCAGGATGCAGTAACAAGGCACACTGCAATGCATACTGTGGCCACACAGGCACTACTACAGGATGCTATGGCTGCTTGCACAGTTAAGGCATGTATGCAATTCACACAGCATCAGAAGATGCATATTAAGCACAGCTAATGCATGCAGGCAGCCCAGCCGGGCAGAAATCAGTGGTGGGGGGGGGGGGGGAAGAAATGCACACCACCAATGGAGTGGTCGAAACCCAGCTGATATACTGCACAGCAACTGAGGTCAGGTAGCCCCCCCCCCCTAAAAATAAGCCAAAGACTTAGTTTTGGTTCTCACCCCCAGGGAGCCCAAGGCAGGAAAACCTGGCAGGATTCATTGTTACTTCCTTGGTGCTAGGGCCAGTAGTCACATAACTCTGAGGAACCTTCTTCAGAGCTTTGGGGGGGAGGGAGGGAGCACTGAGGTTGGGCAAGGTTTATAGTTTGTGATTTGATCATTAGGCATGTAGATAGCTGGTAGCTGGTGGATGTGAGGATTGCCTGGTAAAATACCTGCCTGGTGTGAAGGTAGAGGAGCTCACACACCACTTAGACAAAGTCTTAGATAGTGCCGCTGAGGAGTCTGCAGTCTTAGTACATGTTGGTACCAATGACATAGGCAAGTGTGGTATGGAGATTCTGGAGGCCAAATTTAGACTTTTAGGCAGGAAATTGAAATCCAAATTTCCAGGGTATCATTCTGTGAAATGCTTCCCATTCCACACACAGGACCCAAAAGGCAGACAGAGCTCTGGATTCTCAATGCATGGATGAGACAATGGTGCAAGGATGAGGGTTTTGGATTTGTTAGGAATTGGATAACATTCTAGGGAAAGGAGGGGCTTTTCCAAAGGGATGGGCTCCACCTTAACCGGGATGGAACCAGGCTGCTGGCATTAACCTTTAAAAAGGAGATAGAGCAGCTTTTAAATTAGATAATAGGGGAAAGCCAACAGTTGCCCAAGAGCATATGGTTCAGGAAGGATGTATCTGGGAAGGATACTAGCAAAAGACTGAAGTTAGGGCATATCGACAGAGCGGTTCCAGTAAAAACAAAAGTAACCCAATTGCCCTTAAGTACAGAGCTGACAGAACTTAAAGATTCCAAATTATCCCTGCCTACAAGTAACCAGATTAATAAGAATAAATCACAGCCTCTAAAATGCTTGTATGCAAATGCTAAAAGTCTAAAAACTAAGACAGGAGAGTCAGAATATATAGCACTAAATGAGAAGTTAGATATGATTGGTATCTTAGAGACATGGAGGAAGGAGGACAACCAATGGACACTGTGATACCTGGGTACAAATTACATCGCAATGATAGAGTAGATCAAATTGGTGGAGGGGTTGCACTCTATGT
The DNA here is from genome assembly GCA_033557465.1 of Ichthyophis bannanicus. Lineage (NCBI taxonomy): Eukaryota > Metazoa > Chordata > Amphibia > Gymnophiona > Ichthyophiidae > Ichthyophis > Ichthyophis bannanicus. The sequence goes on from CM066031.1 coordinate 1,371,993,813, forward strand.
TAAAGAGGGCATTGAGTCACACAGGAATAAAGTTTTGCAGGAAACAAAATACACTGTAGAATCTCTATGGACTGAAATTCCTTATAAAAAGGGGAAAGCGATGGCAGTGGGGGTGTACTATCGACCACCTTGCCAGAATGAACAAATGGATGATGAAATGCTCAAAAAAAATCAGGGAAGCTAACAAAAGTTACAACATAGTAATAATAATGGGTGATTTCAATTACCCCAGTATCGACTGGGTCAGTGTCACAGCAGGACATGCTAGGGAGATAATGTTTCTAGATGAAATAAATGACTGCTGCTTGGAGCAGCTGGTTCATGAACCAACAAGAGGAGAAGCCATCTTGGACCTAGGGGCTTGTTTACAAAGCCGCGGTAGCGGTTTGCGATCGTAATCGGAGCCGCGGCCCCATTGATTTCAATGGGGCCGCGGCTGCGATCGCGATCGCGAACCACTACCGCGGCTTTATAAACAAGCCCCCTAGTCTTTAGGGGAACACAAGATCTGGTACAAGAGATAAGGGTGTTGGGACCACTTGGCAATAGCGATCATAACATGATCACATTTGATTAAATAAATGGAGAAAGGACAGCAAGGAAATCCACAGTACTACCTTTTAACTTTCAAAAGGGAGACTACAAATGAGGAAAACAGTTATAAAAAAAAAGAGAAAAGAACAGCTAAAAGGAGCAGCTGCAAAGGTTAAAGATTTACATCAAGTATGGGTGTATAAAAATACTGACTTGGAAGTCCAGACCAGCTGTATTCCATGCTTTAAGAAAAGTGGAAGGCAGTCCAAAAATCTGCTAGCATAGTTTAAAGGTGAGGTCAGAGAGGCTGTTGTATTTATTTATTTATTTATTATTATTTATTTATTACAATTTCTTATATACCGCGCTATTTAGCATCAGTGCGGTTTACATTATAACTTAACGACCATAACAACAAGCTGTCAGGTTTACATCGAACAGGAGTATAAACTTGGAAAACAGGGTTAACTATATACATAATCTATTTACATTGGAAGGATAGATAAAAGTCAGATAATGCATGTAGGTCTTTTCTAACTAAATTGGGTCAATTCCTGGAGGGTATGTCTATGATCAATTGCTGTCAGGTAAGTGTTGGAGGAACAAGTGGGTTTTGAGGGCCTTCCTGAACTGATATAGGCTGGCTATGGCCCTAATGTCAGGGGGTAGAGCATTCCAGCATTTGGGTACGTAACAGCTGAAAGTCCTGTTTGTGGTTGACAAGTTGTACTTTGTCGAAGCCTTTGGTATTGCAAGCAAGTTTACAGTTGTTGATCTTCTGGATCTGTTGGGAGGGACAAAGTGGATAAGATGAGTGAGTGAGGAGGCTGAAATACCTTTAATTGCTTTGAAAGCTAATAGAAGGGTTTTGAAGGTGATTCTCCCATTGATTGGTAGCCAGTGCAGCTGTTTGAGAATGGGGGTCACGTGGTCGTATCTGGATGCTCCGTAAAGGATCCTAGCTGCGGTGTTCATGGCCAACTGTAAGGGGGTTAATGTGGATTGGGGGAGACCTTGTAAGATGGCATTTGCAAAATCAAAGTGCGGCAGTATCAGCGCTTGATATATGGTTCGGAAGTCATCTGGGTCCAATAGGGAGCGTAGGTGCTTGAGAGAGCGTATTTTGAAGTAGACGGCTTTGACTATGTTGCTTATGTGGCTTTTCATGTTAAGATGTTGATCCAAAGTAACTCCCAAATATTTTATTGCATCTTTGGTTTGCAAATCAGCTTCATTGACACTGACATGGGATGGGGGGGTAAAGTAGGTGTCTCTGGTGATGAATAGCACTTCCGTTTTTTTATGTTGGATGCGAAGGTTCTGTGTTTGGAGCCAAGTTGAAACTGCGTTGAAGCAGTCTGTGAGGGGGGTCAGGTCCATGTGAGTTGTGGAGAAGGGCATGTATAATAGGATATCGTCTGCATATATCAAACAATTCACGTTGAATGATCTTATGATGTTGCAAATGGGCTGCATGTAGATATTGAAAAGTAATGAGGATAACGATGAGCCCTGGGGTACTCCTTGCTTTTGATGGAAATGTGTTGACTCCTCTGATCCAGATTTCACATATTGCCATCTGTCGTCAAGGTAAGATTTGCACCATTCTAGTGCACTGTTGCAGACTCCCTTCTCCTTCAGTCTTCCGAGGAGAATTTTGTGACTCACGGAGTCGAACGCCGCGGCAATGTCTAGAAATATGAGCACAAAACCTTGACGGATGTTGTCAATTCCAGTGATGATTTCATTGAAAAGACCAGTGAGTAGTGTCTCTACCCCATGATATTCTCTGAATCCGTGTTGGCAGCTATCTAAGGGGGAAGCAGCATCGATGTGATCTTGAATTTGCCGTTGTGCTTCTTTCTCAATTATTTTGGCCAAGAGGGGGATGCTGGCTATTGGTCGGTAAGAGTCAGTTCTTTGTGGATCAAGCTTGGGGTTCTTCAATAGTGGTCTAATGGAAGTCTGCTTAAGTGAAGTGGGGAAATATGATGTAGTGAAGGATAGTTTCATTATTTTTGCGATGACCGGGCTGAACACATCACGTAGCTCCTTGATCCAAAAAGCTGGACATGGGTCAGTTTGTGCGGTGGAGGTGTTGAGAGATGCTATGGTGTCCTCGATGGATTTAGTGGATGGTGTAGAAAATATGTTAAGTGGTGATAGGCCCGTTGGTTCTTGATATGGGGCTGCTACCACCTTATTGGTTTGCACGATCTTGGATTGTAGATAATCCGCAAATTCCTGCGGGTGAATTTCGCTGTGCTGTATCGGGGAAGGTTCTTTTGAGAGGGATTTTACTAGATTGAAAAGATCACTTGGCTTGTTCAGGGACCTCTTTAAGGTGTCAGTGTGATATTGTTTCATTTTGGTAGTGATTGATTCTCGGTGTATTGCAAGGTGGGTTCGGTAAGCGGTCTGATCTTCAGTTGAATGCGATCTGCGCCATCGGCGTTCAAGTTTACGTAGTTGCGTAAGGGATGTTCGCAGCTCAGGAGAGAACCAGGGGGCGGAGCATCTTTTTGACCTTGCTGTAATCTTCGGGTTTGGGCGTTGTGAGATGGCAAGCAGGCTAGAGTTCCAGTAAGCGATTAGTTCATCAAGGTCTGGTGTAGTTTTGTTGATGAGTGATGGGGTCTCCGCCAGGATGTGTTCCCTATCGAAGGGGCGAAAGCATCTGGTGGTAGTTCAAGAGGATGTGTTCGAAGGTCGGCTTCTGTCTATTTGGACATTGTTGATGGGTATCTGTATGATGATCAATTTGTGGTCGGACCAGGGTACTTCTATGACTGATATCGGAGGATAGTGGCTTTGGTCAATGACAGGGTGTGGAGCAAATACCATGTCAAGAATGTTCCCCTTTGTGTGTGGGTTCACCGATGATTTGTTTGAGACCTAGGTCATCCATTGCCTCAAGGAACGCATTTGCATGGCTTTGTGGTAAGGACGGGAGATTGAAATCGCCCATTAACCAATTTGGCTTATTGGGAGAGAGGGTGTTAGCTGCGAGGTCAATAATGGATGGAAGATCTTCTGGAGAAGTGGATGGTGATCTATATATCAGGTTGAGGGAAAATTGTTGATTAGCAATGGAGAGGATGTCTAGGCTGTTTGTGCTGGAAGAGTCTAGAATGTGGAAGTTGAGCTCAGATTTGGAGATTATGAGTACACCTCCTCCTTTTTTGTTTTCCCTATGCCGCGTATGTATTGAGAAATTGGGGGGTAGTAGCTGGTGTAGGATGACGTTGTCTTCTGAAGATAGCCATGTTTCTGTGATCATAAGTATTTCCAGGTCATAAAAGGAGATTGTGTCAAGGACCACTGGCCATTTATTGCGAATGGAGCGTGCATTGATGATGGCACATTTTAGGGGTCGGCATCTCAAAGGCTTTTCTTGTCTGGTTGACTTGGATAGCTGGAGTGCCACATGAATCAGGTGGGAGTGGCGCGTGTAGGTGCTACTTCCTGGGTTGGAGTAAGGGGGGCAATTCCATCTTTTTCCATGGCTATTCAGGATTGGGATCCTGCTTTGTGGTGTGTAAAGAGCCTGGGAGGTTCCAAGCCAGTGGAAGAGGTAGAAGCTAAGCAAGACAGCGACCTGGAGGGCCATTCTGAGGATTTCGATTGGGTGTGAGACCCTATATGTAGGCACGAAGTGTGGAAGAGCTCTACTGTGGTATTGGTATGAAGCTTTTATGAGCCCCAAAGTAGTGCTGAGAAATCTTCAGTACAGAGGAGCAGTTATACGAGATTGCAAATAATGAGGAGGTACGGTTTTAGATGTTAATATATAACCTATCTTAAAAGAGAGAGGGTGTGATACAGAGATAATACATTTCTCAAGAAAGAAATTAACAGTATATTGATCTTCAATTGACAAAATAGCAGTATTAAGGTGGTACAGCATACACTGTGTTTGCTGGCATATATATAGCATCTATAAATACAGGTTATTCATATATATATATTTTATGTGTATAGGTTATATATATAGGTTACTTTACAAGTTACAAGTGACTTAATGATAGTCCATAGAATTGGATCGTAGTGTTCCAATGTGGGCTTGGTGTCTGGTACATGGATACTGACCGGTGCTGCTGACTGTGGTTGAAGGGATTGCTGATAGCGAGAGCCGTTAGGAGTTGTGTTGGGTGCGTTGGACATCTGGTGATCCTCCTCTCTGTCCTCGGGCGGATGAGCAGATAGCTGGTTTCTTGGTTGTGTCGAAGGGTGCTGCGAGAGGCAGGTTTCGGGTCGCTGGAGCGCTGCTTAGGATATTTTGTGTCGCCTGTCGTGCCTCACCTGAGGGCCTCGCCTCAGGCGCGGGCCCGACCAGGCGCGGGCCCGCCTGGCGGCGGCTCGCTCTTATGCCGGCCTGCTGCTCCTCCCCTCCCACAGCCCCGAATTGGGCCGGAGTTGCTGATCAGGAGGGCCGGCTGGCCGGAGGTGTTGCTGGCCCCGATCAGGGAAGCAGAAGGTGCACTTTTAAATTTCCCGCCGGCGGCGGCTCGCTCTTATGCCGGCCTGCTGCTCCTCCCCTCCCACAGCCCCGAATTGGGCCGGAGTTGCTGATCAGGAGGGCCGGCTGGCCGGAGGTGTTGCTGGCCCCGATCAGGGAAGCAGAAGGTGCACTTTTAAATTTCCCGCCGGCGGCGGCTCGCTCTTATGCCGGCCTGCTGCTCCTCCCCTCCCACAGCCCCGAATTGGGCCGGAGTTGCTGATCAGGAGGGCCGGCTGGCCGGAGGTGTTGCTGGCCCCGATCAGGGAAGCAGAAGGTGCACTTTTAAATTTCCCGCCGGCGGCGGCTCGCTCTTATGCCGGCCTGCTGCTCCTCCCCTCCCACAGCCCCGAATTGGGCCGGAGTTGCTGATCAGGAGGGCCGGCTGGCCGGAGGTGTTGCTGGCCCCGATCAGGGAAGCAGAAGGTGCACTTTTAAATTTCCCGCCGGCGGCGGCTCGCTCTTATGCCGGCCTGCTGCTCCTCCCCTCCCACAGCCCCGAATTGGGCCGGAGTTGCTGATCAGGAGGGCCGGCTGGCCGGAGGTGTTGCTGGCCCCGATCAGGGAAGCAGAAGGTGCACTTTTAAATTTCCCGCCGGCGGCGGCTCGCTCTTATGCCGGCCTGCTGCTCCTCCCCTCCCACAGCCCCGAATTGGGCCGGAGTTGCTGATCAGGAGGGCCGGCTGGCCGGAGGTGTTGCTGGCCCCGATCAGGGAAGCAGAAGGTGCACTTTTAAATTTCCCGCCGGCGGCGGCTCGCTCTTATGCCGGCCTGCTGCTCCTCCCCTCCCACAGCCCCGAATTGGGCCGGAGTTGCTGATCAGGAGGGCCGGCTGGCCGGAGGTGTTGCTGGCCCCGATCAGGGAAGCAGAAGGTGCACTTTTGTTGTAGCCAAAAGCAACATCTTTCAGGAAATGGAAAAAGGAGCCTGTTTGTAGTAATTACATTATGTAAACCGCTTTGATTGAAGGATAAGGCGGTATAAGAAACTGGTTAAATAAATAAAATAAATAAATGACAAAAACTAGAAACAACATAAGCACAGGCAAGTTAGATGCAAGGCATTGATAAGGTAGGCAAAGAGAGATTTGAAAAAAGCTTGCTGTGGAAGCAAAAACGCATAATAAAAACTTCAAGTACATTTGTAGCAAAAAAAAAAAAACATGAGTGTCAATTGGACCATTGGATGACAGAGGAGTAAAAGGGGCACTAAGAAGGGACAAGGCTATAGCGGAGAGACTGAATGAATTCTTTGCTTCGGTCTTTACTGAAGATATAGGGAAGTTACCCATGCCTGAAATGGTATTTAAAGCTAATGCAGCAGAAGAATTGAAAGAAATATCGATACACTGGGAAGATGTATTACAACTATTTAATAAATTGAAGAGTATCAAATCACCTTGACCAGATGGTATACATCCAAGGGTGTTGAAAGAACTGAAGTATGAGACTGCAGACCTACTATTAGTAATCTGCGAACTATCATTAAAATCATCAGTAATACTTGAAGACTGGAGGATGACCAATGTAACACCAATTTTTAAAAAGGATTCCAGGGGTGATCCGGGAAACTACAGACCAGTGAGCCTGATGTCAGTACCAGGAAAAATGGTACAAATCATTATTAAAAACAAAATTTCTGAACACGTAGATAATCATGGTTTACTGGGAGATAGCCAACATGGCTTTAGCCAGGGAAGGCTTTGTCTTACTAAGCTGTTATATTTTTTTTGAAGGTGGGTTGGTCGACGTAGTGTATCTGGATTTTCAGAAAGCCTTTGACAAGGTCCCTCATGAGAGACTCCTGGCGAAATTAAAAAGTCATGGGATAGGAGGCAGTGTACTATTGTGGATCAGAAACTGGTTAAAAGATAGAAAGCAGGGGGTAGTGCTAAATGGCCAATTTTCCCAATGGAGAAAAGTGAATAGTGGAGTACCCCAGGGATCCTGTAAATGACCTGGAAATAGGAATAACGAGTGAGGTAATCAAATTTGCAGATGACACCAAATTACTCAAAGTTGTTAAAATCCAAGAGGATTGTGATAAATTGAAAGACTAGACCAAAAGGCAGATGAAATTTAATGTGGACAAGTGCAAAGTTATGCACCTGGGAAAGAACAACCCAAACTATGGTTACAGGATTCAAGGTTCTACATTAGGAACCACCACCAAGGAAAAAGATTTAGGCATCATCATGGATAACATATTGAAACCCTCTGCCCGGTGTGCACTGGTGGCCAAGAAAGTAAATAGAATGCTAGGAAGCATAAGGAAAGGAATGGAGAATAAAATAAAGGATATTATAATACCTCTGTATTGTTCCATGGTACAATTCTGGTCACCGTATCTTAAAAAGGATATAGCGTTATTATAAAAGGTACAGAGAAGAGCCACCAAAATTGTAAAGGGGATGGAAGGATACACGTATGAAGAGAGGCTAAAAAGGTTAGGGCTCTTCAACCTGGAAAAGAGATGGCAGAAGGGAGATATGATAGAGTTCTGTAAATTAATGAATGGAATGGAACGGGTAAACGTAGATCAATTGTTTATGCCATCAAAATGTAAAAAGACTAGGGGACATGCAATGAAGCTACAGTGTAACCCACATAAGACTAATAAGAGAAACTAGTTTTTCACTTAACGTGTAATCAAACTCTGGAACTTGTTACCGGAGGATGTAGTGAAAGCTGTTAGTGTAGCTGGGTTTAAAAATGGTTTGAACAAGTTCCTGGAGGAAAGGTCCATAAACCATTATTAGAGAAGACCCGGGAAATCCACTGCTTGTCCCAATACAAGCATTGTGGAACCTGCGTCTTCTATGGAAACTGCTAAGTACTTGTGACCTGTTGTTGTTGTTGTTAAGTGCCGTCGAGTCGGAGTCGACTCATGGCGACCCTCTGGATAGCTATCCTAAATTGTGTTCGGTCTTCAGTCAGGCGGCTCATTGTTGACAGACTGGTACCCGTAGCTGCTGTTATTGTATCGATCCATCTCATTGCTGGCCTTCCTCTTTTGCATTGACCTTCTATCTTGCCAAGCATAATGTCTTTCTCTAATGATTTCTCTCTTTGCATGTGTCCAAAGTATGAAAGTCGAAGTCTTGTCATCTGAGCTTCTAAAGAAAGCTTAGGTTTGATCTCCTCTAGTACCGACTGGTTTGTTCTTCGGGCAGTCCATGGTATACACAGTATTCGCCACCAACACCATAATTCAAAGGCATCAATTTTCTTCCTATCTGTCTTTTTCCCTGTCCAGCTTTCACATCCATATGATGTTATTGAAAATACCATGGCTTGAACAAGTCGAATCTTTATATGGAGAGAGACATCTCTGCTCTTGAGAATCTTATCTAGGTCTTTCATAGCCATTCTGCCAAGAGCAATGCGTCGTCTGATTTCTTGACTGCTTGTTGCTTCTTTATTGATAGTTGATCCAAGTAGGGTTAAAGTTGTTCACAATTTCAATTTCTTCTCCTTCAACGATGAACCTGTTGATTATGCCAGTTGTCATGATCTTTGTCTTCTTTACATTAAGGTGCAGGCCCATTTTGAGACTATGTTCTTTGATTGTGAGAAGCAAATGTTTCAGATCATCTTCACTTTCAGCCAGTAATGTGGTATCATCAGCATAGTGAAGGTTGTTGATGAGTCTTCCACCAATCTTCACACCTCTGTTGTCTTCATACAATCCTGCTTCTCTGATGATTTGTTCTGCATATAAATTAAACAGGTAGGGGGAAAGTATGCAGCCTTGTCTTACACCTTTGCTTATTTTAAACCATTCTGTTTCTCCTTGTTCGTTCGAACTGTTGCTTCTTGATCAATGTACAGATTGCGCAAGAGAACGATCAGGTGTTCTGGTATACCATGCTTCTTAATGTGGTCCAGAGTTTCTCATGGTTTACACAGTCAAAAGCCTTGCTATAGTCGATAAAGCACAAATAGATATCCTTTTGGTATTCTTTAGTCTTTTCAAGGATCCATCTCACATCTGCAATGATGTCTCTCGTTCCTCCCCCTTTCCTGAACCCTGCTTGTACTTCAGGTAGTTCTTGTTCCAGGTATGGTTGTAGTCTCTTTTGAATAATCTTCAGTAGAATCTTGCTGGCATGTGGGATCAGAGCGATTGTGCGATAATTTCCACAGTCAGTTGGATCACCTTTCTTTAGTATTGGTATAAACACAGATCTTTTCCAGTCAGTTGGCCATGATGTTGTCTTCCATATTTCTTGGCAGAGCCTTGTGAGTACGGTAACAGCTGCATCAGATTGCTGCAATACTTCTATGGGAATGCTATCAATGCCTGGTGCTTTTTTCTTTGATAAGGCTTTCAATGCTGCTTCAACTTCTTCTTTCATCACCAATGGTTCCCGATCATAAGGTACAGGTTGAAACGGCTGTTGGTCCACTTGATCTTTATCATATAAAAACTCTGTATATTCCTTCCACCTTTTCTTGATCTTCTCAGCATCATTCAACATAGAACCTTGAGCATCTTGTAACATTCCAATTCGAGGCTGGAACTTTTTCTTTAACTCTCGTAGCTTTAGGAAAGCCGATCTTGTTCTCCCTCTAATAGTTTCTGCTTCTATTTCCTTGCAAGTGTCATTGTAGTACTTTTCCTTGTCCTGTCTTGCTGCACATTGGAAATCTATGTTGAGTTCTGCGATTGTCTTTCTTTCTCCTCTGGCTTTAGCTTCTCTGTGTTTCTGGGCAATTTTCAGAGTTTCTTCCGTTATCCATTTTGGCCGTTTTTACTTTTTCACCTTTTGTAGAGACTTCTCGCTTTCTTCCAACACAACTTTCTTGATGTCATTCCATAACTTTTCCGGAGCTCTGTCATTTGTATCTAAAGCAGCAAATCGATTTTGCAGGCAGTCTTTAAATTCCAGTGGTATATTCTCAAGGTCATATTTTGCTGCATTCATGAGTGGTTTGCTCTTTTTCAACTTTAGCTTGAGTTTGCATACTAGTAGTTGATGATCTGTACCACAGTGAGCTCCAGGTTTTGTCTTTGTTGACGTTACAGAGCTTTTCCATTGTTGACTTCCACAGATGTAGTCAATTTGATTTTTATACAATCCATTGGGTGAAGTCCATGTGTACAGTCGCCGCTTGTGTTGCTGGAAGAAGGTGTTTGAGATGAATAGATCATTGGTCTTGCAGAATTCTATCAGTCTTTCTCCAGCTTCATTTCTGTTGCCAAGTCCATATTTTCCAACTACTTTGCCTTCTTCTTTGTTGCCAACTTTTGCGTTCCAGTCACCCATGACTATCAGGATATCCTGTTTGCATGTTCTGTCAATTTCAGCTTGTACTTGTTCATAGAACTCTTCAATTTCATTCTCTTCTGCAGCTGTTGTTGGGGCATATACTTGAATTATAGTTGTGTTGATAGACAATCCTCGTAGACGAATAGAGATTAAGCGTTCGCTGACTGCATTGTATTTCATTACAGTTCTTGCAAGTTTCTTCTTTATTATAAATGCAACACCATTTCTTCTTTGTCTTTCATTTCCAGCATAGTAGACCATGTGATCATCTGATGCAAAGTGCCCCATGCCAGTCCATTTCAGTTCACTGACACCCAACAGATCAAGTTGTACACGTTCCATTTCATTCTTGACCACCTCCAACTTCCCTTGGTTCATGCTTCGTACGTTCCATGTTCCAATGCGTAAGACATCTTTACAGCTTCTGACTCTCATTTCATGCGCAGCTACATCAGCAGTCAGACTTCCCGAGGGCTTTGATCCAACCACATCATAAATGCTGGCTTTACTCTGAAAAGTCTTCAGCTCTTCCCCAGTAGCTAGTAGAGTGCCTTCTGACCTGGGGGTCTCATCTTCCAGCACCATAGCACAATTTGTTTTGTTGTAACTATCCATTGGGTTTTCATGGCAAGATACAGAAGTAGATTGCCGGGCCTTTCTTCCGCGCAGTTTAAGTTTGGTGTTGTTGCCATTGTCACAAAAATGTGATCCTCCGCCATCAACACTGTCCCATTCTGCTGCTGCCCATATGGGTGGTTTGTCTTGGTCTAGCACCTCAGCTGAGACCTGTCCATCTTGGGAGACTCTGCCAGTAGTTAAACTACCGATAGTTTAGCTCTCAGCATCACTGATGCACGCAAGCCCTCACAGCATGACAAGCTGCAAACCAAGTGAGAGACTTGTGACCTAGATTTGCTATTGTTGAAAACAGGATACTGGGCTTGATGGACCTTGGTCTGAACCAGTATGGCATATGTTATGTTCTGACGTTCTAATCCTTTCTAAACTCTTTTTCAAAACTTTGGCTGCTCAAATGGCCTTTAGCTATATAAGGACAAGGAGTTGAACCAATTTCCCTCCACCATATGGCAATATCCAAAAGAGCACCAGCGGAAGTCACCCCCCAAGGGTGATTACTCACAAGCTAAATCAGTCCTCTCTCACCTGCTTTTCAGGACTTCATCAGAACTGCAAAAACATACATCCAATCCCTGCTGGAGACAGAGAAATACTGAAGTGTAACTCTAGTTGCATCTGTGTTATGGCAGGATGAGATCATAAGAAACCTCTGGAAGATTTTTCCACTAACACCTCTTCTGGTCTCCACTTGTCTGGACTGGTCTAGCAGGATGTTGTGGAATGAAGCACCCCATAGAACAACTGGTTTTGGTAAACTTAAATGACAAGTGGTTTGGAACATAAGGGGCACTATGTAGAGCAGCTCTATAAGCACTAGAAGATGGATATTTGTCTTCTTACTTGGCCCAGAGTATTGTAGCTATCAGCCAACGAAAGCTAACACTAGGTTGGTTTGTTCATTTGACTATTTAAAAATCCACCAAACATTTAGGAAGCACTGTCTTGTTACCATTCCTGATGACTTGTAGTCGATAATATAAAATTAAAGTCACTGTAAATGTTTTTTAATGTATTGAGGGAGGATATATGCCAATTTAATTTTTCTATAGTAATAGTGGCATGTACAAAGAAGACAAACACTACTAGTCATCAGGAAACATGATACAGTACTCAAGTCATCAAATACAACAGGTGGCAGTTCTTGCTCTAAAGAGCTTACAACCTGAATGTTAGCATTTCAAATGCTGGAAAATTACATAAGTGCAAAAATCTACAAAATGAATGCCTTTATTCTGACTGGATCACAGCTCCTACAAAAATATGCAAGACTGATGGGGGGGGGGGGGGTAAATAAAATACCACTTGTAAAGAGATAAAGGATCTCAGTCTCCCAGCCACACATATATTATGATATTGATTTGGCATCCGCTCAACATCATAGATCCTAAAAACACAAAACAAAAAAACCCTCCTTATCGGGTATTGGATGACATCCGGAAGATGACGGTCTACAAAAGTTTATTCAGATAAGTTTATGGCAGTAAGTTATAATGTACTGGATTTTAATATTGGGATATGTGCAATAAGAGTTGTTGCTCTAAAATAAGCACAAGTTTCCTAAATTAAATTTCTCAATATTTATCAAATTATTTATAATAAGAATTCAAAAAAGAAAAAAACTTTAAAATATATAAAAAAAATAGTGTATATTTGCTCTAAAATGCTAAATTGATTGAACAGAGCTACAAGGTGTGTTTTTTTATTCTTTGTCCAAATAGTTTGATATATATTGAAATAGTTTTGTCTTTGGAGTACCGTATTTTAAGATTTCTCCATTTAATATTTGCCAGGTATAATAATAATTATTTCATAGCACTATCATTATACATTATGCTCTATGAGACAATTCACATGGTCACAGTATCCCTTTCCCCATTTACTGCATATATTTTATGTTTTAAGCACAGAAAGGTGGAGAAACAGCCAAGGTCACAGAGTGCATGGTGATCTGAACACAGCTCTAAGCCTTGCCAGCTTCAGAAGATTAGGAATGTGTATTCTTTAGTGTACTTGACAAAGAAAGGACATTTCTTCTATACATACAAAGCAGTAATAGCTCTGTTTCTCAGATTGTCATCTTGGCTTTTTCCATCTGTTTGTTGCTGTTATTTGAAGATCTCATCTCCTATTCTTGGCCTGGCAGTTCCCTCCTGTTGCTTTGGGCTTCCAGCTCCTTTGGAACCAGTTTCTGTTAGGCTATAGCACCTTGAACTTTAATTTGTAAGCAGTTTCCCCCTTATCCAACTCCTGCATCCTCCAAATCAACTCTGCCCAGCTATTGCAATGAATCTTCAGCTGGGGGTTGCAAGCCCTGGCTTGGCCTCTAGGTGATGCCATTGCATGATGAAAGATGTTCTCGCTCCCTAGTGTTTGAGAACACTACCTTCATGGCATTCACAGCCCTAGTCAGTGGAAGGGGTAGAGGCTAGGGATCCAACTCACCTCTTCTGACTGGCAGGGACCAGTCCTACCAGCGCTGCATCTATCTTGTAGCGCTACAGAAATGATAAGTAGTCATAGTACCACCTCTCCTCCTATTTTTAACCTGAATTTTCCTTTTTCTTTCCTACGTTATCAGAATAAAAGGCCATCAGCTAAGGTGTAGTTCTAGCACATAAAATATTGAAAATAGTACATGTATAAGGAACATATGAATAACAATAGTACAGCAATACCACCTTAATTTTATACAGGATCCATGGAGAGATCCAAGCTGCAGCAATTGAGCAAGTCTGAGAGCTTTGTAAAACTTCCTAATGCTACACTGGTTCACAACTTAATTAAAATCCAGAACAAAACCCCAGAATATTAAAATGCTAGCAAACTGAGCACATGAGCAAAGCACCAAATGCGAATGCTGAGAACAGTCTTTCACTCATCCAAAGAGCCAGGGCAGCAGCCGTAATACAAGCTTTTTCCCACTCTGCCCTGCCAAGTGCCCACCTCTACTACTGAGAGGGCATGTTGGACGCCAAGCCTGCTCAGTCTTCTGTCTCTGCACATGGTTGACTGAATGCAGCGGGAAGTACAGCATAAAATTCACAAACTGTGGTTGGTGAATTGCTGTGCGTCTCTTTGGGGGGAGGGGGAAGGAGAATATAGTTTCTTTCCCAAGTTTTGCTGGGTTCTTCACATGGTGACCCCCATTGTATAAAATCTATGCAAAATCTCAGCAAGGTAACACCACAATTGAAGAATGGTAGGAAAGAAAGAAAAAACCCCCAACATACTGGCCACATGTAACCCATGATAAAGAGGTGCCCACCCATCATCTACACACTAGGACTAACAATGGTGGTGCAGATACCATCCTTGCCATGGATAAAGGCCGTGGACTCACTGTGAGAGGAGATAAGCCACAGAAATTAGTGAAAAAGTTAATCCTCTCCACTACAGTTCTGCAGCTAAAAAAAGAGAATCCACCAAACACTGGAAGAAAGGGGCCCATGTATGTTACATTTTACAAACTCCAGGAGGCGGCTCTCTTGGGCATGATGCAAGTACTACAGTGAGCATTAGCAGTAAATTTGAGACCAAGATCATTCTCAACATACCCTGGCTTAGACGGGAGGTTCATGACGGTCATGGCATGCACAAAACTAACCCATTTGGAGAAACTGCCCCAACTAGGAGTGACAAATGTAATGGAGTTTCTTTAAAGGATGTAAGCACCTTACTCAAACTAAGACTAACAAACCACTTTCAGGTGGTATTGACTTATCTACAAATGAGCAGGACCAGTCACCCAGAGATGAAAAGTCATATTTCTCTCTCTCTACACAGTGGGAGTGGCCTTCAGTGAAACATGAAATAGGCGCCATGATAGTCAACAGTAAGGGGCATATTTACGACAGCTTTTAATGCACAGTAAATCCCCATAGCCCTTTTCTTTCTATAGGCACAGTGGCACTTAACACGCATTAGCTTTATTACCACATGTTAACCTTTAATAAATATATCCCTACGAATAGAAGGCCAGTACTCAGTTTTTAAACATCACAGATGAAGAAAAAGTAAATGTTAAAAGTTTTGTTCTGCTGGTTGTTTCTAGGGTGCCCAGTTTGTTGTGATTAATCTTGATGACTTTATTCTGCAAACTAAATGTCCTATTTACAGAAGTGCGCTATAGAGTTAATGTGGGAATTAGCACTTGCTAACAGCATGCGAAGCGTGCCCAGTCTGACTTCTGGTGATGGTAGGCTGAAGGAGAGGAGCCCCAGGACCCCTCTGCAGCAACTGCTGATTTCAAACCCTCCCCACACCTGAGAAGAGATCGAGCAGCCCTAGACCGATTGAGCTTCTTCCTCTGATTGGTAGCTTTAAGGAAACCGAGGCAGCAAATCGGCCATCTGCACGTTGTCAGCAAGGCCACCACATGCACTATGGGAAAAGAACCAGCCAAGCAAGGCTAAGATGTCACAGGAGGGAGAAGCACTAGTGTTGCTGCAGGTGCAAAGCCTGATTGCTGAGACCTGAAAAGCGCTGTCTGTGACACTGGAGGCTCAGCAAAGTGGAGAATAAAGAGAACTTTAAACACACAGCACAGTGACCGGTAGAGACAGAATAGAGGAGGAGCAGGTATAACCTCAGCAGCAACTAGAGGAGTTACAGCAGGCGAATACCCTATTCAACAGAGTGGAGGATCAGACAAATAGAAATCAAGAAATAACCACAGGATGATTGCCGCTGATTCAAATAAACCAGATAAAGGGTATTTGAGCACTGGTTACCAGAGATGACCGGCTCACCTATAACCTGTGAGATGACCAATAGGATCAGGTCAATGAGAGAGGACAGCGCACCAGAAGCCTGTTCTGCACACAGTGATATGGAGAGAAAAGGAGCGGCAAAGAAGCGCAGACGAATGGGACTGTGACAATGGAGCTGTGACTATGACTGAGCAATGAAGCAAATTTGTTGATATTTTCTTTTTTTTTTTTTTTATAAAAGTTAAGCAGCCTGAAAAATAGGGCTTTGTGTTGGAAGTTGCTATAAGCGGCATGAGACAGTGGCCAATCCAGGTCAAAGTGCAATGGCGTAATATAAATATTGACCCAAGGTGGGGGGGGGGGGGGGGTACCAGCACTGTTCCCTCTGAACTGTGCACGCGCACACACCTCGCCGAGCGAGTGCACATAACTTACAACAGAACACACAAAAATTACGGAGGGGAAACAGTTGCAGAGAAGGGAGAGCAAGCAGCTGTGGCAGCATGTACTGAGAGCTGCCGGAGAGAGAGCCGTGTGCTGCGGTGAAGAGGACAAGCAGACGGGCAGCATTGGAGGAGGCAGAGGGCAAGCGGCAGGTCAGCAGAACAAGGAGTATTCTGCTTTAGTGCTTCGTTTTTGCCTTTATTTGCTTATGAATCCTTTATTCAGAACTTTCATGGTGGATCATTTATTAGAATTCTATGGCAGCCTTAATTCACTATCTTATCTAGATATGATCTTGTGATTGACGTTTATTTGCTACTCCCACCACCTCACCTCTAATCTTTGTTTTGGCGAGCGATGAGCGGTTACATAATCAGAGTGTTTTTTGACTCGATCGCTCTGTCGGAGGTACTAGTCTCATTGGACATCTTTTGAAATTCTCAAAGGTTTGTGGTCCTGTGGTTATTAATTGTTGTAAATGGTTCTTCATGGTGCTTTTGCATGTCTTTCTCCTTTTGAAAACACTTTTGTGAAAAATCTCTAAGTTTGCGCTTGTGCACGGCCTGTTTTTACATGCTGTACTGAAATCCTTATGCTGGCTCTTCTTCTTGATTTTCTCATATATGTATTTAGTTTAGCCACTAAGCATAATGTTCTTTATCTCATTGTTTTCAGCACAGAGAAAGTCATATTGTACAGGTATATTCTGCATTTTCTCTAAGAAAGCTTCACAGTGTGCATCAGTGAATATATATGTATTTATTATTTTTATCTCTCCTAATAGACAGTTTGTTTATCACTCCTTAACAAAAGGTATTCTGTGAGTTCACCCACTGCCCTGCGTTTTCTGTAGTTGTTACATTTAATATTTGATGATTTGTTTTTTACCTGTCCACTATGTGGTTTTATTGTTTGTTTTATGGTTCTTTTAATGGGTGTTGATCAATACACGTTTTCATTTATGAGCCTTTATTATTATTTTAATTCATCTCATCCAGCCTTTTAGATTTATTTATTATTTTATGTTTTATTGTTATTTATTTATTCTTACTATTTCTGTATTTTTTAAGTGTACTTTTATTATTTTATTTTATAAGCTGCATACCCCCTGAGGAAGGTGTTGCCGAAATGCGTCGGGGACTAATCAATAAAGCACCTGTGACCTTCATACGTCTCTCGCTTTGTGCGGCTGTGTTTCTTACTGCGAGAGCCTTGTGCTCTTCCTAGTGCTTTAGGGCATTCCATATCTTTAAGAGCAGTATAAAAATAAGCATTGTAAAGTATATAACTCCGAGTGTCGTTATGTGGCGCACAAAAATTTAACCTTCCTTCAAAAGCTGCACAGCTGATATTTTATGCGCACACAGCCTACAGAAAATTAGAGGGAATATTAGGTACCAGCTTTGAACCAAATGCATATGGAAGCGTGCCCTGAACTGTGTGTAAAGACAGATACTTTAGAGGTGATTTAGTTGCAGGATGGTGGAGGCTAGAGGGAGCAGGGGGAAATTGCAACTGTTGCCCTGCATATAAGAAGCAGATTACTCTCTCCCCCCCCCCCCCCTCCTCCCCAGGAACTTTTGAAAAGGCTGTGAGGAAATGAACAGGGGAACTTGGAGCGACGTGGACCTATAGATACAGCTGCACTAAATTAGTTGCATGACAGATGTTGAAGTTACAAACAGAGAGCAAAGGGTAACAATGCTGGACAGACAAGAGACAATGACGATCTATTGCAAGGAAGAGGAATGGACTATTAAATTTGGGGGTGGGGGGTTAAGCACCCCCATGGAAACCTTGTACCTGGGCAATAGGAATGCTGCCTTTTGAAATGTATCACTTGAGTGAAGAACAAAATTGTGGCAGTTTAAACAATTGCTTAGAGCTGCTAGAGGCTGTCGCTGTTCTGTTGGGCTGACTAGTTTGGAAGTATGAAAGAGGAGGTGAATGTGGGTACGGCAGAATGACTGAGAGCTGCAGTACAAGGAAGATCTGCATAACAGGTTGGGGGGGGGGAGGGAAAGGAGATGGGGACTTTTCTTTGGTTAACTTGCACTGTCTGCCTTTTTTTATTTAAAAGCTTTTCTATACCGCCTCTTCCACAGATCAAGGGTGGTTTACAAACAGTTACATCGAACTAGGAATTAGCCTTTGCTTTGCCTGTGTGCTTTGCACCTTATCTGCTGCTTATGACCTCCCCTCTGCTGTAGCTCCAGGTCCTGTTTCAATCCCCGCTGCTATCTGCCGCTCTGGAAGTGACTCCCCACACTATTTTAGTGCACCGGTGGTGGCGTCACGTGCTGTGGGCACATGCTCAAGGAGCAAGATGTGCTCGTTGGGGCGACTTTGGAAATCTAGGCCAGGATGCAGGAACCACCACAACCAATTGTTCTGCTCAAGCCCCACGGCTCTCGTTCAATGCTTGGTGTAAGCCCGCTCTTTGCGCTCTCAGTTGTTGGCTTCTTTGTTTCATCTTTGCTGTGTTTGTTAGTCCTTCCAGAATGACTTCCATCTCAGTTCACTGGGGTTGGCACCCACAACCCGTCAGGCCTGCTGGCATTGTGTCTCAAGGCCACACCATTTCAATCTACTTCCATGCCTCATAATTGTCCCTCTTTTGCTGTCCTCAATTGCTCCCTCTACATCATAGGTGTCCTCCGCCCTACTGAACTGCTGCTCTCTCCGCAATAAGACCCACTTGGTTCATGATCTCCTGCTTTAGCATTCCCTTGATGCCTTATTCCTTATGGAAACCTAGCTTTGGGAGGGGGAGAAGCCCCTGCTCAACTGGTGCCTCCCTCCTGGGTTTGCAGCTCACTCCACGCCTCAGGTGGGTCGTACTGGGGGTGGTGTGGCTGCCATCTTCCGGGCCTCTCTCTCGGTGTCCGAGGTTTCAACCCCATTCCTTCAATACCAAGAGTCCCTCCTGTTGTGCCTGGGTAGCTTCCCCCCTACACATTACTTCTGTTGTATGTCCCTCCACACCTTCTTCCCCACATCTGGGATTCTCTATTAACTCTCACAGAAGTTTCTCTTCACTTCCCATGTCTTCTGATACTTGGCGATTTCAACTCGCATTTTGATTCTCCTAGGACCTCTGATAGATCTCTCCCTCTTGCAACATATCTCCTTCTCCACTCACTCGGCCGGTCATATCGTGGATCTTATCGTCACGCCATCTGATTTCAGTCATAGTATTTTGCTTTCTCCTCTTGCATTATCCCTTCTTTGGTCTGATCATGTGTGTATTCTCATTAGCCTTTCAGCATTCCTATCTGATCTTCCATTTCCCCTATCCTACCTCCCCCTTCCTCCTCTGCCTCTGTCCTATCCTGATCTCTTCCTCCCTGCACACTTCAGTTGTTTCCCTTGTCAAACCTTTTGTTCCCCGATGATTTTTCTTCCTGCCCAATTAACACACAGGTCAAGCTCTGCTCACTGCTACTCTGGATCAGATCGCTCCCATTTACCCCTGTCGTGGGTTATCAAAGTTCTCCCAACCTTGGTACCATCCAGGTCTCAGTCTCCTGTGTTCCCACCTATAGCATGCTGAAAATAGTTGGCTTAGGCACTGTTGCCCTAGCTCCCTTCAGTATTTTAAGGGACCTGCATCACCGTTAACTCTGTTGTTTGAACGAAGCTAAACATAATTTCTTTTCTTATCTCCTCTGCACCAAATTCCATTCGTAAACTGTATTCTGTTCTCTCTTCCCTGTCCCAGACTAGGGCTGCACACTCCTCTGCTGCTGCTATCCCTCCTCTTAGTCCTACCATTCTCGCCCAATACTTTCAGTCTAAGGTCCACTCTCTTCGCTCAGTTTTTCCCAACTGCCCCCCCCCCTCTCTATCACCCCAGCATCACCAACCTCTCCCTGTCTTCTCCTTCCCTTTCCCCCCTCCAAGTCCCTCAGCACTCATGGTCTTTCTCTCACCAAGTTTCCCCAAAACTTCATAAAGCTCTAACAACTTTGTTCAAGACCAACTGCCCCTCTGACCTTATTCCCTCAGCATGGCTCACCAAATCATCTTTGGCCCTCTCTCCACCAATTCTTTCCATGTTCAGCAGTCTTACCTCAGGAATCTTTCTGTCTGCCTGGAAGCACACCTT
Organism: Ichthyophis bannanicus; assembly: GCA_033557465.1. NCBI lineage: Eukaryota > Metazoa > Chordata > Amphibia > Gymnophiona > Ichthyophiidae > Ichthyophis > Ichthyophis bannanicus. The sequence continues at coordinate 1,372,014,017 of CM066031.1, forward strand.
AGTCTGGCCTCTGCTGAAGAACCCTTTGCTCGATCCTTCCATCCCAGCACACTTTTGCCCAGTCTCTACCCTCCCTTTTCTAGCTAAAATCCTTGAGAAGCTCGTCTTTTGTCAGCTCTTCTCCTATCTTGAGACTACCCACTCATTCCACCCCTGTCAGTTTAGGTTTCATAGGGGCCACAGCACTAAAACAATTCTTAATTCTCTTCTCAACAAAATTCATCAAGCCCACGATCGGGGCAACATATCACTAGCTGTGTCACAGGACCTTTCACCTTGTTGATCACCGCACTCTTCTTGCCCATTTGCACGATCTGGGAATCCATGGGACTGTTCACAGCTGGTTTCAGTCATTGCTCACTTGTTGGTCTTTTTCTGTTCTTGGTTGCCACCCTTCTCCACATTCCATTCTACTCACCTGTGATGGTCCAAATGTCTTGGCCCTTCTTTTATTTAATATATTCTTGATACCTCTCACTCCTGGTCCAGCAGCATGCCCTTTCTGCATACTACAATGCCAACAATGTTATCATCCTCATCACACAGATTCTTGTACCCCTGATCTGCTTCCTGTCAATTCCTGTCTCTGCAGCATGTCTTTTCCCAAAACTTCCTTCACTTGAATCCCACAAAAACAGCCGCTATCTGGTTTTCCCTTTCAACTACTCCTCCAACACTGTTTCCCATTTTTCCCTCTGGTCAGATTCCATTGATATCCACCCTCCATTACCTCAGGGTGATTCTCGATTCCTCGCTCACTTTTCCTTAATTCGTCAAGCTTTCTTCGCACTCCAATATATTCAAGCTGTGAGACAGTTTCTCTCCATCACTTCTCTTACCACCATTCTTCTGACCTTGGTGATTGCCAAACTTGATTATTGTAATGTTTCTTTCCTCGGTCTTCCCCAGTATTATCTCACTCATTTACAACTTGTTCAGAATACTGCTGCTCAGATTCTTCTGCGCTCCTCATGTTTCGATCGTGTCACTCCCCATCAAATACCATGTGCAATGATGTTAATTCATAAGGCAATATATACTGGTATTCCCACATACTTATCAGACACTCACCATTTACATGTCCCCCCTCAGTCCCTCTGTTCACTACATGAAAACTGCCTTTATTTGCCCTCGCCCTCACTTGCCCATCTATTACCTTGGTTCTGCACTACAGAACTCACTACCCACTGACCTGCACTCTGAACTTTCCTACCCACGCTTTAAGACCATGTGCTCAAAACTCACCTATTCTACCATGCATTTGACCTCCCTCCGCAACCACCATGACCTCCATGTTCATCCTGCTAGTCTTTCTTCTCCTTTTTTATGAGCGGTTCTGTCCTAACTGCTAATTGACATTCCTTTTCTAATCTATGAGTCTGTATTGTGTTTTGTTTTTTTATTGTACACTGCGCTGCTAATAGAAGGTGCGGTATATCAAGTATAAAAACCGTAAACCATAAGGGCAGCAGGAGAGGGGGAGAAGACAGACAAAGCTACTTCCTCTCGGCCAAATAAAGGGAGGCTGGGGGAACCTCATGTGGGAGTTGTCTGGGCTAGAAGGGTTAAGTGTGTGGATGAGTGGTTAAGGGAGGATGAATGGAAGATAGAGGAGGGGGAAGAAGAGGGATACAGATTCCTGAATATGTGGAAGGGTTGTAGAATGCTCAGTGGAAGAGAAAGACAATAGACCTGGCATGGATTAAGCAGGGTGGTCCATGCTGGGGTGGCAAAGACAGATACCTGGTAAAGACCAGAGCAGGCAGAGAAGTGACTTCAAGGTGGATAATCTTGATGACACAATATAGGAGGCCTGCACTTGGCCTATAAAACAAACCAGAATGTTAAACTATTGCGAGAAGGTGGGAACACATATGGTCTTCTTGCAAGAGACTCATTTAAATTGGAGCAACAAAAATTAAAGCAAGGCAGGGTGGGAGAGATAGCATCTTCTGCCTGCAACAGTAAATAAATAGGCGTGGCTATATTGTTCAGTAGGACAGCAGCATATGAAAACCATAAGATAATTCAAGAACAGAAAAGAAGATAAGTTTGTGGCTGGGGGTACTAAACGGGGAGCAGGTTGCACTTTGCAACAGATACACTCCAAATGTGTAAAGTCACGAGTTCTTCTCGGAGAATGGTAGCCAAGGCAGATGATATGGCGCATATAAAATAATGATGGAAGATTTTATCATCATGGCAAAACCCTCTATAGACAGTAGTCGTAGGAAAAGCCCACAGAAAAACCAATTCCTAGTCAGAGTAGTCAGAGGTTAACTTGACTATCGAATAGACCCGAGTTGGGGGTTGGAAGCCTCGGCGGCATAGCCGGAGCAATGGAGAATCGGGGTCTCATGGAACGGGACCACAAATTTGACTTCAATCAATGATCGGCCCAGACAAGGGAGCGCCAGGGGAAGTCCTCAAGGTCGAGGTCCCAGTGTTTCTGGCAGATGAACTGGCAGAGCCGGACAGCACTGTCTGCTGAGTGGCCAAGAAGGCAGACAAGCTGCACTCCAGAGCCTCCAGCCTGGATGGGGTCACAGCAGTTGGCATGGACGTTTTGGGTATTGGGTCTGGCACTGGTGGAGAAGGAGAGTCCCCAGTTTTGATGGCTGTGGGGACCTGGGACTGATCACTGGGATCCATAGAGTCCTTCTGGGGAAGTTTTGGCAGCCATTCCTGCTCAGACAACTCTGTCCTCCTTCAGGGCTTAGGGATCTGGCGTGAGACTTACCCACCCTCCCAAAGTTTTGAGAGGAGTCCCACCAGGCTCTTCTTCTTTGGGATCTGGATCAGGGACATCCAGTCAGACTCATGGCACCATAAAAATTAATTTGTAAAAAAAATGTGTTTCCAATTTTTTTTTATTATTTAAGTTTTAGTGTATTTATGTGGATTTATATTATGATTTTTTAGACCCCCTGATCAAGGCTTTGTACAGCCAAAACTTGGCCAAGTGGGGCACTTTCCAATAAAGAATGTTTTCTAACCTATGGTCGCTCTGTGTTTGTGTAACCTGTCTATTGCTGTGGAAGCTGTCACCTTCTACATAAGAACATAAGATATGCCATACTGGGTCAGACCAAGGTCCATCAAGCCCAGTATCCTGTTTCCAACAGTGGCCAATCTATCCAATTTTTACTTGTGTTACCTGGATAAGGATGACGACCATTGCATTTTCGAAATGGGACAATATCTTCAGTTTTTGTGAGGAAAATTTGAATAAATTGTTACAAGAACCTGTTATTTGAAGAAGAGGAAACTGATACATATAGATAAGAGGATCAATCAAGTTCAAGCAAAAAACAAAACCCCAAAACAAAACATAATTAAATATGAACTACATTTATGCAGGACTACTCAACTACTGCTGAGCCCAACACATCCCAAGAGAGTTCTGGATAAAAAAAAGGAACCAAGTATGTTCTGAGACAATAAGAGTTTTGTTGATCAATGGTGTGCCATACTTAAATGCTCATTAGACCTTATGGTTCTGAATGCAGAGACTGCCAAGGATAAAAAAGACAAACTAAAAGAGAAGCTAAGAAGAAAACAGATTAGAAGAAAGAAGATATTAAAGTCATTTAATAGCTTGTCAAACTTCTTAAGTGTGATAGCTATAGGAAAGAGATTAAAACTCAAAAATAGGAAGAATTTAAAAGGGGATTAATTAGGTTATAAAAAAGGGAAATGTATACTGATGGTCTAAATCACTGGTTCTCAACCCAGTCCTCTGGAACCCCAAGTCCAGTTGGGTTTTCAGGGTATCCACAATGAATATGCATGAGATAGATCTGCATACAATGGAAGTAGTGCATGCAGATCTCTCTCATGGAGTGGAGGAGTGGCCTAGTGGTTGGGGCAAGGTACTTCAGGCCAGAAGGTCAGGGGTTCAAATCCCACTAGAGGACAGCAACCTTGGGCCAGAAGGACTGGGGTTTCTAGTCCCACAGGTGCTCCTTGTGGTCTTGGGCAAGCCACTTAACCCTCCATAGCCCATGTTCCCTGTAAAATAGTTATCTCCAAATTACCAATGTAATTTCAGTTTGTTCAATGTAAACCACACTGATGTAGAATAGCACAGTATAAGAGAATGTGGAGTGGATGTAGCACAGTATAAGAGAACATGGAGTGGAGTGGAGTGGAGTAGCCTAGTGGTTAGAGCACTGGCTTGGTAACCAAGCAACCAGGGTTCAATTCCTGCTAGCACTCCTTGTGGCCTTGGGCAAGTCACTTAACCCTCCATTGCCTCGGAAGAAAGGCCTGGCAATCTACTTCCAGTGACACTGCCAAGAAAACCCAGGAGCTTCTGGGTCGCCAGGAGTCAGGACTGACTCGAAGGCACACATTGCATTGCAAGAGAATGTAAATAAATAAAATAAATGTATATTCATTGTGGATATCCTGAAAACCTGACTGACCTGGGGGTACCAGAGAACCACTGGCCTAAACCTAAGCTGACTTTTGCCCCATGAAAATAAGTCACATTCTAAAGAAAGTGGCTGGGGAAGATAGTTTAGAAAGAAGCAAAAACACACACACACACAGAATAAGTCTGAAGAGCTCTTCTCGAGTCTCCACCTCCATCCTCACACAGCCTAGTACACATTCAGGCATTTTTTTTATTAGAAGAAATCTGGGAAAAAGGGGTTGCAGTTGACCTCTGGCAGAAGAGAATTCTGAGGGAGAGGTCAGTATGAGTACTTTTTTCTCATGACAATCACATTTCACAAATACTGGCTCCCGGTTTATCAAAAAACATTTTAAGAGACATTGAATTGGATGTGCTCAAAAGAGGCCTGTCCTTTGTACCCACAACCCAATATAATGCTTTTAATATGAGTGGATTTATTCAAATTTAGTAGAAAAAGCTGAAAATTATGCATTTTTTTTCTGAAATAGCAAGGCAATTAGATCTTTCAGCTGTTCATAATGCTTCTGCATAGGTACCTCCGGGGGCAGGTAGACATTGTTATACAGACCTTCACAAAATGTGTACTTAGAAATATGAAACAGTGGAAAACAAGAAGTCTAAGACCTTCTTTAAATGAAGGTCAATTGAAAATACTCTATTATGTGTGCAAATCAATCATTGCTCCAGTGTTGTGGAATTCATTACCAGTGTTAAATTTGACAAGAACACAATTTGTTTTCGAAAAAAAGATAAGACATTTGTTTATGCTGGGATACTCAGCTTAATAAAGATATTAGGTAGAAAGTGAGGATACACCTTTTGGGGAAGGTGATAATTTGAGAGGAATAGTAGGGAGGGGAATTTGGGCAAGTTTTAGTGGGAATGAAGTGTGGAAAACAATTGAGAAATGAAATGGTTATTGCAAATGTGCACACATACATGGTTGTCTTTTGATTGATGTTCGCATTAAAACCATTCATAATACAATAAAGCAATAAAACAGATTATGTAAACCATATAGATATTAATGGTGTACTGTGGTATATAAATATAATAAATGAAATGAGAAGAAAGCAAACAATATGTTAAAGGAACAACATGAGATGGTCATTAAGCCAGCAGACAAAGGAGGGGGAATAGTGATTGATTCATTAATAAAAATGGGTTATTATGCTGGTTACATATCTTCAAAAGAGAGAGACTTCCTTACTGTAAAATATCCTTTCATTTCTATGTTCTTCCCAAAATCCACAGATCCCTAGAACCCCTCAGAGACTGGCTCAGTTCTAGAGCCACTCTCAAAGGTTTGCTGATGTCTTCCTTAGGAACTCATTTGTAGAATCATAAGCTTATGTTCAAAACTGAATGGTTTAAAATCAACAAAGGTGTTCAACAAGGCTGCATACTTTCCCCCTACCTGTAATTTATATGCAAAACAAAGCAGAGAAGTAGAACTGCATGAAGACAACTGAGGTGTGAAGATTGGTGGAAGACTCATCAACAGCCTTCGCTATGCTAATACCACATTAAAGTGGCTGAAAGTGAAGACTATCTGAAATATTTGCTTCTCAAGATCAAGGAACAGTCCTTAAAATGGGTCTGCACCTTAACGTAAAGACGACAAAGATCCTGACAACTGGCAACATCAATATCACTGATTGAGAAGAAATTGAAATAGTTGACAACTTTAAGCTACTTGGATCAACAAAGAAATGACAAGCAGTCCAGAAATCTGATGACGCATTGCTCTTGGCAGAATGGCTTTGAAAAACCTAAACAAGATTCTCAAGAGCAGAGATATCTCGCCATACAAAGATTTGACTTGTCCAAGCCATAGTATTTAACAACGTCATAGAGATACAAAAGTTGGACAGTGAAAAAGATAGTAAGAAAATCTATGCCTTTGAATTATGGTGCTAGCGACGAATACTGTGTATGGACTGCTCAAAGAACAAACTAGACATACTTTAGAAAATCAGACTTAAGCTTTCTTTAGAAGCTCAGATGACAAGTCTTCGACTTTCATACTTTGGACACATCATATGAAGAGAGATCATTAGAGAAAGACATCATTCTTGACAAGGAAGGTGGTCAATGCAAAAGAGGAAGGCCAGCAATAAGATGGATCAATACAGTAACAGCAGCTATGGGGGTCCCTCTATCAACAATGAACCACCTGACTGAAGATCAAACACAGTTTAGGTCAACTATCCAGAGGATCACCTTGAGTCAGCACCGACTCGACAGCACTTAACATTTGATCATAGAAGGGTTGTCTCCCTTATTCCCACCAAGTTCCGGGTGAAACTGGCTTTTATTCTTCTCAAAGAATTTTTACTTTGATAATCAATTCTACCAGTAGATCAAGGGAACAGCTATGGGGCAGCAATGGCCTCTGACATAGCCAACCTTTACATGGCAGAATTTGAAACACATTTTCTTTGTGATTCTCCCTTTTCTTCAGAGATAAGGCTCTGGCATCGGAATATTGACAATATACTGCTACTGTGGAGAGATAATGAAGATTCCTTATTGGACTTTTCATCAGTGGTTAAATTCAAGAGATACCCATCTCAAAATTGAAATGCATCATAGCTTAGAACGTATTACTTTTTCTGTACATTCCTATTTACAAAAATACTTATGGTTTTAGCATACCTATCTACAGGAAACATACAGGCAGGAATAAACTTCTACAATGTGACAGTTTTCATACTAGGCATTTAAAAAGGAACCTACCCTTTTCAGTTTTTACATCTCAGAAGATTGTGTACCACTGTTATAGAATTTGATAAGCAGGCAGAAGATAAGGCTTATAGGTTTACAGAAAGAGGTTACCTGAGAGATTGTGTTGTGTCAGGGTATTCCAAAGCTAGAGCCTCAAAACATGAAGATGTGCATAACGGCAGACCAAAAAATTCAGAACCCTCTTAGTTTGCACATTGAAATCTTCTAATATGTCTCATCATATCACCAAGATTTTGAAAAAACATTGGCATGAATGTTTTAGAAATAAGAGACTTGCTGTTGCTTACAATAGGGAAAAGAATCTAAAGGATCTTCTTGTATCTTCTGCACTACGTATTACACACAAGGACACTACAAATGTGGTAAGTGTATCATTGTAATGTTACATTAGAACTTAATGTTTTGAATACAGGACACACAGGAAATTCTACCTGCATCACTGGAGTAATTGTAACACCAAGAATGTAATATAATGTCATTATATGTCCTTGTCACTTTCTGTATGTAGGCAAAAACTACCCACAATCTACACATGCGGTTCATTGAACATAAGAGTTTATTAAGAGAAAAATACAGAATGCTCCATTAGTGGAGCACTGTGTTACTCTTGGTCATGTTTTTTGAAGAATTGAAATGTTTTGTAATTAAAAGTTTTATCATCTAATTGGAGGGGTGGTGACATGGATTCGTCGCTACTATGATTAGATCATAAATGGAATGCTGTTCTAAACACCATGATCTAGTTTTCTCTTACTCAAGAGAAAAACTATCAGATTTTTCCTTTACTGAGGAAATAGCTTGTTCTCATAGATATGGAGCTGTAGTTTTATTCCATCTTATTTTTTATTTGCCTTTTTATTTTCACTTTTTGAAAAATTGTTTCTTTGTATTCTTATTGCTATTACTGTTTTTCTATGATTTTTTTAACAGATCTATTTCTCTTCTTTCACTTAAAATCCAACAGTGTATCTCTAATACGAGGGCTCTATTAATCTATTAAGTCCCAACCATGTGCCAATCAATTTTGAAGAGGTGTGGCCTAGAAAAAGAGCAGGAAGGGAAGTTTGATCTCTTTCGAAAAAGTATGCATGCAGCACATCCTTCACAAATTGCCAGAGAAAATCAAGGGCTTGCCGCAGGTACGGTCCAAAGCTACATTTGCTACCTTGAGTGACACACCATACATTGTTTAATGCCAGCTAGCTCAGGAGTATCACAGCAAGCTTATTTGAATGCGTTTCTTGGTAAATAAGATGAACCAATGATATGTACTCTAATTCGGGACTCCTTATTAATCCTTTATTAAATTATTTAAGACAAAATGCACATACACAGTTAGCAAAGTCTGCAGCAATTCTAGTGTGCCGATATGGATATTATCATTATTCATTACATAGTAAATGCTGATGAATAGGTTATTGGCATGCTTTCTAGTCACATTCTTGTATTACATCTGTACTGCCTACATTTGGTGTTTACATTTTTATCTTTGTTCCACGTTTTCTTCAGGATTTATATCTGTGCCATATGCGCTTAAAGTTGAATATAAACCAAAGATGGTTAGAGCCACTGAATATCTGCAGGTGCTGCTGTGGGCGTTCTGGGACAGAGTGGAGGCAGCATCCATCGCTAACCGGGGAGCTGCGATATTGAGTCTCTGTCTGGTTATCGACCCACAGGTAAAGTCAGGCACGGTAAATGCTGTCCTAAGTTTCCCTGCAGAAGCTAACCGGGCAGTGGCTCAATATTGCTGCCATCCGGTCAGCTTCTGGGGTCTGCGGCTACAGAGAGTGAGAGAAAGCATGAAAGAGACACATACACACCCCCCCCCCCCCATAAGGCTTAAGAGAATTATACATACACTAGTCAAACTAGTTAAAAAAAATAGCACCATTACCTATAGTGGACAGCATGCTGTCAACCATAAAATTACTCTATACCCATGGTACACTATTACTGCCTAATTATTTTAGCTGCCACTATACATGACAACCTTCAGAATCTCCTATGGTGGAATCCTATCATAATGCCAACTGTGCACAATACACCTTCCAGAACACTGAAGTTTCTTCTAGAACGTTTTCCAATGGAGCTAGTATCCTTTCCATGCAGCTGCTACAAAGAAATTGCCAAAAGCCCCAATGGGCATGACTGATTTTGTTTTTCTTTTCGTTAAATGATACACTATAAAGACCTTATATACTGACCTCTACAATTGGTTCTGCTCAATCTGCCTTTAAATACACCAGCACAGCTACACCAATCTAACAGATCACAAATGAACACAACAGCAATACTAAATCCAAGCGAACAGTTACTGTGTGAAATTCATGACTGGCTAAAGGCATCATGCAGATGTCTTCTTGGCCATGAAATCCTTAATCTCTTTCATGACTTAAAAAAATAATAACCTGGCAAGTTTTAAAAAAAGCAATTAATTAACCTAAACTGCATTTCTCCCTTTCCTCTCCCCACATACTCAGTGCTGGCTTTTATAACCAAAACCTAACCTTTGGTGACCAACACACACCAGATCAGAGAACATTCTAGGCCCAACGTGTTGTCTCGGGCTTGTAACTTGGCTGAAGTCAGTAATAGATGACATATGCCCTTTCCAGCAGCATTTTTATTGCTGAAAACTGACAGCTAACAGAACTGCTCCTGTCTTATTCTGGAAATGTCATTTTTTACTCAGCACTGCAGAAAGGCATCTCAAGACACATACTGCTGAAACCTGTTAACAAAACCCTGTGCATTTTGCACAACTACACTGGATTTCTTCCACAGCACCTCCAAGGCTAGGTGGTCATGCAGTCATCTTTTATAAATTAGATTTTATGGTCAGTATTGGCTGCTGGATTTGTGTCATAATGCACTTAAACCTCTCCTCAGTCAAGGTGTGAAATCACTTTTTAATCTGGGGAAAAAAAATTATTAAAAAAAAATCTCTACTCGGCCCAGACATCTCTCCATCAAATCCAGGTGCAGACCATGGCTCAGCCACAGCCTTGAGTTTGCTGAGGAAGATGAACTGAGAAAAACAAAACCATGAAACCGTCAAGTAAGGGCTAGTTTGTTAGGTTATTTGCTAAAGGTGTCTTACCATCCAGTTTTCTTACTTTCACAATGAGACGCTTTAGAGATGTATGTTAGAGAAAAGTAAACAGTGGATATTTATCTAGAGAAAGGTGGTTCTGTTGGGCCACAGACGTGTGCAGTGTTGGTTATGCACTATTCCACAAAGAAAAATACAGAAAATATCTGAAAGGGGCAGACATTGTTCAGTGACTGCATTGCTGCGAGTTTGGTTTCTGTTTGTTGGGCCACCAGGGGCTGTCAGTCAAGTAACCAATTTCATTTAGGACTCCATAAATGTATTAAAAGGGCATGATGTAAGTTAAGATGTAAATATCATTTGAACATTTAACCTGCTGAAATTTCAACCATAACCATTTACACAATAAATACAGAAGTGCCAGAAGCTGGGAGGAAGGATGGCTGGCTGGCTGGCTGGCCTCCCCCAGTGCCCATGTTCTACCCATATCTTATTTCCCACCCCCTATGCACTCCCTGGGGAACCACATAGCACACCAGGTAAGGGGACCAAGCAGTGACCCACAGGCTGACCTCAGCCTGCCTCAGGGCTTTTAACATAGTTCAATAATAAAGATACCATTCTTGCCACATCTTAAAAGGGTCAACATTTAGAAGGACCTACATGCCAAACATTTTCCTTACAGACTTAAAATGGAGAAAATGCTTAAGTATTAGCAAAATAGAAGTTTACTATCAGATTGCCCTTCCTTCCCTATCGATTACTATACCAGTTTTCAATACTAATTTAGTGTGGTCCTTCTGAAGTATTTTAAAAACATTTGAAGTCTCCCTATCTTTTTAGATCCCATTCCCAAGTCCTGCTTAGTACCATGAATACATTTTTCTAGCTACTTGTTCCTATCAATGTACATTTCTTAAACCCTATTCCTGAGACCTGCATTTTCAAGAAATACAGTTTTGTTTTTAGTTGCATACATCACAGAAGGCTTTGGATTTTGGCCCCTCATACAGATATGCACCGATTACTTTACATGTTTAAAAACAAAAACAACATTCACATGACCATACCACATACATTCAAAAGCTTCTTAAAAAGGGACCGGAGGCGTCATGAAGTTTTAAAAATTTTTCTTCTAACATAATGTGCTAGTCAAAGCCTCTGACATTTCATCAAGTCATTCAACAGATTTCCCCACAAGATAAAATCTCTGAGCCAGGTACAGTGTTAGAAAATCTTTTAGAACTTGGCAGTCTGCTTGTTTCACTTTTTTTCTTCAGTTATCGTCCCTTCCATAGTCAATCGTCAGTAATTCCTGAGCTATTAGCATCGCTAATTCCTTGGTGCCTGCTGCCACCACTCTGCAGGACATGATGTCCAGAGGTCCCCCTACAAGAGAAGGAAAGAAAAAGATGGCATAAAGAGGGTTAATGAGGGTAGGGAAAGAAATAAAGCGAATCAGATGTAGGCCTAGAGTTAGCAGAAAACTGCTGCTTTACATAAGGCATCCTTTACTAATATTTTTCCACGGGCAGAGAATGGGGAAAAAATGTCCTTTCTATTTTAATTTTCCAAAATGCAATTTACACACCTCACCTTAATGTTTCGAGAGGTGTTAGAATTAAAAACAAGGACAATGCAAAAAGCACACCACTCACACTCAGAGCAGCTAAAAGCACGACAGGTATTCACAGAAATGTGTTTTCAGACAAACTGAAGAGAGGAGTTAGCGGGGATGCATTTAGATCAGGGGAAAAAACAATAATGCACTTGCATTTGAAAATCCAATTGCGCATAAGTTTCACTCCATCCTCCTGCCCACATACAAAAAAGTGCAAAATACCTGGGCATTGTCGTAGGACAATTTCTAAAGGATATGCTGTTCCCTTTGAAAACTGGCTCAAAGATCTGCAAGTACAAAACAGCCATGTATTTGGCAGCAACAGAGACCATGGTAAACTATCCCAAGATAACTTGAAACAAGACCATGCAAGAATCGCACTTCTTTAACCATAGCCCAAAAGGAGAGTCGGGAGCCAAGAAATGGCAAGCCTGATATCAGGGAATGTTAGAATGGACATCTGCAGCCTAGCCTATGCTGAAAAGCCAAATACATCTGCAACGTCGAGACATCATAATGCAACAGCCGCATGGCTTCCCTGCTGCAACAAAGTTTTTTCAGGGCTGGAGATCCAGAAGGCAATTTTCATCTAAGGAACCCAGACTGTCCGCTTTTACTAAAGCGAAATCAAACCTTTAAAATAAGCATTTGATCCTTTGTAGTGCTGCACATGTGGGGCTGGTGGAAGGCTAAGGAAGATAGCAGGCTTCCCTTTTGCACTCTCTATATTTTCATTCCAGAACTGTTCCTCATAATTCAGCTTTATTTTCCAGTTTGTTGCCACAAAACAGCAAAGATACGGAGAAAAAAAATCCACCTTTTACTTCAAATCCTCCAGTATCAAATACTATAATGAAGGACCGTATTGTAGAGAAATCAAGAAAAATGTTGGGGGAGCAGAGGAAGAAAAAAAAGGAAGAGACCTTCAACAGTTTGAAAATCTAATAAAGACTCGTAAATGAACTAAATGATTTTAAAATCCCCAATCTCCTCCTTTCCAGAGGGCTCGCCTGCCATCTTCTGAGCCTTGAACCAGAGTTTTCTGTGTAACCCATGTAAGGTTCAAGCCAGAAATGGAGAGAGATAGAATATGTGGCAAATTGGCAGTAAAAGCTAGCAATAAAGCAGGACAATCAGTAATCCCACTCATAGATTGCTGCAGAATGTTGGTGTTAAAGTTGCACGCTACTAGCCGTGCGCATGATTTCGGAGCATGTGAGTATCACATAAGTTATACACCGATATGCAGCAAGGGAAGCATATGTAAATGAGGTATTTGCAAATCTTCGGTGTAAAGCGGGGAAGGAGAGGAGACAAAGCAAGTGTAGATGACGGCACTGCAGGAATGCGCATAGATTTCACATGCTAACGGTGGCACAGTGGTACGCGCATTCCCCAGGTCTCCATTTTCCCCATTTGCAGCTCTAGCTTTTGCAAGGAGCAAAGCCACTAAAGGGTAAGAAGCCAAAATGACATTTCTTCCTAAATGCCGAACTTTTCGCCTGTAGGCACAAAAGATCCACTGTCCAGCAGTACACATGCTAAAACTGTCTTTTTCTACATGTACCAGAACTTTGCATGACCTCTGACGAGGCATATGAGCAATGGTGCTGTGCACGCCACCATCTGATTCTCTACATGCTTCTCTGCATCAGGCAATGACTTCATTAGCATCTCATTTCAATACATGCAGCTCATTTGGGTATCTAAATACGCAAGGCACAGTTGTATGTGCACTTCTTTCTGTGCAGACTATTTGCGCACCAATCTTTTTGCTGCATTACTCTGCAGCAGTAGTTATGCATTTATGTTGTGCTACCTGCACGCAAAGGGCACACTAGCGTTTCTGCACTGGCCTGTAAGTGGATACACAAAAATAAAACAAGAAGGGACACCCCCGCAACAAAAGCAAACAGAAAAATAAAGGAGGAGTTGGGTAACAAAATTATCGGCAACAAACTTTGAGCCCAACAAGGCCGTGTTTTGCCATGGCATGCCTGCATCAGGGGCAACTTAAAAATAAAATACTTAATTATCTATTTATTTTGTAAACATGTAAATAAGTCACAACGCAATATAATTAATGAAAATAAAAATAGAAAAATACATAGCAATAAGAAGAGTCAACATATCAAAAAGGAGTAAAGCACAGTTACTTACCTATAACAGGTGATCTCTGGGAACAGCAGGAATAAGTCTTCACATATGGGTACATCAGTACCGACGGAGCCTGCGCAGGTATGCTTCCCAGCGTCCAATCAGAAAGCTTTTGGACGCATCCCACCACGCCTGCGTGCTGCCTTCCCGCCTTTCCCAACTGCCTCTCCTCAGTTAAGTTTTAAGCTGAGACAAAGAGAGAGGAAAGGAAAGATAGATAGAGAGAGATACAACTCCTAGGGGAGGTGGGAGGGTTGTGAAGACTTATTCCTGCTGTTCCCAGAGATCACCTGTTACAGGTAAGTAACTATGCTATCTCCAGGAACAAGCAGGAATGAGTCTTCACATATGAGGACTCCCAAGCTAAAATGCCTGGAGTCCCAGCATGTTATGGATTGGAACATGCTATACCTCATATGGCCAGGCATCCTAGGATGGTGGGTAGGAGTTGAAACAGAAACAGCTAACCTAACATAGGACTGCAGATAAGAAATCCCTGTGTGGATGACAATTATCATCAAATATATTGAAAATGAAATGTTGCAATATGAACCTCCCCTAACAGGATTGTACAAAAGTATGGAGGTTCATGGGATCTACTGGGGATCCAGTAGAGGAACCTCAAGGAGGACCTCACTGGAAAAGTAGAGGTAATATACCTGTAGGAAAACATAATGGAGGTCAGGAATTCTGAAAGGTAAGAGGTAACCCCAGGGGTAAACTGGGGTAGTACCAAAACTGTAAACAGTCAGCAGAAGGCTTTATGAAAAAAGCCCAAACTCTTTTGGCTACAGAGTGACTCGCTGATAGGAGCAAAAAGGAAAACCCTTATATCCCAAAAGAAAGGACAGATGCCCGAGGCGTTAGCCTCAGAATGACTGAAGATCTGCAATGTCTTTCCTAACTGATGTCAGGTAGGAAAGATGCTGGAACATGGAGAGCTTCATGGGTACCTAACCTTTAAGGTTATGGTAGAAAAGTAGTTAACTACCACTGGAGTAGTTGTGTGTGTAGCACCCCAAACATGCTGGGACAGCATGGTATGGGTAGAGCCCAAATGTCAGAATCGTATAGAGACATATATATCTATATGACTATAGACAGTGAGATAGATAAGTATGTAATACATATCTACCTATAATAAATATCTCGATAGATAGATAGATAGATATAAGAATATATATCTATAGTGAGATATAGAAGGGCAAAACATATACACACACAAATGATATAAGTGTCTGCAATTAGGCAGACAGAGATGTGCTTATAGAAGTATATTCACATAGGAGATGTTGAAGAGGAAAGATTCATCTAATAACAAGAAGGTGGAACCTACTTGAGAAGATATATAGAGAATCTATTTCCCCTGGTTGTGATGGAAGAAAGTCAGGGGAAAAAAACCCCTGACAAAGAGCAGACTAGATTGCTGCCAAGAATGCTAGTCAGTGAAAAAAACCAGGATGGTTACGTGAAAAGCAGAGGATAATATCAGTCTGCAGGCAGCAAGTACCGAGTCCTCCAGAACTCTGGCATGGTAAATGGACAGAAGATGCATAGGAATGAGATACCATGTTGACCTACTTGAGGGGCAAAAAGGGTATCATGCGTTCTTTAGCTAAATATGCGCTGTCCATGAAGGATTAGGATACCATGAGGACGAGCTGCAAGGAAAAAAAGAGAGCATATTCCCGGTGGGAATCCAGAGGACCAAACGAGGGAATTGAACAACTCTTTAAGCTTTCACATAATAGAAGGCCCATATCCTTTGCTTTAGAAAGGAGATGATAGGGTAGGAAGAACCCTTCCAGTCATGAGGGGCATGACTGAGAGAGCCTTTTCCAACCATCTAGGACAGCTGTTTGAGGAAATCCTAATGCTCTCTAGCAAGGGCCCATAGTGGAAAGCTTCTCTGTAGATTGCAGAGAGCATAATGCAGGAGAATTAGGAGATAGAACTGGCTGCTGGAAAAGCCAGTAGCTAGGCCGACTATGCTGCCAAACCCAAGGGAATTGGAGATGGCAAGAATAGAAAACAATCAGAGAAGCCTGTAGTGATAAGATTTGCCAAGAAAGATGAATCCACTGTCTTGTAGTCACTACTGAGGCCAGAAAGAATATAGTGGAGGACAACTCTGGATGCTTGTGGGGAAGAACCAGTGGTCCAATCACTAGGACTCCTGCATGGGCAGCTGCTAGTAAGACATCAGAAAGAATCTTTCTGTTAAAAAACAAAGAATAGACAGAACAGGAGTAAGAAAACACTGGACCTGCCTGAAAGCTGCCCCAAAGCAAAAAAGAAGGAGGAGTTAACTCAGAAAGGAAAACTCCACACTGGAATAGTGACAAAACTAAAAGGGCTGAAGAGAAGCCCTCCAGTGTAATAGTACCACTCTTACAGGGGAAATGCTTGATAAGAGGGTAGAGAAGATGGAGCTGAATGGAGACTTACAATATGGTAAGTCTGTAGAAGGAAAAAATTCATGCTGGTACAGAAAAACTATTTGATAGTTGTTAAACCTCTTTCTCTAGCAGGAAGAAGAGGAGAAGCTGTGACCTATAGGCATGAACATCCTAAAAGCTCGTATAACAGGGAAAAATGGATGTCTTGTGAAAAGAGATCCATGCCTAGAGTTTAGAATGAAGCAGTTAAAGGCTTCTACTGACAAGAAGCCAACTGCAGGTTCTAAACCCCAAGAGACACAAAAATATGTGATTAATCAGAAACCCTGCATATGCTGGGTTTGGTGAGCCTGGTAAGAGTTTGGATTCTTCAGACCAGGGCGATGTTTCCCTTGTTTGGGAACATCTGTGTGATGGGCAGAAGATGAATAAAACCTTCTCCCCCTAGGGGAAGAAAGTCTGGTAGGACATTTCCTACCTACTGGGAAAGAAGAGGGTGTAGAACAGCCCTTAGAAACAGGTAAGTCAGTGAACCACTGAGTAACCTGACGTAAAGACTCCTTATTGAAGAGATTTTCTCCAGTGCAAGGAGTATTACTCAGTCTTTGTTGTGCCCATTTGTCTAAGTCTGAAGCTTGGAGCCAGGCTCTACGTCGTGCCCCTATAGCTATAGCAGAAGCCCTGCTAACAGACTCAAATGAGTCTAGGGAAGCACGAGTAAGAAACCAAGAGATATTTTGAATATGACTAAGCAGTGAGGAATATTCTGCAGTCTTGGGTTCTGAAAGAAAGGGAGTCAAAAGATGCAATTTCTTTGTGACTTCCTCAAGAGATAGACTCATATAAAAAATATATGAGAGAATTCTTGCTGAAAGCATGGATGTCTGGAAGGTTTGACGTCCAAAGGCATCTAGTGTCTTAGACTCACGACCTGGCGGATAAGAAGAGTGCTTTTTCTTACTCTTCACCCGCCTCATTGCTGATTCCACTACAATGGAATGATGAGGAAGTTGAGTCTTTTGAAACCCTGGAGAGGGGGGCACCTGATATAGGAGATCAGTTGCTCTGGAAGGTGGGGGTACCCTTAAAGGTGCTTCCCACATTCCTAGAAGAAGATCCTGCAAGGAATGATGCAAAGGAAGCATTATGTTTTCCTTTGCTTCGGTAGAAACAGAGCCTTGTGCAGGATCATGTCCAGGGATAGAGATGGCAAGTGATCTTGCCATATCCCAGAGGAAACTCTGAAAAGAAGGATCTCCAAAGAGAACCTCCCTTGGACAGGTTAGATCTGAGGAACTAGCCTGGGCACCGAAGGATGTATCTACACCAGGGGTCTCAAACTCAAATTGCTTTGAGGGCCGAATGAGGACTTGTAAAGTAACCCGGGGGCCGCATAAGACGCGGGGCCTCATTTGCATAAGGGGCCTCATTTGCATAAATATTTGCATAATGTTACCATGCACTAACTTTTAGTAAACATGCCTCTTTAATGAGTGCATGGATAAAGAAAGACTAAAAGATTTAGAAACAGGAAGACAATAATTAAACTGGGAACCCCAAAAGCCAAACTTGGAATGTACAACAACACTGTAGAAATAAAACTATAAATTAATTTCCTCTTGTACTAAACAAAGCGCAAACATTAATGATGCACATTTCCCAGAGCTGACATATTCCAGTTAATAAATTCAAAATAAAGAGATATTTTTCTACCTTTTGTGCATTTTTTTTCAGTTGCAATTGTTCCAGCCACTTTCTTCTGGTTTCTTCATGTCTTCTGCTAACTCTCCATCGTCTGCTGTCCATTTGCCCTTTCTTCTCTCCTAGTTTTTTTTCCATTCTCTCTACATCTGCTTTAACATACTAATCTTTCTCCTTTTTCTCTTTCCTCATTCCTATTTCATCCACTCAAATTTTACCCCTCCATCCTCAATCCCCACTTACTCTCCCAATACCTGGCCAATTGTAGATTTGTCTTCTCTCCCAGACAAAATATTTTTCCCCTCTCCATTTCACTTTCCCAGCTCCATCCCATTCTAATCCTCCCCCAACATCAGCTCCCTTCTAGTTCCAGCCCCACCCAGCATACGCTCCCTTCTAGTCCCTGCATCAGTCCATTTCCAATCCTAGCCCCCCATCAGCCCATTTCCAATCCTAGCCCCCCATCAGCCCATTTCCAATCCTAGCTCCCTCCCCTCACAGCCCATTTCCATTCCAAGCCCCCTCCCCATCAGCCATTTGCAGTTCAAGCCCCCCTTCCAATCAGCCCACCTCCAGTCCTAACCCCCATCTGCCCATTTCCAGTCCTAGCCCCCACCATAGCCCATTACCAGTCATAACCCCCCCCTGCCAATAGCCCACTTCCAGCCCTAACCCCCATTACCCCATTTCAGTCAGCCCCTCCATAGCTCATTACCAGTCCTAACTCCCCCCATCAGCCCACTTCCAGTCCTTCCTAACCCCCACCTGCCCATTTCCAGTCCTAGCCCCCACCATAGCCCATTACCAGTCATACCCCCCCTGCCAATAGCCCATTTCCAGTCATAACCCCCCCCCCCCCGCCAATAGCCCATTTCCAGTCATAACCCCCCCCCTGCCAATAGCCCATTTCCAGTCATAAACCCCCCCCCAGCCAATAGCCCATTTACACTCCTAAACGCCCCCTGCCAATAGCCCATTTCCAGTCCTACACCCCCCCTGCCAATAGCCCACTTCCAGTCATAACCCCCCTTGCCAATAGCCCATTTCCAGTCCTACACCCCCCCCCCCTGCCAATAGCCCATTTCCAGTCCTACACCCCCCCTGCCAATAGCCCATTTCCAGTCCTACCCCCCCCTACCAATAGCCCATTTCCCTTCCTACCCCCCCCCTGCCAATAGCCCATTTACAGTCCTAACCCCCCCCCTGCCAATAGCCCATTTCCAGTCCTACCCCCCCCCCCCCGGGTAAATAAAAAAAACACCTGGCTTCTTCTGCTGCTGCAGCAGAAAATCAGCTGTCCCGCGGCCCCTTCCTCTCTGCCCGGAGATCCCTCATTGTGCTTCATCAGCGTGTGCTTCTTAAGCCGCGAAGAGAGTATTTCCCTCTCGCGCGGCTTAAGCCTATTCACTTGTCAAGCCTCGCGAGAGGGGAATACTCTCTTCGCGGCTTGAAAAGCACACGCTGATGGAGCACAATGAAGGATCTCCGGGCAGAGAGGAAGGTACCGCAGCACAGCTGATTTTGCTGCTTGAGCAGCAGAAGCCCGTTTTAAAAAAAAAATTGACAGTCGATTCTGCCGCTGCCACGGCGGCAACGGCAGAAGCAAGGCTTTTTTTATTTCCCTCCGTCGCGGGCCGCACAACCTTCTCTCGCGGGCCGCGTGTTTGAGACCCCTGATCTACACGGTGCAATATGGGATCCTTAACGGATGGACGCTGGTACTGGAGGTCAGGACCAGCGACAGTCAGTAGCACATCGTCCATGCCAGGTATCGTCTCCAAACTTGGTATAGAAGGGAGCAATCCTGTTAAAAGAAGCATGGAAGGAGCTGGCCACGATGCTACAGTGGAGACCGGTACCGATACCGGTACCGATGTCGGAACAGAACCAGACACAGACATCGGAACAGCCACCGGTGACAGCTCAATTGGTACCGAGGTAACCGAAAACTTTCGGCCGTCACCCTCGGCACCAAGCCTCCGGTATCGACAGGTCAAGGTATCAAGGCGTGTCGGAACTGCGTCTTCCAGACTAGAGATCGATTCCAAACTCGGCATTGAGGATAATGTAGACATCGGTACCGACTTCGGTACCATGTCTGATACCGATGGATGAAACCCAGCCGGTGGCAATCCAAACGGCATCGGAGGAACCGAGAGTTGTGGATCCGAACCATCGGAACCGAGCCTTCGGTACCGACGGGAGCTGGTACCAAGGTGAGTCGGTACCCAGTCCTCCAAACTGGAGATCGATTCCAGACTTGGCATCGAAGGAAGCGAGTTTATCGATGCATGTCTGGAGGGTACCGACGTCGGAGGCAGTATCGGTGCCGGTACCGATACTGGAAAGTCAGTCTGGAACGTATGCACCGGTCCCGTAGGTACCGAGGATGCCAGACAACGATCCCTGGTGAGGAGTGTTTCCAACACCAGTGCCGATGCCAGGGTATCGGTACCGCTCGAAGCGGATGCCACCACCGGACACGGCTCAGGAATGTTCTGTGGGGGGTGAACCCCAGGAACAACCTGGAACCCCACATAGGCTTTGGAGGCCAAAGACGCCCGCCGGGGTTTTGAAGCCAATGGGCCCTCGAGTGCAAGGCCGGAGCCGTCTACATGCTGTGCATGAGACCTACCACTCAAGGGTTGGCTAGTCTTAACAGACTGTTTGTGGGTTACCTGATACTGTGTAGAAGAAAAAATGGTCGGTGCCCTGAAGTTGGAAGGGAACCTCATATCGAGGGAAACTTGATGTTGAAAACTTCTTCTCACAATACTGTTGCCCGAGGGCTCCGGAGAAAAAGGTCAGGACCCAAACAGCTTAGACACCAATTATAGGAGTCTAAAAATAAAGTTGTATCGCCACAGTTTGAACATTTCTTGGAGAAAGTGGCTGGCAGTTCCATGAAGGACTTGGAGAGGCCTGGAAGGCCTGAAAAACCGTAAGAAACAGAAGAAAAAATATTCCCTGAAAGGAAAAAATTTTTACAAGAGAAAGAAACACCGGCAGTACCGGTGGCATCGGGGAGACAGCCGTGACCACAAGAAAATTAAAGGATTAAAAGAAGAATTTTCTGCGGTGACAGGACGACGTTCTGCCGGCTCCGCGGAAAAACAAAAACTGAGGAGAGGCAGTTGGGAAAGGCAGGAAGGCAGCACACAGGCGTGGTGGGATGCTTCCAAAAGCTTTCTGATTGGACGCTGGGAAGCGTTCCCGTGCAGGCTCCGTCGGTACCGACGTACCCATATGTGAAGACTCATTCCTGCTTGTTCCTGGAGATTAATAAAAACATGATATTAGACATATAAAACATGAGCAAGTTCAACAGCATGAACAGTGCATAAGTGAACAGTGAATGGGTGATGAGGTGCATATCCCAGAGAGCATACTTACAATCATAATGACAGTCAATGGCTTAAAAATGTCTAAACGCCTAAAAATAGGATATAAAAGGTGTTTACAACAATGTCCATTAAAAATACTTCAAAACAAAATGTTAAACATCTTGATAAATGAAAATAAAAAAATAAAAACTGCAAGATCACTAAAAACAGTAGATGGTGCAGGAGAATAACATACTGTAAAACACATACCTCTCACTTGGTTTGCAGCTTGTCATGCTGTGAGGGCTTGCGTGCATCAGTGATGCTGAGAGCTAAACTATCGGTAGTTTAACTACTGGCAGGCTCTCCCAAGATGGACAGGTCTCAGCTGAGGTGCCAGACCAAGACAAACCACCCATCTGGGCAGCAGCAGAATGGGATAGTGTTGATGGCGGAGGATCACATTTTTGTGACAACGGCAACACCACCAAACTTAAACTGCGCGGAAGAAAGGCCCGTCAATCTACTTCTGTATCTTGCCATGAAAACCCAATGGATAGTTACAACAAAACAAATTGTGCTATGGTGCTGGAAGATGAGACCCCCAGGTCGGAAGGCACTCAACTAGCTACTGGGGAAGAGCTGAAGACTTTTCAGAGTAAAGCCAGCATTTATGATGTGGTTGGATCAAAGCCCTCGGGAAGTCTGACTGCTGATGTAGCTGCGCATGAAATGAGAGTCAGAAGCTGTAAAGATGTCTTACACATAGGAACATGGAACGTACGAAGCATGAACCAAGGGAAGTTGGAGGTGGTCAAGAATGAAATGGAACGTGTACAACTTGATCTGTTGGGTGTCAGCGAACTGAAATGGACTGGCATCGGGCACTTTGCATCAGATGATCACATGGTCTACTATGCTGGAAATGAAAGACAAAGAAGAAATGGTGTTGCATTTATAATAAAGAAGAAACTTGCAAGAACTGTAATGAAATACAATGCAGTCAGCGAACGCTTAATCTCTATTCGTCTACGAGGATTGCCTATCAACACAACTATAATTCAAGTATATGCCCCAACAACAGCTGCAGAAGAGAATGAAATTGAAGAGTTCTATGAACAAGTACAAGCTGAAATTGACAGAACATGCAAACAGGATATCCTGATAGTCATGGGTGACTGGAATGCAAAAGTTGGCAACAAAGAAGGCAAAGTAGTTTGAAAATATGGACTTGGCAACAGAAATGAAGCTGAAGACTGATAGAATTCTGCAAGACCAATGATCTATTCATCTCAAACACCTTCTTCCAGCAACACAAGCGGCGAATGTACACATGAACTTCACCCAATGGATTGTATAAAAATCAAATTGACTACATCTGTGGAAGTCAACGATGGAAAAACTCTATAACATCAACAAAGACAAAACCTGGAGCTGACTGTGGTACAGATCATCAACTACTAGTATGCAAACTCAAGCTAAAGTTGAAAAAGAGCAAACCACTCATGAATGCAGCAAAATATGACCTTGAGAACATACCACTGGAATTTAAAGACTGCCTGCAAAATCGATTTGCTGCTTTAGATACAAATGATAGAGCTCCGGAAGAGTTATGGAATGACATCAAGAAGGTTGTGTTGGAAGAAAGCGAGAAGTCTCTACAAAAGGTGAAAAAGCAAAAACAGCCAAAATGGATGACGGAAGAAACTCTGAAAATTGCCCAGAAACGCAGAGAAGCTAAAGCCAGAGGAGAAAGAAAGAATCGCAGAACTCAGAGATTTCCAACATGCAGCAAGACAGGACAAGGAAAAGTACTACAACGACGCATGCAAAGAAATAGAAGCAGAAACTATTAAGAGGAAGAACAAGATCGGCTTTCCTAAAGCTACAAGAGTTAAAGAAAAAGTTCCAGCCTCGAATTGGAATGATACAAGATGCTCAAGGTTCTATGTTGAATGATGCTGAGAAGATCAAGAAAAGGTGGAAAGAATATACAGAATTTTTATATGATAAAGATCAAGTGGACCAACAGCCGTTTCAACCTGTACCTTATGATCGGGAACCATTGGTGATGAAAGAAGAAGTTGAAGCAGCATTGAAAGCCTTATCAAAGAACAAAGCACCAGGCACTGATGGCATTCCTATAGAAGTATTGCAGCAATCTGATGCAGCTGTTACCATACTTACAAGGCTCTGCCAAGAAATATGGAAGACATCATGGCCAACTGACTGGAAAAGATGTGTGTTTATACCAATACTAAAGAAAGGTGATCCAACTGACTGTGGAAATTATCGAACAATCACTCTGATCCCACATGCCAGCAAGATTCTACTGAAGATTATTCAAAAGAGACTACAACCATACCTGGAACAAGAACTACCTGAAGTGCAAGCCAGGTTCACGAAAGGGCGAGGAACGACAGACATTATTGCGTATGTGAGATGGATCCTTGAAAAGACTAAAGAATACCAAAAGGAGATCTATTTGTGCTTTATCAACTATAGCAAGGCTTTTGACTGTGTAAACCATGAGAAACTCTGGGCCACATTAAGAAGCATGGGTCTACCAGAACACCTGATCGTTCTCTTGTGCAATCTGTACATTGATCAAGAAGCAACAGTTCGAACGGAAGAATGAGAAACAGAATGGTTTAAAATTAGCAAAGGTGTAAGACAAGGCTGCATACTTTCCCCCTACCTGTTTAATTTATATGCAGAACAAATCAGAGAAGCAGGATTGTATGAAGACAACAGAGGTGCGAAGATTGGTGGAAGACTCAACAACCTTTGCTATGCTGATGATACTACATTACTGGCTGAAAGTGAAGATGATCTGAAACATTTGCTTCTCACAATCAAAGAACAGTCTCAAAATGGGCCTGCACCTTAATGTAAAGGAGACAAAGATCATGACAACTGGCATAATCAACAGGTTCATTGTTGAAGGAGAAGAAATTGAAATTGTGAACAACTTTAACCTACTTGGATCAACTATCAATAAAGAAGCAACAAGCAGTCAAGAAATCAAACGACGCTTTGCTCTTGGCAGAATGGCTATGAAAGACCTAGATAAGATTCTCAAGAGCAGAGATGTCTCTCTCCATACAAAGATTCGACTTGTTCAAGCCATGGTATTTTCAATAACATCATATGGATGTGAAAGCTGGACAATGAAAAAGACAGACAGGAAGAAAATTGATGCCTTTGAATTATGGTGCTGGCGGCGAATACTGTGTATACCATGGACTGCCCGAAGAACAAACCAGTCAGTACTAGAGGAGATCAAACCTAAGCTTTCTTTAGAAGCTCAGATGACAAGACTTCGACTTTCATACTTTGGACACATCATGCGAAGAGAGAGATCATTAGAGAAAGACATCATGCTTGGCAAGATAGAAGGTCAACGCAAAAAAGAGGAAGGCCAGCAATGAGATGGATCGATACAACAGCAGCTACGGGTACCAGTCTGTCAACAATGAGCCGCCTGACTGAAGACCGAACACAATTTAGGATAGCTATCCAGAGGGTCACCATGAGTCGACTCCGACTCGACGGCACTTAACAACAACAAAACACATACGTCCATAATAACGTCCATAAACAAATTTTAGGAAAAAGAGTAACACTGAAAAAGTCAACAAAGAATTATAATAAAAGGACATATTGCAACGAAAAGGATAATAAGTTAACACCACCATATTTGAAGAGTAATATGTGGTTAAAATTGTGGTGAAAGAGCTCTCATTAACTGCCATAAAGGGTAGTTACTCACCTGTAACAGGTGATCTCTGGGAACAGCAGGAATTTAGTCTTCACATATGGGTATCGTTGGTACCGATGGAGCCTGTGCAGGAACGCTCCCCAGCGTCCAATAGGAAAGCCTTTGGGAGCATCCCACAGCACCTGCGCGCTGCCTTCCCGCCTTTCCAACTGTCCCTCTCCAGTTGAGTTTATAGCTGAGACAAAAGAGAGAGGGAGAGAGAGAGATACATCTCCTAGGGGAGGTGGGCGGGTTGTGAAGACTAAATTCCTGCTGTTCCCAGAGATCACCTGTTACAGGTGAGTAACTACGCTATCTCCAGGAATAAGCAGGAATGTAGTCTTCACATATGGGGACTCCCTAGCTGCAGATGCCAGGGAGATGGCCCCAGGACGTTGTTAGCCCTTGTGAAAGGGCCATACTTCCCCCCATGGATCTCTGGCATCCTACCAGGGATGGTGGGTAGGAGTTGATTAAGTCTGAAAAAGGTGTTGAACAGCAGTCTGGCCAAACAAGGCATCCCGGCGGGAGTCCTTGTCTAAGCAGTAGTGGGCTGTGAAGGTATGTATCAAAGCCCAAGTAGCTTCTCGACAGATGTCATCAATAGACACAGAGCGAAGATGAGCCATTGAGGCTGCCAAGGCTCTCACATTGTGAGCTGTGACATGGTCTTCAAGAGGAAGGTTCTTACTCTCGTAGGCAAAGGATATGCACTGAGCAATCGAGTTAGATAGAGTTATTTTGGAAACTGGAAGTCCCAAATGACTAGGATCAAAAGCAACAAAGAGTTGAGAAGATTTTCTATGTTGCCGTGTCCTTTACAAGTAAAAGGCCAAAGCTCTTTTACAGTCCAAGGTATGAAGGTTCCTTTCTGCACTGGAG
Source organism: Ichthyophis bannanicus (assembly GCA_033557465.1). Classification (NCBI taxonomy): domain Eukaryota; kingdom Metazoa; phylum Chordata; class Amphibia; order Gymnophiona; family Ichthyophiidae; genus Ichthyophis; species Ichthyophis bannanicus. The sequence continues at coordinate 1,372,040,083 of CM066031.1, forward strand.
GCATGAGGTCTCGGAAAGAATTCAGGAAGGTAAACCGCTTGGTTTAAATTGAAAGGCAAAACCACCTTTGGCATAAAGTGTCGATGAGTCCTAAGAACTACCTTACCATGGTGGAACCTTGTATAAGGAGGATCAGCCACTAACGCTTGCAATTCACTGATGCGATGTGCTGATGTGATTGCAAGGAGGAAGATGACTTTCCAGGAATGAAATTTCAAAGATGTAGTGGCTAATGGTTCAAAGGGCAGTTTTGTGAGCTGCCCGAGCACCAGATGTAAGTCCCATGCCACCGGTGGTGGCTTAGTGGGAGGCTTTGTTAAAAGAAGGCCTCTCATAAATCTCGCTATGAGAGGATGAGAGGAAATAGGTTGTCCATTTAGAGGATTGTAAGAAGCTGCAATAGCACTAAGATGGACTCTTACTGAATTTGTCTTGAGACCTGCATTTGACAAATGAAGGAGATACTCCAGTATCGATTCCAGAGGAATCGCAAGAGGGTTAAGACCCTTCTGTGAGCACCATATTGTAAACCTTTTCCATTTAAAGGCATATGAGCGTCTTGTGGAGGGTTTCAAAGAAACATAAGAACATAAGATATGCCATACTGGGTCAGACCAAGGTCCATCAAGCCCAGTATCCTGTTTCCAACAGTGGCCAATCTAGGTCATATGTACCTAGCAGTTTCCCCAAATGACACAGGTTCTGCAATGCTTGTACTGGGTCAAGCATTGATATCCTGGGTCCCTTCTTAATAATGGTTTATGGACCTTTCCTCCAGGAACTTGTCCAAACCTTTTTTAAACCCAGCTACACTAACAGCCTTTACTACATCCTCAGGTAACAAATTCCAGAGTTTGATTACACGTTGAGTGAAAAAATATTTTCTTTTATTAGTCTTAAATAGTTTACCCTGTAGCTTCATTGCATGTCCCCTAGTCTTTCTATATTCTCATAACGTAAACAATCGATCTATGTTTACCCGTTTCAATCCGTTCATTAATTTATAGACTTCTATCATATCTCCCCTCAGCCGTCTCTTTTCCAGGTTAAAGAGCCCTAACCTTTTTAGCCTTTCCTCATAGGAGTATCCTTCCATCCCCTTTACCATTTTGGTGGCTTTTCTCTGAACCTCTTCTAATAACGCTATATCCTTTTTAAGATAAGGTGACCAGAATTGCACACAATATTCAAGGTGCGGTCTCACCATGGAACGATATAGAGGCATTATAATATCTTTTGTTTTATTTTCCATTCCTTTCCTTATCATACCTAGCATTCTATTTGCTCTCTTGGCTGCCGCTGCACACTGGGCTGAGGGTTTTAACATGTTATCCACAATGACGCCTAAATCTTTTTCCTGGGTGGTGGTTCCTAATGTGGAACCTTGCATCGTGTAACCATAGTTTGGGTTGTTCTTCCCTAGGTGCATAACTTTGCACTTGTCCACATTAAATTTCATCTGCCATTTTGATGCCCAGTCTTCCAATTTATCAAGATCCTCTTGCAATTTTCCACAATCCTCTTGGGTTTTAACAACTTTAAATAGTTTTGCGTCATCTGCAAATTTGATAACCTCACTCGTTATTCCAATTTCCAGGTCATTTATGAGTATGTCAAAAAGCAGCGGACCCAGCACAGATCCCTATTCACCACTATTCATCCCTATTCACCACTATTCAGACACCACTATTCACCTTTCTCCATTGGGAAAATTGGCCATTCAGCCCAACCCTCTGCTTTCTATCTTTTAACCAGTTCCTGATCCACAGTAGTACACTGCCTCCTATCCCATGACTCTTTAGTTTTGCCAAATGTCTCTGATTAGGGACCTTGTCAAAGGCTTTCTGAAAGTCCAGATACACTATATCAACTGACTCACCTTTGTCCACCTGTTTATTCACACTTTCAAAAAAAACATAACAGATTAGTAAGACAAGATCTTCCTTGTCTAAAGCCATGTTGACTGTCTCCCATTAGGCCATGACTATCTACATGTTGAGTAATTTTATTCTTTATGATGGTTTCTACCATTTTTCCCGGTACTGACGTGAGAGGCTCACCGGTTTGTAGTTTCCCGGATCACCCCTGGAACCCTTTTTAAAAATTGGTGTTACATTGGCGATCCTCCAATCTTCAGGTATTAAAGATGATTTTAATGATAGTTCACAGATTACTAATAGCAGGTCTGCAATCTCATATTTCAGTTCTTTCAACACCCTTGGATGTATACCATCCGGCCCAGGTGATTTGCTACTCTTCAGTTTATCTAATAGTTGTAATACATCTTCACGATGTATCGATATTTCCTTCAATTCTTCTGCACCTTTAAATACCACTTCAGTCATGGGTAACATCCCTACATCTTCCTCAGTAAAGACCGAAGCAAAGAATTCATTCAGTCTCTCCGCTATCGCCTTGTCGCCTCTTAGTGCCCCTTTAACTCCTCTATCATCTAATGGTCCAACCGACTCTCTCACAGGTTGGGAAAGGTTAAGATCCTGAAGTTCTAAGCTTTCAGCAACCAGGCTTTGAGATGCAGAGATTGGGGATTCGGATGCCAGAGCATCCCGTTCGCTTGGGAGAGAAGATCTGGAGTGGATACCAACTCCAGAGGTGGAGCTTGAGAGAGATGTAGGAGCGAAGGGTACCATGTTGGCCGTGGCCAACGTGAAGCTATGAGGATCATATGACCCCTGTCTCTCTGAAGCTTGAATAGGGTTTTGGGGATTAGGGGAATGGGTGGGAAGGCATATAGGAAGTCCTGACCCCAGTGAAGGAGGAAGTCATCCCTTGCTTGACAACACTGAGCTGGAATTCTGGAACAGAACCGAGGAAGTTTGGCATTCAGCGGACTTGCAAAGAGGTCTATGTCCGGGGTTCCCCAAATCTGAAATATTTGGGCAACCTGGTCTGCATGGAGAGACCATTCGTGTGGAAGCCAAACTCGACTGAGTTTGTCTGCCCAAGAGTTTTGAATGCCTGGAAGATACACCGCAAGGAGATGAATCTGATGCTCTCTGGTGAGGGCCCATAGTCGCAAAGCTTCGTTGCATAGCGACAGAGAGCCTGTTCCTCCCTGCTTGTTCACATAGAACATGGCTACCTGATTGTCCATTTGAACTAGGACTGTCTTGTAGCTGAGCTGGGCATGAAATACTCGAAGAGCAAAGAAGATTGCTCTGAGCTCCAGGAGGTTGATGTGAAGACAGGCCTCCTGTGGAGTCCAGGTACCCTGGGTAGAGAGATCGTGCAGGTGGGCTCCCCATCCCATCTGTGATGCATCTGTTAGGGTGGCTTGGGATAGGGGTTGCTGGAAAGGAGACCCCACCAGAAGGTTTCTGGTTAATTGCCACCATTGGAGGGACAAAATAAGACGGTTTGAGTTTGTTATTTTGTCTGACAGGCAGCCTGAGGCTTGTGTCCACTGAGTGGATAAAGTGCACTGGGCTGCGAGCATATGGAGGCGAGCATAAGGAACCACATGCACGGTGGATGCCATGTGGCCTAGCAATTGTAGCATTTCCCAAGCAGCGAGATAAGGTTTGAGCACTGCTTGGGAAGCTTGTTGTACTATGCGAAGACAACGGGGCTGCGGAAGGAAAGCCCTTGTCTGTCTGGTATCCAGATGAGCTCCTATGAACTCTAGGGAATGAGTGGGAGCAAGATTGGATTTTGGGAGGTTTATGACCAGTCCCAAATACTGAAGGATTCGCATTGTGCGAAACAGAGCAGAGCTGGCTTCTGGCACTGTAGGGGCTCGAATGAGCCAGTCGTCTAAGTAAGGGAAGACGAATATTCCCCGAGTGCGGAGAAATGCTGCTACCACAGCCATGCATTTTGTGAACACTCTTGGTGCAGAAGCCAGGTCAAAGGGAAGAACCTTGTATTGGTAGTGCTTTCCTTGAAACAGGAATCGGAGGAATCTCCTGTAATTTGGATGGATGAGAATATGAGTATATGCATCCTTGAGATTTAGAGAACAAAGCCAATCCTGACTTTGAAGGTATGGCAGCAGAGTTCCTAGAGAGACCATTTTGAACTTTTCTCGGAACAAATATTTGTTCAATTCTCTGAGGTCTAAAATGGGTCTGTGTCCTCCTGTTTTCTTTGGAATAAGGAAATAGGGGGAGTAGAACCCTGTACCCTGATGGGGAATGGCTACTTCCTCTATTGCTCCTTGAGCAAGGAGCATTGTGACTTCTTGACCTAAGAGACTGTCAAGAGAGGTCTGAGAATTGAACTGTCTTACAATTGTAGGAGGAGGCATGCTGTGAAAATGATGCTTCTACCCCTCTCATACAATGGACAGAGTCCAATTTTCTGCTGTTATTTGGTATCATTTGTGGGCAAAATGACATAACCTGTCTGGGCTGGTCGAGGGTTATGGACCGTTCAGGGGCAGGAAGGCAAAGTTCTCTAGAAAGGAGTCAAAGACCCTGAGGAGGCTGAGCCTGCTGAGCTGGCTGAGGGTTTGCAGCTTTTGGCTTCTTTTGTTGCCTAGGTTGTTGCTGTTGTCCCTTTTGGGCATTCTGATCTGGATGGTGTCCCTGTTGGGTACAGGAAGGATGAAACTTCTTTTTCTTATTGAAAAATGGTTTCTTAGAGGATCTTTTCCTTGCAGGATCGGCTGTAGATTTGGACAATCTATCCAAAGTGATATTGTCAGCATCTATCTCATTAGCCTTCTCCTGCCAATTCTTACCAAAGAGATTTTCTCCAGTGCAAGGAATGTTTCCTAATTTATCCTGCACCCAAATTTCCAAGTCAGATGCCTGAAGCTAGGCAATCCGACGTGCACCAATGACAATAGCAGAGGTTCTGCTTATGCACTCAAAACAGTCAAAAGCTGCACGATTTACAAACTTGGAAACATCCTGAGCATGTTTGACTAGAGTAAGACAGTCTTGCCTTTTGTCATCAGGAAGGAGGGGGCTCATAAGCTCCAAGTCTCCTGTGACCTCTTTAAGGAATATTCCCATATACAACATATAGGAGCTGATCCTAGCTGAGAGCATGGAAGCATCGACGCCCAAAGGCATCGAGAGTCCTACATTCACAACCTGGAGGATTGGATGCATGTCTCTTTGCACTTTTCATCCTTCTCATGGCTGATTCCACCACCATTGAATGGTGTGGTAATTGAGGTTTTTGAAAGCCAGGACAAGGTGGAACTCGATACATGGCATAGTGTCTTCAAGAATGAGGAGATGTGGTTAAAGGGGTTTCCCACATCTTTAGCTTAAGATCATGTAAGATTTCATGAATAGACAGAGTAGCTGCCTCTTTGGGAGCCTTAGGGTACTGGAGAATTTCCAACTCCTTTGCCCTAGGCTCTTTTTCAGGAGCTACTGTGATGGAAAGGCCTTGGGCCACATCACGGATAAAGTCCTGAAAGGACATATCCTCTGGCGGAGACATTCTGCGCTGAGGAGAAGAGTTATTCTCGGGGAGAAGCACTCTCATATTGGCATAGTCTTTGGAGTCTTCAGACTCAAGAGGATTCAAAATACCTCTGATCATGGTGATCGTGCAAAGCACGGTACTGGTATCGATCGAAGTCGGTATCGGGTTGTTCTGGTACCGATCTGTCGATACCAGAGACAGACGCATGACTCGGTATGGGTGGCATACCCGCCAATGTCGATGCAGTCAGTACCGGTATCGGTTGAGGTGTCTGAAGCGGTTTCAACGGTACCGAAGCCGTGAGAAGAGCCGCTAGACTGCGTTCGATAGCAAGGAATCTCTGGTCAAATCGACACTGCCGATGCTTGGGTGATGGTACCGGTAGAAGCATCTGGAACCCCAGAGCATGGCACCAGTACATCTGCCGAGGTTGAGGCCTCGAGAACATCCTGGAGCCCCGTTAGTGCTTTGGAAGCTGAAGCCTCCCGCCGGGGCAGTTTTGCCGGTGAAAATTCCTCAAGGGTAACGCCAGGGGCATCTCGATACTTAGAAGGAGATCTACCCTTTGAGGATCGGCTAGATTTATGTTTAGTTACCTGATATCCATGAGAGGAAGATGAGGCCCTGGAGGACGTCGATGCAACAGAGGGAAAAAGGGTGCTAAGTTTAGCAGCTCGGTTCTGCCGGCCCCTTTTTGACATCTTTCCACAGGAGAGGCACTCTGAAATAGTGTGGTCAGGACCTAAACATTTGAGACACCAATCATGGGTGTCGGTGACGGAAATGGTACCGCCACATTTAGAACATTTCTTAAAACCTGAAGTAGGTTTTTCCATTTTTAAGGAAAAAATTTGGCCTAGTGCCCAAAATGGCGCCTAGCACCAAGGAAAAAAATTTCTAAAGTAAAACACCACAGAAACTATAATTTTATTTATTTATTTTTTTTAAAGAAAGAAGAACGAACCGGTGGTACTGGTATGGCGTCGAAGGAAGGCAGACGCAACCACAAAAACAAAGATTAAAGACAACATTTTTCTGCAGTGACAGGGTATGTGAACTGTCGGCTGCACGGAAAACGAAGAACTGGAGAGGGACAGTTGGAAAGGTGGGAAGGCAGCGCGCAGGCGCTGTGGGATGCTCTCAAAGGCTTTCCTATTGGACGCTGGGGAGTGTTCCCGCGCAGGCTCCGTCGGTACCGACGATACCCATATGTGAAGACTATATTCCTGCTTGTTCCTGAAGATAATAGGTATCAAAAGTATCTGTAATTAGAAATGTTACAATTATGAAAACAGAATACATAAACATATGACCCAAGTACAAGAGTAGCTTGGAATCGAACAGAGTAAAATGAAAGTAAAATGCAAGATAAACATCAGACAAGAATATTGTAAAAGACTAGATAAATAATTATGAAAAATGATGAACTTACATGAGAGTGCCAACTCAACGATGCACAAAGTAGAGTTCTGCAAAATGGCCGCTTACCTACAGGGGTAGGTTTTAAAGGGGAAGCGACACCCTATTGGTCTTCATTGGCAGATTGTGAAGGGTACTAAACAAAGTTGGTATAGGAACAGTATAAAGATAACCACTCATTTTTTGGTTTTAATTGAGGTGCATTTAACATTATCCATCTTAAGATTAATCATCTTAAAAGGACAAGATGGACAATTGAGTGGCAAATCCAGAGAAAAGTATAAAAATTAAAAATGTAAAAATAAATGGTGGCATTAACAATATCATAAAAAAATTTAAATATATATCTATATAGGGAAGGGGAAGGAAAAGAAGAAAAAAATATAGAAGGAAAGGAGGAGGAAGAAGGAGGGGGAAGTGCAAGTGATCTTGCACTTTTTATTTATCAAGATATATAACATTTTGTTTTGAAATATTTTAATGGATATTGCTGTAAACACCTTTTATATCCTATTTTTAGGCTTTTAGACATTTTTAAGCCATTGACTGTCATTATGATTGTAAGTATGCTCTCTGGGATATGTACCTCATCACCCATTCACTGTTCATTTATGCACCATTCATGCTGCTGTTGAAGTTACTCATATTTTTATGTCTATCATATTTTTATTATTTCTCCTTTTTGATGTGTTGACTCTCCTTATTGGTATGTATTTTTCTATTTTTAATTTTCATTAATTATATTGTTTTGTGACTTATTTACATGTATATATCATTTAATTATCTATTTACTTTATATTTTTAAATTGCCTCTGATGCAGGCATACCACACTGAAACACGGCCATGTCAGGCTCAAAGTTAGTCACTGATAATTTTGTTCGCCTGCTCCTTGTTTTTTTTCTGTAAGTGGATATAGACTGCTTTATTTAAATCAGCCATTCTGAATGTGTATTTGCTCTAGTATATTGCTAAAGAAAAACAAACAGCAGGAAGATTGGCACAGGTCCACTTCTCCCACACAGTTTTGTCCCACTGTTCTCTACAACCTTCAAACAAAATGCACATTTTCTGCAGTTTAATAGTTATACACGGTGGCATTATGGCCTATAAAAGCCCAGCATAGACCATCGAATATGTAGAAATAATGTCTTACTTTTGGGGGATACTATGGCTAGATTGACAAAGCTATCCTTTAACAATATCTTCATGAAGTTGTATGCAAAGTAGCCATGATGAGAGAAGACAGGAAATAAGCCAAAAGAAAAAAAAATGTCCTCCCACTAAACCAAACAAGCCTTCCATGGATAATCTGAAACGTGTACTCCTATCCCACTAGCGAGAATGCAGGCCACAGTAGTCTTAACCCTATTTCCTCAAGAGCACGAGAAAGTAAGGCAATTAAATATCAAACTTTTTTCCTCTCCAACAAAAAAAGCACCACCTGATGGAACATACCTGAAGTATCTATCACAATGCCCCCTGCTTCTCTGATGATGACGGTGGCTGCTGCTAAGTCCCAACAATGTAAGCCAAACTGATAATATGCGTCTGCAGCACCAGAGGCCACGTGGCACAAAGACAGCGTCGAACTTCCTATGATACGGAGCCTGAAAATGGAAGAAAAACATGACATTTAGATTTGGCTCATATCAAGCATCCTTCATTTCAGATTTTTTATTTTATTTATTACAATTTCTTATATACCGCACTATTTGGTATCAGCACGGTTTACCTTATAACATAACGACCATGACAACAAACTGTTTGGTTTTACATCGAACAGGGGTTCAAACTTGGATAACAGGGGTCACTATATACATGAGATATTTACATGGTATGAGTAACTTGGATAACAGGGGTCAATTATATACATGAGATATTTACATGGCAATGAGTACAGATGTGTTTAGACTGAGAAGTTTGGTTCCAGATTACCACAATCAGTCAGTCACTTTGGACACTAAAACTGGGAAAGAAAGTTTATAAATAAATAAATACTTTAAAATAAATATATTTATTTCTGGTCATGCAGTGCTACTCATGCACAAATCTTACCCATGGGCTTGCAACTTCAGTAACTTCTCCATGTTACTTCGGAATAATTTCAAAGTAGCAGGATCACGTTTAGTACCAATTTCTGTTAAAACTAAAGACTTAGCGATAGCTGTAACGTAGAACAAAATTAAACATCAGCTGCCGCTCAACTCTGGTCTCATAAGATACTAACAAGCAGCTATAATACATTCTTTACACAGTAATGCACTAAAGGGTGTATGATATGGGCAGATGTCAGTTCCTCTAAACAAGCTGTGACGCTGCCCTCCTGCCAAAAATGTGTGTCCTGGAGGCCTGCCAAGCAATTACACACAGCTTCCAAATGCCACTTCACAGTGTTTGGGTTTAACCTGCACCATTATGCCAGGATACTAGTAAGGGGTGGGGCTTCCCATTAATCGCACATAAGGAGGGGATGCTTATTATTCTATAAAACACACATCCAGAAAGTGTCTGAGCACTCATAGTACCGTTTTTACGCGCATATAACGCGCGCGCTATATGCGAGGGCGCGTAATGTGAGAACTTTATTACATAAAAGCCCAATCTCCGCACATTATATGCGGGTGCGTATTATATGCGGGTGCGTGTTATATGCGCGAAAATACGGTAATCAACTTGAGCTGCCTGAAGACATGCCCCACATAAATCAATCGCTGTGAATTTCCTAAAGAGAAAGAGTAGAAGAAAGGGTAATGGTTTGCTCTTCCCACAAAAGGTCAATTTGCTTGTGTTAAGTAGTCAGCTTAGGATAATACAAGGCCTTATAGGAATGGCCAGTCTTTCACACAAGAGCCATGAAAGCAGAATACAGAACAAGAGTCTCATATTAAATAGGGAAAGGTTAGAGATCCCTTCTCTCCCCCCCCATCCCTCTCCCCCAAAGAAAGGTCCTACAAGCTCTCTCCTCCCCTATCCTGTCTCTACCTAGGTCTTGCTTTTGCTATCCCACATCCATCAGTCTCTTTTTCTCAATCCCCAACTCATTTACTTCACCTCCCCTCAAAACTTAGTCCTGCCTAGTACATACCTCTCACAACCTTCTCCACTGTTCCTATCAGTCTCCCTCTGCAAGCTGCCCCCCCCCCCCCCCGTCACTCACTCACTCGCTCTGTATTGAATTCAGCAAGTCAGCCGTTTTCCTTCCTTTGGCCTCTCATGGTTACTGGCAATGACCAATGTTGCTTCCTCCTTTGATTGGCCTGCACAGGTGCTCACCACAGCGCTTAAAGAGCCACATCTTTAGTTTCTGAGAGTTGCAGGTGTCAGCCACCTCTGGCCTAACTGTTCACTGCATGGAGGTTCTAAGCAATAATGCTAACCCTTTAAAATGGCAAACTTCTTGAATTTATGGTTCCATTGGGATAGGTCTTTTTGTCCTTTTTGGGGGGGGGGGTCGGGGAGAGCAGTTTCCTCCTACTTCTTTAGGCTTTCAACTTAGTTGGAAGTGGGGCTTAGATGCAGCACTATAAGCCTTAATTTGCTTCTACAGTAGGATTTTATATTATATTATCTGCCCCTGCCTGTAAGGGCCCTAAAATCTAGCCACTAAGCTATCACTATTGCATTAATTACCAACCAGCTCCCCTCGCAGGTACTGTGAATACTGTCTCCGCAGCACTTTCAGCTGTGGTCAACCTGGGGAGCGGATGATGAAATCTACAGTCCCTCTGCATAACAGTAAGTACCAATATTAGGGAGCTGGCCTTTGTCCTCAATGTGACATTTTTGAGAAAACAGACTAACAAACACATACATAACCGCATGCACGTGTGTGTGTGTGTGTGTGTATCCACGTATATACACTCACACACTACAGAATCTATTCCCTTAAACACTCACTGGTTTGTATCATTTTTACACATCACACCAATGAGAGAGATCTGTTTTTCAGGATCTCCTCGTTGAACGTTCATGTGATACATTTACATAACATTTGCTTTATCAGCAGGTTAATTTCAAAGCATGATTTATTCTGGAAATCAGACCCATTTGAGAGTCTTGAGGACCTAATTGGAGAACCTCACTTTTTGTGCATTACTTTGATGGCTGCAAGAATATCTGCTAAGGACCAGTTTAGCAGTGCCTCTGTTCTTACATTCATGATGGCAGCAGCGATAACATAGGAAGCTCTTTTATAGACTGAAAAAAGGAGACTTAAAAAGGTCTTGTTCCAGTGGGCCCAAGAGCAATATTTGTGTGAGCAGGTGCACTTGTTGGAAGCCAGGCAGCAGAGTGATCAGGATTCCACGGTGTTGGCAACCACAGTGCAGTGGAGGGGGGAGTTGAGCAGGCTCAGAGCCAGTCAGCAGGCATATGAATAGAATGTACTGAAGCAGACGCATTTTGAGGCAGGTAATGGGCTGCTGGCAAGTAAATTGAGAGAGGAGGGCGAGGCAGGGACAGATTGCAAACACAAGGAATGACAAAGGGGACTTGGTTTTCAGGGTGAGAAGTTCGGGAAGTATTCCGGGCCTACTATTAAAACTTATATAAGAGGGAGGTAGAGAATGGGGAAACATGGGGGAGGAGTGCCTCCGGGACAGGGCCTTGGCAAGGCTGGACAAGAGGGAAGTGGAGGTGCTGGATGGGGCAATAAAGGAGGAGGAGGTACAATCAGTGATCAAGTAAAGATTGGAAAGGCTCCGGGTCTTGATGGTCTGACTGCAAACTTTTATAAGAAATTTCAAGATCAACTGATGCCACTATTGACAGCAGTCTTTAACGATGTGCTGGTGTGGGGGAAGGTACCAGTGTCAGAGAGGCAGGGATTACAGTTATGCCAAAACCAGGAAAAGATAATAGTGTATGTGGGTCATTCAGGCCCATCTCCTTAATTAATCTGGATGCTAAACTATTGGCCAAAATCTTGGCCAATAGGCTGCAGCGATATATCCCCAAACTGGTGTAGAATGATCAGGCTGGATTCATTATGGGTCCTCGGGGGGGGGGGGGGGGGATATCCAGAAGATATTGAATCCAACTTGGCATCTTCAGAGTGGGAGAGATAGGGCCCCCTTTATCACAGTGGAGGCGGAGAAAGTGTTCGATAGGGTGGAGTTGGAGTTTTATGTTTAAGGTGTTGGAGAAGCTGAGCATAGGGAGAAATGCTTTGAATGGATAAAAGCACTGTACACAACCCCAGCGGCTAGGAATTGGATTAATGGAGGGTACTCAGAAAGCTTTGGCTTGGATCAGGGCACGAGGCAGGGTTGCCCCTTGTTGCCCTTGCTGTCAGGAACAACTTCTGAAGAGGAGGAAATACACTAAGTATGCATTTATCACAAGGCTGCAGGAGTTTGGTCCCAGATGGGAGGGAGGGAGGTTTAGACATTGGGAGAGAAAGCAGTTATGGCGAATTGGACAGTTAGTGGGGGAAGGAGGGAGCTGCGGCAGTTTGAAGCTCTTCAGGTAGACTATGATTGGGGGGGGGGGGGGGGGGAGGCCCGGAATGCATATTTACAGCTGGGGCATTTTCTGCAGCAAAGGTAGGTGCAGTGGGATGTTAGGCACGTGCACACACACACACACACTTCGAGGCCCTGATGGATATGGGGGAGGGGAGGAGGGGGCTGTGAGCATTCCTGTACGGGTACTTTGGATGTACTTGTACTTGTGGGAGGGTGGGAAGGGAGTATCACTGTATGCTATTAGGTGGGAAGATGATCTCCTGGGGGAGTGAGGGGAGGGCAGGTGGAGAGCCATTTGGGAAGCCACCAGGTGGTTAGCTCCAGGGACGCTCCTGCTGGAGAACAGCCTGCGATTCGCTTTCACGTGTACTGGATTCCAGTTCAGCTGCATGTCATGAAATACAGTCTTGAGTGTTGGAAAGGGTGTGGGGGAAAAAGGAGACTCGAAACATTTGGTATGGGATTGCCCAAAGGTACAGGTCTTATTGGGGGGAGGACATGGAGCAGTTATGTGCCGAGATCATGGGGGTGCCGGTGCAACTCAATCTGGGGCAGGTGCTCCTGAGTGAGAGGCAAGAGGGGGAGGAAGAAGAACTGGGGACATTTACTGGTTACTGCGTCATAGCAACACAAATGGAGTTGATGGTCTGGTGGAAAAAGCATGAGGTGCCAACGACTATTACTACTGCACATTTGTATAGCGCTACAAGACATACACAGCGCTGCACAATCACATGTAAAAGACGGCCCCTGCTCATCAGAGCTTACAATCTAGTCAAGACACAACACAGTAGCTGTAGACATAGGATACATCTAGGCAGATCAGGTGAATCAGGATCCAAAAGCGGCAGAGATGAGGCGAGTTTTCAGCCTGGATTTGAGGGATATGGTACTTAGGCAGGTAGAGCATATATTCACCATGTGTGAAATAGTGGCCTACAAACATTATAAGAGAGGTACTTTTAAGAGGGTCTGGTCTGGGTACTTGACTTGGCGAAATGAGCATCTGTTAGGACCCCTGGGGAGTGGATGACTGACTGAGTGTAGGGAAGGAGCTGATGGATGTGTCCAAGAGTGAGGGAGGGTGGTCAGGCCCAGGGTGCAAGCAATGGGGAGATCTGGTGGAGAAATGGATTAAGTGTGGGTAGCAAGAGGGGGTGTGTGTCTGAGGATGTCTGTCTACTGTAATATTTTGTATCATTACTGTTACGGAGTTGCAAGGGGGTCTACCTGAGGGATTCTGTAGGGGAGCAGTAATTAGCATGTTGTGAAGATGATCTCATGTCATGGGGGTAGACGGTGGGGTATTTTGAGGATTGTATTGTTAAATCATTCAATAAATAAATTACAAAAAAACAAAGTTCTTGCTAATTTTATAAACTAAGAGTCTTGTTCAATAAAGGTTTTGGCTGTCAGAACAGAATCAGAAAAAATACGGAATAAGGCCCTAAATGATCTAATTTTTGCAGGTGCTGTTTTGTATTGCAGGAGGGCTCCTGTCTAGAATGACGCATGCATTTAAAAAGAGTCAATGATCTGCTCTACCATGGAGTCAATTTTCAAAAACCCACTTGGTGGATAAGATAACACAATTTTAGCTAAGTATCTCATTTTCAGCTGAAAACAAACAGATTCTGGCTGACAATTTTCCTAATCCAGATGGAAAACGTTTGCCTGATTAAATTTACCTTCGCAATTTGTGGGGCTGGTGCTGACTGGCTGAAAAATCTAGGCCCTGGGGACATTCTTGGAGTTGTCTCCTTTACAGCCTAGCTAAAATTTGCCTACTTTGTGAACTTAGCGAGGTGAATCTAGTTTGGGGGGGGGGGGGGGTAGAGAGGTTTAACTGCCTACTCCCTAAATTAAACAAAATAAACCTTTTGAAAATTAACCCCCATATTTAACAGGATTTCCCTATCAATTAACAGTGAGAAGTGAATTTAACAATATAGAGCGAATAGCCAACCAGAAGTTATATTAAGGGTCTGAAAGTTGGGATTATATGAGTCAGGAACTAAACATAAGAAAATATTTTTCTAGGGCTGCACCCAGTTGTGCACAAAGGAAACATTTTGCTACATTTCTACTGAGACTTAACCTCATTCACAAGAATTTAACAATCGATTTTTATAAAAAGTATACTAGTCATACAAAAATAGAATTAGTGACCAACAGAAAGTATTTTAATCAATCATCTTGACTGCTGCTGCGGGTTCCATTACCAGTTGCAACAAAACCCACATGTGAGGGGACCATAATGGACCTGGTGCTTACCAATAGGGAAAGTGTTTCTGATGATGTAATGGGTGATCATCTTGCATACAATGATCATCTGATGGTGTGGTTCAATATTAGGACTAGAGCTGATAAATTTCATTAAAAAGTGAGGGTCCTAGACTTTAGGAAAACTTTGCCAAGACGGGACAATACCTCAAGTCGTTAGCAGGATGGGAATAGCTGGAGAATATAGAAAAGCAATGGGCAAAACTGAAAGGGGATATTTGAAGGACAACAAACCATTTTGTTAGGAAAATACAGAAATGTAAAAGGAAAAGGAGGCTGCTATGGTTCTCAAAAGAAGTAGCTGAAAAGGTTAATAAAAGAAGAGAAGAGGGCGGCTTTCATAAAATACAAGGGATCACAAAAAAGAGGAAGACAAGCATCATCAATATTTGGAAAAGCTAAGAGAAGACAGGAAAGTAGTTAGGAGAGCAAAGATACAAATGGTAATAAAAATAGCCAAAGCAGTAAAATGGGGGGGACAAGATATTTTCAGATATGTTAATGAGAGGAGGAAGTGCAAAAGTGGCATTGTCAGACTTGAGGGTGAAGAGAAGGAATGGGTAGAAACTAAGGATAAAGCGGAATTGCTTAAATATTTTTGTTCTGTGTTTACAGATGAAGGGTCAGGAGCACGACCTCAGTAAACACCTGCAAATTGAAACAGAAGCAAAGGGGATCTTGAAAATTTTTCAGAAGACTGTTTTTGAGGAACTAGCTAAACAAAGTAAACAAAGCGATGCAGCTGGATGGAATATATCAGAGAGTACTGAAGGAACTTGGGGAAACTAACAGCTGCACTGTGAATTTTTTTTTTAGTTTTGTTCTTCAGGTTTGTTCATCAGGCGATGAGTAGTATTTATAAGATGCTTGTTCTGTTTCAGTTTACTTCCTCGCATAACAAAATAAACAAAGCCCCCAGACAGTACATAATAAACAGTCAACATTATTTTATGTCATTTGTTTATTTGAGAAGTTTATATACTGCATTTCCAACGTTCAAAACGGTTTACATCGAACAGAACACAACTTTACCTGGAACGTGTTAACATTACAAGGAACATTATACAACGTTTCAAACAGCATTCAAAAATATCAATCAACAGATTTCGGCTAGTCATAACACACTGCACATTTCAACCATAGGGAACTACCCAGCCTCCCGTCTAAAGAATAGTCACTCACCTGTAACAGGTGATCTCCGGGAACAGCAGGAATTTAGTCTTCACATATGGGTATCGTCGGTACCAACGGAGCCTGCGCGGAAACGCTTTTGGGAGCATCCCACAGCGCCTGCGTGCTGCCTTCCCGCCTTTCCCAACTGCCTCTCTCCAGTTGAGTTTAAAGCTGAGACAAAGAGAGAGAGAGAGGGAAAGAGAAATAGATAGAGAGATACAACTCCTAGGGGAGGTGGGTGGGTTGGGTGGGTTGTGAAGACTAAATTCCTGCTGTTCCCAGAGATCACCTGTTACAGGTGAGTAACTATGCTATCTCCAAGAACAAGCAGGAATGTAGTCTTCACATATGGGGGACTCCCTAGCTTTAGATGCCAGGAAGAGAACCCCAGAAGTAGTGTGTCCCTGTGAAAGGGCTCCACTTCCCCCCATGGATCTCTGGCATCCTACCAGGGATGGTGGGTAGGAGTTGATTAGGTATGGAACAGGGGTTGGAGAACAGCCTGACCAAACAAGGCATCCCGGCGGGAGTCCTTGTCCAAGCAGTAATGGGCTGTGAAGGTATGAACAGAGGCCCAAGTGGCTGCTCGACAGATGTCGTCAATAGACACAGAGTGGAGATGAGCCATTGAAGCTGCCATGGCTCTCACATTGTGAGCTGTGACATGGCCCTCCAGAGGAAGATTCTTGCTCTGATAGGCAAATGAAATACACTGCGCAATCCAGTTGGACAGTGTTCTCTTGGAGACTGGAAGTCCCAAATGAGAAGGATCAAAAGCAACAAAGAGTTGAGAGGACTTTCTATGTTGCTGTGTTCTTTGTAAGTAAAAGGCTAAAGCTCTTTTACAGTCCAAAGTATGAAGATTCCTTTCTGCATTTGATGCATGAGGCCTTGGGAAAAACACAGGCAGGTAGACCGCTTGGTTCAGGTGAAAAGGCGAGACCACCTTTGGCATAAAGTGTGGATGAGTCCTAAGGACCACCTTGTCATGATGGAACCTTGTATAAGGAGGATCAGCCATTAGTGCCTGCAACTCACTGATGCGACGTGCTAATGTGATTGCAATGAGAAAGATAACTTTCCAGGAAAGGAATTTCAATGAGGTAGTAGCTAAGGGTTCGAAAGGTGGCTTCATGAGCTGGCCAAGAACCAGGTTTATTTTATTTATTTTATTTTATTACAGTTTCTTATATACCGCGCTATTTAGAATCAGCGCGGTTTACATCATAACAAAACGACCATAACGACAAACTGTCAGGTTTTACATTGAACAGGAGTACAAACTTGGATAACTGGGTTAACTATATACATAAACTATCTACACTGCAGTGTGAGGGCATTTCTAGATTGGGTCATTTCTTGGAGGGGATATCTAGTTCAGTTGCTGTCTGGGAAATATTGGCAGAAAAGGTATGTTTTGAGAGCCTTCCTGAACTGATATAGATTGGTAATGGCTCTAATGTCAGGGGGTAGGGTGTTCCAGCATTTTGGTACATAAAAACTGAATGCCCTGTTTGTGGTGTTCGTGTTGGACTTTGTTGAAGCCTTTGGTATTGCTAGCAAGTTTACAGCTGATGTTCTTCTTGCTCTGTTGGGGGGGACCATGTGGATTAGATTCGTGAGTGAGAGGGATGAGGTGCCTTTGATTGCCTTAAATGCTAATACAAGGGATTTGAAGGTGATTCTCCCGTGAATTGGTAGCCAGTGTAGCTGTTTGAGAATAGGAGTCACGTGGTCGTTTCTGGATGCACCGTAGAGGACCCTAGCTGCAGCATTCATGGCCAACTGTAAGGGGGTTAGTGTGGATTGGGGGAGACCTTGTAGGATGGCATTTGCAAAGTCAAAATGCGGCAGGATCAGCGCTTGATATATGGTATGGAAATCGTCTGGGTCCAGCAGGGAGCGTAGGTGTTTGAGGGAACGGATTTTGAAGTAGATGGCTTTGACTACGCTGCTTATGTGGCGTCTCATGTCTAGATGTTGGTCCAGGGTAACTCCCAAATATTTTATTGCATCTTTAGTTTGCAAATCAGCTTCCTTGACACTGACGCGGGATGGGGGCGTAAAGTTGGAGTCTCTGGAGATGAAAAGGACCTCTGTTTTTTTATGCTGGATACGTAGGTTCTGTGTCTGGAGCCATGTTGAAACTGCATTGAAACAATCTGTGAGTGGGGTCAGGTCCATGTGGGTTGTGGAGAAAGGCATGTATAAAAGAATGTCATCTGCATATATCATGCAGTTTACGTTGAATGATCTTATGATATTGCATATGGGCTGCATGTAGATATTGAAGAGTAAGGAGGATAATGAGGATCCTTGAGGTACCCCTTGTTTTTGATGGAAGTGGCTAGACTCTTCTGATCCAGACTTCACATATTGCCATCTATCGTCCAGATAAGACTTGCACCATTTTAGTGCCTTGTTGCAGACACCCTTTTCTTTTAGTCTTCCCAGGAGGATTTCGTGACTCACGGAGTCAAAAGCCGCGGCGATGTCTAGGAAAATGAGGACAAAACCTTGATGGATGTTGTCAATTCCTGTGATGATATTGTTGATTAGACCAGTGAGTAGTGTCTCAACCCCATGATGTTCTCTGAACCCATGTTGGCAGTTATCTAAGGGAGCAACAGAGTCTATGTGATCTTGAATTTGCCGTTGTGCTTCCTTCTCAATTATTTTGGCTAAGATGGGGATGCTAGCTATTGGTCGATAGGAGTCCACCCTTTGGGGGTCCAGTTTGGGGTTTTTCAGTAATGGTCTAATGGAAGTCCCAAGCCACCGGTGGTGGCCTAATGGGAGGTTTAGTTAGAAGAAGGCCTCTCAAATCTTGCTATAAGAGGATGGGAGGAAATAGGTTGTCCATTTAAAGGCTTGAAAGAAGCTGCAATAACACTCAAATGGACTCTTACTGAGTTAGTCTTAAGTCCTGCATTGGATAAATGAAGGAGATACTCCAGTAATGATTCCAGAAGTATCGCAAGGGGGCTAGGACCCTTCTGCGAGCACCATATGGTAAACCTTTTCCACTTGAAAGCATAAGAGCGTCTTGTGGAAGGTTTCCTGGAAGCATAAAGGATATCCTTTACTTGCTGAGAAAGGTTAAGATCATGAAGATCTAGGCCTTCGGCAACCAAGCCCTGAGATGCAGAGACTGGGGATTGGAATGCCATAACATTCCGTCCTCCTGAGACAGGAGATCTGGAGCAGACCCTAACTCCAGAGAGGGAGCTTGAGAGAGATGTAGAAGCAGAGGGCACCACACTTGCCGTGGCCAATGTGGAGCTATGAGAATCATACGGCCTCTGTCTCTCTGAAGCTTGAACAGCGTTTTGGGAATTAGGGGATTGGGTGGAAAGACAAAGGAAGTCTTGACCCCAATGAAGGAGGAAAGCATCCCTGGCCTGAGAGCCCTGAGCCGGAATTCTGGAACAGAACCGGAGAAGTCTGGCATTCAATGGACTTGCAAAGAGGTCTATGTCCGGGGTTCCCCAAATTTGAAAAATCTTGGCTACCTGGTCTGCATGCAGAGACCATTCGTGCGGAAGCAGAACTCGACTGAGTCTGTCTGCCCAAGAGATTTGGATGCCTGGAAGATACACTGCCAGGAGATGAATCTGATGCTCTCTGGCGAGGGCCCAGAGTCGCAAAGCTTCGCTGCAAAGCGACAGAGAGCCTGTTCCTCCCTGCTTGTTCATGCAGAACATGGCTACTTGATTGTCCGTATGAATGACGACTGTCTTGTAGCTGAGCAGGGTGTGGAACACTCGAAAAGCAAGGAAGATTGCTCTGAGCGATTGATGTGTAGATGAGTCTCCTGTGGAGTCCAAGTGCCTCGTGTGGAGAGGTCTTGCAGATGAGCTCCCCAATCCATTGGTGAAGCATCTGTTGTGAGAGTTCTCTGGGGTAAAGGTTGTTGAAATGGGGACCCCACCAACAGGTTTTGAGTGGACTGCCACCATTGGAGGGACAAAATAAAGTGATTTGTGTTTGCTATTTTGTCTGACAGGCACCCTGATGCCTGGGTCCATTGAGTGGATAAAGTCCACTGGGCTGCTCTCATATGGAGGCGGGCATAAGGAACCACATGCACTGTAGATGCCATGTGACCTAGTAGTTGTAACATTTCTCAAGCAGTGAGATGAGGCTTTACACTGCTTGAGAAGCTAACTGCACCATGCGAAGGCAATGGGTCTGAGGAAGATAGACCCTTGCTTTTCTGGTATCCAGCAAAGCTCCTATGAACTCTAGAGACTGAGTGGGAGTTAGGCTGGATTTTGGGATGTTTATAACCAGACCCAAATACTGAAGGATACGCATCGTGCAAGATAGAGAAATCCTGGCCTCTGATTCTGATGGGGCTCAAATGAGCCAGTTGTCTAAGTAGGGGAAGATGAATATTCCTAGAGTGCGAAGAAATGCTGCTACCACAGCCATGCATTTCGTAAACACCCTTGGAGCTGAGGCCAGGCCAAAAGGAAGCACCCTGTATTGGTAGTGCTTTCCTTGAAAAAGGAACCGAAGGAACTTTCTGTGAGTTGGATGGATGAGAACATGAGTGTACGCATCCTTGAGATCTAGAGAACAAAGCCAATCCTGACTCTGAAGGTATGGCAGCAGAGTTCCCAGAGAAATCATTTTGAATTTCTCTTTGAACAGGAATTTGTTCAATTCTCTGAGGTCTAAAATAGGTCTGTGTCCCCGTTTTCTTTGGTATAAGGAAATAAGGGGAGTAAAACCCTGTACCCTGTTAAGAAATGTGAACCTCTTCTAGTGCCCCTTGGGCAAGAAGCATAGTAACCTCTTGATCTAACAGGTTGATGAGGAGGTGTCTGAGAACTGAATTGTCTTACCATTGTGGGAGGGGGCATGCAGAGAAAGTGAAGCTTGTACCCCTCTTTTATAATGGAGAGAGTCCAATGTTCTGCTGTTATCTGCCGCCATCTGGGGGCAAAGTGACACAACCTTCCTGGAATGGTGGAAGGCTCTGGTCCGTTGAGAGCCAGGAAGGCTAAGTTCTCTAAATGTAAGTCAAAGACCTTGTGGAGGCTGAGACTGCTGAGACGGTTGAGGCTTAGCAGCCTTTGCTTTCCTTTGTTTAGTTGGTTGCTGACTCTTTCAGGCAGGATGACCTGCAGAACGTCCCTGATGGAAATAAGAGGGATAAAACCTCTTCTCTCTCTTATTTTTATTTTTTATTTTATTTATTTATTTATTTTATTTATATTCTCTTATATACTGCGATATTCTGCATCAGTGCGGTTTACATTGAACAAACTGAAATTACATTGAACAGGGTATTATAACTTGGAGATAGCTATTTTACAGGGAACATGGGCTATGGAGGGTTAAGTGGCTTGCCCAAGACCACAAGGAGCACCTGTGGGACTAGAAACCCCAGTCCTTCCGGCCCAAGGTTGCTGTCCTCTAGTGGGATTTGAACCCCTGACCTTCCGGCCTGAAGTACCTTGCCCCAACCACTAGGCTACTCCTCCACTCCACTTGAAAGATTTCTTCCTTGCAGGATCAGCTGTGGCTTTGGATAATCTATCCAAAGTGGAGTTGTCAGCATCCAACTCATTGGCTTTCTCTTGCCAATTTTTGCCGAATAGATTCTCACCTGTACAAGGGATATTGCCCAGTTTGTCCTGCACCCAGAGCTCCAAATCGGATGCCTGGAGCCAGGCAATTCTACGTGCACCTATGGCAATGGCAGAGGTTCTGCTTATGCACTCAAAACAGTCAAAAGCTGCATGATTGACAAACTTAGAAACATCCTGGGCATGCTTAACCAGTGAGAGAAAATCCTGCATCCTGTCATCAGGAAGAGGGCTCAAAACCTCTAAATCTCCTGTGACTTCCTTAAGGAACATTCCCATATATAAAATATAGGAACTGATCCTGGCAGAATGCATGGAAGCCTGGAAAGTACGATGTCCAAAGGCATCCAAAGTTCGACACTCACGTCCTGGAGGATTAGAGGCATGCCTCTTTGCACTTCTGATCCTTCTCATAGCTGATTCCACTACAATAGAGTGGTGAGGAAGCTGAGTTTTCTGGAAGCCAGGACACGGAGGTACTTGATACATGGTGTCCAGTCTACGAAAGTGAGGCGAGGTGGTAAGAGGTGTTTCCCACATTCTCAATATGAGATCATGTAAGATCTCATGGATAGGCAAAGTAGCTGCCTTCTTAGGAGCCTTGGGATATTGTAGAATCTCCAACTCCTTTGCCCTGGGCTCTGTTTCAGGACCCACAGTAATGGACAGACCTCGAGCCACCTCCCTGATAAAATCCTGAGATATCTTCTGGAGGAGACATCCTGCGTTTAGGAGAAGAAGGCTCCTCCGGGAGAAGTACTCCAGTACCAACGGAGCTGTCAGAATCCGAGGATTCCTCCGAGGATTCAAAGTACCTCCTGTCCAGATGCTCTTGTAGAGCACGATACCCGTACCGACCGAGGTTGGTGCTGGGGGGAATTGGTACCGGTGTATCGGTACCGGAAGGCATAGCATGACTGGGTGTCGGCAATGCAGACACCGATGTCGATGCTGATGCTGTCGGTACCGGTACCGGTTGAACTGTCTGACACGGTTCCAAGGGTGTCGATGCCGCAAGGAGAGCCGCCAGACTGCGTTCAATAGCCAGGAACCTCTGGTCTATCGACGCTGCCGATGCCTGGGTATCGGTACCGGAGAAAGCAGCCGGTACGCCACAGCATGGCACCAGTAGTTCTGCCGAGGTTGAGGCCTCAAGAACATCCTGGAGCCCCGATAATGCTTTGGAAGCCGAAGCCTCCCACCAGGGCAATTTTGCCGGTACAGAACCCTCAAAGGCAACGTCAGAGGCATCTCGATGCTTGGAAGGAGATCTACCCTTTGAGGACCGGCCAGATTTATATTTAGTTACCTGAGATCCATGGGAGGAAGAAGCAGCCCTGGACGACGTTGATGCCACAGAGGCTGCATCGGAGGGAAATAGGGTGCTGAGCTTAGCAGCTCTGTTTTGTCGACCCCTCTTGGACATAAATGTTTAGGTCCTGATCACTCCATTTCGGAGTGTATGGCCTGTGCAGTGAAGACACCACTCATGGGTGTCGGTGTTGGAGATGGTACCGCCACACTTGGTGCACTTTTTAAAATCCGAAGCGGGTTTTTCCATAATAAAGGAAATTTTGGGCCTAAGGCCCAAAATGGCGCGTGCAGCTGAGGAAGAAAAAAGTTTGGAAAAAGAAAGAAAGAAAGAACCGGCGGTACCGGTACGGCGTCGAAGGCAGACGCGACCACAAAAAAAAGAGGGAGAATAAAAAAATTTTCTGCGGTGACAGGGACGACGACCTGCTGGCTCCGCGGAAAAAGAAGAACTGGAGAGAGGCAGTTGGGAAAGGCGGAGAGGCAGTTGGGAAAGGCGGGAAGGCAGCACGCAGGCGCT
The DNA here is from genome assembly GCA_033557465.1 of Ichthyophis bannanicus. Classification (NCBI taxonomy): domain Eukaryota; kingdom Metazoa; phylum Chordata; class Amphibia; order Gymnophiona; family Ichthyophiidae; genus Ichthyophis; species Ichthyophis bannanicus. The sequence goes on from CM066031.1 coordinate 1,372,063,255, forward strand.
GTGGGATGCTCCCAAAAGCTTTCTAATTGGATGCTGGGGAGCGTTCCTGCACAGGTTCCGTCGGTACCGATGATACCCATATGTGAAGACTACATTCCTGCTTGTTCCTGGAGATTAAGAATTAGCAGACAGATAAGAATCTGGGGAGCACGGTGTAAAAAACAATTCAAGCAAGTGACTTAATAGAAAGATAGGAAATTGAGCTATCGGTGACCCATAGGGCAAACTTAGCTGCAATGCCATAAAAAAAAAGAAAACACACAATAAAAAGAAAAAAACTAACAGGGTATAAAAAAATAAAGGTGCAACTTCAGATTGGAACAAGACATTAAGGACCAAGGGCAAGACTAATAATGAGGGACCCACTGACCCACAAATACCAAAAAAGAACATCAGGAAGAGCACTCCTATGCAGAAGAACAGCAACAGGCTCAAGAGGGTCCTTGCAGGGATAGTTTGGGGGTGAGATAGAACCTCCAAATTAACCCGTAGTATTAAGCTGAGCAGCAAACCAGTGAACATAAGAGCCCCAGAGAGGCTCAAAGTGACCCTGTTGTCCCTTAAGCATAAAAGGGAGCTCATCTGTCTTCATCACTTCATTCACATGTATCCTCCAATCTAGACTATCAGGCCCCTTCTCATCTTGCCAATGGTGAGCGATAACCAACTGAGCAGCCACCATAAGCAGGGCAGCAAGACCATCATGTTGGCCGATGGCCTTCAAACCACCCATCCCATGCCCCAAATAAGCAAATTGCTGGCTCAGCCAAGAGACTAGAACCAGTCAAAGTGTTAAATCAGTCCCATTATCTGCCACCAAAAGTCTTGGACCCAGGAGCACACCCACTACATATGAAAGAAGGTGCTAGTACTACCACAACCCCACCATCATCAATCAGTCTCTCGAATTCCCAGTCTGTGCATATGGACCGGTATAATATAGGCCCGTTGTAGAAGCTTAAACTGGGTCTGCCGACAGGTAGCACTGCGAGCACAGCAATACTGCCTCATATGAATAGTGTGCCACTCAGCTACCATGAACTCCTGTCCAAGAAAATCAAGCCATCCTGCCACATGTGCTCCAAATCTAGGGAAGCTAAGGTCTAGAAGTGCTCGATATATCCTGGCTAAGACCCTTCTCCAACCAGGACCATCCTGAAATAACACAATTTCTAGAGCCATTGGGGAATATGACAACTGAGACCAGCATTCCTTTCGGAGCACAAAAAAGCACAGCTGGAAATACTGAAAAAAAAGGGGAGAGATACTCCCCTTTTCCAACTAACTGATCCAAGCTCACGAACAAGCCACCCTCAAATCTTTAAAAGCGGTGGATACCATTCTTACCCCAGCTATGTCGCACTGAACCGAAAGCTGCTTCACTGAAGGGATGATGTGCATTATGCAATCTTGGCATCTGGGAAAAAGTTCCATTCAAGCTGCCTTTTCGTCATAACATATTTATCACATGCAACATAGGGGCTAAGAGAACATGTCCTACGCATTCCCCTCCCCGACCTTCAAGCTCAAAGATAGACATGGGCAACAACCAACTTCTTTCCATTGATACCCACTGTACATTCAGAGGGCAGACATAATGGTACCGCAGGCCATGAAGAATAGCAGCATGGTAGTAGAGCAGCAGTCTGAGAAAGCCCAGACCCTCATCCTCGATGGGGAGCACCAGTCATTTCCACCCAATCCATGCTTTCGGAGCCTTCCACACTAACAAACTAAAGAATTCTTTAGTTTTGCAAAGAAAGCAGTGGGTAAATGACTAGGTAGTTGTGAGAAAATATATAGTAGCTTGGGAAGAATAGCCATTTTTAATGCCGCAGCACGGCAGAGCCAACCCAGGGTAAGATCACTCCACTGAGCCAATTCTTTTATTTTGGTCATCAGTGGGGAATAATTAAGGGAGACACACTCCTCCACTCTTGGGGTGATCCTCACCCCAAGATATTTCACAGATGTAGTGGCTAACCTAAACGGACAGTCCTTCGGTAAAGAGACTGGACATCCTCCCAAAGCCAAGACCTCTGTCTTATCTAAACTGACCTTAAACCCAGAAACCAGGGTGAAATCAGACCAACAAATGAAACCTCTGGATTTTCCAGGAAAACCAAGCCATCATCGGCGTAAAAGGGGACATGGTGGAGGACAGAGTCAATTATGATAGGATGAATATCCAGAGTGGAGTACAGGAGACAGGACAGGGGTTTGATCGCTAGCGCAAATAATAATGGTGAAAGGGGATAACCTTGCAGAGTTCCTCTGTGAAGGGGGAAGCTATCAGATAGAAGGTCATTCATCAGTACCAGAGTCTGAGGAGCTGCGAATGACGCCATACCCACCCCACATATCGTTTCCCCAGACCAAATTGGCTCAAAACTGCAAAAAAATATTCCCATTCAACATGGTTAAAAGTTTTTTCTCTGTCTAAAAAAAAACACAACATACGGGCTTCAATGTCTGCGACACATGAAGAATAATATTGAGAAGCCTGCAAAAATTATCTGTAATTTGCCTGCCTGGAATAAAACCTGTTTGGTCTGGGTGAACTAGGGTTGAGATAATACTGTCCAGTCTATTAGCTAAAATTCAAGCAAAATTTTTCACATCGCTATTTAACAGAGATATCAGGTGGTAGTTGCCACATTCCTCGTGTGATCTGCCTCCCTTGGGGATAAGGGAGGTTTCTGCATCATATATAGGGCAAGCGACTGACAGATAAAGAATTATTGAATACATGTTGCATTACTGGCGCCAGCAAGTCTTTCAACCCCTTGTACCATTCAATAGGGAACCCGTCTGACCCCATCGCTTTCCCGGATGCAAGCAATGATATGGCCAGGGTAATCTCAGAGATAGATATGTCAAGGTCCAGCAAAGCGTGCTGCTGAGCAGAGAGCTCAGGGAACTGAGTCCAATCTAAAAAGGCGATAATGGCTGCAGGAGTTGCTGAGATATTTGAAGCATACAGGCGCGAGTAAAAATCCCTGAAAATCTGAGTAATCCCAAGACTATCCTTCTGGAGCATATGATCTTGGCTATACACAGCATCAATAAGCGGCGAAGCTGCCACACCAGCAACTAACCTGCTTTGCCATCATATTCCATGAAATTCTGTCTGGACAATCTTAGTAGAAATTCCAACCACTTTGTTTCAATGGAACCAATCTGGCGACAACCTCCAACAAAACAGAGATAGACCCTGCAGCTCCCAGTTCTCTTATGCTCGCTGACTGCGTCAGCTGTGTCTGCAGGCGGACAAGGTCAGCTTCTTGCTGCCGCTTCTGCCTGGCCGCTAACTGCAGCAGTCACCCCCGCATATAAGCCTTACCAGTCTCCCACAGCAAACTGGCAGAAATGCCCTCACTGTTGTTAAGAGCAAGAAAGTCAGCCATCAATGGCACAATTGCTGCACCCCCTCCTCTTGAACTAATCTGATGTTAGCTCACTAGCGCCACCCACCCACTACTGAAACAACTTTCCCCGGAAATAATACCATGGATACCATACCATGATCACTCACTTCCGAAGGTGGATGCAAGCACCCTCCACAGTCCCCACTGCATCTGCAGGACAAAAAAAACCATGTCCAGTCTTTAGTAATCCTATGTCTTTGCAGCACAATGAGTATAGTCTCACTCATTAGCATGCAATTCTCTCCATACGTCAGTCCAATTCTGCTGGGAGAGCACTTTACGGAGTGCTGTTCCTTCCGCCAAAGGGCACACCTTAGACACTGGACCGGAATGGTCCAGGGAGATCAAAGCACAATTTACATCTCCACCCACCAATCAAAGGCCCTTAGCCTTTTTTCACACAAAGGTAGTAAAGGCCTGATGAAAGAAGGCTCCTTTGGGCCACTGGACGCAGATATTTAGCAATGAAAGTTCTTGCTGCTCTACCCAGCCCACAAGCTATACTATTGTTCTTTGACTATCTCTGCCGGATTCATAAAAAGTAAAGGGAACCTGGGTATTCACCACTATAGTCAACCCCCTTTTTTTGTATTATAGGCTGACTAGTAGATTTTATCCCAATATTTACCCTGTAGTTTTTCCATTTCTAGAGGCACCAACTGTACCTCTTGCAGCAGGGCAATATCCACACACTCCCTACAGAGGTACACCAACACCCATTTATGTTTAATTGGGTTTTAAGCCCTCCAACATTTCAGGTGGCAATTTTAGGTGTCATTACCAAGGATAATAAAGAATGTGGACTTAGGACCACCATCCCACCCTCCCCCTGGTCCCAGACCCATACCATCAGTCACGAAAGACACACCAAGGAAAAGCAAAAGGGAAGGAAAAAAAACAAACAAACATCAACCAACCAAAATCTATTTACAACCAGCCACAAATCCTCTTTTCCTAAGTACCACATTCATTCTGGGCCTCCGCTATGGCCAGCTTCGAGCTACCACTTCTATCTCAATCCCCTCAAATTGTAATCCAATCCCTATGCTACACATCCAAAAAAGTCCCTATTCCCACATACCCCAACTGATCCCCTAAGACTTACTGGTTGAACCACCAAGGTGATCATAAACTTCAAGAGCCTCAACAGAAGAAGTTAGTCACAGAAAAACACCATCATCAGGGTGTGAACACCCGACTCTCCCAAAATCAGCCATACCCCCCTGTACCTTTACTGCCTCAAACCTTCACCTACTTACCCAAATTCCCCCGCCCAGAACCCCAAACCAGCCCAGAACACATCCTGCATTCATATCCATACAAACCACAATTTCACGCTCCCATCACCAACATACACAGCACACAAAAATATGCCATAGGGAAGAGGAAAGAACAGCAATCAGACAAAATATGCATTTACTCACCCACCAAACAAGTCAAGCGGTGGAAAGAGGTAGAAAGGGCAGTAGAGCCAACCGCACCCCACAAAAAAGAAAGAAGGTAAAGGAAATAAAGAGAAACCAAGAGCAAACTTCCCTATGCACAGTTCGTCTGTTATAACTGCCAGCACACTAAGTCCCACGTGCAGTACCTGTCACCCAGAATTGGCCTCAAAGTTTTGCAAGTCGGACAGGGGTCACATACCCTCAGGAGCTCACCCGAATCAGAGGCACTTATTAAACATAGTGTGTCTTTAAGAAGCAAGCAGCTAAAGGCTACATGAAATTAATAGAGAAGGCAACCTCACTGAACGCACAACCGCGAATGTCATAAGGCCAAGCATACTCTGCATGCAAACTCCCGCCCTCACATCCCCATCCTGTAATCAATCCTACCCAAGCATGCAAATGAAAAAAAAAAGGGGAGGGGGGAAGCCCCATCTAACATTGGTCAATCCCTTATTCCATACACACTTACAGCATATAATCAAACCCCATCAAACTTGCAGAAACGATTTCTACAAAAGGATTAGGACCCTCATCCCACACATGCAATCACTCAGAACAAAAACCTTATGGTGAACCAGTCCATGTCCGGTAAGGGCTTTTGAGACGGCCCTGATCTGCCACTAAAGAAGTTCCAGTAAAGTCACCATGTTAGACGAGCTTCAGTCACTATGGGGTTAGCTCCACAGCAGAGGTTTCAGTCAGCACTTCATCACTCCCAGAGGCCGTCTCACTGTCCTCCAGTGCACTCTGCAGTGGCAGTGAAGCAGTCTCCCCCACCTGCTCCGCTAGTAACATTGTGGTGGGCAAACTTTCCTTCTCGATGCCTGCAGGGCCCTTTACCACTGCACGATCACTGAGGGGGGGGGAGGGCTGGGACTCATTGTGTGGACAGACGGATTCTTTTGTACAGTCTCAAGGAGCTTTTGCACCTCTACCGGCGCATGCAGAAAATTACAATCGCCTCTCACCAATACAGTCAATCGAGCTGGGAACCAAATATTAGCCCTTTATGAGGTCCTCCCGATATTGTACTAGAGCCTTACATTTCTGAACTGTTTCAGCACTCCTGTCTGGAAAAATTGAAACCTTCCAATTTTTGTAGGAAACAGACAGACTTCTGCGCTTTCAGGATGATATGCTCTTTCTCCTAGTGGCATAAAAGGCAGACAATCACACGTGGCCATTTGCCGGGTCCAGGACAAGACAGTCTCTCTGTGTGCTCTCTTGATCTCATCAGATGGGGAGGCAATCTGGGCAGGAAAACATGTATTGAGCAGGTCCTTCACAAACTCTCGAACATCTGAGAGTTCCTCCCCCTCAGGCACTCTGAAAATGCGAATGTTCTGACGGCGGTCTCTATTTTCCTGATCTTCTGCTTTTTCTTCAAGCCAGCGCACCACCTTCTTCAATTGTGCCATTTCCTCTACCAACTGTGTCTTGGTCCTCCACTGTACCAATACGCTCCTCCACTTCAACGACTCTAGAAACCAAAGAGTTGAAGCCCACCATGAAGCTAGCTGTAACGATAGTGATGATTTCCATCTTTGAACTACGGATTTCACAGTCTCCCAGTGGAGGTGGTAGAGATAAAGGACAGTATCTGAATACAAAAAACATGGGACAAACACAGAAGACTTCTGAAGGAATAAAAGGGACCAAAGTAGTTGGTATGAAAGGGCAGACAGCAGAAAAAGACCATATGGCGCTATCCTATCATGTTTTTATATAATAAAATCAGTGAGGAGACAAATGAAGATGTTTTAATAAATTTTAATTTATTTATTGATCAGGGACTTTTCCAGGGCCAGCCCAAGGGTTTCTGCTGCCCCAGGCAGGAATCTTAGCCATGACGCCCCTGCCCCCACCGATTCCATCTTTGGGAGGGGAGAGGGGATGTGCGGCAGCAGCAGCAACAGTTTAAAAGTGGCATCTTTGTGTCGCCACTTTGGCAGGCCATGCTCTTTGGCGCCCACATATGGCCTGTTGCTCCTGCCCCCCTCTGACAAAGTTGTGTTGGGGGAGGGGGTCAGAAGCAAAAGGCCATTGTTTTTGCGCTGTGGGCGCCCAAGCGCATGGCCTTCCACAGACACCAAAGTCATGGCACAAAGATGCCGTGCCCTCAACAAAGGGCAGCCGCCTAGTAGATGGATCAGCCCTGGACCTTCCAATTCAGGTATAGAGTTACACTTTCAAAGCTTATATTTCATTGAATCTAGTTGCTATCCAGATGAAGATTTTGATGAGATCTTATCTTCCACCCTCATTGATTTACATGTGGGATTCTAATGCCTCGCCCTTTAAATTTGAAGGAATATGGTTTGCTAGAAAATTTTGATCATATTTGGTACAGCTGCCCCAGTGTTCAATTTTTCTGGATAGACGGTTGCAGCAATAACTGCTGGATGGGGGGTGGGGAGAGGGGTGGCAGCACTAGTGCAACCTTCTAAATGCACATACAAGCTCATTTAGTGTTTATTAGCAGCAGCTCGCTGTGTATTAGCTAAGTGATGAAAGGATAGTAATTCCACATGCAAGATAAAAAAAAAAAAAAAAACCCAGCCAGGGGAGTATGCCTAAGAAGCATGTACCTTGGTGTGCTCCTTAGTGCGACTTCAATAACTACAGGATTTTTTAGTTCTAAGACTAAGTTTTATTAGCAGTTTATTTACTCCTTTTTCTTTTTGGCTGTTTATTTTCTGGAACAACTCTTTGATATGTAAGTGAACATGAGCAGTCAGTTTTGGTGATCTGGGGGTGTTGCCAACTTATTCCTCAGTAGAACGAAGGTGAGCATAACCCTCAAGGGCTTGATTCCAAGTATATTTACAATGTCAGAGACAGCTTGTCTTAATTCCAGCAGCAAACCCGACCCAATTACAATATTTTCAAGTGTAAGCAGCATGTCTGATGCGAGGTCTTTAAAGAATAAGACAACATTGGTTCAGGATGTATTCATTTATCTGCAACTATCCTGTTTGTTTCTTACAGACACATGCTTGTACCTGTGGTTTTGCATAAGAACATAAGATATGCCATACTGGGTCAGACCAAGGTCCATCAAGCCTAGTATCCTGTTTCCAACAGTGGCCAATGTAGGTCATACGTACCTAGCATTTTCCCCAAAAGACACAGGTTCCACAATGCTTGTATTGGGTCAAGCATTGATATCCTGGGTTCCTTCTTATTTATTTATTTATTTAGTGCAAATCATTTTTATTAAGTTTTCACAAATACAGAGAGGAACAGGGGTTCACATAGAGAACCAACAGTATAACATTAACAGAAAAAAAACAGGTCATCCCCGTAGCCCCCATTGAAACAGCCAACACAAAACATCTCAAGCGGGAAGCCTGAAATAGTTGTCAATGGCAGTGGGGCAGCTCCATCAACCCCCCCCCTCTCCCCAGATCCCTTTTGCAGACAAACCTGAGAAGACCCCAAACTACTCCCCCCTCCCCCATCCCTCCCAGCCCCTCTCTCCCACAGTACAGACATTCAGCCCAGTAATCCCTTTCAAGTCTTAACACTCGTACACTCTTTGCAAGTCTTAACACTCATACACCCAGAGTTCAAGTTTCCCCACACATCACACCCCCTCATTATTATCTGTCCCTACACCCCCCAGGAGCCCCCGGGCTGAGAAGTGATGCTCCGTGACCCCTCTCCAGATACTCTCACAATGCGCCTTCTGCTTGGCCCCCAGGAGTCTCGCTGTGCGCAGCTCGTGGTCTCTCAGAATTAAAAGAGTTCTGCACCATTCCCGAATCCCCGGGGGGCGGGCGTCCACCCAATGTCGCAGGATACACTGTTTCGCAATCAGGAAGGCTCTAGTATAAAGCTGCCGAGTAGCCACGCCACTGGAGGCAGCGGCACTATCATGTCTGGGTCTTTGCCCACCCCCATTAGACACTGCAGTCAAATCTGGAGAGGATTCCCTGGAAGCTATAGCACACACCCCAAACAAACCCCAGTCATACGTGAGCTCCCCTCTCATAGGTCTGCAGGCACGCAGCTCAGTGTAAATCTCCCCCCAAAACTGAGTTATCCAGGTGCAGCTCCAAAAACGATGGAGTAAGGTCCCTTTATGAGTGCCACACAGCTGGCAGACATCAGTCGAGAGCAACTTCATCTGGAACGCCCGTGTGTTGGGTACATATGCCCTCCATAACAATTTATACTGGATTTCACGTAATTTAATCGATTCCGAGAGGAGCCTGAGATGCTGGAAAGCAGTCTGGAGTAACTCTACCGTAAGGGACACATCATCAGCGTTGCACCACTGCTGTGCCAGTCGTTCCAACGGAGTCCGGTCCCCCCCCGGCCAACACTCCTCACGCCAGGAGCGGAGCGAAAACTTGCCATCTGCGTCCGCTATGAGATCCCACACCCCTCTATCTCGAAACTGAAAACCCATAGACCGCTGGAGCGACTGTATATAGTGTCGCACTTGCAAATAGAAGTAGAAGGAGTGAGGCGCAAGCTGATAGCGCCGGGATAAAGTTTGAAAGGAGTCCAATGCCTCCTGAGATTGCATACGCAATTGACCCAGATGTCCCAGTCCAGCTGCTGTCCAACTGCCTGGAAGTCCTCCCAGGGCACCCGGCGCAAAATCAGCATTCCCTCTCAAGGGCAAACACTCCGTACTGTTCCAAGGCACTCGCTTCTTCTGACATAGAAAGCGCCACGCCTGTCTCAACGCACTAAGATATACCGAGTGCCGCCAGAAACGCGGTAGGCCCATCGGAGGGCTATGTAGCAAGTAGGCCGGATGATAGGGCGCCGATAGTGTCGCGATCAACCCCCACGGCAGGGCTCCCTCCCCACCCCGGATCAAATTGCGCAAGGGCCGCAACAAAGCAAGAAAATTATAATCCCGGATCGAGAATAGTCCAAGTCCCCCTTCCTCCCTATTACTCATCAAGACCTGGAGCGGGATTCGTGCTCTCCTACCACGCCATAGAAATTGTCTGAGATAGCGCTGAAACAATATGACATCTCGCCGCAACAGCCACAGAGGTAAATGGCGTAAAAGATATCTCCACCGGGGCACCTCCATCATCTGAAACAAAGCCAGCCGCCCCATGAGCGAGAGAGGAAGATCTCGCCACCTCTGCAGTACAGCCGCCAATCTCTGCATCATGGGGCGGATATTGACATCATATAATCGGGAGATCTGATCTGGTATCTGAATCCCCAAGTAGCGAAATTCCCCATTCGCCCAACGCAAAGGAAAAAAACCCTCGCCATTGTCTCCGCGCCCGGCCCCCTACATCTAACGCGACACATTTACTAAGATTAATCCGGAGCCCTGAGAACGAGCCAAAACTCTGAATCACTCCCAAAGCGTACTCCAGTGAAGGCTGAGGGTCACTTAAACACAAAAGCATATCGTCAGCAAACGCGCTGACCTTGATTCCCCCTTGCGGCCATTCAATCCCGTGTATCTCAGGCTCCGCGATGAGAGCCAGGAGTAAAGGTTCCAACTGCAGAACAAATAAGAGGGGCGACAGCGGGCAACCCTGCCGAGTACCTCTGCGGAGTTCAAATGGTGCCGAGAGAGTTCCCCCACTGGCCACACACGCCAGCGGTCCCGCATATAACGCTCTCACCCACGAAAGAAAGGCACCCTCAAAGCCAAATTTTTTGAGCGTTTCGAACATATAAGCCCACGACACTCTGTCGAAAGCCTTCTCGGCATCAAGGCTCACCAGGAGAAGAGGCGCCCCCTGGTGCAGACAATGTTCCATGCCCAGAAGTACCCTACTAATATTAGTAAAAGCATCCCGGCCTTTAACAAAACCCGATTGATGGGCACCAACGAGCCGGGGCAAAACCTCTTGTAGCCGGGCCGCCAGGACCGAGGCCACCACTTTCATATCATAGTTGATTAAAGAGATGGGGCGATAAGATGCAGGGTCTTCCGGATCTCGGCCCTCTTTTGGAATGATAGTAATGGCTGCCGTTCGCATATCTCGCGGATATGAACCTCGCTCCTGCGCCTCCTGATACACTGCCATCAGAGTAGGCACAATATGGGGCATCAATATCTTGTAGAACTCTGCACCATAGCCGTCGGGGCCCGGAGCTTTATGTGCTTTCCCTTTCTTTATCACAGCTTGGATTTCTGCGCAAGTTATCCCAGCATTTAAAGCCTGAAGTTCAGCCTCCGTCACTCGAGGTAAAGACACGGCTGTAAGAAACGCGCTCTCCTGTTCTCTATTCTCCGCATCTGGGGTATATAAATCCTGATAATATTGACGAAACACCTGCACAATCTTTGGCATGGTAGTCTGCTGCACCCCCTGGCTGTCCCGGATCCGAGTCACCCCCTGGATGCCTCCTCTACGTTTAACTAGTCTCGCCAGTAGACGTCCCGACCGATCACCAAAACGAAATAATTGGTGGCGATAATATTGTAGCGACTGTACTGCACGCTCCTGGAGCACCTCATTAAGAGCTCTCTGCACTTCAAAATATGCCGCGAGGAGCTGCGGTCGAGCCACAGCCGCTCGCTTCGCCTCCTGTAATTGGCGTGATAACTCCATGAGCCGCGCGTCCAATCTCCTCCTCTCCCTTGCAACATACGCTATAATGTGTCCCCGGAGCACTGCTTTCCCAGCCTCCCAGAAGGTCATTACATCCACTTCTCCGGTGTCATTCCGACTAAGATACTCCTCCCACTGGCGGATCAAATAGGTTCGGAAAGCCTCATTTTGCCAAAGATGCCCCGGGAATGCCCAACGGGCTCCACCCTGGGATCCTCCTCTCCAATCCAACACCACCTTAGCATGATCGGACACTACAATAGGATCAATTTCCACTTTGACCACTTTTCCTAAGCTCGCTCTCGAAATCAAGATGTAATCAATCCGGGACCAGGTTTGGTGTGCTCTCGACAGATGTGTATAATCTTTTTCCCCACCATGCAAGACCCTCCAGGAGTCCACCAAGCCCCCCAACTTACACAGGTAATCTACCCCTTTATTACGCCAAGCCCCAGGAGAAACCCCCCCAGCGGATCTATCCAAGAGCGGGTCATGCGGGCAGTTAAAATCCCCCGCCAGTATCAAAGGTATTGTCGGGGCCCCTAACACTTTCCCCAGGAGTAACTGGAAAAAACGGTGATCATATGTATTTGGGGCATAGATGTTTCCCAGGAGTAGCTCTTGTCCCTGAATCTTGGCATGTAGAAAGAGGAACCTCCCATTCGGGTCCGCCTCCTCTCTAATCACCTCCAGTGTTAAACCTTTTTTCACCAAAATCGCCACTCCACGCTTCTTTACCTTCGTAGAAGCGGCGTATACCTGCCCCACCCAATCTTTCTTCAACTTAGTGTGTTCAACCGCAGTTAAATGGGTTTCTTGTAATAAAGCTATATGTGTATGTCCCTTCTTCAGGGCCTGCAGCACTTTCGTCCTTTTTACAGGCGTATTCAGCCCCCCTACGTTCCAAGAAACGACACGTAGATCATCACTCATTCAGCTCACACCATGTACGTCTCATCCCACAGGACTCCCATGCATACCAACGTTCCAAGTCGCCCAGCCTCGACTCAGAACAGTCAAACATCAATCTCTCCCTCCGGGCGCATAAGTGTTTGGATAATAGTCGCTGTTGTTTGCTAATCCATAGCCACCATAGAACACACTCACTCTCTGTCTGTACTGCATACCTACCCCCCCTCTCATATGCCCCCGAACACTCACAGCAATATTCCCCCTGAACCCCCCACACATCCTTCCATACATCCCTCAATTCCCACCCCCCGCCCCCTTCCTCCCCCCTCCCACCCGCCCTCCCCCCCACCCACCCCCAAGGTAAAACATACCCAGCAGCACGCCCGGCTAACTGCGCCAGGCTCGGGGCCCACTTCTTGTGCACAGCAGGGCTATCTCGCCCCCCCCACAAATACACAGCACAACTCTCGATGAGTATACCCCCTCCCCCACCCAAGACAAACTAAAGCCAATACAGTCCCCATTCAAACCAGCGATCCTACAGTGGACTCTGCACCGGATCTCATCTATCTCGCAGCAAAACTACATCTGCTTCACCCCTCTGAAGGACACTGGCACTGATATTCCCCCATTAATGTAATGATAAACCTTCATAAATAAAGATCAACCAAAAAAAAATATATACAATACAGTCCCCCCACCCACCGCCCACCACACACCTCGTAACAAGCCCCACAATAGCAGAGAAAGTCCCAAACATCAAGTGAGAGGCGTAGGGCCGGGCGCGGCCACGCGGTGTCTCCTCCAGGTTCAGCAATTAGGAAATCACCCAGTTATCAGCATGCCAAAGCCACTGCACTAGCCAAACCTGTCGAACAGGCCAATACAACACTAAGGTAGTGTCAGGTGGCAGATGTCCCTTCAAGTCGAAGACACCGGGCTCCCCAAGGCCTCCACAAACTTCCGGGCTGCTGCCACAGTGCTGAGAACATGATTCCTCCCCTCATGGAACACTCGTAGCGTCGCGGGGAAGGCCAGTGTGAACCGCAGTTGCCGCTGGAATAAAGTAGAGCAAAAGGGGGAGAACTCCTTGCGCTTCGCCGCTACAGAAGCCGAATAGTCCTGAAACATGAGGACTTTGTGATTGTCCAGCAATAGTGACCGCTTCTTGCGATAGGCCTGGAGCAATTGCCACTTGTGTTGAAAATTCAAAATGCGAGCAATCACAACTCGGGGTCGCTGTGAAGCCTCCGACTTAGGCCCAATACGGTGCACCCGCTCAGCTCTTATTTCTCCCACCAGCTGCTCCAACCCAAGCTCTTTGGGCAGCCAAGACTCCACCAGCGCCTGCAGCAAGTTTTCAGTGTGTGCTTCAGGAATGCCCACTAACCGCAGATTATTCCTGCGTGAACGATTTTCTAAATCATCCACTTTTTCCTTCAGGGCCTCAATAGTCTTCTGCATGGCTGTGTGCTCACGTGTCTGCAGCCCCTCGGCCTCCTCAATCGCGGACACCCGATGCTCAAGTTCTTCGACCCGTTGACCAAAATCAGCCAGGGTCTCTCCGACAGCCTCGAGCTTGGTCAGTATGCGGTCAAATTTCGGCTCCAGGAATTTAGCAACCTCCTTCGCTAACTCTTCCGAGCTCGATTCCACGCTCTCCGCATCCGGCGACCGCGGCTGTATCATGGTGGATGCCATCTTGCTCGCGGAGGCCACCCCCGACTTCGCCACCTTTTCCCGCTCCTTCCTGGCCGTGAGAGGCATTGCGGAGAGTAGTAAGTTGCTCTACACCGGCAGCAAATCTTGCGGTATCACCCCCGATGCTCTGGTGGGGTTACAGCCAGGGGGGGGGGGTCAAAGATCAATAGAAAGGCAAGATAGCCCCGGAGCAAGGAGAGATGCGTCTCACCCGCTCATGCGTCACGTGGTTCCTTATTTATTTATTTAACAGCTCTTATATACCGCACTATTTTTATCAGCGCGGTTTATATATAACAAAGAATACTCAGATCAGCGAAGACTGATTGGGTTTACATTAAAACAGAGAATAGAACTTGGGGAACCTGGGGAATTTTCAGAACAACATAAATCCAAACGAATTGGAATATAATAAACTATATACATGCTGGTGTGTCATATTCGCTAATTGTTGGTATGAGAGAATGTAAGATGCTTCCAGGATGGGGCGGAAGCTTGGAATTTGAGCATTATGTTGTGTGGAGGGATTTAGTGGGGGATAGGGGATGGTTTCTTGGTGGTAGGGGGGTAGCTTGAGAGAAGTGGAGAAGAAAGAGATGGTGCTTTATTGCTTTCCGGAATTGTAGCAGGTCTCGGATTGCTCTGATATCAGGAGGCAGGTCGTTCCAACATTTTGGAGCGTAGTGGGCGAATGTTCTTCTACTGGTTGATAGTGAACACCTTATGGAGTCTTTGGGGATCGCTAGTGTGTTATCTGATGTCATTCTTCTAGATCTGGTTTTTGGGATAGGAGTGATAAGATCCTTGAGAGAGTTGGGAGCGATGTTGTTAATAATCTTGAAAGTTATTAGCAGAATCTTATATGTTAGCCTGTAGCATATCGGTAACCAGTGTAGATCCTTAAGTACTGGTGTGATATGGTCGGATCTGGATAGACCGCAGAGGACACGGGCGGCGGCGTTCATGGCTTGTTGTAGAGGATTGAGGGTGTTTTTTGGTAAGCCATACAAAATTAAGTTTGCGTAATCTAGATGAGGTAGTATGAGGGCCTGAAAGATGGTTCGGAAGTCGTCAGCAGGTAGCATAGGTTTGAGATGTCTTAGTGTTCTAATTTTGTAGTAAATGGATCTGGTAGTGTTTTTTATATGTTCCTTGAAGTCGAGGTGCTGGTCCAGTGTGATGCCGAGATAACGTATGGCTTTACGGCTTGGAAGCTCCGCATCTCTTACTCTTAGGCTGGGAGGAGGGGAGAAGCTTTTGTTTCTTGATATGAAGAGTACCTCTGTTTTCTTGAAATTGATGTGGAGATTTTGGGTACTTAGCCAGTCGGTAATTGCGTTGAAACAGTTGAAAAGGTTGGTGAAATCCAGATAGTTGACTTTGAACGGGGTAAATAGCAGAACATCATCGGCATAGATTAGGGTAGAGATGTTGAAGAATCGGATTAGGTTGCATATCGGCTGCATGTAAATATTAAAAAGCAGAGCCGACAGGGAAGAACCTTGTGGGACACCTTGTTGTTGGTGGAATGGTGCAGAAGTAGTGGAACCCACCCGGACTTGTTGCCAGCGATCGGATAGGTAAGATTTACACCACTCCCAGGCGAGGCCGTGTATGCCCTTTTCTAGAAGGCGTGCAAGTAGTTGGTTGTGATTGACAGAGTCAAAGGCGGCTGAGATATCGAGGAAGATGAGGGCGAAACCATCTTCCGCGTTGTCGATTCCTCTGATCAGGGTGTTGGAAAGGGTGGTGAGAAGTGTTTCTATTCCATGTGATTCTCGAAAACCATGCTGGCAGGAGTCAAGGGGAGATGCTGAATCTATATGTTGTTGGATTTGTCTGTAGACGACCTTCTCAATTATTTTTGCGAGTAGAGGAATACTCGAGATGGGTCGGTAAGAGTCGGTCTTTGATGGGTCGAGTCTGCTGTTCTTTAGGAGGGGTCTTATTGAGGTTTGAGTAGAGAGGAGAATGATCCGGATGCAAATGATAGACGTATGATGTTTTGCAGAATTGGGCTGAGTTCAGCTCGAAGGGTCCTGATCCAGTGTGCTGGGCATGGGTCGTTTGGGGCTGTTGAGGTGTTGATGCAGGCAATGAGGTCTTGGATATTCTTCATAGGCGGGGGGGTAAAGTGAGTGAGTGATACTTGTGAGGAGAGAGGTTGGGGGGAGGGGGAAACTGTTAGTGCTGGCTGAGTATTTGCTAAAAGGGATTTGGATTGTAGGAAGTCAGCATATAACTGAGGGGGAATTGGGACGAGTTGGGTGGGAGAGGGTTCCTTGGTTAGAGATTTTACTAAGTTGAATAAGTCTCTCGGCTTATTGATTGAGCGTTGAAGTAGCTGGGAGTGGTATTCACTCATCTTGAGGTAGATCCTCTCACAGTGAGACTTCAGAAGTTCGAGGTAGAGTAATTTGTGTGTCTGGGAACGGGAGCGTCTCCACTTCTTCTCATGTTTCCTGAGATTGATGAGAGATGCGCGGAGATCTGTTGAGAACCAAGGCGCATGTTGTCTTCTATTTTTAACTCGGTTGTGAGTTTGAGTTATTGGAGGAATTTGGTTGGGCAAATTCTTTTAATGATTTGTTCCAGTTGGCAATTGCTTCATCAAGATTGGTGGAACTTTGATGTAGGGACGGAAGAACCATAATATTAATAATGGTTTATGGACCTTTCCACCAGGAACTTGTCCAAACCTTTTTTAAAACCTGGCTACACTAGCAGCCTTTACTACATCTTCTGGTAACAAATGGCAGAGTTTGATTACACGTTGAGTGAAAAAATATTTTCTTGTATTAGTCTTAAATAGTTTACCCTGTAGCTTCATTGCATGTCCCCTAGTCTTTCTATATTCTGATAACGTAAACAATCGATCTATGTTTACCCGTTTCAATCCGTTCATTAATTTATAGACTTCTATCATATCTCCCCTCAGCCGTCTCTTTTCCAGGTTAAAGAGCCCTAACCTTTTTAGCCTTTCCTCATAGGAGTATCCTTCCATCCCCTTTACCATTTTGGTGGCTCTTCTCTGAACCTCTTCTAATAACGCTATATCCTTTTTAAGATACGGCGACCAGAATTGCACACAATATTCAAGGTGCGGTCTCACCATGGAACGATACAGAGGCATTATAATATCCTTTGTTTTATTTTCCATTCCTTTCCTTATGATACCTAGCATTCTATTTGCTCTCTTGGCCGCCGCTGCACACTGGGCCGAGGGTTTTAACATGTTATCCACAATGACGCCTAAATCTTTTTCCTGGGTGGTGGTTCCTAATGTGGGAACCTTGCATCGTGTAACCATAGTTTGGGTTGTTCTTCCCTAGGTGCATAACTTTGCACTTGTCCACATTAAATTTCATCTGCCATTTTGATGTCCAGTCTTCCAATTTATCAAGATTCTCTTGCAATTTTCCACAATCCTCTTGGGTTTTTAACAACTTTAAATAGTTTTGTGTCATCTGCAAATTTGATAACCTCACTCGTTATTCCCTTTTCCAGGTCATTTATGAATAGGTCAAAAAGCAGCGGACCCAGCACAGATCCCTGGGGTACACCACTATTTACCTTTCTCCATTGGGAAAATTGGCCATTTAGCCCTACCCTCTGCTTTCTATCTTTTAACCAGTTCCTGATCTACAATAGTACACTGCCTCCTATCCCATGACTCTTTAGTTTTGCCAAAGGTCTCTGATGAGGGACAGATGGTATCCAGCGCAACCCATAGAGCAGGCTATATCTTAGAGGAAATAAACGTACATAATCCTTAGACACCAATGTGTGACAGTTTGTGAAAAGTATATCTGTCTTGGTCCAACCACTCTGCTTTAAGGTTTATGTTTTTTTTATGTTTATGTTTATGCAATTTCTTGATATACCGCTCGGGCTGAAGGGCATCAGAGCGGTTTACAATCACTATTAGCAGGTACTGGATACATTCCCTCGTCCCCAAAGGGCTCACAATCTATGTGTACCTGAGGCAATGGAGGGTTAAGTGGCTTGCCCAAGGTCACAAGGAGTGCCTATAGGACTAGAAATCCCAGTCCCTCCGGCCTGAGATTGCTGTCCCCAGGTGGGAATTGAACCCCTGGCCCTCCAGCCTGAGGTACCTTGTCCTAAACACTAGGCCACTCCTCCCTCTCAGTGTTGCTCCCTATAGATAGCAAGACTAAAGTAGTCGAAGTAGGTGACCTGAAAAATCTAGATAGAAGTAAATCTGTAACTGAAGTTTAGAAAATCTTTTGAACATTTTCCATCACAAATTAGAACAGGCAGATTACTGGAATGCACAATTAAGATTCTAGATGATTTCAATTAGATTTCTTAGCGGAGCTAAATTATCTACCCAGCCATGGTTTCATGCCAGTCTTCAGTTTCTTAAACACCAGGTTCACCATGCAAAGAGAGCCTGTGGTAAAAATCAGATCAATGGATATGGAACTCCCTACCTGCTCCTATTTGTCTCATTTCAGATTTGGCTACCTTTTGCAAAGCAATCAAAACACACCTATTCCACCTTGCTTTCTAACACGAAACTTAAAATGTCTCCATCAATATCATACTCAAGATCCTATCAGATTGTAAATAGTTCCCCAGAATTATAAACTACTGTGAATGATCTATTGATTTATCAATGTAAATAAGTTAACTGTTTTATACCTTGTTCACATGTTTAATGTAAACAGTTCCATGTATGATGATGTTAATTTGTAAACTGTTCTGATCTTGAATAGTGCGGTATAAAACCAAATAAATAATCTGATAATAAAATCAAGAGTATTATGAAAAGCATAAGAAAGAACTACATTCTGCTGAAAAAGGGATTCTATGTCCATATCCTGAAAAAAGCTGTCCATTTGCATACAGCATCTTCTGGACTTGCAACTAATCAACTGCTGACAGTAGACCATTTTGCTCAATTTTTGAAGGGAAGATAGTGAATATATGTGCATAAATTGTCACTTTTCCTGATTATGGTAACAGAGGTCCAAATACTTTCTTGATCGAACCCAGATTGTTTAGTACCCGAACAGACTTTAATCATTAACTCTTGAAGAGCATGAAAAACTTAAATATCCTTAAACCTAATAATTGCCCTCAGGATCAATGAGATAGGATATGGATTATTAGCCATGATTCAGATCTTTTAGTTTTTATATAAAATATGATCAATATTAGTCTACAAGAAAGCAATTTTCCAGACGGCTGGAAACAAGTGATTGTAAAACCATTGTTAAAAAAAAAGATAGATCTGCATCCAACAATGGTTCATTATAGACCAGTTTCTAAAAATTTTAGAAAAGTGTACAAATAGATGATTACTTGAAAACATCATTTCCTTTGAATCCGAGGCAATCAGGGGGTAGGAAAGCCAAAGCACACTTCATTAATGGCTATCCAGAACAAATTTTTAATTAAATTTGGACAAGGCTAGAGAAATGATTCTGGTCTCTTTAGAAGTCTCCCACCTTTGACCCAATTATACATGATTTACTCATTAGTAGGCTTCTCTGTCCCAAGAAAGGAAATTGTGTGGTATTCTTCAAGGGGCATCCTATGCTTTTTAATATCTTTCTAGCCCTATTTACTATCATAGTTCAATCACATGATATGTGCACAGATGTATGTAGATGACATACAATTATTGGGAGTGGTTGATCCGCTGGATGGGAATTTATCTAAGTTAAATAACTGTCTTCAGATTGCTTCAGAATGGCTAAGTAGAAGTTCAAACTAAGTCAAGACAAATGTATCACACTCTTGCTTAGCCATGGCAATAACCTCTTTCAATCAAAAGAAAGCTCTGCAATGAGGGGGGCATAGGATGAAGGTGAAAAGAGATAAATATTTCTGTAAACTACTCCTGAATCTATTTATGGAAAAAGTGGCAAATGCGTGGAATAGTCTCCCAATGGAGGCAGTAGAGATGAGGACTGTGTTTGAATTCAAGAAAACATGGGACAAACACAGAAGATCTCTAAAGGAAATAAAGGGACTGTAGAACTTAGTAATTGGCATTGAAGGGTAGGCTGGATAGGTTGTATGGTCTTTATCCGCTGTCATGTTTCTATGTAACCAAATATTGTGCAGTTATCCCATACCTTTGAGGAGTCAGGTGTGATTACCGTATTACTGGGTATTATTTTCGACTCTCAGCTGAAATGTAAAGAGCATGTAGGGGTTTTGGTAAAGAATTCTTTCTTCAGAAAACCTTCCCTTGAATTGAGAGATTTCTTTACTTTAATCCATGCTTTCGTGATTATGCGCCTCGATTATAGGAGTGCCCTTAGACATAGGCTAACAAAGGTAGAGCTATTCCAAATAAAACAAATTCAAAATATGCCTATTAAACTTTGCCTATTAATGTCCAGGAATTAGATCATGTGACACCACTGCTTAAGACTCATCACTGGCTGCCAGTACTATGGCGGGCTAAATGTAAGATTTCAATTTTGGTTTTGTAAGCTTTGCATTTTGGACTACCACTATATTTAAATAACCTCGCAATACCTTATGTTCTGACACATGTATTGAGATTTATTAGTAGTACAATCTCCATCCTCCATTCAATTGGAGTCCACAAGACTTATGGCGTTCTGTTATATGGCGCTTTTTTTTATTGAACATATTGCCTTTGGGACTACAGCTAGAAAGAGATTGTTTGACTTAAGTCTAAGCTTTAAAACCTGTTTTTTTTCTCACTGGCTCTTGATATGATTGATTGAAGGCAGGAATGAAGGAGTAATTTTTTTAAACTTATTTTGTCTGTCCATGTGTTTATTGTATTTTCTTTTTAGTATGCTATTTTACTACTACTTCTACCATTGATCATTTATATAGCACTACAAGGCGTATGTCTAAAAGATGGTCCCTGCTCATCAGTGCTTACAATCTAATCAGGACAGGCAACACAACAGCTAAGAACAAGGGTACAACCAAGGAAAGGCAAGGAGACACATAGGAGAACAAAGGATCAGGATCCAAAAGCAGCCTCAGAGGTGAACTTTTAGCATGGAGTTTGTTCCAGGCATAAGGAGAAGCAAGCTGAAAGGATCAAAGTCTGGGGCTAGCAGTGGAAGAAAAGGCAAAGAGAGAAGCAAACCAGTAGAAAAGCAGAGTTCACAAGAAGGGTGTAGGGAGAGAGGAGAGAGAAAGGTAGGGAGGAGCAGTAGAATGAATGCATTTATAGATCAGAAGGAGAAGTTTGAATTGGATACGGAAACGGAAGGGGAGCCAATGAAGTGATTTGAAGAGAGGGGTTATATGAGTAAAATCGGGGCAGGCAGAAGATTAGCCACGCAGCAGAGTTCTGAACAGACTGAAGGGGAGAGAGATGACTCAGAGAGAGACCAGCAAGGAGGAGGTTGCCATTATCTAGATGGGAGGTGACTAAAGAGTGAAGAAGTGTCTTAGTAGTGTGTTCAGAAAGAAAGGGGCAAATGTTGCTAATGTTAAAGAGAAAAAAATGACAAGTTTTATCAATCAGTTAGATGTGCGTAGAGAAGGAGAGAGGAGTCAAAGATGACCCCAAGGCTGAGGAGACAGGAAGTAGAAGATTGTTATCCACAGCGATAGAGACAGGAGGAAGGGGGGAGGTGGGTTTAGGAGGAAAAATAATAAATTTGGTTTTGGCTCTGTTAGGTTTCAAACAACAGTGAGACATCCAGGCAGCGATGTCAGATAGCAGGCAGAGATTTGGGTCTGGAATGTCTGAGAAATACCAGGTGTAGAGAGATAGATCTGATGGTAAAGATGGTACTGAAAGCCAGGGGAAGAGATGAGTGCACCAAGGGACTGGGTAGAGAGAGAAAAGGAGATGAGCCAGGACAGACCCTTGGGGTACACAAACTGAGAGCGGGATAGCAGCAGAGGAGGAGCCACCAGAACTAACACTGAAAGAGAGATAAGAAGAGAACCAGGACAGCACAGAGCCCCTAAAACCAAGTGAGGACAATATGTTGAGGAGAAGGTGGTGGTCAACAGTGTCAAAAGCAGCAGAAAGGTCAAGAAGAATGAGGACTGAGTAAAGACCCTTGGATTTAGCCAGGAACAAGTCGCTGGAAACTTTGGCAAGAGCTATCTCAGTAAAATGTAAGGGACAAAAGCCAGATTGTACGAGGTAGTTAATCCAGAAGGGCTTGAGAGGAGAGAAATGCAAGGCAACAGTGGAGAACTGCATGTTCAAGAAGTTTTTCCAACAATATTGTAAACTACTTTGATGTTAATTTGAAAGGTGGTATAAGAAGTATGTTAAACTAAACCTCCCACCTACCTAGAGTAATTAAATAGTTTTGGATATACGAGTTATGTAAAGGAGAAGTTAAGCTATACTTTATGGGAAGAACAGCATAGTTTTCTGCAAATATGGTCATCCTAAGTTAGGTATATGATCAAGTAGATGCCTTAAGCCTTCGTGAAATCCATTTTGTTCAGCCTATAAACATCAGTACCTAAGTATGCAAAGCGATGTGTGTATTATGTTTCAATTGGAGAGGGGTAGGATTTATAATACAAAATGTTGGCTGTAGTTTTGTACAGACATGGTCAGAGTTTGCATGTTAGGATATATTTGTGGAGTAATGACTATTAAAAAGAATTTAAAACAAACTATTTATTGATCAAGTATCAGAAGCTGCTCCATAGACATGCTAGACCTGGACAAATGGTCATGTTACGGAAGAACACAGGAAGACCTGTCCTCACGGTGTTTCTCCTGGAATCAAATGTAAGAACTTATCAAGCCCAGCATTCTGTCCCTGGCAGTGGCCAATCCAGGTCACAAGTACCCAACAGCATCCCACTCATAGCTCATACCTAGAGATTAGTGGCTTTCTTAAGTCTACTTTGCTGCTAATGGTTTATGGCCCTTTCATTCAGTAACTTGGCTAAATCCGTTTTAAACCCAGCTATGCTAACTGCCTTAATCATATCTTCTAGAAATAAATGCCATAGCTTAATTGTGCCTACGGGGAAATACTTTCTCTGATTGGTTTTTGTCCCCTCATCTTAGTAGTATTTAAATGCTAAACACTATTCCCTTATTTAACCATTCCTCTCCACTAATGATTTAATAGACTTATCCCGTCAGCTGTCTTTCTCCAAGTTGAAGAGGCTTAATCTTAGTCTTTCCTCCTAGAGGAGCGGTTCCTTCCCTTTTATCATTTTGGTTGCTGTTCTCTATACCTTTTCTTTTTCCACTATATCTTTCTCAAGATGGAACAACCAAATTGACAAACAGTATTCAAGATGTGGTTGCTCTATGGGTCGATACAGACATTTTAATATTCTCTGCATTATTTTCTATCCCTATCAGAATAATTCCTAATATTATATTTGCGTTTTTGACAGTCACCACACATTGAGCCACAGATTTTAGTATTGACACAGAAAACAAATGCTGGTGGATTACCATACGGGAGGTGGACAAATTTATTTAGAAAAGCCATAGATATATTTTGACAGGCAGATCAGATTAGATAGCCCAGGACAGCAGGAAAAAAACAAACAAAAAAAACCCATACATACATACAGCCTATGTTATTATATTTCCTATCTAATAAACCATACTCAACTGCATTTAAACAGTACCCTTTTTAAAGTACTTAGTTTATTGAGCGAGCATTGATATATGGGCGATTTTTTCCTTAATTTGTTGAGATAAAGAAAATGTAATCATATACTAATAGTGGGAAGGGTTTAATGAATGAAAGAAGGAAGTATGGTCTCTTAATGGTTCTATTGCTTTATATTGCTTTCTGGTTTTAATTTTGTTATATTCTGTACTTTGTTTTGCTCATTATGTAATATTTTTGTTAATGTTACAGTCTGCTTTGCAGTCTATAAACAGATCTTTTTGCTGACCCAATACCTATGAGGTACATTTACTAAGGTGCGTTAGGCTTTTACAGCTAAAGCTGGGCAATAGCTACAAAAAGCCGGTGTTAAATGCAAAAGTCCCACAGTCCTGCAGGGAGCATTCCCAACATTGGCCCTGCAGACACTGGAGAATAAAAGAGACACAGGAATTGTGGGATAGCAGCTTCATGAATGCAGCTAATGCCACCCATTGAGGTAGTGATAGCTGAATGAGTGAAGCCTAAAAAAAATGTGTGGCTGCCACACGATGTCAACATCTGCAGTAACCCATGGAACTATAACTCCCACTCTCTGCCCACATCCTGCTCATTCAAGCAGGCATCACACAAAACGCAGGTGTTATTTATTTGCCATTTATATGTATGTTCATTTATATTGAAGATTTACCCCTGATGAAGGCACATGCCGAAACATGGCCGTGTAGGGTGAAGTGGTTCAACATACAATAAAGCGTAGTTACTCACCTGTAACAGGTGATCTCCGGGAACGGCAGGAATTTAGTCTTCACATATGGGTATTGTCAGTACCAACAGAGCCCACACGGGAACGCTCCCCAGCGTCCAATAGGAACGCTTCTGGGGGCATCCCACAGCGCATGCGTGCTACCTTCGCTTTTGTACCTCTTACTTCAGTTGAGTTTATAGCTGAGACCAAAGGAGAGAAGTAGAGAAACAGATAGAGACAACTCCTAGGGGAGGTGGGTGGGTTTTGAAGATTAAATTCCTGCTGTTCCCAGAGATCACCTGTTACAGGTGAGTAACTATGCTATCTCCAGGAACAAGCAGGAATGTAGTCTTCACATATGGGGACTCCCCAGCTGAAAGATGCCAAGGGGTTACCCCAGCAAGCTGCGAACCCAGGTGAGATGGGTCATGCTTCCTTCCATAGACCTCTGGCATCTAAACCGTGGACAATGGGTAGGAGTTGTATTAAGTATGGAAGAGATACTCGAGAACGGCCTGGCCAAACGAAGCATCCTGACGGGAGTCCTCGTCTAAGCAGTAGTGGGCTGTGAAGGTGTGTACCGAAGCCCAAGTGGCTGCTTTGCAGATGTCATCATAGACAGAGAACGAAGGTTAGCCGTTGAGGCTCATGGCCCTCGAGAGAAAGTCCTTTACTCTGATAAGTATAGGATATGCAATCTGCAATCCAATTTGACAGAGTTCTTTTGGAAACTGGAAGTCCCAAATGACTAGAGTCAAAAGCCACAAAAAGCTGAGAAGATTTTCTATGTGGCTTAGTTCTTTGGAGATAAAAGGCTTTTACAATCCAATGTGTGAAGATTCCTTTCCGCACTAGAGGCATGAGGCCTAGGGAAGAATATAGGAGGATAAACTGATTGGTTTAAATGAAAAGGCGAAACCACCTTTGGCAGAAAGTGAGGATGAGTCCTGAGGACTACTTTATCATGGTGAAACCTTGTATAAGGAGGGTCAGCTACTAACGCCTGTAGTTCACCAATGCGCCTTGCAGAAGTGATCGTAATTAGGAAAATAACTTTCCATGAAAGAAACTTTAGATCTGAAGTGGCTAAAGGTTCAAAGGGCAGTTTCATAAGCTGACCAACAACAAGATTCAGATCCCATGTGGTGGTTTAATGGGAGGTTTTGTTAAGAATAGGCCTCTCATAAATCTTAATACAAGTGGATGAGAGGAAATAGGTTGTCCATCAAAAGGTTTATGAAAAGCAGCAATAGCACTAAGGACTCACTGAATTAGTCTTTATACCAGAAGTTGATAATTGGAGGAGATAACCCCCTTTTGGTACCTGTAGAGTCGCTACTAGAGTAAGTGCCTTTTGTGAACACCAGACAGAGAACCTTTTCCACTTAAGAGCATAGGAACATCTTGGGGAAGGTTTTCTGGAAGCTAGAAGGATATCCTTTACTTTTTGAGAAAGGTGAAGATGTAGGGACTGGGGATTGGGATGCAGTAAGCATCCGTCCTCCTGAGACAGAAGGTCTGGAGCATGCCCCAACTCCAGAGGAGTGGTTTGAGAGAGATGCAGAAGAGGATACCACGTTTGTCATGGCCAACGTGGAGCTATGAGTATCATACGACCTCTGTCTCTCTGAAGTTTGAATAACGTTTTGGGAATGAGGGGAATGGGTGGGAAGGCATAGAGGAAGTCCTGACCCCAGTGGAGTAGGAAAGCATCTCTTACCTGGCAGCTGTGAGCTGGGATTCTGGAACAGAATCGGGGAAGTTTGGCATTCTGTGGACTTGCAAAGAGGTCTATCTCTGGTGTTCCCCAGATTTGAAATACTTGAGCAAGCTGGTATGAGTGGAGGGACCACTCATGTGGCAGCAGTATTCAACTGAGTCTGTCTGCCCATACGTTTTGAATGCCCGGAAGGTATACCGCAAACAGGTGAATTTGCAACTCTCTGGCAAGGACCCATAGTCGCAAAGCTTCATTGCATAGCGACAGAGCCTGTTCCGCCTTGCTTGTTCACATAGAACATAGCTACCTGATTGTCGGTTTGGACCAGAACTGTTTTGTTGCTGAGATGGGCTTGAAAGACTTGAATAGCATTGAAAATGGCTCTCAGCTCTAGGATGTGAAAGGAAACCTTCTGTGAGGTCCAAACACCCTGAGTGGAGAAATCGTGCAAGTGGTCCCGCCAACCCATCTTGGACACATCTGTTGTTAGGGTGGCCTGATATAGAGGCTGCTGGAAAGTAGAGCCTACGAGGTGGTTTTCTAGAGATTGCCACCATTGCAGGGATGAAATCAGACGTGTGGTGTTTCTGATCTTGTCCATTAACTGACCCGAGGCTTGTTACCATTGAGAGGATAGGGTCCACTGGGCTGCTCGCATGTGGAGGCGAGCATAGGGAACCACATGGACAATGGATGCCATATGTCCCAGAAGTTGAAGCATCTCTCGAGCAGTAAGGAACATCTTCATAGATGCTTGAGATGCTAGTTGTATTATTCGTAGACAGCGTGGCTGTGGCAGGAAAGCCCTTGACTGCTGTGTGTCTAGACAAGCCCCTATGAATTTGAGAGATTGAGAGGGGGTGAGATGAGATTTTGGGAGGTTTATGACCAGTCCCAAGAATTGAAGAATGCCCACTGCTCGAGAGAGCGAAGCTGGCCTCTGGAGCTGTCGATGCTCGAATGAGCCAATCGTCTAAGTAAGGGAAGACGAATATTCCCATAGTCTTCATAAATGCTGCTACCACTGCCATGCATTTTGTGAAGACCCTTGGGGCAGAGGCCAGTCCGAAAGGAAGAACTCTGTACTGGAAGTGTCTTCCTTGGACCAGGAATCAAAGGAACTTCCTGTGATCTGAGTGGATGAGAATATGTGTGTACGCATCTCTTAGATCTAGAGAACATAGCCAGTCCTGACTTTGAAGGTATGGTAGAAGTGTCCCGATGGAGATCATTTTGAACTTTTCTCAGAACAAATACTTGTTTAATTCTCTGGGGTCTAGTATAGGCCTGTGTCCCCCTGTCTTTTTTGGAATAAGAAAATAGGGAGGAGTAAAACCCCATCCCCTGTTGGGGTATGGGTACTTCTTCGATTGCTCCTCGAGCGAGAAGTGATTGACTTCCTGCCACAAATGTTTGGTGGCAGGGGCCTGAGAATTGAATTGTTTTATTACTGTAAATGGGGGCAAGTTGAGAAAATGAAGCTTGTACCCCAGTCGTACAATGGACAGAGTCCAATTTTCTGATGTTATTTGTTGCCATCTTTTGGCAAAAAAGCATAGTCTTCCTGGAATGGTTAAGGGTTCTGGACCTTTCAGGGGTAGAATGACTAAGTTCTCTAGGTAGAAGTCAAAGACCCTGAGGGGGCTGGGTCTGTTGGGCCGGTTGAGCTCTTTGAGCTTGCGGCTTTCTTTGCTGTCTGTTTTGTTGTTGCCCCTTCTGGGGAACATGAAGCGGACAGTGGCTTTGATGGGTGTAAGATGGGTAAAGCTTTTTCTTGCTGAAAAAGGGA